>OX577845.1:14340000-16740000 GCA_951213275.1 Idaea straminata | reverse complement strand
CTCGAAACTAGGACTGGATTTTGACCCTTGTGATCCTTTGGTTGATGTACATAGTTCTGGTCAAAAGTTATTTCAACATAGTTAAATACTTCTAGCCTCGAAGCCAGAACTGATCGTAGTCCGTCGGTAACCAAATTCAGGTCCAACATTAGACTCAGATATCCAATTGATACTATTAATATTCCTGCAGTAAGCTTTCCTTCCAAATGATTTATATTATAATTTACATGCATATTAAAACTTAAATATGTAGTCCATGCATAATAATTCTCCGCTCCTACCATGTCATCTCATCAGCTCGTCTCCCCCTAGTTAAAGGCATATAATACAATGAAAATAATGGCTATATAATCTTAGTAACACATGGATATTCTAGACACATGTATATAATGCAACAATTTCTCTCCTTTCTCTCCTTCCCGTAGCATCTCTGAAAGCGGATATATTTGACACTCAATATGTAATTCCCTATGTGATTTCCTACGTTGTGTTTTATTTATTTTAGCTCTGACCCAATCGTAACGTTACTCCGGTACGTAGTTGGGATCCTGGTCACGGCACCATTTTCTGTAGTGGTACCAGGCCTACCAGCTGTGATCGTCGATTTATTTAATTGGGTATCAATATATTAGCCTTACAAGTATAGGTTTTATAGAGTTGGAGGGTATCGACTGTGCAGTAGATTATCAACTGTAGTAAAATATCTATGTTTATTAAAATATAATATCTTCTAGTATCTATTCTTTAAGTTAACTTTCGTCAGTACATAGGGCAGTGGACAAGATCAAATACTTCATCAATTCCCCTGAGTTTACCTTTGTTGTGATACCTGTATCTCCACTTAATTAGTTTATGCAGTGTATTTAATCCAAACTTGTAAAACAGAATCTCTATTTTGTCTATTTAGGTACAGTTCCCACGGTAAACTGACAGCGGGCGCGAATAAGTATTCAACCTTGCTTGGTATCCCACCAACAGGTCACGGCCAGTCCCCTAGTGAATTTACGGGAACCCTACTTCCACCTGAAGCGGTGTTGCAATGCAACATGGGCTAGAACTGACCACCTTTCGCTGAGAAGCGTCTACTATCGACACGTCCCGGGACGTGGATTCATTTTTGAGCCCAGTATACCATGGTTTATATTATATCGTATTTAGTATTTGAGAGTTTCAATATGGCCATATTGATTTCGGTGGTCATTCTTAGAGAGGACGTGTCTGTAGACTTACCCTAGGGGACTACGTCCGTGTGCCTTGCTAACGTATGTAATGGCATTTCGCGTATAGGACTCCAATCCTAGTGACTCGCATGGTCAATATGCGCGCCGTCTCGGCCTATTTCATCGCCTTGGATGAAAACAAGACGGTACAGCACGCGCATATGTGTCCCTCGGATGCGATCTCACTGTATTTTCAATGTACCTCTCCACTTCTATAAATATTCACCTAATACCTGCTCAGCTTCGCCTAATATTGATCTATTCTGTTTCTAGATAGCGGAACCTACTACCTACATAGCTCTTAAATAGTTACTACCTTCCGTCGTAGACCCGGAGCTCTGCTCTCTCTCCGGCTGTAGGTGTAGCGCTCGTTCAGTCTACCTATCTTTACTACCTAGTAGGTAAAGAGTCTAATAGAAACCAATTGTTATAGTTGATAGATCTGGCTAGTACTAGTGTATGTACTTGTATATGTTATGTATGCGTCCATATAGATACACCGTCCATGTATACGTTAGGCTCTATCGGTCAACGGAGACTAACGTATCCTTTCTAGAATTGGTTATAGTTGAAAGAGTTATTTGGTGACCTCTGGATTATATGGTTCAGTAGTTCATGAAGTATACTCGGACTATCTTCCTATAAAATGGAAAGTTGCGTTGGGATTACGCGCCTGTACCTGCAGTATCTGATTCCTACCTAAGAGTGTCAATTAAGCAAAGGTTCTTAAACTTAAACATTAAAACTTCCTGTTTAACTTTTACTAAAATTGGTATTTATTCAATATATTTATGTGAACCAAAAGAGAAACTGTGATATTATTTAAATCATAATGTACTAGTTTTAGCACATTATGACTGGATTTTCTGTTCCTAGGGCCGCTAAAGTGGAGGAAAAAACACAAAATCCAAAGAAAAAAAACCTCAGGCCTTCTTATATACTATTAGATTACATAGGATAGTAATTACCTTATACTATATCATTGCCCATGCATCTTGAACTACAGGTTGACTAACACAATGACTTTACTTTACTTTAATTTCTTGACATTGCTATTTAACATTGACTGGAGACTCTCCTTCTCTCTCTCTCTCTCTCTCTCTCAGATAAATTGCTATGTAAATAGCCGTCAATGTATTTCCATATACTGGGACTCTGGTTAGATTAGCGAAAGAAAATGCATTACATTATTTATAATTATCTTGCTTCCATTACAGTAGTCAACCTGTACCCAAATAACAACTGACTTATGCTATTACATTACCAAATACGCCGGCGTAGATCAACACTCATCACTTATTCTACATTAATTACGTTATCTACGAATTATACCATAACTTAAAGACAATTAAACTCTATCATGACTTCGTCCCGCGCTGGACGCTGATATTATATAACACTGCTTCTAAATCGATACAAAACTGCTTCTACTTCTGCCCTCTGATCTGGCCCAAAACCAACTGTGTCCTCCTTTCATCCTCGATTTTCGTCTTCGGCTATCATCCCTTCTCAATTGAAATGGGCGGGTGTCCTGTGCGAAACTCATTATCCAATCACTATTCTCGGACTTCTGGCGACGTCTTGTCATAAACGCCCTTTTCAGTGGGACGGCGTGTGCCTGCGCAATTTCTAAGAAATACCCTTTTTTTCTATTCCGTTCGTTACTTTGTGCAACATGTTCGGGTCAGCTTTCAAATTTATGGATCCTCTAGACGCTATGTTTATTTAGGATTTCTTAAGCGTGTCTAATTTTTATGCAACGCAGTCGGGAACCTATTAGAATACTTTATTTATTAAGGTTTACATTGTTCTTATCTTAAGTGAAACTAATGGCTCAACTGACATGATTTGTTAAAAACATATGTCCTATACTTAACAAACATACAACTGTGAGAAAGTTTTATTTTAATTATTTGAGCATCGTCACAAACAAAATGTATATTGGATAGGTGGATGATTACCACCTCAGTAGACTTAATAGTCACAGCTCATATTTTAAAAATACAAAATTGCAAAGTATTATCAAATGGTGGTTAAATTGAACTAAGATTTTTTTTTTTCAACTAACTTGCACAATTTGTAGTATTTGTATGAGTATTTATGTGGTGATATGATAATATAATTATGAGAATAGACAATAATTCAATGTATGTGTTATGAGTTCAAGGATATGAGCGAAGAGGCAACCACGATAGACAAGTAGAGAGCGCTTGCACCGTAGCCTGGCGCAGTACAGACGTAGCAACGTGCTCTACAGACGCACCGAGATACTTCAAAGCCGCAGTCAGGTTGCACCGTAGTCATCTTGTCTCAGTTTGCCGGTAATGTTAGAGTTGGCACAGGGAAACCAGTGCTATTTGGAACTTAATTGAAGTGATGTGACAGCTAGTGATTTATCGAAATATCATAAAAGCTTACATCTTAGACTTACATGTATAGTTAAATGTGTTTACGCAAAGAGTAACACGAAAGGGGGTTATTTTAGACGTCTACGAGAATAATTTTAAGGGACGTATATTAAAAAGCGCGTACGGTCGCTGGCTTCAAGATACAATTAGAATTTTGAAAATGAAATTGGTATTTTTCGATAATTTCGAACCTTTTCGAAAATTTTGTATGAAACAGCTGATTTTCGAGTAAAAATTCCCTCAGGATTATCAAAAAAAGGGTGTAATCTCCTAAACCAGTGGACCGCTTTCGATGACAGTTTGGGGGTAGCTGAGTGTCTTATGCTATATTTATCGGGAATTAGTATGGTAATGAGAACTATTTATAACATATGGACTAGGGTTGTGGTCCCTTGATGTTTTGTGTCTCGAAGTCCCGGAACTTCGTAAGTTTAGCTGTCTCAAGTCTCGGGACTTTTGGGTCGTGACTCGAGACGAGACAAAATTGTCGAAATTGTTACTGTTGACGCTCTGATTTTTTTAGAAGCCCATTTTATTAAATTAGCAAAGTAGTCTAATAAATGTGTTAGTTGATTATTTAATATACAAATTTATAAGTCTATTTTTAACCCCCGACGCAAAAACGACGGGGTGTTATAAGTTTGACGTGTCTATGTGTGTGTGTGTGTGTGTGTCTGTGGCATCGGAGCTCCCGAACGGATGAACCGATTTCAATATTAAGACTGATATTAGAGTAAAAGTTATTAAGATTTAATTTTCTGTTTAAATGTTGATTGTTACAAAAAATCGCCTGGTTTAATACGTATACCCAGGAATTCCTGGAACTTTGATTATAGGCTGTCTCATTTCCCAGGACTTTGAAATTGTCGGAAATTCCACAACCCTAATATGGACGCAGATTCATATAATCTAATATATAAAAATAAGTCGGGTTTTCCTCCCTGACGCTATAACTCCAGAACGCACGAACCGATTTCCACGGTTTTGCTTTCGTTGGAAAGGTCTCGGGCTCCGTGAGGTTTATAGCAAAGAAAATTCAAGAAAATCTGGTGGCGAAACGGAGTTCGCCGGGTTTGCTAGTCATGCTAAAAAATGAATATGTTGCGGAACCCACGTTTGGAACGAAGGTCATTTACTC
This sequence comes from Idaea straminata, assembly GCA_951213275.1. NCBI lineage: Eukaryota > Metazoa > Arthropoda > Insecta > Lepidoptera > Geometridae > Idaea > Idaea straminata. The sequence continues at coordinate 16,735,234 of OX577845.1, read as the reverse complement.
TTTTTTATTTATTTTATAAAAAAATATATTTATTTTTAAATATTTTTTCATATGTGTGAGATTAGGTTTTTCGCTTCATGTTTTTGTAACGCGTAACATTTTTTCTCGGCTAGGTCCCCAACGCGCGAAAATATAATTGATGTGTTGCTAGTAGGAATGACAGGAAATAGGCGACTATTAAATATTTAATTAGTCAATCCATCAAAATAAATGAAAATCTTGTGTAACAGAAACGGCTTGACCGATTTTAATGAAATTTAAATGTATATTCAGTAGGTCTAAGTTTAGCTGTAAGTTTAGATTTTTAATCTAATAAAATGTTACTGTTTGTCTTCCATAATAAATATAAATAAAATAAATTTGTATTGTCAGAAGATTCCTTTCTCTGCGGCCCTAACCATTGGTAGCCTGCGCCCTGCCTCGCTGCCGGCGGTATTCTAGGTTTAGGTTTTTATAATGATTTACTGTTTTATATTACAAAATTTATACAATATTTTTAAACTTGTAAATTAAATTTTATTTATGTTAGGTTTAAACGCCTAGATATAATTGTTTTATAAGTTTTTGTAGTGATGTATATATTTTGTATTCAGTTTGTTTTTATAAAAATCTAAATTTAAGAAAAGTAAATGAATGAGAAAAAAAAATTAAATAAATACATAGGTACTTTTATTTTGCAAATATATACCAAAAACATCCTGACCAGAAACAAATATTTGTTTAAGGGGAAAATAGAATCCGCAACTTCGTTTTAGAAATGTTCTGTGACATTTGTTCCCAATGGTATTTTTTCCCACTAGTTGCCAGTGGGAACGACTGGGAATGAACGCCCACATCGTAATCTGTAGATCACTGACCTATATTGACATTACAAGACCTACCTCAATACACCATCTTTAGAATTCCTATCTAAAAAGACCTAGAAAAATTATCTCGACCCACAAAATCAATAAATACGTTTCGATAGCCTTTGGTTTTTTTATGTTTAGATCGGAAATTTTTTTCGATCTTTTTTTGTTTTTTTTTTTATTTTTTTCATTTGTTTTTTATATTTTATTGTTTCGGTTTCGATCGCTTTTAGTATTATATTTCCTGCCTGTATTTAATTCGAATATTTTTTTAAATATTGCAGGACATTCCACTCATCGCCATCTAGCCCCAAGCTAAGTTACTAGACTTGTTCTATGGGTGCTACACAACGGATATACTACTTATAAATACTTTTATTTTTTAAATATGTACTTATAATACATAGAAACAACAAGACCACAGACAAATATCTAAGCATAAATACTTGTCTGAGGCGGGAATCGAACCCGAAACCCTGTAATTGGCAGTTCGGCAGGGTACCATTGTGCCAACTGGGTCGACGGGGATTCGGGGACAATAAAGAATTTTTATTCCTGTTTGTCCCCATTCGGTGACAGACAGGATTGACCTAAAAGTCAGTAGTTAATAATAATTAAATATGATACAACATAAAAAATATGCGTAATTGTAGACAGCAGACACACCCATCCGTTCACGTGATTAAAAATTACGGAGCAACGCCCTCGCCCGCTATCGTAGCTAACGTTACGCTACTCGTAGCCTTCTCGTAGCGTTCTCGTAGTCCGCCCCGTAGCACCGTAAAACTTTCATTAAAGAAGTTTTAGAGCCTATTTAATGGTATAGCTCTGAAACTACTAAACCAATTTTGATGAAACTTTGTAAAAGGATACATAGGATTTTTCATAGTTAACAACTGTTTTAGCCCGATATAATTAATTAAAATTAAAAATAATTAAATCTGTCTAACTGTAAAAAAACACCTGTAAAAAACAGCTTAATCTACTAAATTTAAAATTAAAATAATAATAAAAATATGTAAAAAAAAAATATATACTTAATTTTTACTTAAAAATTATTACTTACTGTTATTGTAAATTGCAATCCATATATTTCTTGAAGCACTATTTGAATTTAACAAATTGACAAAAAAATACACTTATATTTTCCACATTTCACTTTTGCAGTTTTTCAGTTTTGCAATTTCAGTTAGAGAACAATGGTTGCACACCATAGTTTTTTTTAAGTTTCCAATAGTAATGTCACTCTCACTAACTATCGTATCAATTGCAAGGACTTTACTTACTATGTAGTTTATTTAGGAAGAGCAAATTCTGTCTGTACGTAAAATTTATATATATTTTTTTAATTTTCTATTTTCACATCTACGGATTAAAATTTCAAATATAAATAATTATTATAATGACTAACTACCATTTATTATTTAATTAAGTCAAAAATAACGTCACTTTTTCTACTTTACCACTGCGTTACAATAAATCTTAAATGTTAAATTTCCATCACAACAAACATTTTTTAATTTATAATAAAATTGCGCCACGTTGTTTCTTTTAACCAAAACATAATCGTAAATTTGTGAAATATAAAAAGTCGATCAAGGACATTTGACTAGCCACCGCACCTGAACCCGCCCGGCCTTGTACTGCCTTTGGTAACAATCAAAACCAACTCTTGAAGAAGTTACTGGATATCTGATATATTTAAATATACTGACTTTGCTTGCTTCTAACGATCCAACAGTATAGTTGTTGCTAAATATAGCGCATGCGTGGCCTCGCCCCAAATGCGACCTGAATGAGTGACGTCACTTACGCAATGTGACGATACCCTCAGATGAACTCTGAACTAATTTCAACTTGCATCCCGCTCGCCGAGTCTGTATGTTGCTCGCTTATCTCGTACAAATTTAATGGAAAATCTCATAATTTATATTATATTTACAAAATAAAGTGCCTATTGCAAAACTAAATATGTTTTGTAATTTATTCATTATGTACCTACATACATCTTCAGGTCAAAAAACGTGCAGTTAAAAACCATAAACTTCACATAGTAAGTCACGTTGTCATACTATAAACATATCAGAAACCAAAATAATTGTTATAAAAAAATATCTTCTAATAAAATTTAAATTGTTCGCAACGGCAAGTGAAGCAGTGCACCACAATATGCACGTCTAATCAATATTTACGTTTGCCACGGTGCGAGCTATGATCACAACGGTGTGTAAATTTTACGACTACTACCGGATAACTCATGTCATTTTCTCAAAACTGTTTTTTTAGATTGATTAAACAACAAAAAATACGTTGATTTAAGACTTACATTGTCCCACCACAAGGCAAAGGTCTCCCTCGTTTTTTATATATTAAAATTTTTATTTTTATTAAAAATAAAATAAATTATTATCAGAAATTTAAAATATTTTTTCCAACATTTATTTTTATTTTATTGTTATGAAGAATATTTTATTCCTATATTATTAAATATCAGAAAAAATATACAGCTTTTATATTTTATTTATTAATTTAATTTGATTTCAATATATCAAATCGAGATTGTCGATATCAAAATGTGATTTCGAATCGAGTATGTTTCGCTAAAGTTCGTTGTAAGAGTGTTTGCACGGTGAGACACGTGCCATCTCGGGCGAGATCGAGTGACGTTCGGCTCACGATCGGTTCGCGTTCGTCTCGCTTTCGTGTCGAGCTTGCTCCAGCCCTGCATTGCGGATTCGATCAATATGGTTATTCCAGACACGCTGCCGAGATTACCTCCCGGATATTAATCAATCAATTTGTCAATTTTCTACTGACAAACACGAAAATGCACTCACGACTGCAGAGAAAATAGAATTACCTACAATATGCAAAGGGCCTACCGCATCGACAATTTTTAATCAAAAACCCCCGACTTTTATCTAATATAACTTTCAGATGGTTAAACCAATTTCGAATATAGCTAAGAACACTCCCGACTAATTCACCTTTCAAACAAAAGGAACAAAATCGGTTCATCCGTTCAGGATGGAACCCTAAAAACTAAATATATTGGTAAAAATTGGGAAAATTACTTTTAAAAAAATTCAGATTGAAAATAAAGCAAATATAGATCATATTTGCTTCATTTTCAATCTGAAAAATTTGTTTATTTTTTGTTATCTTTTCACTTTTGATTTAAAAAATATTTCACTACCCGCAGGTATCTTATTTACAAAATGAAACTATGTTAGTTTTATATCCTGGCGCTTTGCAATCATTTCACGCAATATTTGAGTTTAATTTAAATTCAATGGATATTGACATTCTGCGGTCTCAAAGCTTCACCGAGCAGTTTATTTTACAGGGTGAATTTGCATTTTAATTTACGATTCCGGGGTTTCGATTACATAGCGGTGGTAAACACGACTAGGGCCATCACATTGATACAAAAACACACTAAGAGGGTGAAAAAGGGGGGCAAAGATTGTATGGGACAATGTGATTCTTTGGTCCATTTTCGACGTTTACGCGGACGAAGTCGCGGGCAAAAGTTAGTAGAATAATAATTAATTAATAATAAATAAAGTATTAATAATAAATATTGGATATTCCACACATAAGGATTCTAACAACTGAATCACGACCATAGGAAGTGATTCATGATGATTCAAGTGTTAGAATCCTGAGCGACGCAAGTGATTCATGACCCTCAATGTAAATCCGTATTTTAATCATGAGTTGCATACTATACTTTTTACCATGACTACGAGAAAAAGAAATAATTTAAGCGAAAATAGACATTTATTGAAGACTAGCTGCGCCCCGCGGTTTCACCCGCGTAAGTCCCGATCCCGTGGGAATATCGGGATAAAAAGTAGCTTCTGTGTTAATCCAGGTTTCCAGGTATCTAGTTTCATACAGAGTTTCATCGAAATCGGTCAAGTAGTTTTTGCGTGAAGAAGTAACAATTATACATACACACAAAAACTTTAACATTTATAATATTAGTAGGATAAAAGGTTAAATGACCTGTCCTGTATTTAAAAGTCCTGATTGAATTGTAAACATCCAAAACTTATTTAGGTATTAATATTCAACAATTAAGCAATTACAAAATTAAAATATACGAACGGAAAACGAAAATAAAATAAAATTATAAATAAAAGACATCCTCCAGCGCGTCTCCCCGAGGCATCGTTCCCAGAAGGCAGGCAACATTTCCCCTCTGGATGGCCATGACCCTTTGAGCGAAAAAGCTACCAGCCCTCCGATCACCAGACACCTCGACAAGACGCGCGCCGACCCTAAAAAATGCAGAGGCTTCGGGACCCCAAGACCCCAAAGTCTCCACCCCTATCGGGACGAACATGTAACGGTTCCAAAGGTTAAATTAATTAAAATGCACATTAAAGTTGGAAAAATTACAAAATTAAGAGTAATTTTCTTTTTAACTGTTATACGAGTACCTATATCATGCTAAACTCCTTGTCGCAAATATCGACCAATCAAATTTTGAGGAGTATTTGTTTAAAGAGTTTGTTTTATTTGTAGAGTATTCTTTGCGCTAGGAGTTTGTATCGATTATTTTTAAGGAGGTTGTTTAGGCATTGAGAAGTAGTTCGAATATTATAAATAAATCTTATATATAAAAATCAATTGCTGTTCGTTAGTCTCGCTAAAACTCGAGAACGGCTGAACGGATTTATCTTATCTTGGTCTTGAATTATTCGTGGAGGTCTAGGGAAGGTTTAAAAGGTGAGAAAAAATCGTTCCCACGGGATCGGGACTTACGCGGGTGAAACCGCGGGGCGCAGCTAGTCTTATATATAAAAATGAATTGCTGTTCGTTAGTCTCACTAAAACTCGAGAACGGCTGAACGGATTTATCTTATCTTAGTCTTGAAATGTTCGTGGAGGTCTAGGGAAGGTTTAAAAGGTGAGAAAAAATCCCACGGGATCGGGACAAACGCGGGTGAAACCGCGGGGCGCAGCTAGTCTTATATATAAAAATGAATTGCTGTTCGTTAGTCTCACTAAAACTCGAGAACGGCTGAACGGATTTATCTTATCTTAGTCTTGAAATGTTCGTAGAGGTCTAGGGAAGGTTTAAAAGGCGAGAAAAAAATCGAATAATTTCCGGGAAAACCCTATCAATTCCTACGGGATCGGGACTTACGCGGGTGAAACCGCGGGGCGCAGCTAGTCTTATATATATAAAAATCAATTGCTGTTCGTTAGTCTCACTAAAACTCGAGAACGGCTGAACGGATTTATCTTATCTTAGTCTTGAAATGTTCGTGGAGGTCTAGGGAAGGTTTAAAAGGCGAGAAAAAATATTCCCACGGGATCGGGACTTACGCGGGTGAAACCGCGGGGCGCAGCTAGTAATAAATAAATATTGCAAGACATTTCACACATAGCCATCTAGCCCCAAGCTAAGTAACTATTCTTATGTTATGGGTGCTAGAAAACGGATCTACTACATAATATACTTTCCTTTTGTCAATATATACCATGCATAAATATTTGTCTGAGGCGGGAATCGAACCCGCAACCCTGTGTTTGGCAGTCCGGTATGGTAACCATTGTGCCAACTAGGTCGTCAATATATTTAATTACTAGCTGCGCCCCACGGTTTCACCCGCGAAATTCAAACACCAAAATCTTGATTAAAAGGCCTTTCACTGTTTACATTGAATAAAATAAGCTTTTTAGGGTGGGAATGGTATAAATAAATAAATAAAATACCAGCAAGAAATGCGATGCGCTAATCTTGATTTTCGTGTATGTTTTTATTTTTGAACTTACTTACGCCCAAATACTGAAAGGCTACTTATCTTAAGTGCCGAATTAATTGACATTTAAGTGTTATATTTCAATAGAATAAGAGCGTCTTAAATATTAAGGGGACTTTTAAACGTTTGTGTATTTGGGCGTTGGAAACTCTCAGAGATAAATAGTAAACGCGATGCGCTACGATTCAGGGCTAAGTTTCAGTAGTTCGGGTACAGGTCTATGAACTCTTGGTTAAATGTCGTTGACCCGCACATAATTAACTAGCTGCGCTCTGCGGTTTCACCCGCGTAACTCCCGATCCCGTAGAAAAATTAAAATAAAAAGTAGCATGTAGCCTTCCTCGATAAATGGACTATCCAACACAAATAGTACATTGCGATACAAGTGTGGTAAATTGAACATTGCATAGAGACGGTTAATAGCCATTGAAAAAAGCCGAGATACAATGATTAATCCACGCGTGTATCGTACGACGTTTTTTATCACAGTTGCGAATAAAAGAAAAGACTTGAAAAGAAAAGAAAATATTAACTAACAAAATATTATAATGAATCCGCCTTTCTCGACAAATGAACTATTCTTTCTCGACAAATGGACTATCAAACACAACAATATTTTTTTAATTCGAACCAGTCGTTTCTAAGATTAGCGCGTTCAAACAAACAAATTCTTGAGCTTTATAATTATAGTAGGTAGGTATAGATTTTTCCTCAGTATGATTTAATTTTAGCATTTTGATTGTCTTTCTTTTGTATGTGACCCAATAAATTACTGATTTAATAATAATAGTACCTACAACAAGAATCATAACAGCAACATATTTTGCTATTATGATTGTTGCTGTACTCCAGGTACTCAAATATGAGTAACTTGCCAGGATATTTCCATGAGTCTTTTAGTCTGAGCAATAAGCCGTATCGACTGAACATAAAATAAAAAATAAATAAAACAACATAAATAGTATATTATGCAACTAGTGAATAAAGGACGGATTTAAAGCGAGGGCCATAGATGAATCACGAGCAAGCAACGGATTCTAACAACTGAAACACGACCGCAGGGAGTGATTCATGGCCCTCAATGTAAATCCGTACTTTATTCAAGAGTAGCATACTATACTTTATACCATCACTACGAGAAAAAGAAAACAAAATGTGTGGCAGGACCGACCAACAGACAGACAGACAGACAGACAGACAAACAGACAGACAGACAGACAGACAGACAGACAGGCAGGCAGGCAGGCAGACAGACAGACAGGCAGACAAACAGACAGACAGACAGACAGACAAACAGACAGACAGACACATACAGACAGCCAGACTCAGACAACAGACTCAGGCAGATAGTATTTTAACGGTAGCCTTCCGCCTGATATTTATTTTGCGGGCAACCTCAATCTGTTACTTAGGTTACAGATACACTCTCTACATATAGCGGTGTTGGCTTAGTGGTAGATAGCTCGACTTTCATTCTGAAGGTCGTGGGTTCGAATCCCGGCCGGCCGTGCACCAATGCATTTTTCTTAAGAAAAAATTATGTGCGCTAATTGACATTGCTCTTACGGTGAAGGAAAACATCGTGATGAAACCCGCGGCTTAGTTGGCTCCAGAAGTATTGACAAGTTCTCTACTCTGGACATGGTTGACTAAGCTGAGAGGGTAGTAGGTGCTGGGCAAGCCTACTCCATCCTCACGCAAAAAGGACCCAATTAAAAAGGGTCCAATGGCGGAAAACAGCCTGTATACAAGTACAAGTACACTCTCTACATTTTTTCATAATGCGCTTTAAGGAGTATAAGTTATACTCCTTAAAGCGCATTATGAAAAAATGATTTCCTTTAATTTGCCATTTACTATAAATTTGTTTCCAGGAATTAATATCTATCAATAATAACCCTGTCGATTAGTATTAAAATATAGAGTGATTATTTTTTTTAGAAAAATTATCAGGTTCAACTGCTTGGGTAACGGCTTTTAAAATATTTGATGATGCAGTTTTAGTGTTTGCGAAAATCGGGCACCGAAATCCTTTTAACATTTTTCGCTATCGCTCTTAGTTTAGGATATAGCCCTTAAGGCCAATATAAAAAACAACCTGTATATTCAAGCACTCAAGCACTCGAATCACAACAAGTAATTTGTTTACAAAAACAAATATCTGTAAACACGATACTCTACCGTTTCCATGACAATGTTAAGAGCTTTCCTAAATTTTCGCTACAGCAATTATTAAATACTTAAGTAGGTATTACGAATTGTAAACAAATACGATGTACTAAGGGGCACATGACCGAAGTATCATAAAGGATGAATTTCCACCGGGTCGAGCTAAGCTGAGCGTTCAAGTTACAACCTTAATTGTATAGCTTTAGTGTTCATAATAAACGGTGCGAGCTTGCACAACATTGACGGACCTCGGAAGCGGTAATTGTAATGTAAACACTAAAGGTATGATAAATAAGGTTTTAATTTGCACGCTCGCTTAGCTCGGCCCGGGCCAGACGGAATAAAAGATCCCCTGGCCTCCAGACCTTTGTTGGACTATGTTTGTTTCCAGGAATTAATCGCTATTAGCAACATTATTGATTGGTACAAAAATATAGGCGAATTCAGTTTTTGCAAAATTAACAGGTTCGATTCTTGACTTTGCTACCTGATAACATTCCAAGCCACTATGGTCTGAACTCATAAATGCACATCATTGATAACAGTGTTGAAGTCATGCGCTAAGGAATTCTCAGCTTTAATAAAATAACGAAGGCCTGGCTTTCCGGGGATCTTGATCCATAAGCTTGTTGCTTCTACATTTACGTCTACGGAAGGGTGGTTCGATTGTTTATTGGCAACCAGTAGGTATCTTTGAAAGGAGGATAATTGGAGCGTCAATATGATATGAAGAGCTTGTTTATTGTTGCTACTTATAGAATTATTTACGTCACGGGAAGAAAGTCCTTTTTCTTGACACATCTTCTCCAGGATTTTGATTTATCCTTGGATTATTATTAAGAGCCTACACTTTCCCATTGCAGGGCAAAGAAACAAACTTGTAATAACTGTTTGTAAACAATTATAAAAAATATTTTTTAAATTATTCCATTGTTGTCTTCACAGTTCCTGACCTTTTGAATTCGTGACGATTTCACATTTTAGACGTTTAAAAAAATTGCTAATCTGATTGGGAGCCGAGTCGTTCACCATTGTGTTAGCTAGTCTGCATCTATAAGACGACCCAGTTGGCACAATTGTCACCATGCCGGACTGCCAAATACAGGGTTGCGGGTTCGATTCCCGCCTCAGACAAGTATCTATGCTTAGCTATTTATCTGTGGTCTGGTTTTTTCTATGTATTATAAGTATATATTTACAAAAGAAAAATATTTATGTAGTAAATCCGTTGTCTAGCAACCATAACACAAGTCTAGTTACTTAGCTTGGGGCTAGATGGCGATGTGTGGAATGTCCTGCAATATTTATTTATATACATTTATTTTATTTATTATTATAAGCATGCATAAAATAGGGTGTCCTAGTTATCCAATACTTTCACAGATAAAAATAAATATATCTATATTAATATTATTTTATATTTTGAAATTCTCACGGGATAAAAAGTAGCCAACACAAAAAAAAAAACAATTCAAACCAGTAGTTCCTGAGTTTAGCGCGTACAAACAAACAAACAAACAAACAATCAAATAAAGAAACTCTTCAGCTTTATAATATAAAGTATAGATATAACAGATAATATAAGTATAAAGTTTTTGAAGCGAGAAACGATAGTTTCTAGCCTTAACTTTTTTGTAGGGTCATTGTATGTTAGGTATTTTCTTTTTGTATTTTGTTTTTTTGTATTTTGTTATTTTGTATTAATTGTTCTTTCAGACTTTTCTAAAGGTTTCCTCCGTCGTGTCTTGAGTTAAGAAGCGAAAAACACCAGGATTCGCAGTTGTATACGATGAAAAAAAAGAGAAATAAAGTCACCAATGAATACATCCCTGGTAGCCCAACTCGTGGTAGACTGAGTGTATTGCGTGAATTTTCAAGAAGCCGTAGCACAAAAGTTGTTAAGGTGCTCGGAAATAGTCCTCAACCGCTACCTTATATAATTACCAAGAACCCTCAATCATCCCTGATTATATTAATGGTTGTGTCACCAGCCGGTGATTCGGTTGCCGGCAACAAATTGGTTGCGCAACCAAGCTGGCAGCAGGTGAGGGTACTGTTATAATTACTAACCTAGATAATTTCTAATAAGTCATCGATAAAAAAAATATTATTATATTGTATCGGGAGTTACGCGGGTGAAACCGCCACCGTCCACCATAAAAGCATCATAAAAGCAGTTAGATACGAACAAAGAGTTTTTAAGCCAGCAAAAACAGTTCGAATTTAAAAGATTTTACTTCAAGTAAATGGCATTTAACAAATCTTGTCTTTTACTCGCAACTGTGATAAAAACGTCGCACTTGGTTTTTTAAGTCGTTCCGCTCGCGCGTTTAAACCGCCTCTATGCAATGCAATGATCAATTTACCACACTTGTATTGTACTATTATTTTGTAAATACATAGATAATATACATACAGATACACCCAGGTCAGAAACAAATCATCATCATCATCATCATATCAGCCACAGGACGTCCACTGCTGAACATAGGCCTCCCCCGAAGACTTCCAGAGCGATCGGTCGCATGCTCTCTGCGTCCAACAACTTCCCGCGACCTTAATTAAGTCGTCCGTCCATCTAGTCTTATACAGAAACAAATACTTAATATAAATACTTGTTTGAGGCGGGAATCGAACCCACAACCCATGCCCACAACCTTTTGCGTCGGGGGCGGGGAGGCGGGTGTTCGCCCGACGCACCATAGAGGTCGTCTAATCTATGATACCTCTATGAACGGAATAACGGAATCTATGAACGGGTTTAAAACCTTTTTCATTTCGATAACTCAATGGTTCCATGTTCATGCGGTCTATTAAATCCTCTTTGCGGTCTATCATGTTTTGACAGCAATATATTTTACGTCTATAATTACAAATTTTTATATTTAATTGGTATTTTAGGCTTATTATTTGTTATATTTACTGAACATGTTGTCCACGGTGAGTTTAAATTACTTTTTATCCATATCACGGAGCTTATTTAGCTTTTGAAAGACATGAATGGAACCAAAGCTAATTTAATACATAAAGACCCTTTAGAACAAAGACCTTAGGAAATAGAAACTCGTTACGAAAATCTTTTAAACCGGCGATTATCCCTATCTGCATTATAAAATGCAGTCAAGAATTACCTTCGGTTTAGATAGAACTATTGTTAAACTACAGGAGAAAACTAATGGGGCTATTGTGATGGTAATAGACTTTAATATAGGAAGCTATTAGGTCTATAGAAGGTCTATAGCGCATGCTGATAACAATGTAAAACACATCCAAATGGAGTCTTACCAACTCACTAATAAAGCACCCCGTTTTATATATTATTGTTAATAATTAGTTAAATACAAAGAGTGTACTAATGCTTTGTTAATAGAAAAACAAGTCCAAACCCTAATTAAAACGTAACCCAGGTACTTACTTAAATAGAAATTAAAACCTGGGCGAAGCCTCCATCTCAATGCTAAAAGTAGAAATTTGTTGACATTCGTTTTGTTTATTTATTTTACCCATTAATTACCTACTTAAAAGTACTGTTTTCTTTCATTTAAAGGTTTTGAAAAAATCCGGGAAGCTAACGAGTTTACAGGTACTAAAAGGTAGTCGTCGGCACGCGTCTCACGTGATTCAACATCATCAGCATGATACGGTTGTTATCGGCGCTGGTGGTGCAGGGCTGAGGGCAGCGGTTGGCCTCGCTCAGCAAAATTTCTCTGTGGCGCTTGTCAGCAAGCTGTTCCCCTCCAGATCGCATACCATAGCCGCCCAGGGCGGTATGAACGCTTCGATTGGTAAGTACTTCATACCAGCGCACAGATTTTCAGAGGTCATTCGTTTTTGGGACGCCAAATGTCTCGCTTTTTCACCAACCTCTGTAATGGTCCAGGAGCCAGTGACAGATTTTTATGACCAATTCCCTCCCAAACGAAACTTTGTAAAATGCATAAGGGACTTATACTATGAATACTCGCGACCGTCAGCTGCGACTACGTGGGTGGGGTGGGCAGTGACAGCCTCCCTCACATGGAGGAAAAAAAATTTTTTCAGTCTTTCCTCTCATTTCAAAATTTATCAGAGTATAGTTTAAGTAGTATTTTGAAAAAAAATAATAGTCAGCTGACCATAACACGGTAGATTATACGTCAGCTGGCTCCTTGAACATGAAATTTTTATTTTCAATGATTTCCTCTCAACTAAAAATTTACCTGGTGATCGTTTATATGTTACTATGAATGAAAATTAATGTCAGCTGGCTGTATCTCAGTGGAAAGTTTGTCAGCCAACCTTTCAAGGTACCATCTTGAAAGGTGTAACGCAACAGCATCTATGACCTACTGAAATTTATCAGCTGACGACTTTTCCCTTGACTTACAGCTAGCTGATTGTTTTTATTATTTACTAAAGTATTTTAACGACTCTCTGATAAATTTTTATCCGGGAGGAAATATCGTTTCTTTAGTTATTTGGCAGTTTGTTTGATAACAAATATGAAGTTTGATATTGGAGGAAATGTTGGTATGAGTATAGTACATTACGATATAAGTGTGGTAAATTGATCTTTGCATAGAGGCGGTTTATGACGCGCGAGCGGCAGCGAGCGTGTTATAGAAGCCAAGATGCAAATATCAATTCCACACGTATATCGTACGACGTTTTTTATCACAGTTGCGAATAAAAGAAAAGACTTGAAAAGAAAACAAAATAATAATTTTAACAAAATATTTGTGATAACTCTATGTTTACATTTTTTTAAGGCAATATTTTTTTGTTAATTATGCTCCGGTAAGGCCAGGCTAAAGACCTATACATCCTCGTGTGACATACATTATTTTTTAGGGTTTTTCTATTTGTTTTTGCGTCGGGGGTTAAGAACAAAATACAATGGTACGGAAAAACAATATATTTAAGTAAAGAAAAAACAAAAAATAAACAACTCCATTTTTAATCGTTTTCTAAGTCATTATCACGTAAAATTTTCGTTCGTAAACCGACTTTAGAGACAACCATTTTTGCTAGCTAAAAAACTCTTTGGTACCTACCTTTTCGGGATAACTTTACAGCACTAGTTAACAAATCTAAAACGCACGCGTGCATAATATGTTGGATTATGAGCCTAAAAGCCGTTGAATAAGATCCACTTTATGAGCAACTGTGATAAAAAATTAATTATTGAATAATTTATTGTAGCATATTTTATCAATTAATAAACTTTTATTTCAATTAATTGATTAAAAACTTATCGACTGAACTCGTTTCACTTTCTCTTCGAGTCACATCATACAGTCGACTCTGTCTAAAGGTTCCCGCTGTCTAAAGGTGCCGTGGATACGCTCTCTAAAGGTTCCTAAAGGTTGAGTACTACAACCAATCAGAGATAATAATTTAAGCGCGCGTTTTGAATGCCCATAAAGACTAATGTTTTCTATTGCGCATCTATTACGCGCAATGTTCAGAGTGGGGAGAGAACCTTTAGGCAATGGTCCTGTCGCGACGTGGAACCTTTAGACAGAGTCGACTGTAGTCTCCACCTTTTTTTTTTCTACCGAAAATCTTCTGCATATGCTATACACAACAAAGGGCCTTTGTACGCAGTCATGGGTAAAACTTACCCTCTCCAAGTGTACCTTTTGCTATAGCATAGCATCTGGAGAAGGTAATTTTAATTTACAATCTAGCTGCAATATAGAAGTACTAAAAAATAACTTAAGAAACGTTATTTCCTCCCGGATGAAAATTTATCAGAGAATCGTTAAAATACTCTAGTAAATAATAAAAACAATCAGCTGTTTTAGCTGTTTTAGCAGCAACCTTACACCTTTCAAGGTACCAGCTGACAAACTTGAGATACAGAAAGCTGACATTAATTTTCATTCATAGTAGCATATAAACGATCACCAGGTAAATTTTTAGTTGAGAGGAAATCATTGAAAATAAAATATTAAAAAACATGTTCAAGGAGCCAGCTGAAGTATAATCCACCGTGTTATGGTCAGCTGACTATGTTCTTTTTACAAAATACTGCATAAACTATACTCTGATAAATTTTCAAATGAGAGGAAATGACTGAAAAAAAAAAAAAAACTCCATGCGTGGGAGGCTGCCACTGCCTACCCCACCCACGGAGTCGCAGCTGACGGTCGCGAGTATTCATAGTACAAGTCCCTTATGCATTTTACGAAGTTTCGCTCGAGAGGAAATGATTGACCGAAAATGTACCTGGCTCCTGGACCATAATTTGTACTTTAAAATAGTGATACTACTGTAGTTAACTAAGTACATATTCAACACAGCACTATGGTATAACATTGCATAATAAATCTACACCAATATAGCTAATAAGCATTTAACGAGTTTATTAATTTAACTAGTGTTCGACCCACGGCTTTATCTATGTGGAACTATAGGTACACTGTGCAACTTCGGGTGGCTGTGGTCACTACTTTTTTTGAGGGCTACGGATCTAGTCCTCAAAATCAATTGAATTAATTAACCCTTAACATAGTAGATAACATCACCTTGCAACACAGTTTTCCAACTAACGCAAGAGGTAGAGTCGCATAATTGTTATTGTCATAATTTTTTGTGGTAAATAAAGATATTTGATTTGATTTGATTTGATTTGCGGTTTCACCCGCTTAACTCCCGATCCCGTGAAAATATCGGGACAAAAATTATATCTACATAATAGTCTATCTATCACACTTCCAATGAATCAATGTATCTTCATCCCAAGTTTCATCAAAATCGGTTTATTAGTTTCACAGCCTATTTAATCAATCAATCAAATCTCTACCTGTTTATAATAATTGCATAAGTATAAGTAAATAAATCATAATACCTTATTCTGTGTTTTTTTTTTGTAGGAAGCATGCACAAAGATGATTGGAAATTCCATTTCTACGATACAGTCAAAGGATCCGACTGGCTTGGAGATCAGGTGATTACTTCCTCAATTACCTCTTATTTAAAACCGATATGAAAGTGTTATATCTCAAATTAAACTCGCAAATTTATTAATTGTGGTTTATTAATGCTAGGCACGTGTAGTGGTTGGACGGACCGGGGAGAGAGAGAGGGTGACACATTAGACATTGACAGATGAAATCGAAGATGCGTTCGAGATTATATCTCACAGAAAGTTTATACCTATTCTTTATTTTATACATAACTACATACGCCCCGCGGTTTCACTCGGTCCCGTGTGAATATTGTGATAAAAAGTAACGAGTTTCATTGCAATCGGTTTCGTATGTTTTGCGTGAAGGAGTAACAAACATACACACATACTAACAAAGAAACTTTCACATTTATAATATTAGTAGAATAGGATATGATTCATTGCAATCGGTTTCGTAGGTTTTGCGTGAAGGAGTAACAAACATACACACATACTAACACAGAAACTTTCACATTTATAATATTAGTAGAATAGTATAAGATTCGTTGCAATCGGTTTCGTAGGTTTTGCGTGAAGGAGTAACAAACATACAAACATACTAACACAGAAACTTTCACATTTATAATATTAGTAGAATAGGGTATGATTCATTGCAATCGGTTCCGTAGGTTTTACGTGAAGGAGTAACAAACATACACCCATACTAACACAGAAACTTTCACATTTATAATATTAGTAGAATAGGATATGATTCATTGCAATCGGTTTCGTAGGTTTTGCGTGAAGGAGTAACAAACATACACCCATACTAACACAGAAACTTTCACATTTATAATATTAGTAGAATAGGATATGATTCATTGCAATCGGTTTCGTAGGTTTTGCTTGAAGGAGTAAAAAACATACACATATACCAACACAAAAACTTTCACGTTTATAATATTAGTACTTTTAGTAGGATGCTGTCATTTTTTCCAGGATTCAATACAATTACTTACCCAAGACGCACCCAATGTAGTTTACGAGTTAGAGAACATGGGCATGCCGTTTTCAAGAACTCCTGATGGAAGAATCTATCAGCGATCCTTCGGCGGAGGAACCACTAACTTTGGTAAAGACGTTGCTAAGAGAACCTGCTGTGTCGCTGACAGGTAATTTAATTCTACAGATCGTTGAGTTGTTTGAGCCCTGGGCAAGGAAGGTCTAATTCTTTCAGCAGTAATACCATTTCTATAAGTTAATTTACTTCTGACCAACACAGACCTTAAAAGCCTTATTACGATTTGTTTACACCTTCAATAAAACGTACCGTAAAACTGAAATGGGTTGATTTGATGTGAGAAATCTTAAATGAGATAGATTCTCATTTAGCGTTTCTTTATTTATGGTAACCAAATATTATTTTATGGAAGTAGCTGGAATAGACATCGCAATAAAGACAGATACGACGACCCAGTTGGCACAATGGTCACCATGCCGGACTACCAAATATTGGGTTGCGAGTTCGATTCCCGCCTCAGAAAGGTATTTATGCTTAGATATTTGTCTGCGGTCTGGTTGTTTCTATGTATTATAAATAAATATAATTTTACAAAAGAAAAGTATATTTATACAGTATATCCGTTGTCTAGCACCCATAACATAAGTCTAGTTACTTAACTTGGGGCTAGATGGCGATGTGTGGAATGTCCTGTAATATTTATTATTATTTATTTATTTATATAGTATATCCGTTGCCTAGCACCCATAACACAAGTCTAGTTACTTAACTTGGGGCTAGATGGCGATGTGTGGAATGTCCTGCAATATTTATTATTATTTATTTATTTATTTAGTATATCCGTTGCCTAGCGTCCTTAACAGAAGTCTAGTTACTTAGCTTGGGGCTAGATGGCGATGTGTGGAATTTCCTGTTATATTAATTTATATGCTTTAAGCGTCATTAGAATCATTAGAAGTCTAATTGTAGTTTAGTTTATACGCTCCATCTACAAAAAGTACAATGGAACTTTTTTTTTTATTATTCTTTAGAACAAAATGACAAATTATCTATGTGTCAAAATCTGCAAGGTCTACCTTGCGTATGGCCGATTTTAGTCTTGAAGTTTGTAGTGGAACGGTTCAGCCAACAGTTTGAGTCATCAGTATTCACAAGCAACCCTATGAGATTGCATAGTGCGGGCGAACGCCGCAAATAAGACGCTAACTCGCTAAAGTGAAGAGGGCAGCCCAAAATTGACCAATCATAGGGCCGCATTGAGCGCAGTGCGTTCACTTATATAAGAGCAACTTAAGTACTGTTTATGAATACGGGTGTCAGATAAGTGGTTTTTTTTCTTGAGCAAAAAAATTCGGAATAATTATGTATTTTCTGTTTCCAACCCCTAGCTGTCAGAGGTAAAATAAATGTGAACGGATTCCAGTGTGAGTTTTTCAGACATATCCAATTAACTGTTACATCTACATCAAGGTTAATTAAGTTTGTATAAAATCAATGAGTTTGTATTGTGAGTGGATCCGCTGCGAGCGCTTGTTGATTTACTTTTGGAGATAATTGACAACATTCTGATTTCAACAGAATTCTTTTTATGTAAGTTATCTTAACACCGTCTAACGAAAATTTACGTATCTAATTTCGAAATTGGTTCTGATTACAAAATAATGGTTTTTATCTATTTTTCTCTTAATTTAACAAACCACAAAGTTATCCATACACCATACAAAAATAAATAGTTCTTTTCTCTCCTGGTACAGTCGTGAACGTACGTATTATTATGTTACCCGTTAATTACTAGAAATAACAATGTCGTAGTCACTGAATTAATATAATTCAGGTTAACTTAAAGCGCATGTAACTGTATTTTCTACTTTTAAAAGCAGGTCAAACGATAAGATGCCCGCCCGTATCCACAAACAGGACTTAAGTTGCTCTTGGATAAGTGAACGCACTGCACTCAATGCGGCCCTATGATTGGTCAATTTTGTGCTGCTCGCTTCACTCTAGCGAATCAGCGTCTTATTTGCGGCTCTATGCGTTCGCGCGCACTACTAAAAACAGACAAAAGTAAATATTTTTTGAGTATGTTTTTAAGAATTTTAGGGATTTCCACGTTCACTATTTTTTTTTGTTAATTAATACCTACACCCAAAAAGGCGGGCAAAAGACTTTTAACCTATACAGCCTCGTTTGACATACAATATTTTTTGGGTTTTTTACTTGATGTGTATCGATCGTAATAGTAAGGAATTCTTTTTGTGCGAGTCCGTCACGCACTTGGCCGGTTTTTTTTATAATTTATGGTTTCGCATGGTATGTGCCAGTAACAATTAAGTTATATTTTGTTCAATTGTTCTTAAAGTTTTAAAACAGGTCATAGTTTGTCAAGTCAGAAGCTATAGGAAAGCGGTGGTAACTTTACTATAACCTTGTAGATTTTGGAAGTAACGAGAAATGTTCATGTTCGACATTGATTTTTACTTTCACAACACTTGTGTTTCGCAATTTAACGGAGTTAAATTGGATAATAATCCACCGGAATCATACAATTCAACTCGGTTAACAACTTAGTTTCATATCAATAAAACTGCAGAACCATCTACATGTTACAAGCGTTTCCGCTCAAATCTCTTATTTAGGTACTTCTATATTTACACTATAATAAATGAAGAGAGTAGGTATATAAAGTCTGTACTGGAAAGCAAATTAAATAAAAAATTTGAGAGGTGTCAAGGGACACCCGGTTTCGATTAATTAGTGAAGGAATAGTAATAAAATCAAAAAGTGTCGTTACAACTTTTGGTCTTAATGTTTTCCGTCTAGCCCCCTTTCGCAACGCGCGATAAGGAACTTCGTTCCAAAAGAGTCCAGGGGAAAAGGAATAAAATAAAAATAAATAGTATTTAAATTTCGTGTCTGTCTGTTTGTTAATTATAGGTACAATTGAAAACGGCTAAAACAATTAAAGTCTTTTTTACGGTTTAAAACCTCCATTTTTGAGAAAGGTCGTGATACTATACATAGGAATCAAATAAGTAGAACCTGAATAAATAACGAAAAACTGCAGCCGCTCGAGAAAACCCCGGGACGTCGCGAACGCGCCCCAGGAAACACAAACTTTTAAATTATTAAGTGCCCGAATAAAACCGCGGGATGCAGCTAGCTATTTGATATAAGTTGTTAATGTTTAACTTGCATATATGCCGGTTCACGAGCTGTGTTTCCTCTAGTCCTTGGTTAGCGTATGTTTGATCTGGGATATCTGGAGTATAACTTCGTTTACATGGTTTAGCAGTGCCTGACCTGGTTCAGTACTAACTCATGTGTACAGATGCCGGTGGTGTACGTGTATATGATCCAATAATTCCAGGGACGTGCGTGCATCGTGTGTAATTCGGTTTATCCAGTTTACCATGTAGCTCAAACATAGAGATCTAGTTACACAGACTAGTTGGACTACCATCTCGCACTGATGAATACATTAATTGCCAATTCAAATAAACAATACTATCATAACAACAGTCAAAACTCCGCAAGTCCGTCTCCTTCTTCTTCTTCTTCCGTGCCTTATCCCACTTTAAAACTCCGCAAGTCCGTAATAAAGGCAATTTAACTTTCATATTTGGTCATTCAACGCTCACTTCTATTTAGTAACTCTGGTAAGTAATTAATTTGAAATCTAATATTTTAAATAAGCCTCAGGCTCAACCATTTCAAATTTCAAAGCTATACAGGGTTTTCGAAAAGGGTGGCTAGATGTTGAAATGAAATAAACAAACTGTGAGATAAAAAAAACATTATTTGTATTGAAAAGCCCATAAATTTTCCCATTTATATGCCACCGTTCAAATGTCCACCTCGGATTCTTATGGTGGCACGGATTCAAGTCGTTTATTTACACAGCGGTCACCACGAATGACATTCTGCATCAACTATTTGAAGGTAAGTTATGTTTTTTATTTATTTATTTAAGTAAAAATAATACACATTTTCTTAAAAAAAATACTTTTTTAATATCATTAAATGTGGACTTACTCCCATCGGCCCCGCTAGCTCTGCCCCGTCAGCGGGGCAGATGGGAAAAATGGTTTCATCGGCCCCGCTAGCGTCGGTGTTGGCGTTCAGCGGGGCCGATGGCACATATTATGTCTCATGTGCCCCGGTATTGAACTTACTCCCGATCACGGTCGGTTCACGATTAACGGGCCCCCTGGCCAGGGGGCCCGATAATCGTTAATTTAAAATAAATTTTGAAGGTCTTCCGGACCCCCTTTGCCCCCAGGGGAGCCGTTGAGCGCTGTACTGTTTTAGATTTTTTGGGGCTCATCCGCCCCCTAGTCCAAGTAAAAGACGTGATCAAAAAGATCGAAAAAATGTGATAGAGTGATAGATCTCATCGAGATCGAGAGACAGCTGTCTCCTAAAATGAAGATCTCGATAAGATCTATCACTCCATCACATTTTTTCGATCTTTTTGATCAATAAATCAATCTAGGATCATTAGTTTCTGAGATATAGCCACCTTAAGTTTGACAACATTGACATCTGTTATTTTGACAGTTAACTGCCATAATATATATCATCAATTTCGACGTCGGCGACCCAACTATTCATTTTTAAAAGCATCTATTACCAGTTCTAATGTGGCTCGCAATACCGAACTTGCTTTTGAATACCGTATCACAGATGACGCAATAGGGTTGGCCCTGGGAGTTGAAGGCATAATTATAGGAAGGCTTAGGTCGCACTTTTCGTACTTGACGTTTTACGTCAAGCGTTTCGAGCCGGCTTTCCTCAAAGTTGCAAAATATGCTTGTAGATTGTGGAGCGCCAAGAGGACCTTTCCGGGACAAGCCGCTCCCAAACAGCAGGGTCAATGCCATAGGCCGTTAAATGCCGCCTAAACACGTCCTTGTGGCGTAAATGTTGACCGCCCTGCCTCCGCTCACCCTCTGCCAACTCTGAATAAAAGACAACTTTGGGAAAACGAGAGTCGTCGCGAAAGATGTGCCCGCACCACCTCAGGTGACGCTGAATAAGGAGAGCCTCTATACCAAGCATGCCGGAGCGATGCCGAACCTCGGTCCAAGGTCCTGCCATTTGATGTTCATAATGGACCTTAGACACCGGAGATGGTGCATGTTGTTGATGTCTGCTTTATATAAGCACCATGTCTCTGCACCACATTTATTCTATCTGTGCTTCTAGCACAGGTAGAATAAGTGCCTTGTACACACTGAAGCTAGTGTTGTCATGCCGGTGATAGCTTCCCAGGTACTTGAAATGCATTACCTCTTAGTGGCTTACCATCTAAATTCAGTGTAAATGCAACGGCATTGCTGCCCCTTGGTGGCTGTTTAAGGAACTGGGTCTTGGAAGCGCTAAAGACCTGGCCAAATCGTTGACAAGACTGGTGTAGTGAATCAACATAGCTTTGAAGGTGAACCAGCCGTTATGTCGCTGTTGTCGATCGTGTTTTGTTTCCGTTTGGATCGTCTTTGGTTTTTGTTTCTATCGCCTTTTGTTTAATTTTTAGATCGTCTTTTTATTCATTTTTGGATTGTATTTTGCTTCCGTTTCGATCGTCTTTTGTTTAAGTTTTGATCATCTTTTAGATCGTCTTTTGATTCCGTTTCGATCATCTTTTGCTTGGACTAGGGGGACGGATGACCTTGGAACTATATAAAGCAGTACAGCGCTTAACGGTTCCCCTGGGGGAACATGGTGGGTTCGTGAGACCTTCTGAAAAAGTTCTTAACAGTGGAATTATTTTTCGGTCGTTAGGGGAACGGTTAATAGTGAACCTTAATTCCTTCGGCCCCGCCAGCTCTCTCCCGTCAACGGGGCAGATGGGATAAAGAGTTTCATCGGCCCCGCTAGCGTTGGCGTCGGTGTTCAGCGGGGCCGATGAAACTCTTTTTCCCATCTGCCCCGTTGACGGGGCAGAGCTAGCGGGGCCGATGGGAGTAAGTCTAAATGTGCACTATCTTATATACCTACTTACCCACTCAATTTGAGTTTATAGATTTAGAAAATTTCAAATGAAGTTGGTACCTAGTTAACTGTTTTTAATAAATTATCCCTAAGCTTACTTTTTAACCGACTTCAAAAAAAGGAGGAAGTTCTCAATTCGTAGGGATATTTTTTTTAATGTATGTCCCCCATTACTCGGAGACGCCTAGACCGATGTGGAAAATTCTTTTCTTGTTTTATCTCTCATATGGGTGATGTGAATTGGCCACCACGTCACGTCACCCCGACCGATTTCCTAAAGGGGAACATAACACAACCCATCGGTTAAATTCAGCCGGATCTATGCGGAAAAGTCATTGAATATTGGACCACTATGATCCGTGCCACAGAAGCCGAGGCGGGCATTTAAACGATTTCATATTCCAAAAAAAAGTAATTTAGTTAATACCTTACACACATCTTATTATATTTAAGTTTAACATCAGTACCCGTTTTTATTGAAAAACCCTATAAAACAAAGCTATCATGCCGAACTTTCAAGAAGACAATATCTTCTATCTTATCTTCTATACATATAAAATGCTTTGTCCTGAATGACTGACTGACTGAAGGATCAACGCAGTCTAAACCGCTGATCGTAGAGACCTGAAACTTGGAGGGTGTGTTCTTTGTGTAACGTATGCTTTGGATAAGAACGGATTTTCCGAAATTGGACTCCAAAGGGTGTGAAAAAGCGGGCAAAGTTTGTATGAGACAACGTGATTCCTTGGTCCAATTTACTTTCAAATTTTGCATAAACATTCTTTAACAGAATTGATGAGGAACACGTGTTTCGTATTTTATTGAAATTTATTCCTTAACTGGGTTTAAAAGGGGTAGAAAGTTATTTTGTAGTTGATTTGCTTCGAAGTTGATATCAATACTCCTTTTAAATTACCTATATTTTATTTTGACACATGTTTTAAACTCAATCCAATTTTAAGTCAACCTAAAAATCATATTAGAACTATTTTCGACTCCTGCGCGGACGAATATAAGACTCTTTGGGAGGCAGAAGTCTTTAACTTTGTTTGAAACACTTTACCCTCCTGTTTATACTGGCAGGTATTATTATTAACCACTGTATAGAAGAGGGTAAATAGAATGAGTGCTGAGGGGAAACTTCTAAATCGCCTGATCTGATGCGGACGTAATTGCTTGCACGGTGGGCAACTCCCGCCTTTGAACGATGATCTGAAGTCGGGCAATCACACAACAAACTAGATCTATAAGCTAAGTAAAACTTATCCACGTAAAACTGAACAACTTTAGATTATGTAGATGCATTTATTTTTTACTTTTTAAAGTCTGTTAATCCTTTTATTATACTTATTTTATTTTATGTTTATTTCTAGCTATAGTATTATTAAATCTGTACATATAAAATACTTTGTCCCGAATGACTGACTGACGGATCAACGCACAGCCTAAACCGCTGATCGTAGAGACCTGAAGCTTGGAGGGTGTGTTCTTTGTATGACGTAGGCATCGGATAAGGATTTTCCGAAATTCCACCTCTAAGGGGGTGAAAAAGGGGGGAAAGTTTGTATGGGCCAACGTGATTCCTTGGTCCAGCCTACTAATTAGTTATTAAATGTGTTTCTGCCTGGGTAATGTCATAAGAGAGGGTGTTGCTTGGACGTCTATTCGAACAACTTTTGTTTTACGACTTTTGAATATTCGTACATTTTAGGGTTCCATAATCAAAGAGTAAAAACGGAACCCTATTACTAATTTTGATCACAGTTAGGCCTCTGATGTAATCCTTTTAACGCCATCTGACGGAACTTCAGGTACCTGCATATGAAGCGAAATCGGTTCTTGTTTTATCAAAATGGTTTCTAAAGTTAATAAAAATGGGTTTACCATGTTTGAAAACAATTAAGAAACATGGTAAAAATCTGACTTTAATAAAATTAGTAGATAAAACAACCATGTTAGTATTAAATATTAGAATTTATAGTCGCAATTACATTTATCTTGACAAAATTTTAAGTTCTTCCTATAATTTTTGCATGAACAGCGCCATCTCTGGGGTGGTAAGTAAACTAACTATACACGGGTTTCAAAGGTACAAAGTGAACTTGTTCAAAGTAGAAGCGAATTAGTTCCACAATGGTCCGCTTATCCTAGTAATATATTGTGATGAATGGAATTCTGTGAATCTCCGGATATATAAGGCGTTTATTACGAGTACATTTCAGAACTTGAAATAAATGATGTTACTAAACTGAGATTTTAGTCCAGCAGCCATCGTCTGTTTTTTAGTAAGTAATAACAGAGTGAAACTTCGTGAGCAGGTTCGGTTCGACGAGATATCGTGTGCAGCTTAGTAAATATCTGTACAATCAAATGGCCACATAGTCCATAAAATCAGGTTGCCTAATTAACGGATTTCGCAAATTCTTTTTTTAGAATATTACTTAAGGTATGAGGATGGTTCTTACGGAGAAAAAAAATTAAAAAAGTATAAAAACATAACTTTTATGTATTCTCCCATACAATTTTTTTATAAATGGTATTCATAAGCGCATAACTCGAGAAAGGCTAATCTGATTTCGCTAATTCTTTTTTAGAATATTTCTTAAAGTACAACTATGGTTCTTACGGAGGGAAAATTTAAAAAAAATCCTGAAAAAGTCTAAAAACAACACTTTTCTATATTCCCAATTTCCATAAAAACGATTCGTAATAATACTTAAAAGTCAATTTGAACTTTAATTGCATTCCATAAAGTTCAAGTTTTAATGAAGATGTTCCGGAAAGGCAAAACAATTGAGTGACGTTAGTTGTATCGTATAAATATTGATGTCAATCGTGTCGAAGTGTTAGTTGCCAAACTCCACCTAAACGGCTGAACCAATTTGTATGATTTTTTTGTGTTTTATTATTTATTTATTTTATACAAGTCTAGTGACTTAGTTTGGGGATATGGCGATGTGTGGAATGTCCTGCAATATTTATTTTTTTATTTTATTACTTGCTTTTGCCCGTGATTTCGTCCGCGTAGGAGTTGAATTTATCAAAATCCTTTCTTACCGGAGGTCTACGTCATACAAAGAACACACCCTCCAAGTTTCAGGTCTCTACGATCAGCGGTTTAGGCTGTGCGTTGATCCGTCAGTCAGTCATGACTGACTGGACAAAGCATTTTATATGTATGATGGCAAAACAACGTTCGCCGGGACAGCTGGTTACTAATAATTTTGATGACCTCGTTTTTTGAACACATTTGGAGTGGAGGACTAGAGAGTCCTACCATCCATTTTGTAGGACAAAATGGATGGTATGATTTTATTATGCCAAATGGATTGTATTATCCGAGTTTATCATTCAATTACCTCGTACCAAACTAATTATATTTAAATAAAAACGTACAGTTGTTCAGTCAATTTCGACACCCCACCCAATCGACATGTTTTGTACCTGCTCACACTTCATTAGCTACCTATATCGAGTTTTAACAGAGGACAAACTTAGGCATCTCGTTACACTGAACTTGCTCACGAAGATTCAGCCTGTTATTAATCACTTTAAAAATTAGACGATGGCTGCTGGACTATGTCACAGAAACGAGTATCTAGTAGCAACTAAAATTAAAAAAAACATGGTAAATATCCCGTTATTATTAACTTTAGTAGTGAAAATAACCATGTTAGAATAAAATCTAAGGATATATTTTTAAATTCATTTATCTTAATAAAATTATAATGGCAAAAATCTAACGAAAATTATTTGTTTTTAAAGTTAGGAAAAACGGAGAAATTTATTGTATTGTCTATTCGTGTAATACTCAAGTATTTAGTTGCCATTATTCTTTTACGTTCTTTCTTTAATGTTTGCACAAACAGCGCCATCTCTGAGGTGGTGAGTAAACTAACTATACACGCGGCTTAAAGGTACAAATTGAATTTGTTTGAAAGTATGTAGAAGCAAACCAATTAGTTCCACAATGGTCCGCTCATACGAGTGATACTTTATGATTAATGCAAATCTGTGAATTATTCAAAAACTAGAGAAAAACGAGGTCACTAATAATAATTAGCCTCGTCTAATTATTTAAGCCTAATATTGGCTATCAGGGGAAATAATTTGTGTGGTTTCGGAAACTTGTCCAAGATAGACATGGGGGATTGAAGGTACTATTTTTGGATGTTTGCTCTTTTTTCAAAAAGTTTCTACTTAAAATTTCCTACAAATTTAGTGATATTAATTTTTACTGTACGATCAATACTTTGGAAGCTACTGGCTATTTAAGTTAACAAAGAGGTTTATTAATAGACATTTTGCGAGAACGTCGTCGTTTTTTCGTAGTTGTTTGTCGTAACATACATTTTAAGTTAAGATTAAGCAATTTATATGCTTTATATTGCTAGTCTAATTCATACTCTAGCACGTTTTCTAAAAAGATACAAACAAAATGTTGTTCAGAATAATGTTTCAGCCGGTACATGCCTTGGAAATTGACCCCACCAAATTTGGGGCAAAATTCAGGCCCACAGCTAAGCGACGCTCGCTGGTCGTTTACGATCGTGCGGGTTAAGCGACGCCTGACTCGGTCATTACTTGGAAGGGTGGCCAATTAGTAGTGTGGCAAAAATGTGTTTTCGTGAGCCCCTCCGTGGCTTTAGAAGGCACGTTAAGCCGTTGGTCCCGATTGCTACCTCTAGTAGCAGTCGTTAGATCAAGATAGAAGTCTTAGGGCGATCTGAAAACTCTAACAATAGGTGAGCTACTCCACTATACGAGAAGAAGGGGAAAAACCTAATAATAATAACCTTATGATACACATTTGTACAAAAGCAAAGAATTTACTATTTCTTAAAATTGAATTTTGGTCAATGATGAAAATATTGTTCTGAATATTTATTATTTGTATATCTTCTTCTTTTTTTTTATATATAAAAATGAATTGCTGTTCGTTAGTCTCACTAAAACTCGAGAACGGCTGAACGGATTTATCTTATCTTAGTCTTGAAATGTTCGTGGAGGTCTAGGGAAGGTTTAAAAGGCGAGAAAGAATCGAATAATTTCCGGGAAACCCTAAAAACAGCCCTTTTCTATTTCCCATACAAACGTTTTCTAGAGTCAATTCCTTCGGGATCGGGACTTACACGGGTGAAACCGCGGAGCGCAGCTAGTATCTTTATAAAAACACGTGTTAGAGTATAAATTTGACCAGCATTATACAAACTTAAAAAACAAAGATACCTAAAAACACTTCGAATGGGTAGTTTTTTCCAAAAAAAACTATAAAAAAACACTTAATAGAATTTCGTAGCACCCTGGGCTACTCCTATACCTATAGAGTACTCTCGGAGGGTTAAATAACATAAGGGAAAAAAACATTATATGTGCTTTTTCAATGTTTACAGTTTTTTGTGTCAATTTTCACTAGCCTTTTATTTTAAACTAGCTGCGCCCCGCGGTTTCGCCCGCGTAAGTCCAAATTCCGTGGGAATATCGGGATAAAAAGTAGCCTATGTGTTAATCCAGGTCTCCAGCTATCTAGATACCGAGTTTAATCGCAATCGGTTCAGTAGTTTTTGCGTGAAGGAGTAACAAACATACACACACACACACACGCACACACAAACTTTCACATAGTAGGATTATAAGTCCTATCAACATACTTACCTAGTTTCATCACAAGAACTACGAAACTCGTATTGTAGTTCTTATCATTTCCACCTTCCCTCTTCTTGGGTTGACAAAGAATATTTGCTTCGGTGGTGGTGATAGAACCGTCAAATTAACTACCTACTAAATTAAAAAAGTAGAAGTCAATAACACCTTCAGCGACGAGCACCCTGTTACATCCGGTATACCCCAACGGAGTATAATCGGACCCAACCTATTCCTAGTCCTTATTAATGGACTGACTCAAACTACCTTATCCAAGGGAAAGATTTTCTTTCGCTGATGACACTGTTCTCACATTTTCTGCCAAGACCTGGCCATAAGCTGAGTATGCGGTCAAACCGGTTTAAATATAGTAACAGGCTGGCTTATGAATTATACTTTAACCCTAAACGCCACTAAAACCAAATTTGTTTCCTTTTCCGTACGGTATTTCACACAACCAGCTATACCTATAAAACTAGTGGCCCATAACTGTAATGTTCTTCCTTTTATTATATTTTATGAAGCAACAGCGTAGAAGTACTTGTGTATTATTTATTATTAGTTTTATAATTTAGCAAAAACAATCTTTCTTCCAGTCTAGTAAAAAATATGAATGATCCGTCAAACCTAACCTAATGTTACATAATCCCTTTTTCTAAGCGTCTGTAGTCAACCACACGCAACTGACGTTTTCCTGTACATTTAGAGGTTATCTTAATACCAATGAGTCATTCTATATCGTCTGTACAACTTGCGTTTTGTTTATACTAAACAATTGCGTTTGGTTTACTATTGCAATAACTGCTAACATCCCAAGCAATTTTGTACTTCTTGTCCTTACATAGAAGCCACGTATTCTATAAAGTATTTTGGAATTATTACTGTCCAAAATTTAATATTTAATCTCCATATCGATTCTGACTCTGCAAGAGTTCGAAAACTGATATACATCTTCAAAAATCTCCAACACATTGCAACATCAAGAACCATCAAAATGGCCTATTTCACTCTTTGCCAATCAATAATTGCCTATTGCATCATCTCTTGGGAAGGTACCGTTAAAACACATATGTTTACCTACTCTAGAAAAGACCCAATGAGCGCTTTTTCAAGCCTCCCACTTATGCGACCTAAGAATTATGCAATGAATGGAAAGTTCTAACTATACTTAACTATTTTACGTTAACTATAAGTCATACCATTTTGATCATCCATTCTAAAACCCCAGTAACCCAAAATGATCGCAGGAGAAAGGATAATGTTTGTGTAATACCCCGTTCTAAACTCAAATTTATACATAATTTTTATTTGTACATTGGACCTTACTTATATAACGAAATCAACAAAATCATTTCCCACCATGTCATTATTATTAAATTCACCTCTTCCCAAACAACAGCAACGATAGAATAATTTGCGGCTTTCTCAATGGCAGTCCTTTTGATTGTACAGTCAAAATTACTAGGAGCCAGTAGTGTATCAATGATTGTTTTATTTGGGGTCGGCAGGTAACTAAACTTGCTTATTCTTAACTAAAGATGTACGTTACGATGAACAACTACGAAAACAAGATGGCGTTCTCTCAAATTGTCTATTAATATACCTCTTTGTTAACTTAACCAGCCTGTAGCTTCCAAAGTATTGATCGTAAAGCAAAAATGAATATGGCTACATTTGTAGGAATTTTTATGTAGAAACTTTAGTCGAAAGTAAGCATAATTCTATTTTTACAAAAAGCATTATGAGATTTTGAGATTTGAGCAAAAATCTGAAAAAGGTACCTTCAAAAATTTCTTCAAGAATTATTTCTTGTAGGAATTTCTCCCGTTTTATTTAATTTTTTTGAACTGAATGTCACAAAAATTATTGTCGTTCTCCATATCTGCCAAATTACAAATCTGTCCCATCTAGAATCTGTCCTATAACGAAGTCATTACGGCGATTTGTTGTTGAGGATGGAACGTTCGAAAAAAGTCGTCTTTTGTCTCATGCTATTGATAGTTGACAGGTAGTTCTGCTCGTCAAAGCTTCCACGCATAACAATAGAAAAGGGATACTGAAATGTATGGAGAATCGTATTTTGGGTGTAGCTCATGATTTAAAATATAGACTTTACTATTATCCGCTGGTGTGGTGGCCAATAGAAACACTAATTAAATCATGATAAATAAAACAATGATGAATCGCTAAAGTTTATTTATTTTCATCAGTTTACACACAAAGCCTTTTAATATTTGGATACGTGCAGAATACAATAGTCGGTGGCTAATGAGGGCCACTTTTAAGATACACATTACTATCAGATTTTATTAATTCTACTTACGCACTGACCAATATGAGAACGAACAAAGCTAACATCAATAAACAACAAATTACTCTTAAAAGGATCACGTACCAACGATATATTAAAAGGAATTTTTGTTTAAGGTATAAGTGTTTTCATCTCATAAATTGCAACAAATTAAGTTATTGATTTCAAGCGCTTGAATAGTGTGTCTATTAATTACACAAAAAGAGAAACACTGAGATGGGTAAATACCAAGGGGAGCAAAAGATGAACTATAACTTATGCCTAAAGAATCTAAAGTATCCAAGCTATTGATATCAATAGCAGAAAATACATTGCTCCAGAACGAAACGTGTTTAAGTCTAAAAGTCATTGGTATATGATTCTCTTAAATTATTACAAACAAAGTCGGTGCTTATTCCACTAGAAAGGTTACAAGGTTAAAACGGAATACTTACCGTGTTTTTTTAATCACGGTAAATATCCCTCTTAAACTAGTTACAGATGAAGATAGTTAGTTAATTCTGGCAACCAATAACGTTATTCTAACTTCTATAGTATTACTTGTGCTATTTTTAAAACGGTTGTCTTCATAGAGAAGAAAAAGATTATTACATTTATTACATCTATTATGCATGCATTTTTGATTATTAAAAAGGTATGTAAGTATTATAATAAGGTACAGATAATATGTATGTATCGGGAAAAGGTATTATGTATTTAGTTTGGAAACAAGTAGTGACAAATAAAACCTAGATGACCTAAATTTGCTGGCTGGGCTCGACGGATGACCGGCCCGCACACTTCTGCGCATGTCTCAACTCTTTAATCCTTTGTGCTTGAAGTACATGGTCGAAGACCTTGTGCTTTTTCGTGCTGTATTTTCCACAACTGTAGACGGCTGTTGTCCGCCTCCAGTTTCATAACATATTTCGTTTGCTTATGCAAATTGGCTCGCAGAGTCTTATTTTCTTCTTGTATTTTATCACACCGCGATTGGATGTACTTGACAATGGATTCAATCGCAGTAAATTTATCCATGATGACCAATTGCTCGAGAACTGTGTTCTTAAGTATGGGTGGTAAGTCACTGGGAAGGGCAGACAATAATGTCTTACGCAATTCGCTATCCGTAAGTTCAGGAATTTCATATTCTGGTTTTGGCTGCTTTTCAATGCAGGAAGGGCAGACCCATACCGTCACCTTCTTGGCCCTCTCTGAGTTTAGGCCGACGCATGATGTATGATACGAATTCCAGCAATCAGTTACGTTACACACTATTTTATTCTTTTTTGTTACCTTTTGATGGCACGCGGTGCACATTAACATCTTGAAACGGGCAGCAAGCAGGTAGATGCACAATACAATCTGAGGTGTTTGTCTCGACGCGTTCGTCACGATCGATAACAGACCGGGTGTGATGGAGGTGAATTATTTAGCTAGTCTTAACGCGCATGCGGGGTTTGCACTGACGAGGTAGACATAACGAAGTAACAAGAACCGAATCACGCACCACGCCAATTTAGCGTCACTCCCTATGCCAATAAGGGCCAGATTTGTTTGTCGTCTGGAATAAAGTGATTTAAAAAATTGAGACACGTCTGCTCTTCTCGGCAACCAACGCTACGATGAGCGTTTTGATGGAAAGGTTTCTATTTTTACCCGACTGGAAGGAAAGGCTAGTGTTTTTCATTTCTCTTAACGCCATCTGATGAAACTTCAAGCGAGGTCCCTTCTAATTTAAATAGAAAGCTGCCTATTTGTAATAAATACAAAGTCGCTTCCCGCTGTCTGTCCCTATGTATGCTTAGATCTTTGAAACTACGCAACGGATTTTGATGCGGTTTTTTTATGGATAGAGTTATGAAAAAGGAAGGTTTAAGTATAAAAAACGAAACTACCACGCGTGTTGGCTTAGTGGTATACCCCGACTTTCATTCTGAAGGTCGTGGGTTCGAATCCCAGCCGGCCGTGCACCAATGTATTTTTCTTAAGAAAAATTTATGTGCGCTAATTGACATTGCCCTTACGGTGAAGGAAAACATCGTGATGAAACCCGCGGCTTAGTTGGCTCCAGAAGTATTGACAAGTTATCTTCTCTGGACATGGTCGACTAAGCTGAGAGGGTAGTAGGTGCTGGACAAGCCTACTCCATCCTCACGCAAAAAGGACCCAATTAAAAAGAGTCTAGTTGCGGAAAAAAGCCCGTATGCATACATACATACATACATACCACGCGTACGAAGTCGCGGGCAACAGCTAGATAATATTATAAAGAGGAAATATTTCTTTGTTTTTAACGAATAGGCTCCGAAACGACTGGACCGAAATGAAACTTGATATGAAAATACATTGATTAATTGGGACTAACATAGGCTTTTTATCTAGGTATTACGATGGGATCGGGAGTTATGGTAAATATACCATTTACTAATAACTTTAGCAGGGAACACAATTTTGTTGGCATTCAATCTTAGAATATAGTTTCAATTTTAGATATTATGACGAAATTTTACGTTCTTCCTTTAATGTTTGCACAAACAGCGCCATCTCTTAGGTGGTAAGTAAACTAACTATACACGGGATTCAAATGCATAAAGTGTAGGTTAAAAGTAGAAGCAAATTAGTTCAACAATGGTCCGCTTATCCGAATGTTATATTGTGGTGGACTAGCAATCTCCTGGTGGAAGGCTTCGGCCGCGACTTGTTACCACCAACCTACGTCGTTTCCTTCTAGGCGAGCATGCTACATCCTCTACCTTATCGTTGCTTCCCATCGGGTAAAATGAGGTCAAATGCCAGACTATTTTGCGTAAAAAAAAACGTATCGTCAGTGGGACTTGTCCGTGTTCCGATTGGTGCAGCTACCAGAGGAGGACGTGTTCGAAAGTTTATCTTTACGCCATCTGACGAAACTTTACGTATTTACTAATTAAGGGTTCGTCGTAAGTTCTTATTTCAATAGAGAGGTTTAAACACATGGTAAAAATCAAATAACCATATTAGTAAAAACCTTTTAATAATATTACCTAAAAAAACTTTAAATTTCATTATCTTTACACGTTTTCCTTTGTTTGTTTGAAAACAGCGCCATCTCTGAGGTGGTAAGTAAACTTACTATACACGGGGTTCAAAGGTTTAAAGTGAACTTGTATAAAAGAAGATAAAAAACATTCAAAAAAACATATCTTCTAAAATTTAAAAATCTTGTATCACAGTTTTAGTGTTTATACTTCTCCGAAATTGCTTCACCGATTTTGATGAATTTTTAAATGTATATTCAGTAGGTCTGAGAATAGGCTTATAACTATTTTTTTTGTAAATTGTAAAAACGTTTGCAATAATAATTAACAGCTAGTAATAATTATCATACATTTTTTTTTAATTTGGCCGTTATTAAACCAGCATTAAACTATGCTATAAGGGCCACTAAAATATTTTATCTGGAAAAACCTCATGACAAAATTACAAGAAACAAAGAAATGCATCGTTTTTAGATGGTCAATGAAATATTTGTCCAATGATCTAGTCCAGCAGCCCTCGAACTTTTTTAACAGGCTGAATCTTCGTGAGCAGGTTCAGTTCATATATTTATCCAACAAAAATCAGCATAAGTAAAACATCGAGTGTACCGTAGATCGGATCACTTCTAAGCGTAGGACTGAAAAAACGTACCATTAATTTTGTAGGACTATGTGGCCATTTGATTGTACAAATATTTGACCTCGTTATTTCGACACATTCGGAGTGGAGGACTGGAGAGTCATACCATCCATTTTGTAGGACAATTGTTGTTCCGAGTTTATCATCCATTTACCTCGATATTTAAATAAGAAATTTACTGTTATTAGACAATTTCGATACCCCACGAAATCGACATGTTTTATACCTGCGCACTACATTAGCTACCTCTTGTCGCAAAGCCCTGCGAATACATCCATTTTACCTGAGTTATAGAAGTTCTTATTTGATAGGGAAACGGAAATAATTCCTTTCCCGTCTGTAAGTTCCTTTGAGATATAGAAACATAGGTTATAAATCATATCTTATCACTAAGTTCTATCACCAGTCTGATGATCTTTCAGTATTTTAGGATATTGGGCCTAAGGCCCGGAAATGGCCACTCTTCGCCTCCCCATGCCATTAACCGCTTCCACCAAGTTCTTATCATTCGTTATCTTCTTTGAGGTTACCTTTTGACACCTACCTAGATACATGTAGAACAGAGCACTTACCCCCTGGCTTTATTATCATCGATTTCGTCTCTTTCTTACCACATTACTTTGCATTTCACTTATGCTTCTTGCAGAAAATTTTATCTGCTTCTTTACTTTTATTATTTTCCCTAAAACTGGTTTTCTCTTACACTGTAACTTTTATGCTCACATCACCTCTACCGCCATTTTTTCACCTTGCTTACTAGCGCCCCCAACAAACCTATTTTCTCTATGCCTAAAAAATACGTTCCACTTCCTCAAGTTCTAATTCTTGCCTAGTTATTATTCTTTATTTACATTTCATTCTACGTGTATAATTATTTGCAATTCGCGACACCTCTATCCAGAAATGTCAGTGGAAGAAACTTGGGCGTCTCGTCGAACTGAACCTGCTCACAAAGATTCAGCCTGTTATTAATCACTTAAAAAACGTTCGAAGGCTGCTGGACTAATCGGTTTCTAAGTAATTTTCCCTATTTTTACGAAATATATAGTTTTCTATTAAGTAACTTTAGTGAAAATAACCATGTTATAAACAATCTTAGAAGCATTTCAGTTATCTTGACGAAATTTTAAATTGTTTCTTTAATGTTTGCACAAACAGCGCCATCTCTGAGGTGGTTAGAAAACTGACATTGCACGGGTGTTCAAAGGTGCAAAGTGGATTTGTTTGAAAATAGAACCATTTAGTCCTCCAAGGGTCCGTTGGGGACTATGGAAGCGCTCTGAGCGGGGTATTTTATTTATTATTTATGTGTATTTATTTTAGCAGTATCTGTTGGTATTTTAATTTATATTTTTAAATGTTTTCTATATATTCTATTCTATATTTTTTTAGAGAAATTAGGTCCCTAAAATACTAGATATATCACAGAAATGAGTATCAGTTATTCAACGAGAAAAAAAGACAAGTTCAATTCGACTTGCGGTGAATGACTTTACTCGTAAAGAGTTGTCTGTCACACCAAAATAAAGTCAAAATACTTTACTCATTTGCATGAAATCACATTGAAACTCCCAAAAATTCAGTTAGGATGTGTGGCTTCGGAATCGGAACGAGCCGACCAATGAGATGAAGGCACAAGACACTCATGGGTTTGTTTTTATGAGTCATGCATTACATCACTTAGAAGCGTCTTAAAATTGAAGCCCACAGAGCCCAATGTAACAATTTTTTTAAGGGATATTTGAAATTGAGCAATAAGGGCCATGTTCATGGATTCTTAGGCTCTGCGCAAACGGACCACCGACCACAGCCACCGGTGGCCAGCCACTAGCAATTCACACTATTTTTCATACATTTTGTTAAAACGCGGCACACACATGTGGTCGGTGGCGGCCACAATAAAATGTATGAAAAATCGTGTGAATTGCTAGTGGCTGTCCGTTTGCGCAGAGCCTTATCATTAAGGTGAGATTCGCTGCGAGAACTCGCTTTGTTTGACTGTCGCTTTATTATACGAGGTTTCTTTTTTCTTTTTTGATATACGAGGGTTACCTCTAGGGGCATTGCTACTCTGTTCAGTATTACAAAAGAGTTCGGAATGGTTTCTAATATTTCAGAACGGGTCATTCCCTTCTTCACACGTTATACGGGTACAGCACGAAGTTCAAGAACATCGATCTGTTCTCGGAGTTCTTTGTGCTGGATCTGTTGGTGCAGGATGGCGAAGTCGTTGGTTGTATTGCCATGGATATGGATAGCAGCTGCTTGCACAGGTATGTACAGTATGCGTCATAACTACACTACCAGTTTGCTACAATAATACTAACGACAAGTATTGGACGTACACCTCCTTCTAATAGACGTTACACAGAAACATAAATACTTGAATTAAAAGTACTCATTGTAAATATTATTTTCAACATGTTAGCTATGTTTTTAGTTGTGTGAGTTGTATAAGCCGCCACCCGCTACACCAGCCTATGTGGGTTCGATCCACAGGTTACGTTGTTATAATGTTCAAATAGTGCTGCACAGGATTGTAAATTTACAGTGGCAATTTACTTTTGAGCGTTGATTGTACCATTGTTTTCACAAGCTATAACATATTGGTCACTTCAACAGCTTCTTTAGCTTCTTTGGGGCAGAATTCGATTCGAAATATAAAAATAATAATGGTAAAACTTAGAGAAAAAAAAGTAAGTTAGGTACCATGTGTAATGGCGTCAGATGCTGATGAAGAAAATGAAAAACACATAACTTTAAATGCTTATATCTATTTTCCACAACTATATCTTAGTTCAGGAAATACTATCAATTTCATTATAATCTAGAAATTTCTCTTTGTGTAAATGTCCAGTATTGCCTTGCCATAATCATTAACATACTTTACTAACACCGGCAAACTTTGTTTTGCGATATAAAAAAATAAAGAAAAAAATAGGAAAAAGAATTAAAAATATATGTTAGATTTTCAGACCTTACAAATATACTTACACCAAACATTTCATACAAAACTGTGAAATTTGGCAAACAACACCGCGACACGAGAATTTTATATTTATATATAGTATAGAAGTAGACATTTACTTCTTAACCTTGATGTTTTCTTTGATAAGGTTCACTAAAAGTCAACTTCCTAATCTACAGTCGGCTCCATAATTGCAGCCCCCGGTAGAGTTCAAAATTACTATTATTGGAATATTTCCATTCTAATAATTTTTGTTTGCAAAATTGATGAGTTAGAAGACTATAAACTTCTACTACAGCAGGTGCCTAGAATCTTGCTTATGTTGAAAACGTTCTTATAGCAGCCGTTTTGGAGCTCTACGGTGGGTCTGCAATTATGCAGCTGACCGTACATACGGCTCGCGGCTCTATAACGTCCTCCAATTTGGCTTGCAACGTTTGCAGGGTTACCTACCTCTTAGTTTGATTCTACAAGGGTTCAACTTCTACCTACATAAATTTATTACTTTCAGGTTCCAAGCAAAAAACACTGTTATAGCTGCGGGTGGGTACCCTAGAATGTACTTCTCATGCACTGCTGCGCACACTTGTACCGGCGATGGCTGTTCGTTAGCCTGTCGTGCTGGTGTCCCATTGCAGGACATGGAGTTCATACAGTTCCACCCTACAGGTAGATATACTTACTATTCATCATCATGGTGCATAAAAAGCACTCTTAACAGACGAAACAAATAAATGTCTCAGACGAAACAAATAAATGTTTCAGGTATAACAAATAAATGTTTCAGGTGAAACAAATAAATGTTTCAGGCGAAACAAACGAATGTCTCAGACGAAGCAAATAAATGTTTCATCTGTTAGGTATTAGATTATAAATGGGACATTAACCTTAAGGAGGTTGAGTGTATTTATATAGATCCTTTAACTAATACTAATAATAGGTGGCGCAAAAGAGCGGTGTTGGCTTAGATACCTCGATTTTCATTCTGAATGTCGTGGTTTCGAATCCCGGTCAGCCGTGCACCAATGGATTTTTCTTAAGAAAAATTTAAGTGTGCTAATTGACATTGCTCTTACGGTGAAGGAAAACATCGCGATGAAACCCGCGGCTTGGTTGACTCTAGAAGTATTGACAAGTTCTCTCCTCTGGACATGGTCGACTAAGCTGAGTGATGGGCAAGCCTACTCCATCCTCACGCAAAAAAGACCCAATTAAACCATGTTGTGCAATAGTTTATTTTTATATTTATCAGGTGCGTACGGTTCCGGCTGCCTCATGTCCGAGGGTTGTCGCGGAGAAGGTGGATATTTGGTAAACAGCAACGGTGAAAGGTTCATGGAGAAATACGCGCCCAAAGCGAGGGACCTGGCCAGTCGAGACGTGGTGTCCCGTTCTATCGCCACCGAGATAAGACAAGGTTATATAGAACATAATCAACAAATACCGTATATGTAGTATCTATAATCGATACCTCCAACGCAAATAGTTGTACAGGTGAACAGTGACTTTTCGGTGGAGCATTTCTAAACTTCAATGTTGCCTGAATCGGCTTATTCACGTCAAGGCAAGGACATTATTATTTTAATTTCGTTTTAAATTAAAATAATAATGTTTTTGTTTTGATGTGAATGGGCTGATTCGGGCAATATTGAGGTTTAGAAGTGCTCTACTAAGGGGTCACTGTTTGCCTGTACTAGTCGTACAGGCAAACAGTGCATTTGCGTCGGAGGTATCGTATTGGTCTGAATCTCGACCAGAAATGACTTAAAACTTGCAAAATATTTGCGGTTGAGGGTAGTCGGTGGATGGAGGCAGCTCAGGACCGCTCTTTGTGGCATCATATGGGGTAGGCTTATGTCTAGCAGTGGACGTGTATGGGCTGATAATATGATGATGATGAATACTTACGAAAAAAAGATAAGTAAATAAATAAATATTGCAACACATTCCACACATCGCCATCTAGCTCCAAGCTAAGTAACTAGAACTAAGCTTGTGTTATATGTCCTAGACAACGGATATACTACTTATCTACTTTTATTTTGTATTTATATACTTATAACACATATAAACAGAATAGACCACTGACTAAGCATAAATACATGTCTGAGGCAGAAATCGAACCCACAACGCTATGTTTAGCAGTCCGGCATGGTGACCATTGTGCCAACTGAATCGTTCGAATACAATGCTTTTATGGTGAAGTGAATTAAACGACAGACCTAATACATAGGCAACTTTTTATCCCGACATTCATACGAGATCGGGACTTACGCGAGTGAAACCGCGAGGCACAACTAGTTATTTTATGTTCATTAGAAATATGATTTTTTTTAGGACGTGGAGTAGGCCCCAAGAAAGATCACATGTACCTCCAACTTCATCACCTAAAACCGGAAGTCATCAAGGAACGACTCCCGGGGATATCGGAGACGGCGCACACTTTTACGGGAGTCGATGTGTATACGCAACCTATCCCAGTAATTCCAACTGTCCACTACACCATGGGTGGTATACCTATTAATTACAAGGGAGAAGTTAGTTGATATTTCTTATAACGTTATGGACCTCTTTCGCGTGCACGTTATTACACCTAACCTTTTTTTTATGGTAGGTAAAATGCTTTGCAGCATCTCCGCTATCCTGGGAGCAGCGGAGTATGTGGAATTTACCACTAAAAACCTTACCAGGTTTTCTAACCTAACTTTCTGGCATAAAATTTACGTTTTTAAGCCCCGACGCAAAAACGACGGGGTGTTATAAGTTTGACGTGTCTATGTGTGTGTTTGTCTGTGGCATCGTAGCTCCCGACCGATGAACTTTTTATTGGTTTTTGTTTCTTTTGTTTGAAAGGTTAATTAGTCGGGAATGGTCTTAGCTATGTTTGATCTAAATCGGTTCAGCCATTTGCAAGTAATTGGGGAAAAACTCGGGGTTTCTTTTAATTCCAAAAAGTTTTTATTAAGTCCTAAGAGAATGTGGTAAAAACATAATACTAAAAGATTATTGATATCAACAATCACATCTTTACATCTTTAATGTACAGAAGATATGGTTAAATTCACTCCAGGTCTTGATTCATGAGGGTGGACGAGACAAAGCAGTTCCTGGCCTCCACGCAGCGGGTGAGGCAGTCAGCAACTGTCACGGCGCGAACAGACTTGGAGCCAACTCTATCTTAGACATTGTGGTCTTCGGGAAAGCTATCGCTCTCAATATTGGAAAGATTAGCAAGCCTGGCGAAAAGCAACCTATTCTGAGAGACGTATGTTTTTTTCATATTTGGAATGTCTAGCAGTCCGTTGTCTTTTTTGAAGTCGTTTTTCAGACGGACGATACTTTACAAGCGGACTATAATATAATAATATAATATTCATAATAGAGATGTGTTGGCTTAGTGGTAGATACCTCGACTTTCATTCTGAAGGTCGTGGGTTCGAATCCCGGCCGGCCGTGCACCAATGTATTTTTCCTAAGAAAAAATTATGTGCGCTAATTAACATTGCTCTTACGGTGAAGGAAAACAAGGAAAACCCGCGGCTTAGTTGGCTCCAGAAGTATTGACAAGTTGGCTCCAGAAGTATTGACAAGTTGTCTCCTCTGGGACATGGTCGACAAAGCTGGGAGGGTAGTAGGTGCTGGGAAAGCCTACTCCATCCTCACGCAAAATGGACCCAATTAAAAAGAGTCTAATTCCGGAAAACATTCCGTGTACAAGTACAAGTACAATATTTATAACATGGAAAATAGATTGGTGTCCCCAAATATTAGCGTCTGCCAAGCCAAACAGGAAGCGTCTTGATGTAACACGCGACTAAGTTAACTTGAGACCTACGTTCGATGAGCTGTCAACTGAATGAAGTCTCGAGTAGTTCCCATTTGTTCTATAGAACTGATGTCAACGGGACAAAAAAAGGCAATTTTCTCTTATTTTGTTCTATAGAACTACATACTTGCCTGTCCATCCGGGTTTAATCATTAATATAAATTGGGAATCAAGTTTTCCAAAACAGTTCCATACAATATTTGTCACGAATTTTTGACAATTTGTGAACGTCATGTTATCAAAAATAATTAACCTACTATTTATTATAAACTCTAAATAAATAACCCTTACCCGGGCTGAGGCTCTTTGAGTTTATCATAGAACTATTTTCAGTTTGATAGTCACCAAGAAGTCTTGTTATCTTGTTCTATAGAACAATTTGAGGAAAATAGGTACTAAATGTTCTATGAAACAATTGAGAATGTTTTTTCTTTTTTTGTCCTATTGACGTCAGTTCTATAGAACAAATGGGAACTACTCGAAGTCTC
Source organism: Idaea straminata (assembly GCA_951213275.1). NCBI lineage: Eukaryota > Metazoa > Arthropoda > Insecta > Lepidoptera > Geometridae > Idaea > Idaea straminata. The sequence continues at coordinate 16,693,682 of OX577845.1, read as the reverse complement.
TATTTAATCCCTTTATATAGAGTGAATTGTATATGTGGGCCTTCAGGGCTATATCCTAAACTATAAGAGATAGCGAAAAATGCTGAAAGAAGTTGAGTGCTAGATTTTGACAATAACTAAAACTGCGTCATTCGAAGTTTTTAAAGTCACTTCTCTAGCCAGGAATCGAACTTGTTGATTTTGCAAAAAAATAATTAGGTATCCTATATTTTTATATCAATCGATAGTGTTGCTGATAGAGATTAAGTCCTGGAAACAAACATGGTATAGCAAATCAAAGGAAATAGCCCTTTTTTGTAGTTTTCACCAATTTTCATCTTTCCGTTTCTGGCAAAATAAGAACGTATGAAGGATAGAATATTTTTCAAAAATGTTTTAACTAAGTCAAAATCAAAGTCAAAAATCTTTATTTCTTTCAATGCTTAATACCTAGCTATAAGATCACATAGACACGTCTTAAAAACTAAGTTAGGATGTGTGCCTTCGGAACGCGCCCACCAATGAGAAGAAGGCACAAGAAACTCATGGGGGTTTTTTTTTTGTGATCACGCTCACAAAGGTCAATATTACAAATATTTGAAAGTATTATTTGAAATGGAGCAATTAAAGTCACGTCCAAGGGTTGTTATCATTAAGGTAAGACGAAGTATCATAGTACGCCTTACTGCACAATTTATGCTTTATAAAAGTTTTGAACCTGTTAATGGACATATCATATACATCTTTAGGTAATTTATTATAATAGAGCGCACATGTATTATTAAACGACCTGTTTATTTTCCGGAGCCTACTACCGGGCACGGTCAGTTCATCCTTATTTCTTAAGTTGAAATTATGAATATCGCTATTTTTACGAAAAGTGTTCTAAATTCTCTACATCACTTAAAAATAAAAATAAAATGTATGTTTTTTGTGCAGCAGTTTGTTAGGTACTTCATTAGTGTTAACAACCAAGTCTAACACTCAACAATAATCAACCTACATAATTATAATTCGCCACGTAATATAAATCATTATTCATTTAGTATCAATAAGGTATTCAATGTATGTAAATTCGTTCAGATATTTTTCTTGTTAATCGATTATCGAATATTAGTATCGATTTTGTTTCAAAGAATAGCAACACTATTATCTTTTAGTTAGGTGGTACACTGTTGTTTTTACATCTAGCAATGGTTTTGTAATTTCCAAATTGAGGAACGTAAATAAAACTATTATAATCGTAGACAATACCAACTGAAACCTACAATATATGTTGCTAAACCATCTCCTGGAGCATTATTCACCTCTTCATATCTTCTTCACCTCGTCATATTTTTTCAGACACAGTATGAAAATTGTAGAAGACTACAAAAATTATCTATTTCCTTCGATTTACGATACTATATTTGTTCAGCAACACTATCGATTGTTATAAAAATATAGGATACCTAATTATTTTTTTGCAAAATCAACAAGTTCGATTCCTGGCTAGAGAAGTGACTTTAAAATCTACGCTATCTCTTATAGTTTAGGATCCTGATGTAAAAAATTAACCCTGTTTAAATTTTTATTTTTGTATACCTATAGCAAAACAACTTTTGTTGGGACACCTAGTTTCTTTATAAAAATTATTTATTTATCAATCAACAACACCATTTTGTTGCAATAAAAGAGATGACAGGTTATGACCCAGAACAAACTTTATATTATGACTAGCTGCGCCCCGCGGTTTCACCCGTGTAAGTCCCGTTCCCATGGGAATATCGGGGTAAAAAGTAACCTATGTGTTAATCCAGGTCTTCAGCTATTTAGATACCGAGTTTCATCGCAATCGGTCTAGTAGTTTTTGCGTGAAGGAGTAACAAAGATACACACACACACACAAACTTTCACATTTATAATATTAGTAGGAAATATTCTTTTTCTTTAGGACTTATGCGAGTCAACGATTGATAACTTTGAGCGTGTACGCACCGGAAACGGTTGCATGCCCACAGCTGAGCTTAGAGCTGAAATGAGGAACACGATGCAGACCAAGTGTGGAGTTTTCAGAACTCAAGAGCTTCTCGATGAAGGTTTGATATTCAAACTATTTTCGTGTTAAAGGGATTAAATAGAATGTCATAATATTGTTAACGATTTGCATTAGTAAATGTTTCTATACTCAACGTTTTTTTAAGCAAATAAACTTATGTTATAGAGGCCGGACAAAGGATTGAATACTAAAGTATATATTTTTCTGTTGTAAAAACATACTTAACCCTATATGTATGTTTTTACAAAAGAATATATCTTCTATACATATAAAATTCTTTGTCCTGAATGACTGACTGACTGACCAACGCACAGCCTAAACTGCTGATCGTAGAGACCTGAAACTTGGAGGGTGTGTTCTTTAAGTGACGTAGGCATCCGATAAGAAAGGATTATCCGAAATTCTACCCCTACGGGGGTGAAAAAGGAGGTCAAAGTTTGTATGGTATAACGTGATTCCTTGGCCCATTTTCGAATTTTACGCAGACGAAGTCGTGGGCAAAAGCTAGTATAGTATATGTATGGTGCTACATCTTAGACCGCATCGTCACTTACCATCGTGTAAGATAGGCCATCGATCAAACGCTGACCTATTTTTTTTAATTACATACAGAAACACCCAGACCAGAAACCAATATCCTTAAGGCGCTCTTCCAGTACCGTGTGTAGGCCCATACATTACCTTAGCCCCCGCTCTCAAAAACGTAGCGCGCTGCGTGCTAACTGTTATATTTGATCGATATGCAATATTTTAGCATTATTATCCACAAATATAGTTCCTAGAGGTCAAAACCTATCATTTGATTCATTTTTAGAAACTAACGTTAACTATTTTTGAATAAAACCCGATAAACGATCTAATAACTCTCTGTTTTCTAACATTTTTTTTATCGAACGAAGTTGTTTATATCATGTTTTCAACCACAATTAAGCTACAATATCCATGTATATCCAAATAACAAAAAAAGAGTATTTGATTACTTACAGTTGCTTAAAACAAAGGTCGATTTTGGTAGCTTTATTAGCACCTGCCCTTAATAAATAAGCGAGAATCGAACCATTTCTATTTTTTTATTCCCATAAACAATAACAATTTGGGTTAATCGCGTTCAGACAGATGGCGAATTTGTTTTATGTTTCCAGGTCAAAAAGAAATCCAGAAGTGGTTCAAAGCGTTCCGGGATATCCGAGTGACAGACCGCCATTTAAACTGGAATAGCGACCTGATTGAGACGCTCGAGTTGCAGAACATGCTGGAGCTGGCCGTCCAGGTGGTGGCGTGCGCTAGGAACAGAACTGAGAGCCGCGGGGCACATTTCAGGGATGATTTCCCTAAGAGAGAGGATGAGTTAGACTATTCAAAATCGACTGAAGGTCAGGTGAGGACTGATTTTGCTCTTAAGGTAATAACATCTACAAAAAAAGCACCACCGTCATTGTGGTAACGTTAATTTTAACAAGTTAGATTATTGTTACCAGCAATATAGGTACAGTCGGCTGCATAATTGCAGCCCTCGGTAGAGTTCGAAAATGACTATTTTTGGAATATTACCATTCTAAAATTGCCGTTTGATTAATTGAAGAGTTAGAAGACTTTAAACTTCACCTAAAGCAGATGTCTATATTCTTGCTCGTGTTGAAAACATTCTTATAACAGCCGTTTTGGACCTCTACGGTGGGTCTGCAATCATACAGCCGACCGTATATTAGATTTAACTTTTATTCTATGACTTCAAAAATACAAATATCATTTCCATTACCCTCGCCGACATATTGACCCAACCTAAGCCCAGCCTACTCCATCTAATACATGTCCCAGGCACTACATCACGTAGATTAGATGTTAATTTTCAATATTAGAGCATCAGTTAAACCTGCTCGCTTCAGCACAAAATTGACATCAGTGTTTCTTATATAGACGAAGAGACCGATTGACATGCACTGGCGGAAGCACTCGTTGTCCACTGTCGACCTCACCACCGGAGAGGTGACCATCAGCTACAGGCCAGTCATCGACCAACCGTTGACTGATGAGGTTCAACACGTACCACCAGTGCCGCGAGTCTATTAGAACACTAAGTAGATATAGAAATAGTTAACTTGAAATGCTTACTTTAGCGGGCCCTAAATGACTTTGGGTACTCCCGGAGTTTTCTAAAAGCTCTTGAATTATTGAAGACGTAAATGTAGCCCAGTTAATTGCTAAAATCTTTTGATTTTTTGAAGTAATATTAATAAAGGTATAAAAATCAATAGTGTTATTTATTTTATCTCCCGGTGTTTTCTTTAAAACTCATGAATATTTGAAGACGTAATTGTATTTTTGATCTCAAAATTACTAAAGTGTTTAGGTAATATTTATTGTACAAAATCAATGGTAATATTTATTTTATTAACTCTTAGATATATATCGCATTGCGTTCAGGGCGTGATAAGTGCGTCGGTTTCAAGCCAACGCGTCGGCTTAGGCCGACCCGCGCCCCACACTGAGCGGTATATTGTGCCCGCCTTTCATAGGATTTTTGAAAAATTAAGTTGTTTTATTCGTGTGTTGTACGTATGCGGGATTGTCGGGGACATCAAAACATTCAAAAATAAGTTATGTTATGTTATTTTTTAAAAACACCACAATCTATGACTTTGTTTTTTTTTTAAATAACAACCAGAATCACTTATTTTTGAATGGTTTGATGTCCCCAAAAATCCTGCGTACTTAAAACACACGAAAAAAATACCTAATTTTTCAAACTTTCTATGAAAGGCAGGCTCAAAATTCCGGCCAGTGTGGGACGCGGATTGGGATATCGACGTCGGCTCGGGATACGCTGTTCTAATATTTTATCCCACAGGGTCGGTATTAACCCGGGTGAAACCGTAGAACGCAACTAGTAATTGATAACATTTATGGAATATGATTAATATGAACTGTTACGATATTTTGTAATAATATTTGATTTTTTATTTTGTTTGTTTATTATAAGTACTATTCATAAAAATGCAGTTTAATTTGGGCTTATTTTGTTTACAGCCTAATTAAATATAATACTTAACGAATATTATTTAAATAGTCCACCGTCTGAATTTATGAAAAATATCTCTATTCAGACCAAAATATTCAGTTTTAAAACATTGTTTTTTAAACTGTTTTAAACCCATATTTAAGCCAAAGATGTTATTTTTAAGTCTTTAAATAACATTGGAATTTTGATTTTGATTTTTATAATTTTGTAGTCGAATTCAAATCCTATTGCCGTTTATAAATATTTTTGCTAAACATTTAAAGTTTTCAACATCCAAAGTTAGAAACGGAACATTTTTGTCAAATAAACATTTCCTGATTTTTCGCTACAAATTCGACTCGTATTTGGGAAGGGAATCGATTTCAAATATCGTGGCCTGTCAGGAATCACCCTCACTAGTCACTTTATATAACGATCAGAACAGAATATTCCAATTATGGTCCCGTCAGACGAGCCAGCTTGAATGACGGCAGGAATTATGACCTATATTTTTGTAATGAAGTTAAATAAACCGGGATATTTACCATATTAATACTTCATAATTTTGTTATTATTCATCATCCAGTACCTAAATGAAAAGTATATTACTACAATAGTACAGTAGGTACATATATATAAATACGATTACAGCTCACGGTCGCAGGAGTTACTAACTACTGCACAGTGCACGTAGTGTTGGGTTGCCAGATGGTATCCAAAAGGAGTAATGTCCTCCTTTTCCATATTATGTCCTCCCGTCCTCCTCCATTTGCGTTTGTATATCTTCAACTAGCTTTTGCCCGCGACTTCGTCCGCGCAGTTGTCGAAAATAGTTCTAACAGGATTGGTTTGATTAACAAACGTGTCAAAATAAAATGTTGGTAAAAGCACTAAGGAGTTCGAGTCGAAGTAAATCCCCCTAAAATAAATTTCTACCCCTTTTCAACCCCGTTAGGGGATGAATTTCTATAACATACGAAACACGTGTTCCATCAATTATATTAAAGAATGTTTATGCAAAATTTTAAGTAGATTGAACCAAGGAGTCACGTTGTCCCATACAAACTTTGCGCCCCTTTTTCACCCCTTTATGGGTAGAATGTCGGAAAATCCTTTCTTATTGGATGCCTACGTTATACAAAGAACACAACCTCTAAGTTTCAGGTCTCTACAATCAGCGGTTTAGGCTGTGCGTTGATCCGTCAGTCAGCCAGTCAGTCAATCATTCAGGACAAAGCATTTTATATGTATGGAATGATAGTTCCTCTATGGTATGGAAGATTCATATTTAACTTATACTAGCTGCGCCCCGCGGTTTCACCTGCGTAATCATTTTCTGCGCAACTTTCTTAATTTTTTCTTTCATAAAAACCTTCTCTTGACAATATCAAAGAAACCAAAAAAAGAATTGGCCAAATTGGTCCAGGCGTTGTTTAGTTATGCGCTTACCAACACATTTTGCAATTCATTTTTATATTATAAGATTTGCTTTGTGGATCTCAGATTTGGTCTAGATCAGCGAGTTTTAGTTTTATATACGTGCACATAAAGCGAAGGTAGATAGTTTTTTCACTTTCTTTTCGAGGATATAGAGGAACATATGTATAGTATAGTCAGTTATTTCTTTAAATCTTACTCAATATAACTTTTAAAATATGTCATGTTAGATTTTCTGCTAAATATGATTTGCTAAAGTAAATAATGTGTAAAAACGTGTTTAAAATTAAATCTTTTCCTTTTTACAGTTAATCCTCCTTTTAAACCTTGCGGTTCTGCATTCCTTTATTAAAATATCATCTGGCAACTCTACCAGGGTGGTGGTAAACAAGCTTAATACAAAACGATACAAATATCATAAGATTAAATAACTAAAAATATAAATTAGTTTGATCGTCTACCACCAGCTTAGCGGTTAGTCAAAGAAAAGGGTCCACTATCCGCCACACCTAGCCAGGTGATGCTATCAAATCAATGTGTTTTTATCGAACGTCAATTAATTATATTACACGTAGCCTTTTGTTTTAACCGACATTATGAAAAGGTTATACTGTTTAGTCCCTTATTTTATAAGGGTATTTTTTCGCGGAGTTCTACTGGTCGATTTATGAGTAATTTTATTTTTCTGTGCTCTTCTAGCAATCGGACCATCAGCGCTCCGCAGTATCACCCCCGCGTAACTCGATTCCGTAGGAATATAGGGATAATAAGCCTATATTATTCCCAACGAATCAATGTATCCTCATACCTAGTTTCATAAAAATCGGTCCAGTAGTTTCCGAGCCTAATAGTTACAAACCAAAAAAATCTCTATTTAAAATAATAGTATAGATTAGTTTAGATACAAAGGTAAATAAATTGTTTTGCACGTGATTCTTGAACATGTGGTTATAGATCAAAGTTAGGTCACTATCTCACCTAATGCTAAGTGACAATGCGGTACAATGTAGGGTGAAAAGAGTGAAGGCCATTTCTGTAGGTTGGAAGTGTTTACTTTGATATCACAAAATAAGGCGATAATATCATTTTTTTTCTCAAACATGCACGTTTCCGAGAGTACCAAAATTAGGTATCTATGTAGTAAATGACTTCTACATTCCAAAACATTATGAATTTTTACGTCAGCGACGTAACAAATACCTTTTTTTTAACAAAGTTGTGTTTTACCCATTCAAAAAAAATATCCGAATGGCGCGATAAGTCCTGAAATAAGACCATAACGAACTTTCGTTAGAACAAAAAATATTAGTATTCATGAGTAGAACACATTTCCGTTTAATTTTTTTCAAAATAAGCTACTCGAAAATATAATAATCCATGTTTGTGGAATTATCCACTAACATGGATTTTCGTTCCAGTGTGCGGCGTTTCACTAATAGCGCTCCGCGTGCGGAGGTATTATGCAATTCTATTGGTGGAAACCGCTCTGCTTCTGTGGACAGGCAGCCTTAGAGTGAGGACTCGCGTCCCGTGGGCCACGGGGTAATAGAGGGGGTATTATAAGTAAGTACCTCGAGTTTCATTCTGAAGGTCGTGGGTTCGAATCCCGGCCGGCCGTGCACCAATGTATTTTTCTTAAGAAAAAATTATGTGCGCTAATTGACATTGCTCTTACGGTGAAGGAAAACATCGTGATGAAACCCGCGGCTTAGTTGGCTCCAGAAGTATTGACAAGTTCTCTCGTCTGGACATGGTCGACTAAGCTGAGAGGGTAGTAGGTGCTGGGCAGGCCTATTCCATACTCACGCAAAAAGGACCCAATTAAAAAGGGTCCAATGGCGGAAAAACCTGTATACAAGTACAAGTACAAGTAAGTGCCAAACCTGGGTTTATTTGAAACGTCATTTGTTAGAAAATAATATTTAACCAACTATTTGTCGGTTTGTTTGTTTCTATGTATTATAAGTATATATTTACAAAAGAAAACTAGATAAGTAGTATATCCGTTGTCTAGCACCCATAACACAAGTCTAGTTACTTAGCTTGGGGCTAGATGGCGACATGTGGAATGTCCTGTAATACCTGTCCCCAGTCGTTCCTACTAAACAACATAGTACCCACTGGGAAAGAATAGGGAAAAAAATCCCAGTCGTAAACCACGCGGATAACCGCCTAAGGGATGAAATTTCTAATTTTTTAATAGATATCTATGTCCTTAAGCCGTTCATTTACTTGCGTGCGTCAATTCAGTCACATAGGATTTTAAATTTTATTTTCACGAGATATGGGTAATTTTATTATTTAATAATCATTTTTTTTCACGTAAGTAATTTAAAATAAAAAGACTTTAAAATATACACAAATAGGTAACATGACATTGATTCTTGTGAAACTGTTTTTCCAAAGAATTTTCAAACCTATAACCGACTCATACAATTTCAGTAGGCATCAAATAGAATGTTAATCTATGATAAGCAGGGAGTGGCGCCCCTCCTTCTAGTTTACACAGTTCACATTTAACCGAGCTTTCATTGAGCTTTAAAGCTCCTAATTAGTTACTGAGTTACCGAATGACACTGGGCGTATGCTAATCACGAGGGGTGTTCATGTCTTAAAGGAAAGGGTACCGGGGACAAACGTAGTCGACAGTTTTCTCCCTGGATAATGACACTAGAGCAAATATTTTTGTTGCATAAAACTTATAACTGCCATGACCATGCCCCTTTGTATTTTTTTTTAAATCTTAATTCCTATGATAATTAGAAAATGAAAAACCAAAACATAGGGGCATAGTCATGGTACTTATAGGATTTATGGCTTACATTATTTGTGCTAGTGTCATTATCCAGGGAGGAAACAGTCGACTACGTTTGTATGGAGAGAGCGCCGGTACCCTTTTACCTTAAGAATTATATTTTGTAAATACATACTTAAGTACCCCTTTACCAATAAACGTAGCTTAGTGGGGTATTATTAGTACCAGCCCGCATTTTTGAGATATTAATTTCCTACAAACATAGAATACGTGATATTTACTGCAAAATCAGTTCTTTGACCCCTCTTTAGAGGTCGAACCATAAAAATCCTTCCTTAATTCTCGCCTACGTCTTAAAAAGAACCCTCATACGAAGCATCAAACTCGTAGCTTTTGTAGTTTCATAGATTTTGATGAGTCTTTTTCACTTTTATAATCTATACATATAAAATGCTTTGTCCTGAATGACTGACGGATCAATGTACAGCCTAAACCGCTGACCGTAGAGACCTAAAACTTGGAAGGTGTGTTCTTTGTATGACGTAGGCATCCGACAAGAAAGGACTCAGGTTATATTAAAGCTCTGACAGTACACTCATGTTAAAAAGTGATATTTGAAAATGACAAAACAAAGGTATGTCTAGACTCTAGACGATCAATAGACGATCGAAACTATTGTGCAGAATATGATAAAAAATGCAGATAACAATGTATTCAAAGAGTAACAGAGCAAGTCATTGTTGAGAAGCGTATTCGATTGTGTGGTTGTTGGTTGTGTAGCTGGTGTACAGTCGCGTGCGAATGTCCTCTTATAAAGATTCGATATCGGGAGTTGTTTCGGCTCGTGGAGCGACTGTGGAGATATGGTCCAGGGCCGGAGGGTGGCAGCAGGGTGCGCAGACGACGCAGGCTCCGCCCCGAGGGCGTGTCGCGGTACCCTCCGCCCCACCGGACAAAGCACCTCACTCGTATTATCCGCGTTTCCTGTTGCCGAACGGGCGCCTTGCTCTCCTATCGATCTGTTTATTTTTTCGACAAATAGCTGTGAATTGACCCTTCCGTGTCGTGACTATGGAGCTGGAAGAACATATTATGGATCACTAAAGGTGAGTCGATCGTACTCCGACTGCTCGTTCGACTGCCGGCTGACTTATTGACCGAATACCGGCAGAGGGACCGACTATTGTGACTATACCTTATAAGACAGTGCAGAGGTCCAATACGTATTGTTGTAGCTGCTGCTGTTTAGTCTCGATGCCATGACACCGAAGATAATTAAAAACCCTTTCTATAAGCGACAGTATGTCATCAAAAGCGATTTGATATTATTATAACGATTGTTCGATTGATAGAACTGCGGACAGTTTGATTTGCCCGTGGTTCGATTGATAGAACTGCGGACAGTTTGATTTGCCCGTGGTTCGATGATTAGAACTCCGGCAATCGGACCACGACCAATAAACGGAATATCATTTAAAAAGTAATTAGGTAGGTTTATTTAATAAATGATTCTTGCCTCTTCTTAATTTTCAATCGAGTAGAAATTGTCAGCATTTAATACACACCTCATACAATTATTTTGGTTTTGGCGCCAAAAAACATCGACTTTTTACAAAAATTTAAACTATACTATATATAATTTTTATTACACTGACTGGCATAGTGGTTGCTTCAGTTTTTTTGTGCATTTTACGGGGCTTTACCTTACGACTATGTTTCGCTCCTATTGCAGGGACCGTGGTTACTACGAGTGAAATAGTTTTAAAAATATCATAGTCGCCATAATCTACCTATTGTGTTTATTTTTCTTGTGCGGTTACCTGTCAAACCCATCGCGAATTTATAGAGGATATTGTTGTTGTATTTGTATGGTCGAAGAGGATATTAATACAAAACAATTGTCATGTAATAAAATCTCGTGCCAGGTTTGCCTTGTTATTTGGTGTTAAAAAAAGATGATTTTTTTGCCACTTATTAGTCTGAGAAGACAGATCATCCGATCCAAATGCAGACCACCCAATGATGACCACGATCCTCAGTCATGAGGGGCCGACTACAGGGAGAGAGAGAGAGAGAGAGAGTCTGAGGAAAAACCGAGTAGTTCCCATTTGTTCTATAGAACTGACGTCAACGGGACAAAAAAAGGCAATTTTCTCTTATTTTGTTCTATAGAACTACATACTGGCCTGTCCATCCGGGTTTACTCATTAATATAAATTGGGAATCAAGTTTTCCAAAACAGTTCCATACAATATTTTTCAATATTTGATTGGTGATTATCAAAGTTTGATAATCACCAAGAAGTCTTGTTATCTTGTTCTATAGAACAATTTGAGATAAATTGGTACTAAATGTTCTATGGAACAATTGAGAATGTTTTTTCTTTTTTTGTCCCATTGACGTTAGTTCTATAGAACAAATGGGAACTACTCGAAAAACCTGATACTTTATGAAACTGTGTTGTATGAAATGTTCTCTATACATTGTCATATATTTAAAAGACACCAAAAAATTACTGATTGTTACAAGTGCCAATTTTTTCTTTATTTTTTAAACATAAACATAGAAACAGCACTTAAATAGAAAGTTAATTAAAGGGTTTCACGTCTTAAAAACATACGGTTCTACATAATACATTAAGATATGAGTCGAACAACAACAAAATTATAACATCTATTTACAAAATACTACAATGATAATTTAAAAAACAATCTTCTTCAACCTTTTTCTATACAACCCATATAAGATAATATTTATTCAAAAATACAGTACAATATGAGACACATCGGTACAAAATTTTGCCTAAATCTATGTCCACGTGTGCCTGGACTAGGTGACCCTGTGTTTCAGGCGACATTGTGCTGATGATTAAAACTAAAAATGACCACTTGATCACTTAGATACAAAAATTTAATGTATAAAATGACCATTTGACCACTTCGATACGAAAATTTGATGTATAAAATGACCACTTGACCACTTAGATACGAAAATTTAATGTATAAAATGCATGTTTATGTATACCTAATACATAAGCAGAGTTATATTCATTATCGAATCGTACAAACATGTTTATTTAAATAAATTACAAATACTTGTACTTACTTGTACTTGTATACAGGCTGTTTTCCGCCATTGGACCCTTTTTAATTGGGTCCTTTTTGCGTGAGGATGGGGTAGGCTTGCCCAGCACCTACTACCCTCTCAGCTTAGTCGACCATGTCCAGAGGAGAGAACTTGTCAATACTTCTGGAGGCAACTAAGCCGCGGGTTTCCTCACGATGTTTTCCTTCACCGTAAGAGCAATGTCAATTAACGCAAATTACAATATTAAATTAACTAAATTACAAATATCATAACACCTATTTACTAGTAATTCCGTAAGTATTTATTAGTAATTCCTCGGTATCTTCGTAGGACATATTTTCAAGAGCTTTCTCGATGGCTTCTTTACAATTTATATGCCTCGTACATAATATTTTTAAAACGAAGTTATTAGTCTGTTAGTAGAATATATCCGGCATCGCTCAGGGGTTGTGTTGTGGTGCCAAATACTGTTTAAAGTAGATAATATAATACATACTCGTTGCATGCTTAACCACTGTTATTTCAGCTAAACCGTTTATCAACGCGTTTTTCTCGTAAACGCTTTAGCGAGGTTTTAGTGGGTAAAATAAGTTGTAATTTACGTGATGTGCATAAAAAGTCATTGTTAAGTAATTCCCATATCGCTTTTTTTCACGTAACCAGTTCTTACGAGTTTTTAGAAAATTTTCTAACAATAAAATAATTAGTTATTTACATCATTGGTCAAAATCGGTAATTGCTATGTGGTACTTCAAAACGTTTTTCTCGTAATTAAACTGTTTATTGAAGTACATTTTTCTAGCAGTTAAATAAGTTGTTATTTTCGTTATTGGTAAACATTGGTAATTGCTAAGTGTTAAATACTTCGAAGCGTTTTACGAGGTTTTAGACTTTCTATGTACTTTATCTAAAGTAGTTAAAGCAAAATAATTAAGTTATTGAAAAAAAAATCCTAATTTTTTTAAGGTGTTCACCAGAATAACCAGAGATGCAGTGCAAGAAAAAATAATTTATAAATGAAAATCGAATTTACTTTAATCTTCCTAATTATTTATTTCAGAATTAAATTAAAATTCAATAGCGATATAATCGAAACAATATGATTCAGCGCTGGCAACTTTAATCCATTCCATTCAGGACACTGTAGTGCCTGAGACATTTTTAAATGAAGTTTTCAAACGATGGGTATATCAAACTATCCGCAGTTCTATCAATCAAATCATCGTTATAATTATATCAAATTGTTTCGCCCATGGTTCTATCAATCGGGCTATCGTTAAAATAGTATTGGAAGAGTAGGACCAAGTTAATTATTTTTAACCATGTAACTACAATTAACATTATTTTTGGGGGCCATAAATTACGAGTGTCTATGTATCTACAAGAAAAGAAAAGTATATAATTAGTATATCCGTTGTCTAGCACCCATAACACAAGTGTAGTTAATTGGCTTGGGGCTAGATGGCGATGTGTGGAATGTCCTGCAATATTTATTTATTTTTTATTTTATTTTTTATTTATCTTCCATTGTTGAGACATTTTAGCCTTACCATCGGGTGAAATAAAGGACAATCGCTGCCCTATATCTATATAGGCTTGCCCAGCACCTACTCCTCCCTAAGATTAGACTGAGAAGTTTAGTCGATACCCGTAAATATAGAGAAAAGAACTCGTCATAAACACCTATTACAATAATTTGAAATATAGTATATTATATGCTTTAAATATCATTTCATTTCTTTTCATCTTCTCAGATTCCTTATATTATTATTCAGATTCCATAATCTACTACAAAGACATGCAAATTTGAGAGTGTCTAATCAAATTATATTAATACTACCTACTTAATTCGAATTAACAAATTCAATAAAATAAAATAACAGGACATTCAACACATCGCCATCTAGCCCCAAGTTAAGTAACTAGACTTGTGTTATGGGTGCTAGGGAACGGATATACTACTAATATATACTTTTCTTTTGTAAATATATACTTATAATACATAGAAACAACCAGACCACAGACAAATATCTCAGCATAAATACTTGTCTGAGGCGGGAATCGAACCCGCAACCCTGTGTAAGTAAGTAAGTACTATAATACATGTATATTCCCTGAAAATCGTCGTTGTCGCCATATTTCATGCATTGACAGCTTGAAATATGCTGCGGGTTTAAAAGTCACAGCCACTTTCGTTGCCGCCGCGTCTCATGTATTGTAATTGACAAACGAATAATCCCAATTTTATATTGCATAGGTCATAAAATATTTGATTATATTTTTCATGTAAATATATTTGTATTATTTAACTTAATTTCATATCTTATCGTTCCAACTGGAAACTACCTACGAAATTTAACTAATTTAGTTCTTTATTATGGGAATACCGTGGGAATATCGGGATGAAAAGTAGTTTATGTTATTCCCAATAAATCAATGTATTATCATACCAAGTTCATAAAAATCGGTTCAGTTGTTTTGGAGCCTATTCGTTTAAAATAGAACAGCAAAACGAAAAATTATCCTTTTTATAATATTTAAATAGATTTAGCTAAATAGATATACTCGTAGAAGACACCAAATACGCGAAACACCAACTCGACATTTTGTGGTGTTATGCGATTTACTATAAATAATTACGTAAAATACAAACTACGCATAATTCCACAAACGCAAAACACCACCATATTTTTTTTAGAATACCGTGTTACTTTGCTAGGGTTTTTTTTATAATAATATGTAGGTGCCTAAGCGTTAGACTACTATCTCGCCCGATAGCAAGTGACGATGCGGCCTAAGATGTAGCACGCTTAGGTACTTAGAAGATAACTACATATGATTTGAAGACAAAAGTAAAAGTAGAAAGACAGCGGAATAACGATAACTTATCCGTTATACCTTCGTTTTATGGCTACACCGGCCTGCGGCATTTAGATACCCACTTTAAAGTTCATTCTACTTTCATCTTATTCACAATTAAATCTAATAAAACATCAACCGAATATTTTTTAAACTTCCATAACTTAAACCAAACAGTAAATTCTTAAAACGGAAGTAAAAAAACTTTTTTTTTCTGAAATATTCACAGAGATACAACGTTAAGTTTGCAAGGCAAATGTATTCAGTATTACCAACTCTACCTAGCTACTACGAGAATGTACAGTATGCGTCATAAATACACTATCATTGCACTACAATTATACTGTGTACTACCAGTATTGGACTTACGACCTTCTTCTTATAAACGTTACACACACACATAAATACTTGAATTAAAACTACTCTGGGTGATTATTATTTTCAACAAGTTAGCTAAGTCTTTAGTTGCCAACGTGTGGTCGATCCACAGGTTACGTAGTTACACTGCATGGAGTGTTTAAAATAGTGCTGCCTGGTTTGTAAAATGCCAGTTTTACATTATTCCAGTCCAGCAAATCGGTAACGGTGGACTGGAATGGACCGGACTGGAGATTTCGTCTACATGCTTCCAGTCATTTAAAAACTATCGATTCGTGTTGTTGAATATTTATTATGTCAGCAGTAGAATAGCAAAGGATTGGTCGTCTACATTGTTCTAGTGACACTGGAATGGTCGTACTGTATTCAAAAATAATCCAGTTCCAAAACTGGATTGATCCAGTCCATCCGAGTGTGGGTTTGACGACACAGTTGGCACAATGATCACCATGCCGGACTGCCAAACACAGGGTTGTGGGTTCGATTCTTGCCTCAGACATGTATTTATGCTTAGATATTTGTCTGTGATCTGATTGTTTCCATGTATAATACGTATATATTTACAAAATAAAAGTATATAAGTAATATATCCGTTGTCAAGCACCCATAATACAAGTCTAGTTACTTAGCTTAGGGCTAGATGGCGATGTGTGTCCTGAAATATTTATTTATTTATTTATATTTATGCAGTTCCAATCCAGCGCTGGATTCAATAGCTGGACTGGAACAATGTAAACCGGGCTAAGTTACTAGTGGACTTTTGAGCGGCGATTGTACCTACAGTTACTGCTGCCGTATTACCATAGATGCATAAATCTACTTACAGTTCAGACGTAAGTCAGGGCCTGTTGTACCCTGAATAATAAACTCGTAAATCAGAAGGGAATTAATTAATGCGCTCGACTGTACAGGGAATCATGTTTCTAAAATAGGTAGTTATAATTATTATTGATTTGTTTATTTAAGTATTTTATTAATGATTAGCTTTTGCCCACGACTTCGTCCGCGTAGAAGTCGAAAATTTGAAGTAATAGATTGGACATCTATTACTTCAAATTTTCGACTTCTACAGGAATCACTTAGTCTCATACAAACTTTTCCCCCCTTTTTCACCCCCTTAGGGGTAGAAATTCGGAAAATGTTTTATTATCGGATGCCTACGTCACACAAAAAACGCACCCTCCAAGCATTTTATATGTATGATAGATTAAGTATCTTATACGGTTGTTATTATTATTGTGGAGAACTCAATAAACATATTTATTTATTTATTATTATTATGACTTTCCCGTAGTCGAGTTACTAGTTGTACCTTTTCAATTTAATAAGAATAACAAACAATAATGTAGAGAGACAGTCGGATACCCAGCACGAGTCAACTCAAGACTGACAATTGGGTTGATAAGGTATCAGTGCGACCGCCGGATGTCACTTTTTGCCGCGCATAACACATTAATGTCCGGGCATCCTGTCCGCGAGCTCGACGCGACGCCCACATCAACCCATTATTCCTGTTTCTCTTCACTATTCTACACGACGAAATATTAGGTACTTGGTATAAATAACATTCCTTTACGCATGATGAAAAGTTGACGTGGTACTATAGCCAAAACACTGGATATCACGTTTATTTCGTTTATTGGCAGTTGTCTGATCGCGGAATTCTATCAGTCAAACGATGGGTATATCAAACTATCCGCAGTTCTATCAATCGAATCATCGTTATAATTATATCGAATTGTTTCGCCCATGGTTCTATCAATCGGGCTATCGTTAAAATAGTATTGGAAGAGTAGGACCAAGTTAATTATTTTTAACCATGTAACTACAATCAACATTATTTTTGGGGGCCATAAATTACGAGTGTCTATGTATCTACAAGAAAAGAAAAGTATATAATTAGTATATCCGTTGTCTAGCACCCATAACACAAGTGTAGTTAATTGGCTTAGGGCTAGGTGGCGATGTGTGGAATGTCCTGCAATTTTTTTATTTTTAGCTTCCAGGTATAGTAGGCGTTAAACATTTTAGACATTTTAGACTTACTATCGGGTGAAATAAAGGACAATCGCTGACCTATATCTATATATATAAAATACATTCTAAAAACATCTTATCCCAACTAAAAACGCACAGTATTTTGTTTATTTATTACTTTTTCATTGATTTGGAAGACGACATTCACAAGAATAGTTATATCGAGTGTTTTTATAGCAACTTTTGTACATAAAATAGTTAACTTACTGTATACCTACAAACTACTACTATGTTTTGGTTAAGCAAATCAGGCAAATTGATGTGCGATACCGATTCATAATGGAAATTCCAGATACCCACACTAAACATTTTACATCGTCATTCATTATTCGTACAGGAAAAGATATCGAGCTTCACAAAATAAAAACAAAATACACAGTAAATATCCCGCTTAAATTAACTTTAATAGTGAAAGTAACCATGACAGTTTAAAATCCTATCATTTATTTTAGTCATTTTAATATTTCGAATATTTCCGACATGTAGACATTGACCCAACAATCCAGTGTCCACTGTCAGTGACCAGCAGTAACAGAGCTGTCACCATAAAATTGATTTGTAAATAAACTGGAGCAAACAAAATTGACTGTTTTATTTGGCCTATTTTACAAACGTTGTTTTTTTACCACTATCACACCTGATGGTAAGTGACGATGCGGTGTAAGATGCTGCACGCACGTCTAGAAGGTATACACTCGTGACTTAAAGACTCCCAAATTGCGCACATCAGGAAAGACAGACGCATTCAACTGATTTCATTCCGTAGCTCTAAGAAAAAGGAAAAAGTATTAGATTAGAAAGTAATAGAATTAGAAAGTAATAGAAAAAGGATTAGAAAGCAAAAAGATTAGAGCGTATCTGAGATTTTCACCACGAATCAGTCTCGCATATCAGTGTGGCTGACGGAAGAATGGATAACGAAATTAGGTCGTGCATTTCTGTTGTACACTCTCTGACATTTGTATCCAGTGAAAGACCGACAAGCTTATCACCTGTTCGAGTATCTGAAGCCTTTTGTTGGCAAGCTCATCGGCAACGATGGCCTACATAAGGCTTCAATCATTTCTTGTATTGAAAGATACAGTTTTCATTATCGTCATCACCACTTCTACCCACGGTACGTCACGTCATCACATAATTCCGGAGTTGTTAATTTCAATGAAACATGTGTATTTGTACCAGCAAATTCACGTCAAATCAAACTGTGTATAAATTGCTTGTAGGACATATTTCCCTTACACCGGATGCTTTCAATTTGGCCGTTTGTGCGCGGGCGCGGCAGTCGACCGCAGCCCGCGGTTCCATCGCTCGCACGATCGCTACTAAACGATCGATATTCACGAAATGTCTATAATATCGATATACGTGACGTCACAGTGATGTGTAAATTTTAGTAATTAAAGTGTTGTTACAAAGTTATGATATATTTGTGTGGTATCACGATATGTGATACCACGTATACAACTGCCACGACGGAGAAACTTAAGAAAGAAGAGAAGCGACCGAAGAGGAAAAGAGTTTCCGACATGAGGTGAGGGCATCAACTGACATAAGCACCTGCCTTGAACCCCTGTGACATGATTCGAACCCGAAATTCTTATAGTTTATGCCCGATAAGTTCGTTTACCATGGAAGCTAGACACTCTTTCGTTCTGTGAACTCGGAAAAATATCATTGTTATTTTAAACACTGGTTGTGCTGTTGTACGTTATCTTATTCCTTTACCTAATAGAGTACATTTTCATTGTCTTCAGGGTTGACTTCCGAACACTAAGGTGTGCTGCAGCGCTTCGCGGCCTCAAAACTGCAATGTACGAAAGCAGTTGCTCCTACGCTGGAGCCCTAGAACTAAAACGAAGCGCCTTGAAAGAGGAGCCCTGGCCTTCAACGGAGTGGCCTCCATACCGACTACACCAATCAACCTTCGAACAACTTAAACAGAGTGTGGAGAAAGCAAAAGCTGCGCTACAAGATCGATCAGGTCTTCTCGGGAGTGCGACGGCCTTCGGAGAATTCTACGGAGGACAGCTGGCTCAGGATGGCACCGGAACGGGTCTCGGTTTTGGACGGACTAGAAATGATGACATGCTCAGCTCGATGGATAAAGGAAAATGTATTGGTAAGTATTTATGCTTGAATATTGTAATCAAACTGCTTGAAGATGGTTTCCATAATACAAATTATACGAAATGCTAACATATTGAACTACGCTCATATCTGACACTATACGAGGGATGAGATTCATGCATCACCATTAAATATTTACACCTCCAACAAAAGCACATCCTCTATTGTGCGAACTGATACAACTTTTCACAAAGAATATCGATTGTCACATCTTCGGTTGAGCTCGCATAATACCCGGTTCTACCACCCTGAGATAAAGTCTCACTTGGGGTGACAATAGTAGATAGAACCCTTTTAGATGATGCGCGCTATGTATAAAAGGCAAGGTGGGGGCAACATCTTCGAGCAAGCGATGACAATCGCTCCTGGGGAGATGCGGGGGCGTGCGGGACACGTTCCCCATGGTTGCTATGGCAACGCTCCCGCCCCCCCGCCCCGCCCTAAAGATCATCGCGCACAGCCTGCATAAATACCAGTACATAGTGGAAATAAAATTTTATTATACAGTTCATTATTTCAAAAGTTGGTTGTCTAGCGAAGCTTAATGCCCGCGAGGGGCTAAATTATAGTCGCTTAAAATTTTCGATGCATTTTCGGTGCACGTTTAAAAATATGTTCAGCGGTTAGCGAAAACAAATGGTTGTGTTTTTTATCTGGAATGTAATAAAGGTATTATACGGGCTCGTAAATGACGGGATTATTGCCGAATGTGTCTCTATTATGACTGCTACGTTTTATTTAGTTTCTCTTTGTTTTCGTCGGCACGAAACGTTGCAAACTAAGTTTGTAAATTTGAACATAATTTAATATGAGTTCTTACTTATGATAACATAATATCTTTACCGACATAAATAACTTGAATAGGGACACATTTAATTTAGTTTTATGAGCATTTTCTACCGTACCTACCTATTTCTATTTAATTATACCAAATAGGACTACCCATAGGTATAATATCGCGGCTTACAGTTCCCACTACAAAACTTGCTCCAAATAAATAAATCTTTTTATTTCTTCATACAAAAGAGTTGTTCACAAAAGGAGTTCCCTCAAAAAGACAATAACATTTTAACGTTTATTGTCCGCAATACATTTGGAAAAAATGTAAATTTGAAACGTCGACCTCTCTTTGTGGAGGTCCCGGAGTTGCTTCTACCTTCGGGGTACTTACTTTATTACTCTTTTTGATTTTTATACCTGTTTGACGTGGAGATAATGAATGGACTTCTCTGGCAACAGCTCAGTGAAAAAACGATCCTAGTATTTTTCATTCGTCTGACTCGTAATTGTATTTTCAGTAGATTTTATATTTTTGTTAAATGGATGCAATGAGCTGATGCAATTGTGTTATATTTGGTTTAGAAATATAACATATATAACGGTTTATATAACTATTCTAGTAGCAGTTATTGTAATGAAGGCAACAAGAAACGATTCGATACTTAAAACATCATTAGACCCCGGTAAAGACAAAACGCACGGAGAATAACAAACAAAGAAATTATCTCGAATTCAGTCGATTTACATATTATTCATATAACTGCGAAACTCGGGCCCTAATCTTGCAGTCATTACGAACACCATACCTATTAAAATTTATAAGAGAGGGCCCTAAAGAGTTGTTAACACGAAAATGATTACGCGAGGCGGGCGGGCCCGGGTGCGGGGGCCTGTCGGCTCATCGTATCGTAAACTCAGATCTTCGCTGGTACAATTGTCATCAATTATACGGGAGTACTTTAGATGGTATCACCGTAAAATATATATCAATAAATCATGTTAAAACTGGACCGATATGCGTGATATTGATTTTTAAAGGGCTAGGGTCGTTTATGAACAATTTGTTTTGATTAGTGCGGACGGGGTGGGCGCGGGCATGGCGCGGGCACATCAGTGTACAGTCGGCTGCATAATTGCAGACCCACCGTATAGCTCCAAAACGGCTGTTATAAGAATGTTTTCAACACAAGCAAGATTCTAGAGACCTGCTTTAGGTGAAGTTTAAAGCGTTCTAACTCATCAATAATCAAACAAAAATTATTAGAATTAAATATTCCAATAATAGTAACTTTTGAACTCTACCGAGGGCTGCAATTATGCAGCCGACTGTACGTACGTACAGTCGGCTACATCGGTGTGCGTCGGTGACTGGCGGGAAGTGGCAAGAAGAGGTACACCGTTACCGTACCTACGGTCGATGCATGCTACTTGACCACTTGCCTCAATTGATGCCATTTTCTTGCCGACAATTGGCATGCACGTGTTTCTTAAGGTGAAAGGGTACCGGCGCTCTATCCATACAAACGTAGTCGACTGTTTCCTTCCTGCATAATGACACAAGCACGAATGTTTTTGTTGCATCAAACCTATAACTGCCATGAATATGCTCCTATGTCTTATCATACAAATTAAGTTTTAAAAATAAAAAAATAAAACAAAACATATGTGGCATGGTCATGGCAGTTATAAGTTTTATGCAAAAAAAATATTTGCTCTAGTGTCATTATCAAGGTTAAAACAGTCGACTACGTTTTTATGGAGAGAGCGTTCGGTACCCGTTCCTCTTAACAAATGTCACAATGTAGACAGAAATAAACTTATCTTGAACTTGTACCTTGAACAATTAAGGGTACTTCGACCTATTGCCCGCCAAATTCAAATAATAGTATGTTATTTTTTATTTTTTTAAATTATCGATTTAGGATTCGAAATATTACATTATTTTGTTAAACGCGCTTCTAGAACATAATTTTTCAACTAGTAAATTCTTTATTGGACTTTGAAATTATGGCTTAGTGTCCTAATCCCTACCAGTGTATCCTCTGGTAGCGATAAGCGGATTTTGTTCCACTTAGAACTACCGTTGAGCTACTAGTAGGGATAGGTGTAAAAAAAATCCTTATCTTATTTTAAAAGCAGTGGAATGATAGTGATTGTTTTACCGGGTCTAGCACAAATATTTTTGTGCCATAAAACCTATAACTGCCATGACTATGCCTCAATGTTTTGTTTTTTTTTTCATTTTCTAATTATAAAGAAACTAGCTGCGCCCCGCGGTTTCACCCGAGTAAATACCGATCCCGTAGGAATATCGGGATAAAAAGTAGCCTATGTGTTAATCCAGGTCTCCAGCTATCTAGATACCGAGTTTTATTGCAATCGGCCCAGTAGTTATAGCGTGAAGGAGTAACAAACACACACACACACACACACACACGCACACACAAACTTTCACATTTATAATATAAGTAGGAAGTAGGATTAGATTAAAAAAAACAAACAAAAATAGGGGCGTGGTCATGGCAGATATAAGTTATATGCAAAAAAATATTTGCTCTAGTGTCATTATCCAGGGAGAAAACAGTCGACTACGTTTGTATGGAGAGAGCGCCGGTAACCTTTCACCTTAATCGCTAAATTTTTATTTTTATTTCGCTTACCTCGACTATGTTACAATAATCATGGTAGCGGGGAGACTGGAGCACTAATGAGCGTTGTCATCTCTTGCACAAAAAATAGTTTACCAGTGTAATGAACAATAATTGACGGTTAATTCCTAAACGACACTTTCATTTAAAGGAATAGTTTCAAAGTCTAATAAGAATTTAGTAACTGGAAAATTATTCGAAGAAGAAATTTTTTATTTCCAACTACGTCATTTATACGAAAATACTAAAATAAATTAATTTGTCAGTGTTACTATACATCACCTTAAAAATATTAAAGTTTTTGATCTCTTTTTTTTAATTATTAAAAAAATAACATCAGAAATATTTAAAGAGATCACTTTTGTCCTACAAAAAATTGATTTCTAAAACTAACGTATTGATCGCATGATAATTCATAATTTCAACTCAAATAATAAGCATAGAATCAAAAAGTCACGGCTCCACCCACTGAGTTTAGAAAACACTTATCACAGATTATTAAGCAATACACAGTTAAGCCGTATCCACTCGAGTTCCCACAGGGTCATCCCTCCAAAACAAACAATTATCACACAATCACCCACTCGTGCGCACATCACTAGCAATAGCTAGCAATAATGACGTCGCGCACTTTTACCCCAAGTTTCGCGCAACACCGCACAGTTTCGTTCACTTTCCCCATAGCTTTGGAAGTTTTATGAATAGGTGGAGTTGGTGAGCGCGTGCGCAAGCCGCGTGTCGCGCATCATAGTGATCTATGATGCAATTATACAAATTGTTGGTAGCTGATAGTTACAGATAAATTGTGTTTAGATAAATAAGAGTTCGCCTCGAACGAGTTAAGAATTGATAGGACAAAAAACAAACGAATCATCAACGCTCATCTGTGACATATATGTAGAGGTTGCAGATTCAATCATGTGTATGAGCTATATTTGTGTGAACATTGGTCTGGGTGTTTCTCTATAATAAATATGTATTTATAAAATAAAAGGGCTTTGAGTAAAAGTATTCCAATCATCTGCCCAAATTACAAATCTAGTTGCTTAGTATTGAGTAATGGCGATAGATGGCGCTGTGTACAAAGACGTTATAATTCGATGACCTCTGTGAAGTGGGAGGCGAACAGCCGCCTACGATGCTAAAAGTTGTGGGATCAATTCCCGCATCAAACAAATATAATATACCGATATTTGATACATGAACATGATGATAACTGAAGTATGTATTTACAGAAGACAATTGTAAAAGTATCTATCCGTTGTCTGTCCTACTTGCATAGGTTTGGGCTAGATGGCGCTGTGTCCTGCAATATTTATTTATTCATTAATCATCTGTGTAGTAATTATCACGCGGAGACAGCCCGAATATGCCCAACATTTCACACAAACAAACAATCTCTGCTGCGGCGCCATGGGAAAACGTTACAAACAATATAAAGTTAATTGTGCAATAGACACAAATAATGATGTTCCACCCTCTTTTTATAGAAAAAAATATTTATGAGAGAACTGTGACCGGTCAGACCCCACCAATAAATATGAAAAAACATATTTTAACAGTACTTTTGACTTTATCTATTGATATTTGATACTTTTGTTACCCCGCTTGTTGGACAGGGGAGGGAGCTGATGGCAAATAGCGATTAACCAGAATCATAGCGACAACTTAAATTTTTCGCTATTAATTTCAGGTTCGGAGAAAATCAGCAGCGGTCTCAGTAAAAGTTACACACCGAGTTTATCGGACACACTTCGAGGGACAAAATGTTCAGGTAAGTCATTAGATCCTTTTAAGACAGTAAATCATAACTCGGTGACTAGATACAAATTTCATATGGCTGGTGTGGACAAAAATGGTCAATATGGCGTACTGTGACGTCGTCTATTTATTGTGAGAATAATCACAAAAAAACCATGACTTTATTGTATCTTCTTCTCAGGGATGGGCCCATCCCGAAGTCACTTGTCGAAGTTATGATCAGTCGAAACAATGAGTTGTCGAACTATTTTTTTTCGAAGTAAGTGTCGTGTCGAAATAAAGAACTGTCGATGTTTAGACGGGCAGCCACCATAGACATACAAATATACCTACTATCACCTTTTTTAGAAGACACATATTCTAATTTTATTACAAAATATGCATTTCACATTCAAATATTAATATATAAAGTAAATATTTAGGAATCTATTAATTACCTGAACAATTAAAAACATAGAACATAATTATTACCTAACAGTACTACACAATCATCAATAAAAAAATTAAAAAATTCTAATTTAGGATTCTTAAGACGACGTATCTCTTGAGATCTCATAATCCCATATGAATGATTCCAACTGGTATTTGACTGACTTTCTAGCCATACCTACGTCACCGACTGCCACATTTTTATGGCAAAAATTATCTCACTCTTTTACACTAACTATCAAGTACGAGTATCACCAAAATTCGAGTGTGTAGGTATTCTATATATTTTGAACTTATTCTAAATACTTGCCCTTTCAGATAACCTTTTATATAAAGCTTTATGTAATCATTTATATCAAGTAATAATTTATTACCAATTGAATTATTTTTTTATGTAAATTAACCCCGAGAGCGAGCGAAATGTTATCCCCATGACATCATTCAAATTAATGACATCTCTCTCCCTATTGCCTATAACCTATTGGTGTTATAAGCACATATAAGTGTTATAAGTACAGTTGGATTGCTCTCCTGCGCTTGGCTCTGTAATTTCTGGGACAAGTATAGATGGAACAGACGTCCTAAGCACCTACATCACCCTCTCAGCCTAGTCGACCTCGTCCAGAGGAAAGAAGGATTTCATCACGATTTTTTCCTTCACTGTAAGATGTTCATAGCATTAATTTTTGACGTGATAACGTCCAATAAATTGATGGAACCCCTGCATCACAAAAAAGCGTCATGTTCCGCGCCGGCCAGTTCCGGTAAACGTCACGCGTCATGGTAAACGTCACGCGTCTCGTGTTTGTGTGATAAAAATACCGCTGAACTGGACTTCTGTTATGGTGACGAGTGACGAATAGAAGACTTATATAAAGAAAAAAAGCAAAAACATAAAATAACTTAATTATTTATCGTTTTCTTAAAACGTTATCACGTAAAATTATCGTCCGTAAATCGACTTTACAGACAACCATTTTTTGAATAGAAAAAATCATTGGACTTTCTAAATATTACTCGGAAATGTCATATTTCACGTAATGATTAAAGGTTCTTAAGAGCTGTTTGTAGAATCTTCAGAAACAGGCTGTTTATAAAAGACAGACATTAAAATAAGTGAAATACATAATTGTCTAACAATTAAACTTCAAACGTACCAATGACGACTTCAAATTAACCCACCCTGTGCCTATTTATCTCAAAAAGCTCTCAGATCTATCTCCTCAAGGGACCGCTTAGAACGCATCGCTAAGCGGAAAGACTCTGAGCGCAGTTAGGTACTTTTAATTGGGCCTTTCTAGATACAAACCTTTGATTTCTCGTGCGGTAACGTAATACTTTACTTGGCTTTAATAATTGTTGTAATTGTGCGAGATAATGCTTTAAGTGTGGTCTAACGTTTGATGTGTTTCGACGACTGTCTATTGTAACCAAAATTTAAATTCAACTGCTTGTAATCGTCCTAAACCTATTCCTAGACCTGAGGGCCTACCTTGGTAGACATCATCATATCAGCTACAACATGTCCACTGCTGAACATAGGCCTCCCCCAAAGACTTCCAGAGCGATCGGTCGCATGCTCTCTGCGTCCAACGACTTCCCACGACATACGTTAATATTATTGATATTAACTATTTTTCACCATAAAGTTACTTTAATATTTATTGTGAGACCAAAGAGGGCAGTGAGTTGAGACTATACAAACAAATATACCACTCTAAATCTAATGATTGGTCCTCCACCAATATAAGCACTGAGTTGTGACCTTTGTATCATTTTAGTGTTGTTGAATGCGTGTTTTTTAGTTCGAATTATTAATATAAAGAATATTAAATAGCGAGTTTAAATTAAAGATACGAATACATCGTATCTTCTTAAAATAACGATTTATACGAATTTTTATTTCCAAATTAAGTTCCGATACATGTTCAAACTGTAATTCTCTACTCATACTCGACTGCTCTTTTTCACACAGTCTTTCCGGTGGGGCTTATTCGATGGTCCCATTCGGTACAAGGAGCTCCGTGACTAAAACGTAACACGCGCCGTGCGCTAGTACCAGTAATTAAGGGCCTCTCTGCACCATGGGACCCTTATGGGACCCTATTGTCATTGAAACTGTTAAATCTGAAGAACCGTGATTTTCAACGGGTTACTTAATGATTGTTAGTTATTTGGTTGCGTGGGTGAATATGATTAGGTATGGGCTTTTATTAACATATGAAAAATTACTATTTCAATTATTGTTTTAGGTTTTTATATTATGGATATTGATATTTTAGTACTGTCACAAGCATCATATTTACGAGAATGAGGATCTTTATACTTTAAGGAACTTCTCTCTTCAATTTAAATCCAGCTGAAGACGTCTCTCAATCAGCACTGATAAAAAGGTGAGGAGTGCGAATGCCGAGTATTTCATTAACCTTTTTAGTGCCAATTAAAGTTTAAAAACTAAAATGTATAAAAAAAAAAAAAATTTGGATTAAATCTTCGATATTTATCATGTATCTGTAATAAAATTGCATAGTTTCCCACATTGAACGAACATCTCAATTAGATAGGTTCACATAGAACATTATCTGGAGGGTGGGATGTATCGAATAGTGCGCGCACGCACGATGTCAATCCGCGGTGACAACCGTGTCGGGGACGCGCGGTGTCGTGATTATACTTTAGGGTCATTGAATAGACAAAAATGAATAATAAATAAATAAATTCGTTATCTATATAAAAGGTTTACAAAAATGTTTACAACTTACACAACGAATAACGGACGCCGTTAATCAATTCTGCGTATTTAGGAAACGTTTTGATAATTTTAATTAGACGTAAGTTTAACGACATTTCGAATATTTTCGTCACCTCATTCTACCTGTGACTATGACCGCTGTAAAGTTCTCAAAATGTCAGGTTTTTACAAAAAACAACGTGATTACATCCGTTTAAATAGTTTCATTATGAGTTCAAGTCGCGAAAACCTTTGATACTTATAGAATAAAGTTTTTACATAGTACTTAGGTTTTTATTTAAATAAACCTTGAATCAATTGAAGCTTGAGACTTGCTTTAGCAAATAAGAAGCAAGGGATCCCAGTTTTACATCCTACTAATATAATAATGTGAAAGGATGTTTTTGTGTGTGTGTATGTTTGTTACTTCTTCACGCAAAAAACTACTGAACCGATTGCGGTGAAACTCGATAAGTAGATAGCTAGAGACCTGGATTAACATATAGGTTACTTTTTATTTTCCCACGGAATCGGGACTTACGCGGGTGAAACCGCAGAGTGCAGCTAGTAATCTATATTCATAAAAGAAAAAATCACTGACTCACTCACTGATCACAAAATCTCAGAAACTACATGTGCTAGGAGTCTCATATTTAATGTAGGTGATCACTTGATCATTTTTATATATTTAAAAGGGATGATATAGTTTGTAGTTCTATTCAAAAAAAAAGAAGAGATACTGGTATTAAGAGATACTGCACACTGTGCTATTTAACCCACTAACATTAAAGAAGCGGTGTTGGCTTAGTGGTAGATACCCCGACTTTCATTCTGAAGGTCGTGGGTTCGAATCCCAGCCGGCCGTGCACCAATGTATTTTTATTTAGAAAAAATTATGTGCGATAATTGACATTGCTCTTACGGTGAAGGAAAACATCGTGATGAAACCCGCGGCTTAGTTGCTTTATGAAATACATGTATATACGCTTCTTTTGTACATACCTATTTATACCTACAACAAGAAATAGTCGAACCTGAAACAGATATAATATGAGGATTATAAAAAAAAAAGACGGGTTGCACTCCGGGAGTGCCGGCAGAATTGAAAACTTGATTATTAACGTTGAGCATGTTTGATATTTTGGAATGGTTAGGGAATAATTTTGCACCAATTGCTTTATCAGTATAAAAGTACTATCATTTATGTGGTAGAATACAATATTCATTTATTGCGCTATCGTACACAAACATGACAATTTATATTACATTAAAAATTTAACACTGTTAAAACTATAGCTGTCTACTCTCCATCCGTCTTACGCTTTCTCGATCAGGTCACGTGTCCTGACGCGAGTTTAAGATTTTATACCCATTACAGAAAAAGTGCTCAACGCCGCTAAAGAAGTTTTCACTTCAAAAAATATTTGTTTACGTTAGGTTTTTTCATCAACGGCGCGCGGAAATAAAATTCATAGCCTAAAGCCGTTTGACCACCGCCAACTTTAGTTTATTAGTTTTTCAGTTTTATATAGTTTTGCTGGAATAGTTTGCAATCGACGCACATGTTTGAAAAACTGAATCAACTATGCGAGTTAAAGTTTAACTAACTAAGTTTAATTGGACGGGCGGCTATTTTGTTCTATGCAAGCGCCCATGACTGTTTATAACTTCAGGGTTGAATTGATAACATAATCGCAACGAGTGTGTTAAATTGTGATATCATCTTTGATGGCCTCTGTGGTGCAACAGGTGAACACCAGCCAGTGGCGCAGAACGGGTTCGATTCCCGCTTTAAACACATATTTATGGACTGATATTATTTATATATCAATGTCATGAAGAAAATGGGCGCATGTAAATACCTATGTACGCGCGTGAGAAGTTATACTTCTAAAATACGTCCGTCTGTCTGTCTGTCCGTCCGTCTGATATTTATTTAGAGGACAGCTTTAACCTGTTACTTTAATGTTACAATGATGCGTGCGCATCTTAAAATTGCACTCTTGCAGCACTTTTGGGTTACGCAGCTGCAATACTTTTGTGTTAAAGATGCAAGCGCGCATCTTAAAATTTAACTTTTACCATATTTTCATAACTAAAGAAGTATAACTTCAATAAAAATCTGTCGATTGTCCATATTGATAATGGAAAGTTATCTTGTCTTATAAGAGGGCTGGAGGTTTTCGATGTATCGATAGTTCGGCAACACTATTATAAATAATCGCGGAGAAGTCCCCTCGAGTCAATCATACTGTCATCTTATTCCGGAGCTCTCGTTTGGATCTATCTCCGGACATCTCTGAGTATTTGAAGAGGAGTAACTCACTACAATCGGTTGATAGGTTTTTGGCAGAGAGATTCAAATTACAATTAATAGAGATGCCATTGCATGAGGTCTTATTTTGATAATATCGGGGGAGTGATGTGGCGACACGTTGCATTGCCAACAGATGGCGCCACAGATATGATCGTTGATCGCGCAAGCGAAGTTTTACTGAAGATAAGCTCATATAAAAGTTCCAACGTAACATCGTTAGGCCGCGGCCTACCGGGTATAACACCTGCCCGGTGGAAGATCTTCCCTTTGGAGGTACACACTAGCAACTGCCTCCAAAAGTACATAAACTTCTTATTTTATTTCCTAAACCTCAACGCTGAACACAAACGTCACACTAGACTGAGCTGTTTGAACAAAGTAGATAGAAAGATAGATAAACTATTTACCATATTACTAAACCTTGATTCTAACATAAATTCCTGCTAAATAATCCTACTAACATAATAAATGTAAAAGTTTGTGTGTGTGTATGTTTGTTACTCCTTCACTCTAAAGCCTCTGGACCGATTACGATTAAACTCGGTACGTAGATAGCTGGAGACCTGGATTAACACATAGGCTACTTTTTAGCCCGATATTCCTACGGGACTCGGATTTACGCGGGTGACACTGCGAGGTGCAGCTATTATTAATATAAATTTATTCGTAACTAGCTGCATTCCGCGGTTTCACCCGCGTAGGTCCCAATCTCGTAGGAATATCAAAATAAACAATTGCTTAAAGCCTTCCTCGATAAATTGACTATCCAATATAAAAATAATCCCATTCCAATTCGAACCAGTAGTTTCTGAGATTAGCATGTTCAAACAAACAAATTAGTCACATCTATACTTAATATTATAAAGCTGAAGAGTTTGTTTGTTTGTTTGTTTGTTTGAACGCGCTAATCTCTGGAACTACTGGTCCGATTTGAATGATTCTTTCAGTGTTGGGTAGTCCATTTATCGAGGAAGGTTATAGGCTATGATTTTTTTTATTTCAAAATTAGGGATCCGTAATAAAATTGCTATTTTGTAACACAAGGTGTAAAATCTAAAACCTATTTTTGCGTCCGCTGCAAAAACAATTGACAATAGAACAAAATGATGTACTACGGGTTTGTAGATCCCATTACGACCTACAAAAAAGTCCGCAAGAACATACATCTAGCGATCATGGTTTAATCACAATAACCGATTTTGTGTTCAAAATAATTATTAAATCGTCTGAAGAATAAAACTACGTTAAATATGTATCGTAATATTAAATCTTTATCAAAATTATGTTATCAAGAGTACTTATGTAGAAGTAAAATACTTTTTGTTTCATCTCAATCGGATATTTCGTTTAAAAGTTATCACGTGTGTAAGATGTTAAGAGTTGGTACCTATTAATGAGCTATGGGCCATAGAGTTTTTTATCAACATAAAATCCTGTAATAATCTTTTTCGAAATATATTTGTTGATGATTGTAAGTATAAGATCTTTGAAGAGTATCCTATCTTACTAATCCTACTAATATTATAAATGTGAAAGTTTGTGTGTGTGTATGTGTGTGTGTGTGTGTTTGTTATTCCTTCACGCTAAAACTACTGAACCAATTGCAATAAAATTCGGTATGTAGATAGCTAGAGGCCTGGATTAACATATAGGCTACTTTTTATCCCGATATTCCCACGGGATCGGTACCTACGCGGGTGAAACCGCGGGTCGCAGCTAGTTTATAATATTAGTATAGACTTACATTATACGTCAATCTATTAAATTATTTATTTAGTTCGAATTTTTAGATTTCAGATTTAATCTCGTATTGAGTTAGTAGTTAATTCCTAGTATTTGTATTTATTTTGAGATCTATTAAATTTTAAATTGTGTATGTAATATTGACAGAGTAACGGGCACTCTCTCCATACATACGTAGTCGACTGTTTTCTCCATGGATACTGGAAATTTTTGTTGCATAAAACTTGTAACTGCCATGACCATGCCCCTATGTTTTGTTCTTTTTTTGTATATTTGTTTTCAAAATCTTAATTTCTATGATAGTTAGAAAATGAAAAAAACCAAGACATAGGGACATAGTCATGGCAGTCATAAGTTATATGCAACAAAAATATTTGCTCTAGTGTCATTATCCAGGGAGGAAACAGTCGACTACGTTTGTATGGAGAGAGCGCCCGGTACCCTTTCCTCTTAAAGTAAATAATAATCAAAAGAGAAATACACCCTGTCATAAAATAATAATGCAAGTTAGGTACTTTATGAACAACAGTTTATAATTTAATAGCCAAATTAATATAAATCAAGCGATATGGCACAATGAGCGGCCTTATCGCTTAAAACGATCTCTTCCAGGCAACAATTGGTACTAGTAGGTATCTGAGTAATTTTTTGACCTTGCCTTCATAATGTGTGTCAATGAAAGATGATGTCGCTTAACTAACTTCTTTGCCTTAACCTTCTAACAAAGAGGTTGTATTACATTAATCAGTCAGAATTATGTCGTCTTGAAGTAAGATGAGACGTTTACAGACTCTACTGCTGCAGCGTCTCTGGTGCAACCTACCTGTTTAACCGTCTCTTTTGTCCATAGAAGTAGGAGTAAATTATCCAAACGATTTTTATGGATATTTACCATATTTTTTTAAATTTATTTACTAAATGGAAGAAAAAATATTAATAATCTAAATAAGTTTCCCTGCATTGCCTCTGTTGACGGCATTGGCCAAAGTAGCAGCCAGCCCTTTGGTTTGTATTATTATTTATTGTTTTGTTTGACCCAGGTAATGCTTTTTTAAAATTCTACGTAAAATAATGTATAAACCCCTATGGGTTTATAGGTACATTATTACCTACGTGAAGAATTAAGAATCTCCTCCTTTTTTCGAAGTCGGTCAAAAATAACTTATCCCTCGCTTTGAATATTAAAACAACGATACATACATGTGATTATATTTGTTAAATTCACCAAAAACGGTATCAATACAAACATTAAGATTACAAACTATTTTACCCCACACCCCTAGCGGGAGTTAACAAAATAAATGGCTTAAATTTCTACACCCGTAATAACTACTTCCAGGGGTTGGATAAATCATTGTTACGTTGCATTTTCGGTGATGCGGTATACGGTGTGGTTAATATCATGAGCGGAGAGATAAGAGGAGCGATTTCAGCAAACATTGGGGGTTCAGGTTTGCTCACGTAACCCAGCGCTAAAGGAGCAGACAATAAAGGTGTGGCCTTGGCCGGCGGCTTCAAACACCACTCTCTGAATAAAATCATGTTGTCCAGGCATGCCGTTATCTTTCTAGGCGAGTAAGCTATATCCTCGGCCTCATCGTCGCTTTTCAGGTGCATGAGATCAAAAACAAGCCTATTTTGTGTAAACATTTTTTTTATATTATTTTATTGGCAAAAGAAGAGATACAATCATACAAACTAATTAAACACAAAACAATCGAAACCGAGACATGTTCCAGATCCTTGCATATTGCTAGAATAGCAGCAATGCCATGTTTAATGACCACCTTAATAGAAGTCATCGATTTTGTCTTCAAATGTATAATAATGTAAAAAAATTACAAACTCGGCGAAAAAGATTAGCCATTAAAATAATAAATAAATAAATAATAAATTTATTCAAAACCGTTTTACAATGTAAACTATGAACTAAAAACACAATAAAAACAGTACAAAAAAAACATTATAAAAAACAAAAAATTGAGAAAAACCATTGATGGTAACCTATTAATAACAATACATTGCTATGATTACCTTGACAATAACATTCACGTTCCCGTAACTATGAATACCTACCATGTCAACAGAACGTGACCCTTTTTTGTGAGTGCAGTACGATGTTCTTCGATTTATAAGACGTTATCCCG
Source organism: Idaea straminata (assembly GCA_951213275.1). Taxonomy (NCBI): domain Eukaryota; kingdom Metazoa; phylum Arthropoda; class Insecta; order Lepidoptera; family Geometridae; genus Idaea; species Idaea straminata. The sequence goes on along the minus strand of OX577845.1, from coordinate 16,659,431 downwards.
TCAAAAAGATTGATAAAATGACAGCCGGACAATCAAAACGCTTCTAATAAATACCTCGTTTCTCAAATTATTATAATAAGTAGTTTCGGAGATATGCGGAAACAGATGAACATTTATACAATGGGTTTCAGCGAAGGGATTTTAAAACAAAAGGGGGTTGTTCTAGACGTCTAGGCGAATAAGTTTTGTTCTACGACTTTTGGAAGTACCATCGCTAAAACAAATTGTATATGCGGATCAAAATCATAATCCTCCCTTTTAACTTTGCCGTTATCGTGTAAAAAACGAACCAATTTACTCATATGCCAATACTTCTCCGTTAATTATAGTTCTCGCTATTCGCTTCGCTCATGACCCTGCGACCCTACCGTTACCCTTGTACCAGCACGAGTCTAGTTCCGGAAGTGAGTGACGAGCGACGCACGCGCATACGCCATCTCCCGCTCAATGGCTCAGAGGCACACTTAAAACATTTTTATTGTTACCCATCGAAGGGCCAGAGGACATTGTGATTTTGTTATCATCCCTTCATTTTTTTCGAACAAGAATTTAAATCAAATCATTTAAAATGCAAATGTTTGTTTTTCTTGTTTTGGAAACTAAGGGATGAAGTTTTTACTAAGCTTTTATTAGGTTCTGTCCGGGATTCATAAATAGGTAAAGATTCGCATTCTTAATTGTTCTGAGACTAGACTGATATTTCAACGCACAGGTTAATCCACTAAGTAAATATTTATACCTGCTTACCCAAGAGTTGTCACGTGAATAAAAAAGTCAACCTAACGATTGCATATTCTATAAGCTACATGCTTTCCATTGGTATAGAATTTGTCAATTAACCGTCTATGAAAAAATAGTCTTGTCTATAAAAGATTTATTTAATCATTTTCTGAACTAATTTTTGTTATTTTACCCATTTATGTATTAACATATTAGTATATATAATAGTACATTGCTGTCCTAGGAGTGAAAGTCACTCAATTAGTCCCGAGACGGAGTTTGGAGTTTGGCTAATAGTTCGAGGGACTAAATGAGTCTTTTACCCGAGGTAAACACCGAGGTGCTTTTCATTACGAATAATATATAAATTTCTTACGAGAGCGAATGAGAGACTCCATACTACCTGATCCTCTTACAAGGTTGGGACCAAAGAGGTTATACATTATGTTTTTTAGGTTTTTGTTTTTTGTTTTCAATACTCAAATACGTTAGTACTTAGCTATCGAAGATTTCTTTATTAATGAGTTAATCCAACACGGGGAAATGATGTGAAGTCCGTAGATTTAAATTTCAATTTTTGCACAGAATACATAGATGAAAAACCACGTTAAACTGCACACAAAAACATACTAAATGCACGCATTTCCCGCCAGTTTTTTTTGTAATTTTTTTATCTGACCGTGCGGTCGCACATTAGCAACAACACGACAAGGCACGGGCGGCGGCGCATCATGGTCATATCTCCCTTTGACAGTTTTCGTCTTTACATTTATTTTATAAATAAGATATCTTGAACTAAGTAAATATATCTATACTTGAATTTGAAAACTGGGAAATAACCTACAAAGTACTAAACTCTGGTAGTATGCATGAACCGTGCGAAGTCATAATGCTTATTCTTTAGTGTAACCTAAAGCAAAGAGGTTAGGTTTTTGAAGTTCCTAATGTGTAATGGTACTGATACATGATACTGGCTATATACACAAGCTGTGCAAAGCCATAATTTGACATAACAGCTGTCAGTGAAAACGATTCTCCTTAGGGCTGAAAGTTTTACTTTCAACACGCTTTTCAGGCAACTTTAGACCTACTTTCGGAGTATGAGTAATAATTTCGGAGTAAAATACTTTTCACCCATTAACCAGCTCGGTGATATTATTCTTAAAGGGATCTTAGACTATTCAGACACTATTGATTTTAATCCTAACTAGAGGAGTATTATAATCTCCTCGAAATAGTAAATGTCCCTTTTTTCTTCCTTTGCTGTCATGTCAATCAGAAAATTGTCATTGTCACATTTATTCTGTTGCGCGTCAGCAATGAATATTTCTATTTTAGTTTACTTTATGTATTTTATTAAATAGTTTATTTATTCTTGATACACAAACATAACACCACTAAGTATGGCAAATAAAGAGTATTATGCAGAATGGTTAAAAATCAAGGAACAGTTACGAGTGGCTCTCGCAGAGGACTTTCGGCTTCAGGAGTTAGCACAAGCGTTTGTGGGCATCAAGCCACAAGCTACAGCCGTTGAGATTGTAGGGCGGGTTTACTGCAAGTATTGTGATCTATACAACAGACTCTGCGAAATATACGATCAAATGGAACAAGCACAGCGAAGAGAATACATTAAAAAAGTAGTCGACGCCATAACCTGTCGACTGCTAGAACTGAAGTGGACTCTCGAAGAAGTGGAAGTATTCGAGTTTGTTTACCCTGACAATGCGCTACAGCAACTGCTCATGACACCCCAAAACGTCGAAATATTGTGTCCGTTTTACTATCCTTTTGAAATCAGGCAGCAAGAAATGCAATATATTATCGATGAAATATTCTCCGGTAATCGCCTTGGGGATCCTAGTCCAACCCCTTCCGAAATAGAAAGAAAAGAAGAAGAACGGCTAGAAGAAGAAAGAATAAAACAAGAAGAAAAGGAAGCTGAAATAAAAAGAAAATTAGCATTAGGTGAAGACATACCGGAATCTGTGCAGACCATTGTCTACACGGAAGCGGAACTTGAAGAAATGAGGCGAAAAGAGGAATATGAAAGACATTTGAATAACATACAGCGCATGGAAAGAACCCGCGTTGTGTCCAAAAATAACGAGCAAAAGAAAATAAAAGACTTGGATTTATACCTTGAATTGTCAGGACAAAAAGCTCCTCGAGCTAGAATTGAACTACGAGAAAGGGCAGTTAAATTCATACAAGCAGTGTACCGTCGTTATATGGAACTGAAAAGGGAAAACTTGAGAGATAAAAGGCTAAAATATAAACTTGACATGGTAATGCCTTCCTATAAACCACCATCAGCTAAAGAACAATTGGAAAGAGTTAAACAAGTTAGACGGGAATTCCGTCACAAATATCATCAACAATGGATTAATAAGCATGTAAAAGAACACACAAGAATTCTTAGACTTCGTGAAGATGATATCATGGAAGACATATCTGTAGAAATACGACAATGGTTCTACGACTGGTACGGTGAAGTTAAGATGTTTGATGAATTCCCTTGGCCTGAAGAGGGAGGCACCATCCTTGTCGTCCAGGGCCAAACTTTTACCGTAGAAGAATATGTAGAGTGGCGAAAAGCTGAAGATAAACGTCAAAAAATCGAAGCACAAAACCCAAAAAGCAAAGAACAAATTAAAGCAGAAAAAAGAGAAGCAAAAGAAGAGAAAAAAAGGTTAGCACAAGATGCAAAAGATAGAGAGAAAAAACGGCTATTAGACTACAAAAAAATGAGAATGAGTCCTGATAATGATCCTGGTGTCTACGTATCAATCGGTAAAAACGTCGACCAGCTCCAAGAAGCTTGGGCACAGTACGAACTTCAATGGAAATATTTAGATACAGCTGATGCACCTCTAGATGCTATTAGGGGATATATCATGGAACTAATAACCGAAAACGTGTACAAGGATCTCAATTTACAACTTCGACCGATTGTTGATGAAATGATGAGGTTAGAATTAGCCTTACTGAGAGTAGCTCTAAAAAATGATTACAACCGAGGAGGGTATCCTACTCCAAAACCACCTCTAAGCAAAAAACGTAAGAGACCGAAAAAACCAAAGCCTCCGAAACCCGATAAAATTAGCCCACAACGTATGTTTCAAGTGTTGGCGGATGCAGGGATAGTTAAAAAATATCCAAAAACAACTCTAGATGATTTCTGGGGCGATCGAAACTACGCAGCTGCGGACTTAAGAGCGATTCCGTGGACTCCGTCTTTTCCACCACCATGTATTGGAGACGTGCGCGAGCAGGTTCGCGTGCGGTGCCTGTTGACGCTCGGCTCATCCTGTCCGAACGCTCAACGTTCACAGATGTTTGTTGGCCCAAAAAATGCTGGCAAAAAATCTTTGATCTATGCAATCGCAACAGAGACCAACTCAATTCTAATCGACCTATCACCTATGAATGTGTACAACAAATTCCCAGGCAAAGGAATAAAACAGATGTTCACTTACGTTACTAAAATAAGTAAATTAATGCAGCCGACAGTTATATTTGTCGAAAACGCAGATAAAATGTTTTATAAAAAAGTTCCAAAGGAAGAAAAGATCTTTGAGCCGACACGCCTATCAAAAGACTTCTTTAAAGAAATCATAAAGCCGATAAAATTTGACGATAAAATTTTAGTACTGGGGACGGCGTCGGAGCCGTGGTTGTCGAAAGGAGCTCAGATGTATAAAGTATTTCCATCGTTGATAATGGTACCACCGAGGACAGATTACGGGAGTCTTTCATTTATATTATCGAAGTTGTTGATGGGGTATCATGGGGTGAATCGGGACTTCAACGTTCACAGCGTTGCTCAGGCTTTAAGAGGGTACGATATTGCGACAATAAGAAAAGCGATAAAAGAGTTAATGAGCGGTGACAGGATCGCCGATCTGTACCACAAGCCACTACATCCAATGGAACTTGTATCAGCAGTGATAGAATCCGAAGATGCGGTGTACATCGACAACGAAGACGCGTCGCTCTTCAAGGATTGGTATCTATCGTATTCTCCGTGGGGACAGAAATACCTCGACTATATGATCATGCTCGATTCGCAGCTCGTTTACAAAATGAAAAAAGACAAAAAGAAGAAGAAAGCGTAAAATCGAATAAAAAACGTATACCAATAATTACCCAAATCATGTTACCGTGTGGTTATGAAATTATAGTGTTTATAAACAATTTTCTTTTCACTCATTTATTTAATTGTTATACATTTATGAAATAACTAGCTTTTGTGTGTGCTTGTTCATATTGTATTTATTTTCAGCGAGTATTACTAAATAAAAACGTACACCAGCAAAACTATTCAAAAATAACAACAAACGAATCAAATGAAACCATGTAATAACAAAATATTGTCTAGAAATAAAAAAAACTACATATTGAAAAGCAAACATAGTTTGAAATTCAGTTTTATAATGTAGGGCTTCAGTTTTCATGTTATTCCGTGCTCAAACCAAACAGTGCGACCCCTAAAGGCAGCACCGTCGCGGGGAACTATTTCGGCAATATATCACGTCGAGTGAGGGGTGAGATTTGGCACCCTTAGCATTCAGTTCGTACTAATTACAATAGAGGGCGCTTTCATTGAGCTTGCATTCTAAATAGTAAGTGATTTGTGAGATGGCGTTACTGAGGTGATTTGGTAATATTTGTGCGAATTATTATTCATGATAGTAGTCCAAGATCTTGTAAGAAATCACTACATTTTTCACAAATAATAGACCTATTAGACTTCGAGGTTAATGTATTCTATGTGCAATACCAATAAAATAGTAGACACTTATTAGAAACTATTAAACTTATTATTAAAAACGTGATGAGTTACCACCGTGTATTTTTTTTTATTTCATTTACAAGCACCATTTTCACTAGACTAGACTGGTGTAAAAATATCGAACTCCACAAAAACAAGTAGAACATAATTTTCAAACTACTAAATTCTTCATAATGTTTTGAAACTATCCCAAATTAATATGTAAGTGTCGTTTATTTATTAATCATCATTATTGTTCATTACACTGTTGACAACCCAGTTGGCACAATGGTTACCACGCCGGACTGCCAAACACAGGGTTGCGGGTTCGATTCCCACCTCAGGCAAGTATTTATGCTTAGATATTTGTCTGTGGTCTGGTTGTTTCTATGTGTTATATGTATATATTTACAAAATAAAAGTATATAAGTAGTATATCAGTTGTCTAGTACCCATAACACAAGTCTAGGTACTTAGCTTGGAGCTAGATGGCGATGTGTGAAACGTCCTGCAATATTTATTTATTTAAATTCGGGATAGTTCCAAAGCCCAATAAATAATTTAGAAGTTGAAAATGTTTGTTCTAGTTGCGTTAATTAGTTCTAAAAATAATGTAACATTTTGATTTCTTACCCGGTAATTTTTACAAAAAAACTTCATATATGTATTTCGAATTAAATGGTAAATAGATTTATTTGAGAACAAATCGGGACAGGCAGGAATAACCCGTCTTAAGGGTTAAGAGCATATTGTGCAAATATCAAACACAAATTACGTCCCATGCGAACACAAGTGAGAACGGTATGTGTACTTAATTCCTTGTGAGTTATCCGCAAAGGAAGCCGGTCTTGTACGTTTTCCGTTGAGTCCATCAGCGGCGCGGCGGTCTTGTTACGACCCGGTTGATGCCCGGTTGTAATTTAGACCGGAGTTTAGAGGAAGGATCTATCCGTCAAACGCGCCGGCCGATGTAGCGTAGGTGTCGGTGCCTTGTTGCATTGTAAGGACGTTAGTGTCTACTATAGTTATGGATGCTCAAATTACTCAATCAATAGGGTTCTGATTGATTGTGCAGTCAAAGGGGAGAGTTATACGTATGTATGTTCACCTGTTACCGCATATCGTGTAAACTACTTATCATAATTTAACGAGGTATCGTTAAAAGCGATATGATCGTCCGCTATTTACAGGCTGTGTGACGTCATAATGCAATATATATAACAATAAATATCTTGTATAATAAAAAAGTGAGGAATTTAAAAACAAAATGTCAAGGGCGGGTCGGATATTCAATGAAAGAACTGAACTATCACTTTTCCGATAATCGCTAAATTAAAATAAGATTACCTATTCGGAATTTCCTACTGCCTAATTAAAAATGTATGATAGGATAATTAACACTTCTTAAAATAATTAGCGTAGTTATAGAGCCGCGACGCGCGACCAACGGTGCGGGGGAAAGAGGGCGACGCGGATGCCCGCTGTCTCCGGCCACCTCCGGCCATAGTCGGGTACCTCCGGCCATAGTCGGGTACCTCCGGCCGGTAGCCGAACGACGGCTTCCGGAGGGCACCGGTGTTCAACAATGAACTACTTTCGTTGAATCGCAACTCCCGATTAACCAATCGTAACTGTTTATATTTAGTTTGTGTTCTGGATAATGAAGAATGTTAACTAATTTTGAATATAAGCTCTCCATATTCTTTGTCAAAATAAAAAAATACAAGTGAAAGAATTACTTCGATACGTCAATTAATTTCCTATTTATAGAAGTAAACTAAGCGGAGCGTTATAAATTGACGTCACACGCGGTCACGTGACTGTTAGCCGTACTCGATATTTATCGTAAGTTTAATTTTGACGACCCAGTTAGCACAATGGTTACCACGCCGGACTGCCAAACACAGGGTTGCGGGTTCGATTCCCGCCTTAGACAAGTATTTATGCTTAGATATTTGTCTGTGGTCTGGTTGTTTCTATGTATTATAAGTACATATTTACAAAAGAAAAGTATTTATGTAGTATATCCATTGCCTAGCACCCATAACATAAGTCTAGTTACTTAACTTGGTGCTAGATGGCGATGTGTGGTCCTGTAATATTTACTTATTTTCTGTTATTTATTTTATTATTATTTATTAAATACCTGTAAAATCAAAACTAATAGGTATTTTTGACTACAAATAAAACTAGTATATTTGTATACATACAATCTTTACTGTAACAAACTCTCAATTAATTTGGCATTCCTATTAATATTCTTCATTTACTAGTACCTAGTAATACTGCGGGTTTTCTAACAGAAAATTCCTTGTGGCATTAAAAAGCCTTTGTTCTGTGTTTTAGGGCATCACTACATAGTCACAAAAAATGCTTCCCGATTTCTGTCTGTCTCCATGTATGCTTAGATCTTTAAAACTACGCAACGGATTTTGATGCGGTTTTTTAATAGATAAAGTGATTCAAGAGTAAGGTTTAAATATAACAACGCGTTCAAACTGCGGACAACACCTAATTTTACTTTATTATAATATTCTAACTTGGAAAAACAGGAGTTAGAATATGAAAGTAGAACAGTTTTATAAAAATCCATAGCTGGTTGTCTAACGATAAATTGTTTACTCTATATGTCGGTTAAGCATTTTATACAAGTGTAGTCTATAATTTCAACTCTTCACATAACGGGGACATACTCGTAGCTCAGTTGGTAGAGCGTTCGACTGCAGATCGAAAGGTCCCCGGTTCAAGTCCGGGTTGTCCCCTTGAGAACTTTCAAAGCCAACCGTTTTGTGCTTTTTATGTAACAAATAGATAGCTTTATATTTTTCAACACTATTTTTAAATATCCCTTTGATTTGTCATACCCAACCACGCTTTTTGTGCTTTTTATGTTACAAATAGATAGCTTATTATTTTTCAACGCTATTTATAAATACATGGTTTTTTTTAAGTAAATTATTTTCAACTCTTTTTTTGATTCACAACTCAGTTAATCTAAGTTGGTGTTATGGATAATAAGTGCCTAATAATACTGCGGGTTGACTGGTAGAAAATGTCTTATAGTGTTAAGTCCGTCATCTTTCTATGTTTCAGGGCATAAAATATAAATAAATAAGTTAAATTAATATTAGTCAAGAAGTAGCGGTCGTAACTATTCGTAGCAGCTCTACGTGTTTCGTAGCAATAGCTACGCTTCACAAAATCCATACTAAAAATCATAACTCTATACTAAAACTAAAACTAAACAATAAAACTATGTTACTTACTTGACATTGCTCTTAGGAAGACGGAAAACATCTGAAAATCCGCGTGCTTAGTTGATAAGTTCTTTACTCTGGACACGGTCGACTAAGCTGAGAGGGTAGTATAAGCACAGTATGAGGCAAGCCTACATTTCTTAGCCTTGTTTCTTTTACCTTGACGTTTGGACTATGTCACAATAGCCATGGTCGTAAGGACACTCTGACATGACTATTGTAATTTAATCAAAACGTCGATTTAAGATAAATAAAAAATACCCGATTAAAACTTGATGAAATCATTACTAAGTACCTTACCTACATGCTAGTAATAAGGGACACTAAAGAATTAAAAAAACATCACCTATCAAGCTAATACTTATCTAATGACCAGTGTTGCCAGCACGGTCTTGTCAAAAATTACCTGACCTAAATAAAAAAGTAACCTCTTAGTGTAAAAAAAAACATTCATATTTTTTTGTGAAAATGTATTAACAAAAATTTAGTTAAGAGGAAAGGGTACCGGGGGCTTTCTCCATACAAACCATGTTTTCTGCCTGGATAATGACACTAGAGCCAATATTTTTGCTGCATAAAACTTATAAATGTCATGACCATGCCCCTATGTTTTGTTTTTTAAATCTTAATTTCTAAAATAATTAGAAAATGAAAAAAACCAAAACATAGAGGCATAGTCATGACAGTTATGGATTTATGCATCAAAAATTTTTGTGCTAGTGTCATTATCCAGGTAGGAAACAGGCGACTACGTTTGTATTGAGAGACCGCCGGTACCCTTTCACCTTAATTTAGTTTTTTCCCATTAAGAGTTGGATTTTGTAGTAAGGTACGTTCACGTCACGGTCGATTGTAGTCCCTACGTGGATTTAATTACCCACTTTTGAAAAGCGGTTTTATGAATTACAGCGAATTTTTCCAATAACTGTCATGTACTTGTACTTGAACGGGCTGTTTTCCGCAATTAGAACCTTTTTAATTGGGTCTTTTTTGCGTGAGAATGGAGTAAGGCTTGCCCAGCACCTACTACCCTTTCAGCCTAGTCGACCATTTCCAGCGGAAAGAACTTCTGGAGCCAACTAAGCCGCGGGTTTCATCACGATGTTTTCCTTCACCGTAAGAGCAATGTCAGTTAGCGCACATACATTTTTTTAATACCTATCATATTTGGAGTTGTGGCGGGAACGAGTTAACAACATTTCGTGCTGGAGTAGTTCCCATTTATTCTATAGAACTGACGTCAATGGGACAAAAAAAGAAAAAACATTCTCAATTGTTCCATAGAACATTTAGTACCTATTTTTCTCAAATTGTTCTATAGAACAAGATAACAAGACTTCTTGGTGACTATCAAACTGGCCACTTGAATTAATTTCCTACTTTGAAAAGCAAATATAGGTATATCGCAATGGTGTTACTATGCATATTTTAAAACGTTAAAAACGAAAATAGTTCTATGGTAAGGGTTATTTATTTAGAGTATATAATAAATAGTAGGTTAATTATTTTTGATAACATGACGTTCACAAATTGTCAAAAATTCGTGACAAATATTGTATGGAACTGTTTTGGAAAACTTGATTCCCAATTTATATTAATGAGTAAACCCGGATGGACAGGCAAGTATGTAGTTCTATAGAACAAAATAAGAGAAAATTGCCTTTTTTTGTCCCGTTGACGTCAGTTCTATAGAACAAATGGGAACTACTCTCGTGCTGCAGTTTTATTTTCATGAAACTTAGTTGTAACCCGAGTTGAATTGTATAATTCTGGTAGAATGTTATTCAATTTAGTTCTATGAAAGTGCACAAGTGTAGTGAAAGTAAAAATCTGTGTCAAACATGAAGTTTTCTCGTTGCCTCCAAATCTCCTATTAAGGTTATGGTAAACTTGCCACCGCTTCACTATATCCCCTGACTTGACGAACTATGACGACTTTGACTGTTTTGAAACACTTTAGGCCCGATTTATGAAAAATCGGGTCACAATTTGATGCAAAATATAACTTGATACTGGCTAAATGCACAAGCCGTGCGAAGCCATAATTAATAGCAAAAAAACTATCATATTTTCATGTTAGTAAACCTGACATTAATTGAGTGACATAAGAGTTAATTCTGCGATTTTGTCATCTCTAAATCAAGCATAGAGATTACACACAGTGAGCGTAGCGGGGATAACATTTAAAAAAATGTAAAGAGCATTCCGTTTCACATTAGTTTTATGTAAAAAAAATGAAATTCAGTAAAGTTACCTTTTGAGTAGTATAACATAAAAGTAACCAGACAAGCTTATAAACAAAGAAGATACCGCGAAGATCCATAAAATAAAAATAAAAAAACGTTCAACAATTGAGAACCTCCTCCTTTTTCTGAAGTCGGTTAAAAATCACCTAGAAGATTACAAAAGTAACCTCCTTGCAACGCTGCTGATGACCAACTTTTAAGTAGTTTCCCTATTTCTACAAAATATTTAGTTATTTATTAAGGTGGCAGGTGGCCCTCATTACTTGCGAGGCGTAGTTGCGAAAAACAGAACGTAAACCAGAACAACTCGAATACGAAAGTACTAGTCGAACATCCTGGTGGATAACTCTGCCCGCCCAAACGCAAGCCGCCCGCCCAACTTTACTATGTAAACTAATTAAAGTAGGTGCTCGCTGTAAAGTTTTTCAATGGTAGAGACGGTTTTATCCAGTCGCTTCTACATGAGGGTTGTTCTACTTGACATCTAAATAACTTAACTATATATTTTTAGGGTTCCGTACCGAAAGGGTAAAAACGGGACCTTGTTACAAAGATTTCACTGTTTGTCTGTCACCAGGCTGTATCTCATTAACTGTGATAGCTGGACAGATGATTCACGGAAGATGTAGGCACATGAGTAGAAAAGGACGTAGGTACCTATTTCTGTTGCTACGCTGTTATAATAACTAGCTTTTGACCGCGAGTTCGTCCGCGTAAAAGTCGAAAATGGACCTATGAATTACGTTGTCCCATACAAACTTTGCCCCTAAAATTTCGGAAAATTCTTTCTAATCGGATGCCTATGTCATACAAAGAACACACCCTCCAAGTTTCAGGTATCTACGATCAGCGGTTTAGGCTGTGCCTTGATCAGTCAGTCAGTCATTTAGGACAAATAATTTTATATAATATAGATAGTTCTTTTCCATCCAAAGGTTGCCTGGAAGAAATCGCTTTCAGCGATAAGGCCGCCCATTTGTGCAATTTATACGTTCTAGCTATTACTTTACTTTGTGTATATAGTGTTCTGTTTCTTCCTGTGTTGTACGAATAAAGTTATCTATCTATCTATTGGTAATATTACTTAACAAATATAAAATTTAACAGAATATAATGGTACGGAACCCTTGTGCACCGGTTTTTTATCTAGTTACGTCCAAAGAATATAAAAGTACCCTTCCGTAACTAGCTACCATTGTAGAAGTTTCTTGCTACGAAACCCAGTTTCCTGTAAAAAACAATACATGTTTTCTCATAACTGATATTGTACGAGGACGAATTATGTACGTAACTGGTTACGAAGCTCTGGTTTTGTAAAAGGTTGAAGCGAAAACGCTAATAAAACTACTAGAGGAATGATACATAATAATTATATATTTTTCTTAAGGTATTTTTTTTTATTTCTGTTATTAAATTATTTATTTATTTATTATATTTTTATGACATATTCATCCGAAATATGGATGACCTGACTCGCCCAATCCCATGAGCAGATGAAGCGTCCGTTCCATTTAGGAAACATAGTACTTAATAATAATATCGCTTATCTGAGCTTGTGTGATGGTGAAGAGTGACGAATTGAAGATAAATACCTAAAGAAAAAAATATAAAGGAACAAAAATTAAAAGGAAAACAAATATATACAGGAATAACTTAAAAAAATCTCAATTTTTCATCGTTTGCTTATGACGTTATCACGTAAAATTATCGTCCGTAAACCAACTTTACAGACAAGCATTTTTTTAAATAAAAATACTTATTCGGGAACGAAAAATAAGTACCAAGTAGAAACATCCTTGTAACATCAGAGTCAAGTCGTAATAAACTTTTGAAATGAAACTTACGGTTCCGAATTGCACAATATTTTCTAACCATTTTTTACAATATTTTTTGATGTAATATAGAAAATAGAATTGAATTTGACCTCATCTCACCTGGTAGGAAGCGGTGAGGAAGTCCAGGATGTAGCATACTTCGGACTTCGTACTAGACGGTAATTACTCACTCTAGATATGACGAAGAAACCTAGTAAAATCCCTATAGAATAACACTACGTTTTATCTCGATATTCAGGATAATAAGACTCATACGTGTAAAACCGCAGGGTGCAACTAGTCTCTATTGGTTACAATGCCAGTAATTTCGTGTTGTTATGTACGGTCGGCTGCATAATTGCAGACCCACCGTAGAGCTCCAAAACGGCTATCATAAGAATGTTTTCAACATAAGCAAGATTGTAGACATCTGCTTTAGTTGAAGATTAAAGTCTTCTAACTCATCAATTATTCAAACAAAAATTATTAGAATGAAAACATTCCAATAATAGTAATTTTCGAACTCTACCGAGGGCTGCAATTATGCAGCCGACTGTACCTACTTATTACATTAATAACCACGACCCAGTTGGCACAATGGTCACCATGCCGAACTGCCAAACACAAGGTTGCAGGTTCGATTCCCGCCTCAGACAAAGTTTTTACGCTTAGATATTTGTCTGTGGTCTAGTTGTTTCTATGTATAATAAGTGTATATTAACAAAAGAAAAGTATATAAGTAGTATATCAGTTGTCTAGCACCCATAACGCAAGTCTAGTTACTTAACTTGGGGCTAGATGGCGATGTGAGAAATATTAAAATAAAAAATAAATAAACATAATTATTTTTTTATTTTAATAATATTGGCCTTCACATCTGATTTAGATGATTAATTCAACACTCTTTAATTCACGCTATTTTCAGGACGCTACTAGTGCCTGAGACATGTTTTAAATGTAGTAAGCTTGCCCAGAACCTTTACTACCCTCTCGGCTTAGTCAACCGTGTCCAGAGAAAATAACTTTTCAATATGTCTGGAGTCAGCTAGGGCAAATATCGTTTCATCACAATATTTTCCTTCCAGAGCAAAGTTAATTGGCGCACATCAATTTTTTCTTTTGGTTGTTATTGTCGGGAGAAAAATTCTTATGAGAGGAAAAAATAAGAAAGTCGGGCAGATAAAACACAGGTGAAACCGCGGGGCACAGCTAGTAATTTTATATGAAAATTTTTAGACTATATTTTTTGATATTATTTTTTGCGGTTTTCTATCCCGTAAGTTTCATGTTCGGTATCTAGTACCTACGAACAATAGCCTCGGGTTTTAAAGGCACTCTGCACAAACGAACTCGCAATCTACTCGAAAAGTTACCTACGAATAGGTTTTGATTTACTTTACAATAGACAGAGCAAGTACGGGTAAGAGATACTGAGTTTTCTCGTTATGCTTGACATGCTCTTACACTTTTAGAGTAATATCCCGCCTACCACCGAACTTTACACTGTAACTTTGAACTGTGGAACATCTTTCGGTGGTTTGGAAGGTGTTGGAACTATTGAAATTGTGCAATTAGTAATCGTTTGGAACAAAAATATAGACGATTCCAAGTAAATAAATAATAAATATTCCAGGGCTTTCCACACATCGCCATCTAGCCTAGACTAGACTACTAGACGATGGAAAACTTCTTAAATAAATCTTTTGTAAATATATACTTACAAAAATACATAGGAACCATTAATACTCGTCTGAGTCGGAAATCGAACCCGCAACCCTGTGTTTGGCACCATTGTACCCACTGGGTCGTCGGGCTCAATCTTTAACTTTGCTACCTGATAACCCTCCAAGCCACTATGGTCTGAACTACATAATTGCACATCGTTCATAACCGTGTTGAAGGCATACGCTGAAAAATTCTCAACTTTTATAAAATCACAAAAATGAATTTGTGGAATAATCTCGAATATTCAGATTCAATACATAATTAGATTTAATTTTATATATCACAAGGGGTGAATTTTTCAGAGCCTTATTCTAATAGTTTAGGGTATTTATGGGTACTAATAATATAAAGCTGAAGAGTTTGTTTGTTGTTTTGAACGCGCTAATCTCAGGAACTACTGGTTCGAATTAAAAAAATTTTTTTTTGTGTTGGATAGTCTATTTGTCGAGGAAGGCTATTTTATATTTCGATATTCCCACGGGATCACGAGTTACGCGGGTGAAACAGCGGAGCGCTGCTAGTTTAGTATGTTTAGTTTAGGAGCTGTGAATTTACAAAAATACAAAATAAGCTATTTCTTTTAAGATTCGATATCTTATTTATTTCAATTTAATACACAAATGTCATAATTATAAGTACTTACAATAAAACAAAATGGAAAAACAAACACAATTTTAAAATATATGAAGGTAAGCTAAAATAAAATTACAAATAAATAAGATATCCTCAAGCGCGTCTTCCGAGGCATCGTTCCGCGAAGGTTGGCAACATTTCCCCTCTGGATGGCCAGACTGAACCTTTGAGCGAAAAATTACTAGCCCTACGATCACCAGACACATCAATAAGAGGCGAATCGAGGTCCCTAAAAATGCAGAGGCCCCAAGATCCCAAAGTCTCCGATTTACCATAGTATGTTTATTTATAGGAATCATCCCTAATTTATTATACCTAACATTTGGTAATGATCATTAGTTATGCTGTTTCATTGAAATTAACTGTACAATTTCAATAAAACATAGTATTCTCACAGTGTATAGACTTTTCAGTAACTAAACAATGGAATAATGTTTCTTTGTTACCAATGGTTTCGATATCGAAGCCTCAATACTGATTGAAATCGTCACAAAGCTTTGACTCTCTCTTGGTTCCTGTGTTCTGGACACAAAGCGACAGCAGCTTTATATACAAACCTAGGTGCATAATGCATAAAGCAACTGTAACATCTAAGACAGGACAGCTTCTTATTAAAAAATAATGGTATGGTAGTTTTAGGTATAAGAAAAATTTATGTGCGCTAATTGACATTGCTCTTACGGTGAAGGAAAACATCGTGATGAAACCCGCGGCTTAGTTGGCTCCAGAAGTATTGACAAGTTCTCTCCTCTGGACATGGTCGACTAAGCTGAGAGGGTAGTAGGTGCTGGGCAAGCCTACTCCATCCTCACGCAAAAAGGACCCAATTAAAAAGAGTCTAGTTGCGGAAAAAAGCCCGTATGCATACATACATACATGGTAGTTTTAGGTAGATCGACCATGGAAACAGGACAGCTTCTTATTAAAAAATAATGGTATGGTAGTTTTATGTAGGTCGATAATAGAAACAGGACGACAGCTCCTTATTAAAAAATAATGGTATAGTAGTTTTACGTAGGTTGACCATAGAAAAAGGACAGCTTCTTATTAAAAAATAATGGTAAGGTAGTTTTAGGTAGATCGACCATAGAAAAAGGACAGCTTCTCATTAAAAAATAATGGTATGGTAGTTTTAGGTAGGTCGATCATGGAAACAGGACAGCTTCTTATTAAACTAATGGTATGGTAGTTTTAGGTAGGTCGATCATGGAAACAGGACAGCTTCTTATTAAACTAATGGTATGGTAGTTTTACGTAGGTTGACCATAGAAAAAGGACAGCTTCTTATTAAAAAATAATGGTATGGTAGTTTTAGGTAGGTCGATAATAGAAACAGGACAGCTCCTTATTAAAAAATAATGGTATGGTAGTTTTAGGTAGGTCGATCATGGAAACAGGACAGCTTCTTATTAAACAAATGGTATGGTAGTTTTAAGGTAGATCGATCATGGAAACAGGACAGCTTCTTATTAAACAAATGGTATGGTAGTTTTAAGGTAGATCGATCATGGAAACAGGACAGCTTCTTATTAAACAAATGGTATGGTAGTTTTAAGGTAGATCGATCATGGAAACAGGACAGCTTCTTATTAAACAAATGGTATGGTAGTTTTAAGGTAGATCGATCATGGAAACAGGACAGCTTCTTATTAAAAATAATCTTATGCTACTGCTCCACCAGCGTTAACGTTAAAGTTAATTTCCAACTCCTCGGTAATTAAGGTTTAAAAAATACGCGTTTGCTATATTTAGGTTACAACGCCGTTAATCGCGTTAAACTTTGTACGTCAGTAATTTTTTAAAGAAACTTTACCACAGACGCCAACCCAAGTAAAAGTTGGTATTGGTAGTTTAGTTAAATAAGTAGTTTAATCCTTTCCTTTAGACAAATAATCATAGCAGTACAGTTAACTTAAGTAGTCAACAGAGTCTCAGCCAAAGCTGACTGAATGACGGCTAAAGGTGGCACTGGCGTTCAAAAGGTTCAAACTCTTTGTGGTGTCAAAAACCGACACCCGAGCTATTGGTTAACGTTTAATGCCACTAATAATACCGTTTGTAAATTACACGGTAAAGTGTTGCCCACGTCTACGCGTAACTCATTAGTAAACGTGCTCATCCCCTTCCTTATTTCTTGTCCATCTAAAGGTTGCCTGGAGGAGATCGCTTTTAGCGATAAGGCCGCCCAGGCTATTGTGCCATATTGTAGGGTACTAAATATGAATTTTCTTTTAGCATATAGTTAGTTACTTAAGTTAGAATTAATATATTTTTGTTTAATCTAGATAAATTAAGTGTTAATCTATCTATCTTATTGACGAGTTAGGACGCAGTCAATCTGCGTCCTAACCCAGTCCACCTGCGTCCTAACCCAGTCCGCCTGCGTCCTAACGCAGTCCATCTGCGTCCTTACGCAGTCCAGTAGCATTACTTTAAGTCGACAGTTTCCGGATGGATGTAGCTAATCTAACATGTTTGTTTACAACATCTGTCATAAATCCGCATTTATTTGCAACTGATCTCCTATAAGTCTTGAGATTGATTTTTACGTTAACAGGATACATGTTTGTCTGACTGAATGTATCTTTTTCTGTGTACGATTTGTATTTGAAAGTTTCGTGAGTGTCCTTTGTTATAAAGTTAAAAGTTACTTTCTGGACCAAACGAATAATGTTAGTTTTCGATTTCTACCTTGGTAAATTTTACGAATAACTGAAAAAAATAATTCATTTAGCGCACCACTACTTTGACATCTTCTTAATTTATAATTTTAAATGACTTCAGTTTCGAAATGTCACTTTTCTCGCTTTAATCTGCGATCGGTTATACGTTATAAACAAAATTGTCTAAAACCAGTGCGCGCAACGGTCAGGATACGATTTGTCGTCAAATCGAGACTGCTAATTTCCCCCTCTTACCAAGGGTGGGGTAACCTCCCCCCCTCCTTCCCCACGGCCCCTATTCCCCTTGAGTCTTAGCTCATATCCGGAGCGCCTGCTGCTGAAATTAATTTTAAATTAAACATGGATGGAAGAAACAAACATTCTACGTATATTTAGTACGTGAATTATGGGCTCGAATGAGAGAAAATAAACTTACTAAAATGCTGAATCTTTCAGTAACTTTGAAAACTTAGAGAACAAATTGATATACTTATTAGAAATTGTAAAGTTTTTGGATACATTAAAGGCTATAACAGCTAAATATACATTTAGCCTGGTCCGTCTATTGATTTGGGCTGTAAGTCGATATATCAGTCAATTAGGACTTTGAATTTTATAAACAGGATGATTGTGGACTGAGAATTAAAATTCCTCTTATTTAATTTTATAATAATAACCCATTTACGTTTAATTGCGCCTGACGTATCTAGACTGACTTTTAATTCAAAATGGTCGTTTTTTATACATTAAATTGAGACAAAGACAAATAAAGTCAACCTTATTTCTATGAAAATAAGCTTTACGTGAATTAGCAAAACATGGTGGAAGATTACTTTTGTGGTTTATGGAGTAATTGAGAATATTTTTGTCGTATCTTTTCTATAAAATAATAATACAATAATGCTTTATTTCAGGTCTTTGCAATAATATGTACAAACCCATAGTATTTAAAATATAAAAATATTTTAAAAATAATATATGAATTATTTAAATGAAATATATTATTTTTAAAATATTTTTTTGTTAAACTTCACCATGTTAAACTTTAATAAGTTTAATATTTATATTTTATCGTAGTATATTTTTTATTATTTGAAATCTTCTAGTTATTGAGATCTTTGTACCGAAAGTCGGCCTATTTTCGTATCTTTTGCGGGAAGAGGATACGAAAAACTATTATTATTTGTATTAAACGTATATTATTTAAAAATTATTTTTATATCATCTACAGATGAGTGTTTTCCGATTTATTCTCTTCTTCATATGTAAAACTTTGACAGATAACCCGGAAAATGAACCGGAACCCTTTTACTATACTTTGCTAACATTTTGACACTTATACGTAAATGCGTCATTAACCATAATTATTAACCAATTCTTAGTAGGCAACTAGTTGGGGAAAAAGAAAAATCTGTCGTCTTTGGTAACTGCTTGCGTAGCAAGAATGTTAGTTCTTCTTTGGCCTGTGAATTGTGAACCTCAGTTGCCAATGTGGCCGGAGGACAGTTATTTGCATGGGCCTTCAAGGCTATTTCTTAGACTGTAAGAGATGCTGAAAAAAGTGTCGTGCCCAATTTTGACAAAAACTAAATGTCGCTGCATGCGACGGGATTTTCCCGTGCCGGATGGGACGTGACGAGGTTTATGTCGTTACGACATTTTTTTCTTCCGGCACGAGAAAAATGTCGTTACGTATGTTTAAAGACCGCAAACACTTTATGAACGATGCACGTTACGTCCCCGTGCTGTCCGAGGTTTTATCCCATCACATATGCAGCGACCTTTACACTGTATCATTAGATTTTGGAAAATTCTTTACCCTAGCCAGGAATCGAACCTGTTAATTTCCAAGAAAGTTATCATTTTTATTTTTATACTAATCGATAGTGTTGCAAATATGCATTTTTTGCTATCTTTTACAGTTTAGAAAATGGACCTGAAAGCATCCTGTAGGTATACCACGTATAGGTTCCACACAGATAGTTGCAGATTCTAATTATTCAATAATAAATTGAAATGATTAAAACTAATAATATAAAAAAAATCTGCCTATTGTTAATAATAGGTATAGCTTACAGTCATAAAGGAAAATAGCCAAAAACCCATTTTTAGATAAATTCCAGAAACTGTTTAAATTTTAAACATCAAGTCACACAAACATTCACACATAAATGAAAACATACAAAAAAATCTGACAAGAAGGGATGACATTTTTATATATTTTAAAGTTCCATGTTGATTTTTATTATATTTGGCTTCTTTAAGATAAATTAGATGAAACATTACATTTTTTAAATAAATTCAGTGTCCTATCATAGGTAATACTTTAATTATGTTTCTACAATAAAAAATATAGCTAATATATCGTAAATTATACCAAATTAAACTGAATCGACTTTTCATTCAAAAAAGAAGTTAATCCCCAATTTCAGCCGTAAGTAAACGCACAATGCGGCAACGCGCACTCGGCGGATATGCCCGGAGAGGCAACGTCGCGTTCGCATCGATCATGGAGTACTCACACACGTAACCGTGGCATAGCGATACGCACACATACGCACCCTTTCACGCCTTAAGGTGTTTTAGGTTATTTTGGAACGAGCCACCATTTTTAGAGTTCCCGTGTCTGTTTCACAAATGCTCATACTAATTTGCATGTTTTAATGCAAGCAAACTACAATGCTTTGTAGCTGTTCACATATGAAGCGCTAAAAGCATGTCTCTTGGTCTCGTGCTTTAGCTAGCACATTCAAAGATCAAACCACTACTGTTAATTTTTGAGCAAACTCAGAATAATGCTCATTATTGCAACTAGTAATGTATTCACACATGCTACTCAGTAGGAATTGCTCAATAATAGTATGCTTTTTTGGTAGTAATGAGCATCGGTGTTAGTGCATTATATACTATTTAATTAAGAGTTATAGTTTAAAAGCTCGTAATATTTACTATTTTCCGTTGTTACTTTGATATATTTTATTGCAATAAGCCAACTCTACATAAATCGATTCTTCATTATTAGATTATGTACTATTGATTTAATATCGGAAACATTATGTTTTTGTAACTAAATTGACTCTTTAAAAAGACTTCAACGGGTTATACTATTTTTCTATCAAGTTGTAAGGATAACTAGCTGCGCCCTGCGGCACCCTGCGGTTTCTCGGATTAGTCTCTATTTTTGAAAAAATCAGCCTAAATAGTTAGCAGCTGCAGACCGCATTCCCGTACCGCGAGCTCGTCCGAACGCAAACACCGCGAGCGACCGCACATTTTTCTCTCACTATTAAACTTTGGTGTTTTAAGTTTGGTGGTTTAAAGTACTTCTATGATTTAAATAGCTCTATTTTGATTTAAGAGCGGTGTTGGCTTAGTGGTAGATACCTCGACTTTCATTCTGAAGGTCGTGGTTTCGAATCCCGGCCGGCCGTGCACCAATGGATTTTTCTTAAGAAAAATTTATGTGCACTAATTGACATTGCTCTTACGGTGAAGGGAAACATCGTGATGAAACCCGCGGCTTAGTTGACTCCAGAAGTATTGACAAGTTCTCTCCTGGACATGGTTGACTAAGCTGAGAGGGTAGTAGGTGCTGGGCAAGCCTACTGCATCCTCACGCAATAAGGACCCAATTAAAAGGCGTAAAACAGCCCGTACACAAGTACAAGTAAGTACAAAGTAGTTCTATTTTCTGGGAAAGACGTGATGCAATACTCTTTTGTAACTAATAAGTTTCGTAAAAAGAACAACTATTTTTTTTTTATTTCTTCCCATTTGTTCAAAGAACAATTTACATCAAATCCTAACAATTAGAACCTGAGTAATCAACGAAAAACTGCGGCCATACGAGTACATTCTCGGGAATACGCTCCAGCTACTATTTTTATTAGGATCGCGACTAAAATTAAAATAAAGGGGTGAAGTTACTAACAATAGGATCCGCAATGCTAGTTTCGCACGTGATTCAAATGAAAATGTTTGTTTGCATGATGGTGTAGGGACAGCGCGCTCGCATAGAGCAGACCACCCGCGGCGTTAACGCCGACCAGTGCGAAAGCGCCACACGACTATAAAATATGACCATGGCTATTATGTCTGGGAACATTTTATGGTATTTAGTCTGACTGAAAGGTAGTTTTTAAACCTTATTTAACTACTTTTTCACCATCAGCATCGGAGCCGGAGAGATTAATGCTGTATAAACCGACTACGAAAAAAAAGCAGGTTACTTAGCTGAAAGTTGAAAATTTCGTATGTACTTCAATAGCTAGAGAAATTCGTTATTGAAAACTCCCGTTTTAAAATTAGATACAATATTTACAACCTTACATGATAACTTAAACTTAAAGTAACTTAATCCGCGACATAGAATTGTTATCGCAGATGTGGGTCAAAAGATCGCCCGGCTTAAGTGGGAGTCCAAACGATGTCGCACTTGACGGCTTGCTCTCTCTACCCTGTTAGCTGCTCTGCAGACGACCTCAACAGGGCAACAGATAATGCGATTGCCGTGGCTAAGTTTTGGGCGGGAGTGCTCTGATCAAGGTGTATTGCTTTGGCCGCCGTTGACACGAAGAAGTAGAAGAAGTGGAAGTGGGCTGGCCACGTGTGCCGAATGCATGCAGATAGATGGGCAAACAAAGTCCCAAGACCCAAGAAACGATGCTGCGACGGTTTAAAAGCATTCGACACAATGTGGCCAAAAACAGCTTGAAACAGGCAAATGGGGAAGGCCTTTGCCCAGCAGTGGGAAAAGACCGTCTAAATAAAATAACAAGAATAAAACTTTATCTAAACTGTAATTCAAGAAAATAATTTTTGCCGAGGTACCTATTTCTATTTCGTTTAGATTTTTAAATTTTCTTCCAATATATACTTAACATTATAAATAAAAATAAATGAAGTCACCAGTTAGTCAAACAACTCGCCCCTTATCATTCCCGGCGCAAAGGTTCACATAATGCTAGTAGCATTGCCACGCTGAATGGCGATGGCTAACCTCTATGCGCCAGAATCGAGCCGGAGCAGAAATCACCCCCATTCCCCCATTTAATTTCTATTTCATAGTTTTAAAACTGTTTTGTTTCGAGTTTTCTTCAAATGAAAGCTGGCGCGGAAAGCTTATTGTATTGCCATAGTAAAAATGCAACTTGCCACGTCGCTTTGAGGTCAACAAGGTCAAATGCACGACGTTGTAAGGTTACGGGTGACATTGCCAGCAATTGCGACTAATTATTGCTGTAATTATAGACGTTCAGTTTATTTCATTTTTCTTTGAGCTCGTTTAAGATTTACTTTTTAATATTGTCAAACATAGTCACGCTACGTGGAAATGTTGCCACTAAACTGTGTTGCCATTTTTATTTATGAACCTACTAATTGGTAAATTTTATTTTTATCACAGTTGCTCATAAAGTGGATCTTATTCAACGGCTTTTAGGCTCATAATCCAACATATTATGCACGCGTGCGTTTTACATTGCCAACCTAGTGCTGTAAAGTTATCCCGATAGGTTAAATACGTATCTTACTGCTAATTACATACTGTTTTGATGTATAAAAAAGGTAGGTACCAAAGAGTTCTTTAGCTAGCAAAAATGGTTGTCTCTAAAGTCGGTTTACGAACGAAAATTTTACGTGATAATGACTTAGAAAACGATTAAAAGTTGAGTTGTTTATTTTTTGTTTTTCCTTTACTTAAATATATTGTTTTTCCGTACCATTGTATTTTGTTCTTAACCCCCGACGCAAAAACAAATAGAAAAAACCCTAAAAATATTGTATGTCAGACAAGGCTGTATTTAAAAGTCTTTAGCCTGGCATTTTCGGAGCATAATTAACAAAAAAATATTACCTTAAAAAAAATGTAAACATAGACTTATCACAAGTTTTGTTAATTATTATTTCAAGTCTTTTCTTTTATTCGCAACTGTGATAAAAAACATCGTACGATATACGTGTGGAATTGATATTTGCATCTTGGCTTCTTTAACACGCTCGCTACCGCTCGCGCGTCATAAACCGCCTCTATGCAAAGATCAATTTACCACACTTATATCGTAATGTACTATTAAACACGTTAGTAAACTAGCTTTCAACCGCGACTTCGTGCGCGTATGATCTACACCTGTCGATAGATAAGGTGCACCGCGTGCTTTTGAAAAGCCATTGGACACCATGTTTGGCTAAATATCCCGTTTCCACGACGTTTTAAAGGTTTTGCGGAAAGGCATTATTTGTTCGGCGGCCCTTGCACCATGGTATTTGAAATAACTATATCTGTTGGTTCTTTAAAACACACCATATTTTGGATGTGCGGTTCAGCTTAAGGTAAAAGGGTACCGGCACTCTCTCCATGCAAACGTAGACGACTGTTTCCTCCCTGGAAAATGACACTAGCACAAATATTTTTGTGCCATAAAACCTATAACTGCCATGACTATGCCCCTATGTTTTGGTTTTATTCATTTTCTAATTATCATAGAAATTAAGATTAAAAAAAAAACAAAAAAACATAGCAGTTCACGTCATGGTTTTATGCATCAAAAATATTTGCTCTAGTGTCATTATCCAGGTAGAAAACAGTCAACTACGTTTGTATGGAGAGAGCCCCCGGTACCCTTTCCTCTTTAAAGTGTTATGTTTTATTATCGTCTAGGCCTAGTTTGTCCAGAGCCTTAAAGGTAAATTCTAAAACAACTTGCAATAGGTACGCACGCACCGATTCAATGTTCTATCACGCTATAAATCTGACCATATATACCTATCTACTCGTAAAACGCGTTGCGTGTCCGACTGACTTACTGACATGGCGGCCCTGGTTGTACAATATACGTCATAAGTACACTATCAGTTTGCTACAATAATACTATAATCAAGTATTTGACTTATGACCTTCTTCTAATAGACGTGACACACAAACATAAATACTTTAATTAAAACAGTGTGCTTATTATTTTCAACATGTTAGCTATGTGTTTAGTTGTGTGAGTGGTATAAGCTGCCACCTGCTACACCAACCGACGTAGGTTCGATCCACAGGTTACGTTGTTATAATCAAATAATACGTTACGGTGGCGGTGGACTTTTTAGCGTCGATTGTACAATACCACCACGAGTTCGTATACCTATATTGAGACAACAAATAAAATATAGGGATAAGTTTTGCGTCTATAATATTTAATGTATGAAAAGCTTAGGATCTGCACAGTGTTCAATATTTAACTATATCTCCAAATGTAATACATTTTTTATGTTAAATTCTCATTCAGGCCTTATTTTCTTCCATCTATAAGAGACAACGAAGAATTTTCATTCTTAATAATGCCATTATTTTCTTTGTTTTATTTCCTCTGTCTCGAGAAGAGTATGAACGGAAGAGAAACTGTAATGTAATTATTAAGAAAATGGTAAAAATCGTTCAGGTGTTGTCTGGTTGAATTTCAATTGACAATGGACTAGCGTAGGGCCGCGGCCTTTGTTTACGTTCTGTATAATATAATGTGAAATAAATTCGAGTAACGACCACAAAAATCATTCGGTGAACACCTGAATCTATTGTGCTGAAATTCAGCGCACAATATGCCTAAACCCAACCAATTATTTGGACAATTATCAAGATAGCAGCAGCCGTGCTGTTGAACAATTTACAACAAAAATATAAAGGTGACGTAACAAAGGCCGGGCGAGCGGGCATTGTCCGCACTGAAAACGGGACGGCCGAATTAAAAAATACAATATGCGGCCATGACAAACAGGTCTGCCGAATCGGCTGAGTGCCAACTCCGACACTCAATAGTCATTTAATGAAAGCCTTTTGAGCGAAAGAAAAAAAATATAGAAGCGTCCAATTTCGGGCAAACAGTCTGGCGTCGGATAAGCCGGTCGGTAACGGAGCGTCGCGGGCCACAAAGCCTCTTGATTATCGTGCCGTCATAGTGTCATTATCTACCGCCCACCATGTTTATTTTTGTGAGATAAAGATTAGCCGGAGTGTGGTGCTATTGGCGTGGTATGGTGCAAGGGTGTGTAAGGGCGTGGAGGGGCGTGGTGTGCAGCCGCCCGCCCTCGCGCCGGCGACACTCGCGCCTCATCCGCCACAGGCATGACACCGCGATCGCTCCAACCGTGACCGAACATGCTCGATATAAAGAGCTCCGCCGACTACCTCAGTCGGTCGGGCACCTTCACCAACTTCTCTATGCTATTTGCGGGTGAATATATTATCTTATCTACTACCCTATATATTGTGATGATGATGATTGTGCAGTGTGACGTGCTTGTGATCGTGTGTGTAAGATTGTGTGTGTGGTCGTAAGTACAGTGTACACTAGACACTGAAACCACTTCCGGTAAGGTAGATTCATGATCAACTCGCTTGCTTTGATAGCTTTGGAAAGTTAGAGTATAGAAATCAGCTGATCATGTCCCTGGCATATTTTGTTCGGTCAGGTTCAAAATGAAAAATAAGTATATGCATTTTCTAATTAGAAACAGATCCACAAATAAACAACAGTTAACTTATTTCAATGAAACATTTAAACCTAAAAGCTCATTCAGTTTTCCAAAAGCATAATTGTATAATGTACCATTTTTGTTTGCAAAGAAAATAAAGAAAGAAAATGGTTTTTTAATAGAAAATCCTTAAGTACCTACATTCGTTTCTAAAACACAATAACTAAAGTGAACCCTAGCACTGCCATAAGGATACTGAAGTAGCACGCAATAAAATTTTGTGCTTCTTCTTACATTTTTTATAAACTAGACAAATTTCTAAATGTTTACTAAAATGCATGTAGTTATTACAGTCAAAGTAAGTAAAAATCAAAATAAAAAATTTAGTTATGGATCTGGTATACAATATAGATATAAATTATAAGATCAGCATCATATTTTAAATTTGCATAATAACTATTATTATTAAAATATCACATACATAAGAAAAATCAAAAATAAAATTACTAATAAAAAACATCCTCAAGCGCGAGGCATCCTTTCCAGAAGACTGGCAACATTCCCCCTCTGGATGGCCAGACTGACCCTCTGAGCCAAAAAGCTACCAGCAATTCATAAAAAGGAAGAGGCTGATAGGATGGGGGGTATATTGCATAATATAATATGGTAGGAGAGAAGGTAGGCTTGAGATATCAGTCTCTAAAGAGCCCAGACTCTTCAGAGACTGATATCTCTCGGTGGGCTCGAAGCCTTCTTGCAACCTGAGTGTGCCAGTGTTATGTCAGGCTTAATGATGTGTACGTATTATAATTGATTTATGATTGATAAAGTAGCAAATATTTATTTTAAACCTACTATCCAATTGATGATCTGGGAAACCAATTCATATTTACTCTTCTCGAGCAAAGCACTTAAACTATCTTATATCTTTCTTACCTCTCCATAATATGAGTATAGACATCTAATCGTATTTATAAGTTATCTTATGCTATTACCTAAACCCGTTTATTTCTAATACTATGCACCTATTTCCATGCTAAACTATAAACGATATGTACCTACCAATGATATATATACTGTTACGGCTTCAAAAATTCTTCTTTTACATCAAAATATATATAATTATGTCTACTGGCCTATGTATGTATGTATTTATGTATGTATATGCATTTTTATGCATGTTTATATGCATGTATCTATATATTGATTACTCGCATTTTTTGTAACAATGTTATTATTACCGTGTCACTGGATCTGTAAGGTGGAGGCCTGGAGACTTGTAAAACAGGTTTTTATATAAAACTTTAGTGCAGGCTCCAGTCTCCACAATAATTAATTGGTTACGCATCAATATAACGATAACGTTACTTTGATTACAACTTATGTATACTTGTTTTATTGTGGAGAACTCAATAAAGATATTTTATTTTTTATTTATTTTTAATTACCTTTTTTTAAGTTAATTACCAAATGACTTTTTTTTTAAATAAATCCACTCTTATAAAAATAAAAACATTCTGAAAATTCCATGCTCCTGGTTGGCTCACCCCGTTGGAACCCCGCTTGCTTGCAGTGCTCTGATTTATTGACAAGCAGCTCACAAAACTCACTTTGTCAGAGCACAGCTATGGCTAAGGAAAATTAAAAAATGTCTTAATTTCTCTAGTAAATGTGAGTTTAACACTTTAGATAACCCAAATTGGTTATTTTAAAAGGGCCATATCGTGATAAAGATATGTCTAACAAATAAATAATATGTAAAATAAAATAAATAATGTTTTTATTAAGTAAAAACCAACTACTGATAATCAAAAGTCCTAACAGGTTCATAGGAAGGATGCCCAGTAGACTGTGCGTTGCCTCGTTAAATGGCTAAGCTTAACCACCGTTCGAGGCAGCCCTGCAGCTAGCTCTTTGGTCACCAAATTGATATTCACAAGCCGTGTCCGGCATTACGAGTCTCAGTCGTAAATGCAATACATAAAAAATGATCTGCTCCTTTTTCACGTGATAATGTCTTATAAATCGATGAACACCTCTCACAAAAAAGTGTGACGACATGTCACGTTACCGTTATTGACAAGGTAACCATAGCAACGTATTAAACGTATTGAAGTGTGCAAAATGGTAATGTCAATGATACCAAAGAGTTCTTATGACTGTATCACTTAAAATCGGCCGTAAACCGACTTTACACACTTTTTTAAAGTCGGTTAAAAATGTTTATACGAGAACCTCCTTTTTTAAGTCGGTAAAAAAGAGAGTTCTTTCTAATTTCACTCCGTGGTACAGCTAACCTAGCTCCGTTGATCAGAGCACCGCTACGGTTAAGCAGGGACCCAACCGTCATCGAAATCAACAGAAAGCATGGAATTATTTTAGAAAATTTTTAATTTCTTAAACGTTACCATCTAGCCCGCGAAATCTTTTTTTAAAAGGTCCAAATTGCAAATTACAATTGAGGTTTATTTCAGAAATGAAACACTACACTTAACTGTGATACTTACAAAGTCTAATTTAGTTTTTAATAGTTGAAAAGTTGTGGTTTTTTATCCACAGATTAAAAAAAACCGTTCATTTATGATTTCTAATTAGGTCATTTGTACGAAAAACTCAAACATCTAATTTGACGGGCCAGAAATTATCATCGTGATATCCAACTTATGGTAAACAAAATAATATAAATAATAACAAAATTTTCATTTATTTCATTTATTTGAATTTTCGCATGAAAGTTACTACCCGTAGCGCCTGTTACAAACCTTAGTCTCGTAGTACGTCTACGAAGAAAGCTACTCGCTTATACCGTAGACATTTCTACGAAATATTCGTAGCCTTTATAATGAACACATTTACATTTATTTTATGTAGAAAGAGGGGTGTTATTTATTTTTTAAAACATGGAAATTCTACAGTTAAAGTATACAAAGAAATAGAAAAAGAAAGCTAAAATATACATAGAAAACCCCCAATTACATGTGTATATATCTCTTCAGTGACAGCTCCCGAACTGTATAACCGATTTTGATCTAGTTTTTTTCCGTTTGATAGGTGACTTAATTGAAAGTGTTATGTTTTAAAAAATGAGGATTTTATAGTTTTTAATAGGAGACATCTGGCCCGTTACCCTAAACTGGTTCTGACTAATCTATACATACACATTTTAAAAAGTGAACGTTTGACCCGCCGACCAGTTTTTTCGTGGGCGAGATGTACCATAAGGACCAGATAGTAAAGTTTCATATAACGCTCTGGGAGAAGTACACTAATACAAGTACGCTAGATTTGGTATTCCATATAAAACAGTCATACACACAGTCAAGGCTAGTCTGTTATAAAAAAAAATACATCAAAAGTCGGTTGATGACATGAATAGTATTTGTTCCAAGTGCCTTCACCACCCTTCAGTGCCAAAATGGTGAAAATGAAATGGATACATTTTATTGACGACAGTCGCCAATGTACTAGTACTATTGTGCTATGGAGGTCGATTTATTCAAGTAACTATAAGTTTTATTTAAAAAAAATATGTGTGTGAGTGTTAAATTGACATTGATGTTTTTTTGCACTTACTATATTATTTATTTATTATTTCTAATCAGGATACTCGTAAACGCATTATAGACGACGGACGCGACGGAAGGAAACTCCCCAGACAGTCTCAGAGTTTTCCATTGTTTTTCACAAAGTAATAAATACACGGAAAAAAAATAACTTGAAGTGAGAAATTATTCTCTCTCTATTGACAAAAGAGAACAATTCCTTGATTTTAGTAATTAACCTCAAAACGATAAGCAGTACTCTTCTAAAATTAAGAATAGCTACTGCTTAATATTGCCAAGAACATTAACTAAAAACAAAAAAGAAATTCTTTATCTGAGATGATTATTTCTCAGTTTCTCAGTCATGTTTGTATTAATTAAAATTTTGTTGAATAATACAAGTCTTGTAAGTTTTGATAAGCAGGCACAAATATTATGATATTAATGATAACAACCCATGGACGTGACTTTAGTTGCTCCATTTCAAATAGTACTTTCAAATATTTGTAATATTGACCTGTGTGAGCGTGATCACTTAAAAAAAACCCCATGAGTTTCTTGTGTCTTCTTCTCACTGGTGGGCGCGTTCCGAAGGCACACATCCTAACTTAGTTTTTAAGACGTTTTCAAGTGGTCTATGTACAATTGTATTAAGCATCCAAAGAAATAAAAAAAATGACTTTTGACTTTTATGTACTTACTAGCTGCGCCCCGCGGTTTCACCCGCGTAAGTCCCGATCCCGTGGGCATATTGGGATAAAAAGTATCTTATGTCCGTCTCCTGGCTCTAAGCTACCTCCCTACCAATTTTCACCCAAATCTGTTCTGCCGTTCTTGAGTTATAAGTGGTGTAACTAACACGACTTTCTTTTATATATATAAAAGATATATCTTCTATATTTATATATAAAAAATAAATTGTCGTTCGTTAGTCTCGCTAAAATACAAGAAAGAGTCCAGAAAAATACTAATAGGTGTTCTTAATAACGGAAGTATACGCGCATGAATCTGCGGAGTATGTCATTATATCCTTACGTCTTTGCGGTTAAAGTTGCTTTCACATTAAAAACCTACGTATAATTAGAGCCCATTACATTTTCTTTCGCTGTAAAGTATGTAACATCTCGTTTAAGGGCTGTTCAGTGGCTTTTAGCCACTCGCGGTATCTCTGTATCATCCCCTTACCCGTTCTTTGCATCTGATTGCATCTCTCTGTTTCGTGAAGATCATCATTTAGTTTTTATTCGTATAAAACCTTTTTAATGTGTATTCGAAATAATTTTTATTTATTGTACAGGAGATTTTTATTTATTGTATTGTTTGTATTCGGGAATGGTGAACAAAATGAATATCTTCTTCAATTTGCTATAGAGTGTGGTTAAGGATAAGTATGCACATGACTGAGTGCGCTAATTTGGCGTAATATTGCTAGTTGTTAGAGAAATTTGCATTTTTATAAGGAAAGTACTAACTGTTGAAGAGCTATACCATTGCAATAATTTTCTGATCGATACACAAATAAAACGAATAATAAATTCTTAAACAAAGGACATAGCGACTTAAATACCCATTATATTGTGAAGATAAGCCGGTCTACATATTAATGGGTCCCGAGTCGCTACGTTTTTTCATTACATTAGTTTTTATTTAAAGTTAATTTTTACGCCCTTTGTTTTTTTTATTTTTTACAGTTTTTATTAAATTTTATTTTTCCGAACTTTCATTTCCATTTTGACAATTTAACTTCGATAATGATTTGTTCGACAATTTTCAACAGTTATTAAAAGATATAACGACAATTCGACTATGCTGCAATGGTCATAGTCGCGAGAAGACTGAAACAATGGAGCGTTGACATCTCATGCTCATAATTAACCCATAAATGCCCTAGACTATTTTTTATCCGATTTGCGTGATTTTTGAATACGTTTAAGAAGATATGACTCTCTGGACTATATGGGCTAATTTGATAAAAATCGTGTGAGTTTAACATGTTTAGGAAAATCCACAAAGTTGGCAACATGTTCCGATTTATGTGCAGACTTTTGTGGACTAACTACTTCATAACTACGCTCATCTAATTAAAATTGTTATTAACATACATAATATCTACGTTACTATTTTTATCTATACGTATTGTACAAATAGCTGCGCTCTGCCGCTTTAAACACTTTAAAATAATTTTTCATGCAATAATCAATAGGGGATGCAGACGCCATGCGACCGATCGCTCTGGAAGTCTTTGGGGAAACTTTATGTTCAGCAGTGCACGTCCTGAGGCTGATATGATGATAATTAAACAATAGATAAATAGACAAATCATTTATTCTGTTCATTTTTCGTTTGGCGCCTATAAGCACCTTAAGGCAGCGATGAGAGACACGGCGCCGGAGAGGCCGCCCGCCGCCGGCGCCGCCCTAGTGTACTATGGGCCTAGTATTTAAAATTAATAATCGAGTACTTATAGACAAAATAAAAATGTAGCAAATCGGGAATGGATCAAGGTGGACGAATTTATCTATAAGACATAGTCAATTATAAAATTATAAATTCTGCAAAAATGTTTTTGTATTTCTCATTAGGAATTCCGTCACATTTTTTAATCATATTGTAAAGTTAATGTTTTTTTTTCCAGACGCTTCCTACAAAAGCACATGGTCATCACATGCTACGTCACAGGGTTCACAAGGTAAATGCTTTATAAAAATGTTAATAAAAAAATTATAGAGTCAATTCGTGCATACGCATTATGTTTCTTTTACGTTGCTTTGAAATCCGTTAAAAGGTTTTTTAAAAATTATTTTAATAGGTCACTGGCTTTTACCCGCGACTTTATTCAAGTAGGAGTGAAATTTTACAAAATCTTTTATAAAAAAAACTTAAAAATCTCAATAATCTCTAATCTCTCCTAATCTTTCTTTAAATCTTTTTTTTTCTTTTTAAGTTTAACAATGTGTATGCCAAATGTTAGTCAGATCCGTGCGTTTAAATATTAATCAGTCAGTCAGAACTTGGTTGTTTATATTTATAGATGACTTAAGTACCTATAGTTTAATTTTTAAATTATTTCATTAAAACCATTTCGACGGCGACAGTGACGTCATTTCACTCGAAGCGCAAAAATCAAAACAATACGGCTCTAAAATGTCGCACGCGACGCTCATCCATGCGTAAACGCGCGCGCCGAACACGCGCCGCTCCCAAACTAACAATACAGACTTAATTCTTTGATTGACACTTACAATATTTCGATAAGTGATGCAATATTTTGATGATTATCGGTCCGTAGACGTACCGGAACGAAGCGTCCTATTGTTGCCAGTTAGATCAATTATAACAAATTCATTTCTTTTCGCGATGTCTGTTTTGCATAGTTAATGATTCGGAAAGGGAATAAGATTTAATAAAAATGAAAAATTTATTAGTTTATTAAATTTAAATTTATTAGTAAAAAAACTTAATGTAATGCTGGTGTCTGCATTATTTATTTAAAACAAAACAAAAATAAATTAAAATAGTAAAGTTATTTAACAAAAGAACAAAATAAAACACAGTTAAAAAAATATGCATTAGCTACTTTCTACCTTTCCACAAATAATATCATATTATACACGAAACAACACACCACAACTCAAGATTTTGTGGTGTTTTGCGGGTTAGTAGAAATAAGTATAGGTACAAATACTATAAAAAAATATTTGCCTGTTATTTATGAAAATGGTACCTAATTATAACATTAACCTATTGCGGTTTGACCTTTTAAATTTCTGCTAATTTGTTGACATGAATATTTTGTAAACCGATCCTTAGGGAGCAACGACGGGTGTCGGGTCGTGACAACTCACCGCTCTCCCGACGGGAATTCGCGGACGATTTACGCCCACGAACGGCGTCCCTTGTCCCTTGGGCTCGATTAGAAAATTCCTTATTAAAAAAAACAGTTCATATTTAACTTTTCTATGTTGTGTAAATACATCTTAAATTAAAAGACGCAATTACATAGATACATAGGTAAATAGGTTCATCAGACATTCGTGGTAGAGATACGATATTAAAAAAAATATTTATTAAAAATATATTTATTTATCAATTAATAAATTTATAGTGTTAAAAAAGTGTGTGTAGTATAGTGGTAATCCCCTCAGGTATATGTAAACTAGAACTTACCCTGAACATCTTTTGTTTTCAATGTTAATTTCTAGAGTTAGGAAATTTTACGAAATGTGGCAACACCATTATTTACCACGGCCAAAATAGTGTAGCTTTATCTTGAAAATATTTAGAACTTAAAATTAAAACAATTCATTTGGATGCAACAAATATAATAAACAACAGAGTAATTTAGTGCTCATTAAGACACTGTGTACATATTTCTTCTCTAAAAAATATACAATAAGTTTTACTGAAGCAGATAAGCACCCTAATAATCAACTATATTTTTTAATCAATGAATATTAACTTAGTTTTCCCACGATTACAAATTACATCGAAACCGTAACTAAGTCAGCGGCACTTTATCGCGACCCTAGCCCTACCGCTTGCGACCCTAACAAATTAACTTTAAATAACCTAAACCCTCCGTACTGTACCCATAAACTAAACATTATTTATTAACTTGGATTTCAAAGGTGGTCGCCGTGATTGTGAGCGTTAATTTTATGTTTGTCCATTTTGTGAACATTAGCCACTGATTCATTTATTTTCGTTAATTTAGACACGGCATTTTAGCTGCCCATGTTAAGTTTTATTTTTTTTTAATGATTGATCAGCAGGAACGTATAAGTTCAACTAGTTGAAGTAATCAGAAGTAAAATTTCTAAGTACTTTAACTACAATTTAAAAAAATTATAATAACAATTTAGTGAAAATTATAATTGAATTTTTGTTTCACTCCACTTTCAAAAAATGGCTTGGTACCTAGTGACAGAACTACAGAAATTTTTCGGTCACGATAAACGAAGTTATATCAACATGTCGGACTCCAATCTCTAAGACTATAAAGCTGAACTTATATTAAAAATCTTAACTTCCAATTTCCTGACTGACAGTTCACACAAAAAATATATATAAAAAACCGTTCTTCAAAAATGAATCCCGCGTCCGACGCGGCTGAAACGAGAGCACCGGCGCCCGACGAAATTAGCTGAAAGTGGCTTTTGTCCCCGTCATCTGCACCGTTCACTCCCACCGCGGTATCCTACCACAGACAAGGACGGAAAATTGAGGAAAAACCGCTTCAGGCGTCAGGAGGGAAGCAGTAAGAACCCCATTGTTTTGCGCGTCATAATGTGAAAACGAGAATACAGTCGACGCCAAAACTTTGTTAAGGGACACGCTTTGTTCCTCACGCGTGGGGTGTAAATTTGTTGAACTGGTATACCTTTGCCTACTTGACGTACAAAGGTAGGCAGAGAACGGGATTATAATTTCAAAAGATTTGTGTTTTAGATTGTCAAAGCATTATGACATTTTTAAAAACATTTAAAGCAAAAGTATGAGCGTTGGAACATTTAACTTTGGTTTTTTTACATGCTACATACTTACTTTAGCAGTCCTGCAAGTAATCAGACTTTGAAACGAGGAAGTTTGAAGTTACATTAGTATATTAGTTAGGTTACATTAGTTTATTAGTTAGGTTTTATTAGTTGGGTTACATTCGTTTATTACTTAGGTTACACTCGTTTATTACTTAGCTTAAATTAGTTTATTACTTAGATTGCATTCGTTTATTAGTTTAGTTATCGTTTGTTTATTAGTTAAGTTACATTAGTTTATTAGTTAGGTTACATTAGTTTATTTGTTAAGTTACATTAGTTTATTAGTTAGGTTACATTAGCTTATTAGTTGGGTTACGTTCGTTTATTAGTTTAGTTTTCATTAGTTTATTAGTTAAGTACCCACCCATCTACATAAAAAGGCAACACATTAGTATCCTCTCTGGTTGTCAGGCAAAGTGTCAGTATCCGTGACATAATCCACCTATATAATACCTACCTACCTACTTATCAAACCCTTCTCAATTGATATCTCATAAACAGCCCGAAATGAAGGGGTGTGTGTCAAAACCACAATTTATGTAACTCACTGCCTCGGATCAAAGGAGTTCTCTGTCGATACGAGCGTGCTGGTGTAGAAATAATCGTGTTTATTCTAAACTTTATTATTGAGATGGTTTTGGGTAAGTATTAGCTTTTTAACCGATCTCAAAACAGGAGGTTAATAAGAAATATGTGTTTTAACCGAGTAAAGGGCCTCTGCTTCAAGTCTAGCAAATCAGTATGTGTGTTTGTAAGAATAGTTATTTCTCAATAGGTCGTATTTTACAACCGATATGACAAAACTTGATGTACTGATTTTGCAAAGTTTTGTCGGGGCTTTGCAAAGTCTCCGTCTTGTCAAAACCGATATTGATGGTTATTTTATTATTTATAGAGTTAATAACTTCTAAATATTTCTTTGGAGGATCTTTGAAGTGAGCAATTCACTGCACTTTTCACTTTTGCTCACTTAATAATCGCTATTTAGACTGCTAGGTTAGGGATTAATGAAGCATTAAAAATCACCTTCTCGCTTCAAAATCCTCAAAGTTTGAACTCACAAGGTTTATAGTTCGAAGAACTACTAGTTTTAGTATCAAAAGGTAGGTATTTTTAGCGTAGGTTTTCATCAGTGGCACCGGTATTTTATATTTTTTCTAGCTTTTGCCCGCGACGTCGTCCGGGTAAAAGTCGAAAATGGACTAAGGAATCACGTTGTCCCATACAAACTTTGCCCCCCTTTTTCACCCCCTTAGGAGTAAAATTTTGGAAAATCCTTTCTTATCGGATGCCTACGTCACACAAAGAACACACTCTCCAAGTTTCAGATCTCTATTATCAGCGATTTGGGCTGTGCGTTGATCCATCAGTTAGTCAGTCATTCAGGACAAAGAATTTTATATGTATAGATATTATCTTTATCCCTATTTTAATGCTTCATGTTAATATTTACCGATCATCCCCGCACACAAACCAGTATCGATCACAATGTAACTCGATCTTACATCGCGATAGTGAAAGCACTATTCCGTACAAAGTAGGTAGTTATACCTATTGTTTACTAGAAGGGACCCGCGTAAGTTATATGGGAATACTGGTCCCGATCCCGTGGGAATGTCGGGATAAAAGTAGCCATTATGTTAATCCAGGTCTCCAGCTATGTACATACCGAGTTTCATCTAAATCGGTCCAGTAGGTTTTGCGTGACGGAGTAACAAACATACATACACACACACACACACTCACACACACAAACACACAAACTTTCACATTTATAATATTAGTGGGATAATTTACACGTATAGAGAGTTAGACGGTAAAATTTTAATATCAGGTGGATCTCGATTTTAAATCAATGGCTAAGTGTTAAAAAGCTCAAGCTACTTGAATTAATGAAACGTTAAAATTCAATAAATGGTAATTAAGGCACTTACCTATGCTTCTCGCACATTGCTATTCGGAATCCATTTCCCGAAACTAGATAGCAGAAAATTGAAAAAAAATGACCATATTTCAACCTTCGAAAACTTACGCATTTATACACCCCATAGCTCCAGGACACCGTGAAACATGAAATCAAAAATACACCAAAATCAATGCCCTTCCTCTAATGTTTCTCTACCACTAACTACTCGTGAAATCCTATTGCGTACTTCAAAGACAATCCGATCCTCTATCTCCGACCGCTGTTTAAAAATCATCCCTATCTCACAGTCTCGAGGTATATTTTTTAATGGTTCCTAGACAAATGCCCGGGGCATAGTTCTCCCTAAAAAGAACAAATGGCCAATATTGTCATTTTTGGTTCTGATGAAGCGGCTGTTAATTAGGACGTGATTGGAAACGTTTGTTGTCTTCTTGGTAATAAACGTTAGTTGTAATGTCGCAAAGGGACTTCACTAAGCATAAAGCCTCAAAACGCCTAAACACAGGAGACAGTCAATAGCTTAACTTAATATTTACAGGAGGTAACGATTTTTAGGGTTTTAGTTTTTCCACTTTGTCGAATATATTGACTAAGGAACCCAAAAAAAAACAATACTTACAAAATGTTTTAGATTCCTTAATTGGCATCTTTTGAATTCATAATAGAATACTCACATTATTCACTGATCAATAAGTAATTTTTCCAATTTCAACCAAAACAATAACACAATACTAAAATATCAAGATGAGAAAAGAAATCGAATCAAAATCGCCATCATTTCAATAACTGCCATTATTTTACAAATCAAAGCCACGGTTTCCGAGAATGATGGAAATTGTATCTTTTTACAAGGTACTTTTGTTTACATTTTATTATCATTTTGTCGTTGTTTTTTTTTAATTCTATTTTTGTGTTTACAGGCTATGGCACGAACACATTATCGGCGATGTCTAAATCGACATTGGATGCTCACACGCATCTTCGTCAACCAGGTGAGTTTAATACGCAACGAGCCTAAGAAATACCCGTCGCTTACAACTATTGATTGTAACGAATGTGTTTTGTCTTTCGCAAAAGCGCTGTTTTTGTGCCAGTGCTGGAATTGTAAGGTAATCTTTACCAATATTTTGTAAAAAAAAATTTGTAAGGCTATATTGTCCCACTGCTGGACAAAGGCCTCCATAACATCTTTCCAAGCATTTTTGTCCTGGGCAAAGTTTAGCCAGTCTGTGTCAAATGCATCAAGATCGTCAATATGATATTATGATGATGATATGATATGATAACATGAGGCAAAACTTCCTTATCATTTAAAATTTTTACTAGCATTAATTCTTTTACTTGCTTTAAAACTGTAGGGATTTTTTGGCTCATAGTCACACCAAAATGTCGGTAAAAATCTCGCCTACAACTCAATCTCAACAAAACACATTCGTACCAATCAGCGATTTTAACCAACGGAGACGACCGGTGCCGGTAGTAACTATTTAGTAACCTGTGTTGAGTGTAGCAAGGATGGCGCTGTAACGTTATCTCGTAACTAATTACAGTGGTTCTAGTATATCTATCTGCTTTTAAGTGCCTTTTATAATTGACTACCTCGTATTTTCAAAGACGTCTATGGAACGGTGGACTAACCCGCCTCCGGCACAAAAGGTTACTAGTTCGATTTATGCGTCTATAAAATCTTTATGTGCGTTTGGCTTCTGAACTTGGTGTTTCTGTATGTAATCATTATGTTTTTTCACAAAAAAGGTAGGTATGCGGGAATCTGTAGTATTGGAAATCTATAGATGAAGGAAATAAGCTAAGAATTTTATCTGTTGTCTGACCAACAATATAGCACATGCCTAGTTTATGCAATATCATACAATCCAATTCAACTGTATCAACCAAATGTATCTATACATAGAATTACTGTGGTAAAGCAAATTAAAATATATCGAAAATCACTTGTATAAAGGTCGCGTACGTAGAGTTAATAATAGTGTTTTAGTGGTAAATGCAGTTTCAAACAATGTCAAACAATCAAACAATGTGTTTACATTGACTTAAAACAATAGCCGCGAGCCCCTTTAGCATAGTCAAATTGTAAAGCGTTATTATCTAAAAATCTACAAATGCACTCGATTCGAATGTACACAAATACGACCTTATTGGTTTAGATGTGTAAAATTACGTTTGATATTCGGAAAAATCCAACCTAACCAATTTTAATATGAGCAAACTAATTTTTAGTTATGTCGAATTAAATTCCAAAACACAATTTCGTAATTCGGAATGATTGATTACTAAGTGAGGCACCATAAATGCGGGTCTAAAAATATAATGTTAGCCAGTTTCCATTAAAGGCAACTTAGCATTGTAGTTATTGTTATCATCTACATTTTGTTACTTATTCAAGCAATAAACTTTGACCCTGTTGGCACAATGGTCACCATGCCGAACTGCCAAACACAGGGTTGCGGGTTCGATTCCCCCCTCAGACAAGTATTTATGCTTAGATATTTGTCTGTGATCTGGTTGTCTCTATGTATTATAAGTATATACTAAAGAAAAAGTATATAAGTAGTATATCCGTTGTCTAGCACCCATAACACAAGTCTAGTTACTTAGCTTGGGGCTAGATAGCGATGTGTGGAATGTAAAAAAACAAAAAATATAGCGAATTGGTCTCATTTTCCAGTTTAAAATCAGAAGTTGATTTACGTTGCCAAATAAAATCTCTATAGCTTGACATTTTCATTAAAATTAGGAACTCGAACCTGAAAATTTGATCGATAGCACTCATAGAGGTATCATAGCGCTGTAAGCACTGTTCATGCAATTCGGACCGCTGCCTGGTTTCATCTACATGGTGACATTGATTCAACCGACAGAAAAGATATCCTATCCCGTCTGTAAGTCTGGAGCAAGTTCTCCTTACTTGTAGTCTTACGTCTTACGTCATAGATATCGACTGTAAATAATTAAAGGTGAAGGTCCGTCCTTTGCACACCGGCCAGTCTTTGTTCCATAGTATTCCGTACGTCAGAGGTACAAAAAGAAACCCTTATAAGATCACTCTCTTGTCCGTCTGTGTGTCTGTCTGTCCGTGTGCCACCACCGATTTCTCAAGAACGGGTGGACCTATCAAGCTAAAATTCATACCAGGTAATACCCTAATAGGCCTACATACATCGTTATTCATTTTAACTTGACCCTCATATGGTATGGGCGCTTTAATGAAAAAAGGGTCAAGTCAAGTTGGTAACTTCCAGACCATTGCAAGGGTGGAAAAAGAGAGTTGAGACTAATTTACATTCAAAAAAATTATACAAAAACGGTTGCAGAAATGTTATCCAGTCAGGGGACAACCCGGACTCGAACCGAGGACCTTTCGATCAACAGTCGAACGCTCTACCAACTGAGCTGTGTCCCCGTTGTGTAAAAAGTTGAAATTATAGACTACACTATAGACTTGTAATTCAGTGATGGTAATATAAATCTTTGCGAAGCCATAAAAATTAACAAGTGCTTCTCAGATTCACGCACGAAGGGTTCCGCACCATGTTGTATGGGAGCCTCACTTGAATTTTATTACTATTTATAGGGTACCTTACTTACCTCAAAAGCTAAAAAAAGGAACCCTTTTAAGATCACTTTCTTGTCCGTCTGTCTGTGGACGGGTGGACCTAGCAAGTTGAAATTCATACCAGATACTAAGGTCTATAGACCCCATTAGGTGCATAAAAATGAAGATTAAATATTTAACCTATTTAATCAATAGAGAAACTTCACTGTCTTCTTGTACAGACAATAAAATACGGTCTAAATGTATGTGTGATCACAATAATGCTGGGACACAAATAAGCTTTTATGTGCTCTGGGTAACTGACCGTGGCCAACAAACAGTGGCCCAGTGTTTGCACAGTGGACCGGGTCTTGGAGAGACGAATAAAATTTATAGTTCATTAGATTGCTCGAATTGTAGGGAGGATAATGTGTTGCTTACTTATAACATTTCCTTAAATAAAATTAGGTACTGTACTGAATTCTACTTGTAGGTAGTAGGTATATGGACTATTTTCTGCAATTGGGATTGTCCAAACTATGGTTTTTATATTATTTTTATCACAGTTGCTCATAAAGTGGATCTTATTCAACGGCTTTTAGGCTCATAATCCAACATATTATGCACGCGTGCGTTTTAGATTTGTTAACTAGAGCTGTAAAGTTATCCCGAAAAGGTAGGTACCAAAAAGTTTTTTACTAGCAAAAATGGTTGTCTCTAAAGTCGGTTTACGAACGAAAATTGTACGTGATGACTTAGAAAACGATTAAAAATTGAGTTGTTTATTTTTTGTTTTTTCTTTACTTAAATATATTGTTTTTCCGTACCATTGTATTTTGTTCTTAACCCCCGACGCAAAAACAAATAGAAAAACCCTAAAAAATAATGTATGTCACACGAGGATGTATAGGTTAAAAGTCTTTAGCCTGGCCTTTCCAGAGCATAATTAACAAAAAAATATTGCCTTAAAAAAATGTAAACATAGAGTTATCACAAATATTTTGTTAATGATTATTTTGTTTTCTTTTCAAGTCTTTTCTTTTATTCGCAACTGTGATAAAAAACGTCGTACTATATACGTGTGGAATTGATATTTGCATCTTGGCTTCTATAACACGCTCGCTGCCGCTCGCGCGTCATAAATCGCCTCTATGCAAAGATCAATTTACCACACTTATATCGTAATGTACTATTTCCTTAAATGAAGACTAATTCAAGATAATAATTTGAATATTTTGAGATTTTCTCACTAGTTCTTTCTTAATATTTTTTTTGGATATTTCTAATCTTTTAAATGTCTTCCATTGCCATAAGTTGTGTAAAAAAAGTATGTCCACATGATGGACGTATTACTGTCACTTTTTTTCTATTAATTATGGCTTCGCACGGCTTGTGCATTTAGCCAGTGTCAAGTTATATTTTGCATCAAATTATGACCAGATTTTTCATAAATCGGGCCTAAAGTGTTTCAAAACAGTCAAAGTCGTCATAGTCCGTCAAGTCAGGGGCTATAGTAAAGCGGTGGCAAGTTTACCATAACCTTAATAGGAGATTTGGAGGCAACGAGAAAACTTCATGTTTGACACTGATTTTTACTTTCACTACACTTGTGCACTTTCACAGGACTAAATTGAATAACAATCCACCAGAATTATACAATTCAACTCGGGTTACAAATAAGTTTCATGAAAATAAAACTGCAGCACGACATGTTGTTAACTCGTTCCCGCCAAAACTCCAACTGTCACTTGATTTTGTTATTTACTATGGCACATGGCGATTTCGTCATAACGCCGATGGTGATGTCATCAGAGTGCAAGTGAAAGTCAAACATATGAAATCGAAAATAAGCTACATCAATGTTTATTTTTGATTGTTTATATAAAATGTAGAAGAAGTCTATTTCTGTAAGTGGTTTTGTAATTTCAATTATATAAAATAAATAAACAATCCCAATTAGACCTTTTTAGTTGGGTAATTGTTGCGTGATGATGGAGTAGGCTTGCCCAGTACCTAAACCGCCTACACATCCCTCTCAGCTTAGTCGATCGTATCCAGAGGAAATAGCTTGTTCGGCCATTTTAATAAAACGCGTAAACAAAATGGCGGCGACGTCGTTGGCGGGAAAATCTCGATTTTATTACAAAACATGGGGCCGGTGTTTGTCCAAGACGGCACGTGGCTCTTGACATGCGATCTTGGGGGTTAGGATTACATTTTTAGATGTGGTTTGATTTTTACCAACGGTTTTTATTAGGTATGAAATCCTTATGTCCTTTGTTTTCAATAGGTTTTAGAATAGGCATTATTAAAAAATATATGTAAGGTTTCTTCGAATAAATTATTTTGAGCAATAAAGATTTTCGTATTTCACTAATTGAGATTTTGATTATTGTCCAGAAGAAATCTTGAAAACGAACAACCTTTTTAAACAAATGTACCTACCTGCCTAGTGAAATCTATACTTAATATGATAAAGCTGAAGAGTATGTTTGTTTGAACGCGCTAATCTCAGGAACTACTGGTTCGAATTGAAAAAAATCTTTTATGTTGAACTATTAAGTCCATATAATGGACTATCTAGTCCATTTATCGAGGAAGGCTATAGGCTATTTTACTTTCATTTTGATATTCCCATGGGATCCGGAATTACGCTGGAGAAACCGCGGAGCGCAGCTGGTTAAACATATAGAGCTATACGAAGTCAAAGTCAAAACCAGTGAATGTCTCACACTTCAGAATACATATTTAAACCCACTTTAACACAATATCGTGTAATACAACATTAAATGTGTGAGTCACGTGATCACGACATAGTAGGTATTGCATGTAATAATTCGTAAGTTAGGCGCCTTAGTACACAGCCTTGAATATTTGTCCTATTTCGGTTGCACGTGTTATGGGAAGATATGGGTCTCCGACATGCGACACAAGCAAATACGTACCTACGAACAATGAGAGTGATATTTTTTTTAAATTAATTCGTTTAACCTTTTGTTATGTTAATATAGTTCAAAAAAATATGAAATATAACGCGTAGTTCAAATCTAGTCTTTAAATTAAACGCTCAGGATAGTTTAGTGTGTCTACGATCTTTCGACTGTACACTACAGTTTCAGTAAAATGTGGGTTTCAGTTCCTGAAGAATTCTTTGTCCAAGTTATGGACACTCTAATACAATGCTATGTAAAGCGAAGTCAATTCTTCATTGATTACTATGCCAACACAAGTAAGTGAACTATAACTATTTTCAATTTTTCACATAAACTGTATTTTTCAAAGAAAATCAGCGCTTCTTACATCACAGAATCAAAGAAATTCTATTTTTCTTCAATATAACGGGGCAGAAGGACGACAAAGGTGACACAAAAACAAACAATGTTTGTCAAATGTTTGATCGGACGCACCCACCGATCAGGGCAAAAGTTTACTAAGTAAACAAGGGTAAAGAAACTAGAATAACACCATCCATAGCGCCGTTGAAAGACGGAGCGTGCATGCGGTGACACCTAGTGAATTTTCAAATAAACCAAACTGGTAAATTTGTAAAAAGTTTTCTTATCAACAAATAGTTTGCAATTTAGTTATTTGCCTCCGATATATTCGCTGGCCTGCTTAAAAAATTGCGTTATGGTATGAGAATAAGGGGAAGTAACAACAGTATTCTGGGAATGACAGATGATCCGCATGGACTTGTGTTTAGGTATTTCCGTCGAGCGATGGCCGGTGTGAAAAACCATCTTGACTGTAGCAATCGATTGATTTATCTACACGGTATATGAAATTTTAGTTTTTAAATGGAATTGAATTAAATTGAATTCAATTACAATAGTAACAGGCAGCGTATTTAGACACAGACACATTTTTAATTATGCTCGGAGTTTTGCTGGAAGATCTCTTTATTTAGAAGCTTTTATTTAGCTTCACCTGTCCCGATGTCTGTCATCGAATCTTGCAAATAAAATTTGATCCACTTCCCGTTTGCCGATTGAGCTGAAATTTTACAAAAATGTGTCTCGCATAATCGCGACACAATGCAATAAAAGCTTGTTTTTAAAAATTTTTTTTTTTTTTTAATTATATTATATACATTACGGAATATTAATGATTTAAACAACTATATAATTATAGTATTAA
The DNA here is from genome assembly GCA_951213275.1 of Idaea straminata. Taxonomy (NCBI): domain Eukaryota; kingdom Metazoa; phylum Arthropoda; class Insecta; order Lepidoptera; family Geometridae; genus Idaea; species Idaea straminata. The sequence goes on along the minus strand of OX577845.1, from coordinate 16,614,449 downwards.
AAAAAAGTTAATCTCAATAAAAGTTATAGGTACTCATATACGATGAGTATTGAATTGAATATCAAAGTGTCAGAAAAAAAAGTAGAACGGGAAATAGTAAGCAGAGATGTGGGATAGTAGTCTAAGATCCCTTTAAGAACGACTTTCACCGAGCTGATTAATGGATAAAAACTATTTTATTTCAAATTAAATTGGAGAAGAAATATATTGCGAATGGGTTGTCTAAAAAACTTCAGTCCATAGTATGATTCATTAACATTTATTTTTCCTTTTTTAAACCGATTTGGTTAATAAACAAATTCCATATCAATCGAAAGTATGTAGCATAAAGAATATGCAAACCTTAGGTTGACTTTTTTTTCCCGTCACAACTCTTGGGTAGGCAAATAGGTAATGGGTAGGTAAATTGATACTAGTCATATGCACTGGTCTGGTAAATGAATTAAATTTAAGTGAAAATAAAGATTATGTATTTAATTGGTATGGAATTTGTCTATTAACCAAATCCAGAATGATAATTTTTTTTTACATTCCAATGGCCAGACCATTGGCAATTGAAATATTTAGGCAACCCTTTATTTATTGACCTATTTAATTTGATATAAAATACTTTTCATCCATTAATCAGCTCGAAGAAGGTCGTTCTTAAACGTTTACTATAATCTATAATGATACGAAACATACACTTTCAAAGCGAGCTTTCGAAAGGAAATTGCTGATATCGGCTATCATAGATTGAAATTGCGATTCAGCGACGAAACATAGCAAGAGTTTTGCGCTCGAATCGATTGAATTACTAACGATAGCGGTATCTCTCGAATTAGATATTTTTTTGTAAATATTTTTATAACGTGGTATTTTTAACCAACATTTATTTATTAGTTAAAAGAAAAACCACTATTATCGTCTGTTCATCCGCAGCTTAGCTCAGATACTAATTAGTATTAGAAAGTTGAAATTTGGCATGAATTTACACATGAATCACGCCGGCAAAATAGTAAAATAAAACCAAAAAGAAAAATATATCTATATCTATATATATAAAATTCTCGTGATGCGGTGTTAGTTCCCTGTTTTCAACGGCTGAACCGATTTGTATTGTATTGTGTATATTCGTTGGGTCTGAGAATCGAACAACATCTATTTTTTTTCAGCAAAACAGCGTTTGCCGGGACAGCTAGTTAGGGTATAATATTTTATTAGGGCAACACGTAATGTGACGATTTTTTTTTCTCGCCAAGCCCATGGTGTAATGTGTTGTTGGATAGGTATTTTAAAAATATTGTGAGTATCGGAAAACTGGGATATCTTTCCAAAATAACTAATTTAAAAGGAAAACTATCACGCCCAACTAGGACTAATAAAAAATCATCTAAAATCTAATAAAAAGAGCCCCTCTAATTTTTTTATATTGGACGGACAACTACAGAACATGGACGACACACACTTTGCCAATTTTGTAATAACTTTAAGGAGTCTCGAGTAATCTACGCACCTTAATCAAATTCAATCGTTAGATCCAATTAAATCTCAATATAAAGCGATTCTGAAACAATTACGTCTCTACATACCAATAATCATAAGTCTTTTAACCGTCAAAATATATCTATGGAGCAACCATTACTGAGCAAGGAGGGAACGCATCACAATCAAATAGCAAATGTATGGGGGCTGCTGAATTTCGATAGTCAATGGCGCGTTTGTTAGCGGTTTCAAACAAAAAAGACAGACGGACATTTTTTGACAGTTCCTTTTTCTACCTTTTGAAGTACGGAACCCTAATTAGTTAATTTAATTATTTTCCAAGTTCAAGACATTAAGACATGTCCAGTAATGTTTTTTTTAAAGAATTAGTATCAAATGATTTGCAAAGCGGAAGGGTGCAGGTTCCGTTACGGCCGTGTCATAAATATTTGAATTATCTACGTTTTTTATATTTATAATTATTTACTTACTTATTTATTTTTTTCTGATAATATTTTGGAAGAAAAAGACTGTTTGAGTATAATCTACGTGGTCTGGTTACCGTATACAATAAGGTTACGTTGAACGCCGTTTGGGAAGGTAGCAAAATGGAAAAGTTTTTTACCACCATTGAAAAAAAAATACTCGGCCTATTAGTTAGTTTTGTGCTAGATGGCGCTGTATACAATGTCATGCAATATATGTTTTGCTGATTTATCTCAAGATTATTTTCATGGTCTAAGATGAAAACACAACGATATCCCCACTTAAATCGACTGTAAAAATTCATTGATGGATATTTTTGTACTTTTGTATCCATTTTAAACCTATATCCAGGATTTTTTTAAAAAGAAGCTCTATATTGATCCCTTGATATATATGTTTGCAGTAATATATAGAACAGTGACACTTCATTTCCTTTTCGACACCGTCGGTAGTATGACTGCACCCTACATCGTAGTGCTGCGTAGCGAGGGGTGCCATAATGCACTGGGATCGATTAATTATTATTTTATGGGCTAACTGCTATCTTCACTTTATTTTAATTTCGATAGATTATTGTCTGCTATTTTGCTTGCGCTCTTATTTTGTTCGTACACAATTTTGTTCTAAATTTTGTAGGAACCAAACAATCATTTAGTATGAATAAAAACTATACTGTTCTACAATTTCTTTTATGTCCCTTAGACTATTTTTTTTAATTTGCTTCCTAGTAAAGACCGTTTCGTTATTAGGTATATGTAGGTATAGATTTATAAAATGATTTTTTTGGAGCTGAATACAGTACCTGTGGACCCCAAAAAAACAAAATCGCGGAGCTGGTAGAAATAAGCCGAGTCTCTGCCTCATGGGTTAATAGATGTACAAGACAGATATGAAAATACTTTTGGTTGGAGATAGAATCTCTTACATTCAAGGAACTCCTAGGTGTTTTGGTTTCAATTTGGATAGGCTTAGATACGAATTTACGTCTATAAATCATACCAAATTATAGGAATAGATTTCACAAATAAACGGTACACGGAATGATTTATTAACTTTAGTTAAAAGCGAAAATAATTTCAAGCCTCCAGTTTAAAACTATGCTTAAATCAACTAGTGAAACTTTAAATTCTAACAATAGGCTAGCGTTGACTTCAAAAGAAACTAAAAAAAATCTTTATCTTGTATCGATCGAACCGCGTCTAGTGTCATAATTGGAATACAAATTCACTCTTTGACGCTCCGGCAGCACGTAGGGCAGTGATTTGGTCCTTTGTACCTCACACATTAACTCGTTCAAGCCGCCAGCTTCACCCCTCACTACCTTCTACCATGCTATAATAACAACCTTAAAACGTTGCATTAAAACATAAAATCCTTCAACAAGCAGAGCCTCGAATCATTCTAAATCTTCTTTCAATGGTTTAAGACACATTTTGCTTTTACGTTGAGTAGTCACTCCTGAAACGATTTCAAACGAAAAATGAACTTTATTTCATTCAGAATAAGGCCGATATCTACACGTTTTGTGGTTCTAGTTTGGAGTATAGATTAGTGCGACTAATGGTGCGTAATTACAGTAGAAAAGGCTAACATATAACTGGCGAGGTTCATTTGGTGGCTCCAATCAGTCGTAATGTGCGAACGGGGTTCGGAGGAGGGCTCCTGGGGCCCTCTAGGCTCTTTGATTCAGTTACAAACAACTTGAGAGCCCTTAGAGCTGTATCAGAGCCCTTACTCTGCACCAGCACGTAGTAACAAGTAGTAATTAATTCACTTGAACTGCGATACGAAGTTAAGAATGTAACACGAAAGTGTGCTGAATCTGGCATAAGTTTTATGAAATGAAACTTTAAAAAATAATTATAATAATCAAATTCTAAACTAAACTCAAAGACGTTGGCCACACATTACTGCCGAACTTAAATGGAACTAGGCTGACCAAGTCCGACCCGATGTGTGCAAAAACCACCACGGACTGGGTCCTAAACAGCAGACAAGTGTAGGCCCAGAAGGATATTCCGGTACAAGTTGAAGTCGCATTGAAAGGGCTTGGACCCAGCTGGCACTAGACACGGAATAGTAGAAAGAGGGAAGGGAAGGAGGGCCTTTGCCCTACAGTGAAACGGAATGGCCTAAAATTAAAAAAAATATGTGTATGATTTTTGAGCATTTTCAAAATTAACATGCTCATTACTAGCAACTACAGCTGATTAAAAATATATATTAAATCTCGATTCCAAAAATGGCCAACGAAAATCTGAAATGCATCAAACTAGCATCTTCACCCGGCGACCCCTGTTTATCGCTCCGTCACCTCTCGACACTCAGTCAACACATATGTTCAGCAAACATCGTCTTCTGGCTTATGAAATTTATTGACCGATAGAGGGAGAGTAGAGATAAACGACTAGTAGTTGTAAGGAAGTTTTTTTTATTTTTAACAAAAAAGTGTGACGTCATGTCACGTTATCGTTATTGACAAGATTATCATAGCAACATATTGAAGTATGCAAAATGGTAATGTCAACGATACAAAAAAGTTCTTATGACGTTAACACGTAAAATTATCGTCCGCAAACCGACTTTACAGACAAGTATTTTTTTTAGAGTTCCATACCTCAAAAGGTAAAAAAGCCAGGTACCTAAAATTAATTACATCGTATAACTTTATCTCTCCGACTGTACGTTTGAAGACAGAAATCGCAAGAGAGCTTGTTATAAATAGCAACACTTTTGTATCTACATGTACCTACTAAAAATCGATGACGTTAGAACATAACATTTTTCTCAACGATAGTACCGAACAAAACGAATAAAACCCAGCATCCCCTACCGAATGACACGAATCATACGATTCAAATCAAATCAACCGTCAGCAGTCAGAACACAGAAACAATCACTGATACCCAATTCATAACTTGAATAGGGACGTACTCAGGAACGGGGGATAGTTTTTAGGATAACCGTTTGTCTGCTTGTTAGCTACCAAAGATACTCCTTAAAAATCGTAGTTAAAATTTAAACTTTTAGACAAATTATAACTTTTCTTCAATATATTTCTTATATTGAAGAAAAGTCATAATTTTCTGAAGTTAGTCGCGATTCAAACATTTTTTATATTAATTGTTCCTTTTTTGTTTCAAATGAGAAATTTAAAAATAGTTATGTTTATTTACGCATGTTAGATTTTAATCGCTGTTGTCTTCTTTTTTTCATATTTACGAGTATGTCCTCAATATTTTCCTCATTCAATAGTTAAGACAATCAAGCGGTGGTACGCCTTGGCCGGCCTTCAGGTGAATTAAGGTCAAAAGTGAACCCATTTTGAATTAAAAATAAAATACTAGCCAATGCAATGGCAGCGGCGTTGCTAATATACAAATAGTGGGGCACAATGGGAATTAGAATAAATGCGAAGAAGCACCACAAATGTACTGGTAATCACATGTATTTAGCCTCTGAATCCGTCCCAAACTTTATCATAGAACAGCAGCGCGGTCGGTACGTCCCACCAATTTATCTCGTAAATCGAAAAGTAATCAGTTTCGACAATTCTATTTGAGCCGTTTACGAAACGTAACTTAATTTTCGTATGCAGGTGATTTGGTAACCAATGGTGAATCACATCGATTATAATCATGTTTTCTCTATAGAAAATATGATTATAATCGATCTGATTCACCTATCTATAGAAAACATGATTATAACAGATACGAGGTCAGAGTCAAAGTCTAAGTCAAATTTCATTATTCATTTGGATGCTTAAAACTAAATTAGGATGTGTGCCTTCGAAATGCTCCCACCAATGAGAAGAAGGCACAAGAAACTCATGGGGTTTTTTTTCATGTGATCACGCTCACAAAGTTCAATATTACAAATATTTGAAAGTATTATTTGAAGCAGTATTATTTGGTTGCACGTTTTATCCAAAGAAGCCATTCATTTTCCACAGGACTACAGTTAACTGTAAAAAATTGTATAACTAACACACTGTAAACCTTAATACAAAACTAATCTTATATATAAAAATCAATTGCTGTTCGTTAGTCTCACTAAAACTCGAGAACGGCTGAACGGATTTATCTTATCTTAGTCTTGAAATGTTCGTAGAGGTCTAGGGAAGGTTTAAAAGGCGAGAAAAAAATCGAATAATTTCCGGGAAAACCCTATCAATTCCTACGGGATCGGGACTTACGCGGGTGAAACCGCGGGGCGCAGCTAGTATACAGATAAAGTTCAGTGACATTGTGCTAGTATGCAGTTAGGTTAATAAAAAGGAATCAACTACTTTTCAAAAAAATGTTATCAACCCTATTTTCTAAATCTAGACCTTTATAGACGCTATATTCGTTTTTTCCGAAACTGTTATTCACGATTGCTCGATCAAAAGGCTATTCTTCATCCATCATAATCATCTCGATTATATCGCCCGCGCGCGCGCCCCGAGTGGCTGTTTAGCTTTAGCCACCCTCGATTTAACACCCATTACGTATTTTTGAATGGTAACATGTCTTTTGGCTTAGTCATCGGCTGTAATCTTTCATGTTCCGATTGCTGTGACAGCCCTATTTTGTTTAATAGTTGTTTTTAATAGGGTGTTTTTAAGGTTTACGTCATTTTACTCTTTAATCAAAAATAGTGACCAATCTTCTAATAATAAAATTGAGCAATTCTACAAATATTATATATGTGAAAGTTTGTGCATGTTTGTTTTTGCTTCACGAAAAACTACTGGACCGATTGCTATGAAACTCGTTATGTAAATAGTTGGAGACCTGGATTAACACATCGACTACCTACTTTTTATCTCGATATTCCTATGGGTTCGGAACTTACACTAGTGAGCTAGTGTAGGTATAAAATGGAAGGGCAAAATTCACGAGTTTATCTATTCTGGGGTTCCCATTGTCTAATATATGCACTTTAGCATTTTTTAAATTAGGTACCAATAATATCAATTCCACCACACATGCTTACGTATGGGCTAATACTTGAGAAGTCAGTTAAAAATTGGAGTAGTTCGGTAACCGAACCGTACTGAAACTTAGCTAGTCAGTTGACAATAGAACCTCGCTAGTTCAGTCAACTGAAAAAAAAGAGAAAACAAATCTTATCAGTTCAGTTAACTGAACAAACGAGAAAAGAAATCTCACTATTTCATTCAACTGAACAAAATAGAACACAAATCTTACCAGTTCGGCTAACTGAACAAACGAGAAAAGAAATATGAATAGTTCAGTTATCTGAACTAGTTAACTGAACCAGTAGGAATAAATGAACCTAACAACAAAAACAGAGGTACTATTTTTTACGATAAGAACTATCTCTTGAATATCTGCTGCCCAGGAGGTACTATTACTACAACTGTCTAGTAAACATTCTCAGTGCATGCATATTAAGCTCCCAAGTGCCTCCCTGCACCACATGAGTATGTGCCTGCACTACGTTTAGTTAAGTACCAGCCGAGACTAAACACGTACCTCATTTTAGATATTTCTTCTCGCTTACTCCTTTGAAGGAACTACCAAGACTTATTTAACTTAGTCTCAGTAGTTCCTTTACAAAAAAAATACTGGTCAAGTGCGACTTGGGCTCGTGCACTAAGGGTTCCGTACACACATTTATTTGTAAAAATGTTATCTTATTTTGCAACTTATGGCCAAGTTTCGATGTAATAAGTTTATTCCTATTACATCGAAATATTATTCCTTCAACTGTAGTTTAAGACAGTTCTTTTTACGGAAAAAATCAAATAACAACTATCGTCCTTCGCTCTATATTTTCAGGGTGCTAAACGGTTCTAAACATAACAGCTCAGGACATAAACCCCGCCCATTCTTCAACTAAATATAAACACATTCCTAAACGAGTAACTCGTGGTTTGAATACAAAATACCTCAAATAGTACGTAGCTGTAGCTTATCCACATAATGGTTTCAAGTGACGAGGAAATCGTGTTCAAATTGAGTTCTCAATATTTTCATCGGAATGCCGACGTTTAGCTACTTATTCCACTTATCTGTGTTGAAAAGTTAACGTTTTCGTGTTATTGTATTAAGTGTAATTTGAGAATAATTCGTGTTTTTATTTATGCCGATGTGGACCTTGACCAGAAGCGCGATGGAGATGTGTTAGAAACAGTTTTTGGGTATCAACCACTAAAATCCGTAGAATGATATTCCTAGTCGTGAAGGTGAAGAAATACTTTGTATTGTCATACACTTCGAAACACGATTAGAGCGATTTGTCTCCATAGAAAAAAATCGTGAAAATCCTCAAAAATCGGCTATTTATGAGCTTTTTCAAATTTACGGCGACTGTAAAGAAAAAACAAGTACAAAATTTATATTTTCATAAACTTTACATCAAATCTCACAAGGTAGTACAGGTGGTTTTTCACTAAAATATATGTGAGTCTTTTAATTACATAGGAAAGGGATAGAATCATCGCGCCGCACGCGCGTGGAAAAGGGATATAGGGTCCTACTTCACCTTAATACCTACCTACTCTAGCTGTTCTCTAGCTACGTGCATGACTTCGTCGGCGTAGGGATTGTATTTTATAAAATCCTTTCTTAGCGGATGGCTACGTCATAAAAGCTATCTTTGTGCCAAGTTTTAGCTTGGCACACAGATTCGTTCATTGACTCAAGTTGTGCGTTTATAAATCAGTCAGTGAGGATATTGAATTTTTGCCGACTTCAAAAAAAGGGTAGGTTCTCAATTCATCGTTACTTATATATGTTTTATGCATATCGAAGACGGCTCAACTGATTGAGATCATTATTTAAATTTAAAAAAATGCATTTTTTTTTTCACAGTTTTAATAGGACTTAAAACAATTAATGACTTAAGATTTATTAATAGTCCAGCTGACTTACAAATAAAATACAATTGGTAATGTTTTCATCGACACATGAAATTATGAATAATAATTTAGAACCAATATAACTTTAATTAGCATAACAAAAAGATAAATATATTGTTCGTGTTTAAAGGGATAAGTATACATATTTATGAATATAAAATACAAAAGATATTTTGGTATCTACTTACGTATGTGCGAGATAAGAAGGTATTGAATACGATTTATGTTTGTTTGAGATTCTGAATCAGATGCCAAATATTTTTAGCTTTATAATGTAATGCGGCCTAACTTTACGTGCTTTTGACCGCTCCATGGAAAGCTGGTGAACAAAAGCCAATTCTCGTAAATATAATTATTCAAATTACATTAAAATATAATTCCGATTGCATTTCGATGCAATGTAATTTACGAGAATTGGCCTTCTTTATTCAAATTTCATTGCAATATCGTTTCGATTGCATTTCGATTACAAACAATACCCTCAAAGTCGCTCAAAATACCCTCAAAGTAAAGTATTTTGGTATTCTCAAGAATATTTTTTGTAATCGAAATGCAATTGGAATGATATTGCAATGTCATTTACGAGAATTGGCCTTCTTTATTCAAATTTCATTGCAATATCGTTTCGATTGCATTTCGATTACAAAAAATACTCTCAAAGTAGCTCAAATACCCTCAAAGTAAAGTATTTTGGTATTCTCAAGAATATTTTTTGTAATCGAAATGCAATTGGAATGATATTGCAATGTAATTTACGAGAATTGGCCTTCTTTATTCAAATTTCATTGCAATATCGTTTCGATTGCATTTCGATTACAAAAAATACTCTCAAAGTAGCTCAAATACCCTCAGAGTAAAGTATTTTGGTATTCTCAAGAATATTTTTTGTAATTGAAAAGCAATCTGAATATTGTAATGAATTTGAACAATTTTATTTACGAGAATTAACCTTCTGATCTTACTTTCAAAATCAGTGCAATGACGTCACTATTATTAATTACTCCTGGGGTTGAAAATTAGTCACGACCACCCTACTATATAGTCCTGGAGGTCACTGGAGTGTTGTTAACGATTACTACTTCATTATATTATTAACAAAAGGCGCGAACTGTCGTTAGGGTCTTTTTGTTTCAATTTTTTAATATCACAGAATTATTACTGTAATTTGCATAGTTACTGTGTGTGGGGTCGAATGTATGAGAGAATGGAACTTTCTGCAGTTTATTTTGAATTTATTTAGGCAGACAGCATGTTTTAGTTTTAAATATTATCTTTGTATTGACGACCTGCCAAACACTGGGTTGCGGGTTCGATTCCCGCCTTAGACAGATATTAGTCTGTGGTCTGGTTGTTTATATGTATTATAAGTACATATTTACAAAAGAAAAGTATACAAGTAGTATATCCGTTATCTAGCACCCATAACACAAGTCTAGTTAACTACTTAGCTTTAGGCTAGTTGGCGAAGTGTGGAATGTCCTGCAATATTTATTTATATTTTATATTTATTTATTATACTCTACTTTTCTTTTCATTTAGATAAGTAATCTGTCGTCTTTATTCTTATGTGTTTGTTTTTAAGGTTGCGTACCTCTTGAGGTACTTGGGATCTTTCAATTGTATGTTTTTCTATCTGTCTAGTCTGTCAAAACGCTTTTCCTTAGGAACAGGTAGAGATATTCAGTTGAAGTTTATATCGTCTTAAGTCGCTATTAGGTGTACAAAAACAAGTCTATAAGTCAAGACGATCAAAAGATATGGCCATATTTCGATTTTTGCAAAAAGGAGACTGGGACCTATGGGCTAGATTGTAGGAAGTTGAGAAATAGCTTCAAAAATTGCTAATTTTTTTCTATATTAATACTTTAAAAATCAGTCTAATTCACAATCTAGAAACTGAAAACTTGAAAAAACTGCACTCGAAAAAGAAACATTGGCTGTATACACAAATCGTACGAAGCCATAACTACTGTCATACTGAGCACTAGCTCAGTGTTGTCAATTGAGTTCAATTTGCACATTATTTGTAACTTTGACTCTTCCATTGTCGTGTGCCCTCCACAAAAACTTTATTATTATATATTTTATTTGACATTTTTTACCTACCTAACCTCGACTACATAGTTATATTTAACAGGTTATTGTATATTTAGTGTTTTCCCTACTGTTAAATCTTTTTTTAAACAATGTCGCAACTCCATTTTTTTTCTTTTTCTACATAAAAAAGATCCTTTTGAATTTTAACTTGTAGCAACACTGAACTCATTCGTTTGTTTCCGATCGAGCGATAAGTGTTTTGAGTTTTGTTTTCGTTTTATTTATTGACCACCTGCACCTGCACCTGGACTTCTGAACCTGAAAACCCTGACTCACCATAGCTACCACAGCGGAAACCGATATTCTTGCCTTCACGACTGACCTGGACTCGTCATTTTGGATTTTACCGCTGAAAAATCATAAAAATAGGTAGCTCATAACTTTACTCTCTGATTGCCAAATCCCGTAAAATTTTCAGGGTTAGTTTAATAATGTATTAGGTATTATTTGGCACCAGTTTCATCCTTCTACATCCAGGCCCCAGATCCTAAGAAACGATCCCCGTCTCCTTTGTGAGTAACAAAGCTCACCTTAATTTTTAGTAATTTTTTTTTTCGGATTCTTCCCTTTAATTGTGATGTAACAATTTTTTATTAACTACTAGCTGCGCCCCGGGGTTCACCCGCGTAATAATTTTCCCTGACAATAACAACCACAACAATATTTTTTTTTTTTTAAATTAGTCCAGACGCGTGATATATCCTACTAATATTATAAATGTGAAAGTTTGTGTGTGTGTGTGTGTGTATGTTTGTTACTCCTTCACGCTAAAATTACTTGACCGATTGCGATGAAATTCGGTATGAAGATTGCTGGAGGTCTATATTAACATATAGGCTACTTTTTATCCCGATATTCCCATGGGGTCGGGACTTATGCGGGTAAAACCGCGGGGCGCAGCTAGTATATACATAGATTCTATTGTGTTTGTTTTTGTTACGTATTTTTGTTAAGTATTTGTTTTTTATTACTTGGCGTGTGTATGGCGTGTGCTTGTCTAGATAAACTTATTTCTTACTTTAATAATAATACCAGCGCAATAGATTACCACTTTTACATATTCCGTTGAAATTAGAACTTTTGCATCAGAAATTCTACCAATATTTCAGGGTATTCTGCGTAGACTAGGTGCATGGTCATGGCAATTAAAGGTTATATGCTACAAACATATTTGCTCTAGTGTCTTATTCAGGGAGGAAACAGTCGACTACGTTTGTATGAAGATAGAACCGATAACCATCTTAATCTTGCGCAGCATTTTGCTTGGCTGATGACGCCTGATCATCGAAGTATCAGTGCCCTTAATATTAACTTATTTCCTGATATCTTATGGTTCAAATCCCAGCAGGCCGTGAACTAATGAATTTTTGTTAAGAAAAAAATATGTGCGCTAATTGACATAGCTCTTACGGTGAAGGAAAACATTGTGTGAAACCCACGGCTTAGTTGGCTCCAGAATTATCGACAAGTTCTTTCCCTCTGGACATGGTCGACTAAGCTGAGAGGGTAGTAGGTGCTGGGCAAGCCTGGGACCCAATTAAAAAGGGTCTACTGGCGGAAAGCATACGTACCCGTATACAAGTACAAGTTCCTGATATTTTTAGAAAACATTTTCAACAAGTATTCAAAGTTAAGGACACGACCGTATCTATGTTAATACCGAGTGCACCCTCTTTCACATAACACCTACTTATAATGCAATCTATGCTAAGAATCTGGTGTTTTTTTTACTTTGAGTGTTGTAGTTTCTGTTGCCGTGGCAACTAGCATAAGCCGCGATAAACTGTCTACGGTGATCTAGTGTTAGGTACAAGATAACGCTTAGGTATGTCTAGTTTTCGTTTATCGTCGTCTAACGTTTAGGGCAGGGATTCCGAAAGTGGGTTCCGCTGAACTGTAGAATACCTACTCTAATGATAAATAACAGCTAATGATAAATAACAGCTAATGATAAATAACAGCTAATATTAAAAAAATAATACCGCGGGTACAAACATTATTTTGGAATAGCTCAAAATATGTGAATTTTATGTTTAGGTTTAATTAGTTTTTACATGATCTTTTTTATATTTTGTTCTTTTTTTTTTGATTCATATTTTGTGTAATTAATGTAGCAATGTTAATTATTATTATTTTCTTTACTTAAATATAATTAAAACTAATTTAAAGTCTAAAGTAACATTACACTTAATTAAAAATAGTATTCAAATATGTGATGGTAAGTTTTTATGTGGTTCGAAATATCGAACTCCATAAAATTAATTAATTAAATATAGTAAACATACCGTTTTAAATAACTTTGTTTGTTTGTTTCAGATCCATATCAGATGTTTGGTCCGACGAGCAGTCGGCTTGCGAATTCAGGTAAATTAAATATATGAATTAATCTGAATACATCTGCTTTCCCTATGGAAACCTATTGATATGATGAGAAAAATAATAAGTATACCTACCTATAAATATTTAACGCAACAATACGTACACATATATTCAAACATAAATTTCATTTATCTTATAATATAAAAATGAATCGCAAAATGTGTTGGTAAGCGCATAACTCAACAACGCCTGGACCAATTTGGCCAATTCTTTTTTTGGTCTGTTTGTTATTATCAGGAGAAGGTTTTTATGAAAGAAAATATTAAGAAAGTTGCGCAGAAAATGATTACGCAGGTGAAACCGCGGGGCGCAGCTAGTTGAATATAATTTCATAATAATACCTGTTACCTCTTGAACTATATCGCTTTAAGATAAGCTAGAACCTTTTCAAAAATTATGCTATTGAAAACGGTAGGTACACAATAAATTATTGGCGTTCTCATCTAATCAAGATGTTTAATACAGCATCACTAACTTTAATCTATTATTATAATATTAAAGGTGCTAGGGTCTAGGATATAGAAGATGAAGTAGGCTCGTCCAGAAAATGCCACAAATCGGTATCGGGGCTTTTTAGTAATTAAAAATTTGAATTCTATTCACTTACCGTAAACTAGCTTTTGCCTGCGACTTCGTCTGCGAAGAAGTCGAAAATGGTTCAAGTAGGATAGGACCAAGGAATCACGTTGTCCCATACAAACTTTGCCCCACTTTTTCCTTTCCTTTCCGTCATACAAAGAACATGCCCTCCTAGTTTCTAGGTCTAGGTCTATACGATCAGCGGTTTAGGCTGTGCGTTGATCCGTCAGTCAGGACAAAGCATTTTATTTATGTATAGATGAATAAATACTTGTTTTAGGGTTTTTAGATTTTACAATATTAAGGTGGGGTAAATGAGGGATGAAAGTCTAAAAATTATATTTAAAAAAACTTGAGAGGTGTCAAGGGACACCCGAATTGAACGAAGTTTCTTTCGATTAATTAGTGAAGGAATTGTAATAAAATCAAAAAGTGTCGTTACAACTTTTGGTCTTATTTCCGTCTAGCCCCCTTTCGCAACGCGCCATAAGGAACTTCGTTCCGAAAAAGATACTTCACAAAATAATGGACATGAAACTACTTTGCAATTTAAAGTTTTAATCAAGTACATCAAATCCTGTTAGTATAATAATATGGCTTCCACTCCACTAGGGAGTCACTCGCGCCACACTACACCGTACCGAGACATATCACGATAGACAATCACAGTAGAGAACGAGTCGCCATAGAGGTAAAATACTCATCGTTACTAAACCGTCCACCTGAGTAAAGAAAGACTAAGTGTCCACGCGACATAGACACAAAAGTCTCGGTTTATACGTAAATATGTAAGAGGCAAACATGAACAATTGAACACCTATGTGTGTGTATTGCGGATTGGTGTGTTTTTGTGCAAGATTGCCTGAAAGGGACCGCTTTTAGCGGTAAGGCCACCTTTTGTATCTACCATTTTGGTTTTAAGATTTATGATAACGTTTTTATATCGATGAACACCTTACTGCACTCACAAAAAAGTGTCATGTTACGGTTACGTTATTGATATGGTAGGTAACCATAGAGACGTATTAAAGTATGTAAAATGGTAATTAAAAGAGGTAGGTTAAGAACAGATAACTAAAGAAGCATCTACCAACGTTTTGTAAAATTTTACCCGAACGCAGTCGGGTTTTCATCACGTTAATAATTCTAAATTTAATTTAGTACAAGTAATCTTTTTAATTTTTAAAACGATCAGTTGAATACATGCCTTAAACATATAAATAAATAATTAAATTAAATTTATAAAATTATGCAATGTTTCATCAGTGTTTTCTTATGACGTTATCATGTAAAATAATCGTCCGTAAACCAAAACCCTAAATACAAAATAAACAATCTTATGCCTTGTAATCTGGTGACAGATATTTCGAGTAGGTTACTGACTGATTGAATTAACCGGAAACAAATGTCAAGGAAAAAATATGAAAAAAATATTGAACAAAGAATAGAGTACGTACTTGCTATCAACGATCATTGTCAGAAGATCCATTGGCGAGATCTAGGATGGATCTAGTTTAACATACAAAGTTATGCAAAGCCAAAACGTTGAACCCAAAATGCTTTGTTGTACGCAATTCTATTGTAATTTAAAGGAGCGGTGTTGGCTTAATGGTAGATACCTCGAATTTCATTCTGAAGGTCATGAGTTCTAATCCCGGCCGGCCATGCACCAATGGATATAGGATGTGCGCTAATTGTCATTGCTTTTACGGTAAATGAAAACATGGTGATGAAACCCGCGGCTTAGTTAGCTCCAGAAGTATTGACAAATTCTCTCCTCTGGACATGGTCGACTAAGCTGAGCGGGTAGTAGCTGCTGGGCAAGCCTACTCCATCCTCACGCAAAAAGGACCCAATTAAAAAATGATATGATTGCGGAAAACAGCCCGCATACAAGTTGCAATGTAAATATTTTATGTCTTTACGTGTGACACGTCACAGTGTGGGAAAATTGCTATCTACCTGATCAACCCTCAAAAGGTGAAGTTAATGGGCTAAATAAGTAGAAATGTCACGCTGCAACGATTGTACTATATTGCCACTCAAAGCGGGGGTGACTTTAAAATATTATTATTGCTGTTTGATTAGTAATATTATGTTTAGAAAAGTTTTTTGTTTTAAAATTATTATGTTAGCAGTTAGGCGTAAAACGGTTTAATAAGTATTTTGAGTCTATATTTGAAAATTGCTGTCCATACACATCTTACCCTTGTCTTTCCTCAACTTCTTGTCCATCCAAAGGTTTGGCTGGAAGGTTGCTTTGAGAAGTCGCGTATATATCTATACTTCTATACAAAAATTATAATGAACGCACTAATCTCAGGAACTAATGTACTTTTATCGCGGACGGTTCATAAAGTGGTAACCTTGATTTGAGCTTTGATTTTCCATAATCACAGTCAATTTCACCCCATAAATTGTTAATAATTACCCCATATTAAAATCTATACAACAACACGTAAAATCTAATGATAATTATTGTGACCCTATATGCGGCGCACGCGCAAATCTAAATTTGAAACAATTTAACGCCACGTGCCATCCCTGACTTCATGTTAGCTATTGGGGCGCGTTCACACGATCGTGTTTACCTGTCGTGTCACGCCATTATTAAAACGCTGACGTAAAGTTAAACTGTGTACACTGTGGTTACCTAAGGCGTGAACTTTGTTTTAGGGGTTCTTCTTTTAAACAATATAAAGATAATAATTACTTTAAAATATTAATAATCACGGAGGTTGTCCTTGACTGCATTTTATAATGCAGACAGGGATAATCGCCGGTTTGGTGTCCACATCATACTTTGCTATTAAACTTGTTAAGGGACTCTACGTGTTGGCTTCGGTTCCACGCTCGCCTTCTTAAGCTCAGGGGCTCTATAGCACCGTGATATTAGACACATCATTATTTTTTATTAAAATGATCCCAATTTTTCAATTGATTTTCAAAAAAGGATAGGGTTCTCAATTCGTTGTGTATACATTATAACTTTTTATTGTTTTAGTAACTAATCTGACAGAGTATCAATTCCCAGAACATTTCTTGTGCTAAAGAACTTCGTAGAGCGATTAAAATAATTTCCTAAAAAATAAAAGATATGCAAAACATTAATTTAACCACAAATAATTAAACCCCAAAGTTTTATTAACTATCTAACCTATCATAGTTCCTGTTCTCAAAAGCTCAATATTTCGTTGTTCATCGCATTAATTTGTAAATCATAAAACCGATGAGGCGCAAAGACAACAATGGCGCTAGTGAGGCGAAATGCGCAACTCCGCGCTCGACGCTCGTCTGACACAACATGTTATAAATCACGGTGACTGTACGCTCGTGTGAACACGCCCTTATCTACAAAATGCTGGAAGTAGCTAAGATGAATTGGTTAGTTTATTTTAAGTATAATCTTTGGGTTGTTACAGTAGGTATTTTAGCAAAGAAATAGAGTAATAGAGCTTAAGGCATATTCTGCTCTCGTAATTAAGTACACACAGTATCTTCGAAAATTTAATTTAGAGAAAAAGGCGGTTTATGATTTTAATTTTACAACCTGTACGGTGCGGTGGTTGAACACATTTCTGACGGATAGCTAAACCAACCTCTGTGGTAGAATGTTAAGTCTCCTTGCTAGAGATTAGCTACATATCATCGGTTATACGTTACGTATGACGTCACATTTGGTTTTTGCAAGTGACAGTGACTTGATAACTTTAAATTATCAAAAAAAAATAGGTATTACACTAAAATATATGCAAAATACATGGAATTTAATTGATAAAAGTAAGCACTTATAAATACTAGCAGCGCTCCGCAGATTTAACCGCGTAACTTTTGATCCCGTACGTATTTCGGGATAAGAAATAGCTTATCAATTTATCCTTATACCAAGCTAAAATCAAAATCGGTCCAGTAGTTTCGGAGCCTATGTAATGCAAATAAACATACAACCAAATCTTTCCTGTTTTTTATAATATTAGTAAGTTTACATAGATAAAGACAATTTAAAAAAAAAAATATTAAAAAGACTTTATTTATTTCAGTATACATTATTATATTAGGAACTAAATACGAGATACAAACAAATAAAATCTAAAAATTAAAACTAAACCTATTCGAACAAACCCCTCCCCAGCGTTCCCGGTGCAAAGCTGGACAATATGCAAGCAGTTAAAAAAAAATTAAAGAAAAAACATTCTGAAACTTTTTGACAAACAGTAAAAAAAATATCTGGCAATATGTTATGTTGAGTGTAAAGGCCGTTCCACACGAGTGCGTTACCGAATCGTTCGTGCGAGAGGCAACATAGCCGCCCAATATCACGACACAGTGGGGTCCGACCCTAACCATTAACCTACGAAACTATAGCTCCGTGTAAGAATAGTGTTTTTATGAGACGCATGTTTAAGGGGAGGGGTGGTCTTCTACGGTCTATGGATTGTCTCAACTTGATTCGAAATGTGGTTTTCGTTCAAAAATTAATCTATCGTAATAATGGGCATAGAAAACTTTAAGCAGTATCAGGTCGCTGCATACGTAATGGGATAAATCATCGGACTGGTCGGGGACGTAACGTAAATCGTATTCGTGGTCTTAAAACATACGTAAAGTGATTTTTCTCGTGTAGGACGGAATTTGGCAATTTCTTGACAGCGGTTCATATAAAAATATCACGTCCCGTCCGGAATGAGAAAAAACGTTACGTATGCAGCGACCTTAAATTACGAGTATCAAAGCAATCGAAGTAGTAGTTTTTGCATGAAGAAGTAACAAACAAACACACAAACTTTCACATTTATAATATTAGTAGGATTCCCAGGCTTCATTTTAATTCTTCTAGGACACTGTTTCCTCGCGACCATGACTATTGTCACATAGTCGATATAAGTCATAGCGTAAGTGAGGTTCTAAGCACACTGAAACGTTGATAAGACCATTGAAAGAAAACGCTGAGTTAACCCATTTATTCTCGTTGTTCCCATTTAGGACCACGTTATTATTAATCTCTCTGTCTAATTCTATAGATAATGGATTGAGTACGTATAGGTATGGCGTACTCTGATGTCGTGATCTTTGTATAAAATTACCCTTGATTTAATTTCTTAAATAGTACGTTTGACCCCAGGTTCAGGGCAGATCCAGTTGTGGCAGTTTCTTCTGGAACTTTTGAGCGATTCGAGCAACTCCGGCTGCATTACGTGGGAGGGTACCAACGGGGAGTTCAAGCTGACGGATCCGGACGAGGTGGCGCGCCGTTGGGGTGAACGCAAGTCCAAACCAAACATGAACTACGACAAACTGAGCAGAGCGCTTAGGTATTATTAAGATGGGTTAGGTTCAAGCCATTGCGACTGAACGGGTACCCAAATAAAGCTGAGCTTTTGTGCTTTTGCAAATGTTTCTTATTAATTGTTTAACTATTGATTTCTGTTGATTTTATTTATAATATGGACACATTTAATAACTATTATTCTTTGTGCAGATACTACTACGACAAAAATATCATGACGAAGGTACACGGGAAGAGGTATGCATACAAATTCGATTTTCAAGGCTTGGCTGCGGCCACGCAGCCGGCGGCAAGCGACCCAACATACAAGTACCAGAGCGATTTGTTCATGAGCTCCTACCACCATTCAGCTAAACTTTCGTCTTTCATGGCCCCACATGCGGCCATGCCCACTTCAACAGGTAATTAATGAAATAATGACATAGGTACCTTTACAGCAAAGCGAATGTCTAAATAGTTTTTGTATGCAAAATGGCTTCAATATCATTTAATAAAACCTATTTATACATATTTAAAACAATTTCAATAAATTCCTAAAAAAAATTGAGTTATTACCAAAAAACAAGAACTATCATATCACATTTTAGGTTGAATTTAATTTAGATACGTGTACACCATCCCCCGGCAAGTTGTATCACTAAAATCGCTAACCCAAAATCATCATTAAAACCCACTTGAAACAAAATTCAAATCTCTGCAATAGCAACTTAATTACCATTTAAAAAAACATGTCACCCTAAGTAGGTTACGATGCACCCTTCATTCGCAGTACAGGGTTAATCTGCAGTCGGTACACTCGCGCCGACAAATATTTACTTAGTACTCGACAAAGCTTGTCGCTGGCAGGGCGAGTCATCTACTTGACTTAATGGAACACTATTTAAATGTGCCACTTTAGGTACGTGTGACATGTCAGGGTTAAAACCGAGTTTCAAAGAAAAACGGTAAAGCTACGTTAAATTCAAAGAGTTTATAAATTTGAAACTAATCTGAGATTTGAAGCTATTTTGTATCAAACTCCTGTACGAACCTTGCGAAAATTTTGTAAAATATACTTGTGTTCATCATACTTTGCTATCGTTATAATTATGTTTTTCAAAATAATATTTTTATTTATGTACTTGCTAGTGTTAAGAATATCATTATCTTTCTGCCCTCATCCTAATTTATTTGAAGTTCTCCTTCTCCATTCTCCATTATTAACTGTCACCCTTCATTTACAATCCAAAACTATGTGAGACAACCCTGTCCACACAGTCCATCCCTATTTTTAGGTCCCTCTCTCTCATAACCATGATACTGATGGATGGACTGCGTGAGACAGGGTTGTCTCACATAGTCTATCCTTATTTGGGGTACCTATGTCTTCTTTTTCCATTCTCTTGTATTAGCTGTCATCTCATCGTTATACTGATACCTGATACTGCTTAAATTCCCATATCTCATGGGTGTGAGAGAGATAGTGGGACATCTCTCTCATGGTCAAGTATTATGGAGAGAAAAAGGGACGATCTAAGAAAATACGGATGGACTGCGTGAGACAGGTTGGGAGAAAACTCAGTCTCAAACAGTCCATCCATATATTTTCTAAGGGCCCTTTCTCTCATGCCCATGAGAGAGACGTGGGTGAATGGACTGTATGGGACAGAGTTGTTTCACATAGTCTATACATATTTGGGGTATGTTTTTTCTATTCTCCTATATTAGCCGTCATCTATTGTTATCCCCATGTCTCATGGGTATGAGAGACAGTAAATCATCTCTATCATGGTCAAGTATTAAGGAGAGGAAAAAGACGATCCAAGAAAATATGGATGGACTGTGTGAGATAGGGTTGGATTGCGTGAGACAACCCTGTCTCACACAATCCATATTTACAAGAGAGAGGTCCCTTTCGGTCTTGGCTTCCATACCAACTAAAAACGTGAACTGAGTTACAGATTATGTTATTATATGACCATAGTAACTATGTATTGAGTGAAACTCTTGTTCCAGCTTCGATATTCCCGTCTGCATCGTGGGGTAACTGGGGAGGAGGGGGCAGCAACCTGTATTCCCCCCACTCGATGGCGCCTCCCCACGTGACTTCGCACCTCGGCTCCTATCCGCACTACGCATGACCTGTCTAAACTGATTGCTGTTGTAGGGTAACCAAGAGCTATTGTGACTATGAACAAAGGTAAATGGAAATAATAACAAAAAGATGGTTGTCTGTAAAGTCTATTTTCGGACGATAATTTTACGTGATAACGTCATACGAAAACGATGAAAAATCGAGTTTTATTTTTGTTTTTCCTCATAGTATATATTTGTTCCTTTAAATTTTTTTCTATATAACGTCATACGAAAACGATGAAAAATCGAGTTTTATTTTTGTTTTTCCTCTAAGTATATATTTTTTCCTTCAAATTTTTTTCTATATATTTTTCCTCAAAGTATATATTTTTTTCCTTCAAATTTTTTCAATATGTATTTTTGTTTCTTTTATTTTTCCTTTATATAAGTCTTATATTCGTCACTCGTCACCATAACACAAGCCTAGATGAGCGATATTAACGATATTAAACAAACACGAGACGCGTCATATTCCCTGAACATGACGGCGTCATGTTCCCGGAACATGAAGCGTGACATTATGTTTTTTGTGAATCTATTTATTAGACGTTATCACGTGAAAAGGCGGCCCCGGACTTTAAATGTATATAATAATGATGAACAATGTGTTTCTCACTAAATTATGGGTTAATATACAGGTTGGTTAATTTGAGTAGGTCTAGAAGGTCCTAGAACTGCTACAGCATCTACGAGAAAAAAGTCTTTTAGACCAATTATTTGCAAACATATGTTGGTATTTAGGTGTAATTTATTCTATATTAAATAACCACAAAGTTTTATCTAACAAACAGTTTTGTCGGTATCTATTTAACATCTAAAAACTACAGAGGTTTAGCTTGATGCCAAATAGACATCAGTCTATATACATATCTTTTAGAGCAATAATGTAGTTAAATCCTCTAGTTACTAAAGTAGAAAAATCCTCTTTACAAGAAACCCGTTTCATAACAAGAAGTTATACCAAATTAGAAAAAAAATAGCTAAAGTACCTACCTGCCCTTACTGACCTACTCGAATTGACCACCCTGTATATTGAAATCTAATAATTCAATAGCAAAGCCAGAAATTATCAAAAAATCAGGTACGCAGTTGCAATAGATATACGTGAAAACCAAATAATTTTCATTTTAATTCAATAAACCTGAAGAAATTGGATTAGCAACATCCGTTACAAATTATGGCGTATTTATGACGTCATATCTGTCATTTGGTTTTTGTAATGACCTTTTTTAAAGACTATTCCAGACGTTTTTATGTATCTATTGCGGTTGCGTCCTGGCCTTTTTTCTTCAAATAAGCCTCATTGTAAAGTAATATTTTATTGTTTACATGTCAAGAGATGGCAGTTTATTCAAGAATAATTGCAAAAGATGTTATTTTAGTTTACCTTTGTACTATATAGTCACAATGTATCCTAGTTAGGGAGCTCGTCATATGATTTGAGTGTATTGGTACCAACTGATTGACACGAAGATCCATTGATAATGCCCCAAGTCGCCTTATTCTCGAATTTCTTCAGGTCAAGGTCCAGAACGACTTCGAAATTTTTTTCAAACATAAAGTCATTTTATGACAGCTTCGGAAATCATTCTGCTGCTATAATATTCGGTAGATATGACCTTGGTTACACTTCCTGAAAGTTTAAAACCATCAGTATTTAATAGATCCAGAGTTATATTTTTTTTATATTTTGGGCATATCTCTAGGTCTTAACATTTTACGTAGGTCAAACTTTGGAGAAAGTATGTCCAGAATCATATTCACCTATATATTAAAACAGCAGATGGTTTCCAGTCTTTATTTCTAACTCTTTTGAACTTTTTGATAACCAAACCCAGGCGACTTGGGGCACTACCAACAATGATATTTCATGCCCGACGGTATCAACACATTAATTGAAATCATATTATGCAGTGCTCCCTATCTATACGGGTCACCTTACAAATTAGGCTGCCGTGGATATTACTAAACTAACTTTGGCATAAAACATATCGGTAGGAGACGTGAGCACATGGACAAACAGGGGCATTGATTGCTTTAATACAATGTACGGTAGATTGAGCATTCCATACAAAAGAGTACGGTAGATTTAGCATTCCATACAAAACGTCAGTTATATTTTGTTTTGTACCTAATCAAAGCGTTGAGAGTACTGTGCAACTATTTTGTATTTTTTTATTTAACACAAGTAGGTACGGTAGATTTAGCATTCCATACAAAACGTTAGTTATATTTTGTTATGTGCATAATCAAAGCGTTGAGAGTACTGTGCAACTATTTTGTATTTTTTGTAAAACACAAGTACGGTAGTTTTAGCATTCCATACGAAACGAGTTCGGTAGATTTAGCATTCCATACGAAACGAGTTCGGTAGATTTAGCATTCCATACAAAACGTCAGTTATATTTTATTTAGCATTCCATACGAAACGAGTTCGGTAGATTTAGCATTCCATACAAAACGTCAGTTATATTTTGTTTAAGCGGTGAGAGTACTGTGCAACTATTTTGTATTTTTTGTATAATACAAGAACGGTAGATTTAGCATTCCATACAAAACGAGTACGGTAAATTTAGCATTCTATAAAAATCAGTTATATTTTGTTTTGGGCTTAATCAAAGCGTTGAGAGTACTGTGCGACTATTTTATATTTTTTGTATAATACAAGTACGGTAGATTTAGCATTCCATACAAAATGTCAGGTAAATTAAGCTCTCAGCATTTTATTGATGACAGTAACCTGTCCACCGTACTAGTACTATCAATCGAGCCATATTGGTTCGTTAGTCGGTGACGTCTTCGAATAGACGAAGGAAATCGACTGACAAACCAATCAAATAAACATCCGCGGTAAATCAACCAATGAGAAGTGTGTTCACGTCTTCATACGGTATCTGTGGGAACAGTGGAATAGAAATATAGTTTCTGAACCTTTTCATTATCTTTTCATCTTCGAGCATCGTATTTGAAGATAAATTCAAATGTTTGCATATGTTCAGAGAGATACTCTCTGTTCCACTGAAATTTTTTTTTTCTAAGATCTATTTATTGGCCGATTAGTCGGTATATTTGTCTATATGTTTGTTATTAAGTTTCGTATACCAATGTGTGTGATTGGTAATTAAATGATTAAATAATTTAAGTATCTACTAAAAATAAAAATGACAGGACCTATGAATCTCAGACGGCCGTGCACCAATGGATTTTTCTTAAGAAAAATTTATGTGCGCTAATCGACATTGCTCTTACGGTGAAGGAAAACATCGTGATGTAACCCGCGGCTTAGTTGGCTCCAGAAGTATTGACAAGTTCTCTCTTCTGGACACGGTCGACTAAGCTGAGAGGGTAGTAGGTGCTGGGCAAGCCTACTCCATCCTCACGCAAAAGGGAATCAATTAAAAATAGTCTAGATGCGGAAAAAAGCCCACATACATACATAGCCTATATAGAGAAATGACGGACAGGTTCGTGTAAATAGACATGCTAATTTAATACATCCCTATATGCTAGAGCGGTCTAATGGATTCCCGACCGGCTGTAAATACATTATACACCAATGGATTTTTCTTATGAAAAATGTATTTCTTGGTTGTCTTCAGACGTATTGACAAGTTCTTTCCTCTGGATACTGTCGACTAAGCTGAGAAAGTAGTATACGTGCTAGACTACTCCATCTTCACGCAAAAAGACCCAACTTAGAGGTCTTGCGGTAGACAGCCTGTAGTACACATGTACATGTCTCCCATATACTATGCTATGAAATATGGTAGACGTCTTAAAATAAAATTGTTAATGATGTTATCGAAAAACCCCATGAGTTTCTTGTGGCTTCTTCTCATGGTGGGCGCGTTCCGAAGACACACATCCTAACTTAGTTTTAACGCAGATTCGAGTAGTCGTATATATTTATGTAGACGGATATTATTTGATAAAATAAATAAATTTTGATTACAATATATTTTAATCTGCTGTTAACCCTCACCTTCTTTGTATTCTACTTTTCTATTTAGTCTCTGCTCTGTGTGAAGGGACGTATTGAAAAAGCATTTCAATATACGCAGCCAAGATAACAACGATCCTTTGATACCTTGCATAATTTGTACGTAAACTAACAAATTAGGCAGGTACTGGTAAGCTCATAAATGGTTTTTACTAAACACAAAAGAAAGAAACACTTTTGAGCCCAACAGTATTCAACTAATCACACCTTGGCAAGGTAGTTTTTTCTAGTCTGTTAAATTATTAAGGCCAGTTGTACACAATTATTCCCATCATGTTACATAAGTTCGATCAAAAGAACTGTAGTACAAAACATTTTTATTTAATAAAGTTCTCTGGAAGAAAAAGTATCCATACGTACAGTTTTATTTTTTTGTTTTATATTTATTGTGAAAATGAAAAACGAGAAAATTGAAAAAATAGTTATTTAATAATTATATAAAATGTTTTTTTTTATTTAGGTAAGTACCTATATATTTATTTTTAATCTAACTCTTTATAAAAAACGTGATCTTTTGAATTCACGCTAGTCTTCTATAAAAAAAAATGTAAATAATAGATACTTACTCTCTATATTATAAGTAGAATTATTTATTTAGGATAAACAAAATGATAAAATTTTCCTAATTACGTAAATAAAAATGATTTTAAAGAAAATAACATTGAGAAAAGGTAAATATTTGTAAAATTATCAAAAATTTTGTAAGTAGCAATAAAAAGGTGATCCACAGTTTTGAGTTTACGTAGTAGTAACACTCTACTCTACATTGTTTTTCGCTAGATATTGTCTATTCCTGAACCATAGAGAATTTTTGAACTGTGTCCTACACCAAAAATAAAATCCTTCATACAATAGTATCGAATTGATGTCTTAGCATCATTAGCATGTTGAAATTGTGTTAAAACTACGACTGTCAATAGCTATCAACTGTCAACGAATTAAAATAACTGTCAACTGTCAATAGCATATCGACGTCAAACGACAAGAAAGCGCAGATAAAAGAAAATGGTAGGTACTACTAAAAGTTCCACACAGTTTCAACAAATATATGGCGTCACAAATAGTTTTTTTAATTTCGGTCTGTGACCAAAACCAAATGGCTACTGGCGCTCGCACGCCATGGTGTCAAGTCTTTATCTAGTTGATTTTTTTCAGTTGGCAATCGAAAGGTTAATGGATTAGCCTATCTATGCTCTAGTCTATGGGCTCACCTCTGGTTTTACGTTTCACAGTCAGAAACTGTTTCAATAGAGAGTACATAACACTGGACCTTATCTCATCTCGTAGAAGCGTTAGATTTCCTAATCACATATTGAGTTGGTATTTACCAAGTAGGTACATTCGAAGCATAATAGCGAAACGTGCTTAAAATAGTAATGTTCGATCTTCTTTGTATTCTTCTACTACTTTTAAAAGATCGACTAAAAAGCCACACAATTACGAGTGTTTTTATTCTTATGTGATTAAATATGATTAAAAATAAACTTATTTTCTTTCTCTCTAGTAAGGTTGCCTCATCTAAATGTGTGTCACGTTTAAAAGGTCGTATTTTAGTACACAATGAAGTAAGAGCCAGTGTCATGTGTTCTCAAACTATAATAACATACAAGATTACTGGGCATTGGCGTGAAAGTGCTCAGCCATAACTTCGGTCTGCGACCGAAGAAAAAAAACAAATAACATACAATAAATAAATGCTAAATAATAATATACCTACTTACATCATTTTTAGGAAAAAAACATAAACAATTATTTATGTAATTTATAATTATTATTAACTGTTTGACAATTTTTTGTGGTAGTTTATAAGTATTTCGGTTTGACATTGAACCTAAAATTCTTTCTGGTTTTAAAATAGACTATTAATAACTTTATTTATAAAAAGTCAAGAACTATTCCAAATAAAACATGAAGCTCAATTATTTTGTGCCATTTCTAAAATCTAAACAAAATATAGAAATACGGCATCAAAATGAGTTCGGCCAACGGAAAATCGAAATATCTTTTCTATGTATGTACCTATATAGATTTATAAATATAATCAGTATTAAAAGAAAGCAATATTTGATTGATTAAAAATATTTATAAATGTTTTTTTTTTATCTGCTAATATATAATGTTTGTATTTATATTAGCTATATCTCAACTGTAATATTATACCCTATATTGTGGTAAAGATTAGTTTGTTTTGAAATATATGTGTGTTTACCAACTTTACCTTCACTTCTTAACTGTTATTTTTTCGGATATATACCTCACATAGTACAGCCAGCAAAAGACTGAGGATACCAGGTGCATATTTTAAAGTTTTATTTTTTAAATAACGGTTCAGTAATTGTTAAAGAAAGAAACAAAATTTTATTTACTGAACACGTCAAAAAATAGACATAAAAAAGCACAAGAAAAAAGTAGTACAGCGCCCAGAAAAAAGGTTTCGTCCTCAGCACGATGCTAGGGCTTCTACCCAAGCGCTGATTTTCAGAACGAGGCTTATTGAGAAGCACGGGTTTAAGTAGTATACTAATTATAAAGTTAAAAATTAATTGATTATCGTTAATTATTCTGCTTCATATCACTAAAGCTTTCGAAGTGTTGGTTATTTCAATATATCAAAAAATTGATAACCCGCAATTTAAAAAAATTAAACTTTAAAATATGCACCTGGTTCCCTGAGTCCTTTGTACGTGCTTTCTGATTAGTATTAAAAAATCATAATAATATGAATATTTAAGTGGAAAATATACTTATTTGTATTTGTTCCTGTAACTAAACTAACTTAAAATTTATTTTACGTAACGTTACTACTGATAATTCATGTGAGTTTTCGTTATTTATTTAAGTAATTTATATATAATATTAATAATTAATTATTAATGAAACGTAATTTTATTTTTAATTTATTTTAATTATATTTTTCATGATAAAAATGTGTACATACTATTTTAAAGTGCAATCGTAATAGAATAATAGATTAGTTTTAGTAATAAATGTACGATTTCATCGTGTATTATAAAATTAACACTTTTATCTCGTATAGAAAATAATGTTAAAAAATAATTTATTTTTAATTAAGGTTATTTTAATTATTTGTGAATGGGGAAAACTACCCGTTTACTATTCGTTTTTTTTTCTGAAAACGTTCCAAATATAAAATCGTGTAACCTTTTTTTTCATTCGAGAAGGAATGCAAAGAGTGCTCGTACAGATTCATCTTTAAAAAGTTGTATTTTATTGAATGTCCACGTTCAAAAAAATTAAATCATTCATTAATTTTTTTTTCAAAATTCGCGCAAATTCGGGTATTTCAAACAAAACGAACGAACTACAAAACAATTTAACAAATTATGATACTGGCTATTTCATCAAGTCGCGCGAAGCCATAATTAATAAAAATAAAAACTATATTATTTTATACATGAAAAAATAAATTTAATTAAGTACACTTTATTTAAGTTATCCCATGCGATGTGATTGTAGTTTTTCCTCAAATTAGGATATTAATTTGTATTATTTATTTAAAATTAAGTACATAATTATGTTTTAAAATTAATTTATAATGCATGTGTCAATATAATGATTACATTTAGTCGTAGTAATACCATTGTATAGATGTTATTGTATTTAAAAATGAATAAACGAAATGAAATTGGGTAATTTTTTTTTAAATGTGTTTAGACCTGGAAATTTAAATAAATAGTAGAGAAATAAAACTTAGACTACCTCCGTGGCGCGGCCAACTAACACACGCCTGTGCAGAAGGTGGCAGAAGGTTGTGGGTTCGATTCCCGCCTCAAAAATTTATGGCCACGTATTTGTTTCTGTCTGACCTATGTTTTTATATTAATCAAATAGGGTTAGGTTAGGTTAGATTAGATTAGCTTAAATGACCCAATTAATAAGGGTCTAATTCCTGAAAGCCCGTATACAAGTACACAAATATAAGATTATTTTTTTAAATGGGCTTTCAGGACAGGAGGTATATCCTACCAAACCTAAGAGAGATAGGAACTGTCTGCCCGATTTTGATAAAAAAAAACTAAAAAAAAAATCATTTTTTTAGTCATACCCAGGCCAGTATTCAAGCCAGATAATTTAAAAAAAATAGTAGTCTCTAAAGTCTGTTATAACGATAACGTCATAAGAAAACATTGATGGTAACCATAGAATAATACGATGCTATGGTTACCTTGTCCATAACGCTCACGTTCCCGTAACGTGAGCGTGACGTCACACTTTTTTGTAAGTGCATTACGGTGTTCATAGATTTATAAGACGTTATCACGTTAAAAATTAATCACTCCATTTTTTGTATCAATCGATAGTGTTGCAGATCAAGAAACAAACATAGTGTACGTCAATTCAAAGAAAATAGCTCTTGTTTTAAAATTACAGAAGACTAATTTTCCCATAATAAATGATTAATTAATTAAAAATTAAGTTTTTAAGTCCATATAATAATAGAGTATGCTACGGACATCTACGGAAAAAATTAATAATTATATTTCCTAGCCCAACTCTGTTACTGTAATTCTCGTAAGTTAGCTATAGATACTTCGATTCCCAAAACAATAGCTACAATATTATTTTCACAGCAGACAAATGAAAACGAAACATAATAAAAAATATATAATAAAATATTTAAAAAAACAATTGGTTGTCTGTAAAGTCGGTTTACGGATGATATTTTTACGAGATAACGTCATAAGAAAACGATGAAATTGAGACTTTTTTGTTATTACTTTATGTATGTTTGTTACTCCTTCACGCAAAAACTACTGAACCGATTGCGATGAAACTCGGTATGGAGATAGCTAGAGACCTGGATTAACAAAAAATACTTTTTATCCCGATTTTACCACAGGATCGAGACTTACGCGGGTGAAACCGCGGGGCGCAGCTAGTAATATATATTTTTTCATTTCTTTCTTCCTTTATATAAGTCTTCTATTCGTCACTCGTCACCATAACACAGGCCTAGATGAGCGATATTACTATTAAATACTCTCATGATACCACGACACATAACGTCACACATCGGGAACGGGAGGCGTCACGTTACCGGAACATGATTTTTTTGTGTGAATGCAGGTATTCCGTCAACACGTCAAAAATACTTACACGGGTGAGACCAAAAAACCGCGAAAAATAAAAATAAAAATATCACGGAATCGGGACGAAAAGGAGAAGAAATTCACACAACCCAATTATCTCAGATTCGTAGCTACTATCTCGTAGTAGGTATAGCTATAATGTAGCGCTCGTTGTAGCTACTTCGATTCTCGTAGAATAGCTACAAAATCGAAGTCATTCTATGAGTAACAGACTAGAGCAGGGTTGGGCAATTTTTTTATCAAGGTGACCTATGAAAAATAGGGCAAGAATTTTTTTAGGGTTCCATACCCGAAGAGTAAAAATGGGAACCTATTACTTAGACTCCACTGTCTGTCACCAGCCTGTGTATCTCATGAACCGTGATAGCTAAGACAGTTGAAATTTTCACAGATGGTGTTTTACTGCTGCCGCTATAACATCAATACTAATAATAAAACTTGAGAGGTGTCAAGGGACACCCGGATGGAACGAAGTTTCTTTCGATTAATTAGTGAAGGAATTGTAATAAAATCAAAATGTGTCCTTACAACTTTTAGTCTTAATTTTTTTCCGTCTAGCCCTCTTTCGCAACGCGCCATTAGGAACTTCGTTCCAAAAAGAATATAATTTTGCGGAAACCTTCGTGCGTGAATTCGACTGCCACTTGACCGATTTTTACTATTACATACATTGTTTGTAACGGTGGATGGAAAGTTAAAAGAGGAAATTTTACTATTTTAAAAACCGATACTCGAACTATCGGTTAACATTTAATGCTATGAATAATGCCTTTTGTAAATTAACACGTAACAGTGTTGACCACATTTACGTAACCCTTAGTAAAACGTGTTCATTTACGCGTAAGGGCGCAGGTACATTAAATAAAAAAATTATAAAGCAAATTTAATCATTCATAGATTTGGAATTAAATAGCCCACAGGGGGCACAAAATAGACACGTCTATTTTGTGCCTAATCAATGAGAGGTCTTAGAAACGACTTTATCATTATTTTATTAACAAAAGTCGATTGCTGCATTTCACTACTAGATACTTTCAGCACCAAATTGGCGAAAATCAAATGGAAGCATTTTATAAAGAGGAAAGGGTACCATGGGCTCTCTCCATACAAACGTAGTCGACTGTTTTCACCCTGGATGATGACACTAGAGCAAATATTTTTGTTGCATAAAACTTATAACTGCCATGACCATGCCATGATTTAGTTTTTGTTTTTTTTTTGTTTTATAAATCTTAATTTCTATGATAATTAGAAAATGAAAAAAAAACATAGGGGCATAGTCATGGCAGTTATAGTTTTTATGGCACAAAAATATTTGTGCTAGTTTCATTATCCAGGGAGGAAACATTCGACTACGTTTGTATGGAGAGAGCACCGGCAACCTTTCACCTTAATGACTGGCTTTTGCTCGCAACTCCGTAGAAGTCGATAGTGGTTCTAATAAGATTTTTATTTAGTTTTAAAATTACCAACTAACGAAATTACGTTGTCCTATTTTTGCCCCCCTTTTTCGCCCCCTTAGAGGTAGAATTTCGGAAAAATCCTTTCATAAGGAATGTCTACGTCAAACAAAGAACACACCCTCCAAGTTTCAAATATCTACGATCAGCGGTTTAGGCTGTGCGTTGATCCGTCAGTCAGGACAAAGCATTTTAAATGTATAATATGTATAGGTATATAGAAGAAGAGAGATAAAAGAGAAGATTTGCTAGTCCAGCGAAATATAATTATTGTGAAGTAATTTGTCAAATTATAGAAAGTCTAATATTATTATTCGTGTACTATTTCAAATAAATTTAATTGTGACATCTATTGAGCAAAACCAAAAATAATACTTACTTAAAAATCTAACAGATGGCGCATTTTGATTAAATAATTCCAAAACTAAGGACTAGATGGCGCTTAGACACACTCTGATCAAATACTTCCATGACAAGGTACTAGTTAGTAGGGCCATGAAACAGTCTGATCAAAAAGTTCTAAGAAAATTGACTAGATGGCGCTTAAACACATTCAAGGTTCCAACGGAAATAAACAGATGGCACTTAGGAAAATTTGTTTCAAATGGTTTCAAGAGAAATAAATAGATGGCACTTAAACAAATTAAAATGAAATAAAATGCGCAGTGGAAATATTACAATTTATAGATGGCGCTATTTGAAACGAAAAATACGTAATTTGCTGTAATGAAGTTGAGAAGTGTATTAGGTAGTTCCAGAATGACGTAATAGATGGCACTGTTATAAAATATTGACTTAGTAGCTTTTATTTCGTTTATTTACAAGTTGTTTATTAATTCATTTTTAACCGATTTCAATAAAGGAGGAGGTTCTCAATTCGTATATAACTATACTAATATGACTTTTAATCACTGTTTCGGTGATTGTATATTCGCTTTATATTCGATATCCATCTCAATGGTTGTACAATGTACAGCCTTTGTCTGACAACAAAAAATACTGTCTGTCTGTACTGTGTCTATTGTCTGAGTCTGTTGTCTGAGTCTGTTGTCTGAGTCTGTTGTCTGAGTCTGTTGTCTGAGTCTGTTGTCTGAGTCTGTTGTCTGAGTCTGTTGTCTGGGTCCATTGTCTGAGTCTGTCTGTCCCACGACACGTTTTGGTTTTTGTTTTACTCGTAGTTTTGGTATAAAGTATTATTTGCAACTCTTGACTAAAGTACGGATTTAAATTGAGGGCCATGAATCACTCGCGTCGATCAGGATTCTACACTTGAATCATCATGAATCACTCCCTACGGTCGTGATTCAGTTGTTAGAATCCTTCTTTTGCTCGTGATTCGTATATGGCCCTCGCTTTAAATCCGTCCTTTATTTATTCACTAGTTGCATAATATACTATTTTTTGACCAGAGATGCTGCTGTATGACCTAGGACCTAAGGGAGTAGGTACATAACCTTATTTCTGAATAATTGTAAACCATTGACGTAAGAAAAATCGTTGTAAAGTCACTGACAAAAAAATTATTTGGGTTGAAGCAAAATCATTCGAAATTCGCTATCTACTTAAAAAATACTTGAACTTCGATTTATAAAAGATGAATTATCTACGTTCTTTGTTAAGGAGTGGTATCAGAGCCAGGCCGGTCCTGAGCAAAGTGGAGACGCCACTAAAGCAGCATGTTGCTAAACATGGGCACGATGGGCCTCCTCAACCATTTGACAACATGCCATTTTCTATACCTAACAGGTTACTTGTAGCTTTCCTATTTGATAAAGTAAAATAGGTTATATTAATACCTAGTTTGGTGATCAGTACCTAGTTGAGGAGTTTCAATAATTAGAAGATGCTCCATTAATCCCTACCTATCTAGAACTGAGCAATTTAGGTACTTATTACATTTTGAGGTGCTATTCTGCTCATTACTCCCAGATTCTTATCAGGATCTGGGAGACTTTCTTATAGGACCAACATGGTGTTAGGTACTATCAACTTACCTTTTAAACAAAAAAGAATACTTACCTAATTGAAATCGGATCTCATAAGGCGGAGATATCCAGAAGCCCCCTATTTGGGGGAAGTAACTCTCCAATTAAAAACCCCGATGACCAATAAAAATCTATCGTCTAGCCTGTTAGGTACTTGCTTACTTATACCAAGTGTCGTCCAGATTGGTTGTTAAATACGACCTCTAAAGGAGTAGGTACCAACAAACATAGGTATGGTCGGAGTCAGAATTGCTAACCCAGTTGAAAGACTTTAAACTTGAACTCAAGCAAGACCTTGGAATCTTGTTTGTGTTGAATACGTTCTAATATTTAATAAGTAGGTATAGCAGTTTTGGAGCTCTATCGTGGGTCTGCAACCCTGAGGTAAGAAAATGCCAGACTTAAAGCAGAGCAGCAGGCTTCGCTCGCTCGGTATATAGCCGCTCATAGAATAATATTTTTTAGACATTTTTGTATCAAACCATACCCCTGGCATTTACATCACTTTGTGGTTTGGTTGAGATCCACCCTACCAACAGGGTATGATGGGTCCATCATGAATTTGCCTTACCTAGTTATAGTAGCAATATTATTTTATGGTTATTCCTAACCAATTTCTTATTCCAGGTATGTGGCAACTTTATGCTTTTGTGTGTTTTTTGGTTCCGGATTTTATGCACCGTTCTGTATTCTCTGGTACTCCATGGCAAAGAGAACATTGTAATTTGATTAGATGCATTATTGCATAATAAATATTTAATTTGAACACTTATACCTAGCTTTTTTTATTTTATTATTACAAATGAGGCAATGCAACCAGCTATTTGGCCACCTTACCTTCGTTATTAGTACAAGGTTTTTACTATCATTGTTTTACTTGCATAAGTATCACCAACAAGTAAACAAAGTCACTCTGCTGTCTGTCTGTCCCTATGTGCTTTTTATTCCTGCAGTTTTTCGAACATGTGGGCTTAGCACTCTTTTTCATACACTTTTCTAACACTTTGAATTGTCTCCCTTTTCTTCTGGAACACAAGCTTCTTTGGGCTCCCTTTTGCTTTAAGACCATGTATTCCATACTCATCCAGTGACATGATTGTCCATCTTCTGCATCATGAAGTGACTGAACCACATATGGCATGCTTCATGTGTAATGGGCATTGCTTTCATCCTTTTCTTGTTACTTCAAGCATATACATCTTGGTTGGTTACATGCAGTTTCCTTTCATATTAATATTGATCTACTTGGTAAGTTTTCTCGATACTGATAGACAAGCACAGCTGAACTTAGTAAGTATTTAAAATGAAACACTAACATTACGATAGATACTATTTATTTAAAACAAAAGCTAATTAATTCACAAGACAACCATCAAGGCCATGAGGGGGGATCACCCTCTTTCACTTTGCCCCCATACAGGCAAGACTTGTCCCTGAAGTTGATCATCCTCAAAGT
Source organism: Idaea straminata (assembly GCA_951213275.1). Taxonomy (NCBI): domain Eukaryota; kingdom Metazoa; phylum Arthropoda; class Insecta; order Lepidoptera; family Geometridae; genus Idaea; species Idaea straminata. Next base: position 16,579,162 of record OX577845.1, on the reverse strand, counting down.
CTCCTGATCATCCAAGAACTTTCCGATAAAGAATCCAGTCATGGGTAGCAAGAACCAGATGTACCGAGGAGTTATCCCGAAGATGGCCATTATTCCTTCTTGAGGGCTTTCCACTTTCTAGTGTGGTTCCAGTCAAGGAAGATGCAGGTAACGGCGATGGTTGGGAACGCGATGCTCACCAAGTTGCGTCGGAGGAACTTCACCAGTGCCATAAAACTAAAACAAATATTGTTTTGTGTGAAATTTACCTGACTTAAAAGTCTTAACAGACTTCTGTGCTAGTTGTGTCCAACTTTATTAAAAATATGGAGTAAAAACTAGAAACTTAGTAGGTATACAATAGAGAGGAAGGCCCAAAACGTACAAAAATTTTGTTTATTACATAACTGCGACATTCATTGATAGAAAGCTAGTAGCTGTTGAATTCACCGTACAATGAATGTAACTAGTAAACTGTAGATTCTAAGACGATTTTATTGGGAATTTTACCCAAGAACATGAAAGCTTTTGCCAAAAATCAGACTCGTAAACCTACGAACACACGACCACTTTGCAAAGCGATAACTGCAATAAATAAAGTATAAATAGTGTTCAAACGATAGACAACGCAAAATCGAATTACAAATATTGACTAAATGGGAAAGTGCTTTTGGTATATCACGTAAAAATTAATAATAAATGTATTTTCTAACCTAATTTATTGCACCAGTGAATTTTTTATTTCAATCTAATGTCACCGACACTACAAAATCAATAATTGAAATTGACAGCTTACTGGCGAATCGGTTTGATTTGGCACGGACAATAAAAACCATGAAGTCAGGCGACGACGCACTAAAAGGTAATCGGGTAAATAATACATTCGAATCGATAATCGACTAAAAGTTAACGAAACGTGTATGGAATGGGATTATTCATTTTCCTTTTGTTGGTAGCTCGTATATTATAGATACTGTGGTTATAATTTTGCCTTTTCCGCTCGTCACCGTCGGATGTCGCTACTCGAGCGCTTGTGAACGACGAAAAGTAATGGAGTGCGTTCGTCATCGCGTGCAGATTTTTCGTTCAAATTACAGTGTGGGGTGCTAAAATTATGTTGATATTCTTAAAGTGAACAATAGAATTGGTGATGTTGGGGTTAGGCTTAATATCATTTCGTAAAAAAACTGTTGTAGAGCATAAGTTTACTGTAGTAATCCGTCAAAAATCGAGAAAGCTTCAAACGTGTTTGAAGCTTTCGGTTTGGCATTAATGGAACTATGAACCTGGACCCTTTAAATTTTAGCTTATCGCAAATCAATTATCTGGTTTTGAATTTAAACAAGAAGAACTTCAAACAGGCTAGCCAAGAGTTGAATCAGGTAAGAATCGACTTTTTGTGGTGTTCTTTGTTTTCTGTCGCCATATTGTAAATCCGGTAGTCACCAGTGGGCACTTGAGCATGAATAATTTTTCGTGAATCTTTACGAGTTTTGTTGCGGGAAGCTGTTAAAAACCTTTCTATTTACGTTTACGTTGCTTTAATAAGTTGTGCAAAGTTTATTATTACGTGATTTAGAATCGGATCATACTTATGGGTGGAGTTGCGAGAGGTCATTGCGCGGGACGGTCGATCGATAGTACCGCGCAAGGTAGGTTCACCTAGTAACAGTACTGTGGGCCACCTTTGTGATAGGTACCATCCAAACCGTGTTTCGAGAAAATGTTGCTTTTACTACTTAATTGCCTTCTTAATTATAAAGACACAATTAAAAAACTGTTAAAGTGAATACAAAGGTAAATATGATCATAAAACAGGTAAGGTAAGGTACCTACCATTTACAGATCACTAAATCAATAAAAAGCAGGTAGGTACACCAGAATTTTATTTTAATATTCAATATTGTTGAGATGTTGCGATTCTAAAGGTTTGAATAGCTCTGAAGATACCTAGATGGTTCTGCACCTTGAAGAAGATTGTAATGCCAATTGACAAAGGACACTGTGATGAATAAATTGCCTTTACTTCTCTTGTGTATGAATTGTGGCCTGACTACACATCATAGGTATACCAAGAGACAGTATAACTTTTTAGAATCAATGTTATGACAGTATCAATGCCCAAATGTTCATTGCTGGTTTGCACCGTTCCATCTATCTAAAATTTTGATATTGAAGGAATCCCTCTTCCCAAAACCAAAGTTTTGTCTAAATCTAGCTGCTTCTTTATTTTAAAATTTTACATTAAAAAAAACATACCACAAACCACAACCGAACTAAGTAAATACCACAAACAATATTTTTTTAACAAAATTGATATAGAATGTTATCACAATGTAATATTGCAAGAGTATGTTTCACAATTTTGATTCACAATCACAAAAAAATAGAATAAAACAACAGCAAATTCCTGGCTTCTCTGCAGCTTGTACTGGTATATGGACTGTTTTCCGCAATTAGATCCTTTTATAATTGGGTCCTTTTTGCGTGAGGATGGACTAGGCTTGCTCAGCACCTACTACCCTCTTAGCTTAGTCGACCATGTCCAGGGGAGAGAACTGCTCAATACTTCTAGAGTAAATAAAGCCGTGGGTTTTATCACAATGTTTTCCTTCATCGTAAGACCAATATAAATTAGCGCACTAAATTAAATTTTTTCATCAATTCTTAAGTGCACGGCTGGCCGGGATTCGAACTCAAGACCTTCAGAATTAAAGCCAACACAGCTCTTTTCTCTGCAGCTTTTTTCAGGAAAATTAATGTAAAGGACTAGTTTATTCCCTACAAAGGCTCAAAAAATAGGTTTGTTGAATATAGTAACAAACGGGAATAGAGCAACTCTTATTATTTATACCTACGAGTATATACTATAGCCAGCTAGTCGACGTTTAGAAAATAAGATTGCACTAGATTTCCCTAGAGGGGGTCGGGTAGCTAAAAACCCACTACGACTAGAGGGTTTTAGCTATCAAAGTCTACATATTGGTTTACACCCGAGAACAATTAAGATGGGATTCCTTAATTTGAAGTGTTTTGAAGTCATAAAACAATCATTGCCCCTTTACCATTGAACTGAAGCAAACAACCGATATCTTCAGAAATGTTGAATGTTTTGATAAAAGTTCCTTTGTTTAAAATTTTACTATCAACAAACTTTACCTTACCCATTTTGTGATAATATTATTAACCATTTAAAAGATAAAACTTGTTTCATAACCTATTGATGCTTAATTTTGATGATATAAAATATGACAAAAGGTTACGGCATTTCAATGTTGCATGTGTGTATGTAGCTATAGTTATGGCACGCGGTTTTGGTACGCTAGTGTAACTACTACGTTTTCTTAAATGTACCCACATTATTTTAAAAAAGATGAAGATAATTTAAAAATAAAAGAGGCACTAAAATACTTAAGACTGTAACAGCTCAGTCCTGAAGGCGTTTTAATATTTTGTCAGTCAGCCATTTTTTTTATCAGCGGCCCTTCGTAATTGCCTGATGAGGTGACTATTTGCCAGTTTCTATACTTTATGGTACAGCCCCATTTACTTAGATTAGCTTGCTTGAGATTTTGCTCTAACATATTTAATTAAATACAATTAACGGGTAATCTAAAATTAAATTCAACAACCACAAAGTTGATATTATTTAATTACAGGTGATTTTGTTTGACTGTTGGTTAATCAATAATCATGTTTAAGATAAACTTAATTATTGTTGAGCAAGGCAACCGTAGTACCGCTAACTATCCCTAAACTAACTAGTCTGTAATCTATTTCAATCACAGTATAATTTTGGAAATTAGGCATACTGTTCTATTACTCATCAAGTTTTTGTCAATGGTGACTCATATTCGTTTATAAAAAAGCCGAAACGTGAAACGCTTTTATTTTGGAACTAGCTGTTGCTCGCTATTTCGTCTGTGTAGTGTTTTTAGAAGCATTGAAAAGAAATGTATTGTAAACTCAGAAAACTTTAAGTACTTCTTTTTTGCTCATCAAAGTAGGAAAATATTATTCTGCAGTTTTATCGTACCATATTTGTTTACACTGGGCTTAAAGATTACCTTAGGTTACTAAAGTTGATCAATTTTTTAGGCTAATCCAAACTTAGTCTAAGACGGCATAGGTGTTGTGGTACGAAAATAACTCGCATACAAACGGTAAACAGTGACAGGCATTTTGCTTTTGGCCGCTATATGCACCTTTAGTAATACCACTTCCTTTTAAAAAAGCTTACCAATGTAGAAAAAAAGATCAATAGATCCAATAGTTTTTAATTATGCTGATGGGACAGCTTTATGTTTTAATAATTATAAATTCGTGTTCAAGTGATCTTTTCTAAGACCAGACTTTTTGGCCTTTTGTTGTATTATAGGTAGAGATGGCGAGGAAATGTCACTCATTCAAGCAACTAAGAAACCAGATAATTCGATTTTGTAACATAATTGTTAAGCAATTCTCCAGTGTAGTTATACATTGTTAACTACACAAAGAAGTAGATCTTAACATGTCATCTAATTAGTCTATTATGTTCTACTAATCAAAGTGTTATTCTGTGACAACAATACAGACACATATACATGTGGAAACTTTTCTTTTGTAGTAGATAAACTACCGCCTTATGAGACAAGATGTGTGCCTGATGGGTTTTTCCATTATGAACGTAAAATCTCACAATAATTATATTTTTTGCACCTCTACCGCACAGAACATCTTGCAATTTCCAAAAACAAGTGCCTTAGAGGCTCTATTCTAAATACCACGTTTCCTAAATTTGCCGATGAATGCTATGAGGCTGTTAGTCAGTATCGAGGCAAATTTTCTTAAGTGGATAACAATAACCAATGGTTGGTCGTTGTCGGACTGCATCGAGATGCGAGATGGTGCTCAATTAGTAATCTTAACCAATTTAGCAATTTTAAGATAATCTATCTATACTTGAATAAAGAAAGAGAGGACATAAATCTGTTAGTAAAATTCTTTTCTGTCAGTTTAACCTATGCTATTAAAAACTATTGAACCGAAAAAAAAAACTGGTTTTCAGCATGAGATAGTATTAAGTATATACATACGCAGAGAAACCGGTTTATACTGGCTCAGTCAGTCCCTGCGTACAGGGCTTTGGTACACACCTATTAGGCTTGTGTTATGGTGACCAACAACCAATAGAAGACTTATACTTTCCCTTCTTTTAGGAGGCAGGAAGGAAGGGTGGGAACGATTAAGGTAGTCAGTGCTCCAATCTAAGAAACTAGGCTTGTGCTATGGTGACTAAATGCGTCGGATAGATAATATAATATGTACAAATCCTGGGTTGGAGTGAGTGAGTGCCTCAACCTAAGTAGCTAGGCTTGTGTTGTGGTGACCAGACTATGGACAGAATACTTATATTACTTACGTTTCTTTTATAGGGAGGAATGGTGGAAACAATTGAGTGAGTGAGTCTAAACAATTAGGCCTTAAAAGTAGTAAATTTTATCCCCTTGACCCAACCCTACATGAATGGGTATAAATTGCTCCCTAGAACCTTAGTCTCTGTTCCTTATTTACCCATGTGGATAAGGCGTCTCAAATAATAAAATAACATTTCGGTAGTTTATTATTTGGTGAAATATGTATAAAAAAAATGTATTTCTTTGTTCGGTTTGCTGAAGGAAATCATATAGGTAGATACATCCTTACAACGCGCGCGTTTAGGTCATGTAGGGAATCATCTCAGACTATAATAAATAAAGGCAGACACAGCGCGCCGAACAAATGAGTGAATCCCAGTTCAGTGCTACTAAATGCATGAGTAATACGTTTCCGCACTTAGTACGCAACCAAGTGTCAAACGTGTCATACGTCTCTATGATAGTATTTCGCTGCGTATATTTTTGCTCATCATGGCCGTATTGCTGCTATAAGGAATGCAAAAACAATTCCCAAAAACAAAAAAGTCACGGTGGAATATCTTTTCACAGGTAAATTAAGTTATTTAGCATATTTTTCATCGAAAAATATTGTAAACACGACTTGGAACACAAAACCTAAACATATTATGTCATAATTACCCAGTGTTGCAAGTATGCGTCTTCCCCAATTTTGGGGTAATTTGTAATTAGTTTTTTTTTATCGACAATGTTTTAATTTATTAGGCTACTGGCTTATATGTGCAAATGCAAACCGTGCACGTTACAGTAAATACAAATATAATAAGATAATTTTTATGAAAAATATTAAATAAAAATTATAAGTTTTCTAGCTTATACTTAATTCTAAGGCGTTGTTTTTTTTAGATTTCCAGTTGACTCTGTTTTACGCAATCGCTGGGTTTCCATAGTCCGTCAAAATAGAAAAGATGAAATATGGATAGCATTTAAATTTTGCGTTATCTGCTCAGCTCACTTTAAAAAAGAGGATATTTACTTCAGAGGAAAAAAAGAACATCGTTGTCTTAAAAGCACGCAATGCCACAATTACATATAGAACTTAAAGAAACTACTCATCAAGAATCAGAACCATCCCGTACCAGAACTATTGATAAGAAATTTGGACATCAAGATGCAGGACCATCCCGTGAAAAAAATACGGATGACGATAATCTTGACGACATAAAAGATTCGGACTTAGAATCCATATTTGACTCGCCTCGAAAACATAAGATGAGAATGAATCTGAGACGACAAAAAATATTTAGTGATAACCAGAAGAGAAAAGTTAAACATTTACAACAAAAAAGAAGAAGTGTAAAAGTAGAGGCGAAAAGACAGTATTTCAAAAAAATTATACAAAAAGAGGTGTTTAAAATAATATGATTAGGTATTTAGTTTAGATTTAGATTAAGTATTAGTTTATTAAGGCCCTTATTAAAAAAACTGATAGATTTTTTTTATTGGTATTTTATTATCTGATACAAGCAACATTACACGCCTATAAACAAATGCATTGCTACAGTGTAAGCAGCGCGTTGCTATGGGTGACACGCACACATGTATGACCAATCGCAGTCACTGGATTGTTCGGCGCACTTTGTCTGCCTTTATTTATTGTAGTCTGAGGGAATCATGTAAATCAATAGTTTCACGCAGTTTGTAGCTCAGAAAACGCATTGCAGTTACGTCAGATATGTCCATTTATATACAGCAACATCAAAGCGCATGCACCAAGCCTCGCCTCGATATTGATTGGTATATGCAGGTGCCGCATCCGCTCGGCTATTCATAATTAATAACGAAGCTTCAGCTTTCCGTCCAGGGTGCTAAATTATACGGTCACTTTCTAATATAAAGTGTAATTGGTCAAGTATAATGGTATCTGTTGCCAAGATAATATCTATTTTGTTTGCGAAAACATTTTGCTGCCAAAGTCGGTTAACGTCTGCCATAGTTTAAGATTACAAAAACGTACGAAGTTGGCTATATGCCCCGTTGTCGTCTACGTTTAGAAATTCTACAGCTAATAGAGAAATATCTTTTTAGAATCTTGGAGAACAAACTAATTTTACTACTAATTTAATTTGAGAGATGCCTGAATTCTGAACAACCGATTTTGTTGACGACAATAAATCTGTTCTGGAATCTTAGGTACACATTAAATAGCTTCTCGAAATGTCTAATAATAATGCTAACAAAGTTACACATATACAAGCCTTGAACATTATTATTTAGCATTTAAACGCGACCAAAAAATAAGCTCCCCTAGCTTGATGTAAAGAATTTAACTGGACAATATAAAATAAGTTTAGGGCACGTATTGTACTAACTAATGAATGGGGTTTTTAAACCCCTCTTGTACTTGTATACCTACTCCCTTTTCGTTGGGTCAATTTGCGTGACACGGCCACCCCTCTTTTTCAATTGAATATGGTTGGAAAAAGTCTTAGTCAAAATGAAATATTTGTTCCAAAGTAGCATAACAGATAGGTATGTTTGTACGTACGACCTCGGTGTAGAATCTATACTGTGGTACGAGGTACGACTGACTAGTTAAATAATTTTCGCGACCCTGATGTGAACTATACTATCAAACAGGTCATAACTCGTCCAACGATGCTAGATACCGTACTCGTAGATAGTATAGCGATAAAACGATGATAGGATAATTTGTATTGCTAAAGTGACGTTTATATTGTTATGTCGTAAAATAAAAATGATAACAGTTGAATGAATGTTTTGGAAGTTGAGTTACTAATTTTCCTCCTTCAAGAAAATTAATAATTTTCACTCGGATTCAAGTCAAAGTCCTCAATTACCCACTGAATAAAATTCTTCGGAGAAACGGGAAATACGTCTAAGAACCCTTAAGGTTTACACAAAAGAGGTTTCACCAAGGCGACACGAGAATAAAACGTAATTATTGTATCGGGACCTATAATACCGATAAAACCACCACCTAGTCGTTTAATATTTGTGACAATCAAGGCAAAAATCAAGGCACACATTCTTATCGACAAAAATTGAACAAAGAAACCACTTAAACAACATTTCAGTGCATTAATCGTTTTGCCCCCTTATTTCAGAAATGGTTTTTACGATGTTCACGCCCATCGCCATTTTTATGATAATTTTGTGGTGCAAACATCGCTGCATACCGTTTTTAACAGCTGAGCGATCACTAACCGCCGTGATAAGTGTTCAGATAGTATGTAGATAGTACAGATTGTACAAGCTCTTTGCGTTTTTCTTCTTCTTTATCTTGAGCATATGGTGTGAGGCTACTAATGCCAGGTTTCTGGGGTAATTTTTTCGGCGGTTTATCTATTCATTAGTGATATTTGATTCGATAACTTAGGAAATGCGTTTCTGAACAATTGAATGTAAGATAAACTCAGTTAAACTTGACTGACCAATGGCGGCTGTTTATCGGTTCCATAACTTTATTAGACGTATTATTAGTTCGACGTTTTTTTAACTGTGACAATGATAGACCTTAAACTCACTGATTGAATTCAAATCCAAGAAATATCGATCATATTCAATCTATTTTTAGCTACTTTTTACTCCTATCATAATGGTCCAGGAGCCAGGTACATTATCGGTCAATCATTTCCTCTCGAGCGAAACTTCGTAAAATGCATAAGGGACTTGTACTATGAATACTCGCGACCGTCAGCTGCGACTCCGTTGGTGGGGTGGGCAGTGGCAGCCTCCCACGCATGGAGTTTTTTTTTTTTTCAGTCATTTCCTCTCATTTGAAAATTTATCAGAGTATAGTTTATGTAGTATTTTGTAAAAAAAAAACATAGTCAGCTGACCATAACACGGTGGATTACATGTCAGCTGGCTCTTTGAACATGAAATTTTTTATTTTATTTTCAATGATTTCCTTTCAACTAAAAATTTACCTGGTGATCGCTTATATGCTACTATGAATGAAAATTAATGTCAGCTGGCTGTATCTCAGTGGAAAGTTTGTCAGCTGGTACCTTGAAAGGTGTAACGCAACAGCATCTATGACCTACTGAAACTTATCAGGTGACGACTTTTCCCTTGACTTACAGCTAGCTGATTTTTTTTTTATTTACTAGAGTATTTTAACAATTCTATGATAAATTTTCATCCGGGAGGAAATAATTCTTTACATCTATATTGCAGCTAGATTGTAAATTAAAATTACCTTCTCCAGATGCTATGCTATAGCAAAAGGTACACTTGGAGAGGGAAAGTTTTACCCATGACTGCGTACAAAGGCCCTTTGTTGTGTATAGCATATGCAGAAGATTTTCAGTAGAAAAAAAAGTTGGGGACTACAGTCTACTCTGAATAAAGGTTCCACGTCGCGACAGGACCATTGCCTAAAGGTTCTCTCCCCACTCTGACCATTGCGCGTAATGGATGCGCAATAGAAAACATTAGTCTTTATGGGCATTCAAAACGCGCGCTTAAATTATTATCTCTGATTGGTTGTAGTACTCAAGAGTAGGGGATTATCCTGGAACCTTTAGAGAGCGTATCCACGGAACCTTTAGACAGTGGGAACCTTTAGACAGTGGGAACCTTTGGACAGAGAACCTTTAGACAGAGTCTACTGTATAATGCGACTCGAAGAGAAAAACAGCTGAGCGATCACTAACCGCCCTGATTAGTGTTTAAATAGTACAGATACAAGCTCTTTGCATTTTTTTAAATTCTTTATTTTGAGCATACGGCGTGAGTCTACAAATGCCCGGTTTCTGAGGTATTTTTATTCATTAGCGCTATTGATTCGATAACTTATGGAAATTCGTTTCTGAACAATTGAATGTAAGACAAACTCCGTTTTAAACTCAGTTTAACTTAACTGAGCAATGGCCGCCATTTATCAATTCCATAAATAAACTTTATTTGACGTGTTAATAGTTTGCCGATTTTTTAACTCACAGATTGAATTCGAATCAAAGAAATACTGATCTATTAAATTTGAACTACTTTAGCCACTTCTTTTTACTCCGAAAATATTCTAAATAAACCAAAACCACATCGCGAACGAAGTCGCGAGCAACAGCTATAAATTAATAAAATGATTTAAGACTCGAATTTAGAAAAGACCCATCTAGTGGCGAGTAGAGAACTATGTCAGCTACGGTTACTTGCATTAAGTTTATGTTATCGATATATAGTTATTGTAGAAACCTCAGAAACCGGGCATTAGCAAGGCATCTTATCATGTAGTGATGTAAAGGTTCGTTTAATAATAGACCTTTTAGCTCTTTTTGAAAGTGTCTTCCACACCTATGAATACGTCGCCTGTCACCAGGTGAGGTAGCGGTCAATACTATAATAATTATTATAAATGCCAAAGTACGTATTCGTATGTTTGTTTCTCTATAACGCAAAAACATACTCTTTATCTCGATGTTTCCACGGGTGAAACCGCAGGATGCTGCAATAACAACCCAGTTATAAACTTTTTACAGCGCTTTATGCCTACTGCATTTAGTTTATTGTTGCATGCACCTTTGAAAAGGTCCGTAATTGAGACGTAGCTGTTATGAACGCGGCGTACTCCTTAAAGTTAGGGAGCTCGTCATATGAGTTGAGTAACCGTGTTGGTACCGTCCGCTTGGCATGAAATATTATTGTTGGTAGTGCCCTTGGTCTCCTTGGCGGATTTCTTTAGGTCATAGTCCAGGAAACGCTTAAAACGGTCATTATTTGATTTCTCCGTAATTCGTCTCAGTATGTCGGTAAATATGATCCTGGACATCATACCTCAAGCAAAGTGTAGACCTTGCAAGTAGTTTTTTGGACATAGAGCTTGACAACTTACGTGAGTCAAACTTTGCAGGAGATGTATTCATCATATCTACCGAATATATTAAAGCGGCAGACTGTTTCCGGCCTCTTATAACTGACTAGCTTTTGCTCGCGAATTCGACCGCGTATTTTCGACTTTTAGCATTCTAATAGGATTTTTTTACTTAAAATCCTTAATAAAATACTTAAAAATACTTGGAAACAAATTACCCTAAAAATAACTTTCTACCTCTTTTTAACCCCGTTAAGGGATGAATTTTAATAAAATACGAAGCACGTCTTCCATCACTTTTGTTAAAGAATGTTTATTCAAAATTTGAAGTAGATTGGACCAAAAATCACGTTGTCCCATACAATCTATGTACCCCCTTTTCACCCTCCAAGGTGTAGAAATTCGGAAAATTCTTTCTTATCAGATGCCAACGTCTTACAAAGAACACACTTTCCAAGTTCAGATCTCTACGATCAGCGGTTTAGGCTGTGCGTTGATCCATCAGTCAGTCAGGACAAAGCATTTTATATTTATAGATAGACTGTTTTTTAACCCCTTATGGACTTTAACCTATAAAAATTCGAAAACTAAAACGAGGCGACTTGAAGCACTACCAAAATTGATATTTCATGCCAAGCAAACTGTACCAACACATTCAAATCATATAAGGGGCTCCTATTGACATAATCAGTTTGACCTCCGTTCCTAAGCACTGCGAAGTATAGGTTAGTTAAGTTTTATTTCATTCGCCTGTTGGTGTCGTCGGAGAGCGGTTCTCCCTCGCTCCTTGTCCGTGCCCGTGCAGCTTGTTATATGTGTGTATAGCGAATTCACTATAGCTTGCATTAATTATTTTTCTTTAGCGAACTGCATGTTAATTTTTGTGCATGTTTACCTAATGTAACGTGAGATTTGTAGTAGTATTGTAATCAAGTAAGTCGTGTGTCAATTTCACGGAAATTCAATATATTGTGAAAAATGACTATCCAATCCATGTTAAAAAAAGTATTTGTTTCTTTCTCTTCTAAACTCTTTAGAATGTACATTTTTTATAGGTTAAATTTTGCAATCTTAAAATATTTTGGCTGTGCATTAATTCTAACTGGTTATGATATGTGAATTGTCAACAGCTTGTCACCGTTCATGGCATCGAAGCTGAGAACCAAGTTCTGAGGTGCTTGTTCACTGAAGCGGCGCGAGTAGCGTGGGACTCTGACAGATCGTCATCGACGCCGAACAACAGCTTGCATGCGTCTCTCTTGTCACAGCGGCTCACCGCGTTACTCAGCCACCCGGCCAAGTCCACCGTACTCTGTAGAACTGTCGATCATCCCTCAAGGACTGTACAGAAGGTATGTACCTACATAATACACAGTACACATACTGAACTCCAAAACTGCTATCATGACTGCTATATTAACTCGAGCAAGATTCTAAGGTCTTGCTCGAATCTTTCAACTCATGAATTTATTAGAATTAAAACATCCCAAAATTAGTAATTTTAGAACTCTACGTTGGGGATGCAATTCTGACTCCGACGGTACATACTCACTCAATTCAAGAAACGCCACTATACCAAACACTAAAAATTGTCCTCAATATTCCTAAAACTCTAGTTTTAACTTATAATTACCAGTAAACACTTTAGATAACATGTTTTAGTAATTTAATTTCTGCATTGGGATGATGTCGACTTTGTTACCTTTGTTTCTTTTTTCCTCTTACGTAAACAGTTACATAACTACGGTTTCCTGGACGGCCGAAAGGAACTATCTAAATACAAGTTTCATTGCAATCGTTTTAGTACAAAGAAGTTACATACGCACAAACTTTCGAAAGGGGTTTGGACATTTAGTATGGGAGCTTAGCATAGTGTTTTTTGCGAGTTGCACTTAGAGACCTATACTTATCGATAGAGGGCATTATGGCGAACAAATATTGCCTTTATACCAAACCTTTGAATCGTCTCGAAAACGGGATTTGAACCAAACGTGATGTCCTATGATTTTCAAAAGTGCGTGGTACACTTTGATCTCCATACATATCGATAGAAGGCATAACGGCAAATAAATAATATCTTTTAAATGAAACCTCCCCAAAAACGAGATATTTGTTGTAACATTGAACGCATCACGTTTCTTTGAATATCCAGTTTCAGAGAAGCTGTAGAGGTTTGATGTAAATACATCATTGGTTCACCGTAATGCCTTCTGTCGATAGGTATGGGTCTTACAATGCACTGCGTACTTTTGGAAAATCATAGTAGGACATCACGTTTGGTCAAATATCCCGTTTCTGGGACGCTTTAGACGTTTGGTGTAAAGACATTATATGGTCACCGTAATGGCCTCTATTGATAGGTATGGGTCTTACAGTGCACTGCGCGCTTTTGAAAAATTATAGGACATCGCGTTTGGTCAAATATCTGGTTTCCGAGATGCTTTAGAGGTTTGGTGTGAGTGAAGACATTATTTGATACCTAAGTATTGGGTTAAATCAATAAAAGAAAAACGATTTTATTCCACTGCAGGTATCAAACCTGCAACCTCATGTTCTTTAAGCAGTCTTTTTATTTTGAAAAGAGTCTTGATTTTGCATATCAACAGCATTTCCGCTTGTTTATCCATTTGATTTGTAAGTCAATTGTTCAAAGCTCTGTCTGTCTGTGCTAAATTTAAATTTCATAAATATTATACGAATCCACTAAAGTCAGAAACAGAAGTATTTCTATTTCTCGAAGAATATCAAAATTAAATTTTAAAAGAAAATGTCTTGATCGACACTTCATATTATCGATTTTGTACACTTAATGCGGCTCGGCCCTGACAACTCAGGGACTGCGACGTTGCAGTTATTAGAGTAGTCCTTGAGTTGAATATTGCGAAGGTTTTATGCCTAAAGACGCATAACACCATATACACGAAACACCAACTTGAGATTTTGTGGGGTTTTGCGGATTACGTAAAATACCAACTACGCACAATTTCACAAACGCAAAACACCACCTTGTAATTTTGGAGTGGAAAACACGACCTTATAAATTCTAAATCAGATCCTCTAGTCCAAGGAAATTAAAAACAATTATGAGTGTTTGCGTGGATGTTTTTTACATCTTAATATTTAAATAAGTTCAAGTTAACTGAGTTGGACGGACGACTTAATTAAGGTCGCGGGAAGTCGTTGGACGCAAAGAGCATGCGACCGATCGCTCTGGAAGTCTTTGGGGGAGGCCTATGTTCAGCAGTGGACGTCCTGTGGCTGATATGATGATGATGATGATGATGATAACTGAGTTTCCCATCAATGACCTTAATTAAATGGATTTGATATTCTTTACTTTTCCCGGAGCAAGAACTAATCATCTGTGGCTTCCATTAAGTGTTTCCTGTTCAAAAAAGCAGACGCGTCATGTCATACTTTAAAAAACTCCACATCATATTCTCAAAATGTTATTTCTACCTATTTACCTACCTATTTTATAATATAATTTGACAAGATCATACAATAAAACGCAACTAAAATAATAATTACTAGAAGATATCTAATACATTTAAAGTATGTGTATATAGAGTCACAGATTTAAATATCAAACTTGGTCATTTTTTACAAAAAAAACTAAATAAATATTATATTTTGCGGCTGATCTGTATTCATTCTGCTTACGGAGTTTGAAGTGGTACAAATTTGGCTTGCAAATTTAACTTACACAAACTCAATAACAAATAATATTTCATAGCAGATACTAAACAGTTTTTAAAATTACATCTTCGACAGAAATTTTACACATCAAAGTAGAGATTAAATTTCAAAAATGCGCATTGTTTACTTTTGATAATGATCATAATCATTGCCTATACATTAGTGTCAAAATGAGTGAACGCCGAGGTGCCCATTTTTTAGTCTATCCTGCAAATAAAATACACTAGTAAACCTAGTGTTTTATTCAGTTGCCCATCTAAATATCATTCTGTTGTATATGTTTGTCATTCGTTCCACGTTCAATTCTCTTATTTCGTTCAGTGATTCCATCTCTTTGTTCAATTCTATTTAATGTTTCTGAGAATTAAATGTTGTATTGATAGCAGCTGGAATTCTTGGCGACGCAAATATAGGTATTTACTATTTAATTTATTGGTTATTTATTTTATGATACGATTGGCAAACTGCATAATACACTTTGAACTGACCATTTATATGGGCACTGTTCCTTTAAAAGTAACGCGATTGGAACACAATCTCTGCAATTATAGAAATTAAAATACTAAAAAAGGCGTTATTCTAACATTCTTTAAAAGATAATTTGTTTTACGAAATCGCGTTACATTATACTAAGAAGCCTTTTAATTAAGAATTTGGTTGTATTCCAGTTACTGAAACCGACAAATACACTATTAAATCGTATTTCGAGATTGCTGAAACTAACCACAGCTGAAGATGTGGCGTTCTCGCTAGCGCTGCGCAGGTCGTCTTCGAAATCTGAGATTGTAGCTTTAGCCAAACAGCATCTCAAGAAACGATTCCTAGACCTCGTCCAGTGTTACCTAGACGCAGGTACGTTTTTCCACATCATTAATTTCTTATATGAACCCTTCTTTTGTTGTTTGCGGTGATTGATAAGGTATTTGCATTACAGAGCGCGGACAACAACCGGAGCGTGCTGGACTTCAGGAATGCAGCCCTGAGGTTCTGCAAACTCTGCTGACGAGTCTCGCACATGAGAACTTCCGATTAGCCCCTGTGACAAAGGACTTGTTCCTAAAACGACTAAGGGGTGATATTCCTCGAGAGTTAGTGCCTATCGTTTTAGCGCCTCAACTTTATCCTGACGATACACAGACTCCCTTAGAGGAGATGACCACACCTGACGACATGTCAGCCGCAATGATGGAACACTCGTTCGCAGACATCATCCGAGATATCGGACACGCGTTCACATCATCCGTTGAAGAATGCAAAAACAACATGCTCAACTTCGGTGCACGGGAGCCGACCGCAATCGACGTCGCTCGCATCATCTCCATGATGATACGGTACCAGAGCAGCTTCCAAGAAGGCCCGCCGGTGCAGACTCCGGGCAATTTCTGGATGAGCCACGAACCGAAGAAGGACGCCCTCGGACACGGCATCGGCGAATGGAATGCCGAAGTCTTCGTTCAGACACTCAAAGAACTGGCGTCGAACCTAAATTGGAAAGAAGTCATATTACAGCTTGACCACCCTGAGTTCGTAGTGCCCGATAGACCAGCGCTCAGTTTGCTGTTCACCATATTGCGATTGGGTCTGCAGAGTGCGGGTTACCCGGCTAACATATTTCCTGTGGAATATTTATGTCGCCGATGGACAAACTTAGACGGACAAATGAGTCTCATCAGTAACATACTGAAATATCCGGATATTTTCAACTTCGCGGATCATCCGTTCCATCCGGTGTCTATAGATATTCTTAAGTCACCTCCCGAGAGTGACAACAAGGAAGTAGGCACATGGCGATGCTTATATCTAGTAGAACTACTGCTGTATGCTTCCGAGCGTGGTTATTACGTTCAAGTACATGATTTGTTCAAGATACCGTTGCAGCATTGTCCTGATGTTCTGCTCTTAGCACTTTTGCAAATCAGTCCGCCGGTAACGGCAGTGCGACAGGAACTGCTGACAACACTAATCCCGATATTCTTGGGCAATCATCCCAACTCCGGTATAATTCTACATCACGCTTGGCATACACAGAATCCCAACATAAAACCGATCATCATGCACGCCATGGCAGACTGGTATCTCCGTGGTGAGTGCGACCAGTCTAGACTGTCCCGTATCCTTGACGTCGCGCAGGATCTGAAGGCGCTGTCGTTATTGTTGAACATGCAGTCGTTTCCTTTCGTTATAGACCTTGCGTGTCTTGCTTCACGAAGGGAATATCTAAAACTGGACAAATGGCTGACCGACAAGATCCGGGACCACGGCGAGAATTTTGTCGCAGCTATGGTTAAATTCTTACAACGCAGATGCCCACCAGTTATGGGCAAAGGACCGGAAGAACTGCCGAAAGCGGCACAACTTCCTCCCGAGACGATAGGCACTATGTTAGCGTGCTTACAAATGTGCATTCCGAACGTACAGCAAGAGCTGCAGGAAGCTATCTACAACGTAATAACTACATGTCAGACGGTGATGTTGAATAAGACGCGGCAGACCTTGACGGGTATAGCACGACCACACACGCGGGTGTTGGAAACTCCGTTCAACCCGGCTGGGTTAAGCGGGCAGCTGTTCACGCCACATGTGGACCCAATTGCAAGCTTGACGCCGAACGTGGCAAACATGACCCTTGGCGCACCGGCCAACACAGCATTTGCGATGCCTGGCACGCTAGGCCCCCTCGTCCCCGCACCGGGATCACCATCCCGCCTCATGGGTGGCGCAGGACCCAATAGTCCCTTCGCCATGATGCCCATCCCGCACAATCCCAATGTGGTAAACATGGGCGCGCTCGCGCGCATGGCACCCGCACCAGCTATGGATAAGCCGCGTATGCCCGACCCCATACATTTCCCTGAAATGATGCACAACGTTGCTAAAGAGATCGAAGATGAAGCCAACGGATACTTCCAGAGGATCTACAACCACCCTCCACACCCGACGCTCTCTATTGATGAAGTGCTAGAAATGCTGAAAAAGTTTCAAGATTCACCAAATAAGAGGGAGCGAGAGGTGTTCTCGTGTATGCTCAGAAATCTTTTCGAAGAATATAAATTCTTCCCTCAATACCCGGATAAGGAACTACACATCACAGCGCAACTATTCGGTGGTATTATTGAGAAGGGACTAGTTCCGAGTTACGTTTCGCTCGGCTTAGCACTGCGTTTTGTTCTCGACGCTCTAAAGAAAGGCGAAGGTACGAAGATGTACTACTTCGGCATAGCCGCGCTGGACCGTTTCAAATCTCGTCTGAAGGACTACCATAAATACTGTGAGCATGTGAGAGCGATCCCGTACTTCAATGAGTTCCCTCCTCACCTAATCGAGTATGTGGAGTATGGGTTGCAGAGCCAGGAGCCTCCGAGCAAGCCGAGCGGGCCCGTATTACCCGCCACACTCGCCGCCATGTTGAGCCAGAACCCTGTGGTCACCGTCTCCGCGCCATATAGGTCTGTCGCTATCTATATTATAATCTGTCTCCTTATTCGTATTATTTTTTGTGAACACGATTTACTTTGTTAATAAATAGTGAATTTGTTCCCAGGGTCGCGGTATGCGCTCCGTCAATATCGGTGATGTCGAAGATGGCGACCACGTCTGGAATGGGCAGTCGCCCATCAATCGCCAATGCAACCAACATCGATACGCTGTTAACCGCCACCGATCGCGAGTCTGAGAAGATCACCGCGCCGCCGGAACCCATACAAGACAAAACCGCGTTCATATTTAACAACCTTAGCCAGCTGAATCTCCAGCCTAAATGCGACGAGCTCAAAGAGATTGTCACCGATGAATATTTCCCGTGGCTCTCGCAATACCTTGTCATGAAACGGGCGTCTATCGAACTCAATTTTCACGCGCTCTATTCCAACTTCCTTGACGTTCTCAAGATTCGTGAAGTCAACAAACTAGTCACTAAAGAAACCTACCGTAATATAAAAGTTTTGCTGAGGTCTGATAAAGGAATAGCTAACTTTTCCGATCGATCGTTACTCAAAAATCTGGGCCATTGGCTGGGTATGTTAACGTTAGCGCGGAATCTGCCCATCCTACACGTGGACATTGATCTAAAAGCTTTGCTATTAGAGGCCTACCACAAGGGTCAGCAGGAGTTGTTATATGTGGTACCTTTCGTTGCCAAAGTGCTGGAATCTTGCGCTAAAAGCATCGTCTTCAAGCCACCAAATCCTTGGACTATGGCTTTGATGAACGTTCTCGCTGAACTACATCAAGAACCTGACCTGAAATTAAATCTCAAGTTCGAGATAGAAGTGCTGTGCAAAAACCTCAGCCTTGACATAACGGATTTAAAGCCTGTCATTTACCTCAAGGATCCAGATAAAGTGAGGACCATAGAATTTCAACTATCACAGCCGAAACCAGTGAAGGAGCCTAGTGTCGGACTGGCAGTGGGCCCGGCTATGGTTCCGACGCCGCAAATGATGATGCAGCCGCCGCCGATGCTCGCACCTGAAGAAATGGCAGCAGTGGCTACGCCAACTGCAGGTCTCGTGCCTTCGGACCCGGCCCTCATGGGAGTTCTAGGTCTTCCTGAGCCACGGTTTAATTATCTCGACGTCAACGTCTCCTCAACTTCTGCTTTTGGACAGAAAATCTGTTTCAACCCCCACATCATCCTGTTCCAAAGCTATCCTCACCTGAAGCAATTCGTGAAACCTGCAATCGAGCGCTCAATCCAAGAATGGATCCACCCCGTAGTCGATCGTTCGATCAAATATGCGCTGACCACTTGCGAACAGATCATCCGGAAAGATTTCGCACTGGATCCTGATGAGGTGCGCATGCGTACCTGCGCTCACCACATGATGAGAAACCTGACCGCCGGAATGGCGATGATAACGTGCCGCGAACAGATCATCAGCACCATCAGCACCAACTTGAAGGCAGCTTTTGCGACCGCATTGCTTCCCGCTACGCCACAACAGGTAACGTATTTCAGTCTTACTGGTTTACAGTAAAAAAATATCCTATCAATGAATCATACTAACCACTCTCGTATGTTCCAGAAGGACATCATAGAAAGTGCCGCAGCCGTGCTCGCTACAGAAAACATGGAGCTAGCCTGCGCTTTCATACAAAAGACTGCTGTGGAAAAAGCTCTACCCGAACTAGACAAACGACTTATGAGCGATTACGAAATGAGGAAACTTGCTCGTCAAGACGGGCGTCGATACTATGACCCTATCGTTTTGACTTACCAAACTGAGAGGATCCCGGAACGAGTGCGCTTGCGCGTCGGTGGTCCAACTGACATGCAAATAGCTGTCTATGAGGAATTCGCCTGTAATATACCTGGGTTTATGCCCGTGCGGGACGCAGGGCTATTCATCCCTAAACCGCCGCAGGAACAAATGCAACAACTTACTTACAGTCAAGTAATGAATCCTACACAAGTGTACGGAGCTGATGAGATGAGCTCGCTTATTTCTGCAGCGGAGATCTTCCTCGCTAACTCGCTTGGGATCGCTTCCCTTGCAGTACAGGGAGGCAATATGCATACTTTACTTGAATGCCTTTTCATGGCCAGGCGCAACCGAGACATTGTATCCGGATGCACTTTATTACAGAAGGTTAGTTCTTCACAACCCTGAATAATAATTTGAAATTTAATTATTAAAAAAATTATAAATTCTTTTATTTTTTGTCTCTAATAATATTCTATTTTTTCACTCAACAGACAGTTGAGGGCCTTCTAGATGGCCACATTATTCAGCCAGGCGCCACAGCGGATCATATCGAGATGATGTCACGCTACCGAGATATCCACCTTCGAGTCCTAAAGTTGCTTGAAGATGCCAGGGTCTATGGCCACGGGTGGACCACTAAACAGATTACATGCTGCCTTACGGAATGCAGAGACGAACTGAGATACAACATTGAGGCAGTAGACTGCTTGATCAGAAATCATCTGGTCAATATGCCACAGGTAAGAAGGCAATTTTTGATCATTATTTTTTGTATTTAACCTTAAGAAGTACAGTCGCAGATTCA
This sequence comes from Idaea straminata, assembly GCA_951213275.1. Classification (NCBI taxonomy): domain Eukaryota; kingdom Metazoa; phylum Arthropoda; class Insecta; order Lepidoptera; family Geometridae; genus Idaea; species Idaea straminata. The sequence goes on along the minus strand of OX577845.1, from coordinate 16,558,264 downwards.
AACCTCACTACACCAATGCAAATTTTCGCAAATGCCTTCTGAATACACCATTAGTCCATTAGTCGTTCTGTCCTGCAATACCCTCCTCACGTGGTCCATTTTTTACAGTATGACATCGCTCTTGCTCATATGATGGATAACGGCAACAACTTCATGGCCGTAGCATTCGCAATGCAGCTGGTCCAACTGTATCTAGTTGACGATAGAAATAACCTCTATGTTAATGAATCGGACTTATATCACACTACGGAGATGCTGGTTCGAGTCATGGCTCACTCTAGGCAGCCTCCGCCAGAGGGATTGGGATCTTTAATTGAAATGCTACGAGTGAATCAGGATCCTAGCGCGTATTTGGGTGAACGATCACCTCTGGGACCGACTGCTCATATTCATTCTGGAATTTTACAAGTCAGGGTAAGTATCTCAAATCTTAGGACGATTTTTTGACAATCTTTGTAGCAGTACTTAATCAATTATGTTAATATCATAGGCGGCGACATACGACGACCCGCCAGGCCTGCACGAGAAAACCGAAAATCTTCTCAGGGAGTGGAGAAACGTTCTCCTCAGTCCCCTGACGGAGATCGAACTTGGTCAGAACTTCAACATCTACATCCACCGTATGAACATGAACGGTATTCTGAAGTCTGACGATATGATCACAAGGTTCTTCAGAATTGCTACCCAGATGTGCATCGAGAATGTCTACCAACTGTTGAACGAGGATCGAATGAATCCACCTCAGGTGCCGCCGAAGAGGGAGAAATATTACAACATGTGCGATTCGTTCATCAAGCTGGTGTCCTTGTTGATCAAGAATACGGCTGATGCTGGTAATCCTACACCAAAGCTGAACCTATTGAATAAGGTGAGATAAACTCCTAACGTTTAGATCTTGCTCGTATGGCTCGCTTCTAACCTATACAAACCATACAGATCCTTGGCATCATCGCGGGCTGCCTCCTCCAAGACCATGAAGAACACAGCACTAATTTCCAACAGCTGCCGTATCACAGGTTGCTGCTCATCCTATTCTTGGATATGAACATGGCTGAACCCGTTTTGGAATCTATAAATTATCAGGTAAATAGTAGTGTATGCATTTTATTTAATTACTTGAATTAACGTTCACTACTGTAGTGAACAACTAATAACACTCAGTATAATTTTCTTGTGTCTTCTGACTCATATAAAACTTTATACTATAATATATAAAATAACATAGAAACTTTTAATGTCCGCAAGGTTCTAACCGCATTCTGCCACACTCTCCGTATCATACGGCCACGTGTCGCGCCTGGGTTCGCCTACGCCTGGCTTGAGATCGTCGCCCACCGAGCTTTCATAAACCGGGTTCTGGCTGTCACACCGCAACAAAAAGTAAGTTATCCTTTTGCTTCATTATTATAGTACATTCTTTAATAGGGATGTCACTGTCAGTCATGTCATACATATTTTTTACGATTCGTTTAGCATAGGAAAATTATCTGACCATAGAGATAAAATAGATATCCCTTGCTAAATACACTGGCTGCCAAAAAAAATGACCCACCTATGGTTTTTATGAATTTTACTCACTTCGAAAGTAACTTCTACCAGATCCAGGATTTCGGCGTTACTTTCCCGTCTTTAATACAACGTCAAGGGCCACTCAATTTCTTGTTTATGATAATAAACAAGCATACAAAACTAAGTATAGTATTAAAATAGAGATACTACAAAGGGATGGGTCAATTTTATTAGCGGCAAGTATATTATAATTTAAAGTTTGTTTATTTATTGCACATTATGGCCAAGCAACTCGACCAGAAAATCGTTTATTTGCCATATTAAATTACAAACATGAAATATAAGATAAACTGTCCCCTATCCAGCTCTTTCGATTAGCGCTATGTCATTTAGTTTCATTTATGCCCACCTAGTCAGATATACGTTAGATACAGACAACGTAGTTAGGTAGCCTTTAGCTCCCACGATGTAAATACATGTGTTTGGACGAAGGGTTTGTAATACGATAGGGGGTTCTTCTAGACGTACAACTTTTGTTCTACGACTTTAGATAATTTAAAGCAATAATTTTGAAAACTGAGGATTATAGCCGAAATCAGCTGTTTTCAGCAATAAAGACCTTTAACGTTTAAAATAGTAGTCGAATCGCAAAATAGTACACATATCCTTAAAAATTTCGAAAAATGTACGAATTTTAAAAAACTAAAGGCGTTTACCTAGACCCCCTTTCGTATTAGAAACCCTTTGGCCAAACACATTGTAAATATTATACAATTTTATTCAATCATTAAGGCAACCATGGTAAGAAGGAATCAAGGTTTGATTAGGGCTCATTCACAGGATTCGTATTTACTGGACCGTTTTTACTGGAAAGGTAGTGTTCATAGTGCTCACCATAATTGCAGGACCTACGACATCAAAGCTATTTACGATAAAACGGACCTGTAAAACGGACTGACGTGTGAAAGAGCCCTTACGCAGCATGCAAAACAGTAAAACAAAATAGAAAATAGCACGATTGTTTTATAAGTTACGCAGTTTAATAGTCCATTGTTTGTTGTTTTTTTATCAGTGGTTTTTAAGTTTTATTTTTTGGTAGTCTTCAATGTAAGCAGTTTTTTTAGGTACTTGTTTTGATAGCTAATCATTTAGGAAAAAGGCAGCATGTTAATTGGAAATCAGAATAGTTTGTGTTAGATGATAAAAAGCTGAATAGTTGTAATTGCTTCTCTATTTATTATTTAATCTGCACTCTATTGTATTATTATTTATTGCTTTAGTAGATTTCTCACCTCATTCATCAAACAAAGTTTCATACTCGTGCGAGTGTGAGCTTACTTCATCTTAGACTATTGAACCGATTCCGAAACACATGCTTCTCAAGGGTTGAAGAATACAGTTCACTGGTCATTTAAGAAAATCGTTTTTCAGGGTTGGGGCATGTATTCTACATTGCTCATGGACCTGTTCAAGTTTCTTGATCCATTCCTGAGGAATACTGAGCTAGCTCCGCCAGTCATGATGCTGTACAAAGGAACCCTAAAGGTTCTTTTGGTTCTGCTTCACGACTTCCCGGAGTTTCTCTGCGATTACCACTATGGATTCTGTGATGAGATACCACCAAACTGCATTCAGATGAGAAACTTGATCCTTTCTGCTTTCCCTCGAAACATGAGACTCCCGGATCCGTTCACGCCTAACTTAAAAGTTGATTTGCTGGTCGAAATCGCTTTGCCGCCGCGCGCGGTCATTAACTATTCAACCATACTGCCCAACTCGCAGTTCAAAAAGGATTTGGATGCGTATCTGAAGGCTAGGACGCCTGTGACGTTCCTGTCGGAATTACGGAGCAATATGCAGGTGAATACCACATATTAGTACGATGGATATTGACTATAAGATATACGAACGAGACCCTGTACTCGATAGTGACATTTTCTAAATATTTTTTACAATTTGTAGGTGTTAAACGAGCCAGGTCGCCGTTACAATTCTCAACTAATGAACGCAGTAGTGCTATACGTGGGCACGCAAGCTATTGCATACATCCGCTCCAAAGGACAAACACCGAGCATGTCGACTATCGCACATTCATCACACATGGATATCTTCCAGAACTTCACTGTCGATTTCGACTTCGAAGGAAGGTCAGTAATAATTTACACGGAAAGAATTCAAACATTTATTTCAAGTAATTATTTTATGGATGCAGTTATAGTGATAGCCAGAACTCGAATTGCGTAAGGCAATAAAATCTGCGAAGGGTATAGACTGTGTGCATACCGAACGTGCCCGTCTAGTCTAATGAGTTCAGCTGACAATATTGCCTCCTATTCTCACGATTTATTGTCCTGATTCAGTTCGCGAGTCCAATCCTAAAACGATATATTCTCTTCCAGATATCTATTCCTAAACGCGATAGCTAACCAGCTCCGTTATCCGAACAGTCACACACATTATTTCTCATGCTGCCTACTTTACCTATTCGTTGAGGCTAATTCTGAAGCTATACAGGAACAAATAACACGTATGCTACTCGAAAGGTTGATTGTAAACCGCCCACATCCGTGGGGTCTACTGATCACGTTCATAGAACTCATCAAGAATCCAGTATACAAGTTCTGGACCCATGAGTTCGTACATTGCGCTCCAGAAATAGAGAAGTATGTTTGATTTTTTTATTTTATATCTGTTTTTGTGGTTACGATAGTTTTTTTTTAACTCCAAAAGCGATCAGTTCAAATAAAAATGCGCAAAATTATGATATTACCAGTATGTCACGTTAGCGAATTGTTTAAAAAATGAGCTACATATGCGAAAACGTGCGTTTGTTAAACTCATTTGTAAAAACACACGTCTTTGCTTTCGACATGTTCAAATAATAAAAAATGACATGATTAGGGATGTTGACTATTTTTTGGGATAATGTTTCAAATAATGCACGTACCAACTAAGTCTAAATATTAAGAAAGGTAATTTAAACCTACTTACAGTGAATACTTTTAGATTCATCTATCAAATTGAATGTTATTTTCTCTAAGAAACGCCTTGACATCGCATATTACCGACGTCACTCAATGCATTGGTTATCGAGTGACTTACGACTGATTTAATCAAACTATAATTGCTAAATGAAAATTAAATTCCTTAAAAATTAAGTACTTATATCGTGTTTCTGTAATGTTATGACAAAACTATATTCTATTTAATTACAGTCAACATCCTTCTAAAGATTTTTGTAAAATCTGCAATACATTGAAAACTTTTGGAGCTAAAAAGTTTTAAACTAACCAAACCCATATAACACATCGGGGCATAGGAAAACAAAATGCGCCCAAAGATTCTTCTAATTGGCTTATTTTGGTTTATTTTTTCCAAATTCTCAATTTCTATAGATTGGCTTTAGTCACGTCCTAGATTTAAAAATCAATGTTAGAATCACGTATGTTAGTGATATCCGGATCGGAGGGCCGTTTTCAAAATGCCATCCGATATGTTAGTTTAAGTGTCCTCGCAGACTTAAGACATAATTTAGGTCGGGCTATTGTTTATAATCAATATTAATCTATAAACAAGTGCCTCCATAATTTACTATAAGACTTATAAAACAAGTAGTATGCGAGGGTCATCTTAAGAATACCGGAGATGCATGTTTTTTTTTGAAATTTTTAGAGGTTTTTCCCTACTAACATTTTAGAAAGATTTTTATTTTCGATAAGAACTAACGGTTTTGGTCATAGCTTTTATTTGCATTTTAAGAAACTAACAATAAATTGTCATAAACATGCAACTTCTAATAATTTGATAACAATTTTTCACTAACTAGAAATAAAAAAATAGTTTAAATTTTTCTCAGAAATTGAAAGGAGGATGCCCAAAAACAAGTTACATATACACCTTCTTCGTCGTGTCTAAAATGTGTATTGTGTTTAATAACTTCGGTTTTCTTTAATGTAAAATGTCGCTAACGTAGGTAACGTTAGAGACATTTTAATTTTATTTTTCTAAATACATTTAAAATTACATTTAGTTGATTCTTGGTACATCTACCATTGCGCTGGCAAAGTGAGTCGGTGGGAAATTCTTAGCAACAAGAATATAGTAACATAAAATGGAATTTCTCTAAGGTGGTCAAAGGTGGAACTTAGGAATTCTGTATAAGTATTACAAGCAGTGGCCTAAATCTTCTAAATAAACGGGCATTTTCCTTTCGTACTCATCACATTTTAGAAAATTATGTACCGAGGCGTGGGCGCTTCCCAGTGTATGTACTTATAGCTAAAATTGCAAACCATATACAAAAAAATACAGCCAAAGCCGTCAATAAACAGTTAAGGAGTACCCAAAGGTGACGTCATAGAACTTCATCAAACACACATGCTATATAAACTTAAAAACATTTTGGCTTGTACGTACGTTGAAGGTGTGCAGTTTTCAAAATTTTTGTTTAAAGCATGGTTTGGAAGTATTTTCGGGAGTGAATCTGGTATCTGGTACGAGTCTATGACGTCACCCTTTAACTCGTGACTTGGGAAAACAAAAAGTAAAATTACGGCAACAATTCACTCCATTTAATGGTACCCAAAAATAATTAAGACAACATAATAATTAAGAACTAGTTAGTTTGCCTAACTTACTAAAGAAAAATATACCTTTTTGATAAATGTTTTTAAAGTTTTTACAGATATTTGTATCTATATCTATAAATAAAGTAAAGATTCAAATGCATTTCATTATTTTATTTGTAGATATTGAAAATAGCCGTAATTTTATTTGATACCTATCTCTTTACAATTTATCAGAGAAAATTCCGCTTAATTTTTTTCTTAAATTCCTAAGTTATTCTCTATTCCCCTCAAATTAACAAAGTTACAAGTTGGACCTATATGTCTATCACGCAAAACTTATTGACAGATTTATCTGATTTTTTTAGAAATATTTCATTAATATACGGTGAGCCCATTAAAATAATAATATGAACCGGGTTCATTAAAAACTTGTGACAAAACATATAGATAGTTATTAGTTTTTTTAGCCGAATTTTCTCTGTACATTGATTTGCACGCGAGTTCTCATTTTGTATATTTTTATCGCCAGAAAAAATAACCTACATCAGCGAATCATCGCTTTCATCAATAACTATTTATCAAACTAACTCATTCAGGTAACTAACATGCGCCCTGAAAATACCTATCTTACCTCAATATTTCAATAGTGTGTAGTTTCCTTTCGATGTTTTATGGAGTTACATGTTATGTGAATTTTAGTTGTGAGTTTGTATTATAGAAACGCTTCTTAGGAGGTGATTAGTTAATCACTGTTCAGTCACGTTTTCTTTGTTTTCTTCACTTCAAAACTTATCTTCAAAAGTACGACAAAGCATTGATTAACTAAATAGTGTGGCCGCTGAGCTGAGTTTAGGGGTAAACTATATTACCCTAAAAGCTTAATATTTGTAAATCTAGTGTTTTTTTTTCTTAGTACTTTCACATAACATGGTTCCTTGTACCAAGATAAATATTTTAATCAACTATTTTCATTGTTTAAAGTGTGGCGCTCTCTAAATTAAACGAGGTTAAGCGTCAGGAAGAAAGGTATAGAGGGGCGAGTTTTTTATTACAATAGTATGAACGGCCGTGTTGGTTTATTGTTGCATCCAGCTGTGTAAATATAGCACAAAACAAAAATATAATATGCTACAAACAGCGAAATTATTAAAAATTGGCAATTATATATATTTATATATTACTTGAATTGGCTGAGCCTTAGTGAATGTTTTATTGTATTGACACATTCGTAATTTATTGTAGTATATATTTATTATATTATTATTCTTGAATTTTATTAACGTCTAGACTTACTGACGATACAATATTAGGTGCATTTTCATATTTCAATACCAGTTTTCATGATAAGTTCAATTAATGATGATTCAATTAATGGGATGTCCATTGATGGGGCAAGTTGAGAGGTAATTTATAAAAACCAATATTAAAACAATTACAATATTTCCAACACGAACATAATAAAATCAAATTATAGTTAAAGGGGCATCAATAGTGGAAGCACGCGAAATTCAAATTTTTATTTTAGATTTTACAAAAAATCACCTTGAAATCGAAGCTACATAATATATAGAATTTTCCCAATTACAAAAATGATCATTAAAATAAAAGGTCCATATAACATAATGTTCAATTTTCAATGATAGCGAGGGTGATAGTAGTGGTAGTTCTACTTACCTACTTCTATCAAATGAAAAGACATTAAAAATTAACTAATATATAAATATAGAAACAATAGAATAGAAACATTTATTCGCAACAAAAACTCACAGTGAGCTTATTAACTATAGAAACAAAAAACTAAAGGCTATTGAAACTAGTATTATATAAAAATAAAAATGTAATAATTTTGTTGCGAAACGGTCCTAAACTCAGGATAATGTTAGCCTTTCGACTAACGCTGGTCTTCCGTTGAAGCCTTTTCGGTGACGTCACTCGGACGGTATACATCGATCCATTAATAATAGTTACAACAAAAAATGAGAATAAGTAGTAATAAATATATAAAAATAATAATCATTTGATAGAATAAACCCGCAGTTACAAAGGTCTATATCAGCAAATACTAATAAGTAGTAAAAATAAACTAAAGAGCACTCGTTTCAAGCAAAAGGGTTGAAGGGATATAGACTGGACATGTCAGTAATTAGACATTGTAATTATTTTTAAATTAGGGTGTTTTTGGGTTAAAGTCTCGAAAGTACTAAATAACAATATGTTTCGATTTCTGACGCGGTCATTTAATAGATAAAAACTAATTTCGCGGGCATCCTGTTTCCTATCATCCTTTTAAATAATATCAGATCGCTTCCAAACTATTTATATTAATACACTATAATGCATGGTATGGTATATATTTATGTGCTTCAATAATAAAATCAGTAAATAGAATGTAGAAATATAAATAAATTACTGCATGAAATGTTTAATGTTTTTATGGATTTTATGAATGAGTAGCGGGTATATAATTTTAAGACAAACACTTAGATAAATCCCAGTATTGTACCCAACTGGGTCGTCAAATTTTAAGCACAATGGTCACAATGCCATACTGCCAAACACAGGGTTGCGGGTTCGATTCCCGGCTCACACAAGTATTTATGCTTAGATATTTAAAAATACAAATGTGGTCTGGTTGTTTCTATGAATTATAAGTATATATTTACAAAAGAAAAGGTAGTATATCTATTGTCTAGCACCCATAACACAAGTCTAGTTACTTAGCTTGGGGCTAGATGGCGAAATCACAGCACATTTGCGATACGAAAGTGATTGATGGAGGATGACATGATATTTATCTATTAGGCCCTGCGCAGGTGGCGTTTGGCTGCCACATATAACACACCGTAACAAAACGTACTATCTATCTGGCCCGGGCGGCAGACAAAAATGGACCGACTTATGGAAGTAACTATCGCTAGAAAAAAAACTCATTCATAAAAAAAAGCTTTAGTTGTTGAGTTGCTTCAAAAATGATGTTGGCTAAATTTCCTACGCAAAGCGATTTATTTATGTACAAAAATTACTGAAATTACTTTGTATAAAATGTCGTGTGTGTGTTAATAAAGGTTGTTCGCGTCGGTGGCACGGTCCTGCATCGCTGATAAAGCCGGAACTGGCGGTGGCGAGTCTGGAGTAGCCGAGTAGCGACTGCTTAATTGGGAGTCTGTCCGACATGAGTCCATGTACCAAATGTTTGTCGCGAAAGGTAATTATACAATGTAAGATAAGTCTTAAGTCTGGTATATCGAGATAAAAATTGCTTATGACCTCCATGGTTCCATCTATTCACCGAAATTCGGCGAGCCCCCGGTCGCGCTCGTCGCTGTCCATGGTCTGCTGTGGTCTAACTCTGCTGTACGTAAAAGAGTCTTTTTTTTGAGTTTGCAAAGTTTACTTTTGGATTATTGAGGTCTTTTTTTTTTACAAGTTCATATTTATTTTACTAACACCGCCCTGCAGTTCCACTCGCGTAAGTCCTGATCCCGTGGGAGCTATCGAGGTAAAGTAGCCTAGTTATTCTAGGAATCCAGGTATCAACATATCAAGTCATATTGCAGCTGTTTTAGAAGTTTTTGCATAAATTAGTAACAAACTGACACCTAAACTTTCACAGTTATAATATTAGTAGGTAATACGTATGTATTATGGTCTCATAATATATAATGTTACTATAGCTGACGTCATAGCCTTCGAATTTTTTTGAGAAACCAAATCTTGTGGTAAATTTTATGGAAGAGCTGGTTCTCCTCCTGACAAGAATAATTGTGGAAAACAGCCCGTATACAAGTATGTAAATATATCTAAAATTACGTTAAATATATTTAACAGACTTCCAACCGGCATTTAAAGCCGCTGGGCCGCCTCCGTGCCTGCCACCGCCTCCGTACCCACTCCCCGCAGCCGTCTCATCGATGCACCCGCCAAAACAACAGACACCTTGGAACAGACTTTTCGACAAATCGAAGAAATCCAAAAATTCTAAGAAACAATCTAAAACGCGTTACAAGTCTGGTTACAACCCAAAGTAGAGCTATTTAAGTATTATATAAACAGGCGAGAATTTAACACAAAGACTATCACAAGTGGAAAACTGGAGCTAATATCCATCAATTTGCTAAATAGTTCATTTTCTATGGTCTTTGTGATATTTCTCCTTAATGAGGAAAGTTTCAACATCGGATCCAAATTGTTTGCTTGTTATAAACTAGTATAAACGATCGTTTCAAATATGTGCGACAAATTTTATTAACTTTGAACAATGGAAGCCTTGCAAAATGACAGCTATGTTTTAAGTGCCGGTTTAGTGAAAAGCTGTGCGGCAAACTAGCATTAATAAGGTTCAATTTAACTCTATTTAACCATCATTATTAGTCATTAAACTATAGAGCGTTCGGTACATCGTTCGTCAAATTCACAGGTCTGATCAAACACCTTGTATTTTTTGTTTTTAATTTCAATAGTTTTACTCGAAGAATTACAAAGGTCAGTGTTCTTTTTAAGAATATTTTACATGCTTGATTCATAAGAATATCTAGATTTATTTAATTATTTATTTTCGGTATTAATGATTTACATAATAAATGGATCTTTAAAGTTTTCGATTGTAGCAAAAGTATTCACTTAGTTATGTAATTATATTCTACAATATTTCACACGTTTGCCAACAATTAATCAATACAATTGTTGATTATAGGTATTGTGTCTTTTTGAACTTGAAAATAATATTTCAAACCACATTCTTGATTGATATAATCATACATTTAATCGATACAATTGTTGATTATAGGTGTTGTCTTTTTAAAATTAATAATAATACACATTCGTAGTTGATTCGATTTACTTAAGCAAACCATTCATAGATACAATAGTTGATTATAGGTGTTGTCTTTTTGAACTTGAAAATAATATTTGAAACCACATTGTTCATTGATATAATCATACATTTAATAGATACAATAGTTGATTATAGGTGTTGTCTTTTTGAACTTGAAAATAATATTTGAAACCACATTCTTGATATAATCATACATTTAATCGATACAATTGTTGATTATAGGTGTCGTGTCTTTTTAACGTTAATAATAATACACATTCGTAGTTGATTCGATTTACTTAAGCAAACCATTCATCGATACAATAGTTGATTATATGTGGTGTATCTTTTTGTAGTTAATAATAATACACATTCGTAGTTTCGATTGACTAATGCAAACAATTAATTGATACTATAGTTGATTATAGGTGTTGTGTCTTTTTGAACTTGAAAATAATATTTGAAACAACATTTGTAGTAGATTTGATGGTTATAATCATACAATTAATCGATTCAATAGTTGATAATAGGTGTTGTCTTTATAAAGTTAATAATTATACACATTCGTAATTGATTCGATTTACTTTGAAAACAAATAATCGATACAATAGTTGATTATAGAACTTATAGGTGTTGTGTCTTTTTGAACTTGAAAATTATATTGCAAACCACATTCGTAATTGATATGATTGATATAATCTTACAATAAATTGATACAATAGTTGATTCTAGGTGTTGTGTGTTTTTTAAGGTACTAATAATACACATTCGTAGATGATTTTATTGATATAATCATACAATTAATCGATTCAATAGTTGATTATAGGTGTTGTGTGTTTTCAAAGTAATCTTATTTGAAACAACATTTGTAGTTGATTTTTATCAAGTAATTCTAGTAACACAAACGTTTGATTTATACATTAGTTGATTGTCACAAGGTGTATGTTAATTAGGAGACATACACCCCCTTATCTTTATTATTAGAATTTTAACTGTTAAGTCCAAACAACCTAGATTTATATTCCATACCGATCTTCTTTTATTAGTACATTATAATATTGATATTTCCTTAATCGTAAATATACCATTGATGTTTTTTTACACCGGAGCGAAAACACGTCGAGGCGACTTGTATGTAAAAGGTAACGCCACCACGTTAGCGATTTATCTCGGCTTTGGCGCAATGATAACTATTTTGTCATGACAGAATGTGTTTAACAGGGTTATAAACCACAGTTTGGATTGAATTGACTTTGACTTGGCTCCGTTCCGGTGTTATGACTGTGTCGCTTAATGCGTTTTTATCGGGGTGCTCGCGGCATGTTGCGAACGACGTCTCTGCGAACTCGCGAAGTTGCGGCTGCATCTAGCAACGTCACGAGTCCGTCGAGATCTCACCCGCAACTTACGCGACAAAGTCTCTATTGATCGTCGAATATATTTTTAAAAAATCGTCTGTGTTTATCGATTCGAACGATCGAGTAGGCGCCGGCGACTAAGTTCGCCGGACATTTAATAATTTATCGGTGTAATTTTACTAGTTTACTAGTTTTAGTGTAATTTAATGATACGTCTGTAAAGTTTTTTTCTAGAAGTGATTTTTTCGAATGTAATTTTAGATTGTTTAAGAGTGAGACCACTTCCATGAGTTAACGAAGCGATGCGCTCTCCGAGCAAACGATGCTCACATAAAATCAATTATAACATCGCGATAAATCCTTTGTTTATGGTTTGGTGTATATACGAAAGTTGATTCATTCATTATTTTCTAGTATTGTTCGGATTTTGATGTCATAAAACGGCTAAAACTTGATTTTCGTTCTTCGTGTATATATTGTGTTCCGGTTTTGGTATTATTATGAACGAAATTCATTATTCGCGCAATTAATGACAATATGTTTGCGTATTATTATATAGGTATTGATTTAAAGTTAGTTAGTTTTAGTCATGCTCGTAAAAAATCCAATGGAAGTGGTCATGTTTATGCTTAACCATAAATTTAAGCTAATTACTGTTCGATTTTCTAAAACGAATGTGTTGTAATAAATGTATTTTCAATAATGCAATCGTTTTAATTGATTTCATATACATTTGATTAAGATTTCACTATACGAGTCAACTCGTGAGTAAAGCGACATGTGAGGACCGAGAAGTACATTTTAACTCGTATAGTGAAAACCCCGCTAATACCTGAGCTCTAATTTAAAATAGGTAGGTACACAACTCAATTGTTTTTTAACACGCTTTTTTAATAGTCCCAATAACGATAGCCAAACTAAAAGCCAATTAAATTTATTGATTGCACTACAACTTGAAACAAACCAAACGTCTCACGACTAAAAAAATGTCGTGCGTTCATAAAGTCTTACTAATAGTATTGTACTTTTTCAAAAATGTCTCCTCGAAACTGCCGTCATTGGTAAACAGTTTCATGGCAATGTTCAAATAAATAAAAAGGTCTAATTTTATTTCTCTATAATATTAATGTTTTAATTTCAGCATCCAGTTTTGGTCGCTAGGTCTTCGCTAGATTGGATGCCTAGTAGAATAAATTCATTATACTCTGATGTTGGAGCGTGGAGTGGAAAATTTGTAAGACATTTGTAATTTATGTCCATATAATCTTAACAAGTCGTTTTAATAAGAATTTATTAAATAAAAAACTAAACTAAAAATGCCCCTGGTACTTATGCCAGGTGGTGAACTAAGTGGACCGGAGTGATTTTGACGGGTTCATAAACAAAAAAAACTGACATTACTAGAGGTGTCCAAGACGAATTCATCTTTTATGCTGTTCTAAGCATGTCTTGGAGACCAGCTCGAGTGTGCTTAGAAATTTTAAAAACTAGCTATCCCTTTTCCTTTTTTAGAGACCAGTAATGGACGAAATCGAATCGGACGAAGCTCTGAGATTCTATCAATTCCTGAATTACTTGGACGGGGGCAGTTTTGGCACCGGTTTGTTCCTAATCAACTGATTCTAGTGTAATTTACTAATTTGGAGTTGTTGAACTAATTTTAAAGTAAAGTGTTTTGCCCCTCATAACGTCGTTTATTTAGTGAATAAATCTGCCATTTATTCAGTGATTTTTAAGGAGTCAACTTCAATAATTAGACAGTAACATAATATGATTTGTAGGTCCTATCGATGAGTTTGTAGATGCTATGTACAGACTATCTAATTACATGAAACAACAAAACAGTAGAGAGACCCAGGCTCGGGGCATGCGCGAGTTGGAAGCCATTAATGGAGAGAAAGGTAAAATATCTCATGAAAATGTGGACCATAGGTAAGGTTAGACATTTATTAAAGTATTGCGATGCAATAATGAACCCTTTTTAACCCCAGACGCAAAAACAACGGGGTGTTATAAGGTTTGACGTGTCTGTGTGTGTCTGTCTGTCGCATCGTAGCTCCCGAACGGATGAACCGATTTTTGCAAAAGTTGCTAACTTTTTTGAACTGAGTGTTGTTAATAAACTAGGGTTCGACTAATATAGTGTGGTTACACGTAATATTTACAGTCCGCGCAGCGAATGATGACTCTTTGCGGAAAGTAGAAGGGGTATGTGCAAAACTAAATATTCATATAAATATGTATTGAGTTCTACGCAGCCCCTTTCCACTCACCCCATGGGTGATTATTCGCCGTGTGGACTTATACTTATCACTACGGACTCGTGATCACACAGTTTTGCTACACCAGTGTAACAACGAGTAATTTTTATTACTCGTGATTACCTCTGTGGTCTGATTCACACTGCTAGTGTGGGGAAAAAGTAATACTTACTTATTTTCTAAATATACCTAACTATTTGTAACTTTATATTATTAAGGAAACAGTATCAAAACTGTCCTAGAAGTGAGCACCTTAATCATGAGAAAGAAACGCAAATTCTTCTGCACCGGTGAAGTAAAGGAACCTATTGTTAACAATAAAATTATATGCAAGGTAAAAAAAAACATTTTTAATTCTTGTACCTATTTCGTTACTTCTTTTCTCCCTTTGTATTGTCCGATTTCCTTTTATAAGTAAGAACTTTATTTCATTATGAACTAGGCTTTTATTTTTTCTTTCTTTTAATTTAAATCACCTAAAAGTTCTAACTTAGTTATGTTTATTTTGAAATAATAAAACATGTAGGTCTAGAATACAAACTATTCAAGCAATTGACATCAACAACATAACGTTATGTTGCAATGGGTTGAAAACATGGACATATTATGCCGTGGATTAATTTGTTATATAATTTCGGGAATCGTCGTCACGCCTCGGTTGACTTACGCTCGTTGTCGGTATGTGTGCATGAGTCAAAGGGCGCGAGGTGACGCGGAGTTCGAATACGAACGTTTCTCGCGAAGTTGCACGAGTGTGTCGGCGCATACTTCTGACCTCGATCAACCTCGTCGAGTAACTTCACTAGTAGTGTAGTGGATCCTTAATTGTTTTTATGTAGGCAGATTTATTAATGAACATTCCCATTACTACTCACTCTCTACATTACAAACAGGACAGAATACTACTGCCAATAGCTGGCACATCGTGTAGAGATGCCATAATGTACTGGCACCCAGATTTGACCGAAGAACATTATTGTGTAGGCGCCCTCGAATCAAAGTCTCCAGTTCACATCATGGATATAGAAGGTATGTGTTACTCAACTTTATCTAATTCATTCTATGAATACAGTCAGAAGACAAAGTAAAATTGCCGTCACTTCTAAGTGGAGAAAAACCGCTAATCGATATACCTTCGCCGTTTGGTACAAACCTGCGCAGCGCGGCGCGGCGTTGATGACCTCTGATGGAAAGTAGGTGGGGTATCATGCGCAGAACTAAATTTTCATATAAATATCGATTTTTGCGATCGTATACCCCGTCCACTTGCCTAAGAGGTCATAGTTTGCCGTTCTGGTATTGTATAGAATATCCGTATATCCAAAGACCCAATATTCGCGTGAAAATCCTACAAACATTGCACAAAGAACTCCTACTTCTTTATGTGCACCTGCTATTCAGCATAATAATATTGTGCTTATTTATTATGCTTTAAATAGGGACATTCCGAATTAATGAGGAAAATAAACCTAATGGCGTCATCAACCCTACTTTACCAGGTTATTCATTTCTGTCCAGGTGAAATGTTCTGCAAAGGAGACGACTATTCGAAACGGGAGTATCTTTTAGCGTGCGATTTTTACGAAGACCAAGAAAGCCCTGTCGCTGATCTGCTCCAGTATTACCCCGATCCTGATCCTGAGATCACGCCTAAACTTTTTTAGAAATGACTAGGTTTCGTTTGAATAAAGCATGCAAATAAAACTTATTCTATTTTATTCTAGAGTTCGATTTTCTACACTGGTGATCATAGATGTTATAAGTACTTATACTACATTATAATTTCTATCTATAGTGATAGATAGGTTCTTTACCTGGGTCACTTGGTAAAAATCCTGATAAAATTTAATGTAAAGTGGGATTTTCAAAACACCCTCCGCAAACGAGTAGCACTTTAAAATTCCCGCTAAATCTCCCTTACTTTAATTTCCTCAGGAATAGCCAACCCTGACAAAATGAAAGGCAGGCTATTGGCGTACACCAATATCATTCACTCATCTCGATTCGATTAATCGACTAATTCGAAATCGATTTTTTTTAATAGATAAACAATTTTATTTTCAATGGTGGTGTCGGAAAATTCCTTTGAGACGTAGGAATTTATTTTAGTTTAAAGGAAAATTCCGTATTAGGTTTCGTAAGAAGTTCCTGAGGTCCACTGTTGGTAGGCGAGTTGTATTGCATCTTCAAACATCTTTTTGTTGTATAGAAATTAGTAAAAAAATCTTAAATCAAATTATAATATGGTATATGGTCGAAGAATTTTAAAGAAAACAAAAATAATTATTAATATTTTTTTTTTACTTCTGTGAGGCTGTATGGTCGTAAAACCTTTTGCCTTACCCTTCGGAGCTATGAGCTATAAACAAAAAAGAAGAAATCGATCGAGCGCGCACATTTAATTTTTTTCTACTCAACATAGAACGGATTAGAGACAATAATTTAAAATTGTTGACCATAACGTTTTAATCTAGCCAATTAATCACAAGGACTCTTTATTTGTTCTAATTAAAAATGTGAAAGGTTAACGACGTACCGTATTTGTTCCGCTATAGGTTATGTTCTAGGAGAGCGATCAATTTTTTATCGTCGCAGAAACAGCTGTTAGTGTTAAAAATCTATTTTGAGTTTTAAAAAAATTTTGAAAATGTCGGAGGAAAAAGTAAAAATGCGTAAACAGCTCGGGCTGTTGGAAGGAGTGGCGATAATCTTGGGTATAATATTTGGCAGTGGTATTTTTATATCTCCGAAGGAAGTTTTGGAGAAAACTGGATCAGTATGGGGGGCTTTGTTGGTGTGGGCCGCGTGCGGAGGCCTGGCGACACTGGGGGCTATGTCATACGCTGAACTTGGTAAGTACTTTCACATTTTTAGGGTTCTGTACCCAAAAGGTAAAAACAGGACCCTATTACTAAGACTCCGCTGTATGTCTGTCACTAGACTGTATCTCGTGAACCGTGATGGCTAGATAGTAGAAATTAGAAAATGGTAGAAACTTGACTATTTAATTTAATATTGTTGTTTTTTCTATCCTGCCCAAGGACCAGCCACCTTTTTAATGTACTCTGTTTTTATTTTATTTACCCCTTTGCAAGTTTATTTCTATATATTTAGGATTCCATACCCAAAGGGTAAAAATGGTACCCTATTACTAAAACTTCACTGTCTGTCTGTCTGTCCGTCCGTTTGTGTGTCACCAGACTGTATCTCATGTACTGAGATAGCTAGAGAGTTGAAATTTTTACATATTATGTATTTCTGTTGCCGCTATATAAAACATATAAAAAAAACACAATATCCATTGTCTAGCACCCATAACACAAGTCTAGTTACTTAGATTGGGGCTAGAGGGCGATGTGTGGAATGTTCTGCAATATTTATTATATATTTATGATTTATTCCTTGTTGTTAAAGGTACAACATTAGCACAGAGCGGAGGTGATTACCACTACATAAATGAAGCTTATGGACCATTGCCTGCTTTCCTTTACCTGTGGGATGCTAACTTGGTATTTGTGTAAGTATTACTTTAGTTTATAACATCATCCTACAGTTAAACCGATGTAAGTCTTGATCCCATAGGAATATCGGGAAAAACAGTGGTTCGCTTCGATAAGAAAATCCACCACTAAGCTTTTGCCCATTTGCATTATAATGGGATACTGCTTATTCCTACCCACTTAGCTAGTACTCAAATATTACCTTAGCACCGATTTTTTTTAAATATTTAAAATAGTAAATACTTCATTTAATGATTGTTCTATCTATCACTTATCTAAAAACAAAAAATAAATTTTTGAAATCGGACCAGGCGTTTACGAGTAATCGGCGAACATACATAAAAAAATACGCGACGAATTGAGAACCTCCTCCTTTTTCAAAGTCGGTTAAAAAGCAACCTACATAACTCACAAGAATTCAATCAATCTTGGTACCAAGTTTTATCAAAATCAGTGCCGTCAAATCAGTTTTTTTAGAGCCAAGTCGAGCTGCGCCTTGCGGTTTCACTCGCGTTAGTCCCGATCCCACCAGAAAATCGAAATCAAAAGTATCCTATGTCCTTCTCCATCCCCTGACTATGGCGATTTCCTTCCAAAACGGTCCAGTCGTTTGACGGTTGGACAGTCGGTTGAAATTTACAAACAAACAAATAAATATACAAACTTTCGCAGTATGGTCAAGCAAAGCCTCAATGTAGGCTATAATAGTGGCCCAACAGTAATAATGTTGGCCTTTAGATTTAATCTAGATGATTTAAACAGTTCCAGCAACTTTAATCCTTGCTAGTCAGGGTGCTGTAGTGCCTGGGACATGTATAAGATGGAGTAGGCTCAACAGTTGAAGTGCACAAATAAGCTGACTTGATCTTCCTCAATGTTTTGAATTCGACATACCATTCATTTTTGTATTACTAGGTGCCTGTTGTATTTCATATCATATGATTTCAAAACTACTGGTGCAACTAATATTTCAATATCAAAAGAATGTCTCGACTATATGACTTTATTATGAAAACATCTATTGTATATTATAATTTTATTAATGAAAACAGTTATTCTATCTCATAGGTCATCTAAAACATGTCTGAGAACATAACAATAACTGTCAAATGAGAATTCTTTTACAGTTAGGCATTCAAGACTGTTTTTATTATTGCTATAAGAAATTTGCAAACTATCGCTACATAGTATAAAACAAAGTCACTTCCCGCTGTTTGTCCCTATGCATGCTTAGACCTTTAAAACTACGCAACGGATTATGATGGTTTTAGTAATTATATAAAACAAAACTACCCGAGTACGCAGTCGCGGGCAACAGCTAGTTTATAAATAACAATTAGTATAGAAATCATCTAACCACTGCGATCCCTCCATCGGTCACTGTCCTGGGCTATCTCCAAGCTAACTCGAGTCGTCTCGTCAACCCTCTCGTGTCCAATCTCGACGACCCAGAAGTGTCAACTTCGTTGTTATTTGGATCCTCGTCCATTGTAGAGAAATGCCTAACCTAACCTTTCCGATTTTAAGACCACATCTGTGATTAGGGCCGTTTCTCCCAGAATAGTGTTTCGTATGTAATACGGTAACTCGTACGCATTACGCAACGTACTTTTAAAATAGAAATAAAACAAAGTCAAAGCATTAAGTCAAAGCTTATTCATATCATTTTTAGACAATTACAGTCCATGGGTTTTTAATACAAAAACTTATTACAACTATGTTAGTAGGCATTAATTAAGAGACTAAAAAGTATTTAATAACTAGATGAAAACGTAGTATAATTTCACGTAGCGTGTAGACAAATCAATCAAGCGACGACCGCCCGAGTAGTCTTCCACGGCGGCCATCGCTCGATCGATATACCTAAACACGCGTCCATGCGGATCATCTGCCACCATTCTTAGAATGCTGAATTAATATGTTCCAAGACACATGATTTCTTAAATCAGTGATTCCAAAACTAGTCTACAGTCACCCATCTAAAAAAACATAGTTTGTGATCCACCTTATCTGAGTTCGTTTTGGCGAAAATACCATTTTACATAAGTATATAGCTGTTAAGGGGAAAATGACTTTCATGACCTCATCAAACAGACAGTTAATTTCCTGGGCTACTGAGATCCAGAATTTTGATAGTTCGTTTTCGATCTAAAGTGTATTTTAGAGACTTATGTTTTCATAGTCTGACCGACTTGTGGCAGAGTTATTCCGACTCACAAAAATTGGTCTTTTTCCTATTTGTCTTATTCCTGGTTCCCATATAAGAAGGAAAGACTATCCTAGACATTATTATTTTCTAATTATTTATTTATTTTTCACAGGCCAAGCACGAACGCGATCATGTCACTGACTTTTGCGAGCAACATTTTATACCCCATCTTTCCGAACTGCCCCATAGACCCAATATGCAAGAAACTAATCGCAGCTGTCACTATTTGTAAGAAAATCTATATTTTATATGTAAAACATTTAAAAATTACTAATTAAAATCTTGTTACACTCTCGCGATGTTTAGTTCTGAGTACATGCTCTTCGAGAGTATGGTTTTCGAATTTTGCCAACGGGCCTTTGTCATCGTATGCGCCTAAAGGTGAAACGGTACCGGCGCTCTCTCCATACAAACGTAGTCGACTGTTTCTTCCCTGGATAATAACTAGCACAAATATTTTTGTGCCATAAAACCTATAACTGCCATGACCCTATGTTTTGGTTTTTTTTTCATTTTCTAATTATCAGAGAAATTAAGATTTAAAAAACAAGAAAAAAAAGCAAAGGGGCATGGCATATATAAGTTTTATGCAACAAAAATATTTGCTCTAGTGTCATTGTCCAGGGAGAAAACAGTCGACTACGTTTGTATGAAGAGAGCCCCCGGTACCCTTTCCTCTTAAGTCATCATATTTAAAGATAATTAAGAGAGGGATATAGATGCTCATTGCTCAACCTTTTCAATTTACTATAGCGAGTTCTTTGTCAAGAGTTACATAGTTTAACGTCGTTGACACTAAGAATCTTGTCCCTATGAATCATTCAGAAAGCCTAAATAAACTGGTTCAAATTACATTGCAATATCATTCTGATTGGACTTCGATTACAAAAATTATTTGGATATTAATCGTTTTTTTTTTAAGTAACTTTGAGTGTATTTTAAGTAATTTTTATGGTATTTTTTGTAATCGAAATGTAAGTAATAGGAATAATATTGCAATGTCGAAGCTTCTCAACACAAAATTAGAATTTCTAAAATCGTAATTATCTATAAAATGATTCTAACTTTAGATAGGTTCTAATGATCGAATTTTCGTTTTTATTTACAGGTTTCCTAACATTTATAAATGCGTACGATGTGAGATTCACTACAAGGATACAAAACGTATTCATGTTTACGAAGATTTCTGCTTTGGTTATTATCATATTTGGAGGCATCGTATGGCTAGCTAGAGGTAAGTACGAGGACAGACAAACGAAGCTTTAATATAATAATTAATATTTATAAGTTATCTATACTAATATTATAAAGCTGAAGACTTTTTTTGTTTGTTTGAACGCGCTAATCTCAGGAACTACTGGTTGGAATTTAAAAATTATTTTAGTGTTGGATAATCATATATAAAATCATTTTGATATTCCCACGGGATTAAGACTTACGCGGGTGAAATCGATGAGCGCAGCTAGTCTATTATATAACTAGCAGCGCTCCGCAGTTTCACCCGCGTAACTCCCGATCCCGTGGGAATATCAGAATAAAAAGTAGCCTATAGCCTTCCTCGATAAATGGACTATCCAACACAAAAAGATTTTTTCAATTCGAACCAGTAGTTCCTGAGATTAGCGCGTTCAAACAAACAAACTCTTCAGCTTTATATAAGTATAGATGAGGAAAGATTTTTTTATTTTTTGTTTGTAACGAATAGGCTCCGAAAATACTGGGCCGACTTTGATGAAACTTAAGATGAGGGATACATTGATTCATTAAGAATAACATATGCTACTTTTTATCCCGATATTCCCACTGGATCGGTAGTCACGCGGGAGAAACCGCGGATCGAGTCGCGTGTCAATTTTGACAAAAACGAAAACTCTTTTACGTATTTTTGTATCAATTCATTAATTCCTGGAAACAGTACGGCAAATCGAACGAAATAAGTACTTTATTTTCGTAAATTATGTGATTCTGTAAAAAATATTATTCATTATTTAAAAATTTGTTTATTTGTTTTTTTTTATATCTTATATCTTCTTATATATAAAAATGAATTGCTGTTCGTTAGTCTCACTAAAACTCGAGAACGGCTGAACGGATTTATCTTATCTTAGTCTTGAAATGTTCGTAGAGGTCTAGGGAAGGTTTAAAAGGTGAGAAAAAATCGTTCCCACGGGATCGGGACAAACGCGGGTGAAACCGCGGGGCGCAGCTAGTCTTATATATAAAAATGAATTGCTGTTCGTTAGTCTCACTAAAACTCGAGAACGGCTGAACGGATTTATCTTATCTTAGTCTTGAAATGTTCGTGGAGGTCTAGGGAAGGTTTAAAAGGTGAGAAAAAATCGAACGGCATCGGGACTTACGCGGGTGAAACCGCGGGGCGCAGCTAGTCTATTAATATATAACTTTAGTATAAATTTTCTGTAAGTGGTTGTAATTTGCCTATATTAGAGAGTTTTTTTTTTTAAAGCGAAAGAGAGATAAGAAATCTTTAGAATAGAATAGAATGGTACCATATTACAAATCTAGTCGCTTAGCTCGGGGCTAAGATAGCATCCATCATCTGTCATTTTTCACACAGTCTATATATAGCAAGTCTTAATTGAGTAATTGGTTTGCAGGAAACGTGGAAAATTTCGAAGACGGTTGGGCTGGCACCAAAACGTCAATCAGTGATTGGTCGGTCGCATTTTATTCCGGTATATTTTCCTATTCGGGATGGTAAGTTCAATTACAAACATACTAACATTCGCCCGCGAATTCGTCCGCGTTGAAGTCTGAAATGGGCCGAGGAATCACGGTGTCCCATACAAACTTTGCCCCCCTTTTTCACCCCCTTAGGAGTAAAATTACGGAAAATCCTTTCTTATCGGATGCCTACGTCACACAAAGAATACACCCTCCAAGTTTTAGGTCTCTACGATCAGCAGTTTAGGCTGTGAGTTGAACCGTCAGTCAGTCAGTCATTCAGGACAAAGAATTTTATATGTATAGATATTATATATTTTATTGTTGAAATCATTTTGAGAAAATAGCATTCCAATATACACATTTTGTATTTAAATAATCAAGAGATCAGTTTTATAATGCAGAAGAATTTAATAAGACCTTCAGACTTTGGTGATCATGTTGATTTTTAACTAGAATATTTCTATTACAATCTATCTTATTAAGAGGAAGCCTAGTTGCTTAGCTTGGGGCTAGATGGCTCTATGTGAAATGTCCTACAATATTTATTTACTAATATCCCAATATTTTCCTATTGTATAATTGATTTATTTCGTCAAACTTTACATTGCATAATATAGGTAGGCATGTCAACTTACATAATTTCCAGGGTTCGGAAATATCCGATATTTATTATAAATATCAAAATCCTACTAATATTATAAATGTGAAAGTTTGTGTGTGTGTATGTTTGTTACTCCTTCAAGCAAAAACTGCTGGACCGATTGCGATGAAACTCGTTGTAGATAGCTAGAGACCTAGATTAACATATAGGCTACTTTTTATCCCGATATTCCCATGGGATCGGGACTTACGCGGGGCGCAGTTAGTATCGAATAGTTTTAATATATATCCATATTTATTTTTAGTATTTATGTATACTATTTGCATACCCATGTTTTATAATTTCAATCAGTCAATGGCTTCATTAAGCTTCTTAATACCTAAACTAATACTTATTATACCTAAACTTTAAATGTTAATACCCAAACTTACTATTTGGGTGTATGTTTTAACTCTTCTCCAACGCCATCTACATTTAGGATGGAGAAGTACAGTAGAAAACTGCAAATATTGATATTTTTTCATCAAATTTTTAAACAATTTTTGTATTGATATATATCACGAAAAACCATTTGATATATATCGGATATATATCCATTGATATATATCCTCGAACCCTGATAATTTCATTAAAAAATACTTATAATTAAACTTATTAAAAATTCAATTTTCTTTAAAATTATATTCCTTTTATTTTACAGGAGTTACCTAAACTTTATGACTGAGGAATTACGCGATCCGTTTGTGAACCTTCCCCGAGCCATCTACTTGTCTCTACCGCTGGTAACGGGGATATATTTGTTGGCCAACGTTGCTTACTTGGCCGTACTTGGGCCGATCGAGGTTAGGGCTACGGAAGCCATCGCTGTGGTAAGATATACTATTTATCTATATATATAAAAGGGAAAATCACTGACTCACTCACTCACTCACTCATCACGAAATCTCAGAAACTACAAGTTCTAGGAGTCTCAAATTTTACATGTGGGTTCCTTTTATGACGTAGGTGCTCACTAAGACGGGATTTTGCGAAATTCAACCCCTAAGGGGGCAAATGGGAGGTGGAAGTATGTATGAAGGTTTGATTATTTTTAAAGGTAGAAACTTGAAAGTTAGAATTATATCTTCTTATCGTATGGCCTATGTCCAGCAGTGGACGTGCATGGGCTGACATGATGATGATGATGATGATGATCGTAAATAAATGATGACGTGTTTCAGGGATTTTCAATTTTCCTATTTTAAGGAGGGGAAAGGTTTGTAAAAAATGAGTGTGTTAAGAGTCTGTTGCTGTTGCGATGACACTCGGTATGTAGATAGCTAGAGACCAGAATTAACACATAGGCTACTTTTTATCTCGAAATTCCCACGGGATCGGGACTTACGCGGGGCGCAGCTAATCTCTATATAAAAGTAGCTGTCCCGGCATACGTTGATAAACAAATGATAAGAATCCATGGATGTGACTTTAATTGCTCCATTTCAAGTAATACCTTCAAATTCAAAGTCAAAATTATTTATTTCCTTTGGATACTTAATACCTAGGTACAAGATCACTTAGCGACGTCTTAAAAAAAAAACTAAGTTAGGATGTGTGCCTTCGGAACGCGCCCACCAATGTGAAGAAGGCACAAGAAACATTACAAATATTTGAAAGTATTATTTGAAATGGAGCAATAAAAGTCACGTCCATGGGTTATTATCATTAAGGTAAGACGAAGTATCATAGTACGCCTTACTGCACAATTTATGCTTTATATAAAAATAAGTCGGGTTTTCCTCCCTGACGCTATAACTCCAGAACGCACGAACCGATTTCCACGGTTTTGCTTTCGTTGGAAAGGTCTCGGGCTCCGTGAGGTTTATAGCAAAGAAAATTCAAGAAAATCTGGTGGCGAAACGGAGTTCGCCGGGTTTGCTAGTGCTTTATAAAAGTTTTGAACCTGTTAATGGACATGTCATATACATCTTTAGGTAATAATAGATCGCACGTGTATTATTAAACGACCTGTTTATTTTCAAATATTTGTAATATTGACCTTTGTCAGCATGATCACTTGAAAAAAACCCCATAAGTTTATTGTGACTTCTTCTCATTAGTGGGCGCGTTCCGAAGGCACACTTCCTAACTTAGTTTTTAAGACGTTTATATGTGATCTTTGTACAAACTATACCTATATGCATCCAAATAAATATTGACTTTGACTTTTCTATTTTTAAACGATTCGTCTTGTTGCAGGATTTCGCAGTGGTAGCTCTTGGATGGTTGAAATGGGCGATGCCGACACTGGTTGCTATTGCGATATTGGGCGGTCTCTCCGTCCATATAATGGCATCGTCACGTATGTGCTTTGCTGGCGCAAGGAATGGCCATATGCCAGAATTATTGGCGCATATTAACACGAAATGTATGTCTCCTTTGCCTTCACTTGTGTTTTTGGTAAGTAAGAAGATTTCTAAAAATATCCTAATTTACCTGGAGTTCGGGGAATTTATTTACCTACGGGCTTGTTGCCAATAAAAGTGTTACCGCATCTTTAATTTTTCAGTAATTTACGGTAATTACACAAACTTTAAATTAAAATAATTATTTTATGGAAAAATTATTTTTTTTCTATTAAGGAAATATATATTATTTTATTGCAAAGTCCTATCGGCGATCACTCCAAAGGCGAAACGACTGTCGGATAACGCTGGGACTTTTATTTATTTTAACAATAACTTTTATAACAAAATAAATTATAGTATTTTTGTTAATAAGATATGAAAATTTTCGTTTTCAGATGCTGGCATCACTTATAATGCTAATACCGGACAATCTAACATCTTTGATAACATACTGCACAGTCGTTGAGTCATTCTTTACAACTCTGAGTTGCAGTGCGGTTCTATGGTTGCGATACAAGAAACCAAATCTAGTTAGACCTATTAAGGTAAATAACTTAACCATATTTTATTGTTAACTAGCTGTTCCGGCAAAAGTTAGTATTCCATATAGTCCCCCATGAGTTTATTGTGCCTTCTTCTCGTTGGTGGGCGCGTTCCGAAGGCACACATCCTAACTTAGTTTTTAAGACGTTTCAATGTGATATGTGTATAAAATTCACATAAGCATCCAAATGAATAAAGAAATTTGACTTTGACTAACTATATAGAGAAAAAAGGAAAATTCGATGTCTTTGATTCTCAGACCTAACGAATATACACAAAAAAATTCATACAAATCGGTTCAGCGGTTTAGGTGGAGTTTGGCAACTAACACCGCGACACTAGAATTTTATAAATATTAATAATAACTTATTTTATTTTATTAAATACAGTAATTTCCTTTTTCTAGGTCCAACTATGGATGCCAATAATATTCGTATCCGTATCAACGATTCTGCTAATTGTACCGATAGTAAGCGAACCTGTAGCTGTAGTAGCCGGAGCTCTGATGACTTTAGCGGGCGTACCGGTATACTTCGCGTTGGTCAGAACCAGGCCTAAATTCATCGAGGAAATTTGCAGTAAGTACTGTATACCTAGAATATAATATTCGTATCGGTATCAACCATTCTGCTAATTGTACCGATAGTGAGCGTACCGGTAGCCGGGGCTCTGATGACTTTTGCGGACGTACCGGTATACTTTGCGTTGGTCAGAACCAGGCCTAAATTCATCGTGGAATTTTCTAGTAAGTATGGAACATAATATTCGTATCAGTATCAACGGTTCTGCTAGTTGTACTGATAGTGAGCGAACCGGTAGCCGTAGTAGCCGGGGCTCTGATGACTTGAGCGGGCGTACCGGTATACTTCGCGTTGATCAGAACCAAGCCTACATTCATCGAGGAACTTTGCAGTAAGTACTCTATAATTAGAATATAATATTCGGTAGGTATCAACGGTTCTGCTAGTTTTACTGATAGTGATCGAACCGGTAGCCGTAGTAGTCCAAGAAACTATGGAATGATCGTGACATTTGTTCTTTTTGACGTGATATCTTCTTATAAATTGATAAACACCGGCATTCACAAAAAAGTGTGAGGTCATCGCTCACGTTGCGTTATTAACAAGGTAACTATAGCGACGTGTTATCATTGCTATGGTTACCATCAATGTTTTTAATGACGTTGTCTTTAAGTTATCGTCCGTAAACCGACTTTACAGACAATCAGTATTTTTATTAAGTCTTAGGCTAAAATACATTTGATAATATTTCCTTAACAATCATTTAGTTCATTTTTAAGTCATCGAGTTTAAACGTGTTCTAATTTATTTATTGTTTCTATTTACAGCTAAATTCACACACATCTGTCAAAAACTGTTTATGTCGGCCGTCGAAGATAAAGAAGAATGAATCTTATTTTTACGCTCTAAGGTTTTTTATATATATATATATATATATATATATATATATATATATATATATATATTGTTCAACTAACTGCGCCCTGCGGTTTCATCCGACCCATACTATAAACTACATCTGTGCTAATTTCCATCCATACACTTGAGCCGTTTAAAAGTGTATAAACAGACAAACTTTCGTATTTATAGAATTAGTTGAGAAAAAAATTAGTAAGGTACTTACCTATTTATTTTTAATGTATTATAAAGTAGATTTTCGAAATCTACCTTGGTGGCACTATAGACTTGATTTGAGTAGTTTTTTACTCAAATGAATAAAACACGGGCAAAAGTCAGAAATAAAAATAAAACAGACAGACGGACAACAAAGGGATCTTTTATGGGTTCCTTTTTTACGTTTTGAGGTACGAAACCCTAGAAATTAATAAAGAATCTTAAAAATAGATCTGCAGGGCAAGCATGGGCCGAGGATGAAAATTATGTCCACCCATTATGTCCTCTGTCAAGGGAGAAAATTATTTTATTCACCTGCCAAAGCACTGCAAATGGGGAAAGGATAAGTATATCCCCATTTAACATAACACGTGGACATTTATTCCCGGTTATAGCATGGGGACATAAGGAAGACAATCGAGTAAAATTAAGTAAAATCAAGTCAAACAAACAAGCACAGTATTAAGTAGATTTGCGACGACATTCTATGTACTCTGTAGTTTTCTTATAATGGAAATCATTACGGGGATAAGCGTTTCCCCCGTTTTGTCTATCGTGGATAGTATATTCACCCTTGCGCCCATGCTCGGGGAGTGGACAAAACTGACAGAGGGAAAGACTATTTTATCCTTTCCCCGTGGATAAAACGTCTCCGGCCATGCTGTTAAAAAGTAAGCAAATAATAAAAAATATTACTTTATTGGCTGTACCTACTAAAATAAGAAAGAAATCTCACTATTTTATGATAGAATCTCAAACTTTATTTTATCAATCAACAACAGACTATCACAATACTTAATTGTACCTAATAATAAAATAATCATTAATTTAACTGATAGTTCTTTTTTTTCTTATATTTGGTCCTTTTAATGCAAATTATGTCCTTTTTAGTGCATATTTAGTACTTTTAAGTGCATAATATTTGTTTTTTTTTTGTGGATATTTTATTTTATATTTAGCATCTAGGGCATATTTAGTCCATTTAGTGCATATTTTGCTATTTTATTAGTGCGTAATATAATCCATTCTCTACTTAATATATTTAATGCGGATAGCAGAAGTGATCATTTGTAAAGATCTCTGAAATTTCTAGTCCTTCCTTAATCAAAATAATCACTTTATATTTGTTTGAAAAATTAACAATGATTAAGTATTAGCTTTCACATAAGTACTTATTTATACCTTTTTTGAAATTTACGATGTTTTTTGTCTTTATTTGTTACATTTATTGCACCTTTTGAATATCTTACACATAATGGAGTTGATTTCTTATTGATACTTATAATTTGATAATAGTGTGTTTTGCTATTTTTTTACTAACGTGCGAAAAAAGACGAAAACATTTCTGCTGAAAAAAATGTTTTTATCTATTTCAAAATAATTACAAAAAACAATAAAATGACGTAATATAATGTCGTTGTAAAGCTTTTATTGAATATCGAGCTCTTAAGATGAAAATTGTAAATAATTGTATTGGATCTATCATTGTCATTCCGCGCTATCTTCATTTTTCAATCGTTTGTGTTGTGACGAGTCGATGTCATTTGTCTTTATATCTACTCTCGATTGGGATATGTTTTTTATCACAGTTGCTCATAAAGTGGATCTTATAAAACCGCTTTTAAGCTCATAATTCAATTTATTACGCACGCGTGCGTTATACTTTACCATAACGCACAAGTGCTGTAAAGTTATCCCGACAAGTCAAATTCGTATCTTAATGGGTAATACTGTTTTGATGTATAAAAAGGTACCAACAAAGAGTTTTTAAGCCAGCAAAAATAGTTCGATTTTTAAAAAGACTTGAAGCAAATGGCATTATACTATAATCTGGACCTAGACCAATAAAAAAAAATTGCCGCCTTAAACACAAATATAACTTTTACCGTGTTAACAAGTATTTTCTTTTACTCGCAACTGTGATAAAAATCGTCGTACGATACGCTTGTGGATTATTGATCAGTGCATCTCGGCTTTTTAATCTGCTCGCGTTCCGCGCGTGTCATAAACCGCCTCTATGCGATGATCAATTTACCACCCTTGTATAGTAATGTACTATTATACCGCAATATTGCGTGTTATGAAAACCATAAACATTATTTTCAAAAGTTATTTTGCTCGTGTCTTTGAATCGTGACATTTTAGGACATTATGTGACAGAATAAAGTCAAAGTTAAAGTCACAAAAATTTATTCATTTGGATGCTTAATACATTTGTACACAGATTACATAGAAACGTCTTAAAAACTGAGTTAGGATGTGTGCCTTCGGAACGCGCCCACCAATGAGAAGAAGGCACAAGAAACTCTTTTTTTCAAACTTTTTTTCATGTGATCACACTCACAAAGGTCAATATTACAAATATTTGAAAGTATACTTTTTGATGTATATATTATGCTCTCTATGCAAATAGATCCTATCGTGCGACAATGTGCTATGATTATAGAATATACACTAAGTTGGCAACATTACTTATCGACTACCGCACTACCTACTCAAGTGGGTGAAGGGCGGGAATTTCTTTTTAATTAGAAATAAGTTTAGTATTGCCTAAATAATCCTATCCTATGTACATCTTTTTTTTTAATGTTAAAATAATAAAAATATATCTTACAATATTGCATCTTACACTTAAATAAATGTTGGGGTTCACATTTATGTAAAAACTATGTGTCCTTAAACTTAGTGGAATATTAGTTAATCATGATCATCAGTGATTGAACCAACAAAAGTGTTTATAGTCATTAACTAATATCCCGCTAAGCAGGTAAATAAAAATAAGCTATAAAATTAAGTGTAGCTAAACGCTATCAAGCCTAACTAAGCAAATCTCATATTCTTGGAACTATTTTCCTTAATCGACTTGACAGTCTGAAGAAACTGACTGAAATTGTTACATAAATCGTGCCTTAATTATTTGTAAAAAATTGTAGAGGCTTATCTTAAAACAAATGTATCGGTGTTTACTCTTTACATAACAAGTGTTTCTATTTTCTGCTACGTATATTTAATAACAACGTTTTTGGAACGAAGTTACTTATCGCGCGTTGCGAAAGGAGACTAGACGGAAAAAATTGAGACCAAAACTTGTAACGACAGTTTTTGATTTTATTACAATTCCTTCACTAATTAATCGAAAGAAACTTCGTTCCATCCTGGTGTCTCTTGACACCTCTCAAGTTTTTTTTACTATCTATGCGCTCTTTTTTTTTTAAGTAAAATCAATTTAAAAGGAGTAAACTCCAATAAGCTATAAGAGTGCCTCTACCTATGATCGCTAGCTGTCATTGAACGAAAGTTATTTGCAAATTTCATAGCGTCTAATGGCATTGTTAACCCCGGAACGAACTAAAGATGGTTTCTAAATTTAATTTACCTAGCTATACCCTTTCCAATCATTTATTTAACTTTTGACAGCTCTAATACTTACTCAAATAGTGATACCCTGACCCGTTACCGTTTCGATTTCTTTTATCGATCTATTTTATTCATGAAGAAGTTTTAATCGATTTGACACACTCATTATTTTGTAGTTGTTCCTTACAAGTAGGTACCGCAGTTCATTCACATGCTTTTTATTTGAACCAACAACAGTAAGTCCAAACGATTACTTTAGATTCAATAATTTGCAACGAATATATTCGATCCCATTACTAGGTACGAGTACAATGGACCTGTTTTCATTACGCAAATTAATTATGCATTAAAACAGACATTTAGGGCATTTTAATGCAAAATAATAAAGGTTTTTACGTGATTTGATATAAAATATAATCACAATAAAATAGTATGTTTTATAAATATAATCGATAATCGATTTATTTCAAAACCGTTTTTAGTCTGTGGTCATTAATTACGAATGACACATCACTTAAGTGGGCGGAGCCCGTCCATGAAAGACAGTATTACTTGTATCAAAAATTATTACTAAACTTTATGTGCGTGATCTGTCAAAAGTTAAATAAACGATTGGAAACAGTATAGGTACTTACGCCCGTATTCACAAACAGTACATAAGTTGCTCTTGGATAAGTGAACGCACTGCGCTAAATGCGGCCCTATGATTGGTCAATTTTGTGCCGTTCCACTCTAGCGACTTTGCGTCT
Organism: Idaea straminata; assembly: GCA_951213275.1. Classification (NCBI taxonomy): domain Eukaryota; kingdom Metazoa; phylum Arthropoda; class Insecta; order Lepidoptera; family Geometridae; genus Idaea; species Idaea straminata. Next base: position 16,526,087 of record OX577845.1, on the reverse strand, counting down.
TATTTTCGGGTCTATGCGTTCGCGCGCACTGTGCGATCTCATAGGATTAATTGTGAATAGGGGTGTTAGTACCGCTACTGGTAGAAAAATTGCCAAATCCCAATTTTATTTAAAAAGAACCCCTTATTATGTCCGCATACTGTAACGGGGAACACTGCCCGTAGCCCGACGACACGTCGCTTTTATTTATTTCGTTAATAAAACATGATTTCTCATAAAAAAAAATATATTATGATCTTTGCGAATACCTTTCGTGAACAGCTTGTTTTTTCGATTGTTATCGAAAAACATACGATTTACCTGCTGTATCTATGAAACAATAATTAGAATAAGGTTTTTATTATTAATAATTAAATTATTATTAATAATTTAAATAATAAATCTAAGGCATATTCTTATTAAGCGAAAAGGGTACCGGGGGCTTTCTCCATACAAACGTAGTGGACTGTTTTCTCCCTGGATAATGACACTAGAGCAAATATTTTTGTTGCATAAAACTTATAACTGCCATGACCTTATGTTTTTTTTTTAATTTTAATTTTTTTAATCTAATTTCTTTGATAATTAGAAAATGAAAAAAAAAACCATGGCATAGTCATGTCAGTTATAGGTTTTATAGCACAAAATATTTGGGCTAGTGTCATTGTCCAGGAAGGAAACAGTCGACTATGTTAGTAGTTAGTATGGAGAGAGCGCCGGTACCCTTTCACCTTAACGCCCAAACGGATTCCCCCAAATGGGGGAAAATGGTTTCGTGGCATCTTCCGTAATATTAATAAACGGGGGAGTTTAAGGGTGCAATTGTAACTAATATTTATATAAAACGAAAACCAATTGACCGAGTGAGAAAAGCGTCTGTTGCAAGTCTTGACAAAATTTGCTTTCCTCAGTATTTTAGTACTAGTCGAATTACATTTCGTATTTTAAAATATACTTAACTGAAACTTGGTATATAGGTTTAGCGACTTCATGAATATATAGGTGACGGTAGTTCTTAAAAAAAGGGGTTACCTCTCATACTGAATTATTAAGATACCGGACTTCGATGATTTTATTTTAATTTGAAAGGCAGTAACTTAAAGTTAGTCTCATAATATTTTGTGAAATCCTATGAGGATCTTCGGAGTGATGAATAGCTCCTAAAAATCCAGTAAATAATTCACTTTTATGTTTCTACCAGTGGTACTACTTGGTCTACATCTAATTACTAGGTTTACCTATAGTAATAGACGAATCATCTGGAACCACTTTCTCACACCAAACTCTCAAAGTTTATACTCTCGAAAACAGAACGGAACTACCGCTATAAAAAAGAGAATAGAAATAATAAATAAAACACAATAATATAGATACATTTATACCATTATTTTATTTATAGATTACCGAAAATCTCACCGGATGTAATTATGAGAAGATCAGTATGAATAGCAAATAAATACAAATTAATAATAGAAATAGCACTGTCCTAAAATCATATTTAATAAGGAGAAATATATTTTTACGTACTTATTTGCCTAGTCAAGCATTTTCGTAATTTTTTCCCCTTGATTTATCACAATATTCTGCTTCTCGTGGCCGTTGAAGCGTAGAACTGATTCGTTACTTGGAAAAGTATTATTGTTAATTGATACCATGGTTATACCTATGGACGTTCCAAATCGAATGTTTATTGGAGTGAAAATGTCTTGCGTCTGAGCGGTCGGTTATTGTTGAGGAAAAATCTTACGTTTTCGCATCAAATATCTCATAACTGTAGCTGATATCTGTTACTATGAGTATGACGAGTTTTAATAGATGTCAGTTTTCATTTCTGTCGGCAGTAACCATTACTGGTTTTCGGTTAGAAAAGTAAGGCCTTACTCAAAAACCAATGGATGTTTTACATTATAATTTGTAAGGAAATCGAATGTAGCCTATTTAAACCTTTGCCTAAACCTTCTAAGATGATAGATTATAGACATCCGTTAGAATTATGAGGACTTGACGGCCAGGAACTTACCGCGGGTTCTGTTTGAACGGTCGTGTGTAAATTCTTTGTTTATGAATAATTTTTGCAGATTTTCTTGTTGAGAAAATCGTGAGATTTCCTGTTATAGAAAAGTCGAGATTTTTCCTGTTATAGAGAAAGTAATTTTAACAGGAAATCTTCAATAGATTCATATCGTGTGACAAATATTTATATGAACTTCTGAGAAAGGTAACATTTATGCAATGTGTTTCAGCGAAGGGGGTTTAAAGGGGGTTGTTCTAGAAGTCTAGGCGAACAACTTTTGCTTTACCACTTTTGGATATTCGAACATTTATTCGAAGTTTTTGTATGAAACAGCTGATTTTGAAGTAAAAATTCCCTAAGAATTATCGATAAAAAGTTCGAATTTCCAAAAGTCGTCGAACAAAAGTAGTTCACCGAGACATCTAGAACAACCCCCTTTCGTATTAAAACCCCTTCGCTGAAACAAATAGTATATAAGTATTTATTAACGCGGTCTTAGCCGCGTTGGTGCCTCTTTAACTGATATTGTTTTCTTACAACACATAATATTATATAGTTACTACGAACTACAAACTTAAACGGCGATTTTTACACCTTTAGAGGTCAATTTCTAAAAATTATTTTCTATTATTTCTCTATGTTTTTAATGCTTGTCCTAAATGGAACCTCCATGCCAAGTTTCAGACTCGTAGCTCTTGTAGTTATATATGTATATACTAGCTGTGCCCCGCGGTTTCACCTGCGTAAGTCCCGATCCCGTGGGCATATTGGGATAAAAAGTATCTTATGTCCGTCTCCTGGCTCTAAGCTACCTCCCTACCAATTTTCACCCAAATCTGTTCTGCCGTTCCCGAGTTATAAATGGTGTAACTAACACGACTTTCTTTTATATATATAGATATCGCTATTTTACTTTAATCAAAGTATATAGATATGTTTTGTATAGGTTATCTGGTACCCATATTGCGAGCACAGTTGCATAGTTTAGGGCCAGATGGCGCTCGCTGAGTACATTTATAAACTACTAGCTGCGCTCCGCGGTTTCGCCCGCGTAAGTTCCGATCCCGTGGGAATATCAAAATGAAAAGTAGCCTAGCCTTCCTCGAGAAATGAACTATCCAACACAAAAATAATTATCAATTCGAACGAAAATTCGAATCGTAGTTCCTGAGATTACCGCTTTCAAAAAAACAAACAAACAAACTCTTCAGCTTTATATTATTAGTATAGATCAAATGGAGGTAGATTGCGTGTCAGATAATCATTTTAATAATTTATTTAATCCAACAAAATCTCATAATTTTTTATATACCTTGTATTGCATTGTATTGAAATATTATTATATTCTAGTACTGTATTCTAATATTGTAATAAATTATATTGTACAGGGTGTAACAAAGGGGGTGGATCATCCGTCGTTGGGGGGTAGGGGACCTCAGTACCTATTAATTTAACCCCATGTATGTTCTGCAATATTCACTGGTTCAACAGTTATTTTGACTTTTTGTTTGTCAAAATCATATTTTAACCTGATCATCATCGCAATTACAGCCGAACTATCAGGTCTGTGATTTTGCTTTTTTTGTTAAAACAAGTTCAGTGGTGGATCATTTGTACCCTTACACCAATCAAAATCTATTTATTTACATTATCTTTGTATGGTTCTAAACAAAATATTACACAGATTATTTTTTTCTGCAACCTATCTTAAATATCTATCTTAACTATTGCCCCCCAACAACCGATGATCTACCCCCCTTGTTACACCCTGAATATTAAGGTATGAGATAGAAAGTGGAAGGGGTGTGGTAGGGTCTTGCACAAATTAAAATATTAACAAAGAAAGTAATGAGAAATAAATATACATGTCGCTAGGCCGTTTTTATTGTTATTTTAATCGCATTGGTTTTCTTGATTTTCTTGTACTTATAACTATATAATAATATTAACATAATTAAAAAGTGTTTATCAACGGAAATTATATTCAGACAAGGAACGTCAGTAAGTTCCTTGTCAAACTGTATTTGATTTACAGTTTTATTAATTGTGTTTTTAGTTGTTTAATTATTTTTTCACTATTAGTGGTTTTTTTTTACTGTTATTAGTTTTTATAAATAGTTATTAAGAGGAGACGAAAGGTTTTGTACGTTTTTCTATCGGTATTTGTATTCGATTTTTTTTTCTAATGTGCCAAATTTTAATAACGGTAATTATTAAGCTTTATGAAGTGTAAATTAAATTATTTGAGAATTATTTTTGTATTTTATTACTACACTAGCTGCGCCCCGCAGTTTCACACGCGCAACTCCCGATCCCGTGGGAATATCGGGATAAAAAGTAGCCTATAGCCTTCCTCAATAAATGGCCTATCCAACACAAAAAGATTTTTTCAATTCAAACCAGTAGTTTCTGAGATTAGCATGTTCAAACAAACAAACTCTTCAGCTTTTATAATATAAGTATAGATTAAGTAAGTATATGATATTTTCAGAGCCAGAGTACCTGAAATTTGGAAATTGTATTTGAAACAATATACAATACAAATAAGACACAAATTCAGTATCTATATCTTCTATACATATAATAAATCTGTAGACATCAAAAAATCTGTAATTGTTAGATATCCAGAAAAAAAATACACAGGTCGCCTTAAAATCGTTAGCTGAACACGATAGGGTAGTTTTTAGAATTTTTGTCTGTTTGTCTGTTTGTTTGTTTGAACCAGGTAATCTTATAAACTACAGAACAGATTTTAACAAGGTCCACTTGAATATGTTCAGAATATATCAGAATAACATTTAGGGTATGTTTTAATTTAACTTTAATACAATAATTAAGATATTTGATAAAAAAACATTTAAAAAATGTGAAATCGAAATATTTTTCCGTGGTAAAACGTAATCGAACGTCAGAAGGGAACAGTACCCTTACCACGGGTTTTTTACGTATTCGATTAAACATACCATATTGAGTATTTACTATGAAACTTCCTAAAAATCAACTTACTTAGGTCCACCCGTCTCTAAGAATATCGGTAGTGACACACCGACCGACAAACGGACAAGAGAGTTATCGAAAAAGGGTTTCTTTTTTTCGAGTTCTTCAAAAAGTCATGGTAGGGGTGCAGTACATGCCTCCGCTCAAGATGACAGCTGTCATAAAACCAAATAGTTAGCATTTTTTTTTCTTTTATTATGGCTTCGCACGTGTGCATTTAGCCAGTGTCAAGTTATATTTTGCATCAAATTATGACCCGATTTTTCATAAATCGGGCCTAAAGTGTTTCAATACAGTCAAAGTCGTCATAGTCCGTCAAGTCAGGGGTTTTTTTGGCGGGAACGAGTTAACAACATGTCGTGCTGCAGTTTTATTTTCATGAAACTTAGATGTAACCCGAGTTGAATTGTATAATTCTGGTGGAATGTTATTCAATTTAGTTCTGTGAAAGTGCACAAGTGTAGTGAAAGTAAAAATCAGTGTCAAACATGCAGTTTTCTCGTTGCCTCCAAATCTCATGGTAAACTTACCACCGCTTTACTATAGCCCCTAACTTGACGGACTATGACGACTTTGACTGTATTGAAACACTTTAGGCCCGATTTATGAAAAATCGGGTCAATTTGATGCAAAATATAACTTGACACTGGCTAAATGCATACGTGCGAAGCCATAATAAAAGAAAAACAAAAAAGAATTATCCAAATCGCTCCAAGAGTTTACGAGTAATCAGCGAACATATACATAAAAATATATATATATACGTGACGAATTGAGAACCTCCAACTTTTTTGATGTCGGTTAAAAAATATACAGGTAATAGTCATTTGTAAAAATCATTTTTTTTCCCAAAATTACGTAGCCCTGCCAGCTACCTAATAAAAAAACTGGGTATTTTGGTCAAGAATTCAGAAAATTGGATTCATAGGACATCACGTTCCTTCAAATACCCCGTTTCCGAGACGCTTTAGATGTTTGGTGTGTAAGCATTTTTTTTTCAGCGTAATGCCTGCTATCAATATGTAAGGATCTCAATGTGCATCGCGTTATTTTAAGTATTAGTATTTGTTCTATCCAATTGCCTTTCTTTTTATTCATTAATATTATTATTTGATAATAAAAACAATGTAAAATATTATTTGCACCAAAATAGATTATTATTTGCATGATGTTGGTGTTATAAATACTATAATAACCTCATATATTATTAATTGAAGAATATGAATACACAAAGGTAGTTGATAATTATTTTTTCCTTAATTTACAAAAATCTAAAGGTAACTAGGAAGACAAAGAACGTTGAAAGTTTTGTGCCAATAGAAATTGGACTTAGTTTTTTTTTCTTCTTTTATTATGGCTTCGCACGTGTGCATTTAGCCAGTGTCAAGTTATAAGGGACTTAGTTTTAGCTTATCATATTGTTGTTTATTATGTTTAATTTGTGAAAAATTAACAAAAATAGTACATTGTTACCCAAGGTGTGAAAGTCACTCATTGAGTCCCGAGACGGAGTTTGGCGCCCGAGCGTAGCGAGGGCGCTAATACTTCGAGGGACACTGTGCTTTTCATTACGAATAAACATAAAACTCTTCCTAATAACGAGAGTGAATGAGTGACTCCACTACCTGATACCTTACAAGGTTGGGACCAAAGAGGTTATACATTATGTATTTTTTTTTTTTTTTTGCTATTTGTTTTCAACATGTTTTCAATACTCAAATATGTCGGTACTTACCTAAGAGATTTTTATAAATTAGTTTATCCAACACTGAGTAATGACGCGAAGTCCGTAGATTTAAATTACAGTTTTTGTAACACGGTTTGTCTAGAAAATGTTATTTACACAAAATACACAATCATAAATGAAAAACCAGATTAAACTTAACACAAAAACATAATAAAATAAAAAAAGATAATACTAATTAAAATCATTCAAAATGCAAGCATTTCCCGCCAGTATTTTTTACTCAAGGAACGACACTGACCGCACGGTCGCATAAAGCCACATCTGCAACATCTTGACAGGGCGCCGGCAGAGGCGCAGCATGGTTACATTTATTTTATTAAATAAGATATCTTGAACTAAATATATCTACCTGAATTTGATTACTAAGAAAAAACCTATTATGTACTAAACTCTGGCAGTATGGATGAGCCGTGCGAAGCCATAATTGTTATTCTTTGGTGTTACCTAAATCAAGGAGGTTAGGTTTTTGAAGTCTCTAATGCGTAATGATACACATTGCACAAGCCGCGCGAAGCCATAATTTAACATGACAGCTGTCAGTGAAAGCGATTTTCCCTAGGGCCGAAAATTTTTCTTTCTACACGCTCTTCAGGCATCTTTAGACCTACTTTCGGAGTATGAGTAAGCCTAGAATAAGAATTGCCTTTGCCAAATCAATTAAAAATATAGTTTAAAAACAATGTAACTACCTATTTTGTTTTTATAACTTACACCGAATGATAAACTGTATCTATGCAGAAAAATGCTAGGTATTCTAAATAACCCAAAACCACATCGCGAACGAAGTCGCGGGCAACAGCTAGTTTAAAATAACTTAGTACTATCGACGCTGGCAAGGTGCAGGCAAATGTAATATTAGACCATACAGTCTTTGTTAGATTTATAAAAAATAATCTTTAGTTTTCGAGGTAGAAAGTTACTTTAGTAGAAGCAAGTAAGAGCATTTCAGCAACTCTAGTACCTATTTAGATAAATAAGGTAAGCAGATATTTAAGATGAAAACCCATATTTTGTATTTTTATTTTGTCTGTATTTCAAATATACTTACATTTTAAAAAAATATAAGAGAAACAATTGGAAGAAGCCATAAGTACCTGATAAAAGTGGAGCTCTCTGTCTATGGAGGCACTTCCGCTTTCAGGTCACTGGCTGTTGGTATTTTCTTCTTGTGGCTGAAGTGGAAACTAAGAAAGTTTGCCGGCTGGTAGCATACACGCGATGGGGCAGACGAGCACCCAAGAGCAAACTATATGCGTTCGGTCTCAACGAGGGCTGACGGACCAATAATGCCGGCGGCCGGACGTTATCAGTCCCAAATAAGATATTATTAGAAGCCTACCTTTGAGGACTCCGCCTTCCTGATATTTGCTTCCTCAGGATGGCCCAAAAATACATCATAATTATGATGTATTTCGGGGCTACATCCTGTCATGACAGGAAGCAGGAATACATTTACCATTTGTTTATTTGTAAATAAATGTATTTATTTGTATCACGAAAAAAGATTATAGCATTTATTAAATTAATTAACGAAGCGTGGGTAGATATGTGTGCCTACGCGAAACAGACCGGATGCAAAGACAAGGACCGAATGGCCTAATTGGCCGCCAAATTCAAAATAAATTACCGTATTAGAAATCAAAATGTATCATTGTTTTGTAAAATCTGCTTTTAGAACATAATTTTCTTACTAAAAAGGTTTGCTTTAGCTTTGAAAGTATCCCTTTAATTAACATATTATGAACAATAATTATTATTAACGGTTAACTAATTCATAGACGACTTCTTATTGAATTTAAGATAAATAGAGAAGATAATAAACATTTTTGTAGTTGGAATAGGAAGATACAAGTGTGGTAAATTGATCATTGCATAGAGGCGGTTTATGGCGCGCGAGCGGAACGCTAGCGGGTTCAATATGCCGAGATGCAATGATCAATATCCACACGCATATCTTCCCTGTTTATAGCACTTTTTTCCGTTTCAGTCTTTGCTTGCCCTCACAGCTTAGGAGCTCAGAGGCGAAAAGGTTGGGGTAATTTGAAAGTTTTCTGGTGTGTAAGAGTCTGTATCGATTAATCTCATCGTTAATTGTCGGCATGTCACGAAACTCGTGAATGTCGTTGTTTCTGGTGTACCACGGAAGCATAAATTTACTCTCGTTCGTAGGATGGTGTTTTGTACTCTTTGCAGGCATAGTATATTAACGTTGCTGGCCATGCTGGCCAACTGTGGAAGTTGGATTCCGTAGCACCATATGGACTTTAGTACTGAGTTGTAGATCAAGAGCTTGTTATCCACAGATTGAGTTGAATTTCTTCCTATAAGCCATAGAAGTTTTTTGTAGTTAGCGAGTAGTTACAGCATTACGCTTTAGTTGGATGTGAATCATACAAGTTCGTTTTCTGTCGATGCCGATGTGGAACTCAAGAGACTTGACGCAGTCAGAATGTGGCAGAGTTTCGTTGCCAAGGCAGAAGGACAATTCTCTTTTCGTAGGGTGAACATTATGTGATTTGACATGCTGGTGCTAGTTCGCCATTTTTTGAGCCAGTAGCTTGTTTTGTCAAGAATGCAAAAAAAATTGTAAACATAGACTTATCATTAAATATTTTGTTATTTATTATTATCTTTTCTTTTCAAGTCTTTTCTTTTATTCACAACTGTGATAAAAAAACGTCGTACGATACACGTGTGGATTGATCGATTTAATCTCGGCTTTTCAAACGCCTCGATGAAATGGTCAATTTACCACACTTGTATTGCAATGTGGGTACTATTATCCGTTGGCTGACCACCAAAACACAAGCATAGACTTGTTTAGCTTGGGGCTAGGTGGCGCTGTGTATGGAGTACAATAATAAGGCAGTATTTTTATTTCGTTTACTCGATTTTAAAAATATATCGCAATTTGTGTAATCTCCATACTTTATTTCAAAGCTTGAGTATAGTAGGCATAGTTATACCAACCAAGATCGTTAGACCAATTTTAAGTTATCGCTTCCAAAAATGATTGTTTTTTATTCTAAATTGGCAATTAATATTCGAATTGGTAGGTACCTTACATCGACAATACTCTGTCAACAAACATGTTGGTTGTCTGGTTTGGAGTTTTATTTAATTTACAAATATGTTTCGTTCAAGTAAGTCCCTTTTCATTTACCATCAAGTTTTTATTGTGTTCTTGCTTTAAGTTTCTTCACTGTAAGAAAATTGTACGTTGTTATTAAAAAAAATTATATGGCTTCGCACGGCTTGTGCATATAGCCAGTATCAAGTTATATTCCGCATCAAATCATAGCCTGATTTTCCAGTCAGGGCTATACTTAAGCGGTGGCTACTTTACCTTGAAAGAGATTTTGAGCCATTGAGAAAAGTCCATGTTTGACGATGATTTTCACTTTTACTACACGTCTTGTGCTGTGCACTTTCACGGAACTAAAATACGATTTCAGTAGGATTATACAATTTAACCCAGTTTACAGCTAACATGTAAATAAACTGCAGTTCGACATTTCGGTTGTTCCCGTCTAAACAGAAATAGGAAAAAATAAACGACGAATTGAGAATCTCCTCTTTTGTTCATGTTTTCAATCCCAGGTGATGTCAGGGCGGACCCACTTCGGCAACTCGTCGCAGCAAGAGTTCACGCCGCCAGCCGACGAGATCGGCCCGATGTTGCCAGACGACGGTATACAGCAGTCAACCGTCATAGCTGGACTCATGCCGGACTCCTTCGGAGAAATGTTCAACTTTCTTGACGGGGATAGTTTTGGAATAGGTGAGTGAGAGATATATCCTTAAATAAAATAAAATGAATTTATTAGATCCATATTGATATTAGAATTAAAATTAAAACAGAGTACACAGTCTACAACCCACACACAGCCCCAGCCCAGCCTCATACAGTGTAGGTAGGTACCCAAAAAAATAAAAATATATAATAGGCAAAAAAAATTTTAATATACGTTTTAAACCCCCAACTAGAAATGGAGTGTTATAAGTTTAACGTGTGTGTATGTATTTGTGACTGCGTGGCATCGCAATTCCCGAACGGATGAACCGTGTTTGATTTAATTTTTTGAAGTTATACTTCTTATGAAAAAATGATAAAAGTGAAATTTTAAGTTGCGCGCGCATCACTGTAACACTAAAGTTGAAGATGCCCGCAAAATAAATATCAGACGGACGGACAGACAGAGACTCAGACGGACGTATAACATCTCACACGCGTACATAAGAACACGTACCCATTTTATAACTTCCCCAGGTCCGATGCACGAGTTCGTATACGGTTGGCAAGCGATAGTAAACACAATGAGCATGAAGAACAACGTTGAAGTGCGTAAGCGAGCTGGCTTGCAGCGCTTCGCACTCGCAGGCATCAACGGCATCACACTTGTATCACACATTGGCGTCACGGAGATAATGATCAATGGAACGAGAACCTATTGCTTTGGAGGCGTATCTAGACCTCCGGGTAGGAGAAGTGTTATTTGCAAGGTAATCTTCCAAGTTAACTACATTGGTCATAAAAATACACGATTAACACTCGTGAAAATAATAAAATAAGTACTACGAATACAAACCGTGTGAGTTTAAAAAGTTTATTACATTGGTCGAATACAAACCGTGTGAGTTTAAAAAGTTTATTACATTGGTCGAATACAAAAAACGTGCCCAGCCATAATCAAAAATTACCTACTTCCAGAAGATTTGAGCATGGAAATACATACCTCAACCTCGACGCATGGAAGATAGCTAAAAGTTTACCATGTAAAATACGTTTATTTTATTTATAAGATTTTCTGTACCACACATCATGCCAAAAAAACGTTCGGTATTTTGTACTTAGTATTAATGTTGCCATAATATAATTTTTCCCCATTTTCAGGGAGCAATGTATCAAGAAGGGAGATTCACATGTAAAGTGCCGTATTTAAGATTTCCTACAGTTTTAGGATACAGATATTGTATCGATAAGTATGCTGCTGTTAATTCAATGGATGGAAGTTATAAAAGTAAGTACCTATTATGTAGGTACCTACCTACTTTTTATTTTGAAACTAATAATCTATTTACAGAAAAACAATTTGGTTTTCGAAAAAATAAGTCCATAAATATGGCACTGCATGAGTTTTTCGAAAAAGTTATCGCAAATGTAGACAAACGTAAGCCAACGATGGCGTTATTCATGGATATGACAAAGGCATTTGACAATGTCCATCACAAAACTCTATTAAATAAGCTTGAAAGTTACGGTGTAAGGGGTAGTGCCAACAAGCTTATTGAGTCATATTTGAGTAACAGAAGACAAGTCACCCATATACATAGGATTGATGCGGTATCTGGTATGAACACTTGCTATGCCTCGAATGAACGGCCAGTATACAGTGGTGTACCGCAAGGCAGTGTACTGGGCCCACTGTTATTTATAATATATATAAACGATCTTCCTAATATAATGAATCATTTTATGACGATATTTGCAGATGATTGTACTGTTTTATTTACATATAGTGAGGATCTGATTAATATAGAAAATGACATTAACCGTGCATTGCAATCTTTAATTAACTGGTTGACATCGAATAATTTGACAATTAACTTGACTAAGACATTTTTATTAAATTTTAAGCAAAGAAATAATACTCCCTTAAATTTTGACATTAATCATTTAGGAACTACTGTAAATGAAATTGACTTAACTAAATTTTTGGGCCTTACCATAGACAATAAACTGTCTTGGAAACCTCATATAAATGATCTAGTCAAAAGGCTACATCAATTTTCCTATGCGCTTAATAAACTACGAATGGTTGCTAATTCCAAAACACTTCTGGCAGCCTATCATGGATATGTTGCATCGATCCTCCGATACGGTATAATGTTTTGGGGCAATACGACAGACAAACAAACTGTTTTTAAGGCTCAAAAGAAATGTCTTAGGTCGATTTTCGGCTTGAAACCAGATGTATCCTGTGAACCATATTTTCGTCAATTTAAGATTCTCACATTACCGTCTATTTATATTTCTGAGATTTCAAATTTTGTCAGAAGCAACTCTCAATATTTTAAACAATATCCCACTGAGAGTCGTCTTGTTCTTCGCAGAATGAGTATAAATTGCATGGCACCCATTATTTATAATAAAATTCCATTATCGATCAGGTCTATAGGTGATAATAGAAGGTTTAAAACCGCACTCAATGGCTTTCTTGCGGAAAGAGCATATTATGACATAAGAGACTTCTTTAATGATAATATTAAGTATTGGACAAAAGAGATACCTATTTGACATAACAATTTATTATAATTTTAATTTCAATCATTTTATTTTTATGTTTTAATATTTTTGTTGTATTCTTTTATTTAATTAGCTAATTGATTATAGATTTGATAGGTGACTGTAATTTTAAAATAATTCATATGCCAATATGGCGGAACATGGCTGTACCAAATTTAAATTTAATAATAACTTTGTAATACCCATGTTTATGAAAGATTAAATGAATATGAAATATGAAATATAATACTTAATAATATTAACATGGGCCGTGTTTAGATAAATAAGTAAATATTGCAGGACATTGCACACATCACCAACTAGCCCCAAGCTAAGTAACTAGACTTGTGCTGTGGATGCTAGACAACGAATATACTTCTTACAAACTTTTCTTTTGTAAATTCGAGACCCATATATCTTATATCTTTAAATGAGCAATTCTTGTATATATATATATCATCACTACATAGTATAAAACAAAGTCGCTTTCTCTGTCCCTATGTCCCTTTGTATGCTTAAATCTTTGAAACTACGCAACGGATTTTGATGCGGTTTTTTTTAATAGATAGAGTGATTCAAGAGGAAGGTTTATATGTATAATAACATCCATTAAATAGTGGAGAAGTACTGTTATTTTTGAGGTTTCTAATGTGATGTCGTAAATAATTACATTTTTTCCGCTTATATTGCAAACGCAGGCTGAACCCTACGAGTTTTATCAAAATAATGTACCAAGTATTGTACACATTGAAAAGGTCTACAGAAAAGTCAGTGATGGTATATGTCTATCTCTTATAGATAACCCACAATAACTTTTTTTTGTCATTTACTTTTTACGACAAATAATGGCTAATTTTCGAAGCGATTTTAACCAATACAGCATTAATCCTTAACCAATTAAATACCTTGAATACATTGTTCATTTAATATATATGGCACATTACACCGTATGATTTAAGTGAATATTTTCGAAGATATTACAGATTTAAAAATTGCGGGACGTAGCGTTTGCGGCGGTACCGGTAAAAAATGTAAAAAGTAAATAAGTAAAAATGTAGTGTATGAATTTAGATATTCCAAAGATAGCAGGAAATCTTCATGGTATAGGGAAAGGGGGATTGTTTTACTCCAAATTTAACGCGTGCGGGCCACGGGCAGTAATGAATAAATCAAAACTACTGAATCGATTTTAATCACATAGTCTATATATTTTATACCCGTGCGAAGCCGGAGCGGGCCGCTATGTTTTTATATACAACGTTCACAGTTTTTCTGTAGTGTATTTAGTATCAGCATTGCACCCGTGCGAAGCCGGGGCGGGTCGCTAGTATCTCGGAATCGGCTCCAACGGTTTTCGTGAAATTTGGTATATAGGGGGTTTCGGGGGTGATAAATCGATCTAGCTAGGAATCATATTTAGAAAATGTCATTTTATTCGAGTTTTATCGAAACTTACTTTTTTATCTGAAAAATATGTCTCTTCCTGACATCTATTGGCGAACTACTAATACTATTTTTTGTGAGCAATAAAGTTATTCCAGCAGATGGCGTTGTTAAGTAACACGAAGTCAATGAGTGTTTGCTTTGAGTGTTTGCCTAACCTAACCTAACCTAAGTAAAAAAAAAAAATACCGAGCAAGGCTCGGTCATCCAGGTACTACTTATAATACATAAAAACAACCACAGATAAATATCTAAGCATAAATACTTGTCTGAGACGGGAATCGAACCCGCAACCCTGTGTTTGGTAGTGGCGTCGTCAAATAGTATTGATACGTGCCATCTTGCAGTAAATTAAACCACTAGGCTTGTAATATGGGTCTTATGACATAATTCAGTGAGTGGGATATGACCGCTATACATATATATATTTTATTGTATTTGTTGTTGTCTGGGTGTTTCTGTATGTAAAATAAGTAAGTACTTATACATTTTACAAAAGCATAGAATTTGACGTTCGTACCGTTAATATAAAGTTCTTCTCATTTCTCTGGATTTCTGTGGTTGGCTGTCATTTGATTTTTTTTAATTAGGTATGGCTCATGTTGATTTCGTCATAACCCCGATGGTGACGTCATCAGTGCAAGTGAAGGTCAAACATATTTAATCAAAAATATATTGCACACCAACGAATATTTTTGATTAAATGTTTATCCACAATGTATAAGAAGTCTATTTCTCTAAATGGTTTTATAATTTCAATTGAAATGAACAATCACAACTGTATTTTCAGAAACTTTTTGTGCAAGAGGAGAAGCAATACCGAAGTTCCATTACGACTACATCTGTGAACGAAGAGACATTAAAATAAAACGTATAAACTTAACAGACCCAAACGAGAGGTTTAACATTCGCACACCAATAGTGAGACGTGCTGAATATTACAGAGCACCGTACGATATATTGAAAGCGTGTCCCGATTGGTACGGATGCAACCTACGTTTGTCTCCTGAAACATTGCATCAAGACCTGCCATCTGCACTGATGGATGCAAATGAAACGGCATTTGTTGGACACGGTGGAAAATATTGGCTCTCTTTGTACTACACCCAGGTAAGATTCAATTCTAGTTAGGATTCCGTACCTTAAAAAGTAAAAACAAACAAAATGGACATCTGTAAAGTCTAAACCGACTTTACAGATGTCCATTTTGTTTGTTTTTACGTGATAACGTCATAAGAAATCGATTTTTACTTTATATTTTTTTCCCTTATATAACGCCACTCGTCACCATAACACAAGCCTAGTCACGCACAAACTCGCGTCAAGCTTATAGTAGTGTACCTACTTATCACAGAGCGTTGTATGAAACCTTATTTTATGTGAATGCAGGTGTTCATCAATTTATTAGACGTTATCACGTCAAAAGGAACCCTTATAAGATCACTTTTTTGTTCGTCCGTCTGTCTGTCTGTCACCAACGGTTTTCTCAGGAACGGGTGGACCCCTATCAAGTGAATTATATTATAAACTAGCTGTTGCCCGCGACTTCGTTTGCGATGTGGTTTTGGGTTATATAGAATACCTAGCATTTTTCGGCATAGATACAATTTATCATTCGGTGTAAGTTATAAAACAAAATAGGTAGTTACCTTGTTTTTAAACTATATTTTTAATTGATTTGGCGAAGGCACTTTACTTACTCATACTCCGAAAGTAGGTCTAAAGATGCCTGAAGAGCGTGTAGAAAGAAAAACTTTCAGCCCTAGGGAAAATCGCTTTCACTGACAGCTGTCATGTCAAATTATGGCTTCGCACGGCTCATCCATACTGCCAGAGTACTGACAGAGAGTACATAATAGGTTTTTTCTTAGTAATCGAATTCAGGTAGATATATTTAGTTCAAGATATCTTATTTAATAAAATAAATGTAAAGGTGAAAATGGTCAAAGCGACGTATGACCATGCTGCGCCTCTGCCGGCGCCCTGTCAAGATGTTGCAGATGTGGCTTTATGCGACCGTGCGGTCAGTGTTGTTCCTTGAGTAAAAAAATACTGGCAGGAAATGCTTGCATTTTGAATGATTTTAATTAGTATTATCTTTTGTTATTTTATTATGTTTTTGTGTTAAGTTTAATCTGGTTTTTCATTTATGGTTGTGTATTTTGTGTAAATAACATTTTCTAGACAAACCGTGTTACAAAAACTGTAATTTAAATCTACGGACTTCGCGTCATTACTCAGTGTTGGATAAAATAATTAATAAAAATCACTTCGGTAAGTACCGACGTATTTGAGTATTGAAAACATATTGAAAACAAACAGCAAAAACAAAAAAATCTACATAATCTATAACCTCTTTGGTCCCAACCTTGTAAGAGGATCAGGTAGTATGGAGTATCTCATTCACTCTCGTTATTAGGAAGAATTTTATGTTTATTTGTAATGAAAAGCACAGTGTTTACCTCGGGTTTGTTTTGTTTACCCAAGGAGTGAAAGTCACTCATTTAGTCCCTCGAACTATTAGCGCCCTCGCTACGCTCGGGCGCCAAACTCCGTCTCGGGACTCAATGAGTGACTTTCACACCTTGGGTAACAATGTACTATTTTTGTTAATTTTTCACAAATAAAACATAATACACAACAATATGATAAGCTAAAACTAAGTCCAATTTCTATTCGCACAAATTTTTCAAAATACTTTGTCTTCCTAGTTATCTTTAGATTTTTGTAAATTAAAGAAAAAATAATTATCAACTACCTTTGTGTCTCGATTCATATTCTTCAATTAATCATATAAGAGGTTATTATAGTATTTATTACACCAACATCATGCAAATAATAGTCTATTTTGGTGCAAATAATAATATACATTGTTTTTATTATCAAATAATAATATTAATGATTAAAAAGAAAGGCAATTGGACAGAACAAATACTAATACTTAAAATAACGCGATGCACATTGAGATCCTTACATATTGATAGCAGGCATTACGTTGAACAAAAAATGCTTTCACACCAAACATCTAAAGCATCTCGGAAACGGGGTATTTGAAGGAACGTGATGTCCTATGATTTCACAAAAGTGCACGGTGCTCTTTGAGACTCATACCTATCGACAGAGGGCATCGAAAAAAAAACAAATAATAAAAACTGGTGTTTTTATTATTCTCTAAAGCGTTTTCGATACAGGGTTTTTGAAGAAACGTGATGTTCCTTGATTTTTTAAGAGTGCGCGGTGACTTTATGCCAAAAATAATTGTGTAAAATTATGTTATGCCTAGTTTAGGTTTTTATGTCAAAACCGATTATTCCAAAACCTTTATGCCAAACTACAAAAGGACATTCAACTTCTAAAGCGAGACGTTTCGGAAATGGAATATTTAAAGAAAAATGATAACCTATAATTTTTCAAAAGTTTGCGGTTCACTTTGAGTCCCATACCTATCGAAAATGACAAATAATGCCATCAAACAAAACCTATAAAGCGTTGGGCATAATTTATTCATTGGGTCTAAAATCACAGCGTAAAAAACATACCATAACATATAACCACGCTACCATACTGAATGTCCGGACCCCTTTTCCAATTTTCTAAATTCTTGACCAAAATACCCAGTTTTTTTTATTAGGTAGCTGGCAGGCCTACGTAATTTTGGGAAAAAAAATGTTTTTTACAAATAACTACATGTATATTTTTTAACCGACATCAAAAATGGAGGAGGTTCTCAATTCGTCACGTATATATTTATTTTTTTATGTATGCTCGCTGATTACTCGTAAACTCTTGGAACGATTTGGAAAATTCTTTTTTCGTTTTTACTATTTAAGGTTTCCGCTACTTGAACTCATAATTCAAACTATAGCAGGAGAAAAGCGCGATAGAAGTGTACCATCGGAGGTCTTCGGTAAAGGAGATCGGTAATATTATGTAGTAGTACCTCTTTGTACTAACCTCATTTTCAGTTTCACGTACGTAGTATTAAATGCAAACTATTTGGTTTTATGACAGCTGTCATCTTGAGCAGAGGCATGTACTGTACCCCTACCATCACTTGTTGAAGCTCTCGAAAAAAAAACCCTTATAAGATCACTCTCTTGTCCGTCTGTCTGTCGGTGTGTCACTACTGATATTCTCAGAGACGGGTGGACCTAGTAAGTTGATTTTTAGGCAGTTTCATAGTAAATACTCAATATAGTATGTTTGATCGCCTACGTGAAAAACTCGTGGTAGGGGTACTGTTCCCTTCTGACGTTCGATTACGTTTTACCACGGAAAAATATTTCAATTTAATGTTTTTTATCAAATATCATAATTATTGTATTAAAGTTAAATTGAAACATACCCTAAATGTTAATCTGATATTTTCTGAACATATTCATGTGTACTTCGTTAAAATCTGTTCTGTAGTTTATGAGATTACCTGGTTCAAACAAACAGACAAACAGACAAACAAACAGACAAAAATTCTAAAAGCTACCCTGAGTTTTGGCGGGAACGAGTTAACAACATGTCGTGCTGCAGTTTTATTTTCATGAAACTTAGATGTAACCCGAGTTGAATTGTATAATTCTGGTGGAATGTTATTCAATTTAGTTCTGTGAAAGTGCACAAGTGTAGTGAAAGTAAAAATCAGTGTCAAACATGAAATTTTCTCGTTGCCTCCAAATCTCCTATTAAGGTTATGGTAAACTTGCCACCGCTTTACTATAACCCCTGACTTGACGGACTATGACGACTTTGACTGTATTGAAACACTTAAGGCCCGATTTATGAAAAATCGGGTCATAATTTGATGCAAAATATAACTTGACACTGGCTAAATGCACACGTGCGAAGCCATAATAAAAGAAAAAAAAAAAAGCTACCCTATCGTGATCAGCTAACGATTTTAAGTTGACCTGTGTATTTTTTTTCTGGATATTTTACAATTACAGATTTTTTTATGTCTACAGATTTATTATATGTATAGACTAGCTAAGTAGGTTTCACCTGAGTAAGTGCTGATCCCGTGAGAATATCTGGATAACAAGCCTATGTGTTATTCCTGCTCTCCAACTATTTACATACCGACTTAATCCGTCAACCTGTTATCGAGTTATAAATGGTGTAACACGTCTTTGTTTTGTATACAGGTTGAGTTTTTTTACATGGGCCTTCAGGGTTATATTCTAAACTATAATAGATAGGGAAAACTGTTAAAAGGAGATGCGTGCCCGATTCTGAAAAAAACTTAACTGCATCATTAGATTTTTGAAAATTTTTTGATTTTACAAAAATGTACTGCGATTACAAAATTTAGCAATTTCCTTTGATTTGCCATACTATGTTTACAATCATACAGGGTCATTGGCCGATTTATTCAAAACTTGAATTTAAATGAATTGTGTTTCAGCTGTCTACGTACGCGATTTACTTCCAAGCTCACGGAGAATATCCATGGCAATCCAATAGACCGATCCTGTCTATAGATAAAGGTTAGTAAAATTCCATATTATAATGGTTTTATCGAACAGTTAATCTACATTACTAATCTATACTAAGTATTTCTCAGTGATCGGAACCGGTTAACAAAAAAACCGGATATTATCGTTCATAAACCGAACTATATGGTACTGACCGAAATGATATCGATAACCGTTTAATACCGAGAACGGAACGCTAACCGATATTAAAAGTTGAATTAACCGGTTAAACTAGAAAATACTCAAACAAACCCGAAGAAAAAGTTTTTGTAAAAGTTACCAGCTTTCTTTGTTTTTTAAATTATCCTGTTATTATTTATAGGTAAATCGGTTTCGGGTGTAAAACCGGTTGAAACCGTGAACCGAAAACTTTAACCGAAACATATTCAGCTCGGGGTCAATGACCGAAACTGTTTTTAAGAATTAATCGGTTTCCGATCCCTGCTTTCTATATATACTATTTATATTAATCTTCTTCTGTTTCTATACTTATATTATAACAAGAAAAGATTGTTTCTTTTTATTGAAACAAATAGGCTCCGAAACTACATGGCCGATATTGATGAAACTTGGTTGAGGATACATTAGTTTATTGGCAGTAACATAGGCTACTTTTTATCCCGATATTCCCACGGGATCGGGATTTATAAGTTAAACTAAAATGACACACTACATTTAAAATTGTGTTTATGAATTAACCGTTATTAATAAAGTCCCGATCCCGTGGGAATATCGGGATAAAAAGTAGCCTATATGTTAATCTAGACCTCCAGCTATCTACATACCGAATTTCATTGCAATCGGTTCAGTAGTTTTAGCGTGAAGGAGTAACAAACACACACACAAACTTTCACATTTATAATATTAGTAGGATTGTACATCAAGTTTTAAGCAGTTGATTTTTTTTGTTCTAAGATCAACAGATTACAATAATTTATACAACAATTAAAAAAAAACTACTGGTTCTCCGTTAAGTCGGTTTACGAACGATAATTTACGTAATTTACAACGTCATAAGAAAACATTGATGGTAATCATAGCAACGATAATACGTTGCTATGGTTACTTTGTCAATAACGGAACGTCAGCGATGACGTCACACTTTTTTGTGAATGCCGGTGTTTATCACTATTACTGCATAGTATAAAACAAAGTTACTTCCCGCTGTCTGTCTCTATGTATGCTCTGATCTTTACAACTACGCAACGGATTATGATATGGTATTTTTTAAATAGATATAGTTATTTGAGAGGATGGTTTATATGAATTATACATGCATAATATAGCCGTGCGAGGCCGGGGCGGGTCGCTAGTCGATTCATAAGACGTTATCCTGTCAAAAATATTTTTGGTTAAACTAACATTAATCTATTTTATTACAGGAGGTATTTGGGAACAGTTGCTTAAAGCAAATATTGGCCCGGATATGAATCTTCATTACAATCTTAACGGTATTTACAATAGATATCCTGGTGGAAGTTCAGTTCCTGATATTATGAGGAACGATGGCCAGGTAACGTATTCTCACTACCACGACCTGTATTTCGTTTCAATTTTGAATCGATAGATAGATACATAATAAAACACTAAATGCATCACACATAGGGTATATACATTTACGCACAAACATGAACAATATACAATAACGCTAAAATTAATTATTATGAAAAAATACAACAACATGAATTTCCAGTGATTTTAATTTCTAGTTCAGCGTCTACATTCAACTCTTAATGAAAGATTATTATTATTTTAGGTGCAACCAGCAAACTTCAGGACTGATTCAAGAGACGGTAATGCTGATGATCTTTTGATTGGGAATGCTCATATTGGTGAAGGTAAGTTTTATTTCTTAATTTTAAAATAATTGTTTTGACAAATTTTAACCCATATATTTTTTTATATTCAACAGCGGGAGAAGGTACTGCAGGATTCCAGCTTCTCCACGACTCTAACATTCAAGCTAATTTTGAACATGGGAAAAATATTTAACTTACGTAAATAAAATTATCCTGAATATTGTAGAAGCTTTTTAATTTTATAAGTATACTTACTTTACTTATTTAAGCAGCAACAGTATAAATAAGACCATTTGCAAGTTTTTGAGTAGATGTATTAATGACCCTGTACTGTATAAGTTAAGTTTAATTATTCATTATGAGGTCAATGAGTTAAACTCAAACCTTTATATTAGCTCTAAACCTTGACCTTACAAAATTAATCAAAATCGCGCCAGAAAGGTACCTACTGCCATTCCTACTCCTTAAATTTTAGGAAAAACGTGAACATAGGTACATGCGAAGCATTGTTATTTCTACAAGGTTATTGGTAATTATACTAGCGAGCCAATGAGGGCTCCTTCTGTGCATCTAAATAAACAACTTTTTAAAACAAAATAGAATAGTGTTCGATTCTCAGACCTAACTTAACAAATCGGTTTAGCCGTTTAGGTGGAGTTTGGCAACACCGTGACATGAGAATTTTATATATAGCGCTAATCTATTTAAACTAGGTAGGTAGGTACCAGTTAACTTATTTCAATTAATATAGAAACGTCCACTTCTTGAGAAAGGCTATAAGCTTATTTCTAGATGGCTGACATATCCGTGGCGGGCAGTTAGTTAGTAAAAAAACAAAATAAGAAGTGATCACTACATTGTGATTTAACTTTCCCGCCTTAGATAATTCGAAGTTTTCCGCTAAAGCAAATTAAAAAGTAAGATTTCTCTACGGTTAAGAAATCATTTTGGTGAACCATAGAGAAAAAGTAGTAGAAACTTTGATTTCTGTATGGCAACACTGGATCAGCTGTCAAATTCACAATTTATCATCTGTGCCGTGCTGAGTGATCTGTCGTCGTCTGACATCTTTCTTTGTGCAATTTCTGTCGGATCGCTCATGAAAAATCCCGTTACTTCGCTTTCGTAATTCATCTAACAAAGGTATTTTGTGTAAGAGTGTGACGGCCGCGATCGGTGGACTAACAAGCGAGAACCGTGCCGCGCTCTGTGACTCCGTGCCACTAAGTTATTTTCGTTACTTTAATATCGATTTTGGTCATCGTGCAGAGAAGAATTGTTTTCATGCTGTTTATTTATTAGTGGAATCGGGTGACGGGGCGCGCGAGCGAGAATTTTCGGGCCACAGTTAAAACCAAGGTACGTTAACCGAAGCAGCGGGGAGTTCGGCTTTCTTGATCACTTTGTGACGCATAGCCCGTACCGTTGCAGCTAGCGTCTACAACTGTTTGTTGATTAACTATCGATCTTAAAAATAACTATTTATAGCTCGCGATCAGTGTTGTGACAAATGATCGATGCCCTTTCGGCTGTGAGAAGTGATGCCAGCAGAGGTGTTCAACTCTCACCACTATAGGGCTTCCCTTTGTCTTATTGGCGCTATTCCTACCGAGAGGTCACCAAACTTGCAGTATACCTACTCACTCGTTAAGGTTTTATTATCTGTCCTTGGCTTATGAAAGGGTGGTAGCTTCTTTATTTGCTCAAGCAGAGTTCTAGATAGGTACCTACCAATACAGATAACATAAGCTGCTGATACCGATATTAGGTATATAATTGAAACAAGTCAATTCATTGACCCTATCAATGAACTGGGTCTAATGCTAAACAGGCTATGAATACTACATAATGTTTTTGAGACAACAGTGATAATGTACGTAGTACATACCTATCTACAAGTTCTTATTCTATAATTATAGAACAACACATATAGGTAGCTTTTCTTTATTATAATAATAGTTGTTATGTTGGTATGTTAGTATTATAGTGCTAGAAATATCAAACATATCTAACTAAATAATACAGCATATATTTAAAGCACCTCAAATAAATAAGTCGTTTGTTAGACACATTAAAAAAAATCCAAATTCTTAATGAAAAATAACATTTGTATTGAAAAATAACATAAACTTTTTATATCTATTCATTAGGAAAAAATGGCACCCTTTTACTAAGACTCCGCTGTCCATCTATCTGTCTGTCATGAGGCTGTATCTCATGAACAGTGATAGCTAGAAATTTGAAATATTTACAGATGTTTAAAATGTAATGTGTAAAACATTAGACTACTAATACCACCTGGTGATGATACTGTCTAAAATGTAGAATGCTTACCTTCAGTTGTTGACCCCCAAATTGTATCCATCTGGAAAGACTCGGGCATCTGACTCTACCACATGGTGTGTATAAGGAATTACAAAGTGAGTTAGTTTTAGGTGTCTCCACCATGAATTAGTCTTGCAGATTAGTTTACCGGTACAAAGGAGATGGTAAAATAAGGTAGTACAGTTCTGCTGCATAGGGCCTGAAATGGATTTGATGAAAGACCATCATGCTTGTCCCTTTGTGACAATGCTCAAGGCTACGAAGCCTTTGGCTGAACTGTTCATTTGAGGTGACATATCTAAATATGTATACAATCAAGCCTAAAGTACTATTTAAGAAAGGCTAGTCTGTATATAAGAATTATACTCAAGCATTCAATAAATATGTACCAAGAATCTATCTTACAACGGTTTATTAGAATAAAATGATGAATGGCAGAAGACCACATGGTAGAGACTCTAGACTACAATAATAGCTCTTCTCACTGGGGGTGAATTATGCATGCCCGTAGACTACAGGGACAGAGACCATGGACTGATTTGCTATTTCTAGCGCTGAGTTTTTGAAATAGATCAGCTGTAAAACTAAAAGCTACCATTCGAAGATCTTCCATTTTTTAGAACAAGTCCTCCCTAAAGCGTTTTTTCTATATCTTAGCCTAAGATAAACTATTTGAGCTAAGTGTAATAAGACAGATTGTACGAAGTAAGAAATTAATTATTGTTTGTAAAATAGTGGGAAAATAATGAGAAAATATCAAACTACTTGTTAGAATTTAACTTCAGTATTAAAATGATTGGAAATACAAAAAATACACTAAAAAGAAAAGTAAGCCATTAGCGACGACACCATCTCGAGGCATTGTCTCTAAGATGCTGATGGCATTTCTGATGGCACCTTGGGCATCCTAGGTGGCTTTGACAGGTCCTTAAAATATGCGTTGGTATAGTAGTTTGATGCATTCATCCTAACTTAAAATTAATATTTAGCTACTGCAAATGCAGCAGTGATGAAGTATCTTTAAACAACCATGTTACTCTATTTAATGATTTTATTTTGCTCATTTGTGCAGAGTGAGCCGTGTCTTGGGGAAAAAGCACCCCGGGCACTACGGTGGCCCCAGATACACCGGCGCCAGCGCCCCAGCCTCCGGGTAAGTGTCTCATTCTGTTTTAATTTATTTCATAGAATAGTTTATTTGCTAAAAATATGGACTCTCATGTTCCTAATATTGTGTACTTTTACATATTTTCACCTTCACTAATGATTAATGATTTAGAGCTTCACTAATACTTTTTATACATACAAGAGTTTAGTAATCAACAGACAAATAATGACAATAAATATATTTAGCAAATATACAATACTTACCTACAATCTATACTAATATTATAAAGTTGAAGAGTTTGTTTGTTTGTTTAAACGCGCTAATCTCAGGAACTACTGGTTCAAGTTAAAAAAATATTTTTTTGTTGGATAGTCCATTTATCGAAGAAGGAAGGAATAAAATAAAAACTAGCCTATAGGCTACTTTTTATTTTGATATTCTCACGGGATCGGGACTTACGCGAGTGAAGCCGCGTGCGTAGTTTACAATATAAACGTGCTTATCTCAGGAACTACTGGTTCGAGTAGAAAAAATTATTTTTGTGTTGGATAGTATTTTAAAAGAAAAAATATTAGATACCATTTTGCACAAATCTGCGGTTTCATCCGCATAAGTCCCGATCCCGTGGGAATATCAAAATCAAAAGTAGCCTAAAGCCTTCCCCGATAAATGGAATATCTAACACAAAAATAATTTTTCAATTCGAACCAGTAGTTCTTGAGATTAGCGCGTTCAAACAAACAAACAAACTCTTCAGCTTTATAATATTATAGTATAGTTTTACCACTGCAAACATCCAAATTATAGCATACAATACATGAGGAAAATTATTTTGTAACTACGGTCGAATGAACTGAAATAATTGGTATTCTATTTTTGCTTGTCACAAAGTCAGTAATAATAATAAGTCAATTATATATTATTTTACTCCTTATCTTGTAACAGTTCTTACTATAACTAATTTCTCACCTAATAGTAGCACCTTTCTTAGCCCTTACGTAAGTACATATACTAAATAGAAAAACGAAATAAAGTACAAACAAACATTCATAAAATCTAATATATAAAATTCTCGTGTCACAATGTAATTTACCATACTCCTCCGAAACGGCTTAACCGATTTTAATGAAATTTTATATGCATATTCAGTAGGTCTGAGAATCGGCTACTATCTATTTTTTATTTTGTTTCCTTTAGTTTTTTTTAGCAGCTAGTAATTTACATAAAATACTTCACAGGGAACAGTGGAAAGTGGCCTTTGCCTTGCAGTGGAACGGAATAGGCTAAAATAAAATAGAAATAATAAAATTCTAAAAGACATAATTAAAAAAAAAATACTTTTTTCTGTTTTTAATATTTGTTGTTATAGTGGAAATACATCATCTGTGAAAATTTAAACTCTCTCGCTATCATGGTTTATGAGATACAGCCTGGTGACAGACGGACGGACGGACAGCGAAGTCTTAGTAATAGGAACTCGTTTTTACCCTTTGGGTACGGTACCCTAAAAATCACTATGGATAAAGTGTGTCGACATTTATGGCCTTAACGCAAAATGATGTAAATTGTTGTCATTTGTTGTTGTGTGTACCATTTGTAGTTATATAGTTCTTTTTTTTTCATTTTTTTATATCTATACTTCTTTATACTAATATTATAAATAGAAAATATTTGATTATTTGTTTGAATTAAATAGGCTCCGAAACTATTGGACCGATTTTGATAAAACTTGAATAAAATAAAACCTTGGCATGAGGATACATTGATTCATTAGGAGTGGCATAGGCTACTTTTTATCCCGATATTCCCACGGAATCGGGACTTATGCGGATAAAACCGAGGGGTGATGTTAGTGTAATTTAAAGACAAAAATACTTTGTTGGTTTTAAGACTATTCAAGAAGCAATAAGCTTATTTCTAAGCTAATTTCTTAACTCACAAAAATGTGGACAATGAATCTTAATCTTTAAATTATACCAAAAGAACGCACCTACCCAAGCTACACACAACAACACCATCAATTTTCCATGCAATAATTAATTACGCTCTCCCTGAATCTAAAGTATTTTATTATAAGACTAGCAGCGCTCCGCGGTTTCACCCGCGTAACTCCCAATCCCGTGGGAATATCGGGATAAAAAGTAGCCTATAACCTTCCTCGATAAATGGACTATCCGACACAAAAATATTTTTTCAATTCGAACCAGTAGTTCCTGAGATTAGCGCGTTCAAACAAACAAACTCTTCAGCTTTATAATATTAGTATAGATTAATTGTTGCATTTGTGATCACAAGTATACAAGTAAATAGTTACAGCAAATAACACGCTATGGCAGTGGCTTTACTTTATAGGTACAGGTCCTGCCACAAATCATGACTTCACTTTTTATCGGTTGATTTTTCATTCGCTTGGGAGTCTATTTTGCTTATCGACGACGAACATCGACTGACATACCGATGGCTCGCGTCTTACAGTCCCCTGAGCTCATCATTCGTGACGATAAGTGTAAATATAGATAGATATATAAATTGTCGTTTATTGGTGTAGATTTAAGTAGAGTCATATCGTGCGATGACGTCATACAACGCGCCATCCTTGTATAATAATAATGTAAACAAAGAAGTTATTATCAAAATTGATTGATTTTTAAAATTGATCTTTGAGTCATTTAGGGAAGTTAATAGATAAATTGTAGTCGTTTATACTATTGAACAATCCTAAGAGGTTTACCTCCCACTACCGAGTATTTTTCTATACAAAGGTAAATAGCTCTTTCCTTCCACTTTTTTGTGTTATTAGGTACCTACCTAATTATTTATACAATAAAATCTTTAATTTAAATTTTTGTAAACCACATAAAAGTTAAAAATATTTTTTCATTTTAAATAATAAATCATGTAACCCTTATAATACAAACGAATCAATAACATTTTGTTGCGATTTTAAGTCATGAAAACCAGTAAGATGTTACTGAAAATATCTATTATCCGGAACGAAATAAATGTGATTATAATCGTTATAACGCAGAGTAATGGATTTATTTTTGACACGGTCCGAACTAAAAATAATATTGTTTTCAACATCTCAACTTCAGAGGTTGTACGGCCTCAGAAACCTTCGCTAATGTAGTTATTTACGCACGTACCTACCTAATTTATTGCATCATTTCGTATCGATGCGACTCACAAGGTCGTCACCGAAACTGGTCAGTTTATTTATCGGAATGATTTGATTGAAAATTGAAATATGAGGTAATATAATAAACTCAGTTTAATGAAATCACTAGCTTCATCTCGCGGTCTCTCGCGCAGACAAACATACAGTGGGTAACAAAAATATTATAACAAAAATATTTAATTATTATACCCAAAAACAACCTAAGGCTCGCTGCAAATAATGTTACATCCATCGTTCATCATTATAATCGTTTAAATTCTCAGAAAGTTAAAAGAATGTAGATGTAGTAGTAGTTTCACAATTTTAAACTACCTACATAGAGGTGAAAAAGCGGGACATTTGGCATCAAGAGTCAATTCAGGAGCAAAGAACCATTGAGCCAGTGTCAATGTTCGTAAGAGTCAGAGTTCGTGCGCTATCGTAATTTTATGCGCTGCGAAATAATAACCAGACTGTAACATGCTATATAATTCTACCTATACTTTACTATTTATTGTTATTTTATTGCTATCGCTCGTAAAATTATGTAACTGTATTTGATAAAGTCTATATGACTTTGAAACAATACAGAGCAAAAGTTTACACAATTCTTAAACGAGGTCTAAGTAATTATTTTAATGAAACGGATAAGATGATGAGAAAATTCTAATTTAGAGTTATACAATGTTCACATGATGTCCTACATTACCATTAATAATATTTTAAGAGGAAAGATATTTTTGGTTGTTTGTAACGAATAAGCTTTGAAACTACTGCACCGATTTTAACGAAACTTGGTATTAATATACATTCAATCCTTGAGAGTAACTTTGCTGGACTTTATCCCCATATTCCCACGGGAACGGAACTTACGCGGGTGTAACCTCGGGACCCTTCTAATAAGTAACACACGTATTGCAAACTAGCTGCGCTCCGCAATTACACTCGCGATATTACAGATGACAATCTATCTATCTTCTATACATATAAAATTCTTTGTCCTGAATGACTGACTGACTGACGGATCAACGCACAGCCTAAACCGCTGATCGTAGAGACCTGAAACTTGTAGGGTGTATTCTTTGTGTGACGTAGGCATCCGATAAGAAAGGTTTTTCTTAAATTCTACCCCTAAGGGTGTGAAAAATGGGGGCAAAGTTTGTATGGGACAACGTGATTCCTTGGTCCATTTTCAACTTCTACGTGGACGAAGTCGCGGACAAAAGCTAGTCTATACATATAAAATTCTTTGTCCTGACTGACTGACGGATCAACGCACAGCCTAAACCGCTGATCGTAGAGACCTGAAACTTGGAGGGTGTGTTCTTTGTGTGACGTAGGTATCCGATAAGAAAACACTACTCCTACGGGGGTGAAAAGGGGGGGCAAAGTTTGTATGGGACGACGTGATTCCTTGGTCCATTTTCGACATTTACGCGGATGAAGTCGCGGGCAAAAGCTAGTAATATGACATAATTTTGAATTCGCTAGAACGAAGCCTTGTTATCAGTTACGACACATCCTCTAATCAGTCGAGCCCACGCCAAACACTGACTTACTTACTACGCAATATACTATGACTCTATTATCTAAGTCCAACTAGTGCTAAGTAGGTAGATATTAGAGATGTGCGCCAATCGGCGCGGTGCACGCCGGTAATTTTTGTCACGTCGCCGTCGCGTCGCTGGCTTTTGTCTCGGCGTAACAATAGGCGCGAGATTAAAAAAAGTAATCTTGAGTTCTAGTTCCAAAATTGTGCGCTTTGCCGACAATATGGGCAAACTCCGTACCTTTCTACCCTTTTTTTTTTCTAAGGCAAGACCACGTTGGCTTATGTCAATTTCATACAAAAAGAAAATATACTTTTTTCTTTTCCTAACTAAACTTTCATTTCCGCCTACCGCGCCGGTTAAGACGCCGCCGACAAATTATTCGTTAAATTATTCGCTGCCGCCGATCACAAAATCATCGGCGCACATCTCTAGTAGGTACTTGTACTTGTATACGGGTTTCCGCAATTAGCCCCTTTTTAATTGGGTGCTTTTTGCGTGATGATGGAGTAGGCTTGCCCGAGGAGGATTTCCGGAGGAGAGAAGTTATCAATACTTCTGGAGCCAACTAAGCCGCGGGTTTTTTCACGATGTTTTCCTTCACCGTAAGAGCAATGTCAATTAGCGCACATACATTTTTCTTAAGAAAAATGCATTGGTGCCCCGGCCGGCCGGGATTCGAACCAACGACCTTTACAATGAAAGTCGAGGTATCTACCACTAAGCCAACACCGCTCTCTCTCTCTTGTAGGTATTACTGATTCTGCATCTCAACGCGCGCTTCACGAAGTAGATAAACACAGTGACTAGCGAAGAGTAGTATCCGAAGTTGTATTATTTAAAATTCTGAAATTCTACAATTAAAATTTCTTATTACCGATTCTTCAAATCATTAGGTTTGGGGCGGTTGGTCAATGGTTAAGAGTATGTTTGGTCAAAGTGTACGTTTGGCCAAAGGAGTGAGTTTTTACGTTCTAATTTTTTATATTTTGCTTAAAACAAAAACATTCAAAGTAGGTTGAATTGGCAAAAAAAAGAGTTAAATAAGACATATTAATTTACGTTGGTTTCGGGCTCGAATTAAATATTTATTTCGAATGATTCAATTATACCCCTTCGACCGCATACGAAACCGAACGTTCGTAATCAATTACCAAATAAAAAAAATCCTCTTCGTACGAAACCAGTTTCTTAAAAAAAAGTTTTTTCCTAAATATACCGCTCTAGGATTTATCATGAAAGTGATTTACGCAAACTTCGTAACGCATAACACGTCTAACAACAAAGCACACGAGGCTTAAATGCAAAAAAATACACGTATTTTTTATCTGTCTCATTTTTTTTACCTTACAATCGTCAAATAGGCCTGACATTGAATATTAACGCTATCCCATATACTGAGTATTGAATACTAGGTCAGTTGGTAGGTACTAACTAACTATTGTTTATTCTGACGACGACGTTAAAATATTGAACTTACAAACGATTTTGATTGCTTTGAATAAGAATTTTGTTTTTTTTAACAGCCAGGGACCATATACTCGTAGCTTGTATCTACAAGGTTATTGGTAATGTCGTAGAACAACAGTTGTTTGTTAAGGTGCACAGAAGTAGCCCTCAACGGTTTGCTAGTATAATTACGAATAACCCATAATTCTCTATTAATACTAGCTGTCCCGTCGAACGTTGTTTTGCCATTTACAAAAAAATAAATACATAAATAAAGGAAAAAATAAATGAATGTTGTTCGATTCTCAGACCTAACGATACACAAAAAATCGGTACAAATCGGTTCAGCCGTTTAGGTGGACATAGGTAACTAAAACCACGACACGGGAATTTTATGTACAGGGATTATATTATAAAGAGGAAAATTTTTCTTGTTTTTTGTTTTTATGTGTGCAACGAATACGCTCCGAAACTACTGAACCGATTTTGATGAAACTTGGTATTGATATTCCAACTCTATCTCTACCCGTTCTAGACAAAAGGACTTTGATAGACAGACAGAAAGACAACTATACAATCGATTGATATTATGATTGTCGTTATTTAAGAAATATTAAAAAATATTGTATCAAGTCGAGTGGGCTTAGAATTAAGACCCAGCCGAATTGCGTGCAATTTTCACTTCCAATAGTTTTTTTACTTACAAACAATATTACTGTTATCCAAAATATGCATTACTTTGATATACAAGTTATTATCAGTTAGTTAGGTATGCACATTGCACATTGCAGTGTTTGCCGTTGGGTCATTACAGGATGCGTTACTCCGAATAGATAAGTCTCCTTCGTGTTTATAAACAAAAGTCTTTAATTAAAAACATACATTGTAAAATAGAAATGTTGAAATCAACATTTAGACATGGTATAATGTTTTTTTAATTAACTTCCTAGCGGGCTAAACCACTTTCTGATCCCACCGGAGTTTTCAAAAATTCCTTCATTGTCTATATTTCAATGAAAATGTTTAAGTTTCTAAATCCATTTTTGTTAATGCTTATGTATTATCATTATCAGTAAGCCTGTAAAAAGTGTGTTTTATTAAAAATCATTAAAAGGTACCCTAGGAACTTATGATAATATTATTTTTCAAATTAATTTTAATGTTTATTAATTATTGTACTAGTGGTACCTAAAATTACTTCAAATTGAACTAAAATAAACCTAATTGCAATTAGTTTTAAATAAGCGATAAATCAATATATTTTAATACACAAA
The DNA here is from genome assembly GCA_951213275.1 of Idaea straminata. NCBI lineage: Eukaryota > Metazoa > Arthropoda > Insecta > Lepidoptera > Geometridae > Idaea > Idaea straminata. Next base: position 16,493,494 of record OX577845.1, on the reverse strand, counting down.
TTAAAATCCATAATTACAAATAAAATTGAAAACAAATAAAACTAAAAAAAAATACAATACATTAAAAACAATAAACAGCAATAAAAAAAATAAGCTCTGCGTTAAAAATATTATGAACAGAAAGCTTAATATACAACTTTAAGACTGTTTAAAAAGCTTAGTGTAGTAAAGTGTTCAGTGTCGCCAGTGTCGCCACCTCACTACGACTTACCTACTTGGAATAAACCGATGTTGTGAGTCACGCCTTTAGTTTTTCGAGTTCATAGGAATTCAATGACAGTAACTCACAAAGCGTAAAAATTTAATGTTTAAATGCACGGACCGACGACGACGTTTACGGACTATTCTAGTAACAAAAGGAATCACAAAAAAAGCAAGGTCTTGCCTAAAGTTTTGTAGGAAGTAAGAACTTACGTTTATTCATATAATAATAAATTCGACCAAGCAAGACCGCTTGATCGAATATTTAAAAACATCGCAAAACAAGCAGCGTTTCGCGCAGTTCACCCGCATAAGTTCCGACCCCGTGGGAATATCGAGATAAAAAGTAGCCTATGTTATTGGGTTTCAATCCAATGTATCTTCGAACTAAGTTTTACAAACAAATCGTTTCTTTGTAATAAATACCTATAAATTGCAAAGGAAAAGTTTGCGGACAATATATTTGACTAGTAAAACAGTTATGTTGTAATCCACATGTAAAAATCGCGTAAAAATAGGTTGATGGTTATGTTTATAATAAAACTTTCCAAGTACGAGACGGAATCGCGCACGAAGGTTCCGTACCATGTTAGATGTGAGCCCCTCTAAATTTTTTTTCTGTTTTTAATATTTGTTGTAACAGAAATACACTGAAAATTCCAACTCTCTGTCTATCACGGTTGATGAGATACAGCCTGGTACAGAGGAGTCTTAGTAAAAGGGTCCCGTTTTTACCCTTTACGTACGGAACCCTAAAAAGCGACATAATAATATTATTACCTTACAGTATACATATAGCAAATAAATATACATATAGTATAGGTCAAACGGTTTTCGAAACAATGACAAGAGTGTACGTGATATTTTACGATAGGAGCTGTGGTTAGACTGTACTCTGACTCATATTATGTTCTGTCGAAATAAATTAAAACATGCGGCTTTCAATACGTTCAAATACAAATATTTCTTTTAAATTTCATAGTCCAGTCAAATTAGCATTAAATGTTACTATAATTCGCAAAAAAGGAAATGTAAGGAGATGCATACACATTTCCTTAGCATATTCAAAGTGTTCCTTTAGGTAGGTTTTTATAAATAAATAAATATTGCAGGACAATCCACACAGCGCCATCTAGCCCCAAGTTGTACATACGACAACGGATATACTACTTATATACTTTTCTTTTGTAAATATATACTTATAATACATAGAAAAAAACAGACCACAGACAAATATCTAAGCATAAATACTTGTCTGAGGCGGGAATCGAACCCACCCTGTGTTTGGCAGTCCGGCAAGGTGACCATTGTGCTCAACAATCAGTAACCTGTAACCTTCCTTACCCCTAAAATTTGGCTATTGTGACTGGACTATCAGCTCGTTTATTGAACTTAATAAAATATTTATCGGGATAATACTAGCCTTGACACTATCTGGTTTAAAAGTAAGAATCATTTCGATAGTAGAAATACAAATAAGTAGTCGGTCCTTATGTAACGGAAAAAGTTTCATATAATGAGAGATTAGCTCCGTCACGCGATTTTACCCGCGTAAATCTTAATGCTCCGAGATTATTGGGATAAAAGTTATTTCAGCCTATATACCAAGTTTCATCGCGATAGGTTTATTAGTTTTTGCATGAGTAAGTAACAAATATTTACATCTATATATATAAAAGAAAGTCGTGTTAGTTACACCACTTATAACTCAAGAACGGCAGAACAGATTTGGGTGAAAATTGGTAGGGAGGTAGCTTAGAGCCAGGAGACGGACATAAGATACTTTTTATCCCAATATGCCCACGGGATCGGGAATTACGCGGGTGAAACCGCGGGGCGCAGCTAGTTTATAATATTATACTTGTTAATTAACGCATATACATTTATCGGGGTTTAAAATTGCTCTTACGGTGAAGGAAAACAAATGAAACCCGCGGCTAAGTCGGCTCCAAACGTATTGAGAAGTTCTTTCTCTGGATACAGCCGACTAAGCTGAGAGGGAGGCATAGTTGCTGGACAAGCCTACTTCATCTAATACATGCCCCAGCACATAGCAAGGTTTTTAGTCGCTGGCTATATAAATTTTCCAGATTAGATGTTGAAAGCCTAATATTGTTCTTGTATTATTAAATCCTGGGTGATATTAGAAGTAGGTTGGTGTATCTATCTCGCGGTGGGACAAGAGCCTATTCTTGTTTATTTCCATAACATACAACCGACCGCAGCTTCCGTCGCACACAATAGAAGACCGGTGTAATATACACGGAGCTTTGACAAGCGTGTATCAAAGAAAATACCTATATTCTATTCATAGAACTATCTACTGTAAAATCAATATGCGCTGTCGTGTCTGCCTGAGAAAAACAAGCTCAAAGATCTGATTAATGTATAAAAAGGTGAACCGAGAGTGGAGGCGTGTCAGCTAGTATAGGTATTCCAATAAAACTCGCTTTTATTACAAAAAAGCACTTGAGAATTTCTCATGTCATCTACTCAAAGACTCGAGTGAACTCAACAACTTGAAAGCGGCTTCATATCGTACACTTATTATGATGATAGAAAAATGTATCTAAGTTTTTCTGTTGTTTTAGCAAAAAAGCTGTTTTCTATTATTTCACTAATGTATGACCGCCACTTAGTAATAAATAGAGAGTTAACAAATAGACATACTTTCGCATTTATTTACAGCTGCTGCGCCCTGTGATCTAACTAGATCTCTACAATTGAAACATCGGGTAAAGTTTTTAATAAATGCGAAAATTCTCAACCTTGCTTTGAGTAAAGATATATGTGCAATTACGTGCAAATTAACGTAACTATTTCGTCATTTAGTTTCGTAAAACGAATGAGGAAACAAGAGATGAGATATGAAAGTGCTTGTAGTGAATTAGACGTTGTTTTGTGCTCGTCAGTGTACGGTAATGCGTAGTTGTGCCTTCATGAAGCTGTGGAGGTATTTCTGGCCCGGAGACACGAGCAGATGTGAGTGAGTGGTCCTGATTGTTTTCACTGATTTGTAATTGGGCCGCATCGCCACATCGCCCTAGGTTTATGTTTTTGTATACACAAATACACTTAATGCAATCACTGGTGTACTTTAGTGTATATAAAATGGCCCTAGTTATAACTCTCATGCCAAATTATTTATCACTTATTTTAAATATCATTAATGCAAATACATTTATCAATGTCATTTAAATTCATTGTAAAAGTGAATACGTTTATTTATAGTCTGTCGCAATTAATTATATTACAATAGAAACAGTGAAGACGGTCTGTTCGTTGTTTCAAGGCCAAGGTGCAGTTGTACCAACTTAATATCTGTAATTGGTGGTGGCGCTAGCTTCTTAACAAACTTGACGTTTACTGCTGGAATTCTTTGGTACCGCTGTAATACACATGCATTAATAAGTTTGTTTTCAATAATTTAGTGGTATTATGACGTTTAAGCTTATTTAATATGGTATACATAGTATCTGTATTATTTGACTTCTTTTTTGAATGTATTTGGCGCAAGTTGTATTACGGTCAAGAAAAACATCACATGAAAACCTGGGACTCACCATGGTTCCTATACTATTCGGCAAGTTGGGATAGGAAACCTGAATTTTAATGTCTAACGGTTACCTAGACGCTTTTGAAAAACGGTTCCAAAATTGTGATTTTCTTGAGTTAATTTTCTCTCAGTTGAAATACTTGAGTTTACGTAAAGAGCAGTAAAAAACATGAACGGAAGTTGTTTGATCTCGTTTCACGGTTGCAGCAACTGTAGCCCCAATATGACCGCACTATTATCGTGATTTGCGTAAATGTAACATGAAAATTGGTTTAATTAGTTTAGTGCAGATGGAATTGCTTCATGTACCGAATTCGTTTCGGAAATGTTTTGGTAGTCATTGATGGATTTGTTTTCAATGACATAATAGGACATTTGGTCGAAAAATGTTCGAATTTAATCAGTTATGTAAACTGTAAGCACGGTCGGAGTCAAAATTGCAGACCCACCGTAGAGCTCCAAAACTCCTATTATTAGAATGCTCTGGTTCATTTCCTCCGACCGTACATACTTAAATATTTTCAACTAAATTCTAATGGTATGAGACAATGATTAATTCGGAGAACAAACGTCGGCTCCCGCCTTTCTGCAAACCGCTTCTTCTGGCAAAGCAAGGGCTGCTTTGCCTACAACAGTTTATGTCAGCCAATCACAATAGTTATTCTTCTTCCTGCCTTTAAACCAATTTATGTGAAGTCGGTGTAGTATCTTCTTCCTCTCTATTTAAATCTACAAAATGATTTAGTAATATTTTATGGCACGTCTGTCAACCTTTCTCGGGAATCCTGTTATTGCGGCACAGAAGAACTAAGGTGCGATGGTGAGCACCATGGGTCAGCACACGATCCCTTTTTAGACATTCACCAACCCACTACGGGGGATGGGTGAGCTAGTCCATAGGATAGGACTAGATAACCCATCTCCTGCAGGGATGACACTAAAAATCAATATCATTCATAATAACACAGTTATTTTACTATATTATTATGAGCCTTTGAGGAGGCTCACAGCTAAGCGAAGCTCGCTGACCGTTTAAGGTCGTGCTAGTTAAGCGACGCCTGGCGCGGTCATTACTTCGATGGATGACCAATTAGTAGTGTGGCAAAAATGTGTTTTCGTTAGTCCCTTCGTGCTTCGGAAGGCACGTTAAGCCGTTGGTCCCGGTTGCTACCTCTAGTAGCAGTCGTAAGGTCAAGTTAGAGGCCTTAGGGCGATCTGAAAACTCTAACAATAGGTGAGCCACAGCACTATACGAGAAGAAGAAGAAACCTGTAGTGTCCCCTGCGGGCAAAAGCCTCTCTACTCCCTTTCCACTGATCGCGATCTTTTGCGACGGATTGCGGATCTGCCAGAAAGTCCAATATATTGTCCGTTGTCTAGCACCCATGACACAAGTCTATTTACTTAGCTTAGGGCTAGATGGCGATGTGTGGAATGTCCTGCGATATTATTTTTTTTATATAAATAAATGACTTGGACAAATATAACAGATCTTCCGTCTATTTATACACAATCAATACCTATCAGAACAGAATAATTCGCTCCAATTGATAATTCCCTGTTTGTTCTATTGTCTGAATATTTGTTACATGCGTCGAGAGACTGACTCGATCATTAAGATATTTAAATTGCAGAACGATAGATAATACATCAGGTTTTCAAAAGGTTCGCCTTCTAATAACGAGATTCGGGACTAAACTGACCTAGGCAACTAACCCTAACCTACCTCAAAAATTAAACATTTTTCTTTCATATCAATGATGTGGTTGTTAGTAGTTGAGGATATCCATAAATAGATCGCAAATTATTCAAAAGCTATTACAATAGTCGGTAGTTAGTAAGGTTTGCTTCATTGTCACAATGGATCACACGTATAAGGTCAAATTCGCATTAGGTCAAACACTCAAAATAAATATAATAATAAATATTGCAAGATATTCCACAAATGACAAGAACATGTAAGTTTTCGCAAAATGTCAAAAACGCGTATTATCAAACACGTATTTTTGTCAAGCACGTATATTGTCAAACTCGTAAATGGTCAATAAAGCAAAATGGAGTGAGCGCTGAAAATAAACAAATGAAGATCGAAAACAGCGACAAATGACAAGTAACTGTCAAAATGATTGATTTCAAAGTGACAGCTGTCAAATAAGTCAGGGTCAACTTATGTCAAATGTGAGATACTAGGTACTAACGTTAGTTTCTATGTGGGCGAAGGCTAACGCAATTGCGAAGCGATCCAATGCTGTTAACGCGGCGGCTCTATCCTATTTTGGCATTTTACATTTAATCTATAACTTATCTATCCATGCTATTTAGGGCGCTGTAGTGCCTGGGACATGTTTAGGTGGTGTAAGCTTGCCCAGCACCTATACCACTCTCTCAATTTAGTCGACCGTGTCCAGAGGAAATAAATCGTCAGTACGTCTGGAGCAAACTCAGCCGCGGGTTTCATCACGATATTTGGCTCTGTCCTACGTGTCACCACAAAAGACCGCGAGAAAATATCAAACCAAATGATCACAATAGACTATCATTGTTTGTTCCATTCGCGCCGCGTCGCTTCGCAATTGCCAACGTAGGACACAGCGTTAGACGTTATCGTCACTCAAATCTGGAACCAAGTTTTACTAAGGAAAATGTCCAATGTTTTCGTTAGATCCCTTCTGTTGGAGGTAATGGGAAAAATACTAGCCTATATAAATAAGAATGATCAATATTCCATTAATTTAGATTATCAACTCTTACAAACTTCTATTTAAATTCTACCTCTTTAAAATATTATTATAGACTTCATATCTTTGGTCGGGTCTGACTCGACGGTACACGGTGGCAAGAGCTGCTTGCTCAACACTCTCGGAACACCACGGGTTGTATTATTCTCGTTATTCATTATCTTATTGTTGAGATAATGCTTGTGTGTGGTCGTGCTTAGTCTTCAGTTGGTCAGTTGAATTCAGTCTGAGTCGTGCTTTCAACTTTGACGTTTAAAGAGTACCGGCTAAATATGAATGCGAGAAGTACGTAGATTTGTACTTGGTTATAATATTAGAAATGCGAAAGTTTGTGAGTTGAGTGTATGTTTATTAATCTTTCACGCACGAAACGTTTTTTTGGTAAAATATTCTAAAGTGATTTGAACATACCCGGGTAATGCCACGGGTAGTTGCTATAGTTTTCTGTAGTTAAAATGGTATTTTTATTACGTTATCGATTTATTCACCTACCTGTTATGTATTTTAAAACCGAACTCCGAGAAAAATATAAAATCAAAATGGAGTGGAACCTTATTGGCCTTGTAAAGCATCTGACCTTCAAATAACATAAAATCCAGCTTCTTGGTTATAAAAATAAAGATATATACCTACTTACATAGAAACCTTTCCCCTTTTTTTCTTTTTAAGTACATGTAGTTAAGTCTAACGCCCTACGTCGTCTAATCCTGTTATGTGTTTATTATAGGGGTGCTGGAAATGACTGGGACGGATAATATACGTTTCAGCGGGCACACGCTCGATAAAGCGACCAAGGCGAAAGTCACCTTGGAGAACTTCTACACCAATCTCATAGCACAACATTTAGAGAGAAAACAGAGGTAAGCAGTTTAACTTGCTTTATCTTTCTACTACTGGCTGAAATGTTTCATCTTCAAGTGTCAGCGTATGACGGGTTTCGTGCATTATATCGCTAATGTTAAAGGCGATTATTAAAAAAGGTGATTATTAAAAATCAGTTTTTAACGGTCAAAAGATTGGCCAAACATAGCTTAAGACAGAAAGGCTTGAAAACAAATGAGGAAGACCTTTGTCCTTCAGTGGGACGTAGGTTAATTAAAAAAATTACATAATGCGTGATCATTTTATTAAATCAATCTGTCACTCGTGATTACTTTAGTAAAACCACGGGAGCCTTTTGTCATCATCAATAACTGCACGTGTCTCAGGTGATCTCATACCGCCTCACATCTACAGGTTGGAGAAACTCGAAGAGTCCCTCAAAGATGAAAGCCTTACGGAGAGTCAGAAACAGGAAAAAAGACAGCAACATGCGCAGAAAGAAACGGAGTTTCTCAGACTCAAGAGATCCAGGTTAGGCGTCGAGGACTTTGAACCACTCAAGGTAAGTACTCTCAGATTCTGGGAGATGAGGGACAGGGTGAGAGAGGAGGGAAGACTTGATCAATAGGATTCGAAACAACAGTAATGGTTAAAATAATGTATTTTCTTTATTAGCTCATTATCCATTTTGTTTATGTTTGTTTCTTGCACTTCCTTCATTACAATAACTAGTCATTCAACGCAATGCAAAACTGCAAAATTCCTATTTGATTAATTTCCGATAAAATATAATACAATGCATTATATAATTAAATTTAGGAATCTAAGACATTTTAAATCTTAGAGCAACGCACTTAAATGCGATGAGAGCATTTACGTATTTGGTATTGGTTCTTTAGGTCCTTTAACACATGGACTTTCTTCTCTCTTAGACCACTTACACTTTTTTTTATTTTGCATTACTGTAATGTCAGTATTGTAGGGTTTAGGAATTCCCGACAATTTCAAAGTCCTGACAATTCCCGGGACTTATAGAATTTATAGAAGAATTTTAATTCAATTAATTTCTGGTGAAATGTACTTTAAAAAATCATTTTTTTGTAAAAATTAACACTTATAAAATATATTTTTTAATCTAAATAACTTTAAAGTTAATTTCATTCTTAATAATTGCTTTGTTTATTTATTTTAATCTAATAGTTATAAAACGAACTTAGTTAAAATCATATTGGTACATTAATCAGTCAGGAAATAGCATTTTATTTGTGTAAAGATAGATATCAATGATGTAAGCTTGTTATTTATTAATTTACAGGTGATAGGTAGAGGGGCATTCGGTGAAGTCAGACTAGTACAGAAGAAAGACACAGGTCATGTTTACGCCATGAAAATACTCAGGAAAGCTGACATGCTTGAGAAGGAACAGGTATTTTATTTTTCCTACCTAACTACTTATTTATGTTAGGCCGCATATTATAGCTAAATATAAAATGCTTTTCGCATATAGCTAATATAGTTATTTGCATGGAAAATTGTAGTTGTGTCTAAAGTAAGCGAAATCTAGGTAATATTTATTTTTTATTTGTATAGGCAACACTAAAGTCAAAATTTATTTATTTAGTAGGAATCATTCGCATGAAATCACGTTGAAATGTCTTAAACTAAATCAGAATGAATAAAAAGAAGACATAACAAGCTCAAGGCTTAGAAACTACAAGGCATTTTGAGCTTGTACCGTATATGCACTTCAACTAAATCAAATAATAAGAAGTCATGATTATAGGGATGTCTCATTGACAATTTTAAGTACCTACTTTAAAAAAACAGCATCAAAGTGTTCCCCTTGACAGAATAGTAAATTACCGGTGCAGCAAGAAAGTACTAACAAAGCTTGAATTAAAAACAGTACCACTAAATTCTACATTGAAGCATTAAGTGACTGCTTTGTGCAATGATTTTATTGATTACCTATGTTTACATATGAAATGATAAGGCTCGTGTTTGAGGATGCGTGAAGACCGTTATAACTCTTGGTCACAAATGTATGTTATGGGTATGCATGTACCGGGTGCCCGTGAAATTCAACAATGAAATAAAATAGATGTTCTTTAATATGGCCCAGTTAGAAGTCGAAATGTAATGTTTCATTTGTCACCTGCGACTCTAGCTAGATCATAACTGAAGTTATTTAGAATAGGATATTTAATAGGACTCGGCATAATGGTGCTTGTAATATCATTGAAATATCAAGCTCTCCATAATATCCAAAAGAAGAAACAAAAAACGTTAATTACTTATTGGAAAATACATATTAGATTAAAATCTTAACTCTCAAACTTTCATAATTCACTAGATCATAATTCTGAAACTTTTATTGGAGTTTTTAAACTATCGTAAATTCTAAAACTAAATAAACTTATTCTAATTATTTAATTTCTTATATTTCTTATAATTAAAAACTTAAATTTCTTATAATTATACTAATTTTAATTTGAGACAGTTGCAAAGCAAGGTTGTAGTAGTTAGAAAATAAATCTGTTTGTTCTAGAGTTGTTACATTTATATTTCTACTTAGGTCATAATTACGGAAAACTTTTATTTCGTTAAATTTGGCGGGCTACATGTTCGATTTTCCATAAAGGACAAGAACTACACTTTTGCTTTAAGGTGACACTTGTTATGTGTTTTAAGTAAAAATGATCTAAAAACTATATTTATAGGTTAATTTGTTTATATTGTTTATCTTTATAGGTCGCCCACGTGCGAGCAGAACGTGATATCTTAGTAGAGGCAGATCATCAGTGGGTTGTGAAGATGTACTACAGCTTCCAGGTACTTATTTATCAATAAGACTTCTCTAAAACCGTACTCATTTCTAGCTACTGAATAATAAAACTAAAAGATATCGACGACAGACGATCAAATAGACAATCGAGTGATCCCATAAGGGTCCTGTTATTTCCTGTTGCGGTACAGAACCCTAATATTACACGGTATGTTCGAGACATCTGCACTCGTCCGCGTTCTTTTGACCATAGCTAATTAAGACAACGGGAAATCGACATCTCAATTACTTCTTACTACATCCACATAAAAATGGATCGATTTTTGGAGGGCCTGGCGTTCCAAAAATCTAATGATATCTTTTTAGTTTTAGCCGAATCGGGTAGGCGACTCCTCTTAGCATTTTTACTTTGTTATAATTTAGGAATAGCTAAGGATCCATTTAAAAAATCACCCTGAATATTTAACATATTAAGCCACGGTCTAATTATTGAAATTTAAATTGACCTCGTTTTATTTCCAGGATCCAATGAATCTGTATCTCATAATGGAGTTCCTGCCAGGCGGCGACATGATGACACTCCTCATGAAGAAGGACACTTTGAGCGAGGAATGCGCGCAATTTTACGTCGCGGAGACGGCGCTGGCAATCGATAGTATACATAAACTTGGTTTTATACACAGGTATGTACGGATTTTAATAAACAATGTGTTATTGTTACGACCCACTTGGCACAATGGTCACCATGCCGGACTGCCAAACACAGGGTTGTGGGTACGATTCCCGCCTCAGACAAGTATTTATGCTTAGATATTTTGTCTGTGGTCTGGTTGTGTCTTTGTATTATTAAATATATATATTTACAAAAGAAAAGTATATAAGTAGTATATCCGTTGTCTAGCACCCATAACACAAGTCTAGTTACTTAGATTGGGTCTAGATGGCGATGTGTGGAATGCAATATTTATTTTATTAATTATTTTAACCGCCGAAAAATACAGGTCGACGTGTACATGTTGTACAAATAAAGTGTTTCTACATTTTATTATTCTTTATTTCTGTGATATTGGATTGGATGTTACTTACTAAATTAAAAATAAATTTCGATCTGCAACCTTATATGACAAGCAATGTAATAAACTTGTACTTGAACGGACTGTTTTCCGCGATTAGACCCTTTTTTAATTGGGTCCTTTTTGCGTGAGGATGGAGTAGGCTTGCCCAGCACCTACTACCTTCTCAGCCTAGTCGACCATGTCCAGAGGAGAGAACTTGTCAATACTTCTGGAGCCAACTAAGCCGCGGGTTTAATTACGATGTTTTCCTTCACCAATTTCGAAGAAGGAAGGTTCAACAAACCTTCCTTCTTTACCATATTCGGGCGAGTGAGTCTCTCAGCACTTTTAAAAATAAACTAAAAGAGCATTATCTGTCCTGTGTGTAGTGTAGGTATATTATATATAAGTATGTTTTATGTATAAGTATTTGTATGTATTGTTATTGGAGTTTACTCCTTAAGAATCGATTTTCATATATAAGGCGCCCGGTATGAGAAAAATCCGAGGGGTAAAACCTACTAACAAGTAACGAAAATCGTGTTACGTTTTTGGTGCGCACCTTTAGTGCGCTACTTTCTAATTTGGCTGTGAGTGTATTGCGTATGGTTAGATACTCGTACTTAAGGAGTAAACTCCAGTCGTGCGTCGGAGCTGACACACACACTTTTTTGTTATTTATTTAATTTGTATGTGTGTGTATTTATATATTTGTATAGATATGTATTATTCACTTTTATATAAGTTGCGTAATTCCTTCTGTATATTATAATATTTAGAATTCAATAACTGCTTTCCTCTTTGAAACTGTTTGTACACTTTTAATTACCTTCAGTTATATTATTTCCTTTCCCTAGAGGTCTGTCGGCAGAAAACTCTTCACAGGGTTAGACTTACCTTAGTAATAACTTTATAATGTAATCTTTTTTTTTGAATTTTTCTCGTGTACTGAATTTATTAAATAAATAAAAATAAATAAAATAAAAAAACTATAATCATTGTGTTACAGGGACATAAAACCAGATAATTTGTTACTAGACGCTCGCGGTCACATCAAACTGAGTGACTTTGGTCTTTGTACTGGTTTAAAGAAAAGTCACCGTACTGACTTTTATCGTGACTTATCTAGAGCCACGCCTAGTGATTTCAGTAAGTTATGTTAGTTTTCCATTTTAGTATTTTTTTCTATTATTTAGAATTAAGGCTTTGCATGTCTTTTGCATAGTTATAAGTATAGCTCGAATAGTGATTCAAATAGAGTTTTATGACCATATTCAGCAACCTAACCGAATTTACAAAATTCCATTTTAAATGCTTACTTTCGGATGTCAAGTTTCTAGACCACATGGTTTAGGCTATGCGTTGTCTTCAGTCAAACAGTAACTGAGTCATGTTATTAAGTACCAGCTAAGCCCTGCAAAATAACCCGAGTAATTCCCGAGAAAACCCTTAGCGATACCTACACTTCACAAAGAACGCACTTTTTAAATTGCATATTTTTATGACCAGCGGTTTGAGCTGTGCGTTGAGATATTCTCGTCAATCAGTCACAACTTCGAATTTTATATGTTGACAAAGAACACACCCTCCAAGTTTCAGGTCTCCACGATCAGCAGTTTAGGCTGTGCGTTGATCCGTCAGTCATTCAGGACAAAGCATTTTATATGTATACTATCTGTCCCGGCACACATTGTTTTGCCATTTAAAAAAAAACTAAAAGTTAACAATAAAAAATAGATAGTAGCCGATTCTCAGACCTACTGAATATGCATATAAAATTTCATAAAAATCGATCAAGCCGTTTCGGAGGAGTATGATAACTAGAAGACCCGAGAATTTAAATATTAGATATGTATTTTACATCGACTTGTTACTGACTATTTTTTGTTGATAAATACCACAGTATCAACGTCATCGTCAGCGATGGACTCCAAACGTCGAGCTGAGTCTTGGAAACGGAACCGTCGCGCGTTAGCTTACTCAACAGTCGGCACGCCAGACTATATAGCGCCTGAAGTGTTCCTACAGACCGGTTACGGACCCCAAGCGGATTGGTGGAGTCTCGGCGTTATTATGTGAGTATACACTCATTATGTACCCACTCATCCAGGGTCGATGGTAACCCTTATCACACTGAGGGTGTATCCCACTATTTCCATTATGAATTTCCATTGATGACAATACTGGGACAGGTTCTCCCACTATTTCCATTGCTAGCTCGCAAAAAAACAGCTAGTTTTCCTGTTTTCCCATGGCTATTCTCAATATAAGAATTTTATTATTCAGGCTGTCATAAATAAAGTCAAAGTTAAAGTCAAATATTTTTATTCCTTTGGATGCTTAATACATTTGTACATAGATCACATAGAAACGTTTAAAAAAATTAATATGGGGAAAGAGATTGTCAAATAACACAACTGCGTTTTTTTGTCGCAATGGAAATAATGGGAAAAAAGCTTTTATCACTTTCTCTGTTTTATATTTCCATGGAAATAGTGGGATACACCCCTCGCTAACTAAGGCAACGTTGTATTCTGGTTTAATTCGTTGTTATGCTAATTTGTAACTGCATTTGCGAAATGTTGTACGTGTTACTCTACTTAGTACAAGACAAGGCAAAGTTTTTTTAAGTTTTGTATACTAACCACTTATGGACTAAAATTAAATAAATGATTCGAATGGAACAGCTCTGTCGGTCTGTAAGAATTGATTTTAGAAACCTAGAACCGATTGAAATACGTATATAATTGTTTGAATTTTTATTTAAAATAAAGGCCCTTGCTAATATACTAAAGCTAAAGAATTTATTTATTTGAACCCCGTAATTTGTGAAGTTACTAGTCAAATATGTTTTGCATTTGAAAACTTATTAATTGCTGAGTTTTAACCCTGTTGATAAATAATTTGAAAATTTAGTCAAAATTGTACTAATCCTTAGTAATATTCTAAAGCTGTTGCCCGCAACTTCGTACTAGCTTGTTTTATAAACTAAAACCTTCTTCGAGAACCACTCTATTTATTAGTGAAAACAGCATGAGAATCGGTGCAGTACTTTTGAGTTTATAGGGAACATACATACAGATAGACGTGGCGGAGGACTTTGTTTTATAATATGTAGTGATAGTGATATTAAATAGAAATAAAATTGAAAAAAAAATTAAGAAAGGCTTATATGCTACCGTTCCGTGCGCAGGAGTGGCTAATCAAATATATTCAACTTTTATTTTTAATTATTATTTTTTTGCCAATTGCGATTCTAGTATTATATGTATAGTGAATTGAATGTTTAACTTTAGATTGTATGCTAATGTATGCTCTGTGTTGTCCTCGCCACGCTTTATATATATTTTTGGGTATTAATTAATCATTCTTCGTTTAGTAAGGGTTTCTGTACATTATAAAAATACATTTATTATTATTTCAGAGACTAAAGTACATATTATTAAAGCAAGTAATAAATAAAATACTCTATCACGCTTATTTTAAAAATCAATATCTACATTCAATTTAGCTCGTTTTTTCTATTTTTAATTATTTATTTAAAAAAAATACCCCTTATCCAACCAATGTCGCACCGCTGGTCAAAGATCTCTCTTATTTATTTGCCTGAGCAATATTTGTTTGATCTTCATCAATGCCTCCAAATTCTGTCATATTTAATGTTACATCCAAAAGCGTACCGAATAGTCCTAGATAAATCATTCAATCATTGTTTTTTCATTTCGTTTAATCAGTTCTTATCATCGATTTTTATAATGAACCTAAAAGATTAAATTATAATAAAAGAGTAAATTTAATTTAATTCGACTAGCAGTACTAATTAGTTTTTGTAATATGGCAACACCAGTCGATCGATGTAATTTCAATTTGCAAGTTTGGTAGAATTTCTGTAAAACAGTAAAAGCTGAATTATAACTGGGTAGAACATTTTATCGAATATTATTTTGTCTCCTGCAAATAAATATATTGCTTTGCGCCTCTCGCTCTGATAATTAAAAGTTGAATATAATTTGAACTTTGATTATATTTGCTATTGCGACTGACAGTTCGCGTTTTTGATAATAATTAGACATTATAAAATATGCAGTTTAATATCGATCGTCTTTTATATTTTTTTGACGTTGGCCTTTTAATTTTTTAATAATATACTGATATGGCAATACTATAAATTACCTTGTTATTTTTGTCAAAATGTTTTTCTGCCCGTGTCACTACTGTGAGTACGACTGGCAGTGATACGGGCAATAAATTACTTAAACTGCTTGCTGCCTCGCTGTGTTCCTTTAAACAGGGTGGTTAAAATTGATTAGTAAGAAGTTCTAGAACCGCTTCCAATCAAATTGATATAGGATACAATTGGTCAAGTGGAACAATTGTGTCAATTGATCAAGTGGTATTTTATTTTTTATTTGTCAAGCAGAGGAATAGTGTCAATTCGTTCTATCCCTTGTTTAAGTATTTGTTGGATCAATTTGTCAAATTTCCGAATAACTGTCCTATAAAGTCTGGAACGGGTGTACAGCCTGTATTATGAGGCTTTGGCCAGGGGTCGGCAACCTTTTGAGTCGAAAGAGACAAACATTACAATTCACAAAATTTCAAAGTTTTTAAAGAGCCACAATTTTTTTTGCCAACAATAAATAGTAGGTGCTGGCGTAAGTCAAGTTTTTTTAAGATATTCAGCACTTCAAATGCCAACTTCCTTACCTCACTGTAGCAATAGGGAAGACTATTCCATGCGTCGAATATAACTGCCTCAACTCGCGGTATTTCTTTTAAATATATATTTTTTTGCATATGGAACTAAAGAGCTACAGCTTCACATCCAAAGAGCCACATGTAACTCGCGAGCCTCAGGTTGCCTACCCCTGGGCTATGGTGTCCCATTGTGGGACCAAGGCCTTTGTACCTTCCACTGTTCTTGATCTTGTGCTACCTCGTCTCGCCATCTGATTGTAAATAATCTTTATCCTCAGGTATGAAATGCTAATCGGATATCCGCCGTTCTGCTCGGAATCACCCCAGGAGACGTACCGTAAGGTGATGTCATGGCGGGAGTCGCTCACCTTCCCGCCTGAGATACCGATCAGCGAGGAGGCTAGGGAGACGATACTGCGCTTCTGTTCCGAACCTGATCGCAGGTCAGATAATAATAAATATTGCAGGACATTCCACACATCGCCATCTAGCCCCAATCTAAGTAACTAGACTTGGGTTATGGATCATAAATACTTGTGTGAGGCGGGAATCGAACCCGTAACCCTGTGTTTGGTAGTCCGGCATGGTGACCATTGTGCCAACTGGGTCGTCGCCCTAAGCGTTTTGTTACGTCATTCTTTATTCATACAGCAAGGGAATGGAATCAGCCTGCGTCTGTCTTTCCTGACGTGTACAATTTGGTGATCTTTAAACATCAAGTCGCGAGTGAATAGGTGTCTTCTAGGAAGGCGTGCTACATCTTAGACCGCATAGTCACCTACTATCAGGCAGGTGTAATAGTGATCAAACGCTGACTTATCATTGGTAAATTAAATTAAATTTAAATTTAAAAAACCAGCAAAATGCAAGTCGCACTCGCACATGAATGGTTCCGTACCATTTTTAGTATTTATTGTTATAGCGGCAACAGAAATACATCATTTGTACAACATCATACATCATACAACAAAATTGAAACTGTCTAGCTATCACGGCCTGGTGACAGACAGACCATGGAGTGTTAGTAAAAGGATCTCGTTTTTACCCTTTGGGTACGGAATCCTAAAAGTTAGTTGATTGGGACTTTGAAATTTATATATATTTAAAAACCTAAACAAAAGATGATAAATAAACTGTTGAAAAAAGAAAAGAATATAAAAATTACTAATAATTTTTTAGCATACATACTTTTCTATAAAAATCTATATATATAAAAGAAAGTCGTATTAGTTACACCATTTATAACTCGGGAACGGCTAAACCGATTTGGCTGAAAATTGGTGGGGAGGTAGCTTAGAGCCAGGAGACGGACATAGGATACTTTTTATCCCAATATGCCCACGGGATCGGGACTTACGCGGGAGAAACCGCGGGACGCAGCTAGCAAGATTGGTTGAAGAAGATTGACTGGACCTAAAAAATTGATACATAATTTTCATTGTCACATTCCAGACTGGGTGCCCAAAGAGGCATAGATGACGTAAAATCTGTGATGTTTTTCCGCGGCGTCGATTGGAGCCACGTTAGAGAGCGACCCGCCGCAATCTCCGTTGAAGTACGCTCCATAGACGACACGTCCAACTTTGACGATTTCCCCGATGTCAAACTTGAAATACGTAAGTATACTTCTTCTATAATATAAAAATGAATCGCAAAATGTGTTGGTAAGCGCATAACTCAACAACGCTTGGACCAATTGGGCCAATTCTTTTTTTGTTGTGTTTTTTATTGTCCGGAGAAGGTTTTTATGATAGAAATAATTAAGAAAATTGCGTAGAAAATTATTACGCGGGTGAAACCGCGGGGGGCAGCTAGTGCAAAATAAAAATACTGCGCGTGAATATAAATAACCGAAGTTTCGGTACTGGTTCCGTGCAAGGCTTTTAATTTAGTATGTCTGTATATAGGATGGTTAATTTGAGTAGATCAGTAAGAGTAGGTCGTAGAATCGCTGTAGCTAACAGAAAACATGCTTGGAAGACCAATTTCTTATTTTGAAATAAGTAACATTTGTGTTTAATTATTTTTTTTAAAGATTTTTTATATAAATCATTGTGGTTTCAAATAAAGAAAAAATACTTTTAGAAACCAACATTTTATACTAAAATAATATCAAATCATTGTCCATGCTTATACCCACGGAATCGGGGGTACTTACGCGGGTAAAACCGCAGGGCATAGCTTGTTTCCATAAACGACAGTACTGTATATGAGTAATTCTCAACTAAATTGTACGTAACGAATATGTTGTATCGAAGTTGTTGTAACGAAATTGTAAATAAGTAACGAAAATGTAATAACTAAGCTACATTTACACTGTGAATTATTATCGGAATCAGTCTATTTATATAAATAATAATATATTATTTAATATCACTTGAAAATGGCTTGACCGATTTGGATGATTTTTTGTTCGTTATTGTTAGGACAAGGATAGTATGAAAAAGAAATTTCATAATTAAATTCCAAACATACCAATGCATTCGGGTGGGTTGCTAGGAAAAAAAACACAGTTATTGACTAACCATAATTTATTATAAAAATACTTTTTGGTTTAATCAGGCAACTCTTTTAATTCCGTGGGTGATAATGATAAATTAGGCAAACACATTCTTTTTTCATTTTAATCTGGGTGTGTGTACAACAATTTATACACCTATACAGTTAGTGAGGAAATTTGTGACAAACACAAGCCATAACCTTCTTTTTTTTTTGCTGTTAATTATGGCTTCGCACGGCTTGTGCATTCTGTCAGTGTCAAGTTATATTTTGCATCAAATTGTGACCCGATTTTTCATAAATCGGGCCTAAAGTGTTTCAAAACAGTCACAGTCGTCACAGTCCGTCAAGTCAGGGGCTATAGTAAAGCGGTGGCAAGTTTACCATAACCTTAATAGGAGATTTGGAGGCAACGAGAAAACTTCATGTTTGACACTGATTTTTACTTTCACTACACTTGTGCACTTTCACAGAACTAAATTGAATAACATTCCACCAGAATTATACAATTCAACTCGGGTTACAACTAAGTTTCATGAAAATAAAACTGCAGCACATGTTGTTGACTCGTTCCCGCCAAAACTCCAACCCTCTTTGTTATTATCGTTATTCTAATGTGCATGTAGCTTTATAGAGAACAATTTCGTTACGTAACGAAATGTTACTAAGTTGTACGAAAAAAATAACTTCAAAACTGTTTTTCATGACAACAACATAATCTTCACACGAAAACATAAATAAATCACTAGATAAATGTAAAAACTACACAAAAAACTAGATATCCATTTTGAAACAACTAATCTGCAAAATATCAAGTTTTCTTGCCAGAATAACGAAATTGTTAGTGAAGTTTGAAGCTGCGACTTCACACAATAAGGTGCTCCCTCACGTCTAAATACGCCGTGACAGTTTCGTTATCCATCAATCAGAATCGAGTCAATGCTGCCAACTGAATAGCCAAAGTTGCTTTCAATAATCTTGTAAAATCGAGAGTTTTGGCGGGAACGAGTTAACAACATGTCGTGCTGCAGTTTTATTTTCATGAAACTTAGATGTAACCCGAGTTGAATTGTATAATTCTGGTGGTTATTCAATTTAGTTCTGTGAAAGTGCACAAGTGTAGTGAAAGTAAAAATCAGTGTCAAACATGCAGTTTTCACGTTGCCTCCAAATCTCCTATTAAGGTTATGGTAAACTTACCACCGCTTTACTATAACCCCTGACTTGACGGACTATGACGACTTTGATTGTATTGAAACACTTTAGGCCCGATTTATGAAAAATCGGGTCATAATTTGATGCAAAATATAACTTGACACTGGCTAAATGCACACGTGCGAAGCCATAATAAAAGAAAAATAAAATCTTGTAAAATCATTGTAAAATAACGTTACGAAGTTGTTTGTTACTAAATTGTAAAAAACTTGCGACAAGCAAATAACTATTAATTTGTATTAGAAATTTAGGAGACATAGTCCCTATTAGTAAAGATAATAAAATAGAAGTTTATTCCGTTGAGTTAAAGATATATAAATAAATCCATATCTACAAAAAAAAACTTTTAATGAAGTCGGAACCTGTAAAGGCATAGAGCGACATGATGATTTTTGTATTGACAACGATACACTGGGCGTTTATTCTATAGAATAGAGCTAATGCACTATCTGTTACGAAATAATAAGAATGTCTTCTGATAGATGAAATATAGCATTTCAAAAATAAATAAGAAAAAATATTTATTTTTTAAATATTAAAATTGCGACAAACTTTTTTTCTGGAAAGTACAATTTAGTTGAGAATTACTCATATTGTCCCCGAAACTATAGCAATTAGGACTGAAGCCCAACCGCGCTTATTGCGTCGGCTTCAAGCCGACGTCGATATCCCAACCCCGATTAAAAAATAAGGTTGTTTTTTTTCGTGTGTTTTAAGTATGCAGGATTTTTGGAGACATCAAACCATTGAAAAATAAGTGATTCTGGTTGTTATTAAAAAAAAATAACTATATCATATTTTGTGGTGTTTAAAAAAAATAACATAACCAGAATTACTTATTTTTAAATGTTTTTAAGTCCCCGACAATCCTGCATACTTAAAACACACGAATAAAATAACTTAATTTATCAAAAATCCTATGAAGGGCCGGTTCAAAATTCCGCCCAGTGTGGGGCGCGGGTCGGCAAAGTCGACGCGTTGGCTTGAAGCCGACGCACTTATCGCGGTATGCTTTCTTCACACTAGACGGTTGAAGATGTGCTTTGAAACCACCAATTCGTACTTTAAACTGAAACAGCTGTACAAATGCATTAACAATAATAGGAGTCCCAACATAATATTATGCGAAAGTTTGTTTGTATATAAACTTCTCGATCAATTTGGATGTTTGAACATTCGTTCTTAAATTACTATTATTGGAATGTTTTCATACGAATATTGTTTGTCTAATAAATTCATGAGTGTAAAGAGTTTTTAACCTTCGAGCATGAAGCAAGACCTCAGAATCTTGCTTGAGTTGAAAAGATTCTCGAGGGGTACTAAATGCCATGATGTCATAATATGTAAGAAGCCAGATGGCAACAGTGTTAAAATGTACAAAATGCTCATGGCAAAATGGCTAATTGTCAGAATGTTCATATGACCAAATACGCTGATGGCAAATTGAAGTATGAATCAGGCCATGGGCTACTTGAGTGACGCTTTGCACTTAGTGACCTTTATTCTTATTTATCTTTACAGCAGCAGCCCCAATAACGCAAGATGGCGAAGTAGCGTACAAGGACTGGGTATTTATAAACTACACATTCAAAAGATTCGAGGGTCTCACCCAGCGCGGGACGCCGACCAAAAAGTAAAAGAAAAACACGCGGTCAAAGTCAGTTTGTCACTCAGTATTATTTATGGAAAAAGATTATAAAATGAAATATTTTAAGAAAAATGTCAGGAAAAAGTATGATATATGAATAATTATCTCATTTACGCCAACGATTCTTGAGTTCATCACTTATAGTGCATTTCAGAAGTTGAAGAAATGATGTTAGATTTTTAATCGTTTTTTAAGTTTAGTTTAAGTTTCGATCAAAACGCGCTATTTTTTCAGATACTTAATATTTCGTAATCGCTAAGAGTACACGAATATTTAAACCAAATTTATCGCGAATATATAGATTTTGATTCGGAAACCTGCTGTTTTGAAAGCTTAACAAGCAGAATATTGAAAAATCTTAAAAAAAAATAGAGTTACTATTGTTTATTGTCTGTATTTTACTAATACTAAGTACTTACCTATACTTATTATGATTTAATTTTTGTTTTTAAAGATTGACATGTTTTTCATTATTTTAGGATAAAACGTCCTGCTTCATTCTTTATAAGTTGTAGGCAACACTTTTTTGTAGTTTTTTAGTTTCGGAGGCTTTAGTTAGTAGCTCTAAAAACAGCCTCTAGCGTCAATAATCATTTAAGATCCCCCGAAAACACCTCGATTCAGTTCCACATCACGAAAACCCCTGTACTAACAGACGGATCAGACTAACTTTTCTGCCCATAAATATTACTAAGAAATATTATTACTTGATACTGGCCATATACTTAAGTCGTGCGAAGCCAGCTATCGGACGATAATTTAAGTATTGTTGGTGTGAATGAGGTTTATTCTCGTATTCATTAAGGCATATATTGCGCGATATTAAAACGATCTTAGCACGCCTTAAAGTTGTCTATTACACTTGTCTACTATTCCTTAATGAATACAAAGTCTTAACCTTTGTTAAGATTTTCACTAGCGCTTAGAATTTCTGAGTATCTTATTTTTATCTGAAATGGCTAATGATACAAATTACTTTCAACCTAAGTAGCAATGTGACTGTATCTAAAGGTTCAATGCGTTACATCGCCTTTTGGAGAAGGCTATAAGCCAGCACTACACTACTCGTGAAGTTGATCGAAGTAACCCGAATTAGATAGTGACAGGCACTTCGGTTCACTTCGGGGTACTTCGGACAACATCGCCTCGCCTCGGTTGACTTCCGCTATTTGTGCACGAGTCAAAGGGCACGAGGTGACGTTTTGGCGAAGTTGCATGAGTGTGTAAGCATATTCTTCGGACCTCGGTCAACCTCGTCGCACCTCGTCGAAGTACACGAGTAGTGTAGCGGAGGCTTTATTGACCGAACTAGCGATGCCAATGCAGTCTAAGTGGTGAGATGATCAAGCGTCTATAGATGACTTTAGACGCTTCACATCTTCACTATCTCAATAAAAGTTAACACTTTGATAGTCCCGGGTATCACAAGCCGCACAAGTCCGGGTTATATGGGTCCCGCACCTCACTCGTATATTGGAACAAAAAAATACCTTTGTATGGGGACTGTCAAAGTGTAAACTAGTGAGGATTCGAGTCGGGCCGAAATATTATTTTAATTATTTTTAAAACATCACATTGTATTTATAATATCACATGTTTGCTTTAAATTTACTGTTTTAACACCATTATTGGCCATTAAAGCAGTGATCACCATTTGTTAATGTCACTGAGGAAGCACTGTAAGGCGCCGTCCTCATCGCGCATGACAGAAGGGGTTGAAAAATAATTATTCACTTCTGATGACAGAAGGGGTTGAAAAATAATTATTAATTACTTAGGGAAGTATGAGTAATAAATGAAACATCTAAGCTTTACAGCGGTCAAAATAGAACTGGTTTATTTTCTCTCAATGAACCCTGTGTACGCTATTTGTTTACATTATAGAGGTCTGACGTAAGGCGATGCTATCACGCATCATGCGACCGATGCGATGCGATTTCTATGGAACAATTTGGTCGCATCGCATGATCGTGCGACCGTCAATTAGGATGTTCAATAGATACCAGTGTGTTCATTGCACAATCGAGCGATGACGCGCTATTAGGACGGCGCCTAAAAGATAATCTAACATCTTTATAGGAAGTTAGTGAAGGTGATCCTCATTGATTTGCGCAACTTAGACAAAAAAAAAACAGAATATTTTGCTAATTTCTTAAAACATCACGGCGCTCTTTAAATATATATATATATATATATAACTGTAATATTTTTATGTATAAATGTGCCTACGTGCCTATATATTATGACCAAATACATGCTTATCTGTGTATCATGACATATACTTCTGCCTTATCAATATATTGACCAATCACCGTCTAGTGATCTTCTAAATCTGATCGTTGGTTGGTTAAAAGTTTAAATTATTTCTATAGGTGACAATATGACCAATAACAGTCTAGTAATCTATTAAAACTAACCGCACATTAATTGTTGAAAGGAATACCACGAAGTAATCTTAACCGCTAAGATATTATATTTAAAAAAATAAATAGTAACTTCTACATTTTTACATATCAGACATAAAATCTATACAAAAATAATCCTTGACACCTGGCTTTATGCATAAATCGTGCGAAGCCGTGACTTGAAGGAACAATAGAAACACTACGAGTACTTCAAAGGTTTAAAATAAATATTTTGCCAAAACTCACAAACAATACATGTATTTTTATTAGGCTTAGGCTATCCGTACAATGAAATTAAATACATTTTAATATTTATTCATAACTTGTCCCTCTTCAATATATTTATTTACTTAATTTTTATAAAAATATTATAAATAGTATATTTATTTGTGATATAAAATATATAATCTAAGCTCACAAACGACATCATGCTACTTATTTTATCTACTTGACACATTTTAAGCCCATTTGGGCTAAACTTCAAGCTAATATTATCACTTGACAGTTTAAAATAAGTATTGTTAAAATTTTATTATCTGCAGATGTTTACCTTTTTTCTATTCGCAACTTTCCGTCCATTCTTGTGTTGTAAAAAAATAAAAAATATTAATATATCCAACATCAAATGAATATATAAAAAGAAGAGGGACAAGCATTCAGATTTCTTATTGTTACGTGCCAAATGCTTAACGCCAGTATTTTGTACGTAAGTTTGTAATTATTAAGGCCCGCCGAAGATGACGGACAGGACAGAAACGGCCAATGCAGGTCGTGCCTTAGAAACTCTTGCGTAAGCCCTTGAAGAATCCCACTTCTAACGGCCGAACAGACTATATTGACTTTTTTTTAAATACTTTTTTATATTAACCATCACCTGATTTTGAAAAAAAACAATGGTTGTCTGTAAAGTCGGTTTACGGACGATAATTGTTCGTGATAACGGCATAAGAAAACATTGATAGTAACCATAGCAACGATAATACGTTGCTTTGGTTACCTTGTCAATAACGCTCACTCACGTTCCCGTAACATGACACTTTTTGTGAATGCAGTACGGTGATTCGTTATCACGTAAAAAGATACATGTAAAACAATTTCATTTTAGCGTAATTATAGATCTCAGTTAACACAGTATAAGTGTTTCATAACACTTCTTAGAAATATGTCCAAAATAAAACTAGGCATATCTCTACAATCTATCTGTAATCTGTATAGGCAGTTTGTTTCTAGTACGAATTAATCGCCAAGCAGACCAATAGCAGCTCAGCTTCGAATCGACCAATAGTAACGTTTACTTTGAATTCAATCGGTGTTACGGTTAGTTCATCTATACGTAAGAGTTTGTGTCTGCTACCTGCCTATTGGTTGTCATTGTACAGTCCTGTCCGGCCCGCCTTCTGCGCTAGGCCTTGAATTTAAAATAGTAGCTTTTTATAGCGTTCTTTATGAATTTATGTAGGTGTACTATTTTATTCTGCTTTGCACTTTAGATATTTTTTCTTATCTCTTTAACTCGTCATAGTTACCGTAGCTATTCGCAAAAATCCGCGTTTCTAAGTAGTTACTAGAAAAACACTAATGTCCCATAAAATGTAATGCCGTAGTTATCGGGATTTTAACAGACAAACAGACAGACGTAAGGGTTCTTATGATTATGACTAATAAACTCACAAACATAATATTAAACAATAATAAGATGATGTTATTTAAAGAATCTAAGCTTGATTTTGACCGTTGAAATACATTTAAAAGTTACTAAGTAGATGTTTCTTAAAGTAAGTTGGTTATGGTATAGGAGTAGCATCTTGCCGATAGTTAGTTTAGTACAAACCGTGTGAGAGCGGTCATACAGCGGAGCCGGCGATGATGGTGTGGGTGCTCGCTTGTTGTTACTCTTAAGTTTGTGTTAAGGTTTAAGCCCCTCAGTATGGTTACACTAGGGTTAAGGTTGCCTGTACACAGAAGCGGAGCGAGGGACATAACATGCGGACTCCGCACGCTGAGTTTTTTTGTCACACAAGGGGGCGTCCATAAATTACGTGAGATGTTTAAGGGGGAGGGGGTCGAGTCAAATCTCATCTAATCTTACGTTGGAGGGAGGGGGGTCTCGGCAAATATCACGCAATTTTTTTTTCTGATAGATTTTTCCTGCTTAGAGTGGCTAGATCAGAACGAAGTTGAAGGAGCAGATGATTTTACTGAAAATCAAATGGACATCAATAGTCACTCTTAACACCGCGCATGATTCTCCATGGACTGAATTAGAGTAGATATTCTTTTTTTAATCACAGTAGTTTAAGTAAATTTTTATTACACTTATAACTCTCAGCAATATTGATTATTAGTCTTACTAATCGCCCACATTTTGAAAAATCAAAAAAAAATTGAAAAAGGGAGGGTCAGAAAATTAAAAATAACACCTCTAGTAATTTATGGACGCCCCCCAATGTATGTGGAAGATCCGCTCCGCTACAGGACAGGCAGCCTTAATCCGTAGGATATAGAAATATCCGGTTATACCTTAGTTTAATCAGTAGCATCTAGTTTTAACCGGTTATGTTTAGATTATACCTAGGTTTAGTTGTTTACTCCTAGATGTTACCAATAACATTCGGTTAAATCTTGCTGCGGCCCGTCTTTGTATGGTCGATATAAGCTCTCACTGCGCTTAAACATGTTAGATTATAATATTTAAGATGACATTTTTGAATAAATAGTGTTTTGTCAGAAAAGTATTTTTAGGTTAGATTAGATCTGTGATCTAACACGCGTATCGACCGTATAAATACACATTTAATTTTAGCCGTGAAAATAAGATTTGCATGAAGCTTTTATTACAAAACGATTGCTTAAATCTTGATGTAACCGGTTAAAACTTTTGTAACTTTGCTTCGGGCTTTAACCGTAACATTGCACTGAGTGTTTGCTAAGGCTTCGTTGACGCAGGCATCGCCCTGTGATCCTGGAATACTGCTCAGCATACCTTTTCGACTGTCCATTACTTTTGATTCAAAGTGCTTGAGTAAATATGATCATGGGTCTCGGGGCACACGCCACTCGCAACGCCCTCTGCAAAAGGTTACAGTTTCATAATCGCGAAAAATGAATTCCTAAATGGAAGTTTGCCCGAATTGTTTAATACGATAATTCCCGAAGTAATATATTCATCACTTTGACAGATGTTCTTTTCTTTAGAAATTTGGTAAATCTAGTTTAGTTATCACGTTTAGCGAAAATTAAGACATAGAGCAGACGGCTTAACTTTTAGAAGAAAGTTAGGGGAAACTTAAAGCGATCTTTCGGACAAACTACCATGCAGGACAGACATCGAAAATGTTTGGACTTCCGGAATTTTGTTTTTCGGACGAAATCTTAGACCGCATCGTCACCTATCAGGCACATGTGATAGCGGTTAAACGGTGAACTAATATTTGTAAAAACAATCGTCCAATCGGGTTTTCATCTTTCGAACCAACCTATATTCTAGATTTCAAAATCGTAATTTCATTATTTGTAAAAATGATATTATGTAAACCCTTAATAAACATTAAAACCAGTCCAACGTTAATAAAATAAATCTAAGTATAAACAAATATTTTAATATTTTTGCACTATAATAAGACACTCACTCTACTCTCATAATGTACAAACTGAAAAATTCTCTATAATAACTTACGTTCTGAGTACATTTACGTGGCACGCTGTGCAATGTGCATACATAGTTATAGTCTTATACTAATACATGATTCGGTGTTGTATGATTTCGATGTTAGCGTTTATTATTTAATGTATTATTATTTTTTGTTTAGAAATTAAAAAAGTTATTTTTAGTTAAATTATTATGAAATGTGGCGTAGATACGAACAAAGTATTGTTGTTTTAGATGACGACGTGGATTGTTCTTAAGCTGTAGGTGTAGGATTTTTTTTTAGTTAATTTGTTTTGCTTCGGTTGGTGGTCCCACACTGGCAACATCACATTAATTGGTATAAACTTTATGTCAAATTTTTACAATATAGATGGCATTGAACTATAAATTGCTTTATCATCTAATTTTGCAGTCTCTAATCTAAAAGAAAGGGACCAAAATGGTTATAAGGAAAACTTGAAAAATGTGTGAATTCAATTTTGGCTCCAGGCTTTGATTATTTTATATTATTTTAGTAAACTCCGGTTTTCTATTGCAATGTAGAAGTTTATTGCATTTAAAAGTTTATACTGTTTATTGTTCGATGCCATACTGACTATGTACCTATTTATGTATTCTGTGTAAAAAGTCAATTAATTGTTCTCTCTTTCTCTCCGTATCTCTATTTCTGTCACTTCTATAGTGGTTCTCGCTTATTTATTATTAACTAAACCTAATGTCAGTCATTGTGGCAAGTATATTCGATATTCTAGAACTACTAACTATACCCCACGGTTCTACCCCTATTGTATTGATTTTTTTTACTAATTTAATATCGAATTTTGAAATATCCAACCTTTTTTATGGTGGTGGTGAAATTGTTTTTTTTTTAAGTGCGTTTAATTGCCCTCTGCAGTTGATTATAAGAAATATTTTCTAAGAAAAACGCATATCCGACAAAAAAACTACTTTCTACACAAAGCCGGAATTTCTTTAAGCCGGCCTATAAGTCTACCTATAAGGTAATTCTTAAAAATGTAGCATTGCATCAGTCAAAGAATGATTAAAATCTGCCAAGTAGTTTTGGACAAACGGACCTTCATGCATACGAATATCCAAACATCACCTCTTAAAATATTGGAACGAAGTTCCTTATCGCGCGTTGCGAAAGGAGGCTAGACGGAAAAATTAAGACCAAAAGTTGTAACGACACTTTTTGCTATAGTTGTAAACCGTGCGGCGTGCGCGTATTTCTCTGTCTGTCTCTCTCTCTCATAGAAAGCAAGCCAGTTTACTCAAATTGAGCCTACTGATTAAGTTTATATATCATTATATTTGTTAATAATAATAAAAAAACATTATTAATAATTGAAAAAATAAATTTTACAATTCCTTCACTAATTACTCGAAAGGAACTTCGTTTCAACCGGGTGTCCCTTGACACATTTCAAGTTTTATTATAGATTGGTCTGTATTAAATTTACTTGTCACCAGTGACTGTCATACTCAAACACATTGCTCAGCGGACGATAAATTAATCACGTATTCTGTCACGTTCAAACGTAACTCACAAAGGCAATGATGTCGCTGATTAACTAATACCCGCTAAGCAGCGTTATTAAGGATCAATGAAATATAATTTCCAGTGCACTGACTGCATACAACCAAAATTACTTGTGTTTTTTAACCTTTAATTTATTGTCCAATTAAAACGGTATTCAGCGCTTGCTTCATACAAATAAGTTACCCTATTTACTTTATTAATAAAGCCTCTAGAGCATTCATTGTTTTTGGAACGAAGCTATTTATCGCGGCCCAGAAAAAAGTTACGGGTTACGAAAAATGTGAAACGAAAAACCGTAAGATAAAGTAATGTGTTTCAGCAAAGGGGTTTTAACGAAAGGGTGTCGAATTTCCAAATATCGTAAGACTAAAGTTCTTCGCCTAGACGTCTAGAACAACCCCCTTTCGTATCAAAACCGCTTTATTGAAACACATTGTATATCTCCCATTTCATAGAAAAAAACAAGGTAAAAAGACTTTGTATTAAACGTATGTTCCGCGACACGTTTATTTTCATAAAACTAAGGTTTGCTGTACGCACATGCCTCTGTAATTTAATTTTTAGGGTTTTAGAGGGTCACATTTCCTTTAGTAATTAGTTAGAAAAAAGGAAGATAGGCATGTTTAGAGTAAACCTAGGTTTTATGAAAAATAAAAAATATTGCTCTAGATCAATTATGAACTCTGTGGCGCGGTGAACCCCCGAAACAAAAGGTTGCGGGTTCGATTTCCACCTCAAACAAGTGTTTATGTATAGATATTTCTTTTTGGTATGTTTGTAGCAATATAAGTATTATATTCGTTATCTGGTCACCATAACACAAGCCTAGTGACTTTGCTTTGGACTAAATGGCGCTGTGAGAAAAATGTCTTGTAAGTTTTTTTTTAGAAGTTAATAGGGTAATGTATTTATGGAACCAATACCCGCGTATCCTCTTAACTGTTTCTATCAATTATCAATACTATATTTTCCTCAGCTCTGCTTTGTTATTGTTATTAAAAATAATAAATAGAAGAATATGAATTATTTTATTTCCTAATTTGTAAGTTTTAAAAAGTATTTTTATTTAATACTTTGTTTTCTTCCATGTGATTAATGAAAGCGGCAATATGAATAAGAATTAAAGCGAAATAAAATTTAAATACCTATTTTAGCAGTTTTATTATGAGTTACCTTTGTCTACACTAATATAATAAAGAGGTAAGATTTTTTGTTAGTAACGAATTAGCTCCGAAACTACTGGACCGATTTTTATGAGACTTGGTATGGGGATATATTGATTCATTGGGAATAACATAGGCTTCTTTTTATCCATATATTTCCGAGTTATCTATTCTATAATATAAAAATGAATCGCTGAAGTGTTCCTAAGCGCAAATCTCGAGAACGGCTGAACCGGTTTTGCTAATTATTTTTTTAGAATATTCCATAAGGTACGACGATGGTTCTTAAGGAGAGAAAAAAATTTAAAATATGCCTGAAAAAGTCTAAAAACAACACTTTTCTATATTCTCCAATACAAATTTTCTATAAAATAAATGTGGTGTTCCTAAGCGCATAACTTGAGAATGGCTAAACCGATATCGCTAATTCTTTTTTTTTAATTCTTTAAAGTATGAGGATGGTTCTTACGGAGAGAAAAATTTAAAAGGTTGCCTGAAAATGTCTAAAACAACACTTTACTATACTCCCAATTCCTATACAAACGATTCGTAATAATACTTCAAAGTCAATTTGAACTTTAATACCATATCATAAAGTTCCTTAAAGGGAAGGCTAAACATTGAGTTACGTTACATAGCTGTATCGTATAAATGTAACAATCGTGTCGCGGTGTTAGTTGCCAAACTACACCTAAACGATTTGTATGATATTTTTTTTTTATATATATATGGAAAAACAACGTTTGCCGGGACAGCTAGTTTATAATAAAAACACGATCAGTGCAAGAGCAAAAAAACAATGAAAAAAACCTTGCATAAAGAAAAAAATAACCCCGAAATTATGACCCTACGTAAGTAGTACCTACATCTGAATTTTTTGATTAAATATTGTCGCGTCGGGGTACCCCCCCCCCCTCTGTTTTACGAGTTAATTTAATATAAAATAATAATAATAAAATAGTTTATTTAACAAAATGATACAAACAGTACTTAATACTAACAATGGACCTCGAACTAGGAACATGTCCTGTATCTCGAGGGTCCAGGAAAGATTACAATTGAAAGAAATAATTACAGTGAAACCGTGGAGATTCGACAGTAAACTATTACTCACATATGTATAATGGAACATAACATAAAGCATTAAATTTATTAAATCTACTCAGGCTCTGTAAAATGTATATATGTATGTATTTGTGTAAGAGTGTGTTGTGTGAGTTAGACGTGTCCCAAGACAAGCAGAGTCCCCACCATCCTAGGCCAAAATTCAGACAATGGGTGTGTGTGATGGTTGTATATATGTGTATTAAGGTAGTGTATGATGTGAGTCGTGTGTCGTTTCATAAGCTCGGGATTTTTCGCCTCACCCCAAAATCAAAAGACCTTGGGTAGATGAATGTGCTCGAGCCCAATTGGTAAGGAATTGGTCCGCGATCATTAAAAAATAATAGATA
The DNA here is from genome assembly GCA_951213275.1 of Idaea straminata. Classification (NCBI taxonomy): domain Eukaryota; kingdom Metazoa; phylum Arthropoda; class Insecta; order Lepidoptera; family Geometridae; genus Idaea; species Idaea straminata. The sequence continues at coordinate 16,462,063 of OX577845.1, read as the reverse complement.
ATAATAAATAATAATAGAAAATAAATACAAGTTATCGACACAAAGCACGCAAGGGTTCAGGGTTCCAAGAGTAATCCCCAACAACAATATCCTCCGCCTGTTGATATGACATAGCACAAAGCAAGGCAGAGATCTTAGTTTTGGCAGAATTTCCTCTCAACCCCCTAATATCACATATTTCGAGGATGCGATTATACACGACGTTGTGGACGAAACTAGGAAGGCGGCGTGCAAAGGCAGAGTTAGCTTTTACTATAGGCGCTCTAAATAGCCGTCTCCTCATAGGACCAGGGTCAGTACTTGAGAGGTTTTTGTTGATGTATAAGGTCACCTTAAGAATGAAGAGCTTCCGAACAGACAGAAGTTGGGTTTCTTTAAAAAGCAAGTCAGTCGGAAAACGAAAATGCTTTCTGAACGCAACTTTTATAACAGACCGTTGGGCCCTTTCTAATCCCAGCATAGCCGTCTTCCCAGCACCTCCCCACACCTTTATGCAATAAGTGAGAACCGACTCACAGAGAGCTGTGTAAACAAGCCTCAATGTGTATTTATCTGCAACGTCACGCAGCAGCCTCATAATATGTACAAGTTTTTTTACTCTGTTACTCATAAGGATTAGGTGAGGTTGAAATGAGAGTCTTTGATCAATCTCAATCCCTAAATACCTAATTGATCTACTACGTTCAATTACAGGACAAGAGCAATGACTGGTAGAGTCACAAAATGAGTGAACACTAAGGTCGGGTAAAGAGATTGGATCGGTGGAGGCTGTCTTTCTGAAACACACGAGTTTAGTTTTCTTGATATTTAGGGATAGCAGGTTAGCATTGAGATAGTCACAAACAAGATTGAGCCCTCTTTGGGATTTGTAGATCGTTTCGTCCCAAGATTTACCTTGAAAAAGCAAAACCGTATCATCAGCATAACAGATGGCATCTGAGGATTCTGCAAGACAATTTCCTATATCGTTTATGTAGGCTAAAAACAGGGTAGGACCGAGGACGCTCCCCTGCGGTACTCCAAACTGCACATGCTCCTCATTGCTAATGGAGTCACCTACCCGAACGTATTGACTTCTGTCCGTCAAATAACTCCGAAACCAATCGAGAGCCAAACCTCTAACACCTAGGTTGTCCAATTTCATCAGAAGGATCTCGGTCGAGACCGTGTCAAAGGCCTTTGCTAGATCCAAAAAGATTGCGACACATTTGCGTTTATTATCTAAGTTATTCGACACAATCTCGACCAACCTTGTGACAGCGTCTTCTGTAGATTTCATGTTTCGAAATCCAAATTGGTTAGGGGAAAGTAAGTTGTAATGTTCGAAAAACTTGATCAGACGAGAGTTCACAACCTTCTCCATAACCTTAGAGAAAACACTTAGCAGGGATATGGGCCTGTAATTTTCAGGTGATTTTTTGTCACCGTTTTTGTGGATTGGGACGACAACGGCGCGTTTCCATTCCTGAGGGACAGTTCCCGTACCAATACTCAGATTTATGATATGTGTGAGAGGACGCAGGATTAGATGCCTTATAGTTTTAATAAATTTAGTCGAAAAACCATCCGCGCCAGAGGAGTTACTATTTTTTAAACCTAGAATTATTTTGTCAATCTCAGATTCGTTAGTGGGGTAGATGAAAAAAGAAACTGATGAGGGAGAGCCCACCCTCAGATGAGAAAGTATGGAGTCTAATGATTTGTTTTGATTATTCAAAATTGTCTGTGCCAAATATTTGCCAATATTAGCAAAATAGCTATTGCATACGTCTAAAGATGCAACAGGATCGTCAGAAACAAGTCCGAGTAGTTGAGAAGCCGGATTGTTTTGTTTATATGTAGCAGTGACATTTTTTATCGCCTTCCAAAGATGCTTAGGATTACCCCTGCTATCAGATAACGTCTGACTTTTGTGTTCATTCTCTAGTCTACGCAGGAGAGTTCTAAAAAAGTTACGATAACGCTTGTAAATTCTTTCTTTGATGCTATTACTAGGATCAGCTCGATAATCCCGGTGCAGACGGTCCCTATGCCTCATGCATCTTATCAATCCCGGAGTAATCCAGGGTTGGATGCAGAACCGCGATTTACTTGCACGTTTTCGAATACTATGTTTTAGTAAGGAATTTTTCAAAATAGTGTAGAACTCTCTTAGAGATTGCACCACATCAGAAGCATTAAACACCAGTGACCAGTCCGTTTTTTCTAAGTCGGCTAGTACACCCGGATAGTCAGTTTTAGTAAAATATCGATCGGAGCGTTCTCGTTTTGATGAAACCTGAGACATACCCATGATAGAAAAATAATGGTCAGTTATATCCGTCGTGGCGACAATCCCAATAAGGGATTCTTGAGAAATTGTTCTAGCAAGGACAAATATGTGATCCAAGCAGGAATTACCTCTAGTAGGCAAAGTTATTGCAGGAGTAAAACCAATGTCATATAGAAGTGAAAGAAAATCCGCAGAATCATCACTGGTATTGTCAAGTAGGTTAATGTTTATGTCACCCGCAAGTACAATATTACGACTACTAAGTGATTTGCAAGTGCTGTTTAGAAAATCAAAGAACTTATCCAAGTTTTTAAAAGAGGGAGATCGATATATGCCCAACACCACTAGAGATTCCTCTAGTTCAATTTGTAGACATTCAGCTTCGCTAAAACTTATTTCAGTGACAGATGCACACCATTTGTTCAGAACATAAGCTACAACCCCGCCACACCTGTTAGTATTTACCTGAGTAGAATGGGTTGTGTAGCCCGGTATCTGTACTGGTCTAGCGCCACAATCCAGCCAACACTCGGTCAATATGATGACATCACAGTTAAAACTCAAACGTTTCAAGGCAACCAGGAATAAACTAAAATTCTTATTTATACTGCGTATGTTAAAAGTGAGGACTCTTAAGTTATGTGTCATATTAAGTAACTGATTACAATCCTCCAGAGATGTGCAGGCATAACAATTCATATTAAAGGCGTTGTCAAAATCTTCTACCATATTATGGTCAAGTGTAGCCATTTGTTATATTTTTATATATGACATAAAGATTATAGTATAGAGATTTGAGATTAGAGACGATATAAAACCCGCGCCAACCGGAGTATTGTAAATTTAATGAACTAGATTTTGAGTATTGGTAACAATGTGAGTTTGAGGTGAGTATAGGGAGTGTAGAGAGCCCTGGAATACATACAAAATAAATGCAATTTAAACATGGGAAGTGTAACGCAATCAAAAAATATTGTAAAACTAAGACAAATAACATGGGGGAAAGATTCTTCTTATTCGTGAACGGGGGGCGCGACGAATTCACCAGGCACTTTGAGTTTTTCTTCAAGATCTGACCAAGTACGTATCTGAATTGCCGGAAAACCCTTTCCTTCATCCTTCCGCAAGAGAATGACTCCATTTTGAATCCAGCAGAATCTGAAGCCCAGTTCGCGTGCTCTAGTACGAGTCTCTCGAAATAACCGTCTATTCTCTGGGGTAAGTCGCTCATTCACATAAAGTTTATGAGCACTGTTACCGACCTCTATGTCTTTAGCCGTGATATTCCTTCTTACTCTTGCCTCTTTCAGTAACTCGTCACGTTTCATTTTTCTTACCAGCCTTATAACAACCGGTCTAGTAAAATGGTCTTGTTCGAGATTACCCTGACGTCCCGAGCTCTTCCTGCTTCTAGGTCCAACCCGTTTGACCCAATCCAGATCTTCCTCCTTCAGTGATACTCCCACTTTATGCGCTAACAACAGTACAGAGTGGGCCAAGTTTTCATTCGGAGCTTCCGGAATGCCGATGATTTCTACTTCATTCTGAATAGCAGATTGAGATTGAACGCTTAATTGTTCCTGCATCTGAGAAATTTGACATTTGAGATCAGTAGTTTCGTTCTGTTTATTTTCCAAAAGTTGAAGACGAGCCCTCGTAGTATCAAAGAATTCAGTAAAACTACTCATTCGGTCCTGGCAGTTGATTACCGACGTGGTCAATGCACAGAGTTGGTCACGGATGTCTGACATATCCTGCCTCAGCAACTTTATTTCATTTAAAACGTCTGACACATCTAAGTTAGTCGACTCCTCTCCTGTGAGATCACGGGGCCTTACTGGAGTACCAGAGTTATCGCCTTTCTTTTTATTGCAAACACAGGTGGGGCAAATCCACGTTGCTATGAACTTTTCGGCAGGCGCGGATTTCCCAACACAGCCGACATGATAAACTAAATTGCAGTCAGTCTTCGAACAGGGCAAGAATTTATTATTACCAATTACGCTGTCGCAGCAAGCGCATTTAGCGTTATTTCTCTTCAGCCTAGTCGACATGTCCACTAGTGGAGTAGGTACTATACAGTAGATTCAGTACCTGACGTCACGCAGTTTGTAGACAAACAGCAACCACACTTGCCTTTGAAGTAGCGGGCGCGGGATCGAATCCAGGCGGGTCAGTGACGGTCGGGCTCCGGCGGCACAGGGACGAGGTAAGTGTTTTGAATGACTCACTGATGTCTGCATCCAACCAGGTCCAGCGTAGTACCAGCCGTTCTCAGGATATCTCGCTTCCGCCGCCCAGTAGGAGGTGGCTTGCCGTAAAAACGTCGCAGGACAGAACGAGAGGTACCGAATATAGCGATTAACCAATCACGTAAATATTTAGGAGCGCGAGAGTCGACACGTCTGCTCTCCACGGCAACCACACGACGATATAATGTAAGAGTCTTCGTTTAAATTTTCGTTTTTATTTGGATAGTTAAGTTGTGTAAGTAGTTAGTTTTTAAGTAGTTTCACTTGTAATTCTTAATACTTGCTTTAACATTTTCGTTGAAATTTTAATATTATCGTTTTATGAAGGTGTTTTTAAGTCTTTTCTTTTATTCGCAACTGTGATAAAAATCGTCGTACGATATACGTGTGGAATTGATCTTTGCATCTTGGCTTCTTAACACACTCGCTGCCGCTCGCGCGTCATAAACCGCCTCTATGCAAAGATTAATTTACCACACTTATATCGTAATGTACTATTTTATTCCATCCTTTTTGTAGGGAGGGGCTTATTAATTATCTTTTTGTAATGTGCAAATCATGCCCTTTCATTTGATACCCCACTCGGGCATATCTACTTATATATTCTAATATATATATACTCTAAAATATTTTATTATTTATGTATTTTAGTGTTTATTATTTTATGTTATATCTTATTTTCATATCTATTTAGTATTATCCTCCTTATATTTCTATCGCATTATGAACAACCCACCCATCCCCTTCCTTAATTCTTGTCCATCCAAAGGTTGTCTGGAAGAGTTCGCTTTTAGCGATAAGGCCGCCCATTGTGCCATATTGTAAGGTATTAAATATGAATATTCTTTTAGCATATAGGTAGTTACTTAAGTTAGAATTAATTTTAATTTTGTTTTATTATTTAATCATTTTGTGTTTTGTTTTTATGGTGCAATAAAGTGTTTATCTATCTATCTTACATTCGGTTGTTAATCTTGACTTTTATCACCCCATAACTTTCAGACGGCTGAACCGATTTCGATCAAACATAACTATTTGTAATGTACGAATCATGCCCTACTTACATTCGGTTTTTAATCTTTTATCCCTCATAACATTCAAACGGTCAAACATAGCTAAGAACACACGCGACTAATGCACCTTTCAAACAAAAAAAACTAAATCAAAATCGGTTCATCTGTTCGGGAGATACGATGCCACAGACAGACACACACACACAGACACGTCAAACTTATAACACCCCGTCGTCGGGGGTTAAAAACACAATCAGTGTTGTATGGGAGGAGCATGCTGTGCAGTTTGCAGTTTGATAGTGAAGAGAAAATTCTTATACTCCTCATTATATTGAAACTAGCTTTTGCCCGCGACTTCGTCCGCGAAGAAGTCGAAAATATTTCTAATGGGAGTTTTAATTGGTTTTTGTAACTCTAATATATGTCTGTGGGTATTACCAAAATCGGTAGGTAGGTCTAATTAAATATTCTTAATTTGTGTTTATTCAGTTTTATTCTATAGGTACTTATAATAAAGTTAGAGAGGACAAAAGTCTGTACTTGGAAGCAAGTTTAAAAATGGGTCTAGGGGACTTAGAAAAAATTGTAGACAAAAATATACCTATGCTTAGTTTTTAAATATCATGTCTGTCTGTCAGATTGTTCGTTATACAATTAAAAACACCTAAACCAATTGAAATCAGGTTTTCACTATTCTATAGCTCTTTTTTCGAGGAAGGTCGTGTCATATATTACATCAAAATTTAATTAGTAGAACCTGAGTAATCAACGAAAAACTACAACCGCTAGAGAAACCCCGGCGGCCCGCCCGTGACGACACGAACGCGTCCCAGACCAGCAAACACGAACGTCACAGATTACATAATAGTATAGCATACTTTTGTCCCGATATTCCCACGGAATCGGGACTTACACGGGTAAAACCGCGGAGCGCAGCTAGTTTCGAATATGGAATGATTTTTCGAGTATATTTTTACTCGTAACGGTGAAGTTAAACCATTTCAAATTTCGAACTCTACGCCCCTATGAGGCCGTGTCCTAAAAGTGCAACCTTTTTTTTAAAAAAACGGATCGAGTTTTCAAACATGTGTCAAAATAAAATGTAGGTAATTTAAAAGGAGTATTCAATTCCATATTCTCAAAGATTATAGAAAAAATTATATTTGAAAGATTTAATGATTTCTTTGAATGCAATAACTTATTTACAAACAAACAATTTGGATTTCGAAAGAATAGATCGATAAACATGGCAATGTATGATTTTTTTGAAACAGTTATCTATAATGTGAGCAAGCGTAAACCAACAATGGCATTATTTATGGACATGTCGAAAGCCTTCGACAATGTCCATCATAAAACACTATTAGACAAACTTGAAAAATATGGTATTAGAGGAAGTGCCAATAAATTAATCGAATCATATTTAACTAACAGAAGACAGATCACACACATAAAGAGGATTAATGCTGTAACTGGTATTAATACATGTCATTCATCTAGAGAGAGAACAGTTTGCAGTGGTGTTCCACAAGGCAGTGTGCTAGGCCCATTATTATTTATTATATATATAAATGATCTACCTACTGTGACTAAACATTTTATGACTATTTTCGCTGATGATAGCACTATTCTATTTACATATGATAATTTACATAATACTGAACTTGACATGAACAACACATTAAAATCTTTGATTAACTGGTTAACATTAAATAGTTTGACAATTAATTTAACTAAAACTTACTTGATGAATTTCAAACAACGAAATAACCGTCCCTTGGATTTTGATATTAACTACTTGGGAAATCCTGTGAAGGAAATAGATACTACAAAATTTTTAGGTCTGACCATAGATAATAAGTTGACAATGAAATCGCACATTAATGATTTAGTTATAAGAATGAACCAATTTTCATATGCACTATATATGTTAAAAAAAGTATCTAATATCAAGACACTGTTAACGGCCTATCATGGATACGTTGCGTCTATTCTTAGATATGGTGTTATGTTCTGGGGCAATACAACAGACAAAACAATTGTTTTAAAAGCCCAAAAAAAGTGTATCAGATCTATGTTTGGTCTAGCCTCAGATGAATCGTGTGTACCTTATTTTCGTAATCATAAGATACTTACGCTTCCGTCAATTTATATAAGTGAAATTGCAAACTTTATTAGAACAAACCCTCAATACTTCACAGCTTATCCTAACACAAGCCGTCTTGCAGGTTCTATAAAGGTAACTTGTAAGAGCGTGGGTCTCATTAGCAGAATGAGTGTAGACATTATGGGACCTATTATTTACAATAAAATTCCTTTGACAATAAGAAACATTAATGACAATAAAAGATTCAAAACCGCACTCAATGGCTTTCTTGTTGAAAAAGTATACTATGATTTGAGAGACTTTTTGAATGATAAGCTAAATAATATTTAGATTGTATGATTTTTGACATTAATTTATTATTGCTTATTTTGTATTTGAAATCTATATGTAACTCTAAAATCAATAAGGACATTAATTTTTATTTTTTGAATTTGACATTTTTATTTATTTTATTTATTTGGACTTAACTAACATTTATAATTTGATAACCTTATTTTTTATGTAATTTTCATTGACGTAACTGATTGATTATTAAGCACATTCGGATATATTGCACTTTTGTTTTAATTGATATTTTGTATAATAATAGAATAGCAAAATGTTCATATGCCTATTAAGGTGAATCGTGGAGGTGTCAACTTTATTGTATTCTGTTAAGATCTTTATATTTAACCCATGATTATGAAATAAATGAATTATGAATTATGAATTATGAATTTCGAAGCAAATCACCCCCAAAATAACTTTCTACCCCTTTTTAACCCCGTTAGGGGATGAATTTCAATAAAATACGAAACACGTGCTCCATCAATTCTGTTAAAGAATGTGTACGCAAAATTTGAAGTAGATTGGACCAAGGAATTGCGTTGTCCCATACAAACTTTACCCCCCCCCCCTTTCACCCCCTTAGGGGTGGAATTTTGAAAAATCCGGTGCCTACGTCATGCAAAGAACACACCCTCCAAATTTCAGATCTCTACGATCAGCGGTTTAAGCTGTGCATTGATCCGTCAGTCAGTCAGTCAGTAGTTCAGGACAAAGCATTTTATATGTAGAGATTTTCCATTAAAGTAAATCAATAACCTTATATTACACGTTACAGTTGATAGCGGATTTCCTTTTTGTCATTTTCGCGTTCATATAAAGGCTGCGCAATCCGAATTGAATGATGTACCTACCTACCTATTTTATTGTTAGCCCATTCCGTTCCAATACAGATCAAAGGCTTCTTCCCCTTCCCACAGTTCCCTGACTAGTGCCAGGGTAGGGCAGTCGCGATGGTGTGAGTCCAACTCGTTCCATCATCCCCTGGTCCTGCTGCGGAGTCGTCCGCTATCCAAGAGTCCAAGAGGCTGATCATAGCATCTATAGAAGTATGTGAGGCTGATTTCTTCTAGTAGCGAGACTAGCCAATCGCGGCTCGTAGCGTAGCGAGCTTGAACTTCCCGCCTTTCGCGATTGGCAGACCGAATCGAGCTAGTAGAAATAAAACCGACCAAAAATGTCTCCTATAAATAAATAAATATTGCAGGACATTCCACACATCGCCATCTAGCCCCAAGGTAAGTAACTAGACTTGTGTTATGGGTGCTAGATAACGGATATACTACTTAAATACTTTTCTTTTGTAAATATATACTTATAATACATAGAAACAACGAGACCACAGACAAATATCTAAGCATAAATACTTGTCTGAGGCGGGAATCGAACCCGCAACCCTGTGCTTGGCAGTCCGGCATGGTGACCATTGTGCCAACTGGGTCGTCCCATACATACATTATAGTTTTTAGTATTTGTTGCTATGCGGCAGATTATATTACGGAAAACAAACAGGTCGTTTAATAGCACATGTGTGCCTTATTATAATAAGTTACATATAACTGTTGACATGCCGGTCCTTTTTTAAACATATATTGAGCAGTAAGTCGCTCGTCATCTTACCTTAACGATCAGAACCCATGGATATGACTTAATGATAATTTTTCCATTGTAATTTTGACCTTTGTGAGCAAGATGACAGAATAAAATAAGAACCATAGGTTTACTGTGCTTTCTCATTGGTAGGCGCGTTTCGAAGAAATACTTAGTTTTTTTGACTATTCAATGTGATTTCGAATGCGAATGATTCCAAAAGAATAAAGAAAGAATATGGAAAGAATTTGACTTCTAAGTATTAATGAATATAGCTTTAGATTATTATCTTTCATTAGTAACCAATACCCTTTAGCCTGTATTAAATTTGAAGTCTAGTAAACGCAACTTCCTCGTTTCGCGTTTGATTACTGTTACTTGTGCAGTGGGTCGAAATGCATTGTTTTTTTTGCAAGGGTTTTGACTCGAAAAGGTTCTGCGCATGCGCACCGGAGGTCTCGACGGGCGGAGCGGGGAAAGGGCGGGGCTAGACAGTGTTACCAGGTTAAAAGCAACACTCTTTATTAACTTAGATATTTAATTAATAAAACGGGAAAAAATTAAACATGGTAAAAATGCTCGATAGAATTTATTTTTTTATTAAATGTGACAAATTAAGAATCTCCTCCATTTTTTGAATTCGGTCAAAAAGAAGCGCACAAAATTCATCTAGCAATTTATTAGTAAGCATTTAATGTCATTAGGAAATCGAAATGTATCTTTAATTTATATAGTCGAACGAAACCCTAGATTATTTTCGAACTTTAGTTATTATCTAACTACCTACCTATATTTACTTAATTAATGTAAAACCGTAATTTCGTAATTCTGCTTTGAAATTACTTACACATACCTAATATGTACTAAAAAACTAAGTTAGACTTTGCAATTAAACCTAATTTTAATGTACTTACTAATATTATTTAATTTTATATTAACCGTCAATTACTTATTGTAAGTTGCAGTTATATTTAAATTAAGGAAGTTTTAACGTGTAATTAAGTTTTTAGTAGTTAAAATTACAAAATAACTTCTTCTAATTTCCTACTAGGTCATTTTAACAAAAAAGTAGGTAAAATCCTTTATCAAAAGATTAAATTGTCTCGGGCATATAACTTAGCAAACTGGATGCGCGCGAAATTCAACAGTATTTCTTTAAATATTATAATGCAACTTTTAGTATATGAACCTGGTAACACAAAGGACGACGAAGCGCGCGACGCCACTCGGCGCCGGCGCAACTCGGCGCAAGCGTCTCAGTGCAGTCACAACATCGTAGAGCGCCGGGACGACTCGTGTCATAATAATAGATAATGTTAATAAGTGTGCTACGTTCGAAACAAGTAGGTAAGTGCTTTATTATATTTTTATTTGTCTATTATTTGTCCATTATTTCTTAGCACTGTATAAACGAAGAAACAAAATACACTTTTTAATAAGAACCTGTCATTTAACTAAAATCTGAAATCAAAGTAATAATTTCTACTCTTACCAAAAGTGCATTTCTCATCTATTTGATAGTTTTATTCGTTAATAAACGATACAAAACACGAATTAAACTTGTAAGATGAAATGTTTACTGGTTTCTATTCCGAAGGCTTTTGCCGGGTTCATACGACTCTTGAAGTAACATCTGTAGGGGATAATAAGCTTTATGGAGTAGAGGTAGTGTTTATTATCGTGTGAGAAGTGGCAGCCTTGGGGGGAAAGGGACGCAGGCGCCGGCACCGGCCGGTCGTCGCGTCGTGGCCGTCCCAGGTAAGCTACACCGCACAGCGCCCAGCCAAAGAATAATAAACACTTTACAAGTCTACAAGGACATACCTACTTATTTTATTACCGAATAGCGCCCCGTGATTCCATCCGCGTAAGTCCCAATCTCGTGGGAATATTGGGATAACAATTAACCTATATTATTTAGAATAAATCAATGTATCCTGATACAAAGTTTTATGAAAATCGCTACAGTAGTTTCAGAGCCTATTAGTTACAAACACAAAAATTGGGTGTCTAAAAAGTTGGTTTACGAACGATAATTTTACGTGATATGATAACGTCTTAAGAAAACATTGATAAAACATTCCATAATTTTATAAATTGAATTGAATTGTTTATTTATTTACAACTTATAAGTATTACATATAGGTATTTAACTGATCGTTTTAAAAATGTATACGATTACTAGTACTTAATTAAGTTAAGATTAACTACAATTAAAAACCGACTGCATTCTTGTAAAAATTTAAAAAATGTAGGTAGGTGGATACTTCTATGGTTTTCTGTCCTCAACCTACCCCTTTTTTTATTACTCTTTTTTATTTAATTGACATTACCATTTTGCATACTTTAATACGTCGCTATAGTTACCTACCATGACAACAACGTGAACATAACACTTTTTTTTTGAAAACAGTACGGTGTTCATCCATTTATAAGACGTTATCACATCATAAAATCTTACCTCATTATAAAACTAGTGTCGAAGTGTAGAAAAACTATACAGATGCGATTTAATATTCTTTTAGGGTTCCGTTACCAAATGGCAAAAAAGGGAACCCTTATATTTTAAGACAAATAGACAGAAATGAGAAAGTTGTAGAATGTCGGAGTCATTTATTTATCGTATCGATCGAAAGTAGGTATATTATAAATAAATAATAAATGTTGTAGGACATTCCACACATTGCCATCTAGCCCCAAGCTAAGTAACTAGACTTGTGTTACGGGTGCTAGACAGCGAATATATTACTTATATACTTTTCGTTTGTAAATAAATATATAATACATAGAAACAACTAGACCACAGAAAAATATCTAAGCATAAATACTTGTCTAAGGCGGGAATCGAACCCGCAACCCTGTGTTTGGCAGTCCGGCATGGTGACCATTGTGCCGACTGGGTCGACAAATTAGCTACATCTAATCCGGGATAAAAGAAGCCTACATTACTGTCAATGGATTATTGTATCCTTATACAAACAAATTAACAATTAAGTATTTACACTTTATAATATTAGAATAGATAAGTAGGTAGGTATGAAATGAATTTGTGTGAAACATCCATCGATTATAAATTGTCGTTTCATACATTATTGCGAGATTAAGGAGCGTCAGCTGTTTCCAACAAAACATTTCCTTGTTCCTCTGTTAGTGCACTATTTGGTACTTTTAATTATCGTTATATTTAATGTATTTCGATCACTTAAAGTCGAAATTAATATCCCGATCTTACTTGCTCCAGTCACTTAGGGTTTGCGGTCCAAAATTGAACGTTGTCCGATCGGTCGGACTGAGCAGTCGGACCACGTGTTCACAGGGGACATATCACCCTGCGCATACATCGTAAGCATTAAGTACAGTCCCGCTAGTTGGCAGTTAAGCCCTATCCATTTAGAGTTTAGACAAGATTGCTTTCCATTATCGATTTTTAATTTTATTTCATTTGTAAGGAAAGTCTACAGCTAAGTTTAAAACAATATACAGAAGAAATAGAAACAGAAAGCCAATTACAGACAATCACAAATAGAGATATGCCAAAAGGCAGATTTTTTGTATGAAATTGACATAAGACTATACTTGTCCATAATTTTTTTCTCATACCGCAAGACAGAATGACTTCTCTTTGGTTTATGTCAATTTCATACAAAAATAATTTAAAGAAATCTGTGGATTGGCGATATCGATAATGGATAGTAATATTAGTAATTCGTGATATTGTCTAAGGGGGCTGATGGACCTCCTTATAGACGTGAAAATGACAGAAAAGATATCAGCTACTGACTGGAGCAAGTAAGAGAGGTTTATTGAAATCAACCATTAAAAACACTAACGTCTAATATACATTTTTAGGCGTGCATTTTAACTGAAAGATCTCAACAGCTCTAGATAATTGGTTATTGCTATGCTCACCATAGTATAATTTCAATAAAAACAAGTAGGTACTGACCCTAACAATCAAGTACTATAACTTATTTAAAAATATACTTACTATACCTACACATAATTTATTTATTTACCATTTATATTATTAGTATAATTTTATGGTCAATTATGGATTTAATTATCTGAAAAAATGAATTGAATTGAATTGACTGGGTGATTTTTCTGTTAGGTCGTTAAAAAACTTGTATTAAAAAGTATGATATCGTCTTGTCTTATTAATTACTTAATCTTTGCCACTAAGTCCTAACGAGAGAATGAACGAGAAGTTTGTGCGAGAGCATGTGGTAGGCTGATGTGTCGGTAGCAAGCCACTAGCCAGATGCAATGCATTTCGCGTATCAGATAAAAAACCGACGTGTTTGTCCAGTTATATAAGGCATTATCGAACCGGAAGTCCGCCAAATAAAAAAATCTAAAAATGTTCATTTAAATATTTTTTTCATAAAATGACCTGTTAGAAATCGAAATGTAAAATATTTTGCGGCTTTAGAATATAAATTCACATCATAACTATTCTTTTTAAAGGAATGATTATTGCTCGATAACAATTAAATTAAAGAACAGATTATTATTAAAGTTTATAGGAAGCCCTAGAACAACATTTCGGATTATATCCCGATAATCCCACGGGATCGCGATTTGATCGGGTGAAACCGCGTTGCTAACTAACTAATATTTCAGGACATTCCACACATCGCCATCTAGCCCCAAGCTACGTAACTAGACTTGTTCTATGGTGCTAGACAACGGACATACTACTTATATACCTACTTTTCTTTTGTAAATATATACTTATAATACATAGAAACAACCAGACCACAGACAAATATCTAAGCATAAATACTTGTATGAGGCGGGAATCGAACCCGCAACCCTGTGTTTGGTTAATGTTCAATTATTAAACTAATATTATACTGATTTTAAAACAAGGTTTTATTCTGAGGTTTATTTAATACTAGCAGCGCTCCGCGGTTTTACCCGCGTCACCAGCGCCTGATTTAGAGTTCAGACCGCCCTTGGCTAATTATGTGGACGCGCCCCCGCCAGGTGTGTTACGAACGGCCTAAAATGTACTAAGTGAGTAGAGTAGTAGTGTGAAAATTATAACATGGTTCATGCAACATATAAAGGTTTTCAAATCAATCTGCAACCATTAAGGCCGCTAAGGCCGTTAGGGGCGGCAGCGTCCTAGGGGCGGTAGATTTCAGAGGACAGTCACTCGATTTCAGAGGATAAAATTCAAAGACGTGTACTTAAAATATACTTTAAATAAATCCCTATAGAAACTCGTTCCTATCGAAACGTATATTATCGCGTGAGATAGGTATAGATGAGAGAAACGCGGCGAGCGAACAACCCCCGCTTCCCTGCGCACTCTCCGAGCCATTCGCGCTCGACGCACCACTTTTTTACTTTCTTCGTGAAAAATTTTCGAATGAGATAGGAAGAGGAAAAACATTTAAGAGAGTGAACCTCACTCGTTGGTCGGCTAGAGCAGATGCCTGCAAAAGACTAAAAGATTCCTGGGATGAAGTAATTAGAGTTTTAAAAATGATTGAAAATGAAAGTACAGAGAAACCAGTCCTGCGAAATGAGGCAAAGGGAATCCGCATCAAATTAGAAAAACTTGAAATTACGCAGTTTCAAGTTCATGGTCGTATTTTGGAAAGGTTAAATAAAGTGAGTGTTCAGATTCAGAGCTCATCATCATTCAGAGATGTATTGACGGTATCTGATCTCTATGGATCTCTAGTAGAGTTTACAATAGCAGAATGAGAAAACTTTGACTATTACGAAAGAAAAAGCAATTGAGATGAGCGCACTTAAGCAATACCAAGGTGAAATAAAGAGACAACCTAAAAGAAAAAAATGACGGATGAAACAACGAATGAAGAACCTGAAATATCCTACGGCTCTAGAGATTATTTTGGAGTGAACACCTTTTTGGTCATCCTTGATAGACTGAGAGCTGAAATACAGAAAAGGCACAATGCTTATTACTTATATATACTTAAAAAAAAACATTTTTAACTAAATTGACTGAACTTTCAACACAAAGAATTACAGAAAAAACTCTCGTGAAATATTATAACTATGATTTAGAGGACGATTTGATTCAAGAATGTGTGCATTTTCATAGTCACATTTCCTCTGGGAAAATGCACACATTCACTGCACACTGCACACTCTACAGTTTTATCAGAATAAAACTGTAGAGTGTGCAGTGAAGCCACGTGAAGCCTAGATCAAACTCACTAGGTACTCAGTCTCTCAACGTTTTTGAGGGATCACTCTCTGTCTCATGTTTACCCTAATTTGGACATAGCTCTCCGCATTGCACTCACCACTCCGGCTACAAATTGTTCTGGGGTAAGGAGTTTTTCCTGTTTAAAACGCGTAAAAAATTATCAAAGGTCTTCATTGTCTCTAGAATTTTTTTTATCTTGCTCTTCTGTACATAGAAGCAGAGATAATGAACACCATAAATTATGATGATATTATAGATGATTTTGCTATTGAAAAGTTCCGTAAAAAAATGTAAATCTTGTTTCTTTTTTAATGACTATTTCATTCGTTTATTAACTTTAAGGCCTTTTTTACTACAAATAAAAATTATTATTTTAGAAAGGTTTGTACTTAGGCAGCAGGAATAAAGTCGCCTACACTCATAAAACATATGAGAGATGGAGAGGAAGAGGACGACCTAAGAAAAGATGGATGGACTGCGTGAGACAAGACATGAGAGAGATGAATGTTAACGATGAGATGACGACTAATAGGAGTGCATGGAAGAAGACGACATACTGTGCCGATCCCAAATAAATTGGGATAAGGGCAGGAACATGATGATGATTCATAAAGCATATAAATCCGGCACTGCTCTCATTACCACTCATAGTTTTAAAAAAATACGGAAACACTAAGGAAAGGACAATTAATATCAGAGATAAGCCAAATGAATAAAGATGTCAATTTTCGCGAATCATAATCAAGGCATTCGACTCGATTTTGTACTGAAAGTACAAGATGTTTGGCATCCCTGGTTAAAAAGAGTCCGGCATCTGGCAAACCTGACTCGCACACTAAGCACTCTGTTGCCAGCTCACCCACTCGCTCGACCACCGACCGATTCGAGTAACAAGTCTAATTTGTTTGACGCGCCCTTTTAAATTTTTTAAAAATTATTGTTAAAAACAGGGACTCCCAATCGCATTTGTTTTAGTGTTTATTGTTTTAGTGTCTAGTTGAAATGTGTAAGTGTAGGGTAGATGCAATGATGCTAGATTAGTGCATGCGAAGACACGATCTTAGCGCGCCCCTCCCGATCCTCGCGCCCTAGGCTGCAGCCTAATTAGCCTAAGGGTAAATCAGGCCCTGCGCGTAACTCCCGATCCCGTGGGAATATCGGGATAAAAAGTAGCCTATGTGTTAATCCATGTCTCCAGCTATCTAGATACCGAGTTTTAACGCAATCGGTCCAGTGGTTTTAGCGTGAAGGAGTAACAAACACACACACACACACACAAACTTTCACATTTATAATATTAGTAGGATAAAAAAAAAAACACTAGCGCCATGCAGTGGTAACTTAAGAAAACTGAATGGGTTCGAAAATGTTTAATTCTTGAAGGCAACCTTCGGTTCAAAGCCTTCATTTTGATTCAGCGAAATTCTCATAGATGGCGCTTTAGCAAAAAGGATCGGATGTAATATTGGATTAACTTTTATACGTATTTTAGGATTTTTAGGTTTATCGTAGTATTAATGGCAAAAAAATATATAAATAAAAAATATAATAGCAAAAAATATATCTAACACTATAACTAAAAAACCAAAAATCGTTAACAATAGAAAAATATTTTTAGATCGGATAAAATACAATATAATTTTATACAAAATACAAACACAAATCAATATTTGTCGTTGACATACTGAAGTAATACTTTATGACAATTTTTGAAAAATAAAATAGTAAGAGAATCGAGTTTAGTTTGAGTGACCGCAAGCCTGAACCCATTAATTTTTAGGGTTCTTTACCTAAAGGGTAAAAACGGGACTCTATTACTAAGACTTAACTGTAAATGAACTGTGATACCGAGACAAATGAAATTTTTAAAGATTATGTAGTTCTGTTGTCAAATACTTAGACACAACATGGTGCGCCTCGCACTTAGCCGGTCCGACTCGCACTTAGCCGGTTTATTTAATGTGGCGCGAAGTTTGATAACAACAAAATGCACAGTTTTTTTTAACCGAATTCAAAAAAAGGAGGTTTTCAATTCATCGCGTATTTTTTTCGAAGATGGCTAAACGGATTGCAAAGATTATATTTTCTTGAAAAATGAACGCGTAATAATTCTAATGTGACAAATTATTATCCAGAAAAGTCAGCCCTCGGTAGGTACCTCCATACTTACTTTTAAAACATAAAAAGCAAGTGAATTCAGTCTGTCTGACCATCATACATTATTATATATTATTTGTAACAATATATTATAAAACAGGCCCTTTGCACTGACTTTGATACGATATAAATTATACGTTACACTGCCGAAGTTGCTCTTGTGTAGGTACTATAAATAAAATTCACTCTGACATCGAAATCGGTTCGTGTATAAATATATATACTATACTGTATGTACTAATGATAGGTCTGGATTCGATTATATGCGTTTACGTCGAAATTAAAACAGAATCGAAATAAAAACAGGTTTTTTGGACGAACGCTAATCAACATGTCTTGTAATATCAAAACAAAATTGTCCACACGAAATTCCAATATTGAAATGGTGTCTAACCTTGAATGGATCTTATTTTGTTTTTTTAAAATACTAGCTGCGCCCCGCAGTTTCACCCGAGCAGGTCCCAATCCCGTGGGCATATCGGGATAAAAAGTAGCCTATGTGTTATTCCAGGTCTCCAGCTATCTAAATACCGAGTTTCATTGCAATCGGTCCTGTAGTTTTTGCGTGAAGGAGTAACAAACACACACACACACACACAAACTTTCACATTTATAATACCTATTAGTAGGATGATTTTGAACGTCTAAAGCAGACGTGCGAGTAAGTACGCGAACTTGTGGTTCGACGACCTTTTTCGCCTGTGTGTCACCTTAAGTAGTACGCGTACTTTGCAAGGCTGTAATGTAAGAAAAAGTCACAAGTCCGCGTACTTACTCATCGTAAAAAATCGGTTAGAAGAGGTCACAAATATGACGTCGTAATATGTAACGGATATCGTCTGGCTAATTAAGCGTCTTTTATACAGTGTGTCTGTACCGATTTCGAGGCTAGTTCTAAATGTGGAGCTATTGGGTAAACTAATCTTAAAATCTAAAAAACCACCTCACTGCGTTATTTTTTTTAAAACCACCTACTGTTTATAAGTCTGTTAAAAATAAGTAAGATTTTTGTCGTATGAACAGCTAATTTCCTTAAAACCGAAAACATAGTTTTTTGTCCAATGAATATTTCAGGTTGTTTGTTCTTTTCCATCCATATCCACATCGATAAATGGTGCTGCACCATTTATCGATACATAAGGGAAACAAGCGGTTGTTTTGAATCCCTCGTTTAAAAAATCCGCTTGTATACACTACGAACAGCAAGCGTGAGGGTGTGACTTGAGTGTAATAATATAATTTTCAAGTAGATTGAGAATCAAACCGCTACATGATGACAACGCCCGCAGTGCACATTTCCATTTCATAATTTAATAGCCCAATACACAAACCATTTTGCTTTGAAAAAGGTACAATAGGTACCCTATTTAAAATAACGCTTTGAGTAGGTAGGCAGGCACTTAGTGGTGGATGGGGTTGCAAACAATTTTTGACCGGGATAAATTTTTATAAAAAACCCCCGACACAAAATAATAAAAATAGTATGAACGTAAAAAGCCTAAAACAAGCAAAAAAACTAAGAAAAAAACCTTACAAAAAGAAAAAAATAACCCCGAAATTATGACCCTACGTAAGTAGGTACATCTGAATTATTTTGATTAAATATTGTCGCGTTGGAGACCGCTGTTTTTTTTTTGATTTAATATAATGTAATGTAGGTCTTCGTTTAAATTTTAGTTTTTAAGTAGTTTCACTTGTGATTCTTAATACTCTCTTTTACATTTTTGTTGAAATTTTAATATTATCATTTTATTAAGGTGTTTTATAGGTAAACGGCGATCCCCCGACGCGACAATATTTAATCAAAAAATTCAGATGTACGTACTTACGTAAGGTAATAATTCCGGGGTTATTTTTTTCGTCGATAAAATATAGTAAAATAAACGCCGATTATTCAATGATTTTAGCCCTTATATATGTTAGGGGTAGAATTTCGGAAAATCCTTTCTTATCGGATGCCTACGTCATACAAAGAACACACCCTCCAAGTTTCAGGTCTCTACGTTCAGCGGTTTAGGCTCTACGTTGATTCGTAAGTCACTCAGGACAAAGCATTGTACACAGTAGCAGGACATACATAGGCTGCACTAAAAGTATCGGGAATGGAATATTTCCACTGTTCCTGTCATATTTAAATCTTTTTAATTGAAAACTCCTTGGTTTTAAGAATCGAATACCATTTATTTATTTAAAAAAATAATCTCGGTCTTGTCACAAGGTTTTGTCAAACTTGTTTAGTCGTTGAGAAAATGGAATTGACGCGAGAAAATTCAAGAGCGATGATTTATTATGACTTTCGAAGTGGTTTATCACAAAAACAGTGTGTTGACCGGATGATTTCTGCATTTGGTGATGAAGCCCCATCCAAAACCACAATTTATCGCTGGTTTGCTGAATTTCAACGTGGACGTGTCAAGCTCAGTGATGATCCCCGTCAAGGTCGTTCAAAAACTGCACTCACCCAAGAAAACGTTGATGCTGTGCGTAAGCTGATTGAGGAAGATCGACATGTAACATACCGCGAAATTCAGGCAACTTTAGACATTGGCATGAGTCAAATACAAATAATCTTGCATGAACAATTAGGTGTAAAAAAGTTGTTTTCCCGATGGATACCGCATTCGCTCTGTGAAGAGCAAAAAGTGGCTCGCGTTACTTGGTGCGTCAGAACTCTCGAAAGATTCCACGCAGGATCCTCAAATGCTGTATACAACATCGTATCAGGTGACGAATCCTGGATATACGCGTACGAACCCGAAACAAAAAACCAGTCACGAGTTTGGGTGTTCGAAAATGAGTTAAAGCCAACAAAAATTGTTCGTTCACGGAGTGTTGCAAAAAAAATGGTGGCCACGTTTGTCTCCAAAACCGGCCATGTTGTGACTATTCCTCTTGAGGAACAAAGAACGGTTAATGCAGAATGGTATGCTAGCATTTGTTTGCCACAGGTCGTTTCTGAACTCCGTAAAGAGAACTGCAGCCGCCGCATCATCCTCCATCACGACAATGCGAGTTCTCACACCGCGAACAGAACAAAAGAGTTTTTAGAGCAAGAAAACATAGAATTATTAGACCACCCGCCGTACAGCCCCGACCTAAGCCCTAATGATTTCTATACTTTCCCTAAAATAAAGAATAAATTGCGTGGTCAGAGATTTTCATCACCTGAAGAAGCTGTGGACGCCTACAAAACGACCATTCTGGAGACCCCAACTTCCAAATGGAATGGTTGCTTTAATGATTGGTTCCATCGTATGGAAAAATGTGTCAAATTTCGCGGAGAATACTTCGAAAAGCAATAAATACATTTTTAAATAGTAATGTTGTGTCACTTCCTTGATTCCCGAAATTTTCAGTGCATCACTGATTGTACCTAAAGAGTATGTTAAGGTTGGTAGGGTATTTTGATTTGTTTTAGAAGAATGATAGTAAAAGGGTTTATTAACAAGTATTATACACGATATTTTTTTTCAAATTAGTACTGCCAGGAAAGGATACCGGCTCTCTATCCATACAAACGATGTCGACTGTTTCCTCCCTGGATAATGACACTAGCACAAATATTTTTGGTGCATAAAACCTATAACTATGACTATGCCCCTATCTATGTCTTGGTTTTTTTCATATTTTAATTATCATAGAAAGTAAGAGTTGTATGTATGTATGTATGCATACGGGCTTTTTTCCGCAACTAGACTCTTTTTAATTGGGTCCTTTTTGCGTGAGGATGGAGTAGGCTTGCCCAGCACTCTCAGCTTAGTCGACCATGTCCAGATGAGAGAACTTGTCAATACTTCTTGAGCCAACTAAGCCGCGGGTTTCATCACGATGTTTTCCTTCACCGTAAGAGCAATGTCAATTAGCGCACATACATTTTTCTTATTAACATAAATTCATTGATACACGGCCGGCCGGGATTCGAACCGAACATTCCTAATGAAAGTCGAGGTATGTACCACTAAGCCAACACCGCTCAAAGTAAGAGTTAAAAAAAATAACAAGTAATAGCTAGAAAGTATATGTTGCACAAATGGGCGGCCTTATCGCTAAAACCGATTTCTTCCAGGCAACCATAAATCGTACTAATGTAAATTTTTAATCGTTGTATTTTATGGCAAAAGAATTTGAAAGAGAAGTTTTAACCAGATCTAATTATCTGCTTATAATTAAATAATAAATACGAGTATATATTGCAAGATATTCCACGCATCACCATCTAGCCCCAAGCTAAGTAAGTAGACTTGTGTTATGGGTGCTAGACAACGGATATACTACTTTATTTTCTTTTGTAAATTGAGATATACTTATAATACATAGAAACAACCAGACTACAGATACACATCTGAGCAATAAATACTTGTCTGAGGCGGAAATCGAACCCTAGGTGAGGCAACCCTAGGTTTGGAAGTCTGGCATGGTGACCTTGTGCCAACTGGGTCGAATTGTATAATACCTGCCCATATGAACTCCTTCGCACATCCAAAGATTCTCAAAATATGATGAATGCATGTCTGTCTACCATCACTACATTTTATTCGAAATAAAAACATCATAACATATTCAAAAAGTGATCTTCTAATCGAATCATACACAACGTGATTCCAATTTTGTTAGTAGAAGGTATATGGAACCCTGCAGCGGTATTGTATAAACCAGATCCAACCCCCCAGACCACAGGGCGGGCTGAGGACCGCCAAGTTAACCCCTAAAGTGTTTAACCCCTAAATTAATTTACAATAACTATTCGACCCCCGCAGTTTTCGTATTAAAAAACTTGATTATTAGATTCTATTCATAGGTGATTGAATTCGCCGAACTTGTTAATTATTTTCTTTTCACAGTTTTATTGACTAACTTTTTATTATTTTTAGAAAGAAAACTAGCTTTTTTTTAGCTAAATTTCAAAAACCGGACTTAGCGGATGTCTACCTCAAAATATGTAGTATGCCAAATTGTCCTTTCAGCTGTACGTCTTTTGTGAAGCGGTGAATGAGCACCCACCTGCGATACATAAGGTTGCGGCTTCGATTCCCGCCTGTAACAAATATATATATATACTGTATTTGATTCTGATCTGGGTATTTATTTCAATATAATGTATATTGACAACGTACACATGGCTAGTTGCTTACCTTGGGGTTAGATGGCGCTGTGTGAATTATTCTGCATATTTATTTGTTTTTGATTTACTAGCAGCACTCTGCGGTTTTATCCGTGTAACTCCCGATCCCGTGGGAATATCTTGATAAAAATAGCCTATGTTACTCCCAATGAATCAATGTATCCCCATATTAAATTTCATTAAAATCGGTCTAGTAGTTTCGAAGCCTATTTGTTAGAAACAAAAAAGTCTTGCCTCTTTAAAATGGTACCTTTCGTACACAAGTCCAACTCGCACTTGGCCGGTTTTTATTTGTCAACAGCTCCCGGTTTGTTGACGTGATAACTTCTAATAATACTGCATTCACACAAAAGTGTCACGGTAATATTGTGTGACGTCATGCGTCTTGGTAATATGACTAGACGCGTCATGGTAACTTAGGAAACAGAGTTTTTAATTATAACATCGATCATTTGTGCTTGTGTTATGGTGTGACGAGTGACGAATTGTCTTTTTGACTTTTTTACACTAATACCTTTGGAGTAAAATAGGCTACTTTTAATCCCGATATTCCCACGGGATTTGGTTTTACGCGGGCGAAACCGCGAAGTTCTGCTGCTGGTGTATTTTTTTCGGTCCATTTCATAAAACTTAAAGATTTACTTACATGAATAATGGAAGTCAATGTAGAAGTATTATGGTTTTATACGATACTTAGTTATAAGTTTTCTATAGGAAGATTAAGTATACAATGTGCACCGACGAGAGTAACGTAATATGTAAGGGGGTTGTTCTAAGCGTTTAGACGAACTTTTGAAAATTAGAACATTATTTGTAATTTTTAAGGTAATGTTAACTGAATCAGCTGTTCCTTGCATATAGAGGATAATGACTTTAACCATTTTATTTTTTAACTGAGTTTGACAATACCAAATAATGATTTAGAAAATACAGAAACAATAACATATAACTACTACTTTATTATACAACAAATTTTCACCCCCCATTTCCCCTCTTTAAAATAGGAAAATTGAAAATCTCTGAAACACCATTTGTCATCATTTAATTACGATAATAAGATATAATTCTAATTTTCAAGTTTCTACCTTTAAAAAAATCAAACCTTCATACAAACTTCCACCCCCCATTTGCCCCCCTTAGGGGTTGAATTTTGCAAAATCCCGTCTTAGTGAGCACCTACGTCTTAAAAGGAACCCCCATGCAAAATTTGAGACTCCGAGCACTTGTAGTTTCTGAGATTTAGTGTTGAGTGAGTGAGTCAGTGATTTTCCCTTTTTTATATTTATAGATAAAGAAAAAAACATAATTCTAGGCTAAGCCTGTACCGCGGGTAAGTACACAGCGCACCATGGTAATTAATACATAAAATTAAGCAAAACGGGACAAACACGTAACATGATAGCTTGATAATTATAAGTAGGTAGCAATAATTTAGTAATTTACAAAAATAATGATAATTATTGAAATATTTAAAAAATATTGAAATGTCAACAACAGTTAAAAACATAGGTAGGTAGTTTATACAAAAAATAGAAGGAGAGCAAATCACAACTGAATATGAATGAACAATTGAATGCTCCATTCCAAATTAATCTGTATATATAAAAATCTTGTGTCACGATGTATGTTGCCAATAAACTCCGAAACTATTGAACCGATTTCAATCAAATTTCACATGTGCCCGTATTTTGGTTTAACTTACTGGATAGGATAGTTATCATCTCAATTATTCGCTTATGTCGTGAATGTAAACGAATAAAATGTATCAATTAATGGTTTCTTAAGCCAAGTGTTTATTTACTGTTTAGCTTTATGAAATTCTCATAGATGGCGGTGTACGTTGATTCATCGATAAATTTCTTCAATATTGTTTGACATCTAGGTTGCAAATACACCCAGTAGATGGCGCTGTGTTCGGGACTTACGCGGGTGAAATCGCGGGGCACAGTACGTAATAAATTGATTTGCTTTAATTTCTCCATTTCAAACAATACCTTTAAATATCTATAACCTATTTGTAATCTTGACCTTTATGAGCATGATCAAAAAACACCTCTTGAATTTCTTGTACCTTCTTCTCATTGGTGTCCGCGTTCCGTAGGCACTCATCCTAAATTAGTTTTGAAGACGTTTCAATGTGATTTCATGCAAATTGTATGATTCCATATGAATAAAGAATTTTGATATACGTTTATCAAAATTATGAACTTCCAAAAGTCGCAGAATAAAGTTCGTCTTCACTTGTAGAATAACCCCCTTTAGTTATAACATTACCGTTGCTGAAACACATTGTATAGTCGTGCAGCTAAATCCTGAACATGTAATTCTATATCATAAATATCAGCAAATAATACATATTGGAGTGCATACCTCGTTTTGATTGATGTAGCCTGCGCCCGCGCAGATTCCCACAGTTTTACGATAATACACTGCGAATATAACATTTATTTTAATTTTACAATTTTAAGAAAACGGTAGGTATAGATTTATATCTTTATTTTTTACTAACTGCGCGCGCTAAATAATTTTCTGCGTAACTTTCTTGATTTTTTCTATCATGAAGCTTCTCCTGACAAATACAATGAAATTTTTATTGCGAAATTGGAAATTAGTGATTCATTTTACACAGGCAAAACCAAAATTTGGAGCTAGTATGTAATTTACATGCTACTTAGAGCGGCGTTGGCTTAGTGGTAGATTCATCGACTTTCATTCTGAAGGTCGTGGGTTCGTCTCCCGGTCGGCCGTGCGCCAATGGATTTTTCTTAAGAAAAATGTATGTTATTGGAACGAAGTTCCTTATGGCGCATTGCGAAAGTTTGCCAGACGGAAAAATCAAAAAGTTGTAACGACACTTTTTGATTTTATTTACAATTCCTTCACTAATTAATCGAAAGAAACTTCGTTTCATCCGGGTGTCCCTTGACACCTCTCAAGTTTTTTTTTAAATTAAGAAGGGTCCAATTGCAGAAAACAGCCCATATACAAGTGTATGCTTCTTGTCTTTATAATCGGGTACGGAATCGTGGCTTCGAGGGATCAGACTCTATTATTAATAATTATTTAGTAAATATATGTATATGCAAAACAGGTGCACTGCAACTTTTTATTTCGTACAGTAGCGTGATACGAGCCGCAAATTATCATGTATTAGGTATCGAAGGGTGCGGCTTCGATGCGAGCGGACGGACTTTTAGAAATATCTATATTTAGATAAATAAATCTGCAAAGTTGAAAAGTGGGTGGGTCATGTCTGTAGGATGTCTTGCCAGACAAATGGACAAAAACTGGCCATGAGCGAGTCAGATTTGTTGTTATAGTGGCAACTGAAATACTTAATTATAAAATTCCCCTTTACTCATAAACATTAAATAAGCCTTCTTGAACGGTATTCAAGGGATGTGAGTTCGAGTCTCGCTGTTGCAATGTTTAAAAAAGCGTCTTTCCTTAAAAAATATTTTCAGAAAGCCTTCTTTTGTTAAAATGTGTAAGAAAGCTTCTGAAATTTTCATAAATAAGGGACTTAGAAAACGCTTCCTATTTGATTTAGTTAAAAATAGGAGGTTTTCGCTCATTTTGTAGCCACAAAGATATCGAGGGCATTAATCGTTCACAATAATTTTGTTTCGTTTAAAATAACTGCTATGAAAATTATTTTGAATTAAGTGCATTTAATCTATATTTAATATAAAAAGAGGAAAGATTTGTTTTGTTTTTATGGTTGTATCGAATAGGGTTTGAAACTACTGGACCGATTTTGATAAAACTTGGTATGGGGATACATTTATAATCCGATATTTCCACGGGATCAGGAGTTACGGTAAACCGCGGAGCGCTGCTAGTTTGAAATAATAATAAGAAAATAAATAAAATAATAATAGACCTCGATATTTTTAATGAGGAATGTTATCGAGGCATTGTACATAACTGTCTGTATATAACTTATTGTTAAAAAAAACTATAATGTATACTTTTACTTTATTGAAAATTTGATGGGGTATTCCCCCTATAAGAAAGATAAAATGCATTATAAACCTGTGGGTTTCAAATATATTACTGATTTTTATTACTTTGGTTTTGTTACTTATTAATCAAAGTAACAGCTCGTCAAATTCAATATTATTTTCGGTTTTATCAACGAAATCGGAATTCAACATAATTTTGAAAATCAACGCTTTTAGAACATCATCTACCAACTAATAACCATCCCTTGAAATAATAAGTACGCAGGTGAAACCGCGGGTCGCAGCTAGTCTATACTATATACTTAAAGAGAAAAGATTTAATTTTTTGTTGCCTCAAGATGTTAGATAAGATCAGATAAGATATTTATTTGCATAAAGTATGGTAAGTACAGATCTTAGGATTAAGAGTTTCACATACTTTGCCAACTTTTGGGCATGCAAACATCAATTAGTGAAGTTAATTCGTTTATACAAGAGACAGGAATAACATATAATTATCAGATCAACGGGCTCGGTCTCTTCAATCGCCGGCATCTCTTCCGGAGGCCTGTAGCAACCTGAAAAGTCTGCTAGCCTTCTGGAGGGACCTAGGATGGTTGGAGTGACAAGTAGGATATTCTCACACGCACAATGGCCCAAATAATGAGGCTAAGTGCGGAAACAGCCCCGTAAAACTAAACTAAACTAAACTATCATAGAATCTAATTCATGCATGTCGTGATAGCAAAAAAAAAATAATAGATTTAAAAAATATAGTACATAATTAATAATAATATTTAATATTATTTTTATATATACAGAAAAAATGTTTGTACTTCCAGAAATCTTAAAACTTAAGTTGTTTCTTGAGATGCATAGAAGTGGCCCTGTGTATCAACGCACAAGTTAAACCGTTTGTCCTAGAGATACATGTTCGGACTGTGTGTTCTTTGTGTAGTTTAGGTATTCGCTATGATAAGTTTAGAAAATTCAGCCCTAGGAGGGTGAAATGGCGGGCGAAGCCACGGGCTGAAGCTAGTGATGAAAATCTTGATTTATATTAAAGTAATCCCGTGGGAATATCGGGATAAAAGGTAGCCCGTATAGCCTTCCTCGATAAATGGACTATCCAACACAAAAATAAAATTTCAATTCGAACCAGTAGTTCCTGAGATCTGCGTGTTCAAACAAACAAACTCTTCAGCTTTATAATATACTAGCTGCGTCCCGCGGTTTCACCCGCGTAAGTCCCGATCCCGTGGGCATATTAAGATAAAAAGTATCTTATGTCCGTCTCCTGGCTCTAAGCTACCTCCCTACCAATTTTCACCCAAATCTGTGCTGCCGTTCTTGAGTTATAAGTGGTGTAACTAACACGACTTTCTTTTATAAATATAAAGAAGTATAGATTAGCTATCACCCTGCCCATTGTCCACGTAAGGGTTGAATTTTCCAAAATCGTAAAAAAATCAATACTCCAGGACTTTTCACACATCGCCATCTAGCCCCAAGTTAAGTAACTAGACTTGTGTTATGGGTGCTAGACAATGGATATACTACTTAAATACTTTATTACAATATATACTTATATTACATAGAAACAACCAGACCACAGACAAATATCTAAGTATAAATACTTGTCTGAGGCGAGAATCGAACCCGCAACCCTGTGTTTGGCAGTGCGGCATGGTGAACATTGTGCCAACTGGGTCATAGCGGATCCCTACTATTCGCAACATCATCTGTATGCTAAATAGCCCGAGTCATCCATTGACTTGAAGCTGTCCGTGTGTGTGTGAATTGATATACCAAAATCAGTCAGTCAGAACTATAACTTGTACACTGATGGAGTAAGGCGTACATTTTTGAAGTGAAAACTTCTTTAGCGGCGTTGAGCACTTTTTCTGTAATGGGTATAAAATCTTAAACTCGCGTCAGGACACGTGATCTGATCGAAAAAGCGTAAGACGGATGGAGAGTAGACAGCTATAGTTTTAAAGTGTTACATTTTTAATGTAATATAAATTGTCATGTTTGTGTACGATAGCGCAATAAATGAATATTGTATTCTAACACATAAATGATAGTACTTTTATACTGTTACACGTAAATGGAACTCGAGTTTGTATTTTTCAAAAATGAATGGACAAATCTAGGTTTAGTTGATACCTAGAGACTGCAATTTAGCAATTTTGCAGTACGTTGGTTCAATACTGTAAAGGAATTGGCTGTTGGGTTATATTTGTAATGGGCAGTTGTTTCGTTCCAATACATATTAGTCTAAGATCCCTTTAAGAACGATCTTCACCGAGCTGGTTAATGGATGAATAGTATTTTTTAACAAATTAAATAGGGCATTAATATATTGCAAATAGGTTGCATAAAAAAATTCAGTCTAGAATATGATTAATAAACAATTTTTTTTTTTTCTTTTTTTACATTTCCCTGTTTTGGTTAATAGACACATTCCATTCCAATCGAAAGTATGTAGCTTATAGAATAGGCAAACGTTAGGATGACTATTTTTACCCGTCACAATCCTTGGGTAGGCAGGTATAAATAGGTAAATCGATACTAGTAATTTGCATTGGTCTGGTTTATTAATTAAAATGTTAAGGTCAAATACAAATTATTTATTTCATTGGTATGGAGTTTGTCTATTAAATAAAACAGTGAAATGTTAAAAAAATAGAAAATATAAATCTATATATATAAAAGAAAGTCGTGTTTGTTACAACACTTATAACTCGAGAACGGCTGGACCGATTACGATGAAACTCTGTATCTGGATAGCTGGAGACCTCGATTAACACATAGGCTACTTTGCCCACGGGATCGGGACTTACGCGGGTGAAACCGCGGGGCGCAGCTAGTTGTTAATAAATCAGGTACATGTACTTGTATACGGGCTATTTCCCGCAATTAAACCTTTTTTAATTGGGTCCTTTTTGCGTTAATTGATCATACTCTAGACTGATTTTTTTTGTCAAACCATTTGCAATATATTTGTTGACTTATTCAATTTGATATAAAATACTATTCAATTCATCCAAAATACAGCTTGGTGAAAGTCGTTCTTAAAGGGATCCTATGCTATATCCAAATGAGTGTAATGTATCCGTTCATCGCCTGCGCATTTAGTTCCGCCATACTAATAACATAACATAAACGTCAACAGGTAACTAACTAACTACTAACATTATCGAGAGTAGGTACGTTTGTGAGTGATATATTTTATAAAAGTATTTTTTTAAATATTAGGTTACTATCTTCATCGTTATTTTCAACGCTTAAAAACCCGACAAATTTATTATTAACTAGCTGCGTCCCGCGGTTTCACCCGCGTAAGTCCTGATCCCGTGGGCATATTGGGATAAAAAGTAGCTTATGTCCGTCTCCTGGCTCTAAGCTACCTCCCTACCAATTTTCACCCAAATCTGTTCTGCCGTTCTTGAGTTATAAGTGGTGTAACTAACACGACTTTCTTTTATATATATAGACTAGCAGCGCTCTGCTGTTTCACCCGTTCCTGTGGGAATTTCGGGATAAAAAGTTACTACCAATGAATCGGTCTAGTAGTTTAGGAGCCTATTCAATTCAAACAAACCAACAAACAATCAAATATTTCCTCTTTATAATATTAGGTTTAACTATTTAACATTTTATTTAACTGGTCACTTCATTGCTGTATTTATAATGTTAAATATGTATGTCTTTTTCTATTAATATAATTATAAATTTAATCTAGTTAAATAAATTGAACTTTTTACAATAATTTTTATTATATGTAAAAAGTTGGAACCTTTACGCCGGGTACGATAAGGGGCGGGTTTTTTGACTAACTGGTCACTTCATTTTTTCTATTTATAATGTTATTTATTTTATATTTTATTCATTTATTATTTAAGTATTTTTAATTTGATGTATTTAATTTGCTTATAGATTAAATTATATCCATTTTTATTTTAATATTTTTAATTATTATTTATCTCTTTTCAAATTTATTTTTTTGTTTAGACATTTAAAAATATAAAATTCAAAGTCTTTTAGGGTTCCGTAGCCAAAGGGTAAAAACGGGACCCTTTCTCCCTGGGTCGGTCGATCTCATGAACCGTGACAGCTACACAGTTGAAATTATCACAGATGATGTATTTCTGTTGCCGCTATAACAACAAATATTAAAAACGGCCAAGTGCTAATTAGACTTGCGCACGAAGGGTTACGTACATGTTTCGCACTTGATTTTTAATAATATAAACAGAGATACTTGTACTTGTATACGGGCTGTTTTCCGCCATTGGACCCTTTTTAATTGGGTCCTTTTTGCGTGAGGATGGAGTAGGCTTGCCCAGCACCTACTACTCTCTCAGTTTAGTCGACTATGTCCAGAGGAGAGAACTTGTCAATACTTCTTGAGCCATCTAAGCCGCGGGTTTCATCACGATCACCGTAAGAGCAATGTCAATTAGCGCACATAAATTTCTCTAAACAGAGATAAATATCAACCATATAACATGAATCGAACGAAGCAAGCAAGTGTAAATAGAGTGGTATCAATAAAGGTATCACCGTACCACAATTCTGATGAACAGTATAAACTGCTCATTGTAATATCATGT
Source organism: Idaea straminata (assembly GCA_951213275.1). NCBI lineage: Eukaryota > Metazoa > Arthropoda > Insecta > Lepidoptera > Geometridae > Idaea > Idaea straminata. The sequence continues at coordinate 16,430,473 of OX577845.1, read as the reverse complement.
CCCTAATAACAATATCGAATCAAATCACCGCTCACCCAAGCTCAGGAAATGGCAACTGCGCGACAAAATCAACAATTATATATTATACTATAAATTACTAAGTCATGTCCCGTGGATTTATAAATCTATACTTATATTATAAAGCTGAAGAGTTTTTTTGTTTGTTTGAACGCGCTAATCTCAGGAACTACTGGTTCGAATTGAAAAAATATTTTTGTGTTGGATAGTCCATTTATCCAGGAAGGCTATAGGCTACTTATTATCCTGATATTCCCACGGGATCGGGAGTTACGCGGGTGAAACTGCGGAGCGCTGCTAGTAAATAAATATTGCAGGACATTCCACACATCGCCATCTAGCCCCAAGCTAAGTAACTAGACTTGTGCTAGACAATGGATATACTACTTATATACTTTTCTTTTGTAAATCTATACTTATAATACATAGAAACAACCAGACCACAGACAAATATCTAAGCATAAATACTTGTCTGAGGCAGGAATCGAACCCGCAACCCTGTGTTTGGCAGTCCGGCATGGTGACCATTGTGCCAACTGGGTCGTCAACTACATCGCCCGGATATAATATATAAATTTATTACTCAAAAAGGTGTATATATATAGACCTATAAGACGTATTTTAGATTTTTTTTAACCGATTTCAAAAAAGGAGGAGGATCTCAATTCGTCACGTATATATATATTTTTTGAAGTCGGTTTATTAAATTTTAATTTATTTTTTATTACATAGTCAGTAAGTGAGAACTTTGAATTTTATTTTGTAGAGATAGTATCTAAGGTATCATGTCAGTTTCACTCTAAGAAAAGTAGAGCGGTGTTGGCTTAATGGTAGATACCTCGACTTTCATTCTGAAGGTCGTGGGTTCGAATTCCGGCCGGCCGTGACCAATGTATTTTTCTTAAGATAAATTTATGTGCGCTAATTGACATTGCTTTTACGGTGAAGGAAAACATCGTGATGAAACCCGCGCCTTAGTTGGCTTCAGAAGTATTGACAAGTTCTCTCCTCTGGAAATGGTCGACTAGATTGAGAGGGTAGTAGGTGCTGGGCAAGCCTACTCCATCCTCACGCAAAAAGGACTCAATTAATAAAGGCTTAATTGCGGAAACAATGCGTTCAAGTAGATATATATAATAGATAATGTAAATTATTTCAAGGCATATTGAACACTCTACAAGTATCAATTGAAATAAACCTTTCTAAGAAAACGTAATAGCAATCCTATTAAAAAGCAAATACTCTGAAATCAATTCATTTTTCGAAGCATTCTTTGCAATTTTCTAGGACTCTTGAGTCATTGCAGTGGGTTTCTATTGCTTCCCGATCTACTGGATTGCTACTCAAGATAAAGAATGAACAAATTGAAAAATAAGCTGAAGGAACGAAGTGCTCTATTTTCATAAAGAAATATTCAATCAGTACGAAGAGATAAATTGTATTTTTCATTACTCATACTTATTACTTTTTTGATTACATCAATTGATTTATCTAACATTTTGAGCTATTTATAGGTTTATTTATATGATATTTGCAAAATACTACCTATTTGAGCATTTTGAGCTATTTATATGATCTTTGCAAAATACTAGGTACCTATGGATTTAGCGTAAGTCGTAGTCATAGGACATTCGACAACCATATACCCCCTTATTCCATAACGAGGTTTAAGGATAGTCCGAGATGTGGATTCAAACCTTAAAATTAGATACCGATTTACTCTTGAACTATAGTCAAACACTATCCCTATAGATTTTATAGGGATAGTGTTTAGACTTTGAATTTTATATTTTAAAAAATAAAACAGAAAATGAAATATAAAAGAAATGATAAATAATAATTAAAAATACTATAATATAAATTATATAGCAAATAAAATGTTAAATAGTTATTGGAATAAGGGGGATAGTGTCTTAATATCTAATCTAACTAAACCTTCCGAGAGGAGGCACTCCGCCTAGTACTGATTAAGGTGTTGTGTTGCCAACAGCCAAATGCATGATTTCTGTCACTAAAATTGTTAAATATAGCTTAAATTGTTTTAGGTTTTGTAGGTAAAATATTTATGGACATTTTGGTATAATTACAAAAAAATATAAAGATATGTCGTTTCAAAGTGAACAATTTTGAAAAATTTAAATTCGGTCGAAAGTGTTTCCGTATTTTCTGACTCGTAACGTGTCGTGCAAAATAAAACTTGTTCCGATTACACTTAGATGGGGCAAATACAAACAATCGGTTAGTTTAAGTAGCTTGTAGTGTGCTATCAGGGAAAGTTTTATCCCGATATTCCCACGGGATTGGAACTTGAAACCTCCAATGGTTGAATAAAGTCTTGTCTTTTGACTGTATAATTCAGACTCTCTCACTGATATATTTCGCCGATCGTTACAAATGCAAATTATCTACATATAAAATGGTCTAATTCGATACGTTTCAAACCCCTATTTAATTTTAAGTTAGAGCGAGCTACCGAGTTGCGGTGGGTTATTACACCACAATCAAATTGTAAGTAATTTCAATAAATAAGCCTTTGCTCCTCGAGCATCCCTTTATATAGCCATCTAATAAACAGTTTGGGATCACGAGAAAGCTCACAAATTGATATGTTTAAGTAACATTGCTGTCTCACGAACTCGATAGACGATCCCGGCCATTTTGCAACAATTTTGTACAAATCGAATCTATGCGTTCCGTTCATAATGTGATAATTATTCATAAATATTTGTAGATTGTTTCGTTGTTTTTTGCATGCCGGCGTGGTATGAGGCGTGTGAATCATGCAGTAGATTAAAGCTACCAAAGTATTTGTATATAAGGCTCTCGATAAACAGGTGCAACTGGTATACTTATCTATACTTTTATATTATAAAGCTGAAGAGTTTGTTTGTTTGTTTGAACGCGCTAATCTCAGGAACTACTGGTTCGAATTGAAAAATTCTTTTTGTGTTGGATAGTCCATTTATCGGGGAAAGCTATAGGCTACTTTTTATCCTGATATTCCTACGGGATCGGGAGTTACGCGAGTGAAACTGCGGAGCGCTGCTAGTATGATATATAGGAGACGAGACGAAGCAACGTAAAGTTTGAGAATGAATAGGATGAACAGCCAGGAACAATAATATATTTTTGAATAAAAATCCCTATTTATTTTCAAAATGTACTTACTTATTTGTAATATATATAGTAGCTATGCTACTAAAAATATTGTAAAATTCCAACGGGATTACGCAGGACCTTTGCGGATGGAACCGCGGTACAGTTAGTTATATTATCTTTCGCCGCTAAAATTAGCAGACTAATTTCAAGAATTCTTTTATCAAAGTTTCTTCCAGTTAACGTGTGACTCGTGTTTTCCTTCCAATGTACTAGAGCATTTGTTAAAACACAACGAAGAAAGTACGAATCAAAATCGCTCTTAGCGACAACCTAGGGGTATTTGTTGAAAATCCAAAAGAAATCTACATTCAACAACCAAGTCGTACAATTAAACATGAATGTTTGTGCATTGCACTGAAAACAGCAGTACAAATAACTTATTAATATAGCCTGAAAGAGCTTGTTGAAAGGCCCGGCTTGGCGGCCGCCAAGGTACAATTAATCACTTTGATAAACTCCACCAATGAAGGAAGGAAGTTAGCTACATTTATATTTTGTATGACAAAATACCTAGCGGTTTGATCCGGACATAAAAACTCAAACAGCTCGCCTGTACTAGTGCTGGTGTCAACTTATCGATACTGTTTTTGGGATATCAATTAATAAGACAACGTATATTGTTTTTGAGTCACATGATCAGTGACCTGACATGACCTGTTTGTTAAGAGCTTTATATTTATAAAAATACTGCCGACTTCAAAGGGCAAACCCTATAGAAGGCCCAAAACCGATTTAAAAGCTGATAGAAAAATTCATTATTGTACCATATTGTAATTTAATTCTATCTGATCAAGATCATCTGCGAGAATCTCGTTAGCTTATGACCTGTCACAATTACTATTATTATTATAATTCTGGAATTATCCAGAAAAAATCATCAAGTTTAGCACCGCACAAGATTTGAACTCGCGACCGTGTAAGTGCGATTACCACTATGCTACGCGGTCAAGTAAAGACTCAAACGAAATTACATTCAACTTCGCACTTATAACTAATACGTTTTTATGATGTAGATATATGACCTCTATGACGTGGTGAGCGGACACCTGCTTGCGACGCAGAAAGTCGAGGGTTCGATTCCCGCCGTCTAAGAAGTATTTGTTTCTGTATAGAAATATTTGCTGTAGCCTAATTAACCCCCGACGCAAAAACGACGGGGTGTTATAAGTTTGACGTGTCTCTCTCTCTCTCTGTGTGTGTGTGTATGTCTGTGGCATCGTAGCTCCCGAACGGATGAACCGATTTTAATTTAGTTTTTTTTGTTTGAAAGGTGAATTAGTCGAGAGTGTTCTTAGCTATGTTTTTCTCCAACAATTTAACGTTTATCGTGGGCAATTTCCCCCATCCCTATCCTACTTCACATTCGAGCGTTCGAGTCGTCGCTTATCGGTGGCGTTTTACATTTTTATTGCTAGCGGATACGGGCCGAGCACCGTCGACGTTATTATTTCTCTGCAATTATTGTTTAGAGAGCCTCCGTCCACGTACAGTTGGTTTTTTGGAACTACGATAGCCATAAGTTGTTGTTCCCCTCAAGGAACTTTTGGTTTAACTTTGCTTGATGACAATATTCAACGATATCAGTATTACTTCAGTCTGTATATATTCGCTGACAAACTTGACTGAAAAGTGTGATTTTATAGAGCAAAGTAGAAATTCCTTGAAGTGAAGCGAAAAGAGATGAAAAATCACTTTATGTAATACGTTACATTGATGTAGGTATTTTTAGTTTTATGAGGATCACATACTCTGACACTGTCTGATGGAATTTGAATTTCGATGGGTATATCTGTTTTCGTCCCTCAAATAATGTTATGTATAAATGTTAATCGCTTGAATAATTTGTATTGTGAGTTTGTATTTAAAAAAAGTATAAATTTAACTTATGACTTCTAAGATTTTTAGAAAATTAAAACCTAGTTTGAAATGCATTAATTACAAAATAAAAACAGAAATATTGAAACCGTAAAATATTAAGGGGATAACATAACTATTTCTATGCGATAAGTAACAAATTCTTGCCATATTTTGTTAAAAAGATGAAAACTGATGAATGAGAACTAAAGCAGCGCCACCTTTTGTCCAAATACTAAGATTTTAGTTCTCATTCATCAGTTTTCATCTTTTTAACAAAATATGGCAAGAATTTGTTACTTATCGCTTAAGAAGGTGGTGCATAGATTTTCCAACTTGATGCATAGATTTCATTCCTGACACCTGGCTCAAATCACGCATAAACTTGAAAGAAAGAGAAAATATAGTTCGGTTTTCTTGTCTCAATAGAGTCCTATTTAGTACTCAAAAGCTTCAATCAGTGTAGAGGTTAGGGCAGCTCCGCTCGTATTGCCAATATTGGATGGCCAATATTTCGATGTATGGAAGGCATTGTTTGATAAACTCACGCATGGTCCGCCGCGGACGCACGGACAGAACCGGATGGTCAAACACCATCTAACTAGCTTATTAAACAATGAGCGAATTGGATCAGCTTGCAAGTATCGATGTACTATCACGGGAGTTAGAAAATTACTGTTTTGTGATGATATTTCATACTATTATCACTGAATGTATTAATTTAGATACAAGTGTGGTAAATTGATCATTTCATCGAGGCGGTTTATGACGCGTGAGCGGAACGCGAGTGGGTCTATAGAGCGCCGAGATTAAATAATCAATCCACACGTGTATCGTACGACGTTTTTTATCATAGTTGTGAATAAAAGAAAAGACTTGAAAAGAAAAGAAAATAATAAATAACAAAATATTTTGTGATAAGCCTATGTTTACATTTTTTTTTAGGCAATATATTTTTGTTAATTATACTCCCGAAAGGCCAGACAAAATACTTTTACCTATACAGCCTCGTCTGACATACAATATTTTTTAGGGTTAAAAACAGAATGTAATGGTACGGAAAAAACTATATATAAGTAAAGAAAAAACAAAAAAAAAACACTAAATTTTTAATCATTTTTTCAGACGTTATCACGTAAAATTCGTAAATCGACTTTATAGACAACTTTTTTGCTGGAGTAAAACCTCTTTTTTGGTACCTACATTCTTTTTATCCATCAAACCAGTATAACCCAGATAAATTAAGAATGTTTCATCTACCTAACATGTAATTAGAAGATCCGGATAACTTTTTACACACTATTGGCGTCGAGGTAATGCATAACGCACTCGTGCGTAATACGGTGGATTATGAGCCTAAGCGGTTGAATAAGATCCACTTTATGAGCAACTGTGATAAAATAATATATTTATTATGTTATTCGTTAAGTCTGAGAATCGAACATCTATAAAAAAAATTAAATCCCTCTCTCTGGATAGCCTCCCTGAGAAAGGGATAAAAAAATTACCTTATTTAAATAAACTAAAACTTAAAAAACGGCAAACGTTGTTTTACCATTTTTTGGAAAGTAAGTACTATTTATCCCAAAATATTGTACATGCTTAGTCATGCTTGGTGGCCAAGGCTTGTATAGTACTTTTCTTAAACTAAAGACTTTTAATTTTCGTGCATTATACCTAGGGTTAGTTAGGCTAGGCTTGGCTTACCTAGGCTAACTTTTAGAAAGTGAACCATCGCATAATTATCGTTAAGACCACCCGTTTGTGCAACTTATACTTTCTAGCTTTCACTGTATTTTGAGTCAATCGTATTATATGTTCCTTCCTGTGTTGTAAAAATAAAATCTAATATACAAAATCTATCTATTTTTTCTTTCTTCAGTGTCCAGTCTTTATTATCTATTTCACAGCTAAGCGACGCTCGCTGATTGTTTACGGTCGTGCGGATTAAGCGACGCCTGGCGCGGTCATTACTTCGATGGGTGGTCAATTAGTAGTGTGGCAAAAATGTGTTTAGTGAGCTTCGGAACTTCGGAAGGCACGTTAAACCGTTGGTCCCGGTTGCTACCTCTAGTAGCAGTCGTTAGGTCAAGTTAGAGGCCTTAAAGCGATCTGAAAACTCTAACAATAGGTGAGCCACATACGAGAGGAAGAAGATTATCTATCTCTTTATGTGCGGACGTTAGTTATGTCTCTTTTCAAGAATGGCAATAGTACTAACTGTTACGTACTGTCGTTACTTTTTACGAACAGAATCTATCCGCCTGGTATTATAAACTTTCGTAAGTTGAAACGTTATTTTCGCGACAGTCCCCGTTGTGTGGCCGCCTCGTTCTTTGTTAACATCACCTGTTTGGTATTACGAATGCAATGTTTGATCGTACATTGCCAGCGATGTATTGATACCTATGCAAGTACTCAAGTATTGTACCTATCACTTAAGTTATCATCATCAATAACTAATATCTGTAGGTAAGTTTAGTTCTTGCATTTCAACGGGTAACGCGATGTCGAATCGATATTTTTTACGCCCTACGAATGTGTTCTATTGGTGTTATTTTGTCGAAATGGGTATTATTAATTTTCTTGTGTTACGTGGTCAACAAAAGCAAAGGCACACCGTAGTGCTAAAATTGCTATGTATAATTGAAATGTTTTTTTAAATCAAGCAGGGCTTTCAAAAACATTTTCAATTAAAGGACTTTGATCTTAGAGAATAGTTTAAACTGGAGCATCTTTTGTTACCAAATATATTAAGAGCGGTGTTGGCTTAGTCGTAGACACCCCGACTTTCATTCTGAAGGTCGTGGGTTCGAATCCCAGCCGGCCGCGCTGCAATGTATTTTTGTTAAGAAAAATTTTTGTGCGCTAATTGACTTTGCTCTTACGATTAAGGAAAAAGCTTAAAACAAGCAAAAAAACTATGAAAATACCCTACAAAAAGAAAAAAATAGCCCCAAAATTATGAACCTACGTAAGTACATCTAAATTTTGTTGATTAAATATTATCGTGTCGGGGGACCGCTCTTTTTTTCGAGTCAATTTAATATAATGTAAAAGTCATCGTTTACATTTATTTGGATAGGTAAGTTGTGTAAGTATTTAGTTTTTAAGTAGTTTCACTTGTAATTATTAATACTTACTTTAACATTTTCGTTGAAATTTTAATATTATCATTTTATGAAGGTGTTGTTTTAGGTAAAAAGCGGTCCCCCGACGCGACAATATTTAATCAAAAAAAAACAGATGTGTCTAGGACCATAATTTCGGGGCTATTTTTTTCTTTTTGTAGGTTATTTTCATAGTTTTTTAAGCTTTTTACGGTCGTACTATTTTTTTTGTCGGAGGGTTTTTAAATTTTTAATATTTTTTTTTTATTTCATCTTTTTGTAGATAGGGACTTTTTAATTAGTTTTCATAGTTATTTGTAATGTGCAAATCATGCCCTTTCATTTGATACCCCACTCAAGCATATCTACTAACATTCGGTTGTTAATCTTGACTTTTATCCCCCATAACTTTCAGACGGCTAAACCGATTCCGATCAAACATAGCTAAGAACACTCCCGACGAATGCACCTTTCAAACAAAAAAAACTAAATCAAAATCGGTTAATCCGTTTGGGAGCTACGATGCCACAGACAGACACACACACACACAGAGAGAGACACGTCAAACTTATAATACCCCGTCGTTTTTGCGTCGAGGGTTAAAAACATCGTGATGAAACCCGCGGCTTAGTTGGCTCCAGATGTATTGACATGTTCTCTCCTCTGGACATGGTCGACCAGGCTGAGAGGGTAGTAGGTGCTGGGCAAGCCTACCCATCCTCACGCAAAAAGGACCCAATCAAAAAGGGTCTTATCGCGGAAAACAGTCCGTTCAAGTACAAGTACAGAATAGCTATTTGTGTGCCAAATTTTAGCCGGAGCCATTGGGTAACAGTCAGTCAGTCAGGACTTTGATTTTATATTTATAGTTAGATGTATAACATTTTACGTGTTATTTATTAATGTGTTTGTTTTTCTTTTACACAATACGAAAAGACCATATTCAAAAATTTTGGGTGTCAAGAGAACATTGCATACCATCCTGCAAGAACGAACAAAAATCACAAATGTGGGCTTTTAAAATCGGAGAGGTTAAAATGGGATGGAGCTTTGTTGGTTGGTTGAAATGGACGAAATCGGCGACGAAATGATTTTTACTGCCCACGCCCGCCGTGTAAATTGACACTTTTTGATAGATTTATTGGTAAATTGATTAGACACTTTGATAAAAAAAAACTAACTACAGTTAGAAGTCAGTCACAAATAAAAATTAAGTTGATGATTTGTATGCAAAAACTCTGTGTCTATAGCTAACTGAAAATTATAATTATTTAGTTACCCATTCTCCCTAACGATTGGAATTTCAATCGAAGGATTAGGAATAAATATCTCGAAATAATGAGCGAGTGATAGAGCCTTGATGCTACTATAAATTCTAATATTCCCACGGGATTTCGCAGGACCTATGCGGGTGAAACCGCGTGCTAGTATTTTCTAATTCGCAACTGGCGAATTCCAAAAATTAATCAAGTGAGTTTGTGTTGTGTGTGAATATGTTGTGCCGATGATAAATCCTTCGAATGACTAGACCAAATAACAAAACACAACGATAGCGCGATTCAGAAAAAATCACGCCAGGGCATAGCGCCATCTGTTGAAAAATGCGAGAGTTACGATAGTGAAGTAAGAGCCAACAGCAAAAATACCTTTCGTCACATACAACCCAGTAGGCACAATGGTCACCATGCCGAACACAGGGTTGCGGGTTCGATTCCCGCCTCAGACAAGTAGTTATGCTTAGATATTTGTCTGTGATCTGGTTGTTGCTTTGTATTATAAGTATATATTTACAAAAAAAGAAAAGTATATAAGTAGTTTATCCGTTGTCTACACAAGTTTAGTTACTTAGCTTGGAGCTAGATGGCGATGTGTGGAATGTCCCGCAATATTTATTTTATTAAATCGGTAATTATTAAGTCACAAAATGCATACGTTAATTGTTGTTATGTGTACCGTTTGTAGATGTTTTTTTACATTTTGCTGTTTATCTTTAATTCAAAGACGAAAACTGCTACAAGCCACATATTTTGACAAAGGTGTAGTTTGTTAAGTTAGGACTTGTAGAGTTAGGGCATATATTTTGACGACCCAGTTGGCACAATGGTCACCATGCCGGACTGCCAAACACAGGGTTGCGGGTTCGATTCCCGCCTCAGACAAGTATTTATGCTTAGATATTTGTCTGTGGTCTGGTTGTTTCTATGTATATATTTACAAAAGAAAAGTATATAAGTAGTATATCCGTTGTCAAGCACCCATAACACAAGTCTAGTTACTTAGCTAGGGGCTAGATGGCGATGTGTGGAATGTCCTGCAATATTTATTTATTTATTTTTTTATAGGTTCTCAACCTTTTATGGACCATCGCCTCTTTACCAAAAAAAAGTGTTGACGCCTTACATCTCTCTCTCCATGTAGTCGGCCCCTCATGACTGAGGTTCGTGGTCATCAGTGGGTCTGCATCTGTAACGGATGACCTGTCTCCAGCGACGCCTTACATAATAGTTACTTAATCAAAAAATAATAATTTGCATGTCTTTTACACACATCTTAAGCAGCCCGTACTGGGGCACTACACAAAGGCAAAGATAAGACGATTAATTTAAATTAGTAATAAAAACAACAAAAATCATAGAGATGGTGAAGCAGTCTGTTCCTTTTCTTAGACAGTAAATTAGCTACTATACTAAGCCCACCGTCAGGCAAATATGATGAAGGACCCCCACGAAAAGCTCCAGCTCCCGCTAAAGGGTGGTACCGGCCTTGTTTGGAACCTATGACTTAGGGCGTGTAGAGTTAGAAGCTGGGCTCTGCATGTGATTTGATAACTTTTTGACCATTGTGATCTCGTTTTGGCAACATTTTACATAAAAATGTTTTAGTGGATCGATTAGTATAAAAATATAAGGGTGCGTGCAGTCACGTAAACATCTATGGATTTTTTTAAATGAGGGCTAGCTATACACTTGTTACATTTTTAATTTACATGTCTTGTGCCATGGAATTCCATGTTCGTACCTTGTGCACAAGCCCAGTTTTAATTTATGGTTTTAATGCATACAAAACTAAAACCTTAGAAACTCCTTACGGTAAATAAAATCTTTTTTTTTCTTTTGTCCGGTCATCTCTGTGACCGAATATTTTTGGTAAAATCTTATTGTAACACAGACATATAAAAATATGTCAAAAATTTACAAAATATCTGCCAATATTATGTAGATGTTATGGACTAAGTGATTAATTGGAAATTATACGTAATGTCCGGGCATTATGAATAATGACCAATATGAGAGTGCAATGTGATTATAACTACTGAAATAATCATATTGCCCGGGCATTATACATACTGCCTGTCACCTATTAGGCAGAGCAATAAAAATAAATGTTATATTACTGTTATTTAAAAAATTGTAAGACCTTAATATTATTTATAAATAAACTTAAACAATATGTATATTCTATGCCATAATGGCGCCAACAATGTACCTATTCACTAAATCTGCCAGACTAACTGGATTTCATAATTTAAGTACTTAAATATAAGCAACATAGATTTAAGCTCAATATAAGTGAACTTTGTTCATTTTGGGTTAATAAAGATTTCGTTAACCTCATTTCTATTTAGGACATTAAATCAAAATTTGAAACACAAAAATTCTTCATTTTATAGATACTCTGACCTCCGTGTCCATATATATTCACTTTAAATACAAAACTAAACAAAAAAACTAAAAAAAAAAGAGCGCTGTGCAGAGAACGAGTAGAATATTTTTCCCGTTCCCACTCAAATAAAAATATGAAATGGTAAAAAATGTAATTGGATGCCAGAAAGGTAGGTTAGGTTAGGTTAGATATCGTGACAAAGATCGCGCGAGCGAAGCGAGCATTTAGGTTCACATTGTTAAAAATAGCGTTTAAAGGAGCTCTTTACCCCATTCTATCTCTATTATCACATACGGTTGCAGCGGGAGCTTGTTGGTTCGTGTGTGGACCCGTCGGAGCAGGCTCGTTTGCTTGCGGTGTCCCAGCGGGAGTCTGGTCTATGGCTCAACGCGGTGCCTTCACCTCATACTGGGACGTTTCTAGACGACATCACTCTGTCGTTAACTATTGGTCTACGTGTGGGGGTCAGGACGGTGCAGCCCCATCAGTGTCAGTGTGGGCAGCCGGTCGACGAGTTGGGGCATCATAGTCTCTCGTGTCAGCGAAGTGCGGGTCGCATCATTATTATATTAGAGCCAAATGGAATTGTTCGATCGGATGGCAAGAGGCCCGACGGATTATCGCTCATTCCCTGGAGGCAGGGCTTATCTTTGGTGTGGGATGAGACGTGTGTGGATACGTTGGCACCTTCACACGTGCTGTCCACGTCCGGACAGGCTGGGGACCTGGCGGGCACTTGTTCGTACCCGTGGGGGTAGAAACTCTGGGAGCTTGGGGCCCTAGTGCTCATTTATTTTTTAATAACCTGGCGGGGCGTCTTTATCAGGCGTCTTTATCATCAGGTGACCGAAGCGTTGGCGGCTTCTTCACTCAAAGGGTGAGCCTGGCTATCCAGAGGGGGAATGCCGCCAGTCTCTTGGGGACGATGCCGCGTGAAGACGCTCTGGATGGTATTATTTGTGATTTGAATGTGTGTTATTATTATTTGTGAAATTCAATTTTTGTTTGACTAATTTTTAATTTTATTATTACATTGCCCAACGATCAGGTAGCAATATTAATAATGCCAAACAGTGTGATTAATATTTAAGTTTAGATGATAATTAATAACTTTGCCCAAAGTAGCTTGTCATATTCATAATGTCCGGGCATTATGTATAATGTCCAAATAAATCATTTGGTCCATAACATAGACATCTACATATTTTCTAAGGTAGCTATTTACGTTGTCTTGCTGTCTTTGCTTAGTGCTAAAGTACATCTTTGCTGTCATCTTGACGTCTGGTATGTTTCATGCTAAAATACATCTCACTGTAAAATACTATGAACTAATCTGATATTTTTTGAAAATATTCATGAACATCGGGTCAAAGCCTATTTCGTAGTTCCTGAGAAGTACGCGAACATTATAGGAATTACGAACCTTGGAGTTAGTGTTCCGTGACACAACCGAGGTAAACAAACCCAAATCAACAATAATTGCAAAAATTGTAGAATTTTTTCAATTTTTTGCCTGTTTTTTATTTATTTTCCTAAATATAATTACTTTATTTTTAGGTATTGAGTGCTTTATGTTTAAATTGTAGGTTTGATTTAACTTAGATCTACTTTACTGATCCTTGGAATGTTTTTCTCACGTAGTATAATAACTGAGTATAATAAGTAGATTTCTATTGACATCACCAACCAATAGAATTTCCATACAAGGCTGAGGTCCCGGGGTTGGCTCCCACAATATCCTACCGGATATTATGTAGACAGTCGTTCTGTAATCGCATCTTACGGTTCGCAGAATTTCTTTAGATTAGGTAGGAATATAAGTATCTACCTATTGTTAAGATTTTAATAAAGTGTGAGATCGGGTGGTAGCGTTCTTCTCAATCAATCTGACAATTCATGATGATTTTTGACGTCATAACGTCTTATAAATAGATGAATACCTGCACTCACAAAGAGTGTGACGTCATGTCACGTTACCGTTATTGACATTGTAACCATAGCAACGTATTAAAAGTATACAAAATGTTAATGTCAACGATACAAATGAGTACTTTTGGAGTTTTGGCGGGAACGAGTTAACAACATGGTCGTGCTGCAGTTTTATTTTCATGAAACTTAGTTGTAACCCGAGTTGAATTGTATAATTCTGGTGGAATGTTATTCAATTTAGTTCTGTAAAAGTGCACAAGTGTAGTGAAAGTAAAAATCAATGTCAAACATGAAGTTTTCTCGTTGCCTCCAAATCTCCTATTAAGGTTGTGGTAAACTTGCCACCGTTTTACTATAGCCCCTGACTTGACGGACTATGACGACATTGACTGTTTTGAAACACTTTAGGCCCGATTTATGAAAAATAGGGTCACAATTGAATGCAAAATATAACTTGACACTGGCTAAATGCACAAGCCGTGCGAAGCCATAATTAATACAAAAAAATGAGTTCTTAGGACGTTATCACGTAAAATAATCGTCCGACGTTAATGACAATTATATTTTAGATTATTATTCCTTGTCGTGTCTAAGCTTATCCAAAAATTAAATAAAAGCTTTTAAAAATGACCTAGGTGTAGTGTCTTTTTGTCTACTTATTTAAAGTTTACTAGCATCACCTCGCGGATCCACCCGCGTTCGAGCCTGCGGGAATATCGGGATAAAAAGTAGCTTATAACACTCCCAATCAAATTTCCTTTTATAATATTAGTAGTTTATATATTTAATAGTGATTATAAATGAATCCTTATTTTCCTTGGTCACGGCATCACGCATGAACGGCTAGACCAATTTGGTAATTCTTTTTTTGTTGTGTTTGTTATTGCTAGGAGAAGAAATAAATAAGAAAGTTGCGCAGCGCAACTATAAGTTTATATTATGGTCTTAAAGGCTTTTTAAAAAAAATAACACTGTATAGAAATTATGAAATAGGGTTATTTGAATTGATAGTTAAATATGGAAAAGAAATTATGCTATGTAAGTTTGTATGTATGTAGGCATGTCTACCTCAAAATATCCAATATTTGTTTATTAATGCAATAATAGCAGGAGGTTCGAGCAAATTAGATAACGTTCCCCACGAAAATAAATTGCAATATGGCGAAAACCGCCGCGGCAAGTGACAATATTTTAAATTATATCACTTTACTGTCAACCAATAGGGTGAGAGTTCGCGGTAAATCCGCATATTCTTGTCCAATAGCAGGGTCGTATTAAAATTTGTGAATTTTACGGTTTTAAACGCGGTTTCGCAGATTATTGACTTCGATTGGCCTAGCTAGGGCGACGTAATTTTCTGTCTGTACCGGCTTCGATTTCGATTATTTGTTAATAAAAAACCTACGAAATAAATGTTTTCTGGGATTCTAATATTACTTTAGACGAATCGTAATACGAATTGGATTTTACATATTTTGTTGTGGTTTGTATGAAAGCCGAATTGCGTCGTGAAAATCGCGATTTTTATGACATTACAATTCGCCGCGATCATCGCGATTAGTATGCTGATTGGCTGCTTGCTAAAAATCGAGATGGTCATGACCAGTCGCCATTTTGAAAGTGCCTATGGAAAATGACGTCAAAATGCAGAATTGATCGACGCTAATCCAGAGTAGCGTCTTTCAAAATCGGTACTAGATATTATTTTCAGTACCTGGATGACCGAGCTTTGCTCGGTATTAATTTTTTTTTTACTTAGTCTAACCTCAAAGCAAACACTCATTGACTTCGTGTTACTTAACAACGCCAGCTGCTGGAATAACTTTATTGCTCACAAAAAATAGTATTAGTAGTTCGCCAATAGATGTCAGGAGGAGTCATATTTTTCAGATAAAAAAAGGAAGTTTCGATAAACACGAATAAAATGACATTTTCTAAAAATTATTCTTAGCTAGATGGATTTATCGCCCCCGAAACCCCCTATATACCAAATTTCATGAAAATCGTTGGAGCCGATTTCGAGATGCCAATTATATATATATACAAGAATTGCTCATTTAAAGATAACAAAAAACATATAAAATTTAATAAATATGCAACGAATTCAGAACCCCCTCCTTTTTTTGAAGTCCGTTTAATCACACTCATAAATAAAAATCTAAATCGGATACGTTTCGTCTTCAAAAGTAGCATTTTTAGACCCGCAGCGTGAAGTAGAGGTTCTTTTCCAAAAAATCTAATCGTTTTTTTTCAATCTATTTTCAAACAAAAATCAACTAAAAATATAAATTTATATAAATATTTTTAAATACCCTATAAATTTTCTAAAATAATCTTTTTCTAGGGTTTCTCATTTGTCACCTCCAAAATTTCTTTGCTAGGGTTCCCTTCCCAAAGGGTAAAAATAAATAAATATTGCAGGTCATTCCACACATCGCCATCTAGCCCCAATCTAAGTAACTAGACTTGTGTAATGGGTGCTAGCCAACGGATATACTACTTATATACTTTTCTTTTGTAAATATATTGTTTGTACAATTTCGTAGTTAATAAGCTTTCTCGTCTTTTTTGTCATTTTCAATGTTTTGTGTGTTGTACAAATAAAGTGTTTATCTATCTATCTATCTATCTATATACTTATAATACATAGAAACAACCAGACCACAGACAAATATCTAAGCATAAATACTTGTCTGAGGCAGGAATCGAACCCGCAACCCTGTGTTTGGCAGGCCGGCATGTTGACCATTGTGCCAACTGTGTCGTCAAAAAAATATTAGAAAGCCTTTTACTCAGACTCCACTGTCCGTTTGTCTGTCTGTCACCAGTCTGTATCTCATGTAGGTAGGTGATAGCTAGGTAGTTGAAATTTACACAGACTATGTATTTATGTTCCCACAATATACCTATAACAAAAAAATACTAAATTTTGGTCGGAGTCAGAATTGCAGACCAACCGTAGAGCTATTAACTATTTTTCATTACTCATCCGAAAGTAGGTCTAAAGATGCCTGAAGGGCGAGTAGAAAGAAAACCTTTCAGCCCTAGGGAAAATCGCTTTCACTGACAGCTTTCATGTCAAATTATGGCTTTGCGCGGCTTGTGCAATGTGCTTATAGCCAGTATCAGTATCATTACGCATTAGGAACTTCAAAAACCTAACCTCCTTGCTTTAGGTAACACCAAAGAATAACAATTATGGCTTCACACGGCTCATGCATACTGCCAGAGGTAGTATGGAGTCTCTCATTCACTCTCGTTATTATGAAAAATCGTATGTATTATTCGTAATGAAAAGCACAGTGTTTACCTCGGGTAAAAGACTCATTAAGTCCCTCGAACTATTAGCGCCCTCGCTACGCTCGGGCGCCAAACTCCGTCTCAGGACTCAATGAGTTACTTTCACACCTAGGGTAACAATGTACTATTACAAGTTACAGCTTTTATTTAGCTTCACCTGTCCCGATGTCTGTCATGGAATCTTGTAAATAAAATTTGATCTACTTCCCGGTTACCGATTGAGCTGAAATTTTGCAAACATGACAATGGAATAAAAGCTTGTTTTTGAAAATATTTTTTTAATGTTTTTCTTATTTAGAATGATTTCAACTCAACCAAGATTCTTAGGTCTTGCCCGAGTTCAAGTTTAAGTTCAAATCATGAATTTATTAGATAAACAATATAAAAATAAAAATTTTCCAATAATAGTCATTTTAGAACAATTCTGACTCCGATCGTACTTATAAATTTTTTCCAGTGTTAATTTAGGATTTCTTTTACAGATTTCCTGAGCCCTGTTTCGACCCTCACCCTTGGCTCTCGGCCCGTCTTAAAATTTATAACATCCACAAACATCGAATGTAAGTAACAATTTGATCCCTTTAGAATAATGGCAAAAATTCGAACAAAAATTAAAAAAAAACCCCTTTGAAAAATTACCACTTCGGCCGCATACGAAACCGAAGCTTCGTAACCAAAGAAGAAAAAATCCTCTTCGTACGGAACCAGTTTCTTAATAGTACATTGTTACCCTAGGTGTGAAAGTCACTCATTGAGTCCCGAGACGGAGTTTGGCGCCCGAGCGTAGCGAGGGCGCTAATAGTTCGAGGGACTTAATGAGTCTTTTACCCGAGGTAAACACTGTGCTTTTCATTACGAATAATACATAAAATTCTTCATAATAACGAGAGTGAATGAGAGACTCCATACTACCTCTGGCAGTATGCATGAGCCGTGTGAAGCCATAATTGTTATTCTTTGGTGTTACCTAAAGCAAGGAGGTTAGGTTTTTGAAGGTCCTAATGCGTAATGACACTGATACTGGCTACAAGCACATTGCACAAGCTGCGCGAAGCCATAATTTGACATGACAGCTGTCAGTGAAAGCGATTTTCCCTAGGGCTGAAAGTTTTTCTTTCTACACGCTCTTCAGGCATCTTTAGACCTACTTTCGGAGTATGAGTAATGAAAAAAGATTTTTTACTTGTCTGCAAGGAGGTTAGGTCCTTGAAGTTTTATAATGGCGTCAGATTAAATAAAATACACTTTCGTCTTCTATCGGCTTAACGTTTGCGGGATAAAATACACTTGACTTTTAATGCTTACATCTAGTTCACGAATACTGTCAATTTCACTTTAATCTAAAAGAAACTGAGAATTCTATCATATTTTTCTATTTTAGTATAATATATTGTAGGACATTCCACACACCGCCATCTAGCCCCAAACTAAGAGACTAGACTATTGATGGGTGCTGAACAACGGATACACTACATAAATACTTTTCTTTTGTAAATAATATATACTTGTAATACATAGAAAGACAAATATCTAAGCATAAATAAATAAATAAATATTTCAGGACATTCCACACATCGCCATCTAGCCCCAAGCTAAGTAACTAGACTTGTGTTATGAGTGCTAGATAACGGATATACTACTTATATACTTTTCTTTTGTAAATATATTATACTTGTAATACATAGAAACAACCAGATCACAGACAAATATCTAAGCATAAATACTTGTCTTATTCGGGAATCGAACCCGCAACCCTGTGTTTGGCAGTCCGGCATAGTGTGATGTGAACAAGTAGGCATCGAAGCTCCATTTATGCTTCTATTATAAACTGAATTTCTATTCGTCGAGAAATGTTCGATTTCCTTTCCCCTTATAATATTGAGTTTGTCTTCTCGTTTCCTATCTGCCTCCTCCTCCAGTTTGTCCTTGTTTTTTTTTTACAAAGTAAAAAGGACGGAGAAATTATGTTGAATTATGTCCGGATTCAATTTGGCAAAGAGTTTTAGAAATAACTAGCTGCACCCCGCGGTTTCACCCGCGTAAATCCCGATCCCTTGGGAATTTCGAGATAAAAAGTAACAAACAAACTTTCACCCCCCATTTTCCCTCCTTAAAATAGGAAAATTGAAAATCCCTGAAACACGTCATCATTCATTTACGATAAGAAGATATAATTCTAATTTTCAAGTTTCTACCTTTAAAAAAAATCAAACCTTCATACAAACTTCACCCCCCATTTGCCCCCCTTAGGGGTTGAATTTCGCATGATCCCGTCTTAGTGAGCACCTACGTCATAAAAGCAACCCCCATACAAAATTTGAGACTCCTAGCACTTGTAGTTTCTGAGATTTCGTGATTAATGAGTGAGTCAGTGATTTTCCCTTTTATATATATAGATAGATCTCAAAACTGGCCAAGTGCAAGTCGGACTGGGGTTCCGTACCATAGCCCCACTTAATTTTTTTTAAGCTATTGCATAAATTTTATTGCGGGCTTTGAGCGCGGCGACCGAATCAAGAAATTCAGTAACGAAAATAAAACCTAACACCCCCCACTCCGCCTACCATGTAGCTCGGCCGAGCGCTCGCTTAACGTGTATGTATATGATACGACTGTACGAAGCTCGCACAATGCAATAGCTTTACCGCGGCAGTCCCAGATTGCCACACTTTTTTTCCCTTTTATAAGTCTTCTATTCGTCACTCGTGACTAGTCGTCACCATAGCCCAGATGAGCGATATTATTATTAAATACTCTGTTTCCTAAGTTACCATGTGTCATGGTCATATTACCATGACGCATGACGTAACACAATATTACAGTGACACTTTCTTATGAATGCAGGAGAATAAAATATTAAGTAAGTACTATGAAGTTGTTTTTAAGGGTACGTAAAGGGTAAAAACCTTATTACTTAGACTTCAATGTCCATCTGTCTGTCTGTCACAAGGCTGTATCTCATGAACAGTAAAACAGTTGAATTTTTTTACACATTATGTATTTCTGTTGTCACTATAACAACAAAATATACTAAAAACAGAAAAAGATATTTAATTGGCGCTCCCATACTATTTGGTACTTACGGCACCCTTCGTGAGCGACACCGACTCGCACTTGGCCGGTTTCTAAAATTCCTTATGTAACACGTCCTATAGCTAGAAAAGTTACCATTTCCCTTCTTTCTGATTCCGTTCCACTAGTAGGTACTACAGAGGAATATAATAGTACATTACGATATAAGTGTGGTAAATTGATCTTTGCATAGAGGCGGTTTATGGCGCGCGAGCGGCAGCGAGCGTGTTAAAGAAGCCAAGATGCAAAGATCAATTCCACACGTATATCGTACGACGTTTTTTATCACAGTTGCGAATAAAAGAAAAGACTTGAAAAGAAAACAAAATAATATATATATTTTTTTTCTTTATTATCAATGTAAAAAGAAACTTAAATAACATTTATTATATGTAGCTTAATAAACCACAGAGGTTTGTAGTAATGCTACATTATCGATATAAAAGTCAATTATAAAATAAAATACCCCCCGACATACAATGATTACCTACAAGTACTGTAGGTACACAAAAAAGGTATAGGTGGGTAGGTAACGTAACAATTGTGTGAGGCGTTGGGTAGATACAGTTAACATTATAATAATAGGTCATCGATATTATAGTAGTTACGTAAATTGTTTAGGTAATGCAATTTGAGCTTGGATTTAATGTTTTTGGGGGTAAGGCTATCGCGTACATCCAGTGGTAGTTTGTTGATTAGACGTGGTACTAGATAAGAACCGGTCCTCTTGCCGTAATTATTGTTCGCGCGAGGAATGTTCAATATGGACAGTTGACGCTGAGCGACCGCCCGAGTGCATACAGGGTGACTGGTTTCTGTCTTGATATTCGGTTCGAAAAACAAATCTTTCAACAACATATATTTAAATTTAATAAAAATTAACAAAATATTTGTGATAAGTCTATGTTTACATTTTTTTAAGCCAATATTTTTTTGTTTATTATGCTCCGGAAAGGCCAGGCTAAAGGCTTTTAACCTATACAGCCTCGTCTGACATACAATATTTTTTAGGGTTTTTTCTATTTGTTTTTGCGTCGGGGGTTAAGAACAAAATACAATGGTACGGAAAAACAATATATTTAAGTAAAGAAAAAACAAAAAAAAACATAACTCAATTTTTAATCGTTTTCTAAGTCATTATCACGTAAAATTTTCGTTCGTAAACCGACTTTAGAGACAACCATTTTTGCTAGCTAAAAAACTCTTTGGAACCTACCTTTTTTAAACATCAAAACAGTATAACCCAGATAAATTAAGAATGTATCACCTGCCTAACATGTAATTAGCAGTAAGATACGTATTTAACTTATCGGGATAACTTTATAGCACTAGGTTGGCAATGTAAAACGCACGCGTGCAAAATATGTTGGATTATGAGCCTAAAAGCCGTTGATAAGGTCCACTTTATGAGCAACTGTGATAAAAAATGTATTTATTTAAATACTCATTTAAAATTTCATTTATTTTAAATTATCATTATAATGATAATAATGATAACTATTTATTACAACTTTTATAACACTTTACATTCGTTTTCACGAAGAGAAGTGCTTTCAAAAACTCTATCAAGTACTAAAATAGTATAATTGGATGGACGCATGATAGACGACATGAATTCCGCCCCTACTAAATGAGAAAACACAATGATAGCGCGATTTAAAATTTCGTGTGGCGCCATCTAGTCTTCGGACGAGGAAACTAAGTTTAATCGTCCGCGCGGTTACTCATGAATTTGTTTATTCTTTTTTTAGTATTTATTGTTATAGTGGCAACAGAAATACTCATAATTTGTAAAAAAATCAACTGTCTAACTATAATATAATATTACAGTGGTACCTAAATAATAGAAAGAAATATGAACACTTTAAAAACTTAGTAGAATTGTATCGGTTAGTTAAATTTAAATTTAACTTAATACCACAAACCTAAAGGTATATCGGGCTTAAAATAGCATATATTACGAGATGTTTAAATTATCTTCATTTTAACATATTAAGAGGAAGGGGTACCGGCTCTCTCTCCATACAAACGTAGTCGACTGTTTCCTCCTTGGATATTTTTGCAAATATTTTTGTTACATAAAACTTATAAATGCCATGACCATGCCCCTATGTCTAATTTTTAAAAGCTTTTATTTAACTTGCAGTGTATGTATGTATGTGTGTATGTATGTATGTTTGTTCTGGTGGAATCTTGATACTCAATTTTGATCCACTTCCCGGTTACCAATTGAGCTGAAATTTTACATACATGTGTAAATCGGGTGACAATGCAATATTATGATGACATGGTGCTGATCTGATGATGAGCCTGGAAGGTAGCCATAGGAACTTCGCAATGAAACGATACAACCTTATCGAGTTTGAGCTCGTTAGAATCGTCTTGACGAGTAGTTTTTATTTCAATGGTAACCAGGGTCTGATGATGGAGGTGAACGGTGGCCATAGGAACTTCGCAATGAAACGATACAATCTCATCGAGGTTGGGCTCGTTAGAATCGTCTTGACGAGTAGTTTGTATTTCAATGGTAACCAGGGTCTGATGATGGAACTGGAAGGTGGTCATAGGAACTACGCAAAGAA
Source organism: Idaea straminata (assembly GCA_951213275.1). Taxonomy (NCBI): domain Eukaryota; kingdom Metazoa; phylum Arthropoda; class Insecta; order Lepidoptera; family Geometridae; genus Idaea; species Idaea straminata. Next base: position 16,407,786 of record OX577845.1, on the reverse strand, counting down.
ACGACACAACTTCATAGAGTTTGGGCTCGTTTGAATCGTTTTGCAGAGTAGTCAAAATCACAATTTTGACATTATCTTTATAGACCAAGATCCCGCCGCCACCGAACTTTCGTGATTTTATAATAGCTGAGAATTTCTAAGCGCATACCCTCAACACAGTTTTGAACGATGTGCAATTATGAAGTTCAGACCATAGTGGCTTGGGGAGTTAACAGGTAGCAAAGCCAAGAACCGAACCTATTAATTTGGAAAAAATAAATCGCCTATATTTTTGTACCAATCGGTGTTGTTGCTAATAGCCAAACAGTTTCAATAGTTTAACACCTTCTAGACCACCAAAGATATAATCTTATATCTTTAAATGAGCAATTGTTGTGAAATATAATACTAAAAAGTTAAAAATAAAACTTTAAGGAAAAGCTTTTATTTAAATGCGCTAAAAAGAATAAAATAAAAGATAAAACTTTTAAAAACAAGCTTTTATTATGTTCTTGATAAAATAAAAAGTACTAAAAATTTAAAAATAATAATTAAACCTTGCTCAGAAAAACTAAAATTTTACGCATTGTATTAAATCTTTGAGATTTTATCAAATTATTCACCCTCGTAAGTCTGGATCCCGTGGGAATATCAAAATGAAACGTAGCCTTCCTGGATAAATAAACTATTCAACACAAAAATAAATTTTCAATTCGAACCAGTAGTTCTTGAGATTAGCGCGTTCAAACAAAAAACAAAAAAAACTCTTCAGCTTTATAATATTAGTAATAGATATTGCTTTTAAATTAAAAATACTGCTTATACTTTCAGATTTTTTACTAAAACCAAGATTTTTTCTTTAGCGTATATCAGAGGAGGATTGCTTCTTGCTTGAAAGAGACCCTTTTTCTGTCTAGAAGGTACCTTTTCACTCTAGAAGACTGAACTATTTGTAGTAGGTGTAGCGCGTTCAAACAAACTCTTCAGCTTTATCGTAGTCTCTGGCAAAAGCTAGTAATATTTACTAGCTTTTGCCAGAGACTTCGTCCACGCAGGAGTCGAAAATAGTTGTAATAGTATTTTTTTTACTTAAAATTAAATTGAGTTTCGAACACGTGTCAAGATAAAATGTACTTACTTAATTTAAATCAAAAGCACTATAGAGTTTGAGTCGAAGGAAATCTCCCTAAAATAACTTTCTACGATGAAGGGATGAATTTCAATAAAATACGAAACACGTCTTCCATCAATTCTGTTAGAGAATGTTTATGCAAAATTTGAAGTAGATTAGACCAAGGAATCACGTTGTCCCATACAAACTTTGCCCCCCTTTTTCACCCTTTTAGGGGTAGAATTTCGGAAAATCCTTTCATATCGAAAGGCTACGTCACACAAAGAACACACCCTCCAAGTTTCAGGTCTCTACAATCAGCGGTTTAGGCTGTGCGTTGATCCGTCAGTCAGTCAGTCCTTCAGGACAAAGTTATATGAATAGATATTAAAGATTTTGTGGCTAAAATTAAAGTACAAGTCTTCACAAAAAAAAGCCATAAAACTGCGAACAAATAGAGTAAATACTCGTAAGTCTACCTAGTCTTAGTCAATGTTTAACCTCGACTAATGTTAAGGGCGGTGCCACAATAAATTATTAGTATATTGTCGGTGTGTTTGTACGTCGTGCGTCATAGCCGACACTCCCTATACCACACATATTATTCTGCTAATTTAAATAGACAAAATGGACGGATTATATTACTAATTGGAGTTGATTGTTATGTGTTTACATGCTGACGAACTGACGGAATCAGGTTGGACTTGATAATAAAGATTTTTGGCTTAATTTTGTAACTTTTCTGTTTCAGATTTCCTCTCAAGCCGTCTTTATAAACACGCATCTGCCTACATTAATCAAGATCTTGTCACAAACAATTGTAAGTTGCATTTGTTTTTGTCTGCTTTCAAATAATAATAAATAAATATTGCAGGACATTCTACACATCGCCATCTAGCCCCAAGCTAAGTAACTAGACTTGTGTTATAGGTGCTAGACAAAATAACAGATATACTATTTAATATACTTTTCATTGGTAAATATATACTAATAATACATAGAAAAAACCAGACTACAGACTAATATCTAAGCATAAATACTTGTACGAGGCGGGAATCGAACCCGCTACCTAGTGTTTGGCATGTTCATAAAATGTAAAGATTGGGCGTTATGTTGTATTTATTTGATTTAATTCTCATGGGCTTAGAATCGAAGAGAAATATTCGCTTAGTTTTAAAAAATCAATAAAATGTCTTGACTTTCTCATCTAACAGTAATGGACGAATTGGGCTAAAATTCGGCATACCTACAGATAATTATTATGGCTTTTGATTAATTGAACAAAAACACCTATGTAATATTTCGTGCGCATATATATTTAACATAAAAAGAAATATTTGCAAATATTTTTAAGCAAAAGAATATTGTATGATTGTTAATCTTTTTCCGACAATATTTTATATGGTCGGAAAAAGGTTAACTACCGATCGGAATGCTGGGCCGTGAAGAAGGATGAGAGGAGATTGCATGCGGAGATGAGAATATTGAGATGGATGTGTGGAGTAACGAGAATGGATAAAATAAGGAATGAATATATTAGAGGAAGCTTGAAAGTAGCACAAGGTACTGAAAAAGTAAAAGGGAACCGTTTGAGTTGGTATGGATATGGGAATGTAGAGGGATGGAGAGGCAGAGGACGACACAAGAAATGATGGATGGACTGCTTAAGGCAAGACATGAGAGAGATGAATGTTAACAATGAGATGATGACTAATAGGAGTGAATGGAAGAAGTAGACTTATATATATAGATATATACCGACCCCAAATAAATTGGGATAGGGGCAGGAAGATGATGATGATTTTGTCAAATTTTTAAAAAAATCAGTACAATTTGCGTTATTAAACAACAAACGTACCTCTATTTACAGACATTCGCATTAGTAGGATTAAAAATGAACCATTGTTTATCTAGCGTACCATAATAGGGTAACGTATCTTCCACTGTCCACCAGAGTGGGCAGCGCGCTACGGTGCCCTACTTTACCTGAGTATAGTGTTGCTGATCGATATTCGACTATCGATAGTTTATTGCAAAATCAATAGTATCGATAGAATGTTACAATACAATACAATTGCATTATAAGTTGGTACCTACTTACTTCATAGTATTGCACGAAAACAATCGATAGATATCGATACTATTATCGAAATTCAATTGTTCTGTATAGGCAGAAATAGTTAGTACTGAGCAATCGATTGAGATTGGCGCCACCAATGAGATGGATAGATGACATCAAAAGATACGCAAGCTATGATTGAATGGCAACGGCTCTAGACTATCGGGACTGGAAGAAGATAGAGGATGGGTATGTCCTGGAAGATAGAGGATGGGTATGTCCTGGATTAGATAAGCAAAAGCTGAGATGGATGGACGAAAAGACAAAAATCGTTAGTACTAAGCAATCGATGGTTATCATCCAATAATATCGATATTATCGATACAATCGATATTTTGGTTTATTTGAATGTATTATACTTTTAAATCTATCTATAGTATTATCACATAAATAACCACTCACGTCATGCAATCGATACTATCGACAGATTGTCCTATAAAATAGGATAGCTGATTTTTCGATGTAAACTATCGATGATAAAACTATCGATAATCTGGCAACAATACCCGAGTGCCGCCCTCGTGGTCTATGCGCGTTTACTACATTATACTGCTAACAATAGCCAAGTGGAACCTATGTTATGATTACGTTTATTTACAAAAAAAATATAAAAACAGTACATCCGTTTTCTGGTGATCACAAGGGTGACGAGTTGCTACAAAGACTAGGCGCTACGTTAACAAGATGCGAATTTGTCCAGGCGATTAGCTATGGCGACCGTTTACTTTTCGGACAAAATGCTAATTTGTCCGCATGATTTATGTCGAGTTGCTTTATAGACGACTTTACATTGAGCACTAGTTGCAAATTAGTCCACATGATTTTTAGACAAGTTGCCGCATAAAACGACTTGCGTTTTAGACCGTCTGATACTAACCAAATCCAAGCCTGTGTGATATGTCTAGCAATTTTTTTTATAATTTTTTCAGTTTAATACGCGTAAGTCCCGAATCTCGCGCTATTTTAATTTGTATAATATTGGCTGAATGCCTTTTAATTATTCAAAGTTTAACTCGAGAAAATTAACCTAACGAATGCTATATATTATTTTTTATCACAGTTGCTCATAAAGTGGATCTTATTCAACCGCTTTTGGGCTCATAATCCAACGTATTACACACGCGTGCGTTATGCATTATCTCGACGCCACTAGTGTGTTATATATAAGTTATCCTGATAAGTTAAATTGGTATCATACTGCTAATTACATGTTAGGTAGATGAACAATTCTTAATTTATCTGGATTATACTGTTTTGATGGATAAAATGAAGTAGGTACAAAAAAAGAGGATTAACTCCAGCAATAAAGGCTGTCTATAAAGTCGGTTTACGAACGATAATTTTCCGTGATAACGTCTTAAAAAAATGATTAAAAATTTGTGTTGTTTTTTTCTTTACTTAAATACAATTTTTTCCGTACCATTACTTATATTTTGTTTTAACCCCCGACAAATGGAAAAAACCCTAAAAAATATTGTATGTCAGACGAGGCTGTATAGGTCAAAAGTCTCTCGCCTGGCCTTTCCGGAGTATAATTAACAAAAAAATATTGCAAACATAGACTTATCACCAAATATTTTGTTTTTTATTATTTTCTTTTCTTTTCAAGTCTTTTCTTTTATTCGCAACTGTGATAAAAAACGTCGTACGATACACGTGTGGAATTGATCTTTGCATCTTGGCTTCTTAAAACGCTCGCTGCCGCTCGCGCGTCATAAACCGCCTCTATGCAAAGATCAATTTACCACGCTTATATCGTAATGTACTATTAACGAAGTAGAGTGCTGTTATGAGCAAACATAAGCTCAATGTTTCTGAGTATACCGTCTGCAATCATTAAAGATTAAGCCCAAGAGACGGAGCCGGCGTATTAATGTTGTATAGCTCTTGTTTCCCTCTATGCGTGTTTATAGGTAGCTTAGGCAGAATACTAGATTTTGATTGAATTCAGGACACAGAATTTAAATGTACAAGTACAGAAGATCCATTTTATAAGCTAATTTAAATAAAAAGCGACTCTCAATACAACGCAATAAAGTCCAAATTCAAGACGCTCAGCGCTAATTACCTACCTGGATATTTACCTACAAGTTGCTCGCGTACTTATTATACCGTTTTAGGGTTCTCTTTTTTTAATTAATTTTTTTATCGTAATATTTAATTACTTATCAGTTATGTGCCTTTACTCTATGTACTTGTAACTTTAACGGAACCAGCGGAATGAACCAGGACTAATAATATTTAGGTAGTCTATAGAAGGTAGGTCGGTACTTACTGAAAGAAAAATATTAAATTACGATTTAAAATATGTACTATTTACCCAAGTGCTTTCGTACATAAACTTATCAAAACTAAACCTGACGTTGTTTAGAATCCACCCCATTGCTTGCTATTATACTTGTTATTGTAAAGGGCCTCTACGTGTTGACTTCGGCTCCACGCACGCCTTCCAAAGGTCCTGGGCTCCATAGCCCCGTGATACAGGACGTATAACAGACATTAATATTATTAGTGACGTAAATCACACGAGTCGGCCGCGAGAGCAAGCTTTATACATACAGAACCTCGGTATCAGTAGGCGATCGCGCCTGGCCGGCGGCATTTGTTTGATATGGAGCGTCTGCGTCCGGACGTAGACCACGTTTTATGCTTACGCGCAGAGTGGAATATCCCTGCTCAGGGTAACTTCGACTTTTAAGAGGCATGAAGATTATAGATTGTGTATAGAAAACCTTGTAAACCCCACCCGCCCGCTACTTCGTACGCATGGTGGTTTGATCTTATATACTTCCTCCTGAATGAAAAAACCGAAAATCCGTTGCGTAGTTTTAAAGATCTGAGCATACATAGGGATAGATAGACAGCGGGAAGCGACTTCGTTTTATACTATGTAGAGATTGGCCTTTATGACTAACTACCAGCGCTCCGCGGTTTTACCCGCGTAACTCCCGATCCCGTGGGAATATCGGGATAAAAAGTAGCCTATAACCTTCCTTGATAAATGGCCTATCCAACACAAAACGAATTTTTCAATTCGAACCAGTAGTTCCTGAGATTAGCGCGTTCAAACAAACAAACAAACAAACTCTTCAGCTTTATAATATTAGTATAGATTTAGATGATATGCCCATGCTCTATTAAAGGCGCTGAAGTGCCTAGGGCATGTGTTAGATTAGTTCTCTCAGCTTAGTCGACCATGACCAGAGGAAAGAACACGTAGGTAGCCCCGGACCTTAACGGCTAATAATATTTTTGAATTTGTGAAAAAGATATTAATTTTCAATTTAAGACATTTTCAAAATGTGAAAATACCGTTATTTAACAAGGGTATCTTGAAAAATCCTTAAATTCTTAGTAAATTACGGTAATTTTATTAATTTCATGCAAAAAAATTACAATTATTTTAGTAATGTCCTAGGGGTACGGTACCACAAGTACCAAAGAAGTACTTGTTACTTAGTACCCTCGTAGGTACTTGTAGAGGTTTTGTTACACACTGTATAGGGTGAATATACATGCAGAAATATGAAGTAATAATCAACAAAAGGGTGGGAAAGGGGGATTCTTTATTGCGGAAAATCAAGAGGTATCCGGGTATAGTCATATTTTTCTTTTTTGTATACGCGCTGTTTTCCGTAATGAGACATCTTCAGTAAATCCTTTTTGCTCAGGACCTATCTCATCTCAGCTTTGTCGACCGTGTCCAGAGAAAAGGACTTGTCGATACGTCCAACTAAGCCGCGGGCTTCATCAAGATGTTTTCCTTCATCGTAAGAATAGTGTCAAACACACTTAAGAACATAGTGCACTCTCTATTTCGTTTATTTATAACAACCCAAAACGGTTGTACCTTGAACTTAGCTTAGTTCAAGGTACGACCGTTTTGGCTCATCAATTCGGTCACTCGATGAAAACCTTAATAGATGCCCATTCGAAAATCGACTTTTAATAGGTTTGGGACAAATTCGCGAATGCCATATTCGCTGAATAGCCGATTCTATTTAGGGCTCTTTAAAACAAAGACTTATTCTTGAATTATTTTTTTCTCGAAATGCCATATGTATTGCAATATGTACATACATGCACATACATATATGTATTCAAAATTAACTGAAAGTTCAACTTAAATATTACCTATAACGACTGGGAACGAGGTCACATCGTAAATAGGTATCATAGTCTCAGTGTCAAAATGTATTATAGTACATTACGATACAAGTGTGGTCACTGGTCAATTGATCATTGCATAGAGGCGGTTTATGACGCGCGAGCGTGTCAATATACCGAGATGCTATGATCAATATCCACACGCGCATCGCACGACTTTTTTGATCACGGTTGCGAATAAAAGAAAAGACTTGTTAAAAAAAATAACTAAATATTTGTATATAAAAATCGAAAAATGTTAATATTATTTTTAATGTTCTTAAGAATTTTCGGTTGTTTACTATTTTTTAAGCAATTTTTTTATACTAATATTATAAAGCTGAAGAGTTTGTTTGTTTGTTTGTTTGAACGCGCTAATCTCAGGAACTACTGGTTCGAATTGCAAAATGATTGTGTTTGATAGTCCATTTATCGAGGAAGGCTATAGGCTACATTTCATTTTGATATTCCCACGGGATCAAGACTTACGCGGGTGAAACCGCGGGGCGCAGCTAGTATTATCTAAGTTTTTAGAAGAGAAATTAGTCATAACAAATGTCTGAAATTGCAAGAGCTACGAGTATGTAACTTCGCTTCCTTTTAGAACGTAGACGAGCACTAAGATTTTTGTTGGAAATTCGACCTCTAAAGACCCCCTCGAACTCGATATTCCTGCGGGACTCAGACGTGTAAAACCGCGGGGAAAAGCTAGTCCTACTAATATTATAAATGTGAAAGTTTGTGTGTGCGTGTATGTGTGTGTGTATGTTTGTTACTCCTTCAAGCAAAAACTACTGGGCCGATTGCAATGAAATTCGGTATGTAGATAGCTAGAGGCCTGGATTAACATATAGGCTAATTTTTATCCCGATTTTCCCACGGGATCAGGACTTACGCGGATGAAACCGCGGGGCGCAGCTAATATTATAAATGTGAAAGTTGGTGTGTGCGTGTGTGTGTGTGTGTATGTTTGTTACTCCTTCAAGCAAAAAATACTGGACCGATTGCGATGAAACTCGGTATCTAGATAGCTGAAGACCAGGATTAAGACATAGGCTACTTTTCCCGATATTACCACGGGATCGGGACTTACGCGGGTGAAACCGCGGGGCGCAGCTAGTTATTAATATAGGACTTTTATAAACACAGCCGTGGTTATCCACAAGCTTTTTTTAGTTCCGAGATCATTATCACGTTTTCTAAAGTGTCACATTGAAGGCAATCCTGCGAGTATATGAATATGGCATCAATACCTGCCAACACACTCACCACTAGCCACTAACCTACTTTCTTTGCGAGTAAGAAAGACAAAGAAAACATGTTTATTAAAAGCTTCAGTAACGGGAATTAATTTCCTGCCTTTTGTTGATATTTCTCACAGTCACGCTATTTAATTAACTTTATTACTCTTCTTCTTTTGACTGATATTGTTAAAATTTATTTGGAAGTACGTCTTCTTCTTCCATTCTTCTCAGCTTCATTTCACTCGTATCTCATACAGCCTTATGAAGACATATTCAATTCATCCATCTTTTCTTAGGTTGTCTTCTTCCTTTCTATCCCTCTACATTCATACTCATGTTCTTCTTTCATTTCTTCTCTCTTCATTACATGTCCCTACCGAAAAAAGGACTCGTTGGAAAAGTTTTTATTCCACTGCCGTCTTCCTACCTTCACTCGCGTCTCAGGTCTCTGTTTATATGCCAAAGGACGTGGTGTTCCGTCGCTTCCGCGGACAAATTCCACAAGCACAGACTAAGACGAAAGTGTAGTATCATGGAAGTGCTACTAACATAGTTCTAAGCTATCTTTTTAACACATTCAATTATTATTATAAAATATGTATGTTAGTATGCTATAAGGTATGTATCTATGGGCCTTTGTAGCCTGAAATAAATAATTTATTTATATGATGGTCTTGGAGTCACGAGCGTATAAGTGTTTGTTTTAGGAAAGCGTGCTACATCTTAGATCGCATCGTTACTTACCGTGTGAGAAGTGGTCAAATCCTGACCTGTATTTTTTATTAACCCCCGACGCAAAAACGACGGGGTGTTATTACCGTGACGTGTCTGTGTGTGTGTCTGTCTGTGGCATCGTAGCTCCCGAACGGTTGAACCAATTTTGATATCATTTCTTTTGTTTGAAAGGTGAATTAGTCAGGAGTGTTCGTAGCTGTTGATCGAAATTGGTTCAGCCATCTGAAAGCTATGGGGGATAAAAGTCGGGGGTTTATAAATTCTAAAGTTAATTCTAAAAAAGGCTACTTTCAGACTTCCTCTAATATACACGTTCCTTATTTCGTCTAACTTCGTTACTCCACAACTCTCAATATTCACATCTCCGCTGCATGCAAATTAATTTGGTTACTAAGTCCTTTTAATAGGTATTTGGTAAACGTCTGAAGTGAAATAGGATTAGGTATACGCTTCCGACGGCGGCTACAACCAGACAGGCCACCGCCTGGTTGTTGAAGGAGACGTCTTACGACACGGAAATTCGATTACCCTACCGTAATTGGGGCACCGTGTGTGACCACCTTTGAATTGAGCCGAGCGTTACCTTAGATAAGACTTGTTACACCGTACGGAGATTCGCTCGTCTATTTCCACGACTAAAAATATATATTATTTTATAATAGGTATTTTGTAAAATGTTTTTGAGCGTCCTTGTAAATAATTTAAAGTGCATGTAGGTATTATGGTCCAGTCAATGGGCAATAAAAACAAGTAAAATATATAAGTAATATTATCATTTGAGGTGGTATTGCCAGAGACAAAATATGAGTCATCAGGACTGCGGGTCAGTCCATGGATCATTTATTCCAATGTCCAATGTGGCCCTGTACATTGACGACATTCACGACATCAATGATGCTGCCGTCACTATGGCACAGAGTTATCTATCTTCTTCTATACATATAAAATGCTTTGTCCTGACTGACTGACGGATCAACGCACAGCTTAAACCGTTGATCGTAGAAACCTAAAACTTGGAGGGTGTGTTCTTTGTATGACGTAGGCATCCGATAAGAAATGATTTTCGAAAATTCTACCCCTTAGGGAGTGAAAAAGCGGGGCAAAGTTTGTATGGGACAAAGTGATTCCTTGGTCCAATCCACTTCAAATTTTGCATAAACATTCTTTAACAGAATTGATGGAAGATGTCTTCGTATTTTATGAAATTCATCCTGTAACGGGGTTAAAAAGGGATAGAAAGTTATTTTGGGGGGTGATTTGCTTCGAAGTTGATATCAATAGGTACTACTTACTGCTTTTGATAAATAACATTTTACTTGGATACATGGTTGAAAACTCAATCCGATTTTAACTCAAGTCTCAACAAATAAAACCTATTTCTGTCATTTTCGACTTCTACGCGGACAAATTCGCGGCCAAAAACTACATAATATAAACAGAAGAAGATAAGGCTGTGTTAAAGTTGTTCTTGTAAATCGTATCGGAAGGTATAACAAACTGCCCTGAGTGACCAAGGCAGTCTATTTAGATGCAATTCAATTTGATCTATCAAGCTATAAAGGGCATAGGGTCCGTCTATTGCTTACCACGGTACACGCGATGCCACTTTGATATGTCCTTCTACCATAATTTAATGATTTCATTATAACGATCTAATGATATTGTAACCAAAAGCTGTTTACAGCCAAGTGCATTAAGAGGAAAGGGTACCGGGCGCTCTCTCCATACAAACGTAGTCGACCTTTTCCTTCCTGAATACTGACACTAGTGCAAATATTTTTGTCGCATAAAACTTATAACATGCAATGACCATGCTCATATGATTAGTTTTTTTTTGTTTTTGAATTTTAATTTCTATGATAATTAGAAAATGAAGACATAAGGGTATAGTCATGGCAGTTATAGGTTTTATGCAACAAAAATATTTGTGCTAGTGTTATTTTCCAGGGAGGAAATAGTCGACTACGTTTGTATGGAGAGAGCGCCGGTACCCTTTCACCTTAAGGCAATGATGTCGGACATTCGCCCGTAAATTATTTTTGGTTTATCATTGAAGTGTCTCCAAAATTGTAATGTCTCGTTTTTTTATAATCTTCGGATCTATAACTTAATTTGTCAACTACTGAAACGTAAATTAGTGTTTTGAAAATCTGAAAAAGTAAAAGGGAACCGTTTGAGTTGGTATGGACATGTGATCAGAAGAGAAGAGACGCATGAACTAGAAGAGTGATGAGTATGAATGTAGAGGGATGGAGAGGAAGAGGACGACCTAAGAAAAGATGGATGCACTGCGTGAGACAAGACATTGAGAGAGATGAATGTTAACGATGAGATGACGACTAATAGGAGTGAATGGAAGAAGAAGACATACTGCGGCGACCCCAAATAAATTGGGATATGGGCAGGAAGATGATGATGATGATGATGATGATGATGAACCATATCAACCATATTTGTGGGTTTTTTTATCCTAATATTTTTGAAATAATAAATGATTTATTTGGAAAAAAAGCCATATCCTAAAATAGAACGAGTGGGTAAAAGGTTAGTTGTTTGATATCGTGGACTCGACCTACGTGGACTGTAGGTAAGTCGTACGAATTTCAGGTTAACTCTACGATATGTAAATGCTAGCTGAGCCCCGCGTTTTTACCCTGTTTGATGTCTCTATAAAAGTGACATTGTTACTAAGAAACAGGTCGTTAAATAATATATGTGCGCTCTATTATAATAAATTACCTAAAGATGTATATATGTCCATTACCAGGTTCAAAACTTTTATAAATAATAATAATAATACCTTATAGACTAACATACATATTTTATAATAATAATTGAATGTGTTAAAGAGATATCTTAGAACTATATTAGTAGCACTTCCATGATACTACACTTTCGTCTTATTCTGTGCTTGTGGAATTTGTCCGCGGAAGCGACGGAACACCACGTCCTTCGGCCAGAAGCTTTCGTCCATAACGCGAGGCATATAGCTGTTTGGTACTCGCACCACAAACGCCTTGAAATTGACGTTTCGATGCGACTCCAGCATATGCACCCACAGCGTACAACCCAGCTGCCGGCGTACGTACTCGACGATGTCCTTCGTCCCGACGGTGTAGTGCAGGCGGGAGATGTACACCGGAGTGTTAGGCAAAAACTGCATAAAGCATAAGCAGTTTCTTGTGCCTTCTTCTCATTTGTGGGCGCGTTCCGAAGGCACACATCCTAACTTATAGTGATCTTATACCTAGGTATTAAGCATTCAAAGGAATAAAGATTTTTGACGTTTGACTTTTGAACTACAAACTTTATCATCCCTATTTACCTCTTTCCAGGTCGAATTTACCACGATGCAACGATAACATCAAATAATTTTATGATTTATTTAGTAACTTCGTGAATCGTGTCTCACTTCGTGCAACGTGCTTCACTTCGTGCATCGTGCCTGACTTCGTGCATCGTGCTTCACTTCGTGCATCGTGTCAGACTTCGTGCATCGTGCCAGACTTCGTGCATCGTGCTTGAAGTCGTACACCGTGCATCGCTTCGTGTCCTTAAATGGCTAATACCAATTTAGCCTTAAAATTATCAAATCTTAGGTGAGTCATAATTAGTAAGTTTAAAGGGGAACGCACACTATAGACTTCAGATATGAAATCGATCTATATTTGGTATTAATATTTTATGTGTTACTTTTCTGTCGATCGATTAGTCTTTGGTCTATATAAGCAATCGTTTAAATACATATTTATAAAAAAGCTAATATTTATTTATGACATATTTTATAATGACTTGGCAACTCTTAATTTATCATTATCTCCGCGATAAAACTGTTAAATTAATTGCTTAATTGTAAGTAAGTAAAATATAGGAAATAACTACGTTTACTTATAATTATTATTCAAAAATCAGTTGTTATACAAAACTTTCGAAAAAAAAGTTCGAATTTTTAATACTCGTATTACAAAAATAGGGAAAACTACCTAAAAACAGGTCATTAGATAAATATTTGCTTTATTGTAAATCTGAAAAATAATTCGTTTATTTATTTTCTTGTTATTTTGTCCCTAATTTCAAGGTATTTAAAAAACTTTTAATTAGTGGCGCAAGTACCTAATATTTTAGTGAGCAAGTAGGTGAAGTAGGTACTGGTACCGGTATACGGGCTGTTTCCCGCGGTTGAACCTCTTTAGTTGGTTTCTTTTTGCGTGAGGACGAAGTAGGCTTGCCCAGCACCTACTACCCTCTCAGCTTAGTCGACCGTGTCCAGAGGATAGAGAACTTGTAATTACTTCTGAAGCCAACTAAGCCGCGGGTTTCATCACGATGTTTTCCTTCACCGTGAGAGCAATGTTAATTAGCGCACATACTTTTTTACCCGCAACGGAACGGAGGACGCTAAGGATATGCATATTTAGGGTGAGATGGTGTTTGTGTACACTTTTTGCATTTACTACAAAACGGGTGGACCGATTTTTTTTTAAATTATTTATTTAATTAAAAAGTACACAATTTCTTACAAACTAATTTCCCGCCAAACTGCAAAGTGCAGTTTGTTGGCGAGCGCGCGCTTATTTATTTAGATAAGGTTTTCTGTGAAATATTTGTGATTCATGGGCGAAGGTTTGTAGCTAGTTGTTACTTTAATTTCTCACCACGGGACGCAGTAATTTACTTACATTTTATTACTAAACAAACATACATTAAAACATACATACACTGCAAGTTAAATAAAAGCTTTTAAAAAGGCCTCATTTGCTCCAAAACGGTTTCACCGATTTGGATTCGTTAAGACAAATTCATCGGTGCACGGCCGGCCGGGATTTGAACACATGACCTTCGGAATGAAAGTCGAGCATGGCAAGTAGGTAAAATACGTCTAGTTTAACATGCTACCTGTCTGAGATTATAAATAATCTCAAAACAGGATAATGACAAACATTGAAATGTTTGTTAATCTACATCACGGACCAACACGGATATGGGAAATTGAAAATTCGGGTGCAAACGTGTTCGATCCTTCGTAGTTATCAAACGGTTGATTGGAAATCTGATGATACTTCTGTATACGTACGGTCGGCTGCATAAGTACAGACTCACCGTAGAGCTTCAAAACGGCTGTTATAAGAATGTTTTTATCACAGTTGCTCATAAAGTGGATCTTATTCAACTGCTTTTAGGCTCATAATCCAACGTATTACGCACGCATGCGTTATTACCTCGACGCCACTAGTGTGTTATAAGTTATCCTGATAAGTTCAATTGGTATCTTACTGCTAATTACATGTTAGGTAGATGAAACATTCTTAATTTATCTGGGTTATACTGTTTTAATGGATAAAATAAAGTAGGTAAGTACAAAAAAGAGGTTTTACTCCAGCAATAAAGGTTTTCTATAAAGTCTGTTTACGAACGATAATTTTACATGATAACGTCTTAAAAAATAATTAAAATTTAGAATTTTTTTTCTTTTATTTAAATATAGTTTTTCCCATACTATTATATTCTGTTTTAACCACTGACAAATGGAAAAAACCCTTAAAAAATATTGTATGTCAGACGAGGCTGTATAGGTTAAAAGTCTTTTGCCTGGCCTTTCGGGAGTATAATTAACAAAAAAATATTGCCTCAAAAAATGTTTACAAACATAGACTTATTACCAAATATTTTGTTATTTATTATTTTCTTTTCAAGTCTTTTCTTTTATTCGCAACTGTGATAAAAAACGTCGTACGTTACACGTGTGCTTTGATAATTCCATACTCGGCTCTATAGACGCACTCGCGTTCCGCTAGCGCGTCATAAACCGCCTCGATGAAATGATCAATTTACCACACTTGTATCGCAATGTACTATTTCAACACAAGCAAGATTTTAGGCACCTGCTTTAGTTGAAGTTTAAAGTCTTCTAACTCGTGAATTTATTAAACGAAAATATTAGATTGAAAACATGCCAATAATATTAATTTTTGAACTCTACTGGGTGATGCAATTATGCAGCCGACTGTACATACTTGTGTGTGAGCGGTGTTGGCTTAGTGGTGGTTACTTCGCCTTGCACCAATGGATTTACCTTAAGAAAAAATTATGTGCGCTAATTGTCATTGCTCTTACGGTGAAGGAAAACATCGTGATGAAACCCGCGGCTTAGTAATTTCCAGAAGTATAGACAAGTTCTCTCCTCTGGACATGGTCGACTAAGCTGAGAGGGTGGTATAGGTACCGGGCAAGCCTAATCCATGCAAGCACTAACTCGTATTGTGCACATAAAAGGGAAAGACGCTGGCGTTTAAAACACAAGTTTTCTTAGTTTAAAAGCCAGAGTTCCACGTACTGAGACTGTAAGTTCAACAATAAAGATATTATTATATTACTACAGAGCCCTGAATAGTATGAATTAAAGTTGCTGGCGCTGTATACATCATTATTAAAAAAATCAATATTGTTATTAAATAATTGTACTATGATGTACCTATATGAGTTGTTTTCCGCAACTAGACCTTTGTATTTGGGTCCTTTTTGCGTGACAATGGAGTAGGCTCGCCCACCTCTCAGCTAAGTTGACCGAGTCCAAGGGACAGAACTTGTCGATCATACTGGAGCCAACTAAGTCGCGGGTTTCATCACGATGTTTTCCTTCACCGTAAGAGCAATGTCAATTAGCGCACATACATTTTTCTTAACATAAATTCATTGATACACGGCCGGCCGGGATTCGAACCCACGACATTCCTAATGAAAGTCGAGGTATCTACCAGAATCTCGAATATTACAAAAAAATCCGTGAACGCTCCCGGTACCGCCTTAGTGTGCATAGCGCTTAAGCTACAATCCCACGGGAATTTCGGAATCAAAAGTATCCTAAGCTACCATTAGTACCTATGCCAATTTTCATCCAACTCCCAGTGAAGACAAACAAATAAAAAAAACAGAAACAACATGGGGGATGGTGATTGTGTCAGCGGTACCTTTTTTACTTTTAAGATATTCTACCAAATTTAGTTGGTTTTGCTTTAAACAGATATGGCAACCCTACTTGTCTATTTCTGAATACCAGTCCTCTCTATTCCAACCTTTTTTGTATACAAAAATAGGCTTGCATTTGACCTAATCTCAGTTGATGGGAAGCGAAGATGAGGTCGAGGAGCTTATTTCTAGACTTCACTGCTATTTATACATATAAAATGCTCGGAAAACGGATCAACGCATAGCGTAAACCGCTGATCATATAGACCTGAAACTTGAAGGGTGTGTTCTTTGTGTGACGTAGGCACCCGATAAGATTTTCCCGAAATTCCACCCCTAAGGGTGTAAAAAAGGGGGGCAAAGTTTGTATGGAACAACGTGATTCCTTGGTCCATTTTCAACTTCTACGCGGACGTAGTCGCGGGCAAAAGCTAGTCATGAATAAATAAAGAACCCGGAACACATTGAAAAATGCATGTACTAATGTTTACGTAAGCATTTTAATAATTGCAAAAACTTGCATTCGTATATTTGTACGGTTCCTAAGTAATTACTTAGTGCTTGTTCGTGATGTTTGATCATGTTTGTAACATCTTTACTTAAACAGCGCAGTTTTGAGTTAATAAAGCTTGTTGATTCTTTTTCTAATGTTAGTCCATGGAATGAATCGATTTCATATCCAAACGTTAAATTTTTCAAAAAAGGTTTCGAATGGATGCAAACTGAAAGATAACGAGTAGAATTAATGCGTACAAAGCGATGCACCTCTGTGCAATGTGCATCGTCTGGGACGTACTAAGGATAGGCGTTCGGGGGAAAAGTTCCAAAGTTTTGTGTAAGTTGTGTAGATACTTAAGTTTTATTTGTACATAAGGCATAAATAAAGAGAAACTGATAAAAAACTTATAATAGCTAAAAGTAAGGTTGATAAAAATAAAAGATAGGTAGTTAAAAATTACCCGTATAGTTAACAAAAAAAAATTAAAGGCTTTTTTGTCATTTTTGGGAATGTTCTGCAAAAGTTAACATTTACAAGTTAACAAAACAATTGAAAAATATATTTTTTTTAGAAAACGGAAATGCAAGCAATCCTTTGCTATAAAATGTGACACCAATATCTTTAGGTTTTTTTACAAGACCAAATTTGTAATATTGCTTTTTTATAGGCGTATCATCTAGCTGTATAATCGGTTAATAAGTAGTTTTTTACGTGAAGAAGTAAAAACATTTTGTAAGTATTTATATTATTAGTAAGCTTTCAAACAAGCCTAACTTATTAGGGCTAGATAATGCTGTGTGCAATAATATTCATAATTTCGCCTTAGGCGCCCATGCTCGTCCACCATACGTATGGAAAAAGCACGTGCCACGTCTACTCATTTAATTATTTTGTTTCTCAAGCATCAACCACCAAACGGCCCACGCTCAGGGCATCCTAATTGCGTCTCTGGCTGTACCTATGTGAGAAAGAGCACGTGGTATGGTACATCTAAGCGAGGCTACTCGTTGGATATTAATGCTGGTTTCATCGCACATCGTCGCACACTATATCATAATATATTATTGTCAATTTTCTCGATGTTCATAATAAGTACATAGTACAATCAGCAAAGGACTGAGGGTAACAGTTTTAAATGTGTGTTCATCAATTTTCGGCGCTCTTATTTTGAAAGCTTTAGTGATAATAAGCAGAATAATTAACAATTACTGAACCGTTTAAAAAAAAAAACGCCAAAATATGCACCTGTTATCCTCAGTCCTTTGCTGACTGTACATAGTACGTATTAATCAATCTACTGCGATCTAACGGCTGCACTCCAGAATGTAAGGCGGACAATAGGAAAAATAACATTTAACAGTACGTATTTTTAGAGTTCCGTACATCAAAAGGTAAAAAACCGATCAAGTGCGAGTCGTACTCGCGCGCCGAGGGTTCAGTACATTAGTTTCAAATTTCTTTCTCTACCCTTGCCGTGGTATGATAAGTACCAATTTATCTTGACCCCTACTTCGTTTGGGCGCCTATACAATATATGGTTCAAGTTAAATTGGTTCAACTATGTATGTTTGGGGACATTTTTTTAACTTTTTTATATTTCGGATTTTTCCCTTTACTTGTGCTATAAGACCTTGCTTTTAACCAAATTTCCAGGTCAACCGAAACCCATAGGTTTTGAATCGAAAACCTATATGGTAGTTCCCGTTGACCTAGAATCACGAAATTCGGCAAATTTTCACGAAAATGTAAATTTGCCCATATCTTTTTATCGTGTTGACCCAGGACCTTGATTTTTATACACCTAATAGGGACTATAGACCTCTGTATCTGGTATGAATTTCAACTTGCTTGATCCACCCGTTCCTAGGAAAATCGGTGGTTACACACGGACAGACAGACAGACAAGAAAGTGATCTTATAAGGGTTCCTTTTTTTACCTTTTGAGGTACGGACCCCTAAAAAAGGAATCTTATAAGATCACTTTCTTATCCATCTATTTTCAAAAGTGCTACATTCTCACTCAGGGAAATTAACAAATTGGAAACACTTTTCATCAAATCAATGGCTTATTCCCAGAGGTCCGGGACTGTTTCATACTTTGCTTCCCAATGGGTCCAAGACATTTTCAAATAGATAATATTTCCTTTATCAACAGGTCCATGAAATAAATAAATATTACAGGACTTTCCACACATCGCCATCTAGCCCCAAGCTAAGTAACTAGACTTGTGTTACGGGTGCTAGGCAACTGATTACTACTTATATACTTTTCTTTTGTAAATATATACTTATAATACATAGAAACAACCAGACCACAGACAAATATCTAAGCATAAATACTTGCCTGAGGCGGGAATCGAACCCGCAACCCTGTGTTTGGCAGTCCGGCATAGTGGCCATTGTGCCAACTGGGTCCATGAAATGATTTTGTACAGTATGTGGTACAGTTAGCAATAATGTCCCAAGTTTAAAATTTAACCCGATGTTGTATGTGTAGCTCGGTTTACTCAGTGGTTAGAGACTTTCAAGAAAATTATAAACATTAACATTTAATCTATTAATTAAAGTAGGTGCTCGAGATACAAAATGTTTTAATCTATCTAAGAGTTTAGGGCCCCTTCAAAAATTACCACCACATTCTCAGAATCGACATTCATCTGCTTGATTAGTATTTCGTATTGTTATATTCATATTAAATAATTAACAAATATTGCAGGACATTCCACACATCGCTATCTAACCCCAAGCTAAGTAACTAGACTTGAGTTATGGGTGCTAGACAACGGATATACCTACCTACTACTTATATACTTTTAGTTTGTAAATATATACTTATAATACATAGAAACAACGACAATATCGTAGATTTTGTATTCCTACCTAATGAATTTCAGTTTCTAGATTGCGTTCAAAACCCTCCCCTACATATAGGCCACCCGTTGCACCTCGCCTCAAAGCTCATTATGAATTCTCGGCCTCGTCTACCTCGTCCATCATTCCTGCATACGAAGTGGAGATTTCAGTCTGTCAATCGTGGCGACTCATAATTGATCGTATTAATTACTCAAATTGTCCGATATTACCTTGTAAATGGACTACCTGACGGAATTCTGAATGCATTCCATGCACGTATAGTGATTCCTAGGCCTTTATGGTATTACTAACATTTACCAGTGACTTTATCCGCGTAAGGAGTTTTTCAGAATACTTTTTTATCCGATGCCTACGTCATACAAAGAACACACACTTCATGTTTCAGGTCTTTACGATCAGCGGTTTAGGCTGTGCGTTAATCCGCCAGTCATTCAGGACAAAGATTTATATATTTTATACATGAAGTGTTGGCATGTGCTCGCATAGTTTTTCGAAACTTTGTGCAATCGATCACTAGAAATAACTAATTTGATTAATTTAATAAGACACTAATCATCGGGATTATTTGCGATTTTTGGCGTTTTGCAACTTGCACCGCACACCATGCGGTTTTTATTTTTGTTTCTGATCATGCTCACTAAAGTCAAGATTACAAATATTTTTAAAGGTTTATTTAAAATGCAGCCGTTCCACTTAAAGCATATTTGTATTCGGAGCATTTGGAGTCTCCAATTCTTTATCAATAAGGTAACACGACGTATCATAGTATGTCCCACAATTTTTGTTTATAAAAATCTTGAAGCTGGTTATGAACATGCTAACAGTTGTCAATTAAATCTGATAATTGGTTTATAAGTAGGTATAAACAACAAGGTATAGTTTACGTTTCTAATCGGTATTGAGGTAATGGCTCTCGGCAATCGTGATCAGTTGACCACATCAGGGTAATCAGGCATTATGGTCATTTCGAATTATGGAGCTTTAACATCGAAATAGCTGATGGATAACTAAACTACGTGTCATACTTAGGCATTATGTTATTTGACATTGCTGTTACGGTGAAGGAAAACATCGTTATAAAACCCGCGGTTTAGTTTTCCGCTGACGTATGGACGAGTTTTTTCTTTCTTGATACGGTCGACTAAGCTACGTTCTAGGCAAGTCTACTCCATTTAATAAATGTCCCAATAGCATCTATACCAATCTGAATATATTAAAGTTAATCGCTATATAAGTCATCAAGATTAGATTTAAAGTCAAATGTTTTTATTTTCCAAAAGTAGCAGACTTAAGAGGAAAGGGTACTGGGGGCTCTCTCCATACAAACGTAGTCGACTGTTTTCTCCCTGGGTAATGACACTAGAGCAAATATTTTTGTTGCATAAAACTTATAACTGCCATGACCATGACACTATATTTCGTTTTTTTTTGTTTTTTAAATCTTAATTTCTATGGTAATTAGAAAATGAAAAAGAAAACCAAAACATAGGGGCATAGTCATGGCGGCTATAGGTTTTATGGCACAAAAATATTTGTGCTAGTGTCATTATCCAGGGAGGAAACAGTCGACTACGTTTGTATGGAGAGAGCGCCGGTGCCCTTTCACCTTAAGGACACATTCACGGAAAGTGTCAAAATGTTAGCAAAAGTATAGCTACGGTTACGGTTCATGTTCCGGTTAATCCGTCAAAGTTTTACGTATTTTAAAGATATCAAATGAATCTGACAACACTTGTCTGTAGTATGTATCAAATTAATTTCAAAATAATATGCGTTTAATACAAAAATAAGCGTTATTCGTATGCTCTTCCCGCAAAAACTATGAAAATAGACCGGCTTTCAGTACAAAGATCTCAATAACTTCAAATAATAATACGATAAAATAGAAATATTAAACATTAATTCGTTTAGAAAAGATACGACAAAAATACAATTACTCCATAAACCACAAAAATAGATCAGCAATCTTCCACCATGTTTTGCTAATTCACGTAAAGCTTATTTTCATAGAAATAAGGTTGATTGTATTTGTCTCACTTCGATGTATAAAGTAACGACCATTTTGAATGAAAATTCAGTCTAGATACATCAGGCGCGTCAAATCGTAAATGCGTCTTTAAGTGGCAGAAAGTTTCTTTGTTGTATAAATAACTAGCAGCGCCCCGCGGTTTCACCCGCGTAAGTCCCGATCCCATGGGCATATTGGGATAAAAAGTATCCTATGTCCGTCTCCTGGCTCTAAGCTACCTCCCTAACAATTTTCACCCAAATCTGTTCTGCCGTTCTTGAGTTATAAGTGGTGTAATTAACACGACTTTCTTTGATATATATAGACTAGCTGCGCCCCGCGGTTTCACCCGCGTAAGTCCCGATCCCGTGGGCATATTGGGATAAAAAGTATCTTATGTCCGTCTCCTGGCTCTAAGCTACCTCCCTACCAATTTTCACCCAAATCTGTTCTGCCGTTCTTGAGTTATAAGTGGTGTAACTAACACGACTTTCTTTTATATATATAGATTTGGCCTCACCCAAAATGCTGACCCAGAAGAATAACTTTGTGGCTTAAATTAAAATATATTCTATTATTCGAATACTAACTACAACTAGTTGAACTGAGAACAGGTGCAACTGTTTTCAGAACAAGTTTGTGATTTCGGGTTCCGTTTGTGAACTTTTTTCTATCTATCTAATCTAAAAGATCAATTTTTGAGGAGAGCTATTCAGTTCATCACTCAATTTGAAGTTACTACTTTTTAACTAAAAAAGAATCATTGGAATTGGATCTCATCCGACGTATTCAGTGGCAACCTTTTTGTCCGTTTTTGGATGAAATATGCAATCAAAAATCTCTGACCACACAAAAAATCGTAAAACCTGTAGCTATGCCGAATTTCGATCAGATGGTTGTAAAATAGGACTAGTATTGGAATACCAACATCCATACCGACAGAGTAAAGCAATTTTTTGTTAAAATTAAAGTCAGTGTTTGGATCGGTTTGTTAATTACTAAACCCTATTGACTCTCTGGTGACCTCTGTGGCTCGTCTAGCGAACTAGCCGGCGACGCCGAAGATTGTGGGTTCGATTACCGTCTCAAACTAGTATTTATGTAAAGTATTGGAACGAAGTTCCTTATCGCGCGTTGCGAAAGGGGGCTAGACGGAAAAAATTAAGACCAAAAGTTGTAACGACACTTTTTGATTTTATTACAATTCCTTCACTAATTAATCGAAAGGAACTTCGTCCCATCCGGGTGTCCCTTGTCTCCTAGGTATATTAAGTAAAAGTATATACGTATTCTATCCCTGTCTAGCTACCATAACACAAGCCGAGTAGCTTAGCTTGGGACTAGATGGCGCTGTGTGGATTGTCCTGTAATATTTATATATTTTTTATTACACGAGACGAAATAATTGACAAAAATATATGTACCTACACCTGAAAAGGACCTACACCTGAAAATAATATCAGCAAAATTATCTGCTAAAATATGTAAGTACCTAAATTTAACATGCAATAAAATATTTCATTCATTCATTTGACAAATAAATTCACGTAAGTTCTCAACGTTTTTTTTCTTATTTCCAATTGGCATTCGTTACATTATAATTATATACCAATGGAATCCTAGCAATTTAACGCCACAAGTACTCCTCTAATGACGATGTAATTGCAACTAACTTGTCAATTATTGTCCGATAGGCGTAGTTTCTAATGAAACACCGCATTTGATGTTTATGTCGTAGTTAATTTCAGTTAAATAAGGACGGACGGTAATTATAAATTATTAGCAACATCGGTGAACACTCTATAGCAGGTACTCATTATTGTTTATACCTAGTCAAAACAGACTAAAGACTTAGATCGGCCGATAACTCGTCGATCGTTCAACTTGAAAGCAAATTCTAATCATCATCATCATCATCATCATCATATCAGCCACAGGACGTCCACTGCTGAACATAGGCCTCCCCCAAAGACTTCCAGAGCGATCGGTCGCATGCTCTCTGCGTCCAACGACTTCCCGCGACCCTAATTAAGTCGTCCGTCCATCTAGTCGGAGGTCGTCCCGCGCTGCGCTTTCCGGTACGTGGTCTCCAATCTAAGAGTTTTCGACTTCAATTCTAATACGAGCTTTCAAATGCAATATGCTCAAAAGCGATGCCTTCGAAAAATGAGACACCTACCTTTTAAAGCTAAGCCTTTAAAAAGCAATGCTTTTAAAAGAGATACTTTTAAGAGTAAAGGGTACCGGAGGCTCTTTCCATACAAACGTAGTCGACTGTTTTCTCCCTGGATAATGATACTAGAGCAAATATTTTTTCTTGCATGAAACCTATAACTGCCATGACCATATTGATCATACCCCTATGTTTTTTTTATAAATCTCAATTTCTATGATAGTTAAAAAATTAAAAAACGCAAAACATAGGGGCATAGTCATGGCAGTTATAGGTTTTATGGCACAAAAATATTTGTGCTAGTGTCATTATCCAGGGAGGAAACAGTCGACTACGTTTGTATGGAGAGAGCGCCGGTAACCTTTCACCTTAATAAGCAATGCCTTTAAAAGAGATGACTTCAAAAGCGATACCCTTAAATAAATACTATTCACACGAGTAATGTAACGCAAACATACACAAATTCTTCTTCACTAATAATCAAAATACTTTGTTATACAGTAGGAGCATGCTTCTGATCTGTTAGAACAGATTTTTATAATACCTACCTAATACAGCGAGTAACTCCCGTAGGAATATCTGGATAAAAAGTTCCCTATGTTATTCCGAATGTATATTGTATACTCATACCAATTTTTTATCAAAATCGGTTTAGTAGTTTCACAGCCTATTCAAAAAATCTTACCTCAGATTAAGTAAATAGACAAATCTCTATTTGAACAATGTCCAAAAACTCCAACTTATTCTTAAATGACTGCGCAATTTTACCCAAGTAAATTTCGAGAAAAAATAATTCACACTAAGCAATACTCCAGAGATCACTGTGCTTAAAATATCAAATTATCAAGCTCGTAAAATAATTTTTACTTTCCTACTTAGTGGAAATGGTAAAAATATTCCGTTGAAAAATAAGTAAGTAGTTGTTAATTTCTGCTGAATCCGTAATTAGTAAAATTAATACCCAGGGATCGAATACGATCTACAAGTGATTAATTTACTTACCTGTTGCAAAATAACTAATTTTAATGATGATATCATTTGCCGTCAGGGACGCGGGTGAAGGGTTGCACGCAGTGATTCCAATTACTTCGTCTCGGGTTTACGAATCAGACATTAAAAAAAATTAAACCTGGCTAAGTTTAATTCGGATTTACAGACCGAAGGTTTAGTTTAAACATGTTTTTTAGGGTTCCGTACTCAAATGGTAATAAGTTGCAAGATTTGACCATACATACAAATATAATATACATACATTGCAAGTTAAACAAAGAATTTAAAAATGGGACCCTATAACTAAAACTTTAGATCCCAATGGGTCGAAGTGTTGCTGGCTATGTCAGCCCCCGATAAGATAAGACTTTACTGTCCGTCCGTCTGTTTGTCTGTCTGTCACCAGGCTCTCATCATCTCTAGTATCTCATGAACCGTGATAGCCAGACAGTTGAAATTTTCACAGTTTTGTATTTCTGTTGCCGCTATAACAACAAATAAGTACCTACTATAAACAGAAAATTTATAGAATCAGTTATACAAAATGGCACGGACCCGGACCTATGTTACCCTTCGTGCACGAGTCCGACTCGCACTTGGCCGGTTTTTTATAAAAAATTGGTCAGCGTTTGACTACTATCTCTTACGATGGTAGTGATGATGCTGTCTAAGATGTAGCACGATTTTCGATAAACGAGGGCTTCGAGGGAAGCGAGAGAAGGTAGGAAGACGGTGGCATGTCACAATAGTACATTACGATATAAGTGTGGTAAGTTGATTCTTTGCATAGAGGCGGCTTATGACGCACGAGCGGAACGCGAGCGTGTTTAGAAGCCGAGATGCAACGATCAATTCCACACGCGTATCGTACGACGTTTTTTGACACAGTTGCGTATAAAAGAGAAAGACTTGTTAAAATAATAAAAGGTTTACAAAATATTTGTGATAAGAAATGTTTATTATATTTTAAGGCAATATTTTTTTGTTAATGATAGGTATTCCCGAAAGGGCAGGCAAATGGCTTTTAACCTATACAGCCTCGTCTGACATACAATATTTTTTAGGATTTTTTCCATTTGTTTTGCTTTGGGAGTAAAAATAGAATATAGTGGAACGGAAAAAAGTATATTAAAGTTAAGAAAAAACAAAACTCCATTTTTGCTAGTTTAAAAACACTTTGTTGGTACCTACTTTTATATTCATCAAAACAGTATAACCCAGATAAATAAAGAATGTTTCATCTACCTAACACGTAATTACCAGTAAGATACGTATTTAACATATCGGGATAACTATAAAGCACTAGTTGGTAATGTAAAACGCACGCGTGCAGAATACGTTGGATTATGAGCCTAAAAGCCGTTTAATAAGATCCACTTTATGAGCAACTGTGATAAAAAGAATGTTTCATCTACCTAACATGTAATTAGCAGGTAGATACGTGTTTAACTTATCGGGATAACTTTATAGCACTAGTTGGTAATGTAAAACGCACGCGTGCATAATACGTTAGATTTCGAGCCAAAAGCCGTTTAATAACATCCACTTTATGAGCAACTGTGATAAAATAGTACATTGTTACCCTAGGTGTGAAAGTCACTCATTGAGTCCCGAGACGGAGTTTGGCGCCCGAGCGTAGCGAGGGCGCTAATAGTTCGAGGGACTTAATGAGTATTTTACCCGAGGTAAACACTGTGCTTTTCATTACGAATAATACATAAAATTCTTCATAATAACGAGAGTGAATGAGAGACTCCATACTACCTCTGGCAGTATGCATGAGCCGTGTGAAGCCATAATTGTTATTCTTTGGTGTTACCTAAAGCAAGGAGGTTAGGTTTTTGAGGTTCCTAATGCGTAATGATACTGATACTGGCTACAAACACATTGCACAAGCCGCGCGAAGCCATAATTTGACATGACAGCAGTCAGTGAAAGCGATTTTCCCTAGGGCTGAAAGTGTTTCTTTCTACACGCTCTTCAGGCATCTTTAGACCTACTTTCGGAGTATGAGTAATGAAAAACAATTTTCCGACCCGTCCTCGTTTTGTGTCTACACAGACCATAGAGGAACTATCGAAGACACAGACCTACGTATCGGAACACGGACAAGTCCACTTGGCGATACAACTAGGCCGGTGGGTGTTAAATCTTACATTGTCTAGTTGTGGGAATAAAAGACACGTCTATCGTATGCTCCTATATGATTATGCCTATGTCTCAATGTACATTTATGTCCATTAATTTTGTTTTTGTCTTTTAATTGCTACAAGGCTTTGATTTTTAAAAAGGTTTAATTCTCGCTAATCTTTCTTAACGAGAATCGATTGCTTTTCCGTGAAATGTTTTGAAAAAATGGATTAAAAGAGGATAATTTTCCAACCTGATAATTACGTTAAAATTCTCTTGAAACGGATATTTCCAACAGGTCATTATTTTCGGATTAATTTGTACTTAGAAAAATAATATTTTTGTTCTGAGAAATTGGGCAAACAAAATCTTTGTTATTTTCTTGAGTTAAGTTAATATTATTTTTAATTTATCTCAGATTTCACGTAGGTATCCAGAAAGCCTACAATATAGGTAAAGCACTTCACTTTTAAAATACATAGATACATATATACACTCATTCACATCTCACACATATTATGAAGTCTGATTTTTTTATAAAACTTAAAACATATTTATTTGACGACTCAGTTGGCACAATGGTCACCGTGCGGGACTGCCAAACACAGGGTTGCGGGTTCGATTTCCGCCTCAGACAAGTATTTATGCTTAGATATTTGTCTGTGGTCTGGTTGTTTCTATGTATTATAAGTATATATTTACAAAAGAAAAGTATATAAGTAGCATATTTGTTGTCTAGCACCCACAAGTCAAGTTACTTAGCTTGGGGCTAGATGGCGATGTGTGGAATGTCCTGCAATATTTATTATTATTAGTAATTTATTGATTGGTTAGGTTAGGTTAGTGCCCAAAAGATACCTGTGCCCATCCACAGGTATCTTTTGGGAGATGTGCTACATCTTAGACCGTTTATGAGATACAGCCTGGTAACAGACAGATTGACGGACAATAGTCTTAGTAAAAGAGTCCCGTTTTAAGCCTTTGGGTACGGAACCAAAAAACAATCGACTCGAATCGACTAGTTCCACCCGTTCCTGAAAAATCGGTGGTGATACACGGACAGGTGGACAATAAAGTGATCTTTAAGTGTTCCTTTTTACCTTTGACGTAATCCTAAAAAAGGGTTCAAATTATTAACCCTTTGTGTAGTTTTGTGTATGTTCATTAAGATCCATATCGCACTGTAAATACAGGGTAATTGGTAATTATACTAGCAAGCCGTTAAGGGCTACTTATGTGCACATTAACGATCTACTTTTGTTCTACGACTATTGAAAAAAATATTGTTAAAAAGTTAAATTAAATTGAGGTTACGTAAATTCTAAATAATCAGCGAACATACATAAAAAATAACATATATATACACGACGAATTGAGAACCTCCTCCTTTTATGAAGTCTGTTACAAATATCAGATTTTTTTAAAACAAACGTCATTAAGACTAAGAACAGTAGATAAAATAAAAAAAAAGTAAAATTTCAAGGTAAATGACCTCTCCGTGTAAGAAACAGCTGATTTTCAGGTAAACTTAACCTGGAAATTTTCAAATAATGTTTAAGTTTCCAAAAGTCGTAGAACAAAAGTTGTTTGTTACGGTGTGCACAGAAGTAGCCCTCACGGTTTGCTAAAACCATGTATACCTTGTATAACATGGCGAACTCGTATTACACTCTATAAATAAACGGCCTGTAATAAACAATAGGTACATATGTAACTATACACCTAAAACAATCATGCCCCGAAGTCATTCTTGATGCATGTCGATAATCAAATACTATTTCGGTAGTACAGGAGCTATTTTAGTTGAGTTCAGTAATTACTAGGGTAAGGCGGGGTATGGGGGAGTGAGGGGGTTGCGAAGTGAAAGCAATAGTGGTAGGTGGCGCTCTCGACGATTTATTGTTTTTAATAACGGCAACAAAGAGAATAAAAGTACGCGGAGAGGCGAGTTGAGTCGCGGAGCAGGGTTGTGTGTGCTCGTGGATGTGGTACAAATAGATACATATTATGTACGAAACCGGCTAAATCGGACTCTCGCACGAAGGGTTTCGTACTATTATAACCCCCGACGCAAAAACAAATGCAAAAAACCCTTAACATTATTGTATGTCAGACGAGGCTGTGTAGGTTAAGTCTTTTGCCTGCCCTTTTGGGAGTATACCTAATTAACAAAAACTGTGGCACTCGGCTACTGCCGTGGTAATGCTATTGCAACGTGCGAGCTTCGTACAGTCGTATATTATACATCCACGTTAAGCGAACGCTCGGCTGAACTACATGGTAGGCGGAGTGGGGGGGTGTTATTTTCGTTACGAAATTAGCTTTAAAAAGTAGTAAACATTACCTAAAATTCTTAAAAACATACTCAAGAATACTTTTTTCTGTTGTTAGATTTTTTGTTTTAGCGGCAACAAAAAAAAAGAATCCGTGAAAATATGAACTCTCTATCAGTGAGATACAGCCTGGTGACAGACAGACGGGCGGACGGACGGTGGAGTCTTAGTTCCGTTTTTACCCTATGCACAATTACCTCATCTATGATGTAGTCTAGGTTTTCATAAATCGTTGTTAGTGTATTCGGTTGCCGGTAGCAGCACCGCCCGGCCATACCAATATGAACACGCGAATGTTTCATACCACTCTTTTCGAGATTATTTCCTAACTTTCGAATATGTCCCGTTTCATTATAATGCATTTTATGCTACTGTCAGTACATTCTACTGAATTAATATTGCACGAAAATGTTATGTCACAATGTTATTTTATTTATTTTTGTCGTGATAACGTCTATTAAATTGATGAAACACCAGCATTCAGAAAAAAGATGACGTCATTGTCACGTTCCCGAAGTGTGTCGTCATGTTTGTTTTATATTGTTTAATAATAATATCGCTCATCTGGGCTTGTGTTATGGTGACGAGTGACGAATAGAAGACTTATACATATAAAGGAAAGACTTATATATATATATTTAGGATTTTTTTTAATTACAAATGAAAAAAAAACAAATTTTCGTCGGTTTCTTATGACGTTATCACGTAAAATTATCGTCCGTAAACCGACTTCACAGACAACCATTTTTTATGTAGAAAATTAGTGAGAAAAAATGTTTTAGAAGGTGGTAAGGATATTTTTTTAAGCTTGAAAAACTGAATGTAGCATGTTTTGAGGGTTCCGTACCCAAAGGGAAAAAACGGGGCCCTTTTACCAAGACTCCACTGTCCATAGACACTGATACAGACAGACAGACGTACGGATACATCCGTCAGGCTGTATCTCATGAACCATGATAGGTATAGACAGTTGAAAATTTCACAGATTATGTATTTCTGTTGCCGTTTTAACAACAAATACTAAAAACAAATTACAATGGTGCGGAACCTTTCGTGCGCAAGTCCAACTCACATTTGACCGATAATAATTCGATTTAAAAAAATTGCCGACACCGGACCATCGGCATTGTGTACATTTTTACCCTACTGC
This sequence comes from Idaea straminata, assembly GCA_951213275.1. NCBI lineage: Eukaryota > Metazoa > Arthropoda > Insecta > Lepidoptera > Geometridae > Idaea > Idaea straminata. The sequence continues at coordinate 16,377,329 of OX577845.1, read as the reverse complement.
GTGACGCAAGGAAGGGTAATGTGTTTATTAATCTATGTATAATTTTTATGTCAATCGATTTTTATTATCAAGAATGATAAGTTATGAAAAAAAAGTACTTCTTCTTTTCGTATGGTGATATGGCTCACCTATTGTTTGTTATAGTTTTCAGATCGCCTTAAGGCCTCTAACTTGACCTAACGACTGCTATTAGAGGTAGCAACCGGGACCAACGGCTTAACGTGTCTTCCGAAGCACGGAGGGGCTCACGAAAACACAGTTTTGCCACTTTACTAATTGGCCACCCATCGAAGTAGTGACCGCGCCAGGCGTCGCTTAACCCGCACGACCGTAAACGATCAGCGAGCGTCGCTTAGCTGTAAGCCTCCTCAAAAAAAGTACTTAATAACCTAACAATTATATCGAACAATTGAAAATAGAGACGAGGTCGAGAATACTAAATAATAATGTATAACATAAACCTACTTATGGTTTATATGTGCTTACGTGCCCGATATGCGGTAGAATATTTTCTGCAAAAATCGGTTACGCTTGTCACCAAAGAGCACACCATAGACGAGCTGCTGAACATCGAAGCTCGTCATCTTCTTCTGCAATCTGCATACGTAGCCAGAAATAGTCACTGTGGTTGAAATCGGTCAAGGAGACATTCTCATTGTAATAATACAAATCATCATCATCATCATCATATCAGCCACAGGACGTCCACTGCTGAACATAGGCCTCCCCCAAATACAAATAAAGTTATCTATCTATCTATCTATCCTCCCTTACCCTACAAACTTATTTTGGAATGGCATTAGTGTACAGACACCTACTACAGTATGTGCTTTTTACAGTTTAATACTTAATTAAAGAGATAAACAATAATATTTTCAGAAGCAAAGGACTCGCGCTTAACTCATTTAACAAATGAGCCGTTCAAATCTGATTATCTCGGATTTCTCCAGCAAATACAACATTGTTTTTGAGGAAAAATTATAAAGACAAGGTGATTTGTTGCTTGTAGCGGGCTCGCCATCTTGAAATTGAATTATACCATCGATTTTCCATTAAAATGTTTTATGGAATGAAATGCCAAAGTGTGGGTGGGGTTTTGCTATAATGTTGAGTGCATCGCATCGAGTGTGTTCAAAGTGCTCTGGATCCGTACGATCCGCATTCCAAACGGGAACGCAAATTAAAAACTTGGAATCGACCTATAGTACCGTCTTCAAGTTAGTGGAAAGGTACCTTCCAAGAGCAACTCAGAGATGACGTCAAATTTAAGCCTACTTTGCCTAAAAAAAGTTGGTTGATAGTATAAAACAGCTAAACGATTTAAAAATATTATCTACACTAGTGATTGGCTTCAAATGTGACTGTTACGGTGGCAACTAGATTTGTTTCCAGTTTTAACAGATTTCCCTATTTATTCACTTCCACTTTATACCAGAAGGGACAACTGAATAAGAGAAAAATAAAATGAAGACGGGCCGGAAAAGTTTTCGTTCCAGTGCCGTCTTCCTGGCTTTAGTCTAGCTTCGAGCTTTACATTAGCTTCTAGCTTTGCTCGCGTATTTCGAAAGCCTCCGTTTATTTGGGGGTCTTCAATCATCAGAATATAGATAATATTCTACATCATTTATTGTTTTACCTGTGTATCTATTGAAGGGTTTTAAAAATAATAATTATAATGTTACCAGATTAAACACAGAACTGAGGTGTCATTTTGAGCATACAATATTTAATAGTACATTGCGATACAAGTGTGGTAAATTGATCATTTCATCGAGGCGGTTTATGACGTATATATCGCCGAGATTAAATCGATCAAGCCACACGTATATCGTACGACGTTTTTTATCACAGTTGCGAATAAAAGAAAAGACTTGAAAAGAAAAGAAAATAATGAATAACACAATTTTTGTGATAATTCTATGTTTACAATTTTTTTTAGGCAACATTTTTTGTTAATTATGCTCCCGAAAGGCCAGGCTAAAGGCTTTTAACCTATACAGCCTCGTCTGACATACAATATTTTTTAGGGGTTTTTCCATTTGTTTTAGCCTCGGGGGTTAAAAACAGAATACAACGGTACAGAAAAACAATATATATATGTAAAGAAAGAAAAACAAAAAATAAACAAAACTCAATTTTTAAGCGTTTTCTAAGACATTATCAAGTAAAATTTTCGTTCGTAAACCGACTTTAGAGGCAACCATTTTTGCTAGCATAAAAACTTTTTAGGTACCTACCTTTTTTATACATCAAAACAGTATAACCCAGATAAATTAAGAATGTTTCGTCTACCTAACATGTTATTAGCAGTAAGATACCAATTTAACTTATCAGGATAACATATTACAACACTAGTGGCGTCGAGGTGATGCATAACGCACGCGTGCGTAATACGTTGGATTATGAGCCTAAAATCGGTTGAATAAGATCCACTTTATGAGCAACTGTGAAAGAAACATATTTTGAACTAATTCTATCTAGAAGTATCTTCTATTTAAGTGTGTTACATTTTAGATTGCATTGTCACTTACCATCGGGTTAGATAGTGGTCAAACGCTTAACTACACAGTGTGTAACAAAACCCCTATATTCCCTCATAGTTACTAGTAGGTACATTTCATGAAAGTGAATAATTTACTGAAAAAAGGAATTTATGTGTGGCAACACCATTATTAGTAGATAATGGTGTGGAACGCTAAAAGTGTGACAACACTTTTAGCGTTCCACACCTCAAAAGGTATAAAACTCTTGTTTATAAGTTCACTGTTTTCTGTCTGTTTTAAATTCCCCAACCTCTGGCTGGAATAGGATAATTTCCAAAATACTTACAACATAAAAAAATATCCAATTGTTTTTTTTTTGAGGTCACACTGAATTTTCATGTAAACTATGAAACTTGAAAGGAAACTTGTTTCACAACATTTTAGTCTACAGTCTGTGATTGCTTTAAGGATGGAACAGACGAGAGGCAATGACATGGCGGCGACGAAACACTAAGGATACTCGTGTATCTATTGTCTTTGGCACCTACGTCTGCCTCTTGTCTCCCTAGGCCTAACACAGTAGCGTAGCGAGGGAAGGGGGGGGGGGGGGGGGGTAACCGCGCGCCACCATTAAGAGGACGGCAACGTTGGGAAAAAACATCTTCAGCAGTCACTGGCAGCCAGTAAAACAAATAATTTTTCAAGGAATTAGTTCTTACCCACTTGCACGTATTGAATATCCCATCCGCCCAATACAGGTGTTGCCAAATCAAGCGCCGCCCCGCATCCTTACATGATTTTGAAATAAATATTTTTTCGCTCAATTCTTTCATATCGTTATGTGTTTTCTCACAAACACTAACATTATTATACGACGTCAAAAGGGCGTCAAATTGCCAACATTATTAGATGTCAAAAGGGCGGTAAATTATGACTTTGCCCTGGGCGACAGTTACCCACGGTACGCCACTGGTCTAACAGCCCGTTCTAATCGATCGGCATAATAATTTAACATGGAAGCCACTTCGGACGTATGGACGAGACGTCTGGAGCCACCTGCCTCTCTTCGTGTCAGATTGATCCATAGTTTAAATCGGCTTAAGATCCTCTTATCTATTCATGTCTGAGCGAAGGGTTTCTAATACGAAAGTGGGTTGTTCTAGACGTCGCAACTTTTGTTCTACAATTTTTGAAAATCACCATCTAGCCCCAAGCTAAGTAACTAGACTTGTGTTATGGGTGCTAGACAACGGACATACTACTTAAATTCTTTTTGGAACGAAGTTCCTTATGGCGCGTTGCGAAAGGGGGCTAGACGGAAAATAAAATAGACCAAAAGTTGTAACGACACTTTTTGATTTTATTACAATTCCTTCACTAATTAATCGAAAGAAACTTCGTTCCGTCGGGGTGTCCCTTGACACCTCTCAAGTTTTTTTTGTAAATATTTACATAACATACATAGAAACAACCAGACTACAGATCGGCGGAAATTGAACCCGCAACGCTGTGTTTGGCAGTCCGGCATGGTGACCATTTGGAGTTGAGTTTAGTTTACTTAAAATTCAGCTGTTTCTTAGAGTTGGATCCGAGATTATTGAACTTGGGATTTTTTTGTTCATTGAGTTTCAACTGCTATTTAAACATAATGGTCCTTGTCAAAAACAGGAAAAAATTCTTAGTAGGCATACGAAAACTCAAAATTTCCTAACATACCAGTTCCTCGGTTCTATAGACGGCCGAATCGCAGAAATGAATTTTCAAAAGTTGTAGAACAGAAGTTGATCGCGTAGCCGTTTCGAACGACCCCTTTACGTATTTGAAACCCTTCTTCTAGACACATTGTTTATAAAAAAGAAAAGGACGTATCACGAAATTGCGGATTGAAGAACTGAAACTTCGCATGGGAGTTTGTAAAGTAGACGCGCACTAAATAAGGACTTTTTGAAATTTGACCAGACGACCTCTAAAGTAATAAAAAGGAAAGTTTGTAGTAGGTAACTATTACGTATCCTGTTCGTAGGAATCAATATTTGAAGAGACTAACGCAGGTAAAGCCGTGGGCCGCAGCTAGTATGCTTTATAAGTCCCATGGTTTTGAGTAGCCTAATTTCAACACAAAAATGTATTTGACATAAACAATTTTCATAAACATATAGTACATTACGATGCAAGTGAGATGCAATGATCAATAATCCACACGCGTATCGTACGATGTTTTTCATCACAGTTGCGAGTTGCGAGTAAAAGAAAAGACTCGTTAAAATAATAAAAAGTTAACAAAATATTTGTGTTTAAGGAGCCATACATTTTTTAAGGCTATGTCCAATTGTCCAGTTTATAAAATCCCATTTGCTTCAAGTCTTTTCAAAATGCAAACTGTTTTTGCTGGCTTAAACTCTTTGTTGACCTACCATTTTTTTAAACATCAAAACAGTATAACCCAGTTCAATTATACTACATTACGATATAAGTGTGGTAAATTGATCTTTGCATAGAGGCGGTTTATGACGCGCGAGCGGCAGCGAGTGTGTTAAGAAGCCAAGATGCAAAGATCAATTCCATACGTATATCGTACGACGTTTTTTATCACAGTTGCGAATAAAAGAAAAGACTTGAAAAGAAAACAAAATAATAATTAAATTTTTTTTTAATTTTTTTAAAAGTAAAACGCACGCGTGCGTTTTACGTTATGAGTCCAAAAGCGATCCACTTTATGAGCAATTGCAATGAAGACAAATATAAACAATTTATTTATATTTCTATAAAAATCAATGCCACTTTTCATTGTAATTTTATAACTCAAGAACGGGCTCACCTATCCAAACCAAATGTTTAAGATTTGTTCGGACTATTTAGTAGATGGTTAATGTGAAGTTTGCAGAAAATCGGTCGAGCGGTTCTTCATTTAACACATGTTTTGTAACAAATGAATTCAATAAATGGCGGATCATTTTGTTAATGGGGTAGAGATAATATCTATATATATATATTTGTAATAGTAATGTCTTAATATATATAAATCTCGTGTCACAATGTTTGTCCTCAATGGACTCCTAAACCACTTAACCGATTATAATAAAATTCGCACACCATGTGCAGTTCGATCCAACTTGAGAGATAGGATAGTTTAAATCTCAAATTATAGTCGCAAAATCTACTATTTCTACGCGGACGAAGTCGCGGGCAATAGCTAGTATATTATATATTTTTGTTTAAGTATGGCTAAACAACGTTTGCTGGGAAAGCTATAGTTTAATATAACCGATATAAACAAGATTCGAAAGATTAGATTTCGATTTACAAAAATTGAATAGATTTCAATATGTGTTGTGCATTTTACGTGTATTTTGTGGCAACAAGCTTTCACCTGTCCGCCTAGGTGTTGATTTTCCAATATCCTTTGTTAGCGGATATCAACATCCTTTTTTCTTTTCTTCGTTTACAGACTGGATGGTTACGGTCTGAAGTTATGTAGCTACGCTCGTGCCATCTTTTGTTTTTATTCGACATTTGGTGTGTACGAGTTTTAATGAAGAAAAATAGCTTTTATAAAAACTGGCCAAGTGCGAGGCTCGCGCATGAAGGTTCCGTACTATGTTGTATGGGGGCCATACTTATATTTTTTCTGTTTTTAGTTGCTGATATATAGCCTGGTGACTGGTGATAGACAGACGGACGGACGAAGTTTTAAACTCTTTGCTCTTGTAGTTTCAGAGATTACCTACTTGATGAGTCTTAATGTCTTTTATACCTATACTTATAGCTGTCCTGGCAAACGTTGTGTTGCCATATTAAAAAAAGGAAAAAGAAAAAGTAGGTGCTCGATTCTCAGACCTTACGAATATACACATAAACATTCATATAAATCGGTTCAGCCGTCTAGGTTGGCAACTAACACCGCGACACGAGAATTTTATACATATAGGGATACTAGTAGCGCTCCGTGGTGTCACTCGCGTAACTCGCGATCCTGTGGGAATATCGAAATATGAAAAAGCCTACAGCCTTCCTCGAGAAATGGACTATCCGATACAAAAATATTTTTTCAATTCCAACCAGTAGTTCCTGAGATTAGCGCGTTCAAACAAACAAACCTTTTCCGCTTTATAATATTAGTATAGATGCATAGGTATAGATGAAATGGCTCTATCACTTAGAATGACGAACAAAGATACATTAAATCTGTGGAAGTAAAATAGAATAGTTGTTTTTTTTTAAATCCTATTAAAATATGTCAGACGCGGACGAAGTCGCAGGTGAAAGCTAGCCAAATAGACAAACTGATATAACTGTAGTATTTTGTGTCATCTATACCTATTAAAATAAAAAAATATGTTCCATAGTATATTTCGGGTTAGTGGCGGAGGGCCCCGATCTCCGAGCGACCCGTCTCTGAGGTTCACACTTTCTAAATTCTCGACAAAACACGACGAAAAACTAAAATTTTGAATATAAATAGTAACCGCCAGCAAGAAAGTTTTAATGAAATTACTAACTATGTAAAATAAGATATAAATATAAGATATATGAGATTATATATAAGATGAAAAATAAGTATAGTACACTTTATTAAAAAGTGCGGGTACTCTACAAAATACAAACGTATAACTGTCCCAGTTTATGCACATTTCAATTCAATTCACCCGTTAACGAAGTTGCAGAAAAATAACACAGAACCGTTTGCTATTAACACCCCTCATGCGTCAACAAATAAAAAATAAGTTTAAAGTTGGTATAAACAAAAATCGTCAGATGGATGGATAAGGACTGTGGAACGTTCGAGTTGAAATCAAATCATAGCATTGAATTGTCACCGGTTTTCGCAACCGTCTCCGGTTGACAACGTGTTAATTGGAAGCTCTCAAACGGACGGACATGTCTTTGGACAAAAAGTATAGAACAGTCGTCAGATGTATGAACGGGGGAATTCGTATTTGCTTTTGATAAGCGAGTCTGCATCTTGTACTATCTAAATGTACAATATGCTATACAGCGTTATTGGTAATTTTATTAACAAGCCGTTGTGGGCCACTTGTATGCACCTAAAGAAATCATTTTTGTTTTACGACGTTTGGAAATTCGATCATTTTTTTTTTAATTTTGACGATATGTTTACTTGATAATCAGCTGTTGCTTACACGGAGAGATCAATAACCTTATGATTATAATTATTTTTTAACATTTTTCTACTGTTCTAAATCTGAATGACATTTGTTTTTACAACACCTTAAATAAAAAAAAATGAGTTATTTTGTCGTCGGAAAGTATTTATTTTCGCGGATCTTGATCGTGTATTTTGTACTTTTATTTCCCTTACTTTTCGTTTCGAAGTTTCGAATGTATCGAGGAAAGAGAAAAAGGGACGTTATTTTGTGCATTGCGCGTATCAACTGTATACTTACTGTATATGTATTTATAAAGTTTATACTGAACTTAAACTAAACTTATCCAAATATCAGTTCGGTTCACAAACTAAAAATATCGTTAATTTCAAAATTTGCAACACGTGCTGCCATCTTTTAACGAATCCGTCAAACAAACTGTCTCTGTTCCCAACAAACTCAACAGATGTCACCACCATATAAGCTCAAAGTCGCTCGGGGCTCGAACATACAAGTTTATAGCTCCATAAATATGCTAATTTAGCTATGACTTTTTTATAACATAATTAATAACGGGTGCCGACTATTGAGATTACTGTTTAGGGCATTTTATGTGGTACAATTTAATTGATGTGTCCATTTGCGTGACCTGCCGCGTGACGCGTGACGCCGGACGTCTACATATACCTGCTTTTTATGGATGATGAAAAATAATGAAAAAATGTCGTTTTGCTGTTTGCGCCTCGAGTGATTTAGGAGTTTAGGAGCTAGTATAATATGGCCGGTTTAGATATGCCTTTCTTCTATACGATTATCTCATATAATTTACTATAAAGAGGAAGGATATAATTGTTTGTTTGTTTGAATAGGCTCTGAAATTACTGAACCGATTTAGATTAAATTTGGTATGAGAATACATTGATTAATTAACAGTACCATAGACTACTTTTCCTTAAGGATCGGGAGAAACGCGGGGTAATCCTACTAATATTATAAATGTTAAAGTTTGTGTGTGTATGTGTGTATGTATGTACTGGACCGATTGCGATGAAACTCGTTATGTAAATAGCTGGAGACCGGGATTAACGATCCCGGTCCCGATCCCTGGCATTATCGGAATAAAAAGCCTAGCCTATGTGTTAATCCAGGTCTCCAGCTATCTAAGTACATACCGAGTTTCATCAAATCGGTGCAGTAATTTTTGCGTGAAGGAGTAGCAAACATACATACACACACAAACTTTCACATTTATAATATTATTAGGATTAGGATAGGATTAAATTTAGACAATATTTTTAAACAGTAATGGATTTTTTGAAAAAATTGTGATCATAACTTCGAAAAATCAAAAACCTTTAATAATCTAACTTGTTTAGTTAAATTGTCCACAAACAAATATAAAGTCTTGCTATATAAATAAGTACTAGCTGTGCCCTGCGGTTTCATCCGTGCAAATCCCAATAGGTAACGGAATAAATGTAGTTAATATGATGTTCAGGTTTCCAGCTATCTACATACCGAGTTTCAACGTAATTGGTATCGTTTAAAATCGAGCTTTAAAAATATACTAGCTATATAAAATCTTGTTGTCCCATAGGGGGCGAAAAAGGGGGGCAAGGTTTGTGGGCAAGGGGTAGAATTTCGGAAAATCTTATCTTATCGGATGCCTAGTGCCTACGTCATACAAATAACACACCCTCCAGGTTTCAGGTCTCTAAGATCAGCGGTTTAAGCTGTGCCTTGATCCGTCAGTCAGTCAGTCGCACAAAGCATTTTATATGTATAGACAAGCTGTGGCCGGCCTCGCAAATCCCGATCCCGCAGAAATAACGGGATAAAAAGTAAAAGTAACAAGATCTATTAGCAGGATAGAAATGCACTGCTCAAATGGTAACAGTATAAAAATACTTGTTCATTGTGTATTTTGTGATAGCTATCTTTAGAAGATAACAGCGGTCGCGGTGTTAATTTTAATGGATATGTCATAACAACGTGTATTTAATTAGTTGATTAGATTTGTTCGAATGGGTGGCGAAATTTTTGGACTTTATGATCTTTTTTGTTAGTTTTTATGACGTACATGTAGTAGATAGGTATCTATAGGTATATAAAACTTTCTTGGTATGTACAGGATGATTTTTTTACGTGGGCTTTCAGGGCTATATCCTTAACTATAAGATTAAGCGAAAAAAAGCTAAAAGGAGTTGCGTGCCCGATTTTGACAAAAACTAAAACTGTATCATCTGCCAGGAATCGAACCCGTTGATTTTGCAAAAAATAATCATCCTGTATTTTAATACCAATCGATAGTGTTACCGATAGAGATTAATTCCTGGAAACAAACATAGTATGAGAAATCAAAGGAAATAGCTCCTTTTTATAGTTTTCTACAATTTTCATCTTTTCGTCTCTAGCAATAAATAATACCGTTTAAGGCATAGAAGGGTGTTTGTGATACTTTTATAACTTTTTAAATCTGTTCTAAATCACTTAAAATTTGTAAAAAAACAGATTATGTTTTTTTGTGCAGCAGTTTGTTACGTCATTAGCCATACCTCCTGACTACATTTTTTTCAGGGACAGTAGTATGAAAATTACGCAGAAGACTATAAAAATTAGCTATTTCCTTTGATTTACCATACCATATTTAACTTTGTATCCAAGGATTGATCTCTACCAGCAACACTATCGATTGCTATAAAAATATATAGGATAATGTTTTTTTTGCAAAATCTGCAATTTCTGGCGAGGGTGATGATTTTTTCAAAAATCTAATGATCTAGTTTTAGTTTTTGTCAAAATCGGGCACGCAATTCCTTTTAGCATTTTTCGCTATCTCACAGAGTTTTGGATATAGCCCTGAAGGCCCATGTAAAAAATCTCTCTGTATACAGGGTTATTTTTAATCATACTTGGCACAATGGTCACCGTGCCGGACTGCCAAACACAGGGTTGCGGGTTCGATTCCCGCCTCAGACATGTATTTATGCTTAGATATTTGTCTGTGGTCTGGTTGTTTCTATGTATTATAAGTATATATTTACAAAAGAAAAGTATATAAGTAGTATATCCGTTGTCTAGCACCCATAACACAAGTCTAGGTACTTACTTAGCTTGAGGCTAGATGGCGATGTGTAGAATGTCCTGCAATATTTATTATTTATTTTATTTTATTTTATACTAGCAAGCCGTTGAGGGCTACTTCTGTGCACCTAAACAAACAACTATTGTTCAAAACTTTTGGAAATACGAAAAAAAAACTGAAAATTTTGAGGTTATTAAATATGTATAAATTCGAAAAACAGCTGATTTTTAGAGACATAGGTCAATCAGACTAAGAACAGTACATAGATAAACTTAAAAAATAAGTAAAATTTTAAGGTTAATGATCTCTACGTGTAAGGAACATTTGATTTTCAGGTAAACCTAACCTCAAATTTTTCAAAAAAAATTCTAATTTCCTTAAGTCGTAGAAAAAAAGTTGTTTGTTTAGGTGCACAGAAGTAGCCTTCAACGGCTTGCTAGTATAATTACCAGTAACCCTGTATAGATATACACTGTACTGAAACAAATAAAACTTGAATTTAGAGTACAAAGTAGATAACTATAGTAACGAACATATTTTTATTATATTAACTTTTAGCCTATTCCGCCCACTGCAGGGCAAAAACCTCCCCCTCTCCTTCCACTGTTCCCTGTCTAGTGCCAGCTGGGTCCAGTCCCTACGATGAGAGTCCAACCCGTTCCCCATCTTCTTCTGGGCCTGCCGCTTGGTCGCCTGCTGTTCAGGAACCAGTCCGTGGTGGTTTGTGCCCACATCTGATCGAACATGCGACAGATAATAAGGATCACATATTAACACGATATAAAAAAAAGGATACTATAACAGAACCTTAAAATGCTGAGTAAATCCTCCATTCGTTTATATATTTTTATTTGACGGCTGTACCGTCTGTCTACTTTTAGAGAACGAGTTGCCAAGATTGTGGGAGGTTTGTAAATTGAATATATTATTATTTTGTGTATAATTGGCTAGTAATTGATGTATTGGAATAATATCTGTTTGTAATATCATATTTCTTGTTTAATTTGATGAATTCCGAAAGGTTCCCCTACATCTCAGCTACAGCACAGTGAATAAAGGTTTTGTACTCAGCATAATGTCACATTTATAAATTCCCCAAAATCTGGCTAAATTATTAGTGTATGTTTTCTAAATAAAACACACAAAAAAAACACAATAAATATTACAACACAATCACAAATAAAAACATCCTCCTAATTAGGTATATGAAGATCATTTAATTTTTTTTAAGAAAAATCTTTTCGTGTGTGTTTTTAGTGTGTCATATGTTTGTACAAATAAACCGTTTCTAGGTATCTATAGAAACTACTAGACCGATTTCGATAAAACTTGGTATAAATGAAGGTGATACATTGAGGAAATAAATATTAAATAAATATGTCAGGACATTTCACACAGCGTCATCAAAGCCTTGTGTTATGGTGGCCAGACATCGGATAGAACACTTAAACACTTCTTTTATATATATATGACGGCGCCACCGTCAGTATTTTGTAAACAACATGTGCAATAGGCAAGCAGTGAACGAACGATTGACCGATACGTCATCGACCCTATATAAAGCAGCGTGCGCGCAGTACTCGTTTCAGTCGTTCGTCGACCGTTGCCGAGTGCACAGGTTGTATCCTGATCGTGTTACTGAGAATTTGTCATTTAATATTGGTAGTTTCGTAAAATAGTGTGGTGATTAAAACAAATTAAGTGATTTTGAAAGGTGTCGATTTACTTTATTAATTTACTGTAGAATAAATCAAAGTTTAACGGTCTTTTGTGTTTTTTTTAAAACAATGTCGGAGCCTGACGCTATATCAGAAGTGGGATCCGCCCCCACAACAGTCTTCGTCATCAAGTGTGCCAATTAATCCGATGATGGAGCAAATGTTGTTGTTTTCTTCTGGTTTGGAAGCAATCTTTAAAAAAATCGCTGAAAATATGACAACTTCTCAACCTGTTCAGGGTGCACCAACAAAACTAGTCAATTTTGATCCGGATGAACCAGAATCCGACGTTGTCAATTGGTGCACGCTTAGCGAATTGATAATTGAACAGAAGAAATTGAAAGGAGTTGATTTGATCTTAGCCCTTACACATTCTCTTAAGGGTCGTGCGGCAATGTGTCTGACAAAAATTCAACCTGATCAAATATCATGGGCTTCAATAAAGGAGATGTTGATGTCGAAATTTGCGAAGCCTATGATGATGCAAGATTATTTCGATCAAATCATCAAATTTCAAATTGATAATAAAGAGACCCCGGCAGAAGCGGGCATGCGATTGTGGCAATTAATCGAGAAAATACCTGAAGTTAATATGCCGGAGAAAGTGATTACTGGATTTACCATCTCTGTATTGTCGCAGTGCGATGACAAGATTCGCAGGGAGTTGAACTCCGTGATTATCAACGACAAGAATCAGTTGTTTCGCACGTTGCGAGGTTTCATCTTAAAGAGACGAAACGAAGATCCTATTTCGACTGATTCGGATACGAAGCGCTTTAGGAATACCGTCCCGTTTCGTGGAAGTTGCCACTTCTGCGGCAGAATTGGGCATCGCGGTCAAGAGTGTCGGGACAGAAACAGACATATGGCGAAGAATCCTCCGGTTGCGGCTAGAGTTGAGCAGCCACGTATAGCAACACCGAGTTCTAGGCCATCTGTAGCCTGTTACGTGTGTGCCGATCCCGGCCACGTAGCCTCCGCATGTCCCATGCGCTACAAGAAGAAGGAAGACGCTGCAAGTGCGGTTGCCGGTCCCAGCAAGCAGGTCAACGTGTGTACACGAGCTGCGCGTGGAGTATTACAGATAAGTGGTATTCAAATACCTTTTGTTTTTGACTCTGGTTCAGAGTGCAGTCTTATAAAACAGAGCTATTGTAGATTGCTTAAGGGTGAACAGTTTCATGAACAAATTATTTTAACAGGCGTAGGTAGTAACAACGTTATTTCCGCGCTACAAATCAAATGTCATACCGTAGTACAGGGCCTCACTCTTGTAATTACGTACCATGCTTTACCAGATGAGTATCTTAGTGAAGAGGTCCTTTTAGGCCGTGACGTTTTAGAACTAGGTATTTCGGTTCAGCTTAGTGACAATAGATTAAGCTTCATTAGAAATAAGATATCTAACTCCTGTGCACTATTGAATCAGTTTGATGAAGATATTATTGATACAGACCTTGTCGGAAACGACAAAGAGCAGTTGTTAGACATTCTCAGAAAATATTCCAATAATTTTGTACAAAGGTTACCGACTACCCACATCAAAACCGGTGAACTAAAAATTGATCTCATTGATCCTGCTAAGACCGTTCATAGAAGGCCATATGGATTATCTCCCGCAGAGCTTAACATTGTCAACGAAAAGATTCAGGAAATGTTAGATGCCAATATAATTAGAGAAAGTTCCTCTCCTTTTTCAAGCCCTATCCTGCTAGTAAAAAAGAAGGACGGTAGTGACCGTTTGTGTGTAGATTACAGAGAGCTCAACAGCAACACCCGTCCGGATAGTTACCCTCTCCCTTTAATCAGTGATCAAATTAACAAGTTGCATGGAGCTTATTACTATAGTATTGTAGACATGGCTTCAGGGTTCTATCAGGTTAAAGTTCACGAGGGTTCCGTAGAAAAGACTGCCTTCGTTACACCAGCAGGACAGTACGAATTCTTGACCATGCCATTCGGGCTTCGAAATGCTCCACAGGTTTTTCAAAGGGCTATTGATTCCGCGTTGAAACCGCTTAAAGATGATAAAATCATAGTTTATATGGATGATGTCCTAGTAGCATCAAAAACCGTCGAAGAAGGTCTCTCTCGGCTCGACATATTGTTAAAAACCTTATCTAATGCCGGTTTTTCGTTTAACTTTAAGAAATGTTCGTTTATGAAAAGGGAGATAGAGTATTTAGGCTATGTCGTATCATCGGGATCGCTCAAACCAAATCCTCGCAAAGTTCAAGCATTACAAAATGCCCCAAAACCAACTACAGTTAAACAGGTTAGACAGTTCATTGGTTTGGCGACATATTTCAGGCAATTCATTCCAAATTTTTCCAAGCTACTGAAACCTTTGTACCCACTAACGTCAGGAAAAGGACGTGTCATTTGGACTGCTGAACATGATAAAATTCACAGGGAAATAGTTAAATATTTAGTAACCGAACCAGTGCTCAAAATCTTTAATCCATCCTTACCCATCGAGTTACATACCGACGCAAGCAGCGACGGATACGGGGCAGTCCTTATTCAAAAATATGATTGTCGCCCTCACGTTGTAGCCTATTTTAGTCACAAAACCACCGGTGCTGAGAGCCGTTACCACTCATACGAATTGGAAACGTTAGCCGTGGTGAAATCTGTGGAACATTTCCGTCGTTATCTGTATGGCCGACATTTCACCGTGTATACGGATTGTAATGCGCTTAAGGCCTCCCATTCAAAAAAAGACCTAACACACAGAGTCCATAGATGGTGGGCAATTCTTCAGTCTTATGACTTCGATATTGTCTATAAGGAAGGCAAAAATATGGCTCATGCAGACTTTCTGTCTCGTAATTCTCCTCCGGAGGTTCAAGAAGCTGAATCAAAACCCCTAAATACTAAAATTGTGAACTTTTCCGAGCTCGAAAGGGGATGGCTATCCGTAGAACAGCAACGCGATTCTGAAATTCTAGACTTGATTTCTAAAATACAATCGAACCAATTGCCTCCTGAAATCTCCCACACTTACGATATTAGGCAGGGTATACTATACCGCAAGATAGAGCGTTCTAAAACTACTAAGTGGTTACCAATCCTACCTCATTCCTTAATATGGTCGCTTATTAGCCACGTTCACAATGACATAAAACATCTGGGATATGAAAAGACACTTGATAAGTTGTATGAGCTTTATTGGTTTAATAATATGTCCAAATATGTTAAGAAATTTGTAGATTCATGTGTGGTGTGCAAGTCTTTGAAAGGTCAGTCGGGTGCCCAGCAAGTACGCCTGCATCCGATTCCAAAAGTTGCAGTTCCATGGCACACCCTGCACATAGACCTTACAGGTAAACTTAGTGGCAAGAGTGATCGTAAGGAATACTGTTCTGTTACTATTGATGCCTTTACAAAATACGTTTTATTAAAACACACATTATCACTAAACTCAGCTGACGCCATTAAAGCAGTTAAAGAGTCAGTACATTTGTTCGGAGCACCAAAAAGAATAATAGCCGATCGCGGGCGTTCTTATGATAATTCAGACTTTAAGGAATTTTGTAAAGACAACAATATTGAACTACACCTTATTGCCGCGGGTGCTTGCAGGGCTAATGGACAAGTAGAGCGCGTGATGCGAACCTTAAAAAGTTTGCTAACGATAGCTGAATGCAACTCCGATCGATCATGGCAAGAACAGTTAGGCGAGATCCAACTAGCACTTAATAGTACTCGTTGCAGAGTTACGGGTTTTACCCCAATTGAGTTGATGTTCGGAGTTCAAGGTAATTCTTTAGAAATTTCTAAAATATCTTCATGTACCGGTAACCCTAGTAGGTTAGATTTGCAATCTGCACGGTCTAGTGCGTCTGAAAACATAGAAAAATTAGCTCAATCCGATGTCATTCGCTTTAACCGAGGGAAAGCCAAAGTAAAACCTTTTACTGTCGGAGATTTTGTTTTTGTTAAAAGTGAGGAGCGACATCAAACAAAACTAGATCCAAAGTACAAAGGCCCCTTTAAAATCACTGCGGTATTAGAAAATGACAGGTACGAGATGAAACACATAAACGGGTCTAACCGAATTTACAAATACTCCCATGAAAACTTACGTGGAGTACCCCGTGGTCCGTTAGGACTTTTAGAAGTTGCCGAAAATTTTAACGTGGATGACGTGACGGCGGATGCAAGCCTTAATAACATTGTTCATGAAACTGGTCGTAATAATGTTGGTACAGACAGGGTCGGCGATACTGAAGCTGAACTTTCGAATAGCGACACTATATCTGTTAATAGTGACACCATGCCGGCTAGTTTGCGCACTTTGAGCGCAAATAGTGATAATCACGAAGTTTTTCGTAGGTCCCGCAGCAATTCTGAAGAAAGTTCAGCATCAGATATGCCACATTCAGTTAATATTGTAACCGATGTTGTTGTACACCAAGCTGATGAAATTGAATAACAGATAATAATAATAATAAAAAAAAAAGAATAAAAAAAATAAAAAAAAAAAATAAAAAAAAGAGAGGAGTAAAGTGAGAGTCATTGAAGGGAAAATCCGGTCCAATGACTCAGCTAAAGGGATTGTTATCCGGTCTAGCATGTTTAGCTACAGGGACTGATGTCCGGTCTAGCAGTCAGCTAAAGGGATGTCATTCCGGTCTAGCAGTCAGCTAAAGGGATGTCATTCCGGTCTAGCACAGTTGGCTAAAGGGATATTTTATCTGGTCTAGCACAACCCGGTCCAGTGTTCAGACTGAAGGGATGAAGTAGTAGGCAGCTGAAGGGTTTGTACTACCGGACCAGCGAATTATATGATGCCTTATTAAAGATTATACTAGCTTTTATTTTGGTGGTGATTGTCAGGATGAACGAACACGTTTACTTGTTCTCAGATGCTGCGGAAACGCTCGAGGACGAGCGAACGTCAGTATGGCCGTGACGGCGCCACCGTCAGTATTTTGTAAACAACATGTGCAATAGGCAAGCAGTGAACGAACGATTGACCGATACGTCATCGACCCTATATAAAGCAGCGTGCGCGCAGTACTCGTTTCAGTCGTTCGTCGACCGTTGCCGAGTGCACAGGTTGTATCCTGATCGTGTTACTGAGAATTTGTCATTTAATATTGGTAGTTTCGTAAAATAGTGTGGTGATTAAAACAAATTAAGTGATTTTGAAAGGTGTCGATTTACTTTATTAATTTACTGTAGAATAAATCAAAGTTTAACGGTCTTTTGTGTTTTTTTTAAAACAATGTCGGAGCCTGACGCTATATATATATACTTAATATACATACACAAACACTTAGATTAGAAACAAATACGGGAATCGAATCCGCAACCATCTGCGTTCGCCCGCCGCACCACATTAGTCGCCAATATGATACCTAGGGACCAACAAAAGGTACCCGATATTCCCACGGGATTGGGGTACATTAAATAAGTTATTCTCTGCCGGTGGTCTGTGAGTAGTTATACATACGCAAATAAACTATTATTATAACTATTTGTACAGCAATACTATAGAAATATTCCTACATGTACCATAGATTTACAAAGCTATTAGATACGTCAAATTCAATAATATTTATTCATTTGGATTCATTTAGTTGCATGAAATCACATATGAACGTCTAAAAACCACGCAATATACCACCTTTACGCCAAACGCATAACTCGAAAACACCACTTACACAAAATACTAACTACGCATAACACCAACTTCGATTTAAGAAAAATACCTACTACGCGTAACACCAACTTTGATTTAGAAACAAAAAACAAATAGAAACATGAGACGATACAAACAAAATACAATCAAAATAAGAAAGCACAAGAGACTCATGGGATTTGTTTGTGATCTTGCCTACATAAGGTCAAGATTCTACAAGCGGAGACTTCTCATTATGCATCATTATGTGGCATATTGCATAGAATCTCAAACATTACAAAAATTTTCGAACCTGGAACGCTTCTGGTACCGCTTCACGTATTTAATATCGAACAGTGAAGTGGTTGGGAATCTCGCACGCAATAATCTCCCCCGTTACGTGCTACAATGAAAATAGACGACGACTGTGGCGCTGCGGCCGAAAATCCGCTTTGGACGCCGAAGTTTGCACGTTGGTTTCCCGTCTCTAACAAAATTTTTATGTACAGTACTTACATAGGTATTTGTTTCTGGTCTGATTACTATTTGTATAATCTATACTAATATTATAAAGCTGAAGAGTTTGTTTGTTTGAACGCGCTAATCTCAGAAACTACTGGTTCGAGTTGCAAAATATTTTTGTGTTGGATAGTCTATTTATCGAGGAAGGCTATAGGCTAATTTTTATTTCGTTATTCCTACGGGATCGGGACTAACGCGGGTGAAACCGTGAATCGCAGCTATTAAGTAGATATATATTTAGGAAAGTACCTATTGAAGTATTCTGTCCCTTTTCTATAGCAACCATAACACATGCATAGACCGCTTAGCTTAAGGTTAGATGGCGCTGTGTATCTACATTTATTTATTTCGAACTTAAATCTATTTTTACAGTTGGTTTCCATTGATAGATAGATAGATATTCATTTATTGCACCACAAGGAGCACAAACCATATTCATTTAACAAACAAACAGACAACAAATTATAACAAACAACATTGCGATAGATAAGCAAATAGGTATAAATTTACTTGTATAGTAAAAATAGCAGTTGCAGAGCTGTCTTGTCGTATTATTTATGAAACAATCCTGTCTAAATGTTCATAGACATATGGACCCCCACACAATCTATTTGTTTACGGACACATTCGAGGGCCTACTTCGTATATTTTATGATGCCCTCTCCAAACACTCACAACTGGCTTCGAAGAACTACTTTATAGTTCACCATTTAACAAAATAAATCTTTCTTTTTTAAAATTATTTTATTTTAGTCTTCTAACTCTTGTATATTGGGTTTTGTTTTAAGTTCTTTTGATCTTTTAGTTTGAGAGAAACAATGTGTTGGGTTTAAGTATAAACTTTATACCAAAATCGTCATTTTTCGACAAATTAGTTATCGGGAGCTTAAAACCCAAAATATCCATCATTTTTATTAGTACTTTTTTTACTTATTGTTCTTATTACTAGTTATACTTTTTCTTATTACTAGTTATGCCTAGACCTATTAGATTAAGTTCTCTAGCTATTAATATTTGACGCCCTTTGTATAGCTAGAGTTCGCTTGTACCTACTTATGTTATTATTAAGACCCATTGTAATTATCGAATTCTTGGCCAATAAAACTAACTTACTATTTTATTGTGAAAGAGATATTTAAAGTAAATATTATATTACACCAATAACAGTTGCTATTAGGTTTATCTACTAAAGCAAGTTGAAAATTAAGGTAAATTTTGGTTCTTACAATTTTTCGTGAAAATGTAAAATTGCCCATATCTTTTTATTGTGTTGACTCAGGACCTTGATTTTTATACACCTAATAGGGACTATAGACCTCAGTTTTTGGTATAAATTTCAACTAGCTAGGTCCACCCATTTCTGAGAAAATCGGTAGTGACACACATACAGATAGACAGACACGGACGGACTCGAAAGTGATCTTATAACGCTTTTTACCTTTTGAACTCTAAAAAGAACTGAGTTCCAAATATCTCGATAGATTCGAAAGTTTCACAAAAAAAGGTTAAAAAAAAATTGTAAACATGAAAATAACTTAATAACCTAAAATTCTTTAAAACATTTCTAAAAAAATATTTACTCTTTTCTATTTTAAGTATTTGTTCTTATATGGCGAAAACGAAAAAACGTGAAAATTTTAACTCTCTATACCTATCATGGTTCATGAGAATGCCTGGTGACAGACAGACAGACGGACGGACAGCGAAGTCTTAGTAATAGGGTCCCGTTTTTACCCTTTGGGTACGGAACCCTAAAACCTGAATGATTTCTAGGCGTAGTAAAAATTGACGAAGTTCGTAAAGACGATCTGTATTGACCGGGTAAAACAGGTTACAAAAAATGTTATATTCATCATGTTTATAACTTCATTATTAAATTACGAAAAACTTAATAAAAATATTAAAAAAATTAAATAAATAAATTAAATATTACAGGACATTCCACTCATCGCCATCTAACCTCAAGCTTAGTAACTAGACTTGTGTTATGGGTGCTAGAAACGGATTTACTACATAAATAATTTTCTTTTGTAAATACATTAGTTATCCTACTAATATTATAAATGTGAAAGTTTGTTTGTGCGTGTGTGTGTGTGTGTGTTTGTTACTCCTTCACGCTAAAACCACTTAACCGATTGCAATTAAAATTCGGTATGTAGATAGCTGGAGGCCTGGATTAACACATAGGCTACTTTTTATCCCAATATTCCCACGGGAATGGAACTTACGCGGGTGAAACCGCGGGGCGCAGCTAGTAATACATAGAAACAACCAGATCACAGACAAATATCTAAGCACAGATACTTGTCTGAGGCGGGAATCGAACCCGCAACCCTATATTTGGCATTCCGGCGTGGTAACCATTGTGCCAACTGGGTCGTCAAATTTTGCGGCCCGTTACCTTGGCATCACTTTAAAACCCATAGAAAAATAAAATAAAATTGTCTATAATAAGTATTATGTTTGTTAGTAACCTATATCACGGGAGTAAGGAGCCCTGGACTTTTGGAAGGCGTGTGTTAATCCGAAGCCAACACGTATTGACCCTTCACAAATAAAACAAACAAATAAAAAATAATAACAAGTTTAATAACAAGTATGATGTGTGCCCCAAACCGGCGATTATCCCAGTCTGCACTATAAAATGTAGCCAAGGACAACCTCCGGTTTGTATAGAACTATTGATAAACTACAGGAAAACTACTTGGGCCACTGTGGTGGGATAGTAGTGGAATGGCTACTGGGAAACTATGGATAAATGGTGCCTGCCATAACAATGTCCAACAAATACGTTTAAAAATGGCAGGCGGAGACTCGCTAACTCTCAGACTAGGCCACCATGTTTTATTATTATCTTCTCTAACAGCACTCCGCGGTTTCACCCGCGTAACTCCCGATCCCGTGATAATATCGAAATATAGCATATAGCCTTCCTCGACAAATGGACTACCTTTATCAAACACAAAAATAATTTTTCAATTTGAACTAGTAGTTCCTGAGATTAGCGCGTTTAAACAAACAAAGAAACTCTTCAGCTTTATAATATTAGTATAGACTAGCAGCGCTCCGCGGTTTCACCCGCGTATCTTCCGATCCCGTGGGAATATCGGGATAAAAAGTAGCCTATAGCCTCCCTCGATAAATGGACTATCCAACACAAAAAGATTTTTTAATTCTAACCTGCAGTTCCTGAGATTAGCGCGTTCAAACAAACAAACATTTGTTTAGATTAGTTTCAGGAAATCGACTGAAAATGAGCGCCCTAGACATTTGTTGTGTAGCGGTTTACGTTGAGTCTACACTAAGTATTTTCTATATTTTCTTATGTTAAAGTTTTGGTTCCCTCTGGTTACAAATAAACTTGTTTTCTTTCTTTCTTTCTTTCTTAAACACAACATTGAGCACGCTAACATTTCTCCCATTCCTACACTTCGAGATAGATCTAGTTTTTGGTTTGGAACGGGATGTAAGTTCACCTTTGTGTCATAAAATCCACACTACAGGTGTGCAATTGATCGCTTTTTTACCGTAGTCTCACCTCTCTGGTGGGTCCACAGGTTCAAAAAACACCGTAGACCCACTGCACTATAGTGGGATTATGATATATGTGAAACACAAGTCACGTACAAAAAAAAAAGTCCAGTGCGCGGTGGACTCACACAAAAAGCGTTGCTGACTATCTAGGCTAACCATACGTCCCGGTTTGACCGGGACAGTCCCGGTTTAAGATCCCTGTCCCGGCGTCCCGGTCGGTTTGCATTAACATCCCTGTCAAACTTGATCGATTGACGATCGGAGACAAATAAATAAATAAATCTTTATTTACCAAAGAAGTTACAAAAACTTATACGTAATAGATATTCAATATACAGAAGTGGTATTCAAATAAAGTAAGAAATGTACAAGTAAATGTAATAGCGGTCCCTGCACTAAGCATAGCTTGTTTCGCAGGAGACCTACTGTGAAATAACAATTATACTAAATATCGGGTTAAGGTCTTGAACCATACTTTAGTACCTATACTTATATTTAAATAATTGAAACTATATATCGCACCTCCGCTCAAATAGTGTCATAACTCAAAAACAATATTATTTATTTCATATTTTCAGGAAACCTACACCATTTTATAAAGCTTAAAAATAATTCAAA
Source organism: Idaea straminata (assembly GCA_951213275.1). Classification (NCBI taxonomy): domain Eukaryota; kingdom Metazoa; phylum Arthropoda; class Insecta; order Lepidoptera; family Geometridae; genus Idaea; species Idaea straminata. The sequence goes on along the minus strand of OX577845.1, from coordinate 16,354,635 downwards.
TCTACTGAAATGTTCATATCGCTAATTCTATTAGTTTTCAAATTAAGACTAGAAAACCAGAAAAAAATCAGATTATTACTATAGACACCTTTTTCTCGACAGTTTTCTTTTTTGAGATATGACACTATTTGAGCGGAGGTGCGATATACTAATATTTAAATAATTGAAAAATAAACCTTATATTAATAAAACAAAAAATCTAAGTTACAAATGAAAAGAAGCTATAAAAATAAAAATAAGACCATACCTACCTACATAGCACAGTGATTGGGTGGGGAGTCTTCCACGTCACCCCAGGATCTAAAGACCTAAAGATGGAACAATGCATCGTGGAAGTCTTGCTTAAGTGCAAACTTAACTTATACAATTAAACATGTCATGTTATAACAAAATGAAGCACGACAAATGGATTCTGAAGAAAGTGGTCTATAGTGAAAAATATAAAGCAAGCTAATAATAAACCTGGCAATTTTTTGAGTATGTACAAATGTACTTTATATCATTTTTTTTAGTAAAAAAATTTACTGACCTATTTACATTTTTTATTAATAGGTATGCTTTCTGTTCTTCGTAATTTTGATTGCACTTCAAAAATTAAAATCTATACATATAAAATGATTTGTCCTGAATGACTGACTGACTGACGGATCGACGCACAGCCTTAACCGCTGATCGTAGAGACCTGAAGCTTGGAGGGTGTGTTCTTTGTGTGATAAGAAAGGATTTATCAAAATTATACTCCTAAGTGAAAAAGGGGGTCAAAGTTTGTATGGGACAACGTGATTCCTTGGTCAATTTTCGACTTTTACGCGGACGAATTCGCGGGCAAAAGCTAGTCACAAAAAAGGCGAAAATCAAAACAAAAATGAGACTCTTCCTTTCTGCGTCCGAGCTAGAGCTAGAGCTGTTTCTTGAAGGGGTAAGGTAGGTAGGTACTCAGGAGAAAATAATTGAACAACCCTTACAGTACCTACCTACCTAGTACTCAGTCCTCGAGATCTAGATCTAAGATTGAATCTCTGTTCTTTTAGATAAAAATAAATAAATACTTGCAATTTTATTACCTATTTATTTATAACTACTTACTAACATTTTCTTTGGCTAAAAATGCCTCAAGAAATAATTCAGTCAACTTTTGTGACATCCTTTCCTAGTTAGTATTATCATTAATGATTATTTTGTAGTTGTTGAGTAGGGTTAAATGTAAAATGTTGATGTGGTGCGCGGGCGGCGCGGAGCGATGAAGACAGGCGACGCGCGCTCGTGTAGAGAGCGAGGCGCGGTGCGCGGGCGCGCGGCGTCAGTGGGCGGGGCGGGCGGGCGTGCCGGGGCGTCGCGCGGCGCCCATTCGCCGTGCCGCGAAGCCCGCCCGCCTCGCCCGCTGCCCGCCCGCGCCCCGCCGCCGCCACGCGCCTCGATCAGTGTCTCGCGAGTCGCCGCCGGAGTCGTACGTGCCGCTCTATATACGCCTCCATAACATACAACCCGAACTCTATCGTTTGCAGATGCGTGACGGTAGAAGTTGTAATGCCGGCTGAGGGAGATCCCGCGATGGACGGCCGGGACGGCTCGCCCCAGCAGTTCTGTCTGCGATGGAACAATTACAAAAACAATTTAACCAGCAGCTTCGATCAGCTGTTGCAGACGCAAAGTTTCGTGGATGTGACGCTCGCTTGTGATGGACAGAGCCTGAAGGCGCACAAGGTCGTGCTGAGCGCGTGCAGCCCTTACTTCGAACAGCTGTTGATGGAGAACCCGTGCCAGCACCCCATAATCATAATAAGAGATGTCCAGTTTGGGGACTTGAGGGCTGCCGTCGACTTTATGTACCGTGGTGAGATAAACGTCGCTCAAGATAGAATAGCGTCGTTGTTGAAGGTGGCCGATACGCTCAGGATCCGAGGGTTGACCGACGTGAGTAATGAATACGCTACCATGTCGGAGGATCGTTCGTCCGGTGGTACATCCCGTGGTGGTCGTAAGCGCAGCGCATCACCGGCGGCGGCCTCGCCTTGTGCAACTCGTGCTTGCCGGCGTATGAGCCCCGAACACGCTAGCCCACCGGGGTCCGGCGGCGCGCCTGCTGACGGCTCCCCGCCTCGTTCGGAGCCGACGACGCCGCTGACTGACGGCCCGCCTCACGCTCCCGGTACACCGCACCATGACGACATCGACATCCGGCCCGGTATCGCCGAGATGATCCGCGAGGAGGAGCGGGTGAGTACCACACACGTTAACTTTTCCCGCGCGTTTCATCCCCTCGCTTTATAACACAACTTCAGTCGCGAAGTAGCGGCTCACTCCCTCGCACCCCCTCACACCCCAGTCGCGTCTCGGAACAAACTTTCCATTCCGTATCGGATAACATAATTAATTTATTTTAGACTTGTCTACTTTGTTGCTAATGCGCAAGTTTTAATAGTGTCTAGGTAATTCCTGTTCCACGATCGTACCTATTTCTATCTGGAGGGTGGAAAGGCTTGAGTTAAAGGTGCATTTTCCAGACCAAAAAAAAAGCTGCTGCTTTTTTAGGGTTCCATACTTCAACAACCCTTATAGGATCACTTTCTTACCCGTCCGTTTTCTCGCTGTCTTGCAAAAGTACCTACTTAATCGTATTTTTAAAACCAAATAGGTTTCAAAATTAAATAGAAACTAAAAGGATGATATGTATGAACCTACCTATTTGAACAGGTGATTTTTTTATTAGAAAATAACCGAAATCGATCTTAGCTTATATTAACCGACCTATTAGGAAAGGAACCAAGGAAATTACAACCCAAATAAGTAGGCAAGAGATCCTGAAATCCCGGAACCGGCAAAATAAAAAATAACATTGAAGATTTTGTGTTCCATTATTTATGGATGCAAAAAGTAAGTTAGCAGAATTGGAGATTTGGAGCGCATGGTAATAAGCCAAACGTATATTTTAGTCCAAAACTAGGTCTAACTTATGACCTAAAAATATCGTTGGAACAAAGGTTTAAGACGTATCTATGTGGTCTATTACAATTGTATTAAACATCCAAAGCAATAAAAAAAATTGACTTTAACTTTTTAGTATTCTTTACAGCTTTGTATAATTTTGTTGAGTATTCGTTATAATTTTTTTAAAGCTATACATAATTCGTTTGAACTTTTTATAATCCGATATTCGTTAGATTTATTAATAAAGCTGTTTAGTTTTTTTTTGTTACATTTGTTACAAATTTCTATTGTAGGTACTTAATTTGGTTTTGTATTCGGTGACTTTATGATTTAAAATTCGTCGGATTTTTTAATTAGTCATTAGATACGGTTTAGTATTCGTTACAAATTTTAATATAATGCCAGATAATATTCGTATGATTTTGTAACCTACTTCAAAAAAGAGGAGGTCGCGTATATTTTTTTATGTATGTTTTAATAATGCGTTAGAACTTTTGATAATACGATTTGATTTTCGTTAGATATTTGTATAATGTACAGGTAAATTAATATTCGTTACAACTTTTTATAATGCGTTTTACTATTGATTAGCACTTACTCAAATGCGGTTTAGTATTAAAATTTAAAAATATTCGTTAGAATTTTATAACCAGCTTCAATAAGTTAGGTAACAATTCAATACATTGGATTTATGTTATTAGTGTATGTAGGTTATTCATATAGTAGACATTTCATCAAAATCGGTTTAGTGTGAACTTGAAATAGGAACTTGGAAGTAGGCAGGTAACTACTTGAGAGAGTTAAACTTTGGAAATATTGGAAACTAGCTGCGCCCCGCGGTTTCACCCGCGTAAGTCCCGATCCCGTGGGCATATTGGGATAAAAAGTCCGTCTCCTGGCTCTAAGCTACCTCCCTACCAATTTTCACCCAAATCTGTTCTGCCGTTCTTGAGTTATAAGTGGTGTAACTAACACGACTTTCTTTTATATATATAGATTATACCTACATAAACAGTCTTAAGTATAATTTCTAATATTTTTCAAGTTATTACTGTAATCATTTCAGAAAAATCTAAATGATTAGCAGCGTTGTTATACTCCGAAATATTGAATGTAGGTATTTCGTCTTTTACTAATTTTCATCAAAATCAGTTTAGTACCTATAGTTTCGAAAGACAATATTATGTCAAATGTCTTCTCTCTATATTTATGATTACTTTAAATAAGTAGATAGGTAGGTACCTGTATTGGTAAAATAATCAAATGTTTAATGCCTAATCGTTTAATAGTTAATTACACGTGCCATTTATATAATAATAAACCTCTATTGGAAATAAGTTTTAATGACAGCTACTAGCCAGCTACCACTTTTCACTCAATTAAGTTTGGTATCGTTTTAGTACTCTACAGGGTGTTCAGTATTGAGTGCACAATCCTGCAGGGGGGGGGGGGGGCGAGCAGAATGCACAAAAAAAAAGTAATAATCAAACTTATTTAGAGCTATGTAACAATTTCTAAACTTCGGTAAAATTCAGACAATTATGAAATATTATCCGTTTTTAGGGTCCCATCCATACTTACACAAAGGGTAAAAACGGGACCCTTACTACTAAGACTCCACTGCATCCCCGTGACAGCTAGACAGTTGAAATTTTAACAGATGATGTATTTCTGTTGCCGCTATAAAATAGACAAAAAAAATTTAGTGGGGCTCCTATACAACAAGGTACGGAACCCTTAGTGCGTGAGTCCGACTCACACTTGGCCGGTTTTTACTATTTTGTTTGTTTCTGGTAGGCCACTCTTGCCTGTATCCGTAGGAATTTCCTGAACACCTTGTATATCGTAATTGTTACCACACCTATGTAGGCAGTTATAATAGTTGCAAGAAATCGTAATTTTAAAATAGCACCTACGGATAAAAATGTAATATAATAATTATTTTTTATTATGCCGATTTAGAACTTTGAATCACAACATTTCACCGTTTTTTTTATTTTTTTAGTTTGCGGAAATGCAATCAACACTTCTGACATTTTGTATAGACCAAATTATTAAAAGCTGAATGGAAACGTTTCATAATTTTATTATGTAATTAATATTTAAAGCTATAAATTGAGAATTAAATCGTTAAATACAAGCAAGAAGTTAATTTATAATATGGTATAATAAAGAATTTATTTATCTGTCTATCAAGACATTAAGAGGCCTGCTTGAGTACAAAACATTCGAATAAAAGCAATTTCGGAGAGTGTGCAACAGCTACACGATCTAAGTTTACCATCCATTCTTTCGTCATACAACCAGGCAAGCTGATACACGGCAACGATTCATGGTGGAAATACCAGACGTCCGCACTAAGTGTTGCTTTGTCATTCCTTATTCGTACCGCAAGGGAATGGAACCAGTTGCCTGCGTCTGCCTTTCCTGACTTGTACAATTTGGGGGTCTTCAAGTCGCGAGATAATAGGTATCTTCTAGGATAGCATAGAACATCTTATGCCGCATCGTCACCTTGCATCAGGCGTGTGTAATAGTGATCGAACGGTGACCTATTACATGTAACAAAAAAAGCTCTACAGTAGGCTTCTACTTTGTTGCCGACTGTACTTAGACATACAAAATGCCTATTACAGTTAGGGTTGTTAACATTTTATAGTACGAATATAGTATTTTCTTTGAAAATAAAATTACTTACAGTAAAAAAAATTAAGAACCCGAATACTTATCTACTTAGAAGTATTCAATATTGAAAAATTATATAAGTACAAGTTTCATTTTCCATATTTAGTGGCTTCATTTTCCATACACTTGATTTATTGATTAAACTGGGAGAACGGACGAAGAGAGATAACGCAACATTTTTGACTTTTAAAAGAAAAAAATCGTTCAAGATACTTAAAATAAAAAATAATACTTTTCAATCTGGCACCTCTACTAGACAAAACTTATCTGAAATGTAGTATCATTGCAAACCATAAAATATATTTCTAACAGTATTAGTGTCACCTAATTATAAGATAACTATATTACTAAATATCAATTATAGTACGGTTGACAACCCTAATTACAGCTCGTCTTTTTCGAGTGGAAATGTCTCTATTACATCTGTTGCCATATTCTCGAGACAAATGTGGTCAAAAAAACTCAGCAATAAAACATTTTTGACTTTTAAAAAGAAAAAAAAACGTTCAAGATACTATAAAGAAAAAATAATACTTTTCAATACCTCTACTAGACAAAACTGATCTGAAATGTAGTACCATTGCAAACTATAACTATATTTTTTAACAGTATAGTACGACCTAATTATAGGATAACTATATTACTATAAATCAATTATAGTAAAGAAAAAAATCGTTCAAGATACTATAAAGAAAAAATAATACTTTTCAATACCTCTACTAGACAAAACTGATCTGAAATGTAGTTTCATTGCAAACTTAAACAATATTTCTAACAGTATTAGTACGACCTAATTATAGGATAACTATATTACTATAAATCAATTATAGTACGGTTGACAACCCTAATTACAGCTCGTCTATCTCGAGTGGAAATGTCTTTATTACATCTGTTGCCATATTCTCGAGACAAATGTGGTCAGAAAAACTTCGCAATAAAATTCAGTGTATGGTACTGCACCTACTTACGTGCTGAGGTATCTATATCTATCGCAAACCTGCGAGACGAGTACGACTGTATTATGCTGCTGTAGTAGAATTTTTTCTAGATAACTAACTATTACGTTGTTGTCTAGAAAAACGCCATGACGAGTGAAAATGTCGCTTTTCTTTATAGATTCGTCGCGCTTAAAATCTGTTCATTGATTTCTCTGACTTAACTGTAACTGGGTGTGAGCGGTGCTGGGCTAGTGGTAGATACCTCGACTTTCATTTCGAAGGTCGTGGGTCCTAATCCCGACCGAAAGTGCACCGATGGATTTTTCTTACGAAAAATGTAAATGAATTGAAGTGAAATTAACATTGCTCTTGCGGTGAAGGAATACTTCGTGATGAAACCCCCGCGACTTAGGCGGCTTCAGTCGTATGGACCTTCCTCTGGACACAGTCGAATAAGCTAAGCTAAAGTGGTCTGGGCAAGCCTACTCCAACCTTACGCACGCCAACTAAAGAGGTCTAGTTTATTTTCGGGAATCGAACCCGCTACCTATCCAGGCGGTCTTAATAAAGCAATGATTCCTTATTAATTCCGTGCATGTTTTTAAAATTTCATTAAGTCAAACTAATAATTGCCTAGCATAATACCTAAACCATACACAATTCAATTAACGTTACTAATTAAAAATCTGCCTAAGTGAACTACGTATCACAAAAAAAATGTATAGATTAATATAGCGGTATCGATATTTATTATAGTTTTGTTTTGCAATCATTCCGTTAATTCCGATAAGCTTGCATAGAACCCTATATTTGATTGACGTATTTTCTACTTTATGAACATAAAAGAAAGATATAAAAGTATAATTAATACGTACTTTTAATAACGAAGAATAATCTTGAAATCTATACTGAATATAGACTATACGGACGGGAATTCTTTTCTTACGGAAAAACTATGTGCTCTAATTGCTCTGACGGTGAAGGAAAACAATCATGAAGAAACCACGGCTTAGTTGTCTCTAGACGTATTGACTAGTTCTGTCTTATGGACATGGTTATCCAACAATGTCCACAAGACAGCACCTATACACCTAACAGCTTATCTGAGATAGATAGATAGATAGATAAACACTTTATTGCACCATAAAAACAGAACGCAAAATGATTACATACAACAAAAACAAAAATAAATTCTAACTTATAACTACTTATATGCTAAAAGAAAATTGATATTTAGTACGTTACGATATGGCACAATGGGCGGCCTTATCGCTAAAAGCGATCTCTTCCAGGCAACCTTTGGATGGACAAGAATTAAGGAAGGGGATGGGTGGGTTGTTTATAACGCGACAGAAATATAAGGAGGATAATAATAAATACGTATTAAAATAATATATAATATAAAATAATAAATATTAAAATACATAAATAATTAAACATACATACAATAAAAATAAATACATATCAACACATAAATAGCTGAGCTGTGAGGTGTATAGGTGCTAAGCACTTCGTCGAAAAAGGACTCAACTAAAGATGTCGCGTAGATATGCCGCAACTATTCCTTTGTGAAATGAATCTAAGTAGAAAAAGCAAATTATGTACGTATGTAATTGTTTTTGTCCCAAACGGATAATTAAGCCTGAAAAATTGGATTAGTTTGGCCAACCGAACTATTGGGACAAAGCCTTATTTATGACTGATTTTAAAAATCGATGACTTCATTCTAATTATTACACTTTGGTGAGTGTACCAAAGTGTTAGAGACGAATTTAAATTATTTTACATTTTTTTTATGAAGGAACAATTGTTTTCTGGTTCGGTCGTAAAGATAAAGGTGATTGGTTTAGCTACGGTCATGCGGATGAATCAGGCGGGTGACGGCCGCAACCTCTTTCTGATGTGTTATCGTTAGCTTAGTAAGCTACGTGGTGACGTGTCCTCTAACTAATAACGATTTAAAATATAAAAAATTGCACTCCGGGAGTGCCGGCAGAAGTGAAAACTTGATTATTAACGTTGAGCATGTTTGATATTTTGGAATGGTTAGGGAATAATTTTGCACCTATTGCTTTATCAGTATAAAAGTACTAGCATTTATGTGGTAGAATACAATATTCATTTATTGCGCTATCGTACACAAACATGACAATTTATATTACATTAAAAATTTAACACTTTAAAACTATAGCTGTCTACTCTCCATCCGTCTTACGCTTTTTCGATCAGGTCACGTGTCCTGACGCGAGCTTAAGATTTTATACCCATTACAGAAAAAGTGCTCAACGCCGCTAAAGAAGTTTTCACTTCAAAAATCTACAGATTTCACGCTACACGTAATTATCGGGACCATTGAAAATGAATCTCTATTACACTGTGATATTCATGCCACCTCATACTTTCATCGATATTAGCCGACGAACACTCTCGCGCAGACGAAGCAACTGGTGTGACCCCTGGCGGCTACAAACTTGCTCCTAGCTCGCACTTTCGCGGCTGAAACTAAAGCCACGTTCAACACATCGAGTGCTGTTTTTCGATTTTGGACTGGTCCACCTAAAAAAAAGTTTTTACGAATTTCGCCTCCCGAATCTGAGAAAAAAGTTTTCAAAGGCTATAAAGTTATAGCGGCCACAGAAATATATTATCTGTGAAAATTTCAACTGTCTAACTATCACGGTTCATGAGATACAGCCTGGTGACAGACAGACGGACGGACCGACACTGAAGTCTTAGTAAAGGGTTAGTTACCCGTGGGGTGTGGAACCCTAAAAGTTGACTTCGTCTTTTTTTATACAGTCAACAATCTATAATTTTTTTGACAGAATTGTGAGGTAATCTTAAAAATTATGAGGAAAGGGTACCGTCTCTCTCTCCATACAAATGTAGTCGACTGTTTCCTCCCTAGATAATGACACTAGAGCAAATATTTTTGTAGCATAAAACTTATAACTGCCATGACTATGCCCCTATGTCTCGGTTTTTACATATATTTTGTTTTTTAACTCTTACTTTCTATGATAGTTATAATATGAAAAAAACTTAGACAAAGGGGCATAGTCATAGCAGTTATAGGTTTTATGTAACAAAAATACTTTTGCTAATCATTATCCAGGGATGTAACAGTCGGCTACGTTTGTATGGAGAGAGCGCCGGGTAACTTTCCTCTTAATTAGGATATCTAGGTGCTGGATGTGCAAGCCCAGTCCATCTAATACAAGCCCCAAGTACTACAGCGCTATATATAACATAGATTACATTTGCTGGCTATATAAATCTTCTAGATTTAAAGGCAAATGTTTATCGTCACAAGAGCGAGGCAAAGAGTTTCATACAACGTATAATGTTTCACTAAGGAAAGTCACTAAGTGCGGATTTGATGGTGAATTCATTAGAGTAATGCTGGCTCTCTTTGAGGTACATTGTTTTCTTTATTTCACTCGTGTTAAATAATAATTAATTTCAAAGTTTTTTAATTAAAATGCATTGTATAAAACTTATCGGTGCGCAGTAAAATTTTATTAAAATTAATTATTTTTTAACAAGATTTACTCAGGTAATACAATCAATTAATATTTATTTAAGCGTGAAATTAAAGAAAACTGTTTATTGAAATAACTGTGTTACAGTTTTATTAAATGAAATTAGAACTCCTTATTGATATTTATACAAACTATGATAATCGTAAACAAGTTAAATTTAATTAGTAATGTCGAATAAACAACCGCTTAAAAATTGTCAAATTAAATAAATTCAGATCACACAACAAAAAAATTAACCTTAAAATAACTTTAATATACTTAAAAAACTAAACATTAGTACCTACTTACAATTAAATTAAAATAAAAAGTTAATAAATTACACAAAGAATAAAATAACTCTATGTTTATGAATTAATAAATAAGCAAAATACAATCAATAATCCGATTTTATTTTCAGTAAGAAAGTTTTTTATTAAAATCTCTTAATTTTTTACAATCCTTTGCAATATGGGCAACTAGACCTCAATAATTGGGTCCTTTTCAAATTCTGATCATATTTTAGGGTTCCGTAGACAACAAGGAACTCGAAGAATAGACAGCTGTAATTTGGCATGAGTTTTGATGACGTCGACAAAGTGGTAAAACAAAACGACAATATTTTTAACGTATACCTAGTATAGATCTACCCCTACACGAATGGGGATGACATTTTTATTTCTCGTCTATTCCACGGTGTGAGGTGTTGTTTAATATGTCTTTTTAAATATTAGGGTGGTTTGAAAACTATATTTCGATTAAAGGATGCCTACGTTTTGAAATATTAACATTCAAAGAACTATTTGTTTTTTCCTCCTGTCAACTAATTGGTTACTGCCACAGTATGTTATTTTTTAATAATCATAACGACTTAGTATAAATAGTCGACCAAAGCAAAATTTTGTACAAATTCCACTGAACATTATTAGCAATTAAACTGTCAATTTAATTTATTAAACAAAAAGCTCCTTTTTAAGTCCGCATTTGTGACAGATACTGTGACTCGCCCGACGACACAATTTCGAAGTTTTGGTACTTCGTGGTTACGTGCATAGTAACGCATTTTGTAAGTTTTGGTACTTTGCAGTAACGTAATTTGGAAGTTATGGTAATTCGCGATTGAGAACATTCGCACTATCGAAATTCGAAGTCTACAATTTGTCGCAGTTACAAAGCACATAACTTGGCTAATTTATTTATTGGTAATTTAACAAAATTAATCATAACACTTTTTGGAAATGGACACTTGAGATTAGTTGAGATGTAAATATAATATAAAACATTACGATCCCTTTTAAACCACTATAAAGTTAAAACAAATTGCTGTTTCTTACTAATTGTTGTTGTGCTAACCGTACACGATTTTTTTTTCGGAACTAATAGGAACTAAATAGTCGTTTATCTTTTAGAAACTAGCAATGTATAGTATCCTAGCTGCGATCCGCGGTTTCACCCGCATAACTTCCAATCCCGTGGGAATATCGGAATAAAAAGTAGCGCATGTGTTAATCCAGGCCTCCAGCTATCCAGATATCGAGTTTCATAGAAATCAGTCAAGTCGTTTTTGCGTGAAGGAGTAACAAACATACATACACACACACACGCACACACAAACTCTCACATTTATAATATTAGTAGGATTAGATCTTTAAATTAAAATACCTACAGAACCCACAGAAACAAAATCGCAAAACTGGTGGAAATAAGGAATAATTTGCTTGTTACACCAGTAGTATTATGACACAACGTCACATTAAATATAGTTTATCATTGAATCCAGTCCCCTGTCCAAAGTACCCATTAAACTGTTATTTAAATTCATGAATGGATAATGTGTTGACGATTCAAGTTTTCAGTATTAAATATTAAAGTCAAGCTTTTAGTTTGACACTGTCCGTATTCAGTAGAACACAATGATCAGGTATTTCTCATATTAATGCATTGCTTTAATAGCACAAAGAGCTTGGATTAGCTATATTCGTTACAAATTATGACGTAAAAACTGCGCGTCGCGGTTTCACCCGCGTAAGTCCCGATCCCGTGGAAATATCAAAATTAAAAGTAGCCTATAGCTTTCCTCGATAAATGGACTAACCGACACAAAAACAATTTTTCAATTCGAACCAGTAGTTGAGATTAGCGCGTTCAAACAAAAAAACAAACTCTTCGGCTTTATAATATTATAGTATAGATTTTTACGCAAACGTAACTCAAACATGCTGATAAGCAACGTATTTTTGATATTCACGTATTTTTGACGTTATCTGCAAGCGTAACTCAAAGAGGCTGATTAGCACACAAATTACCTACTAGGCAAATTAGGCTCACCTGATGGGAAGCGACGATGAGGTCCAGGATGCACCATGCTTGCCTAGGAAGAGAACAACTTTACATTAATTATTTAGTTTTCACAAGTCACCAACCGTTATAACTAATTTTAAAGACATTTTACGCTTGGGGTAACATAAGATTGACGTGGCATTTCCTCGGTGACAAACACGTCAACATTATTATAGGTATTGCGATGACAGCGAACCTAACAAACACCCCGCTAATCACTAGTTACATTGCAAAATGACAATAATAGATTCAACCTAGAAGCAATGCAGCTGGTATCGGCTACTTTGCATCAGGTGCGATTAGGGGAAATTTATTTATTTAATATCGATTTAACCATGCAGGACTGCTAAAAAAAGGGTTCGATTCCCGCCTTAGACAACTGAAAACTTGAACAACAGAAAACTGTCAAGAATTACTGGAAAACTGTCAAGAAGTGTCCTACTGGAAAACTGTCAAGAAGTGTCCTACTGGAAAACTGTCAAGAAGTGTCTTACTGGAGAACTGTTACGAATTATCTTACTGGAAAACTGTCAAGAAGTGTCCTACTGGGAAACTGTCAAGAATTATCTTACTGGAGAACTGTCAAGAAGTGTCCTACTGGAAAACTGTCGAAAAGGTTATAACTATCAAAAAACAGCGACACTTCCTAACAACGACAAAGTGTCATGATGTTATTAAATTCCTTTGTATTTTTAAAGTTATGTCGAATGGAAAGTTTGTCTTTTAATTTCGTTTTTGGGGTTCCGTATACAAAGGGTACCTGTTACTAAGACTTCACTATCCATCCTTCCGTTTGTCTGTCACCAGGGTGTGTCTCATGAACCGTGAGAGCTAAGAGTTGAAATTTTCACAGTTGATGTATTTCTATTGCCGCTATAACAGCAAATAGATGATGTTATTGAACTTTTCGTGCTCGAGACGGATTCGCACTTGGCCGGTTTAAAAAAAAATATAAATCATAAACAAGGATGGGAACCGGACGATTGTTACAAAGTTCATTGCGAACGTATAAAAGGTATTCAATAGTTTGGTAAAAGTTTCACTATACGGTGTTCGAGTTATTTCTTTGAAGTAAATGTCGCTTGTATTGAAATATTCAAAGTTCTTTGCGAAGTTGCAAACTACCTACATATGTCCCTTATTCCGTTTTACTTGTCGTTTCAACCTGTTTTATTCAAAGATTCTATGGAACTGATTTGTACAAATGTCATAATCGATCGAGCTTTGGACTTGTATATGGGCTGTTTATCGCAACTTTATTTAGGTCCTTTGTGAGTGAGGATGGAGTAGGCTTGCCCAGCATCTATACTAACCTTTCAGCTTAGTCGACCGTGTTCAGGGATAAGACAATACGTCTGGAGCCAACTGAGTCGCGGGTTTCATCAAGATATTTTTCTTTACTGTAAGAGTTATGTCAATCTATACATATAAAATCCTTTGTCCTGACTGACTGACGGATTAACGCACAGCCTAAACAGCTGATCGTAAAAACCTGAAACTTGGAGAGTGTTTTCTTTGTATGACGTAGACATCCGGTAAGAAAGGATTTTCCGAAATTCTACCCCTTAGGGTGTGTAAAAGGGGGGCAAATTTTGTATGTGACAACGTGATTACTTGGCCTTTTTTCGACTTCAACGCGGAAGAAGTCGCGGGCAAAAGCTACAGTTAGAACATATAAAATTTTCGTGAAAAAAAATCCATTGGTACGCACCCGGCCGGGATTCGAACTCACTGCCTTCGGAACAAAAGTCGAAGCATCAACCGCTGCTGACTAACAAGAAACTTAGGTCTCATACATACCTATAAATAACCTGATGATGATGATACATGTCCCAGGCACTACAATGCCCAAAATAACAAGGATTAAAGTTACTGTCGCTGTATAAACCATCTAAATTAGAAAAAGTTAATTATTATTTACTTATGCCAAAATTTGAACGTCATCTCACGCTCGTAGCACCGTGTATTGCTTTAAAGAAGTCCATTTTGTACTCCAGTACCACTAGCGCCTTTTCATAAAACTTTGAATACAAGACACGAACAATAAAACATTATTTTTACACACACATGATAAAGAATCGGTCAAAAATTACACAATGCAAATGAATTATCGTATGTTATCTACACACACAATTTGCTTAGAACAAACGTCGGCTGAGGCTCTATTCTTCGTTATTAAGACTCTGTAAACAAGCGGCTATCTTTTTTTTTTTAATTTAAAACAACACAGATTAGTGTCACTTCGCTTGAATTAAGTTGTGTTTCCATTATGTGACGTTTACAGTTCCTGTGACCGCTATATAGTCAATGGCTGTATAATTATGTGTGTACATTACGTTAGCTCTACCGAGAAATATTTGTAAATTATACTTTCTGTTGAAGTAAAGAGTGTTCTTATTGTGTGTTGTTTCAATATTGTATGTTTGCATTTATAACACTGTATGATTTTGTTCGTGAGATACGGGGAATGTTTTGGTTGCATTTCTAATTCTTAAATTGAACACTTGAACAGTATTAATTTCTGATTGACTACGATTGTTTTTTTTTAAATCGTTTTATGTTTGTGCCGTTGATTGTACGGGTTAGTCTCTAAGCTACCCGTCTCCGAGGTTCATATTTTCTAAATTCTCGAATCTATACATAAAATCCTTTGTCCTGAATGAATGACTGACTGATGGATCAACGCACAGCCTAAACCGCTGATCGTAGAGACCTGAAACTTGGAGGGTGTCTTCTTTGTATAATAGGCATTTGTATAAGAAAGGAATTTATGAAATTCTACCCCAAAGGGGATGAAAAGGGGGGCAAAGTTTATATGGGACAACGTGATTTCTTGGTCCATTTTCGACTTCTACGCGAACGAAGTCGCGGGCAAAAGCTAGTATAAAGTAAAAATACCGTCAGAAAGAAAGTGCTTTACCAAAATTTTAATTATTAAAATAGAAGCTTAACTCTCCCCCATCTTTGCTTTAATAATTGCCCTTGAGACCTGAATGTATCGAATGTTCTATTCAAAACTACCCCTATTGCTAAGCCCTTGCAAATTGGCATCGGTCAAATTATTTGACTTTACAATCGCCATCCCTCACTTCAGTAACTCCAATTTACCATTTACAAAAGGCAGTGTTTTCTAAGGTTTTAGAATTAACTCATACTGTAACAAAACAAAGAAAAATACCTTAAATTGACGCGATTATTAACCGATAAAATAATTTCATCATGGATTTACAAAAAAAAAAAACTAAGGTACAGTCTATAAATATAAGATTCAAAGTCAGTTAAACTAATGTAAAGGGTTATTGGTAATAGCCGTTGAGGACTACTTCTGTTCACCTTAACAACAAATTTTGCTCTACGACTTTTCATCATCATCATCATCATATCAGCCACAGGACGTCCACTGCTGAACATAGGCCTCCCCCAAAGACTTCCAGAGCGATCGGTCGCATGCTCTTTGCGTCCAACGACTTCCCGCGACCTTAATTAAGTCGTCCGTCCATCTAGTCGGAGGTCGTCCCGCGCTACGACTTTTGCAAATAAAAAAAAAAAAAATGAAAATTTTGCGGTTATGTAAATTCGAAAAGCAGCTGATTAATGAAACAAAGGTCATTCAGTCTAAGAACAGTAGATAAAACTTAAATTTTTAAAATATTTGAATTTCCAAAATTCGGAAAACAAAAATTGTTTGTTTAGGTGCACAGAAGTAGCCCTCAACGGCTTGCTAGTATAATTACCAGTAACCCTGTATATAGGACACACAGCTAAAGTAAAACATAAACATACCTAGACGTACATGCGAATACTAAATAAGTACATTATAAAATATAAAAAACCGGCCAAGTGCGAGTCGGACACGAAAGGTCCCGCACCGTGTTGTATAGAAGCCCCACCACAGAATATTTATCTACAAGTAGCCCCACTTAAATATGAATATAAATATTGCAGGACATTCCACACATCACAATCTAGCCCCAAGGTAAGTAACTAGACTTATGTTATGGGTGCTAGACAACGGATATACTACTTATATACTTTTCTTTTGTAAATATATACTTATAATACATAGAAACAACCAGACCACAGACAAATATCTAAGCATAAATACATGTCTGAGGCGGGAATCGAACACGCAACCCTGTGCTTGGCAGTCCGGCATGGTGACCATTGTGCCAACTGGGCAACAACAACAATATTCAAATATAAGTTCATGAGACAGACAAACAGACAGACGGACGGACAGTGAAGTCTTAGTGATTGGGTTCCGTTTTAGTTTATTCTTTGAGTACGGAACCCTAAAAAAGATCTAAAATAAAAGACATTTTGAACTTAAAATAAAACGTTTACTTATATTGTTTTATTTTACCTATCAAAATATTATAATCACTAGATGCGGTTTCACCCGCGTAACTCCCGATCCCGTGGGAATAACGAAATATAAAATAGCATATAGCCTTCCTCGACAAATGGACTATCAAACACAAAAATATTTTTTCAATTCGAACCAGTGTTCCTGAGATTAGCGCGTTCAAACAAGCTCTTCAGATTTATAATATTAAAACATTTTCCAACCTAGTCAAATAATACCAGTTTTGTATATTTAAATAACCTAAATGTACAATATATACATTGTATAATTTACATTAATCCACACCATGATAATATACGTTATCGGACAGTACAAATAGTTGTATAATAAGGAAATTTATTGCAAAAATATTTAATGCAGACCGTATTAGTTAATTCTTGAATAAACAGATTATCTTTGTTTAAACTTATGACGTTGGTCATATTTTTGTTATCTGATAAATACCGTCCATTTTTTTTTATCATAACACAACTAGCTATCACCTGCGACTTCGTCCGCGTAAGAGTTGAATTTTTCTACGTCCTAGTAGCTATCTGTCCTCCGACTAGATGGACAGACGACTTAATTAAGGTCGCGGGAAGTCGTTGGACGCAGAGAGCATGCGACCGATCGCTCTGGAAGTCTTTGGGGGAGGCCTATGTTCAGCAGTGGATGTCCTGTGGCTGATATGATGAGTATCTGTGTGCCAAACAGTCAGTCAGTCAGGATTTTGAAAGTGAAAAGTCACTATTTTAAACTTGGAATATAAAATTATAATTTCAACAATTTCATAAAAATAGGTATAATTTCGGTTCACGCTTAACGGCTCCCCCAGACAGATCCCCTACTCTTAACGGAGCCCTAAGAATTATCTCACGCTTATCGTCCCCCCTGAACGTAGGGAACGCAGATGCCAGAATTTCACCTATCTTTTGGAACGTGTTTATGATTATCCTTCTATAGGGGAATGGGTGGGAATATTTTCCCGTTGCTCCGATTTTATATTGAATACTCACGTAATAAAAATCATCTCCGATTACGATCGGATCCTTTAGTCATTTTACTTCAGTCAGAAAGTCAGGCAGGCGTTTTCAAACGACTTAAAAAAAGTAGGATGTTCGCAATTCGTCGCGTATTTTTTGTATGTTCTCCGATTACTCGATGACGGCTCAACCGACCGAGATAAAACTTATTTTTAAACGACTTCAAATAAGGAGAAGGTTCTCAATTCGTTGCATATATATTTTTGTTCGCCGATTACTCTCAAGCGTCTGCACCGATTTGGAAAATTCTATTTTGTTTGAACGATAAAAAAATCTTCGGAGTGATGAACAGAATTGCATCACGAGAGTGCAGCAAATTGCTCAGTTTTAGATTTTAAATCTTCCCTTATGATCTTGTCTTTTCTGAGATAAGCTAGAGTGTTGTGTATGTTGATAAAGTTATTCGCATGCTGTGATTTCACTGAATCATTCATTTGTATTTTATACTAGCTGCGCCCCGCGGTTTCAACTTTCTTAATTTTTTATTTCATAAGAACCTTCTCCTGATAATAACAAACAGACCAAAAAAAGAATTGGCCAAATTGGTCCAGGCGTTGTTGAGTTATGCGCTTACCAACACATTTTGCGATTCATTTTTTTTTTCATTTATTTTTAACTAGCTGCGCCCCGCGGTTTCACCTGCGTAATCATTTTCTGCGCAACTTTCTTAATATTTTCTTTCATAAAAACCTGCTCTTGACAATTTCAAAGACAACAAGAAAAGAATTGGCCAAATTGGTCCAGGCGTTGTTGAGTTATGCGCTTACCAACACATTTTGCGATTCATTTTTATATTATAGATAAGATTAATGTCTGCCACTTTTAAAACTCCAGTCTTTAAACATATCAAATACTTTGTCCTGACTGACTGACGGATCAACGCCAAAACCTTTGATCGTAGAGATCTGAAACTTGGTGTGTTCTTTGTTTGACGTAGGCATCCGATAAGAAAGGATTTTCCGAAACTTCATCCCTAAGTAAAAAAAAGGGGCAAAATTTGTATGGGACAACTTGATTCCTTGGTCCAAACCTATTTGGTAGAACCATTTTCGACTTCTACGCTGATGAAGTCGCGAGCAGAAACTAGATTTTTTTTTTATAAATGGAAAGTTACAAAATCTAGATAATGAAGATTAGTCTGTAATCGAATGACCTAGATGACGAAGTTACATACAATTTTTTTTATTGGCTTCTCGACAGTTTTCTAGTATTTTAAAAGTCGCAAATCTATACTTATATGAAGAGTTTGTTTGTTTGTTTGTTTGAACGCGCTAATCTCAGGAACTACTGGTTCGAATTGAAAAATTATTAATTTTTGTGTTGGATAGTCCATTTATCGAGGAAGGCTATAGGCTACTTTTTATCTTGATATTCCCACGGGATCGGGAGTTACGCGGGTGAAACTGCGGAGCGCTGCTAGTGTTTAAGAATAAACCTCTTACAATTTATCTTTTTTAGGATACCGTAGGTACCTCAAAAGGTACAAAAAACACCATTCATATAAACAAATATATCATGCATAAAATCACTCGTTGTGATTTTTTTTCGAAAATCGATATTCCCTAATTGATTTAAATTGTCGCACGAAAACAGTCGATGACGTCACCAGGTTATCTTACGCTCACTCCATGCAGATTTTGTATTTCTTCCGGCAAAATATACACTGCAGGTGCCTGTGACGTCACAGTCGTGGCCGTCGCGTTTCTTGTCTTTTAATCAACAGACATATAAAAGCAATTTTATTAGGCAAATATAAAACATTTACAACATATTTTAAATTATGCGATATATATTGTGTGGTTAATGTTAATATATTATACTAGCTGCGTCCCGCGGTTTCACCCGCGTAAGTCCCGATCCCGTGGGCATATTGGGATAAAAAGTATCCTATGTCCGTCTCCTGGCTCTAAGCTACCTCCCTACCAATTTTCACCCAAATCTGTTCTGCCGTTCTTGAGTTATAAGTGGTGTAACTAATATATTATATTAAGCCAACATACGAATATTAATTCAAAAGTAAGAACTGACTTTTAAACGTTATCCTCTCATGTAGAGAGGGTCATGTAGAGGGTCCCAAAAATAAGAAAAAATCAGCCAAGTGCGAGACGGACTCTTGCACGATGGGTTACGTAAGCACAATTTGTATGGGAGTCCCCCACTTTATTTTCTTCTGTTTTTAGTATTTGTTGCTATAGCGGCAACAAAAATAAATCATCTGTGAAAATGTCAACTGTCTAGCTATCACGGTTCATGAGATACAGCCTGGTGACAGACAGACAGACGGACGAACGGACAGTCTTAGTAAAAGGGTTCCGTTTTTACCCTTTCGGCACGTAACTCTAAAAAGTAAAATAAATACTATTGCATTGCTTCGCTTTTACGCCTTCTGGTTTCAGGTAGCCAGTTCGATTCCTGGCTGAGGTAATTATTTGTTTAGGATGTTTGTTGGGGAAGTTGTACTTTTTTAATGGAATGTTATGTAAGTCTATGAAATTTTATATTGATATGTTTATTAGCTTTTGACTTTAAAAATAAGATATTTAAATACATTTATGTCTCACATTTGCGTAATTTTTGGATATTTTTAAGAAGTAAAAGAAGAGAAGAAGTATTTTGCGGTCGATATATATATGGTCATATATGGGTTAATTATAGACATGTCTGTCTATAATTAACCCATAAAATTAAAATATGACCAATAAAATTAGAAATTATATTTAAGTGCAGCTTGAGTGAGATTGTACTTAAACATATTTAGCTAAATGCATTTAACGGGTAATCTAAAATTAAATTATATTTCACTAGCCACAAGTTTGATATTATTTAATCATAATCAGTTTGACATTTTGACAGTTCGATAATCGTGTCTAACGTTTTAAATGCTTTTAATTTTTGTTGTACAAGTCAACCTAAGGTTCGCTTGCAAAACAAAAAATAATGATATTTAAGCTCTTCAACATGATTAACCGACAAAATTTCAAAGTTTCTAACATAACTACTGTGATTAAATAATATCAAACTTATAGTTATTGAAATAAATTTAATTTTAGATTACCAGTGAAATGTATTTAGCTAATTACTATGTATAAGTACAATCTTATGCAAGCTTATCTTAATCTTAATGATATTAGTTATATATTATGTCACAATCATATTCTTTCTTTTTTTCGTTCACCTTATTAAATCAAAAGATATGTTTCTATAAAACTATTATTTTAGGAAATTAAATAAATTCACTAACATTTTCAACCGACGTTAAAAACTGGAGGTGCTTAATAATTTGAAGCGTATTTTTTATGTATAATCAGATAATCACTAATTACTCAGAGACGGCTGAACCGATTGAGATGATTATTTTTTAAATGCAACTAAGCGGGTAATACCGCGAGACGAAGCTAGTTATTAAATTGAGCCCATTAAGCCTTTATTTTCGATTGTCCTATATTGTAGGGACCTTTAAAAAATTGCCAAGATTCTACGTAACATTAGATTAAGCAATTATACCGTAAGGCCTCGTTCATACTGAGACAATAACATAATACTATTGACTATATATGAAGAACTCAAGTAAATTGAAAGATGAACAAAAAACGCCACTCTAATAATCCCTTATTTCTGAATAGCGCTGCCGCTATTTATAAATAAAATATAAAAAAAAAACTTTTTAGTTTCTCCCCTCATACGTAGATGGCGCCACTGCAAAAATTGTATTAAAAAGTGCAGTGGTAAAGACGTCTTGTTGTTGTACAGTGATTGACAATCACATACATATCTAATAAAACCGGCCAAGTGCGAGTCAGAATGGCGCACAAAGGGTTCCGTACCGTTTTAAGTATTTGTTATTATAGCGGCAACAAAAATACACCATCTGTGAAAATTTTAACAGTCTAGCTATCACGGTTCATGAGATACAGCCTGATTATAAAACAAAATCCTACGTCGCGTCTGTCTGTGTGAACGCGATAAACATAAAAACCACTGAATAGATTTTGATACGATTTTTACCAATAGACAAGAGTGCGGTGTTAATCTGTGTAAGTCGTTAAGCTTTTGTGTAAATTGCCTGAAATTTTGTTAGGAACCTTCAATCAGCAAACATTACTGCCTACGAGCCATTGCTATTTTCTCAAGCTTAATAATGGCCAAGTTAAACTTTAATATATGTTCTTTCTAAGTTTAGTTTAGCTTAGCTAGTTTTAATAATGGCCAAGTTAAACTTTAATATATGTTCTTTCTAAGTTTGAGCAGTTACTATGCTAATTAAATATGGTATTTTTTTTAAATATTACAGTAATAAAATGATCTGGTACCGCGTGAAGCCGGGGCGGTTCGCTAGTTGTTAATAAATACGGGTAGTGAGTGTCCCTGAGGTCGTTCAACTGAGACCTTTACCTCGGTTGACCTCGCGTCCTTTCGCAGCCCTGCGCTAAACTGTTCCGTTGATAGATCTGTTTGTAATACTTTTATGTCACTGTCATAAAATTTATCGTCACCTGAAAATAAAAACATTGTAACTCGATTTGGTGTAGTTTTCAGGAGTTCCGTTTTAAATCCTAATCGAAAATTATTTTTTGAACGACTCCATTAAAAAGATGGTTTTCAATAATAAATCTACTGTATAATAGGTTTTTTACAACATTTTCGTTTTCATAATCATAATTGGTTTTTTTTTTACTTTTTCTAATGTTATCTTCTTTAAATATAATTATACTGTACGTGTGTATGTCACTGAACTCCTCCTAAACGGCTGGACCGATTTATATTTAAAAAAATGCGTTTGGATGCGTTTTGGTGGCGCCCTGGATGGTTAGATTCACAAATCAGCCCTATTTTTTTTAAATGGCAAAGCAACGTTGCCGTTCTGCTGGTATAATATAGATTCCTATTGCTCTGAAACCATTTTGCAGTTACGATTTACCTGTCTGACTCTTTGTAAGTGAAAAACACTAAGTGACATTATTTTAATAATTTTCAATCAAAAAGCATCAATGTACATATTTAAAATCAAAATAATCAAACTCTACCGGATCGGCGAAAAGCCGGTATTTAGTATGAACTTAAAATGTCCTATGTTAAGTTTACATTAATACTCGTACTGGCTGTCACAGGCAGATAGTGATACTTCAATTTCTGTAGAAATTTAAATTACATAATTCTATTTGTCCCGTTTCGGTAAACGTGCCTTTAGTCTGGGTCTAAGTCAGATTGTCACACGGATTTAGACGAGTGATTCCGGACTTAGAACCCTGATTTAATTTGTATCAATTGACCTTTGAATTTGTTGAATTTTATATGTATAAAACTCACCGAAGAAAGGGGTCCATTTTTTATTTTACTTTTTAATCTGTCCTTTTTTTATTTTTTATTTTTAGAAGCGGATCGTTTTGGGATACGCGTACGTTTTTTAATTGTAGGCTAACCTTTTTAAATCTTATTTGGTTAATTGTTTCTTTTTTAATCGAACGTAACGTAAATTCTTTTTTTAGATTTGAATATTTAAGCAAGTAATATTTACGTTTGTGGTTCTTTTTCGAATTAAGCCGTGACACGCGTACGTTTTTATTGTAGGCTAACCTGTTTAAGTTTTATTCGGTTAATTGTTTCTTTTTCAATAGAACATACACTATGTTAGTGGCTTTTTATAGAATCAAGCAATAGATAGTTATGTCACACGTATTTACTTAATAATGTCACATCCACAACCGTGAACAGACGAAAACAATAAAATTACATAGTTTTAAAAACATTAAAATATTTAAGGCGGCATGCTTGAGATTGTGCTAAAACGTTACCTAATTAGCTAAATACTATTTACGGTGAACATTAAATTGTATTTAAATAACCACCAATGTTAAATCAATGGTGGCTGGGGTAACACTTTGACAGACAATTAGGTTAAAAGATTAAACTTTTTTTTGAAGTTATACTTCTTTTGGCGCGATGGAGAAAAATGATGAGAGTGAATTTTTACGATGCGCGCGCACACCGACACCTAAATTTAACAGCATGAAATTAGTTCTAGGTGGTATGAAAATTGATAACTATGTTCAAGTTGTATATTCTAGTATTTTTTTTTCCATACGCCAAAGAAGTATAACTTCTAACGCGTGTACATAAGTACACACACTCTTTTTTGTTGTACAAGCGTGCCTTAGTGGATAATAATAACGTTTTTTAGTTTCTTGTGAATCACATTTTGTTTCTCAGTTTGTAGGGCGGTTACTCTGATTGAATAAAAACCTAACGAAACCCGATCAATTAATAAGAAAGCGTAGTCCATTCGAAACAATTATCGTAAATTACGAACTCTAGGTGAAAGTGTGTTGCTATGGTGTGTCTAATTATGTACTAAATGCCCCGTTCATGGCGGGTGCCGAGTTGCCGACTTTCAAGACAATACTGTTATATTGTTGGTCAATAGGAAATGATATCATCGATGGATCTCCAATTCATCATCATCATGGCTCATGGCATTCGTCCTGCGTGGATCAAACCTCTATATCCAAGTTTTTCAGCCAGATCTCTAATTACATAAAGAAACACACAAAAAAAAATGTTGAATCAGTTCTTTTCCATCCAAAGGTTGCCTGGAAGAAATCGCTTTCAGTGATAAGGCCGCCCATATGTGCAACTTATACTTTCTAGCTATTACTTTACTTTGTGTATATAGTGTTCTATTCCTGTGTTGTACGAATAAAGTTATCTATCTACACACTGTCTATGATTAATATTACTTAGAAAAAAAATAAGTTGCGATTCTTCTGGGTAACAGAGATGGCCTAATTTGTTATTATCAGCTGAGAATGGAGGTAAAACACTGGGTCTGGCTGGCCTAATGTACCGTTACCTATGCTCAGTATTCGGGAAGGCGGCATCAGGGACGTAAATAGTCCGTTTTTTAAACAAATACTTCTCAGTTCAATGTAATAAACTGAATTACGCAAAGAGTTTAAATTAGCAACATACTTTACGAATTACGACGTCACATCTGATGTTTAAAGAGATAAATTTTAATAAAAAACTGTTGCCGTAAACAATTAGCCAATGCTGATTCCGAGGATTTAATCTATTGTCATACCGGATTTTATCAAAATCGGTCGAGTAGTTAGTTAAAAAATTAAGTTTTTCGCTTTGTAATATTACTAGTGGCGAGGAATATTTTTTAAAGGCAAGTCGATAAAATACAAATTGAAACGAAATAAAATGATTTTAGTGTATGTGAAGAATCCATTTTTATGGTACTTATGCCTGAATACTTAAAGGTAAGCCGACAGGACTCAGATTTTATAAAACCCTAGCTACTAGAAAAGATAAAAAATAAAAAAATCGAGTAGCAATAGCTTACTGCGTAGTGCGGTACGACTTACAGTTATAAAACTACACGCAGCAGTATATAATACTAGCTGCGCCCCGCGGTTTCACCCGCGTAAGTCCCGATCCCGTGAGAATATTGGGATAAAAAGTAGCCTTATGTTAATCTAGGTCTCGAGCTATCTACATACCTAGTTTCATCGCAATCAGTCCAGTAGTTTTTGCGTGAAGGAGTAACAAACATACACACACACACAAACTTTCACATTTATAATATTAGTAGGAAGTAGGATAACAAAAAGTTCAAATTCCATCGTAAGAACTTCAACATGTCTGTAATGTATATTAACTATTACTTAATCTGTGGTACTGGTTGTAAATCTACTAACGGTTGTTACTATTTAATTGTGAATACGTTATTTTTTTATTTTATCTCAAAGCTAGCATTGATCGTTGATTGGTGTCCTAGTAGTGCCGAGAATTGTGGGCGTGGCGTTGTTATCATTAATATGTACAATATTATAAATGTAAAAGTGTCTGTGTGTGTATGTATGTTTGTTACTCCTTCACGCTAAAACCACTTGATCGATTGCGGTGAAACTCGGTATGTAGATAGCTGGAGACCTGGATTAACACATAGGCTACTTTTATCCCGATATTCCCACGGGATCGGGACTTACGCGGGTGAAACCGCGGGGCGCAGCTAGTAATATGATAAATGTGAAAGTTTGTTTGTGCGTGTGTATGTTTGTTACTCCTTCACGCAAAAACTACTGGACCGATTGCGATGAAACTTGGTATCTAGGTACCTGAGGGATTTGATTGATACATAGGCTACTTTTTATCCCGATATTCCCAAGGGATCGCGAGTTACGCGGGTGAAACAGTGTCAACAGTTAATATTTATTATACATACTAATATATATTAAATATTAACTAAAATATGACACTGTTTGTTAATGAAAAGTTAACCATGCCTTTTTTATTTGATTCGATGAAATACATACTTTTTAACCATCAAAATACGAAAGAGATGTTTTATAAGTTTATCCTCTTTTATCTGTAATTCGTATCGTAGCTCCGATTAGAATGAGCTTTTATTTATCTGAAAGTTTATTGTTTTGTGAGTAATCTTAGTTATGTTTAACGAAATTAGGTTGAAGTTATGAATATTTTACAATTGTTGATAAAAATACTTGTTTGATCATATAAAAGTATTTTAGTTTTAGAAATCAGTTTCTTTTTTTATTAGGGTCATCATTGATTGATATACTAACTAACTTTATTCCGCAGCTTCCTTTGGGTAATTATTTAAGTCTTGATACTGAAATAAATACTAATATCTTCTTTTTACACTATAGATCGGTATTAGTCTTTCATTCCGAAGTTTGTGGGTTCGATACCTGACCGGTCGTATTTCATTAACGAAAATTTAATGTGTTTTAATTAATATTGCTCTAACAGTACGGTGAAGGAAACCATCGTGATGAAACCCGCGGCTTATTTCGCTCTAGACGTTTGACAAGTTCCATCATATGGATACGGTAGAGTTAGTTAAAAAGGTGGTGCTAGGAAGCCCAACACATCTAATAATATTATTATAGGATTCTTCTGTGCTCCAGAGCATAAAGTGCAACTGGATCGCACTTATCTGTCACTATATCACCAAATTAGAGCTCAATAAGTGATGCTGATTATGTTTGTGTATTGTGTAGTCTGTGTAGAAACACAGACACACATGGTTATGTGTCTGTGTTTCTACACAGACTCTCCTTATTAATTTCGTTACCAACACACTCTCGTCCCGCCTTCCAGTTAAATGCAAATTTGTACTTAAAAATTAAAATGTTTGCCCGTTCCGACACAAATGCTAATAATATTCATAAGGGATATTTTAATTATAATTACATGTTTTCGACTTACTTTTAATCCTCTTATATTATGAATAATTTTTGTATTAAAAGTAATTCGATTGCCCGGTTTCTGATTCGAATAATAATAAAAAGTGTGAGTGACGAACGTCGATATGTCCCACTTAAATTTCAATATTTTCTTAGAATTTTAATTTTAAATGCTTGTTCTTCGCATAAAACTGTTTATTTTACGAGTCACCTGTTTTTCTCTCCACCCCGAATGAAACTGTGATTCTCGCAAACATCGAATCGATTAAATGTCACGAAGTGTAGACGCGACTCAATTTTTGTTTTTCGAAATACTTCATTCAATCAGAGACTTACAATTTTTTATTTATAATCAAGAACTAGCAATCATAGCTAAACCCAACCTAAGGGTGAGCTAAAAAACGGAAAGGATAATTATATGATAAAACCAGAAGATTTTTTCTCTGAAATCTATTCTTTATAAATCGAAATATTTCAAAAGCTAATTCTTGCATACATTAACTTTATTCTTGTTCACATAACAAAGTAAAAGTTCAAGATAATATCCTTCTAAAATTCGTTCTATTATATATACTATACTATAAAATTCGTTCGTGTAATAAAGTTCAGTCACCCTCCCCTCCCTAACCTCCGTGGATTCTTCTTCAGAAAGCAAATTCTCATAAATAAAAACATTCAAATTACATTGCAATACCAAAAGCTGACTTTAAGGTGAACCGAAGTGAACCGGCGCTCTCTCCCATACAAACGTAGTCGACGGTTTCCTCCCTGGATAATTACAGTAGCACAAATATTTTGTGCCATAAAACATAAAACCTATAACTGCCATGACTATGCCCCTATGGCTTTTTTTTCATTTTCTAATTATCATAGTAATTAAGATTTAGGAAACAAAAAATAACATGGGGGGGAATGGTCATGGCAGTTATAAGTTTTATGCAACAAAAATATTTGCTCTAGTGTCATTGACCAGGGAGAAAATAGTCGACTACGTTTGTATGGAGAGAGCCCCCGGTACCCTTTCCTCTTAAGGGTATTTTGAGCAACGACGTTTCAATGTGATCTTTGTATAAAATATACATAAGCATCCAAATGAATAAATAAATTTGACTTATCTTAAAAACTTAGAGGGATTTTTTTGTAATAGAAATGCAATGTAATTCGAACTATATTACTTACAAGAATTTGCCTTCTGAACTATCGGCATACAGAAAGTCTGTGGTCTGTAGCTCTCTATAAAAGCGAGTTCACATCAGATCAAACGATAAATACATAACCACCTAAATACTCGTAGCTATACTTTCTTAATCATAGTTTTATGAAATCTTATCTTATAACCGGTGGCAGGTTTTGCTAATTTAAATAAATATATGTTGCTGTTTACTTCGAGCTACGTTATACGTTGCTGTTTACTTCGGTAGGACACCAATATCTATACTTATAATAAAGAAAGAAAGGATAAAGAAGTCTGTACTTGGAAGCAAATTTAAAAATAAATTAGTCTAGGAGACATAGACAGAGTAGGTAGTAGAACAAAAATACCTAGTTTTTAAATTTCTTGTCTGTCTGTTTGTTTATTTGTTATAAATGCGAAACGTTTGTGTGTTAGTTTATTACAACTTCTCACAAAAATACTGAATCGATTGCGATGAAACTATGTAGGCAGTAGTAGCGAGGGGTCCTTACAACCCGATTCCTGTCTTACCTTTATGGATTTAGGCAAAATACCTTCATGGACCAGCCTATTTTGTTACTATTACAATTTGCTCTATCGTGTTTTTTTTTTATCTAATGGTGTTTTATCGGCTTACCCTCAAATAAATTTTATGCCTCGCTACTGGTAGGTAGCTTATTTTTATCCCGAAATTCCCACTGATCTTGACGTTAGCGAGTGAAACAGCAGAACGCAGCTAGTTTAGTACAAAGTGGCTGTTTAAATATGCAGCAACTAAGATATTTATTTGCAGGCAGAAAAATTGAATAGAGTTCAACTAAAATTATGCAAAATTTATCGCGAATTATTCAACACTGACACTAATATAGCGATTATGAAATACAATGCACGTCATGTTTTGCTGGTGTTCCCGCCAAAAATGATGAAAAAAAAAACAACAACCATCAAAATTAGTTTCAACTTTCAAAAACCATTGTGTAGTGCTTATTTCAAAGTTAATCTGAATATTTCCATATGAAGGGTTCGCAAGCAGTTTATACAAATTTTAAAGCTTTTTTGTGTTCATGTGTCAAACATGTTTGCCGGTAGTGTCATCGTTGATTCGAAGCTTTTCACAAAAACCACATTTTTTTTACTACGATTTTTAATTATTCAACTGACGATACGACTGTGGGATGTGAAAGTTTAAAGTTTAAAATTGTTTATTTCGGTTCTGAGTGAGTTTTTGCTTTTAACTGACGTTTATTTAATCACTACATAGTATAAAACAAAGTCGCTTTCTCTGTCCCTATGTCCCTTTGTATGCTTAAATCTTTGAAACTACGCAACGGATTTTGATGCGGTTTTTTTAATAGATAGAGTGATTCAAGAGGAAGGTTTATATGTATAATACATGCATAATATAGCCGTGCGAAGCCGGAGCGGGTCGCTAGTTTAAAACAATACTGTGACTTTTTAGTAAAAATCTATTGTCCGCGACTTTGTACGCGTTATAGTTTTTTTTGTTTATAATAAACCTTTATCGAGAAACATATCCATTGGTGAAAACAGCATGAAAATCGGTTCAGTAGTTTTTTGGAACAAAGTTCCTTATGGCGCGTTGCGAAAGGTGGCTAGACGAAAAAAATTAAGACTAAAAGTTGTAACGACACTTTTTGAGTTTATTACAATTCCTTCATTCCGGGTGTCCCTTGACACCTCCAAGTTTTTTATTTTAGGCAGACAGACAGACGCGGTGGAGGACTTTGTTTTATAATATAGTAAGTACCTTTTACCTCGCCCCTGAAACCAGCATACTAAATTTCATGAAAAGCGTTCACATATTATATATAGAAGAATTGCTCGTTTAAATCAATGAAGTGATAGTGAACAGGTTTTCTTTTAAGAGTTTATATGTTATTATAAAAAATAATTAGTGAAGGAATTGTAATATTTTTTTATTTTTTAAGTTTTTACAATATTTTTTTATTATTAACAAATATAATGTAATATAAACTTAAGCAGTAGGCTTAATTTTAGTAAACTAGCTTGCTTTCTATGAGAGAGAGAGAGAGAGAGAGAGAAACAGACAGAGAAACACGCGCACGCCGCACGGCTTACAATTATAACACAGTGTCGTTTGGTCTTAATTTTTTCCGTCTAGCCCCCTTTCGCAACGGGCGATAAGAAACTTCGTTCCAATAATTGTCGAACTAGCTTGACAGTTAATTAAATTCATAATTAAATTATTAAACAAATATAAGTATTTGCAGAATTACCCAACCAACCAGTCAAACAACCAGATTTCTACCAACCTGTAGAACTTTATATACCTATTAATATAATATTTATAATGTGTAATTATTATACAGATGTAATTATAGTGAACACTGTCCGGACGATGTCCGGGAAAAGTAATTTACAAATTTAATTATGCTGACGGATCTCCGCGGAACTAAAACTTTTAATAAGATTCTACGTAGACACTGGCGCCGCTGCGTGGGTAAAGTTATATTTGTTTCTTGTACTTAGACCGCGGCTCGTGATAGACTTGTTCTATGAAAGTATGTACTATGTACTGTATTTTTATGCAAATGCTGCGGTACTACTAATATAAATCTAGCCCTACCAATATAAATACGAAAGTGTTAGTATGTTTGTTATCATTTCGCTTAAAAATTCGCATTTCGCTGATAGCAATAAAACTAACTTAGATAGCTGGAGTCCTAGAATATAGGCAATTTCTTTATTCCGATATTTGGAATTCACTTATACGGGTAGAACTACAGGGCACAGCCAGTATTGCATAAGATTAAAATTCCTTTGAATCCAATAGATTAATCTTTTAAGGGGATGAAGGTCTACCAGATGCACGCAAAATACAAAAAAAAATAGATTTACGTCAATAACAATTTACGTCATTTCCCCCCAGGAGCATCTAGACATATTCTCATCTCAACAGATTAGCAACTAGTCAGCCTCCATCCTTGCTTGAAAGTTAGTTTTCATCCTAAAGTAGGTAATATGGTTGAATCATAGACAAAAAATTATTACTTTTAATCTCTTTGAGTTAACTAAAAAGTTTAAAAATAAAAATATGAAAAATAAGGTCTCCAAAACCAAGAAGTTTGTTCACTTCGTTATATTAAAAAACCGGCCAAGTACGAGTCGAATTCGCACACGAGGGGTTCCGTACTATTGTTTTTTTAGTATTTGTTGTTATAGCGGCAACATAAATACATAATCTGTGAAAATAAACTGATTAGCTATAACAATTCATGTGATTCAGTCTGGTGACCGACAGAGAGACAGATAGTAGAGTCTTAGTAAAAGGGTCCCGTTTTTACCCTTTGGGTACGGTACCATAAAACATGAGATCTCCAAAAACAAAAATATACGAAGAGGTTTCCACAACTCTTAGTTCAATTCGTTGTTTAAAAAACCACGAAACAAAAACATTGAATAACATAAAAACAAAATTCTATGACAATAGTTAGTAGGTAATTATTTTAATTATTTCGTTATCTATCTAGCTGTCCATCTTAAATGTAATACATAATTTTGTATTGTAGTTTATCATAACACAAATCTCTGTAATTAGAATTTAAAATTAATTGCAATATTATAAAAAAAACATGAGTTTTATATTGTACAATAACATTTAATTTATTACTTTATTACTTACGATGTAAAAGAATTTAAACTAGAACGAAAAGGTCCTAAATCTGTCTATTAAAAATAATCGTAATAGTATAAGTTGAAGATAACATTTTGGCTCAATAGTGGGACCAAAAAAATACATATTTTATCACACCTACAGGGAAAGGATTGAACCGGGTTAAAAGTAGTACTTTACCACTCATGTCAGTAAACTAACATTCCCGCCCGTTTGAAGAACACATGTGTTGATTGGTCTACAAAAACCTAAAAGGAAATGTGATTTTTTTTTCTTTACTTTTAATAAGAAACCTTTTGGCCCAGAATAGTAGGATATAATGCTGAAAAAGCATTTGACAGATTAAGCAGTTTAGCCAACCAATAAAGCTACTAAAGTCATGTCTGATTACTGAAACGTGATAATACGAGTAAGTGCTCACCACAAGCGCTTTGACGGACACATTTACCCTATGGCGTTTCCATTTAATGGAATGGGATACCAGAAGCCCGCAAAATATATACCTATTTCTTATAGTTTTTTGTAAAAGTGACCTAGTAAGAAATCGAAATTTAATGTTATTTTGTATTCAGAAACCTACTTTAATTTTTTTTTTTTAATGTTTAACAACTCTGAGGCGTCGCTTTTTTCTTAATTCATTTCTTGAAGACTTAACTAACTTTGACGTGTAAACGTTTCTGAACTAGATTGGAAGAGTAAGAGATCAGTAGCAAAAACCAAATGACGGATGTGACGTCATAATTACGGCGTACTTTGTTACTGATGGTACTAAGCCAACCTCTACAAGGTTGTTATTATTTAAAACGAGAACTCTTTGAACTGTTTAAACACTACGTTTTCACATCCACGATACAGCTTTCTCAATTATGTACCCGACTACAAGGAAAGGGTTATTCTCATTTCGTCATGGCGTACCTAAGTTAAGCGTGTGGAAACCTGGTTACGAATTTAATTCCGCGCGCAACCGGTGTGCATAGGAGCACACATACATAAATAAATAATCCTCTATAATCAATAGGGTTCGATTTAAGACTTTATTTTTTTTCTAAATAAAGTACTTACTATAAGCCATTTGTGCATTTGAGTACTTTTAATTATGACATTTGTCTATTAAATTTTTATTGTTTGAATTAATAAACAAACATACTTACTTTGTTACCGACTTCAAAAAAGGAGGAGGTTCTCAATTCGGTTGTATATGTACCTATTTTTTAAGGTCTAAATTATAAAATATTACGGCTAGCAATGATTAAAAAGTGCTTTAAAAAACCAGAGAAGACGAGGCTGTGATTACGTTCTTCTTCTTCTTATGATCCCAAAACCGATCACAGATAAATAAATAAATAATAAATAAATATTAGAGGACATCACACACAGATCGCCATCTAGCCCCAAGTTAAGTAAATAGACTTGTGTTATGGATGCTAGACAACGGATATACTACATAAATACTTTTCTTTTTGTAAATATATAACTTGTCATACATAGAAACAACCAGACCACAGACAAATATCTAAGCATAAATACTTGTCTGAGGCGGGAATCGAACCATTGTGCCAAGTGGGTCGTCAATACAGAGATAGGGTAGGATTGGAGATAGAGAGAGAAAAATATAACCTACTTAAAGTACCTAAAGTTTTTTATTCTTTCCGTGTATCATTGTGTACTTTCTTCGTAGTTAATACATTTTAGCACCACATCGACTTGGATGAGGTACTAGAGAGTAAGTGGGCTAAGATAAAATTGTTTTAATAACAAAAGCTAACAAAATAGAATACATTCTGTGGAAAATATTTGTTGTGGGATGACGTGGCCCGATACAGGGTTGGGCTATAGTGCGAGATAGTAGCGGAAAGTCTTTAAAAGTTTAGTTTAAACTTTAAAACAAATGATTAAGTGTAGATTAATGAAATTCGTCATTTACATCATCATATCTGCCACAGGACGTCTACTGCTGCATATAGGCCTCCCCCAAAGACTTCCAGGGCGACAGGTCGTTCATAAATTAATAATCATATATTCCAGACGCCTGAGTTTTTTTTATTTTTTTCTTGTTTTGTATCTTCCCACTTTTTTTACCTTAACCCTATAGTAAAATTGGTCCCTAACTCCTCCACAATACATAATATAATCTGAGTTACATTTTGAAAGAGAAAAAATCAGTTTTTCCATAGTTGATTTCATATACTTACAATATTACCAATTTTGAGTTAAAATGTAACATTTACAATATCCGCTATCGCTGTTCGCTATATTTATGGCCTCATCAGAAAATGATTCACGAACGGGCTGCGCGTACGCTCATAATGTGCGTTAATTTCATCTAAAAATAACACTTATTCTTTGTTAGATTTTTACGAAATCTGACTTCGTTTTATTTGATGTAATAGCTTTGGCCTGCGACGGCTCTCGCTTTGATTTATTTATTATTTGTTTATTGAAAATAGCTCTTTGATGGAAATACTTTAAAACAAAATTGTTCGGTACATTATCGTTTTTACATTTATCGGTAACAATCGCGTTGTTGCACCTGTCTATAAATATTATTATAGTTTTATTGTTCGTAAATCATAATATCTAATTCGTAGTTAGAGTAAAGCCGGATGTAACCTATAATAATAACAGCGTTCCGCAGACATATTATTTGGACCCCTTAAATTTGGGACATCTGAACATGTGGCTATATTCGTAAACATGTAAACTGACACGATTATGTGCTACTGTGTACGGAGTTCCAACTTCCAACTGAATCAACTTCTATTTTATATTATTGTTTTGTTTTGATAAACAGACAAGACAAGAGTATTTCATTTTTTATTATACGATTATAAAATGTTGTATATTTTTAAATGTGACGTTTTACATTGAATTTGAAACCGTATTTTTTTTTAATTGCGCACGCGCTGAGTTCTGTGATCTAATTAAATGAATTTATTATCGTTTCTGGTACGTAAATTTGCGAATATGTAATGATTTAATCATGATTTTTTAATTTGAATTTTTTTACTTAGAAATTGATATTTGTACCTACTTTGATCTTTATTTATACGTCTGGTCGTACTCGGAAGTACCTAGAAGGTAACTACAACGTATTATTCAATTAGATTAATTGAATAAGTGTAAGGATGATTGAATTCAAGTGCATCGCCGTGATTTCTTGAGATGCATGCACGTAGCTGGTACCAACTTGCAAACATCCTCTACAACCTTAAGCCCAGTAGACATTATTTACAACACAACAAGGTAAACATGTAATGCAACATTTTCATACATTTTAGTAAGCGTCTACTGCGCGCAAGAGCATGCATTCGTTACGCGCTTGTTGGTCCTAGAGCATAGTGCGCATAGAGTTCTATTTATCAAGTAATCTTGTTAAAAAATCTAACGCCGTTATGTTGGCAGCAATGCAAATATGTATTGCCTTAGTACCTTTAATACAGAGAGACAGCACAGGAACTATTTGATGAAACGCACCGGTCATTTGCGACAGAAATGCGCGTTGCAAGAAAGCATGAAAAATTGAAAAATGGCGGGAAAAACCCAGTGAATTTAAAAGACCGCAGACCTTTTACGACATTGCTGTGTAAAAGGTCCAACGACGAAGTCTGCGGTCTTTTAAATTCAATGGTTTCATAAAATTATTACGTAATTATTTCTACTAATCCGCAAAACACCACAAAACCTCGAGTTGGTGTTTCCAATTTTGATCATGTTGCATTGCGTGCTGTGTTACTGACAGTCTGTACCTAGCTTTAGAGTAGGTATACACTCGTTCTAGATGCTGTAGAGAACTTATGTCACTCAGTGCCCATTAGATCGATCGGATTCAGTTGTTACCCGACTACATGGAAATTGTTGGAAAGGGGTTTTCGCGCCTATGTACCTAATATCAGTTCATTTCCATACAGAGGCTGCCTGGAAGGAATCGCTTTCAGTCATAAGGCTGCCAGTTTGGCAAACTTATACTTTCTAGCAATTTTTTACTTTTTTTAAGTTTTTTTATTGTGTTGTCTGTTATTTCTTGTGTCGTACAAATAAAGTCCTAATCTATCTATAGTCCAAATTACTGGACGGAATCCATAATTACTAAAATTCTTAATCTAAGGCCACAATTTGATGCAAATATAACTTGACACTGGCTATTTGCATAAGTCGTGCAAAGCAATTGCTTAAAAACACTTCCGCTATTGTTCCATATTAAATCTAAACTTTCAAACAATATCGTAACATGTTTTACTTATTTGAAACTGTTTTTTGTTGCAGGTAAGTAATTTTATATTGGGGTATAAATTATAAACACGCGGAAGTCGGACGTTGGTAAGTTTTTTAGATATACTTGCGGCGTATTTAGATGGACTGTCGGTTAGAAAAGCAGTTAACTCTACGTTGTTTCGTTTTATTCGGTAACCAAGGTATGTTATGCTTTATTGTTGTTGATTTTACAGCGTTTGTTTGTTTTTGTTTTAGTTTATAGCGTTAACTCAAATGTCAATTGAATATTTTCGTTAAATCTAGTTTTGCTTCTGGAAATTTATATTTTAATTAGTAAATCGAATCTAAATAGGTTGCATCTATAAAATACTAACTCTATGATCGAACCACGTTTAAAGTGCATAAAATGATATTTACGATTGACACTACCTTAACAATTCTAATATTTAGTCATCGACTGTACCCATCATAATTTTATTCTATTATTCATCAACCCAGAATATATTAAGTTGTACAAAAAGTTAAATCCTATTTTATTATGCATAATAATGTGTAATAAAACATGTACACATCAGCTGACTTGTAATTGCGTTTTTTTATCTACGTTTTAAAATCTAAGTTAACAAAATGTTTCATGTTCTGACAAAGTGAAGATTTATAAATAAAATGTTTGACATAAAAAGTAAATCTAGAAGTTCCCGGTGGTGGTATATATTGGGAAGATAGTATGCACAGTAATCAGAAAAGCGGTGCTATTGTCGAACATGAATTCGTAGAAAATATTAGTAAAAACTTAAATCATCTTAATATAAATACCTATAGATTCACAAAATAAATTTTGTACCAAACTAATTAAGTAAGTACCTACTTATTTGAAAAAAATTCATTTCACAAATTTACATTTACTTACTTAGAGGAAAAATTTGAGTTTTTGTTTGCATTGAAAAGACTCCGAAACTTCTACGAAAAATTGGTATGAGTACATTAGGAGATTTGGAAGTCTCATAAGCTACTTTTAATCCCGATATACCTACGGGATCGGGAGTTACGCGGGTGAAATTATTAATATCATGTTACTTAATGATGTTTTTACTTAGCTTCACTGTCTCAAAACGATATTTAATAGAAATAAAATTACATATTTTTGAAGCACATTATGTAAAAGCATTTGCTAAAAACATGTTTGGAAAGTGATTGTTTGTAAAATCAAAAGTGTTGAAACTTTAATTGTTAAATAAAATGTAGTTAATGTTTTAGTGACAAGTAGTGAACCTCGGTAGACAGGTAGAATAGAATAGAATATAAATTATTCGAACAAACACACGACATAGTGTAGATACAAATAAGAAACAGTAAGAGATAGTTACAAATAAAAGAAATTACAAAAAACAAACAATTAAAATAAAAAGTATCTGAGAAGTCGGTGTGTTGCCCGAATGGGAGAAAGCCTCAGCATATGCTGCAGATATGGAGATACATCATAAGCGTAATATAATAGGTAGTCTTCCGTATGGTGGCTGCAGTAAACCATCCTTAGTTAACTCTCTCTGACACCAACCCTCCTTGGGTATGTTAAGGCAAGCGGCTAACCGTGAAATCATATTGCCGAATCCCTTCGCAGTGTGAATTCGAATACTAGACACGTACGCCATCGAGCTGGCATTAATTGGGATAAGTGCGAAAAGAAGATAGGGCCCACTTTGTCCCGTGGGGAATATCGAGAAAAAGTAGCCTATGTTATTGTCAATGAATCAATGTGTTCTCATACCAAACATCTAATATCGGTCAGTAGTTTCGGAGCCTATTCAATGCAAACAATGAAATCATGGCTCTTCATAATATTATATATAAAAATACTTATAATCTTCTTTATATACTGTACGTGTGTATGTCACTGTACTCCTCCTAAACGGCTGGACCGATTTGAATGAATTTTTTTGTATGCCATTGGGTGGTGCCCTGAATGGTTTAGATACACAAATGTGCCCGGTTTTATGGCAAAACAACGTTTCCGGGACAGCTAGTATAATTATATATATGTAAAGGAAAGAAGGCGAAGGTTGCCTGTAACTATCAAGATCTTCTTGAAAACTCCAGTCGCCTGAAAATGATGCTTGTAACAGCATCCAAATATCGAGCTCGAGAAAATATAACAAAAAACACGTTTTAAATAATTTTATTATCTTTCTATAACAAAATTCGATTTTTGTCATGATAAGTTATTATATTGCATTAAATTGGTTCTTAGTCACTTATTTAGTTTTGTAAGCACACTATTTACAAACTATTTGTGTAGCAAATAAAATGACTCACTGACAAAATGGCGAAAATCAAATGGAAGCATTTTAATTGACGGACAGTCTTCTGTCCTGTATGCTAGTAGGTACAGTAAGCAAAGGACCGAGGGTACCAGGTGCATATTTTAAGGTTTTATTTTTTCCAATAGCAGTAATTATTAATTATTCTGCTTGATATCACTAAAGCTTCCAATTATTTCACGCAGAATTACCAAAAACCTATAATATAAAAATTATTCGCTGAATGTTACTAAGCGCAAATCTAGAGTAGCTGACCCGATTTCGCTAATTCTTTTTTGTTGTGTTTGTTGTTTTCAGGAGAAGGTTCTTATGAAAGAAAAAATAAAGAATATGGCGTAGAAAATTATTACGCGGGTGAAATCGCGGGGCGCAGTTATTTAATAATAAAAATAAAACTTTAAAACATGCACCTGGGTACCCTATGTCCCTTGCTTACTGTACGGTTGCGGTTGCTTTACTCTTTTTCTTCTTTCACTGCATTTCACCTGTTCCACCCTAGGGCAGTGTCTGGTATCAAAATACATCGACTCATAATATCTGACACTAATTAGATCTTCCCCTCCATCTGGCCTAGCTATCATAACACTCGGTTTGTTAGTTAGCTTGGGGCTAGGTTGTGCTGCGTTAAATTTCCTATTAATATACCCATTTCGTTTTTTTTGTACAATTTTTAGGGTACTCAAAAGGTAAAAACTTGACCCTGTACTAAGACTTCGCTGTCGGTCCGTCTGTCTGTCTGTCACCAGGCTGTATCTCATGAACAGTGAGAGCTAGACAGTTGAAATTTACACAGATGATGTATTTCTGTTGCCGCTATAACAACAAATACTAAAAACAGAAAAAAGTAAATATGTATACCTAAAGGGTAAAAACGGGACCCTTTTACTAAGACTCCTCTGTCCGTCTGTCTAGCTGTATCTCATACACAGTGATAGCTAGACAGTTGAAATTATCATAGATAATGTATTTTTATTGCCGATATAACAACACGAACTAAAAATGGTACGGAACCCGTCATACACGAGTCCGGCTCGCCCTTAGCCGGTTTTTTAATCTTTCATTAGGATGTCCCCTTCAATTTGTCTGCCCATCATAACACATGGTTAAATATTTAGCTAAAGGCTACATAGCGATGTGTCAAATTTCCTATTTATGTATTTAGGAATTTTGCAATTTTTAACTTTAGATTTCCCCTCCAATCTGTCTGGTCATCATAGTACACGGTTGATTGTTTGGCTTGGGGGCTAGATGGCGTTATGTGTAATGTCGTAATAATGTATTTCGGTTTTTGGTGTAAAGCTCTGAGAGATAGTTAACTTACCTTAATATTTTTTGATCTGATTTATAAAAAACTAGCTGCGTCCCGCGGTTTCACTCGCGTAAGTCCCGATCCCGTGGGAATTTCGAGATAAAAAATATCCTATGTCCGTCTTCTGATTGTAAGCTACCTCCCCACCAATTTTCAGCCAAATCGGTTTAGCCGTTCCCGAGTTATAAATGGTGTAACTAACACGACTTTCTTTTATATATATAGATGTGTTATTGTAAATGAAAGTTATACGTATTTATAAAAACAAGAGGTTACGTATCATTATATTCTGTTTTTAGTATTTGTTGTTATAGCAACAACAGACATACATCGTCTGTGCGATTTTCAATTCTCTTGCTATCACGGTTCTTGAGATACAACCTGGTGACAAACAGATAGATAGACAGACAGTGGAATCTATGTAAAAGGGTCCCGTTTTTACGCTAAAAAGCAATTCTTAGTAGGCAGGTAAATAATCAAAATGATACTTGGTACTATCATAAACAAAAGTACTTCAAAATATTGAATTGTCGAACACCGTATGGAGTGAACCTTAAACTCGTCCCACATCACTACGACCCACGTGGTACGAGTCAACAATATCAAAAAATCTAACCGTGTATAGTTACTAGTCCCATTGTATAGTCAAATGAATAAATCAGAAATAAAAGTCGTTCAAAATATAGACAAAACCACCGGATAAAACTAATCTTATTTAATGTATAAAAAATAAAAATATTCATACTTTCTAAATGCGCCATTGTTTAGTCAACACTTAAAAAGTGTATTACCTACATAAAGTTTTGTTTTATACAATACAATATGTATTATTTTGTTTATTACCCCGAACATTAATTATAGCCATTAAAAGAGCGTAGTGCAATAAAAATGTAAAACGTTAGGTATAGTTAACTAAGTATAGCAGAGAATGAAGAAACCGTATTTTATTTTCGAACACAGTCCAATGTAACATTATTTTTTGATCCCTCAAACTCGTCCCACTGGGTCGGGTTTGAATCAACGATAGGTACCAAAAAACAATACAAAAAATCGAAAAATGTATTTAATCGTAATATGCATTTCGCACATTTTTTTAGATCCGATATTGGAGTATTTGGGGCGAATCCAAAGGTATTGTCTATCGGATAATAAGTTTTGACACTTATCACTACGCATTACGTTCCTTAGTGAATCTTCATTGAATCAGTGCTTTGAAATTTAAGATTTTTTTGTAGAATCTCTCACTAACTGTGCTCAACAGGCTCTATTGGCCTATCTATCTATCTCTACACTGAACAAAAAGTAAATATTTACTCATGACTCAAAACTGGAAAAAATACAAGAACTATGGGCAGCAGCGGTTAGAACTAACCCATCATCGCTCCTAACCCCGTTTTAATGCAAATCTTGCTATTGTATAAAGCTAAAACTGGCCAAGTGCGAGTCGGACTGGCGCACCAAGGATTCCGTACCATTATGTTCTGTTTCTAGTATTTTTTGTTATAGCAGCAACAGAAATACTAACAGAAATACCATCACGGTTCTTAAGAAACAGCCTGGTGAGAGACAGACAGAGACGGACAGTGGAGTCTTAGTAAAAGGGTCCCGTTTTTGCCCTTAGGGTACGAAACCCTAGTCTCAATGGACTTTCAGCCCCCTATTCGAAACACCCCTATCTAATGAAATTTTCCCCTTTCCAACCCTTTTTACAGTGTCAATGTGACCCAGTTTTTTGATCTTTAAAAAAATTCGAAATTCGTTTTTGTTTGGTTTTCCTCCTCCACATGGCTTTACCGATTTCAATGAAAATGTCCTAACATTTTACTTAGCGTAGGTACGCAGTATAAAATAGGCTATTGCATATCTACTTTTTGGTCTTAAATACTTTTGGGAAGTCTTAAGTTTTTAGTACTTAACTGAAAAACAAATGACAAACGTCCCATTTTGTGTGAAAATCTTTTTTTTAATTCGAATTTGGCGTGCCTTAATTTCGAAATTCTCTTTGAACCAAAAGTCAAACCAAACCAAAAAACAAGTCTAAGTCAAAATCAAAACTCTTTATTCATTAGGAATCAGGCAATGTATTACATCAGCGTTTTAAAAACTTAAGTTTGGATGCGTGCCTTCGGAACGCATCCACCAATAAGAAGAAGGCACAAGAAACTCATGGATTTATTTTTCCTTTTTTGTGATCTTGCTTACAAAAGTCAAGATAACAAATATTTCTGAAAATATATTTGGAATGGAGCAATTAAAGTAATGTCCATGGTTCCTTATCATTATGGTATGACGAAGTATCATTATTCTCTCACTGGTCCAGTATCTTATAGGACAAGTTATTAGAGGACGAGTTAGAGGTAGCTGAATTGGCTACATGACTGTGATAACCATAAAATATGAAATATGTTGAAAATGGAAGCTAGATTTACAATAACTCTACAATATTTATTTCGCATTCAAAGGTATTATAAATATTTTATTTTTCGCAAAATAAATTTGCAATATTTCGTCTGCTGACTAAAAGAAACGAAACGCGGGCGGCCATGACTGACCTTCGTGTGACGTCACGATTTTCCATTTTCCTAAAGAAAAAGAAATTGAATGATGTTGACAGCCCAGAGGCATGAGTCATGACGTCACAGAATAAAATGTATGATGGCCGACTGTTTTTGGCTTTGGGGAACAATTTAAATTAGTGCAGAAAATGTTCTTTTTTCCTTTAAAAAACACTTTTTCAGTAAAAATGATA
Organism: Idaea straminata; assembly: GCA_951213275.1. Classification (NCBI taxonomy): domain Eukaryota; kingdom Metazoa; phylum Arthropoda; class Insecta; order Lepidoptera; family Geometridae; genus Idaea; species Idaea straminata. The sequence continues at coordinate 16,312,209 of OX577845.1, read as the reverse complement.
ATTGAAAGGGGTTTCTAAAAAAACATTGGTGAGTTTTGAATACTAGAAACTCGGCCAAGATCCCAATTACAAGCATTACGTCCCGGTGTGACGGTCGGCCTCTCGTTTGAGATGAGCGAGGCCGTAAAATCTAACTACCAGTTTCCTATTTAACTTATTTTGTTCCTCTGTTTGCTCCCAATTATTGACTTTAATAAGACTTTGACAATTCACAGTATATGTGCCTACTACCGTACCGTATTACTACTTACCGTATTTGAATGGTCGTTTTTTTTGTAATATGTTAGAATAGGCCTCGTTTGAACCACGACCAAGTAGGTTCCAACATACGTACGACAAGTAATGTGCCTCATTATTGGAACTTCGAAAACAAAATTCATATTCTCTTTAAGAGGAAAGGGTACCGGGGGCTCTTTCCATACAATCGTAGTCCTTACCTGTTTTCTCCTTGGATAATGATACTAGATCAAATATTTTTGTTGTATAAAACTTATGACTGCCAGATCATGCCCCTATGTTTTTTTTTTTAATCTTAATTTCTATAATAATTAGAAAATGAAAAAACTCAAACATAGGGTCATGGCAGTTATAAGTTTTATGGCACAAAAATATTTGTGCTAGTTTCATTATCCTGGGAGGAAACAGTCGACTATGTTTGTATGGAGAGAGCGCCGGTACCCTTTCACTTTAAAGTGGTTAGACAAAAAATATATATGTGATCTCCTATCCTTTCAACGCGTAAAACCAAATACGCGAAACACCACATTTACGCAAAACACCAACTCGGATATTATCACTTACGCAAAATGCTAAGTTATAACTAACTAAGCTTAACACCAACTTTGATTTGAGCAAAATGCTATGCTAGAACATAAATTTTAGTCAACTAAAATCTTAATCGTTTTCTTGAACAAGACAAAGTTGGGAATTGCAAAGCCCAATAAAAGTTTTATTAATAGGAAAAAAGTATATTTTAAAAACATAGATGAACATTAAATAAACATTTATAGTCAATAAAAAGCACAAAAAACTTTTATTTTCTTGTTTTGCGGACGGGACGTGCAAGTGCAATGATGCATCGTGATAATTTCACATTTTGGACGTTTAACTAGCTAGCAATGTTGCCACACTGGAAATTCTCACCTAATAGACGTTTGAACATGTGGACTTTTACAAAAATATCGTTTTACCTCATAGACCTTCCGATTCGAGGCCTCCTAAAGGCTACTGGGTGCCGTAATATTAGAGCAACCGAGAGCTATTCATAACCAAACTAATTCCACATAGGGACGCTTCAAACTTTATGTTATTTATCGAATGATTTATTGCACACCTCATGCCAAAAAGCAATTATCCCGAATCCCGTATGTTTTACAGTCGATCTGATAAAAATTTAATAATAAATAACATATTTTTATTTTTTAATATGAATAAACAAATGTATCACTGTCAAGAACCGAAAACATTCAATGCTTTGAAAAATACAATTTTCTAAGAAAACAAAAATCAAAGAAGAATGACCTTATAATTTCGCACCGCTAATGTTTGAATTACAGATAAAGTTTTTCTGTAGTCAGGTACCAACATTTCGAATAGCTTGAATTGTACCATAATACATACATTTTTATACTACGGTTCAGTAATTCCGGATATTACCCATTACAAACAAACATACAAACTTTACTTCTTTGTAGTAAGTAATTGAAATAGGTACCTATTACTTTTTGCAAGATACTCCTAATAGGAAGATTGGTTGGGGTCCTTCAATAGTGGAAGTCGTACACCCAGGCCCATGTACACCGCTTCAGACTAAATGGTCGATGGAATTTCGCAGATATATGAGCCGATGTTGTAACCACATAAAATACTGTTTAATTAAAACAATTTTATTGAATACTAGCTGCGCCCGCATAAGTCCCGATCCCGTAGGCATATCAAAGTAAAAAGTAGCCTATAGCCTTCCTCGATAAATGGACTATTCAACACAAAAATATTTTTTTATTCGAATCAGTAGTTCCTTAGATTAGCGCATTCAAACGAACAATCTCTTCAGCTTTATAATATAAGTATAGATTTTTTTTCGAGAATAATTGTCACTGAGATTTTTATTGATCAAGAAATTATCACTTCAGCACACAAACTGTTGGCACTTTGGGAATACAGCGGTCGCATCCTACTCTCTCCAATCACAGGGTCTCTGCTGAAAATCAGCGTTTCATTTATGCAACACATAGCTGAGCAGGAGCCTATTTAGCGGCGACACTGTTACTGTGTTATAAATAACATAGCTTTAATTAAGTCTGTTATTTTTAGCCATATCCAAAATAAGTTGCGTCTAAGTATTAGTTTTGTTGTTGGCCAAATAAAGATATATCTATCTATCTATCAATCCGTCCATTGGTTTAGCAAGTGCTTATTGACTGTATCAGTCAATCAATAATCACTTTGAATTTTATAATTATAGATTGTTTGAAACTTTGCAGTCACAAAAGGAGCACGGGTCGGAAAAGTTTTTGTTTCACTGTCGTTATTCTACCTTCACTCGCGTTATTCAAAGCCTTTTATTTATTTGATGGACTTTAAGTATAAGCGTGTTACATCTTTGACCGCATCGTCACTTACCATCGTGTGTGATAGTGGTCAATGGCTGACCTATATATTAATTTAAAAAATTAAATCTATACTATAATATTATAAAGCTGAAGAGTTTGTTTGTTTGTTTGAACGCACTAATCTCAAGAACTACTAGTTCGAATTGGATAATTATTTTTGTGTTGGATAGTCCATTTATCGAGGAAGGCTATAGGCTACTTTTTATCCCGATATTCCCACGGGATCGGGAGTTACGCGGGTGAAACCGCGGAGCGCTGCTAGTTTAAAATAAAACGTGAAACAACTTCAAATATCTGAGTTGTTCCGTTGCTAACCATCAGTGCTATATATCAAGTGTATTTTATAGACAGGCGGTAAATTTGAACGGGAACGATTTATAAAAATATTATGTTATTGTGTTTGAAAGCATTAGTCACCGTTTACTCGTAAATTAATAGGACAAAGTCTTGGCAAGACGTTACCCGACCAACCTTGATACAGCATTAAAATCAACTAAACAATCACTGGAATTCACAAAACTCAAATAACAACAAACGCTAAAAACTAAAATATATGAGATATTTATTGTTTTAGAATTTATTTGACATTGTTTCGGATTTATAATTGAAAGTTTAAATTTAGGTATTAGATAGTTTTGTTGCTTTGTGTTTGATAACGTTAGAACTATTGTATTCGGGATTTTATTATGTAACTTCCATTTCTTCCGCGTAGGAATTGAAATTAAAAAAATCCATTTTAGGGGATGCCCACGGTATGGCTTCAGGCTACATTTCAGATCAACCTGTCTGTTGTGTTTGAGTTTATACGATGATATATCAGCCAGATATTCAAGAGAGTTAGGAATGTGTAATTATTTTTTACCGACTTCAAACAAAAGAAGGAGGTTCTCAATTCGTCGCGTATATGTATATTTTTTATGTATGTTCGCCGATTACTCGAAAACGCCTGGACCGATTTGGAAAATTCTTTTTTTTTGTTAATAAATATAAATAACTCTGATCTTACTTAACGAAGTTCTCACTGACCTCTATGAAGAATGTATATGGTTATTTTTTGCGCGATAATGAAAACTCAACCAAGTCATAGTTAATGTGTCGAGATGCCACCCCGTTACAAGCAACGGTTGAAGAAAATGTTAATTAGTAAATTAACCGGTCGGTCGGTCAGTTAACCGATTAATTTGTTTACCTTATGTAAATTATATTTAATTATTATGAACATAATGTAAACATATTAATTAACCAACGACCGGTTCGATAATAAAAATCTAATCTACAAAATAGTTTTTAATAATAATAATTTGGTGTTCTACCCAAAAAAATTTTTCCGTTTTGTGTCGTCGATCGAAAAGCGGAAGAAATAATTTAGCATCGGCAAGACAGTTGATCATCTAAAAAAAAACAAATGAAAACCGGAAGAAAGTAGACCATCTAAAAAAAGTGAATCGGTCCTACCCCATACATAGACATTTTTGTTTTGTTGTTCATTTTGTTACCTCTTCATATAAAAACTACTGAACATATAATGATAAAAATCAGTATTTAGATAGCTGAAGTTAGATACTTTTTATCCAGACATTCTCAAGGGATTGAAACGGCGGAGCGCAGCTATAGTTCAGTAAAATATTTAAGAAATGTCCATTCTATTTAAGTAGATAAATTACAATTGTTATGGAAGTTTCATAGTTTGATCTTTGTGTTATTTGAACAGTTTGTAACTATAGAGAGAAACACTTGTGGAACTTGTGATTAAATCAAATAATGTTAATCTCTAATATATATAAATCTCGTGTCACAATGTTTGTCCTCAATGGACTCCTAAACCACTTAACCGATTATAATAAAATTCGCACACCATGTGCAGTTCGATCCAACTTGAGAGATAGGATAGTTTAAATCTCAAATTATAGTCGCAAAATCTACTATTTCTACGCGGACGAAGTCGCGGGCAATAGCTAGTATTATTATAAGTACAGAGCGATTATATTATAAAATCTGTTGTAGCACAGAATAAATACAGTTGGACATCTTTCCGGTTGCACATGGACATTCTTCTGTTTGCACATCTAGCTATTTTCTGGGTGGACAACTAATAGATTGTAATTTTTCTGGCTGCACATCTATATAGTTGAACATTTTTCTGGTTGGCTACTATTCGGTAGTTTGGCTGGTTGGACAACTAATAGCTGCACATTTTTCTGGTTGAACATCTGATAGATGCACATATTTCTGGTTGGCTACTATTCGGTAGTTTGGCTGGTTGGACAACTAATAGCTGCACATTTTTCTGGTTGAACATCTGATAGATGCACATATTTCTGGTTGGCTACTATTCGGTAGTTTGGCTGGTTGGACAACTAATAGCTGCACATTTTTCTGGTTGAACATCTGATAGATGCACATATTTCTGGTTGGCTACTATTCGGTAGTTTGGCTGGTTGGACAACTAATAGCTGCACATTTTTCTGGTTGAACATCTGATAGATGCACATATTTCTGGTTGGCTACTATTCGGTAGTTTGGCTGGTTGGACAAATAATAGCTACACATTTTTCTGGTTGAACATCTGATAGATGCACATATTTCTGATTGGACATCTGATAGGTTGCACATAATTATAACCGTATCTGTATAAACTGCATGTCAAATTGGTTTTATCACGTAAATAAATTCCCTTCATGTAGGTCCTTCGTTATATTAGTTAAGATTGAAAAATAACAAATATACAGAAAATGTGTTCGTCCGGTTTGTTTGTACTTTTTTTTTACGGACAGTCGTACCTGAGTAGTATTTAAATATATTTCCAAACAAAAGCTCACTGTGAATGCGTGAAAGGAACCTTCGCCTATGGCGATGGATGCTAATTGATACTTGCTCATTAAAATAGTTAAATTATTAATTTGGTAGAATAGAGTGGTTAAGTACCTTAGCGTAAGAGCGACAGGCAGGTCCCAAACTATGACCGCATTGTATTTTAAAATCGCTTTATCAATGTCAGTGTTTTATAATTCCCGATAAATTGCATAATTTTAGTAGAAATTTATTTTTATTTTTTCAAAAAACTCTTCCTTAGTGCTCTCTTAATCCTAAAAGGAGTTTCCATGCAAAGTTTCAGACTCCATAGCTCTTGTAGTTTCAGAGATTTCATGATGAGTATCTTTCTCTTTAATGTATAGATTTATTTAATATTACAGTGTATAAAATTAGGTTTGAGACGTAAAGTATCAAGACAGGTCGTTCTAAGTTATCCGGTACACCCTTAAGTTTACATATTTCACATGGGCGTGTGAAATTGTTTTATGGTTTAAATCATACTATGGGCTGGCCACACTGGCCAGTGGGCCTTGTTTTTATAACAATTAGATGCGTTTTACCTTTTATTGTTACCTAATGTTTTTGATGGTGGGTCAACATTGAGTTTGCGGACGTTTGTGGGTGCCCTGCTTGGGTAGGTTTTGTATGTAAACAGAGTTTGGGTGGCTGACTGGCTGCATTAGATGTGCGACTGGTTTGGACCTACTTCAGTTTTGGCCACACGTAACCAATTCGAGGTGTTAGCCATCAATGTTTGAGAATTACTTTGTCGGTACTTATACTTGTAAGATGCTTATATTAATTTGTTCTTGTGTGGGTGATACGGAATGGAGTGGGCATTTCGCCCGTCTATCTGGTAGAGTTGCTTCCTCCATTTTGTACTAGAGCTATCTGTTTTAAAACTTTTTATCCAAAATATTAGCTGAAAAGCTTTTATAGCTTCGCTCAGTAAGTCCCGTTCTCTTAATATCGGGGTTTAAATATCCTATGGGTTATTCCACGACTTTTTATTTTCATACAAAATTTCATAGTAATCGGTCAAGTGTGTTGTTTTACTTCTAACACACAATACATCTATAATATAAAAATGAATCGCAAAATGTGTTGGTAAGCGCATAACTCAACAACGCCTGGACCAATTTGGCCAATTCTTTTTTGTTGTCTTTGATATTGTCAAGAGAAGGTTTTTATGAAAGAACATATTAAGAAAGTTGCGCAGAAAATGATTACGCAGGTGAAACCGCGGGGCGCAGCTAGTTCATAATACAAGTTGCATTTCATATGATCGGTATAAAAGTAGATAGCTGACTTGCAGTTTATTACAAAGCTGAATAAGGGTTCTCATCGTTCGCGCATCGCCCTGCTTTGGTCGCGCCCGCATTGCCGCTTGTTCATATAGGTTGAGTTATTACAATAGCACCATATTAGCACAACGTACAGCTCACAATAAAACACTTCGCAAACTTTACCCATTTTAATGTCGTTCGGGCAAAAGTTTAAATATAAAAAATATAATGGTATCGTACGCATTAGTGAGTCATTGAGAGAGCGAGTGCGTGACGGTCGAGTTTCCACCCTCACATCGCGAATACAAGTTAAAACAAAATGGAAAATAAACTTTTCAAATAAAATAAAAATAACCCTCTTGGCGGTGGCCGCGAGGGTGGAGGCGCCCTCCAATAAAAAATATAATAACTTTTCTTTTTATTCAACGTAATGGCAACGATTGTGCCTTTCTAATAATATTGTCGTCTCACTCTCTCGTATTATTGTAATGGTGCAGGGAGGCCCGTTGATGACTGCCGGTTGCCAAACTTACACCGCAATTATACAACACAACTAAATATGAATATCTATACATATAAAATCCTTTGTCCTGACTGACTGACGGATCAACGCATAGCCTAAACTGCTGATCGTAGAGATCTGAAACTTGGAGGGTGTGTTTTTTGTATGACGTAGACATCCGATAAGAAAGGATTTTGTAAATTTCAACTCCTACGCGGACGAAGTCGCGGGGAAAAGCTAGTCTGCCGTATATTTACAAAAATATTCTTTTCGAACATATTTTTAAACTTTTGCATACAATATCAGCAAATTGATTTTGAGCATTTATTAGAGTTAGTTGGCAACTCGCACGATATCAACTCGCCCGAAAAAGCATGAAAATCAATAAATATTCATTCTTAAACACTCCCGGTACTCCCACCCTGTGTATCAAAATAGTCTTTTTTTAAAAAAAAAAACCTATATTTTTTTTCTAATTTATTCAAACAATCGAAAAAGGTTCAAATACCGACCCATATAAATAAACGTTTAAAAAAGATAGTACGGAGTTTGTCATTACCTACAATAACAAAGGGTAAGTTGGGCTAACAAAAAAAAAAGGATTTCATCGATCTTAGCTATTAAAATTCTCTAAATATTATTTTGGTTCGTTTGAAATAAAACAGTTGGGAATGCAAATATTTAAAGAAAAAAATAAATTTCTCGACGTTTATGTAAACGATGGGATGAAAATACGTTTTAGGGAAGATTCAAGGGTGCGAATATGGACGTTCTTCCCTTGTTTTAAAGTGCATTTTCGTAGTTGTATCCGTACGTATTTATTATAAATACTAATTTATCCTATAAAATTGGACGTTGCGTTACTTTAGGAGGTTTTTTTGCCTCTAGCGGTTGGAAATTTAAAAAGCAATTTAGTTTTTAGTAGGTACTTCGTTATAATTTAGGTACAACAGTGAAAAGCTGGTACTTTGGCCTATTTGTAAAAATATTATTATTTGTCTACTTAATTATTGGTATTTTCTTGTATTTTATTCAACTACTAGCAGCGCTCCGCAGTTTCACCCGCGTAACTCCCGATCCCGTGGGAATATCAGGATAAAAAGTAGCCTATAGCCTTCCTCGATAAATGGACTATCCAACACAAAAATATTTTTTTAATTCGAACCAGTAGTTCCTGAGATTAGTGCGTTCAAACAAACAAACAAACTCTTCAGCTTTATAATATAAAGTATAGATGGTGTTGCTGTCTTTACTTATTAAGTGGGTATTAAATGAATTCGTGCGAGTAGATTTTTTTGCAATAGATCGTTTAACCTCTCGCGTGCAAGACTCTTACCTACTCCTAAAATTATTAATTAAGTCACAATTTTATTGATTCCTTATATATTTAATGCTACAAAAACATTAGCAAACCCTTGCGCTTGCAAATATTTTAAAACAAATAAACTGTGTGATGTCACACCACACGGCCAGAGCAATAAGTTTGTACTATACAGACAGACATAAAAACGAAACGTTTTTATATGTTTCGAAATGAAGACTAAATGTAAATAAAGTCAAATGTACAGTTGGGTGTAGTTTTTTTAACGGAATTTATAGAAACAGACAGTTCAAACAAACTAATATTAATATTGTTTCTGTGACTTTTGTTACTATTTGATATCAAAATACAGTCGCACAAAAGAGCGGTGTTGGCCTAGTGGTGCGTAAATCGACTTTCATTCTGAAGGTTGTCTGTTCCAATCAATGGAAGGATTGGACACCAATGGATTTTTCCTAAAAATAATGTATGTGCGCTAATTTACACTGTTCTTACGGTGAAGGAAAACATCGGGATTGATTAGTTAGTTATTGCCTTAGTTGGCTCCAGAAGTACTAACAAGTTCTTTCCTCTGGACACTTAGTAGATGCTAGGCAAGTCTTAAGGATTTCATCCTTACGCAAAAAGACCCAACAAAAGAGGTCTAATTGTGGAAAAACAGCCCGTAAACAACAAGTACATTCATACAAACATTATGAGTGACGTTAAGCCAATAATTTTAGCTTAAGCAGAAGCGGCGACTCTTGCGCAATTTATTAATAAAGACCCGTCCTTTTTATATTATTAATATAGATATTACCCACCTCTATTATTATTTGCGCACGAGAAGAATTCATAACATTATTATTAAGTTAAGAGAACAATAGTTATTTATGAAATATTATAATAATAAAACTGACGATCGATGCCAAAGTTAATACCGTTCGTGATCTGGAAATGTAATGAGATACTTATAATTTTATAAAAAAATCAAACAAGCAGTTCTGCAACTTGCACGTTTGAATTGGCTGACCGTGCGAGTTTATGCATAACATCGAATAAACACGATCGTTGTTGTATACTTACTGATATTAGATCGATATTTTTTAATATTTAGATCCAAAAATGGCACAAACATCGGCCTTATCGCGTAAAGGTGATCTCTTCAAGGCAACCATACGATTTAACAATACTTAAGGGAATGGGTGAGGTATATTTTAATGCAAAAGAAAACTTTAAAATAATAAAATAAATTCATATTTTATTCGTTTGTAGTGAATAGTGAATTAATAACATAAAATTAAACGAAACCTGGGCTAGTTTTTATCTCAAAATATCGAACTTTAAAACATTAGGGCGATTTTGCAATCATCAAATTGGTCAGATTTCAAGAAACAGAATTTCATGATATTTAATGAGTCAATTAATTAAATGAAACGTCATTTAATGAACACCTTACACACACGCAGCAGTAATTAGAAATATCATAACAACTTTAATAAGTACCCTTTGATTGGATACCTACTGTGTGTAAAGAGAACCCTATAATCTAACAACCTATGTGGCGTATTGGGCGAATACCCGCCTGCGACGTAAAAGGTTTCGGGTTCGATTCCCACCTCAACAAAGTATTTACTTATGTAAATTATTTGTATCTGGTTTGGGTGTTTCTGTATGTATTTTAAATATTTACAAAAAAGTATTTAAGAGGAAAGGCTACCGACGCTCTCTCCAAACAAACGTAGTCTACTGTTTCCTCCCTGGATAATGACACTAGAGCAAATATTTTTGTTGCCTAAAACCTATAACTGCCATGACCATTGACCGTGTCCCTATGTTTTGTATTTTTTTTGTAATCTTAATGTTAATTAGAAAATGAAAAAACCAACACATAGGGACATAGTCATGGCAGTTATAGGTTTTATGTAACAAAAACATTTGCTCTACTGTCATTATCCAGGGAGGAAACAGTAGACTACGTTTGTATGGAGAGAGCGTCGGTACCCTTTCCTCTTAAGTATTCTATCCGTCGTGTTGTCTAGCTACCAGAACACAAGCCTAGTTGCTTCGTTTGGGGCTAGATGGCGCTGTGTGGAATGTCCTGTGATGTTCAATATTTATTTAATCGCTTAGGACCCCTTGAAAAAATTATAGTTTTTTTTTAAATAATGTCCTGGGTACACGGGAATTACATGGTTTTTATTTCACATTGTATAGGTAGATAATAGTTACTTATGTTTAATGAATAAAATGATAATAGTGTCCTTGTCTGTGAAATACTCGGATCCTCCCATCCGGCATCCGGTCGTTTGAAAAAAAAATTAACACTATTATTAAATACTAGCAGCACTCCGCGGATTTACCCGCCTAGCTTCTGATCAAGTCGAAAAATCGGGATAAAAAGTAGCCTATGAGACTCCCATCAATCAACCATTATAAAATTTATTTCTCTCACAAAAACTTAAGTCAACAAGTTCGAGATTAAAAAAGTACATACAAGCGAATTGAGAACCTCCTCCTTTTTTTGAAGTTGGTTAAAAAGTACATAATAATTTAGTGTGTAGACTTAAATCATTGTGAAAGACTGGTGCCTGTGATAGGTAGTAAAAAAACACCCAGCTACATCAAGCCCCAAGCTAAAGAAACTAGGCTTATGTTATGGGTGCCAATCAATGTATCCTCGTACCAAGTTTCATCAAATTCGGTACGGTATTTTCGGAGCCTATTCAAATCAAATCAAACAAACAGTCAAATCTTTCCTTTTTATAATATTAGTATACCTAGACTAGCTTTCACCCGCAACTTCGTCCGCATAGAAGTTGTTTTTTTTAATCATTGATATTCTACTATCACAGAATACATACTTGATAGAAACTATGAACTACGAACTTTATAAATCCGGGGTGAATTTATATTTTTTAAGAAATTAAATTTTCAAAAATCCTTTTTAGTGCTCGCCTATGCACTAAAAGGAACCACCGTGCAAAGTTTCAGATTTGGCTTGCATTTAATCTCACCTAATGGAAAAAAATCACTGACGAGTTTTTTTCTCTTAAAATATTATTGACCACTTGCGTTGCCCGTCGCTTTTACCTGCATTCCAATCCCGTGGGATTATCTGAATAAAAAGTCGCCCATGTGTCTCCTAATCCTACTAATATTATAAATGTGAAAGTTTGTGTGTGTGTGTGTGTGTTTGTTACTCCTTCACGCTAAAACCACTGGACCGATTGGGATGAAACTCGGTATGTAGATAGCTGGAGACCTGGATTAACATATAGGCTACTTTTTATCCCAATATTCCCACGGGATTGAGACTTACGCGGGTAAAACCGCGGGCCGCAGCTAGTACAAAATAATATTTAGCCTTTACATTTAATCTTCATGATTATACAGTGACAGCAACTATAATCCATGCTTTAGTACCTGGGACATATTAGATGGAGTAAGCATCTCTACCCTCTCAGATTAGTCGACTGTGTTCAGAGGAGATAACTTGTCAATACGTCTGGAGCCAACTAAGCCGCGGGTTTTAGTGAAGGACAATATCGTGATCTTGAATTTAATAAAGTCCCTTTTTGGGGAAAAGTATCCCTCCAATCAAAAATACCCGACAACATTTCAAAGCTATTGCATAGCTTTTATCGCGGGCTTTGAATGCGGCGACCGAATCAAGAAATTCCGTAACGAAAATAAAACCTAGCACTCCCCCTATTTATTTTTACTTCTCGACTGCGGCTATGTTCGCGTGCAGTGTATAGTGTCCAGTGACGACTTACGACGGACGACGGATGACGGACGATGGATGACGGATGCCGGATGACAAACGACGGACGATGGATGACTGACCTAGTTACCAATACCAAATTTGGTCCATATTAGAGCTCCAAAACTACTATTAGGTATTACAATGTTTTCCACTCAAGCAAGATTCTGAGATCCTGCTTGAGTTGAAGTTTAAAGTCTTTCAACTCATGAATTTAATAGACAAACAATATTAAAATCAAAATACTCCGATGACCGTAATTTGAGTATAAATAATTTGTCTGCAATTCTGTTGCCGACTGTACACAAAATACTGAAACACGATATCAAATTTTGCCAGACTTGAAGCAGAGATTTTACAAAAGAAATAGCAAATAACAAATGTGTTATCCTGGAGGTATTATTATTACGATTAGATAATTAGTACTCATTTAATACTTGTGAACTAAACGCAACACGCTATGTCATGTAAACGTTTAACCTTACAATTGTGTGACAATGATTGTAAATTGACTGTCATTCTTGCAATTGTTATATTTATCCAATCTATACCAATATAAAGAGGTAAAGTCTGGATGTTTGAAGTCATTAATCTTGACATCCTCAGTTCCTCAGGGTTGCCAGGCGTACGTGAAATCTCGTGCGTTTACGAGATTTCGACGATGTTGACAGCCTGCGCCATTTGCAAATAAATTAACAATATTATGACCTTACGACTAACAATCTCTAGATTTATAATCCCATAACTATTTTTTTTAGTAAGTTTATTCAATTTGATTAAGAAAAGTTGCGTATACCGTTAAGTTTAATCAAATTGACTAAGCGCGAAATTGAAAACCGTAAATTATATATTATGTAGGAAATTTTTGAAAAATTAAACGTATACGAGATTTGTACTAAAAGTACGAGTTTTTGGCGAATCTGGCAACACTTCCTTCCTTCCAAATTCGATCTCTCTGTGTCTTCTTCTCTTCTGCTCTTGTAGTTTCATTTTATTTAGGGTTGGCGAATAATTTATTTTTTCTCCTTTATTCGTCATCTCATCATTCGCTTTCTCTTATACTTGTCTCATACAGTCCATCTTATGTTTTAAGCCGATGTAAGCTTCCCCATTCGCCGTAGGTTTTCCTCATTGTATTCATACATTGCTGTTAGGTGCCGATACTGAATGACGATTTAATGTTTACGTACGATCATGTTTGTATGCAAGAGCTACGAAGTACCGTACATGGCCGCAGGGATCACCCCTCGTGGCTTTTATCCAATTTAATCCATTTATCAACTGGCAATACAATAAAATTCAAATATAGAAATACACGTTTATATAAAAACAAACCATTTAAACAACTAAAACAACTTTTATATCACCCAAGATCGACGTTACGTCTATAATTGTACCAAATTCATATAAAAACCCATTCCGAGCCATAATATTATAATATAATAAGTAAGAATGGCCTCAAATTAGTTACTTATTATATATTGTATACAGTCATTCCGACGGGTATAATTGCCAACGTGAATAATATAAGTAAAAATATACGTTAGCCGAGATGCAGTGTGTCATTAAAGTTATAAAAATGTATGAAACTATCATCACGGATTTTTTCTTACAAATATTTTCTTAGAACTTAGGATTTGAAATACTGTGTTTTGTAGGTTAGGCTGTTTTTGGTTTGATTCGACGAATTATGAATTTTAATATTGTTATTTTGCGTTCTTTTTGTTGTTGCTCAAAGAAGGCAGTACTCTGGTAAAAAAGCACGCGCGAAAAATAGGTTTCGTCGCTTGCGCCGATTCGTATCGGGAGACTGTCGCGTGCGAACAATTGTACCCAATTATTAGTTAGGTCACAAGTCAATCTAATCATCTTAATCTCCATAGATCAAATTACTCAATATTATATTGCATTGCAATAGATTCTCACGATAAAAATATACGTTATTTTTATAACTCGCATCGGACAGTGCCTAACATTGTCACGACAATAAAGATCATTTTATTCGTTTTCGTGACCGCTCTGCGCCGGTACGTTGGCCCTCGTCTCTCAAAGATCAAGTCGCTGTGTTGCGAAATTCAGACAAGACATTTGTTATTGATTTCGTATTTGCCTGTATTTTTTCTAAGTATACCTACTATAAATTAACTTTTTACCTATTTGGTAATCTAGCACATTTTGTAACAAAAACAAAACACTTGTGTTTGTAATATAATCTTTGACACTAATTAAAATATTACAAGTGTGAAAGATTTAAAAAGTCTTAAATGATTAAATTAAAAAGATAAACAGACCTGTCCTGACAATAATGAACACAAAAAAAGTTTTCAATTCGGTGCGGTCGTTGGGAGTCTCACATTTCGGCGATTAATTTTTATTTTTATAATTTGTATAGTAAATGACCCCGCTACCTCCCACACCGACCGACATTCTGAATTTAACATATTTCCGATTGCTGTTTAGGCAATATATAGAATAGGGAAATATATAAAGGAAATGTAAAACATCATTATTTTTCACCTTTCCTGTGGAGTTTAGGCAATGTACACATTTCCTAGGAATTCTATATAATGACGGATTACATACATATCAGTTAAAATATATAATATATAGCTATATTATCGAAAAAGACATCTGAAGTCCTTATTGCCTACTACTTGATAGTGCTCACAGTACTCTATCTGCATCACTACCTTATTCTATGTCAATATTATACATGAATCAATTTATTCGAGCGCGCGAGCCACTGCATATTTTTCAATTACGTCAATTTAAAATAATACTTAATTCGCTATTGTGAGTCATTGCTCGTATTGTGTCAGTGTCTCGTTTATTCAATGTGTCCACCATTGTGTATTTTGTATACACTAAAAGGGACAATTTTTTTGACGTAGGTAACCAATTTATTGGCACAAAAATCTCTTTTGACAATTGAGGTTATAAATATTTTAACGGTGACATGGTTGAATTTAAAATATTTCGTGGTCTGTAATTCTGAGTATTTGCCGAGATTGATTTTGATGTCAATTTGATAAATTATTGTTTTATTCCTAGGGCGGTGTTGGCATAGTGGTAGATACCTCGACTTTCATTCCGAAGGTAGTGGGTTCCAATCCCAGCCGGCCGGAAAGTAGTGTTGCCGATTGATAGTTGACTATCGCTAAATAATCGATAGTTCATTAAAAACCGATAGCTCAAAACGAGGCAATACTATCGATTTTATCGATAGGTCAATCGATAGTATAGGCTTTTTCAGATGAAAACTATCGATGATAAAACTATCGATAGTTCGGCAACACTACCAGGAAGGCAATGTACGTACTATAACAGTACTTTACATAATATTATAATGTTGTGCGTCGTGCGTTAGTCTGCGTGTATTTGTTCAATAGTTAAATTAAATTCAAGTAATTCTTCTTCGTCAAAGCATATACTATTTTAACATTTATTTCTTAATTAATTACTCAATTAAATTAATATAAAATAATATTTTATTTTTCAGCATGTCCGTATTTAATAATTTTAGAAAAAAAAACGATAAAAGTCTCATAATTAATTACGTTATTTATTAATAAATTTAAAATAATAATAAATAATAAAAGTAAATAAAGATAAAAATAAGATGATAAATTAACCTTATCTTTTTGAAGTTTAAAATTGAATTCGTACGAGTGTGCGAGTTACCCCATAACCCTGAATCCGAAATGTATGACATTAATAAACGTGAAGTATACATGGTCATATTTTTTTCTACTATCAATAATGTATTTTAATACTTTTGTCATTTATCTTTTTAGATTTGTGTAAAAATACACAAAAGTCTATGTATTTTTCATTTTTAAAAGACGTCTAAAACGAGTCTCCTCCTAAAATGTATTTAACTGCCTCTATTATTTTAAATTGTACTTGTACTTGTATACAGGCTGTTTTCCGCCATTGGACCCTTTTTAATTGGGTCCTTTTTGCGTGAGGATGGAGTAGGCTTGCCCAGCACCTACTTTAATTTGTACTTATTTCCTATCCGTATTATATAGTATTATAAGCCCGAAAGTTTGTTTGTTTGTTTGTTTCGTTACGACCGATTTGGATAAAAAAATCGGCATAATGGTAAGACATAGAATAGATTTTTTAACATGCGTTTAATTAACCAATAACAATAGTAGTGCCATGGAATAGTAAAATTTCTCTTCACTCTACTAGTAGTGCCAAGCGTTAGTGCCTAAGAAAAGAAACGAATATTTTTGACCCTGAAATTCCCGCGGGATCGGGACAAACGCGGGTGAACCAACGGATCGCAGCTTTTTTAATACATTTCATTAAGGACAACTGCATCCATTCTACTCAAATAGTAAATTACATATTTATGAGTGCGTTGACATTGTTGTTGACATTTAAAGATGTTCGTGTGTGTCGTGTGTACTTTCTTCATCGCGTTACTTTCTAATTTAATATTTAACTGTTTGTAATAGAATCCATTTTTAAATAACGGGGAAGGGAAGGTTGGGACCGGTGAAACAACCGACTGTTGACGATGCGACTCCGCAACGTAAGACACTGTTGCTACTCGCAGTACTTATTGCTACCTACTGTTCTTATTGCTAGTCGCAGTAAAGTCAAAGTCAATTTTTTTTATTCCTTTGGATGTGTACATTTGTACACATATCACATAGAAACGTCTTAAAAACTAAGTTAGGAAGTGTGCCTTCGGAACGCTCCCACTAATGAGAAGAAGGCACAAGAAACTCATGGGGTTTTTTTTCATGTGATCACGCTCACAAAGGTCAATATTACAAATATTTGAAAGTATTATTTGAAACGGAGCAACTAAAGTCACGTCGTTGGGTTGTTATCATTAAGGTAAGATGAAGTATCATAGTACGCCTAACTGCACAATTTATGCTTTATAAAAGTTTTGAACCTGTTAATGGACATCATTTACATCTTTAGGCAATTTATTATAATAGAGCACACATGTCCGACACTTGAACTGCAGAAGAGCACAGCTTGGCCTCGGATAAACCCGGCAAACGCAAAATTCTCTTCTCCTATTTAAATTATTAATTATGCAAATAAAATTAAGTATTTTTTTCTCTCTTTAAATTTTCTATACATTTTATAGGTGGGATTAATTTCGAAATCTATACTTGAATACCTACTTACATAAATTTAGTCAAAAATATCATTTTATTTTTTATTTCGCTAAGCTTTGTACTTACAAGGAATTGTCACCTAAAATTATACCAAAATGTCAGTAAAGACTTCTTCTTCAACTTGTATAAAAATTATGATAAAATAGCATATATTTTTGCGAGAAGCATTTCGCTACATCCGCCCAAAGCGCAGGCGCACTAACTTATGCAGCTCCGCGGCTTTCCAGTCGCCGTTTGAGACCAATAACTGAAATTCATTAAGAGGAAAGGGTACAGGGTAGAGTTTCATTAAGGTGAAAGGGTACCGGCGCTTTCTCCATACAAACGTAGTCGACTGTTTTCTCCCTGGTTAATGACACAAGAGCAAATATTTTTGTTGCATTAAACTTATAACTGCCATTACCATGCTATGTTTTGTTTTTTAAATCTTAATTTCTATGATAATTAGATAATGAAAAATAACAAAACATAGGGGCATAGTTATGGCAGTTATGGGTTTTACGGCACAAAAATATTTGTGCTAGTGTCATTATCCAGGGAGGAAACAGTCGACTACGTTTGTATGGAGAGAGCGCCGGTACCCTTTTACCTTAATGAAACTCTAAACCCAACTGCATTTATGAGCGATACCACGAATTAAAAACAGCCACGTCGCGCTGTCGATTTTTTAAACAACAATCGTAGCTGTTTTTTTTCCCAATGAGCGTTTTCGATCTTTGATCCTAAGTAACTCGTCGATATATTAAAAGCAGCCCGACTGGCTCCATACATACATTGTAAGTACTGCACACTGTATAGCCCTATAATTGGTAACGGCCTTTACTTTAATATCAACCCAAGACTCAAGTAACATTATAATTTATGCATAATTTTACATTTAAATGTAATGAAACGAAGTGTACTGGCCCACGATGCAAATTGAATTGACGGTTGGCTATTTTTATACCGACTTGTTGAAATTTGTTGGATGTTATTGATTCAACATATAGTATAGAGGTATAATAAATATAAACTAGCTTTTGCCCGCGACTTCGTCCGCGTAGAAGACGAAAAGTTAAAGTAGATTTGGCTAAAAAGTCACGTTGTCATACAAACTTTGCCCCCTTTTTTCACCCCCTTTGGGGTAGAATTTCATAAAATCCTTTCTTATCGGATGCCTAGGTCATACAAAGAACACACCCTCCAAGTTTCAGGTCTCTACGATCAGCGGTTTAGGCTGTGCGTTGATCCGTCAGTCAGTCAGTAGTTCAGGACAAAGCATTTGATATGTATAGATAAATAAATATTGCAGGACATTCCACACATCGCCATCTAGCCCCAAGCTAAGTTACTAGACTTGTGCTATGGGTGCTAGACAACGGATATGTTATAGACCGAGTGATTAATTCCGGCATTATACATAATTCCTGTCCAAAATTTAAGTATAAATATCATTGCATGCTCGAATTATTTCTGAAGTTTTAATCACATTGCACTGTCATATTGGTCATTATTCATAATGCCCGGGCATTACGTATAATGACTAATTAATCACTTGGTCCATAACAGATATACTACGTATATACGTTTTTTTTAAAATACATACTTATAATAACATAGAAACAACCAGATCACAGACAAATATCTAAGCATAACTTGTCTGAGGCGGGAATATAACAGCCCTGTATTTGGCAGTACGGCATGGTGACCATTGTGCCAACTGGGTCTTCCTAAATGTACCAATTATAAAATTATTATTTTATTTATTACTTCAACATTTAAAAATACATAGGATAACAACAATATTACAATGCAACAAAAACTCGATTAAGTTTTACCGGTTTTATTATTGGCTTTGAAATTTTTACTCCAATATTCAACTTACAAGCCGCAGGTAAATATGTAGGCAGGTACATAGAAAATACATAAGTACAATATAAATAAATGTTTTTTTGTTAAACAATTGAATGGTCAAGGTTGATTCCAAGAAAATTACGGTTAGTGCCTGAGCGACCCGATCCCCAAGGGACCCGTCCCCGAGAATCATACTTTGATTGCATTTTGTTTTATTATATTTTCTATTGTTTTCAACTAGTACCGTAAACATAATATAACAAAGTCAATTTAGTTCTTTTAGTGCTATATAAAACTATAATGGTTAACGACATTAATTTCTCGTTTAGTAATTAAACCGCATCAAACCAATTTCGGCGAACTTAAATTGTTCAACATCGCATAGACGCTGGCGCCACAACGAACTGAACCAGGTGAATTTGTCAATGTATTAAGTTGTCACTCGTCAATGTCGTGGAAACTGCGGCCCAACAACCAACACTTCGGTGATCAAAGCAGTGTGACGTGTGACGTCATCGTTATGTGACGTTGACAGCTCGATCGAAATGCAAGGTAGACACAGACAGCACACCACACCTTGTGGGTGTACAGAGAACTATAATTATTGAAATGGTTACCCTACCGACACCTACATTTACCTTGTTTTCATTTACAATTGACATAGGGTGATAGGGGATAGTAGTTGATTTCGCGTTAACACAACTATTAATTAACTACTATTACTACTTACTAATTAAACCTAACACACTTTTCACCCTAAAGTTGCGTTTAAAATAATAGCGATGAGGTTGTCAATTAGTGAATATTTTAGTTAATATGATTTGTCATATTTGTTTTGTCAATTTTACTAATTAGTTGTTAATTCTTACATTGCATCAAAGTGAAAATATGTAAATTTATTTTTTTGTACCAATATTGGAACAGGTCTTAAGCATCATAACTATATATCTTAAGGTAAAAAAACCAAGCACTGTTTGAGTAGTGACTAAAGTAATTAAAAATAAAATAGTAAGAAACTCTAAAGACAGATATGCAAGACAGCGTATCGGCACTACAGTGCAAAAAGCGCTTATCTGCAAAAAATATAAATTCATAAATAGCTAATAAAATGGCTGCTTCCCACTTCGACAATCACACAATATACTGTAACTAAATAATTCTACTACTTATAATATAAAAAAAATATTGTTATTAAGTTAACTTGTACAATTAAAGATAAATACGTTTAGGACCCTAAACATTATTAATAAACTGTCAATGTTTCAAACTGATTAAATAATATCAACCTTGTGGTCATTGAAATATCAGTTTTAGATTCCCGGTTAAATGAATTTAGCTGCAATTCAGCTAAATATGTTTAAGCACAATCTCACGCAAGCCGCCCTAAATGGGGATAGAAGATATGTTTGTAAAGTCGTATACATAAGTGGAAACCCACCGTAAAGTTCTTAAATTGCTATTTTTAGAATGTTTTAAAACTAAAGCTGGGCTTTATGACTTTACAATTAAATAATAGTTTAAATAACAATGGATATACACTTATTTTAACTAAAATAAAAGCATATTTAAAAACTCTACGATGAGCCTCCAGTTCCACGTCTATTGCCTCATTATACCTACTTCCTCACGCAAAAAGTCACAAAGTTTTTGATGAAACTTGGTAGGTATAGATAGCTAGAGTCTAAAATACGACAATACTAGATTTTAGATATTCGCATAGAAGCGGTACTTAAGGTGAAAGGGTACCGGCGCTCTCTCCATACAAACGTAGTCGACTGTTAGTCCCTTGGTAATGACACTAGCACAAATATTTTTGTGCCATAAAACCTATAACTGCTATGACTATGTCTTGGTTTTTTTTTCATTTTCTAATTATCAAACAAAATAAAAACGAAGGGGCGTGGTCATGGCAGTTATAAGATTTAGGCAACAAAAAAATTTGCTCTAGTGTCATTATCCAAGGAGAAAACAGTCGACTACGTTTATATGGAGAGAGTCCCCGGTACCCTTTCCTCTTAAGAGTTGTAACCCTGGGTTTTAGGTAGTTGTAATACCTATACAAAGAAAATTACTCAATATGTATTGTTGTAATTAATAGACGCTAAAAAAACATTTTACGAGCGAATCTAGCGCACTTAACTATCTGATTAGGTAGATAATATAGTAAAAAAAGTTAAAATGTATTTTTATCGTCATTCGTGCAACTGAAATCATTTAGAATTGCGTTTGCGCACAAAAAACGAAGTATTGTGGTAATGTTTCTTTTCTCATGAAATATACGTAATTAATTAACTTAATGTATTGAATTAAAAAAAAACAAATAATTGGCTTTTTATTAGAGTTACATTGAGTGGTCGCGCGACTCTTAGTTTTACATCGCTAATATATACATACAGGATTTTTCGAAATTCCACCCCTAAGGTGGTGAAAAAAGGGAGGAGGGAGTTTGTATGTGACAACGTGATTCCTTGGTCTATTTTCGACTTTTATGCGGACGAAGTCGCGGGCAAAAGCTAGTAAGTTCAACAACAATTGATTTAATATCACCGTTGGAATAACTTTTAAATATTTTACGAGATATTAAAAATCGAATTTAATTTAATTTGGTATATTAATTATAATTTACTTAATATAATTATTTTTAATTTTGGCAAGGAACTTTCTCGATTGTAATTCTAAATTGCACAATCTCGAATGCGAAACCTAAATTTAGTTCATATTTTTTAATGTCACAAAGATGTTGAATGAGAACAAGTCTAGATTTCAGAAAAGTTACCAAAGTTAACATAATCAGTTGCCTTGTAGCAGTTAAAAAATGTGAAAACCTGGGAAATATACTCAGTAAAATTGTATTAAAACTATTTCTGTTTTTTGTTGTAACATACTAACATTAATAACAATGATTTTTATCTGTTCTATCGAGGTTGTAATTAAATGTTACGTATCAAATATGTTCGCAAGTGAGTGAACACGGGTGCGAGCGTCGAGCGCGAGACTCGTTACCTCGCAACAATATTGCAATGCACTGAATAAAAAAAATGTATAATAAGTATTAGTATTATAAATGAGGAAATATGTTTGTTTGTTCTATATTTACGAAGCCGCAAATCAAACCAACAATAAAGCAAGAGCTGTGGCTTAATTGTTTTCGTTTAAAGTTTAAACTCTTGACTTACCAATGGTAGCTTAAGCCGTTAGTCATAGAGACATGGAATTTGGAGGGTGTGTTCTTTGTGAATCTTCTTTAAAATTCAAAGTCCTGACTAACCGACGCGTAGAAACGTTGGTCTCAAAAACGCATAAATCTACGAGCACACATACCTACCTACTCGTAAAAATGAAATTCAAAGTCTTGACTGACTGGCTAACTGACTGACTGATATTCCTATCAACACACAGCACACACCAATTGTATCACGACGTATCGGGCTTAAAATTTGGCATCCAGATCGCTGGTAAAACGTAGGCGTAAAAACGAGACCCTTGTACTAAGACTCCAACTATCTGTCACCAGGCTGTATCTCATGAACCGTGATAGCTAAATAGTTGAAATTTTCACAGATGATGTATTTCTGTTGCAGCTATAACAACAAATACTTTAAAAAAATATTTATAGGGCACGGAACCCTTCGTGCTCGGGTTCTTTATATTTATGAAGGTCAAAGGGAGAGCGGTGTTGGCTAAGTGGCTAAATACCTCGACTTTCATTCTGAAGGTCATGGGTTCGAATCCCGGCCAGCCGTGCACCAATGTATTTTTCTTAAGAAAAATGTATGTGCGCTAATTGACATTGCTCTTACGGTGAAGGAAAACATCGTGATGTAACCCGCGGCTTAGTTGGCTCCAGAAGTATTGACAAGTTATCTCCTCTGGACATGGTCGACTAGGCTGAGAGGGTAGTAGGTGCTGGGCCAGCCTACTCCATCCTCATGCAAAAAGGGTCTAATCTCTGAAAACAGTCCGTTCAAGTACAAAGGTCAAAGGTAAAATAAATGTAACGGATTATAGTAAGTAGGTAGTAATATAAATGTGGTGATAGCACGTCTTAAGTCACTAATGACAGACAATCGGACCGGACAAAAGATCTATTAGACTCGTCAAGTGACGTTTTGTCGTCGACAACTTGTACATGTTTAGCGATTCATTATTTATATTACTTCTTACATACCTATAATTTGTTGCATCGTACCTACCACTTGTATCTGACAACTGCATTTACCCTATGCAATTTTTCAAACAAGGGTAATTATATCATTTTAAATAAACATGGTTTATTCACTCATTACGTTATAAAAACGTGATTGCACTATATTTACCTTGTTTATTAACCGACTTCAAAAAGAGGAGCAGGTTCTCAATTCGGTTTTATGTATTTTCTAGTTTCTATTGTTTTGAAACTCGATATTTCGATATTTGATCATTTTAAACAAACGAATTTTTTGTTCTTTTAAATAAAATAAAAACAAAAAACCGTGGTAAAATCCCGTTGTCAATTAATATATATTTATTAAATAATTAAAATTGAAAATGTTACAATATAATAAAATATTCCTATCGGAAAATGTTGTGGCTTTGGGATAGGAAAATAATTGATACGTTTTAGTTAGTCCGAAAGGAGGTCCTGAATATTTTGTAGGTAAACTGTGCCTTTCAAACATAATTTCCCAACTCTGTAATCTGTATTTGGCTTTAAAACTATTCAAAATTTACATAACAAGGACATTTTCACATCGGGTTGGCTGTTTTGTGCGACGTGCGTGTTAGAGTGTGTAAATAAGCACTGATGCTTGAATTTTTCCTCTACAATAGTATGGTCCCAAAATAGTATGGTACATTGACGTTACATTCGCATTTGGTTTTTGCAATTACTTCCTTTATTGAATACCTCTAATTCCTATAATTATATATGTTAAAAAAATATAAAACACTTGTAATACAACTAGCTTTTTTTGCGATTTCGACCGCGTAGACGTTGTTATAAACGCCTGTTTTGCCCCCTTTTTAACCCCTGACGCAAAAACGACGGGGTGTTATAAGTTTGACGTGTCTGTGTGTGTGTCTGTCTGTGGCATCGTAGCTCCCGAACGGATGAACCGATTTCAATTTAGTTTTTTTTGCTTGAAAGGTGAATCAGTCGGGAGTGTTCTTAGCTATGTTTGATCAAAATCGGTTCATCCGTCTGAAAGTTATGAGGGATAAAAGTCAGGATTTAAAATCTAACAATAGTAGATATGCCCGAGTAGGGTATCAAATGAAAGGGCATGATTTGCACATTACAAATAGCTTACTAAAAAGTCCCTAACTACAAAAAGGATAAAATAAAAAATTAAATTAAAAATTTAAAAAACCCCCGACACAAAATAATCAAATAGTATGAACGTAAAAATCCTAAAATAAGCAAAAAAATATGAAAAAAACCTACAAAAAAAGAACCTAAGTTATATCTGAATTTTTTGTTGTAATTGTCGCGTTGTGGGACCGCTCTTTTTTTCGAGTCAATTTAATATACTCGTGCTCGAGTCAGACTCGCACTTCGCCGGTTTTTTAATATCATATATAATATTTAGAAATATAAAAGTATCCTTACTTCAGTCAACCGATGCGAAGTGCCTCGCAACTGGTTCTCGCTAGTAATTTTATTAAAAGACTAGCTTTTGCCCGCGACTTCGTCCGCGTAGAAGTCAAATACTTGAAGTAGATTGGACCAAGGAATCACGTTGTCCCATACAAATATTTCCCCCCTTTTTCACCCCCTTAGGGGTAGAATTTCGGAAAATCCTTTCTTATCGAATGCCTACGTCATACAAAGAACACACCCTCCAAGTTTCAGGTCTCTACGATCAGCGGTTTACGCTGTGCGTTGATCCGTCAGTCAGTCAGTCAGTCAGTAGTTCAGGACAAAGCATTTTTTATGTATAGATTATTATTTTTAAAATGTAGAAATAGTAAAGCAACATTGTTGCATGATATTTAAATACTTGCACGCAAACTTATGAATATTATTGACGAATAATATTAAGTATGATAATCGGCGATGCGGTGTCTACGCTATATTGTGAAAATGTACAACAGTTTTTTATTTAACACACTTTACTTTGTATTGGGGATTAAAGAATAGTAAAATATTTCCATGTATTTTAAGAATCGTGACTAATTTTCTTAAACATAATAATATGTTATGTTACTAGGTCTTATCCGCAGCTTAGTTCGCGAGGCAGTTTTTTTAAATCTTTTGTAGAAGATGATAACGTTTCCTTTCCATTGGCTTGTGCTGTGGGTGAATATTTAGCTAGACAGGACTTTGAACTATACAATGTTTTTTTTTGAGCGAAGGGGTTGTAATACAAAAGGGGGTTGTTCTAGACGTCTAGGCGAACAATTTTAGTTCTACGACTTTGGAAATTCGAACATTTCGTTCAAAGTTTTTGTATTTTGTAATTAAAAATTCCCCCAAAATTATCATAAAAAAAGTTCGAATTTCCAAAAGTCATAGAACAACAGCTGTTCGCCTAGACGTATTAATACCCCTTCGCTGAAACACATTAACAGATAGTAGCTGCACCTTGCGATTAGACCTGCATACGATTATCATTAAGAAAAAAATAATCTTTGTTCATCTCTGTACCAAAATTCATCAGAGTTTAGGAGACGTGAATAATTAACAGACAGAGTCACTTCTGTATTTAAATAGTATGTAGTATGTAATATGTATTTATTTTACCAGGGATTTAAGATTTCAGGGCCACTTTCAGCAAAATTGCAAAATTTAGATTTAAATAATCGAGTGTCAAAAATATAAGGACACAATGATTTTTTAATTTTTTAAAGTGCATGTACTTGACTGAGTGGCGCAATTGGTAAGCGCACTTGAACGGTATTCGAGGGATGCGAGTTCGAGTCTCGTCTCAGTTGTAATTTTTGAAGACGCATTTTTGTTTAAAAAAAATTGTATGGACACTTCTAGAAATTTAACTGCAAGTTACCCTAAATTATACTGAGACTTTTTCTCTAGAATCAAGTAAGATCATCAACCTTCTTTGACAAATATTTTAGTATCCAAAAATATAACGTTTATTCACCGACGTATCAAAACGTAAGGTGCAAATTGGCTAATTTTAGATTTCGATCTCAGAAATGAAATATGATTTATCACTTACATAAACATTATTTTTAAAGGAGTATCTAAAACCGGTAAAAACAATTTCGGTACTAACTGTAAAACATTTTCAAGTGTTTTACGTATTACGTACTTAATGTGTACATGTGTGCGTCACGCACACGAGTTCGTTGACTCGTTTCAAATAAAAGGACAATGTCCACTTCAATAGAAGATATGGCTTAGGTATTTGATTTTAAACTACCATTGTTATTTACACAACTGTCACAAGAGAGTAGGGGTCGATTCGCGCAGAAAACGCACGCGCAAGGATATAGGAAATTCGCTTCTGGCTACAATATTACGCACCCTGATGGGCTAACTTAATTTTTAACTTAATCTCCCCTTGATTGTTAAGAGGGTTATAAACCGCGTACTGATCCATATACAAAATATATCTCTTTTGTCCCCTTAATATTATTCGACTTTGGTGTTTCTTTGTAATTAATTCACTATAAACTAGGATATTTAAAGTTATATTTTTTTGGAATTATAAAACATGTAAGCCTAGAATACAAAATATTCAAGAGATTGACATCAATAAAATTACATTATATTAAAATTAAAGGTATGAAAACAAAACAGGTATTCCTCGTAACGAAAATCCCATCATTGGAACAATCAATAATGTCATTGCATTGGTAGGTTATAGGTTACCTACAGTTTTTTATACAAAAAATAATAATAATAAAGACGCCACATAAACTCATTGAGTTTTACCAACGTCAGTGCCATCGATGCCAGAGTTGTATATGACATGTCCACATTTACAGGTTCAACATTTTTATAAAGCATTAATTGTGCGGATACTTCGTCGTATAATAAGAACTTATGGATATGACTTTAATTGCTCTGTTTCAAATAATACCTTTAAATATAAAACCCCATTTCTTCAGAAGTTTCTTGTGCCTTCTTCTCATTGATGGGCGCATTCCCTTACTTAGTTCTTAAGACACTTCAATGTGATTTCACGAAATTGTGTGATTCCAAGTGAATAAATAATATTGAATTATGTGGCCCTCTTAAAAACCTGTCCAACATAACACCTCTATAAAATGTATGTAGTTGCAATATTTACTGTAATAGGAACAAAATAATATCGTAATATATCATTGTTGTAGAAACACAATAGATAGTATCATTTGAATAATTTTATCTGATCTAAGTATACGTTTTGCAAAGTTTTGCAAAGTACAGTCTCGTACAATCATTTTTACAATTTAAAGCTAATAAAGGTCGGATCATTTTCAGAAGATCCATTGGCCCGATCCAGGAACCTATTAAGATATTTTTTTCTCATTGGATTCAGATTTCCAATTGTTGGAATGGATAAGATTTTTCTTTCTTTATTGATTTCTACCCACATCCATCGTGGATCTATGAGAATATGTGTTTCTCATTGGATCCAGATTTCAATTTGCGTATTTACATAAGAGCTCTTTGAGCTGCAGCTCAGGGACCCGTGAATGCAAAAGGCCCCAGCCTCCATTGAAAACTGCAGGTCAAAGTGATTAGCTCATGCAGGGTGACTGTGACCTGGCTTAAATAGTCACAGAACACCGATAGTTGTGCTTGTTTGAAGTAGGTAGATGCGACGACAGTTGTTTGTATGCACAAATCAAACTCTCCCTGATTTCTAATCCGTGGGTTCAACTCCAAGCACCAATTGATTTTTATAGTAGGTTTTTTTGAAGCTGTTGACAGGGGTACCGTTTCCCGTAGGGGGGTCGCTAGGGGGGCGGTTAATCGTAAACCGTTTTTGAAGTGTAACGCCTTTAAAATCTGTCAAAAATGTTGGTAGTTATTTGGAAAAACCAAATGTAACAGATTTAATGCGTCATAATGCATGTTAAGAAAGATGATGTGGTTAATCTGACATCTTTGTTAGAAAATCAAAGTCAAAAAGTCAACATTTCTATATTAATTTGGAAACATGCATGCTTGAAATCACATTGAAACATCATCAAAACAGCTTCTTGCTAACCTTAAAATCTTTTATATTTTTCTCGAAAATCTTTTTTTTTATAACTAACATGCACCCAATAAACGCAACAAAACACATTTAACTTATGTTTAAACATTATACTTACATTTTACGTAGAGTTATTCATATAAAAATGCATTTGTAAATTGGTAATATTATAGTAACAATAAGCGATGAACGGAAAAGGCCAATTAATCATAATATGATTAATTATTCTCTTGACCGTGAGTCGGGCAGTGTACCGCCATGTTGTTGGATACGCGATGACAATTCGGATACAATATTATTTTTATATCATTATGTTACATTTTACAACAATATGACACTTTTTTTATTAGTCCATGAAATTATATGGGTATGACTTGCTCGAGTCGTATTCATTTGCATCGTTATTTATTCTAAAAAAAAGGCACGTCATTGTGTGTTAAACTAATTTTAGTATTGTCACTAAAAAAATAGACATAAAGAAAAATCTTCAAATGTAGGTTTTTAGCACTGTATTATTTGGCTGTTTATACTATTCTTAAAAAATTTGATCATTTTTGCCGAATTTTTTAAATAGGTTTAACTTTTCATATCGACTGTACCGGGACTGCTTGCAATGTCGAAACTTTAATATTATTCCGATTGAATATAACACTCTCTTATCATCAACATAAAATACATTTTTCCTCAACAATATCTACTTTCACTAGTCGATTGTTTTCTTGATGATAATGTCTTTGGTATAGTAGTATAATAGAATATATACTTACATTAACTTTTTAAAAAAATAATATTAATGTTCATTTATTAACTGGCTTTGAATTGTTCTGTGGCTGATATTCATATGAATTAATTGATCGTAAAATTATCTAGTTAAAGCACTTGTGCGTTTAAAAAAATGTAGGTGTTGTCATTTTATTGCTTAATTTCAAGTAGAGAAGTTAATATGTAAGCTCTTTCTGAATTTAATACCATGCTAATAATTTGATATTTCGGAAACATGAACATCACAGGCGCTGCCGCTGCGATGTTTTAAAAAATTAAAAAGCTCACTCCTGTAATCCGATATTTGTTAATTGAATATTCATTTTTTAAAAAGACCAACCGATTCCTTACAGTTCAATAAAAATTTAATAACTCTTCTATTTTTTCTTTTAGTAATCACGTAGGTACATCTTTTTATGTAAAAGAGAAAAAAACTCATCAAAATAAGCTTATAATTTTAATTTCCGACACAAGCTACGAGTCTGAAACATCGCGTGCACTGAAAAAAATAATGGCTAAACAAGTTACAATCTTGCTTGATTAAAAAAAATGTGATTGAGACATTCAAGAAAATATCAAAAACAACAGTTGACGGTTTCTTGTTACAATAAAGTTAAAATGATTGAACGTCTATCAAGTCGAATGTGTTGAATTTAATAAGTTTACTTTATTCATGTCGAATTCCATCATCAACTTATTCAGATCTATGAAGTTGCTTTATCATTACTACACATTAACAATAGATAATCTAAAAAAGATTTTTATTAATCTAAATTGTAAACCTATTTAATTCATTAGTTAAAAAATAATTAATAGAATAGTTTCATAATTCATTCGATCACTAAACTTTATAAGAATGAACAAGCGCCTATTTGAAAGATCTAGAAAGGTAGTTAATTCAAACAATTAACTTCATCGATGTTCGGCCTATTATATATTCTGTGGTTCGGCGCGCATCGAATGTTCTCAAACAAGTCACAACGTGTTTCCAAGCTTCGCACTCTTTTGGCGGTTTCGCTTTGCATTTTGCAATCAGTTGCAGTCCGTCCTGTGAGTCCGTCCTGTGAGTCCGTCCGTAGAATATTATTAATTATTAGCGTTTGTTTGTTTAAAATTATTAAAATACAAATACTGCAGTGTTTTCGTGAAGTTCTTAGAAATGGATGAGGTTATGGATTTGCTGAAAGCCTGGGGGCTCCCGGAACTAGGGCCTCATTTCGCAAGTAAGTATAACTAACTTCTTATTTAGGTATTTTCTGTGTTTACTTCTTTTCCACGCGTAATTTGTTTCATTTTCATTCTGTACTTATATCAATGGTTCTCCCTGCTAATATCACAGAAAACGAAATCAACATACAGTCGTTAGCGGCTCTGACAAATGACGACATAAAAGAAATCATTCCTCAATTGGGACCCAGAGCACTGTTTATTCGATGCTGGAAAGCGTGGGCAGCGGATTTTTCTGAATCTGCTTCAAGTGATCAAGGCCTAAGCAATCCGACTATAACTGATTTCACCAATTTGTCTTTTGTAAGTACCTACCAGCACCTAGCCATTTTTTTAACCTAACTACCCGACTACGACAAAGCCAAAAAGGAGGGTTATTGTATTAACATTATGTGAAGAAAAAACTTTTACCTCATATTTTTCATAAAGATGAAAAATAACCTGAACTTACTGCGTCTCGGTATAAGGTATCTACCTATTCTATCAATGTGAATGCTAGCTAGGTAGGTAGTTAAAATATTAAGGTTCCTACTTCAATTCCAATAAACTTATTTCAGGACCTCCCTGTGCTTATTGATAATTTCCTACCACTACCAACAAGTAGAACAAGCCTCATAACTGTGGATAAACCGCAGCAAACTTCGCCTACAAAATCATCTCAAATTGACATTGAGAATAACGTAAGTACCTATTTACTTGTTAGTTGATTTTAAACATATTTTGTGAATTGTAAGGGTACAGAGAGAAATTACTTATTGATTATACCTATTAGTAGATGTTGTTTATGTTTAGGGACATGTGAGATACTAATCCCACATGTCCCTTACTATGCCTCTATTGTCTGTCAGTCATCTGTCTGTCAGCGGGTTACATCTCACAAATAAATGTATAATAGATACACAGTTTCACAGGATGTGTAGTTATTTCTGTTGACGCTTTAATAATAACAAATAATTAATATATATGTACTTATTATCTTTAATAAAGGCAGCTCCCATAATATGGAACCCTGCATGCACCAGTCCGAATCGCACTTGGCTGGTTTTTTTAACTAAAATCTATTTATTTATTTATTTCAGGCACTTTTCATATTATTGCAAAATAATTTTGAAAGTGCAAGTTTGTTGCGGTTTGTGGGAAAATCATTGGAAAGCGAAAATTCAAGAAATCTACTCGCAGCAACGATATCAAAAGAAATTTTAAAAGAAAATCAAAATTTGCCCATTACTTCGATTATTTATAATACATGGATAAAAAATATAAAACTATTATTCCCAGAGGAGAGAATAACAACATATTATATCCCCCCTTGTGTTACCGCTCAGGGTATAACACACCAAGCGAGAGGAAAATTAGTAAGCCAATTAATGAACATCAGACGAAAATATCAAAAATTAGGTGTGCTTGAATCAAAAGAAAAAAAGCGTCAAATACAAAGCACAGGATCTCAGGCATCTTCATCGCTCCGGCCAATTTCTCAGACAGTTGAGACTGGTAGTCTCAACACTGAAGAAGATATAATATGGCTGAAAAGCAGCTCGGAGCCCTGGGACATTGTAGAGTCAAAGTGGAAAGCTACATTGTCAGAGCGTTTCAGGAACTTAAGTAAGCCAGAATATTCCATTGAGCAATACTTTGATGACTATCCTGCGTTACAGAAGCCTCAGGGGTATAAATTGGTAAGTGCATATATTATATTATACAGAATCCTAACTTCCTAACTTATTTATTATAAATCCGAAAATAACTCTGTCTGTCTATCTGTGTTTGTTTGTCTGTTAACCTGTCACGCCTAAACGGCTGGACTGTTTTTTTATGAAATTTGGTATAGAGGTAGATGGGACCTTATATTCTACTTATGCTACTTTTTATCCCGATCCCGATTCCGGTCCCAGAGTAAAGGGAGAAAAACTGGAGCAACATACCTAACCACTGAACCAATTCTAATGAATTTTTGTACAGAGGTAGTTAGGATTTTTACAAAGGACATACTTAGGTAACTAATTATTACATAGATAAAGGTTGTCGATGATTAACTGAAAAATAAGATTATAATAAGTATAACATGATTTTGTGTACTTACCTTCATTGTTTTATTTTTGTTTCAGCTTGTTGATGACTTTAATACAAACTACCCTGATCACACCAACAATTTCTACCTCAATTTTCCTAGCATCAAAAATAAACTGATAGAGCTGGTGTTAAAGAAGGCAACAAAAAATGATACTTATATAAATGACCTCATTCATTTGGCAAAAGGTAGGTGTTACCAATACTTTGCTATAAAAAATACAAATCGAATAGCCCGATCCACACCAGACGATCCAAACTGCGCGAGCCACGTCCACACCAAACATTCCCGTGGAGCGTGCTCCTGCCAAGCGCGATCGGAGCGCGTTGGATCGTCTGGTGTGGATTCGTCTTGTATTACCAGGCACTTATGTGTTTGTAATTATATTGAATACAGAATAATAGTCAGTCAGTGCAGAAGGATTGCTAATTTAAATTACTTTAAAGGGACAAGACTTTTTAGGTATAGTACGGGATCCCTTTAAGAACTACCTTCACCGAGCTGATTAATGAATGAAAAGTATTTTATATCAAATTAACTACGTCAATAAATGTAAAAAATCTCAGTTTGGTTTATTAACCAAACTGAGGTCATTGGTATGGAATTTGACTATTGTCAAATTCCATACCAATGAAATACATAATCTTTATTTTAACTTAACTTTAATTCATTAACTAGACCAGTGCAAATGACTTGTATCGATTTACCTGCCTACCTAAGAGTTGTGACAGGAAAAAATAGTCAACCCAACGTTTGCAAATTCTTTATAATAAGCTACATACTTTCGATTGGTATGGACTTTGTCTATTAACCAAACCAGTGAAAGGTTTGAAAAACAAAAAAGAAAAGTTAATTAATCATATTCAGGACTGAATTTTTTTAGAGAACCCATTTCCAATTTATTTATTGACCGATTTAATTTGATATTTTTCATTCATAAATCAACTTGGTTAGTGTCGCTCTTATAGAGATCTTAGACTAGTATTTATTAATGGTACATCCGTGTCCGTGAAGTGATGTTTGTTTTCTGATAAAAATGTTTGTGATTTCAGACACGAACGAAGAAAACAGGAATCTTGCTGCTATATTGAGTTTGGCTGAACTCATAAGCCCCTGCGTTGTAGTACTGCCCGGTCAGTCTACTTCTTCAAGCTCCAGTATCGACCTTCCATCAGCTAAAAGGAAGAAGGTAAAAGATAAGAGATGGAAGCCGACAAAAGCCGAAAGCCGGGAAGCGTTCGTCACTCACGTGCACGACGATAGTTATATAAAATTGATAATAAATAAGAGACACCAGAACATCACAGAAAAAGGCTTTACTCCTCAGCCATACATCTTAATGGTAGGTGCTAATGTATTCACCATTAAATCTTATTTTGTCGTGGTGAATCCAAATATATTTTATGACTGTCCGAACATTTTAGCCGCGATCGATTCGTGTTTTAAGATAACATGGTCTTTAAATCTTGAATATGCCCCCTCTACCTATGGCTGTTGGTTTTTCATACAAAAAAGTTTATACAAACTATCAAGTCCATTCGATAAAGGTTCCACTTCAGTGGAGTCTTTGATGACAGACTGTAATTTAACTAACTGACCAAAACGCCACTTGCTTATAGGTGATTTTTACAGTCACATTTTGAAAATTCAACATGGTTGTTTGTTTTTTATGTAAAAATCAATATGATTCTTTTGGAGCATTTAAAGCTCATCTCAATTTATCTCATGATGCTTCTGAATATAGAACTTTAGTATGTAGTGAAGAAAATTGTAACAGAAAATTTC
The DNA here is from genome assembly GCA_951213275.1 of Idaea straminata. Lineage (NCBI taxonomy): Eukaryota > Metazoa > Arthropoda > Insecta > Lepidoptera > Geometridae > Idaea > Idaea straminata. Next base: position 16,277,976 of record OX577845.1, on the reverse strand, counting down.
AATTGCTTAATTCATTTAGGCGGCATTTATTAACTCATAGTAGTATAGCAGATAACTGTTCAATTCCCTCGGACATATATGCTGTAAGCAACACTAGGGATAGTGAGGTAATTGCAAGTTTTAATGAAAATCTTGTTAGTAATGTTGAACCTATATTAGAGCCAAGACAAGAGGTTAGTCCAGTTAATACCCCTCAATCAATATTTGAAACATCTGTAACTAATTTGATAGCTAACTTATATGCAAACCATAATCTGCCTAGAAATGTAGTCGATATAGTTTTAGAAGGCTTTCGTCACTGCGTGTCAGACTCTCTTGTTTTAGCGATAACTAATACATTAGAAAATTTGTCACGTAATGATGAAATACCATCTTCTTGCGTTGAGACTGTCATAAAAAGTATTACGTCATTACTAAAGTTACCCTGGGAAAAGTTTGGTACTGAGTATAAGCGACTGCAACATTTTGAAAAAATAAATACTTTCATAAGACCACAACAAGTTGTGATTGGTCAGAGATTGGAGATTGTAAAAGAAAATGGTGTAAGTCGTCTTATTCCGGTAACATGTGAACAAAGTTTTATTAGCCTTAGACATGTTTTGAAAAATATTTTATCTCTTGAAGGAGTTCTCATAGAAACTTTAAACTTCATTTCAAGTTTACAAAATAACAGTCTTAAATCTGATAGTGCAATCGAGAATTTCATCCAAGGCTCTTATTGGCAAAGTGTAATGCAACGGCACCGAAATAAAATTGTTATGCCTCTCTTTCTTTACTTTGACGATTATGAAACGGGTAACGTTTTAGGAAGTAGAGCGGGACAGCACAAATTAGGCGCAGTGTATATCTCACTTCCTTGTCTACCAGCATATCGATCATCATCACTAAATAATATTTTTTTATTCCTCCTGTTTCACTCGGCAGATAGAGTTACATTCGGGAACAAAATCATATTTCGGTGTGTTATTGAGGAACTAAACTATCTAGCAGATACTGGAATAGAATTTGATGTCCCCGGCTTCACCGGTACCATTTATTTTGAACTTGGATTAATATTAGGTGACAACTTAGGAATCCACTCGATATGTGGCTATATTGAAAGTTTTTCGGCAAACTTTCCCTGTAGAATGTGCAAAACAAGGAAAGATGTCATGAAATATCAGTGTGTAGAAGATACTTCACTTTTGCGGAACGACATTAACTATCAGTCTGATCTTTTAGCTTGTAACCCTTCTGAAACGGGTATAAAGGAGAAATGCATTTGGATGGAAATAAACAATTTTAGTCTCTTCGACCAAATAGCCGTTGACTGGATGCACGACGTTTTAGAAGGAGTGGCAAAGTACATAATGTGCCTTGTAATCAAAAAACTTACTCGAGAACATGACACTTTCTCAGTAGATTTGCTAAATCAAAGACTAGAATCGTTTTCTTATGGTCCTGACAATCGAAACAAACCATGTTCACTGTCATCTGAACACATCAATCACGGCAACATAAAATTGTCTTCATCTGAAATGCTAACGTTCATACGATATTTTTCGCTACTAGTTGGGGAATTCGTACCCGAGGGAAACCAATTTTGGCAATTGTACATACAACTCAGGATCATTATTGATATACTGTCATCTAATGCATTTGCCAAAGGTACTGAAGAACTTTTACAAACTCATATAACTTATTTGAATACCTTATATATTTCTCTAAGCAATGATACTTTGAAGCCTAAGTTCCATCATTTATTGCATTACCACACAGCTCTTAAAAAATTTGGACCTTTAATTCATTTTTGGTCCATGCGCTTTGAAGCTAAACATAGAATATCTAAAATTGCAGCAAGAGCTTCGATGAATAGACGCAACATTACACTTTCGTTAGCCATTAAAGAACAACTTAAATTAAACGAAATTTTTTTGAAAGGTAAATTAGATGATGTTATTAAAACTGGCCCTGAATCAGAATCTGATTATTTGGAATTACAGTTTATAGTTTCAAACTTAGCATTATCTTCACTACAAAAATTGACAAAGACATCATGGGCTACAGTAGCATCTACATATTATTCAAAAGATTCAATACTAGTTTATAGTACAAGCCCTGAAGATTGTTTGGTGACGTTTTTCAAAGTGACAGATATTTTTGTATTAGATTCAAAATCAGATGTAATTTTGAAAGGCTACTTATTGGAAACCTTATGTTTTAATGAACATTTTCATGCGTATGAGGTCGTTGAACCAGAAGAGGTTCGATTCACAGTTAAACTGCAAAGCCAATTAGAGTCGCCTATTCCGTGTCATATCAGCATTGTGTGCATGAAAAAATATGTCACTTTACGTAGTCCAATCTAATTTGATAAAGAAGTAAATAATTTATTTTTTACCTTAGGTATTCTAGGTTCTGACATATTATTATGTGTAACACTTGGTTACGATAAGGACATAATAATAATATTATCCAAAAACGTTCCTATTATATTATTTTAGTAAGTAAGAAAGTTTGTTTTAGTGTTGTTGATTATTAATATTATTATGTTTGTTTTGTTTTTATTATGTTTTTGTATGAGAATAGTCACTTATGAGGCTTTAAAAATTAATGATAATTTTTCGTGATAAAGGCGCGACAGTAGCAGAAGTGGCGCCTCCCCCCCAATAAATTAATTAAGGAGGTATAGCAAAACGAAAATGTTAATCCAAAATATTATCAGACTATTTACTTGATAATTTTATTAATATTTATTTACAGTTCCTGGTGTAACATAAAAAAGTTTAAATTTTTAGCGAAAACCAATTACATCTACAATATAATACTATTAGGAACTGTAAATAAATGCTATTACAACAGTTTTATGGTTTATTTTGGATTAACGTTTATGTTTTGCTGTAATTAATTTATTAAGTAGTACCCTTCTGCTACTGAAACGCTTATTTATGTTATCAAAGAAAGCGTGATAATAGATAAAATTAAAAACTGCGCAAGGTCTGTTCTACAAACGATAAATTACTGATTAATAAACACAAGATTTTTGGTCACCAAACAAATTCTCATTCAGCCCATCATTTATCAGCAACACTTTTACTACAAACAGCGTAAAAAACATGACTCATTTTACGAACTTTAGAAGCTTACGGAAAGATGCTCAAAATATGGACTGAATGAGATTTTATTAACCTTAGAAACTGTCATCAATTAGTATACTTGGATTGTAAATGATTAAGAACAACTTTTTGTATGGGTTAAGACCAACTTTCGTACTCGTCGAAAAAGTCTGCTGTTTTATACATTTTGGTCAAGTAGGTACCTATTGTATTTTTCTATGAAACAGATGATGTTTTTGATGAGTACAAAGGTTGGTCCCAATACAAAAAGTTGGTCTAGGGTTATTCTACTAGGGGGGGGGGGGGGGGGGTTATTCTATAACTTAAGCCTCGCTGCAGCAGCGAGGTAGCAGCACTGTGTCTCTGTCACTCTTGTGTAAAATGACAGAGACACAGCGCTGTGCTTACACTGCTTCCGCGCTGCTGCATCTGAACTCCCAGCAGGGCAAGCATGGGCCGAGGATAAAAATTATGTCCACCCGTTATGTCCTCTGTCAAGGTAGAAAACAGAGGACTTGTGGACATAATTTGTATCCTCGGGCCCATGCTTGCCCTGCAGATCGCTTTCGTACCGTACTATTTAATTAAAATTTAACGGTGTAATTAAGTAATGAATAAGTAATTATAGTTAGTTTAGTTTTACGGGGCTGTTTCCGCACTTATCCTCATTATTATTAATTATTAAGTAATTATAGTGAAAATGGTCATTTGCATATTTTTTGGTAATAAAAAATAAATTCGTTTAAATGTTAATTTAATGTGTTTTATTGTTTATTTGCACAGGATGTCCCAGAAATACCACATCAGGGCAACAGGTGATCAGTCAGTACTGCCAGCTAGTTTCACTGACTGATCAAAATCTGACGCTTTGATCTGGTATTTCTCTGACACTCTTGTATCCTGTAGGTATACGTGCACCCAACAAAGTACAATACTTGAATATATCATCATCTTAGTTGATTCTAATAAGAGACACTTGATTAAACTGAAACAGATAACATTTATTTTTAATATTATGGTATGATAAAAACAAAAAACTATACATACTAAACACAATAATATACTTATTAGACCAAAACATTTACAGATTTTAGATCGATTATGCATCTGTATAGGTTCAACTAGGTTTCATTATAAAAACAATTAAGTTTTTCATTTGATTCTAGATACAAGCTCAATAACACCAATCAAGTTACTTGTTTAGACTATTACTTTACTTTTTATAAGTAAATATGTGACAATATTACGGTCATCAAATAACTTAATTAAGACTATCGAGTCTTAGTAACAAATACAAAGGGCAGTTGATAAGAATAATGACTAGACTTGATTAAGCCGATAATAGCTTGTTAGAATGTGCTATGTCTGTTTGTTCCGTTTCTCAATCAAGAAGACTTGATTCCCTTAATCACAAATCTTTGTGCGCTCGTATATAAACATCTGACTTGATAGCAATTAACATTTTTTTGATGTATATTAACAATTTTTTTTTTCAGTGTGGGGTTTCCTATTAGGACCTAGGGGAGCTATAAGAAAGGTTTTTTTGGAAAAGCTAAAATTAATACTAGATACTTTTATCACATTTGTCTCTAAATCACGTTTACAGTGCCAAAAATGTATGGATAAATTTTAGATTTAATTAAGTCAAGATTTTCAGATTTTTCTACAAGTATTCCATAATAATCTCGAATAAAAACATATATTTACAAAAGAAAAGTATATCCGTTGTTTAGCACTCATAACACAAGCCTAGTTTCTTAGCTTGGGGTTAGATGGCGATGTGTAGAATATCCTTCAATATTTACCAAGTTTCATCAAAATTGGTCGAGTAGTTTCAGACCTATTCGTTAAAAAAAAAATCCTCTTTATAATTTGAGTATAGATACTTTTTAGGTGCTTTACTTAGGGTGGCTTGCATGACATTGAGCTTAAACAAATTTAGATGCATTGTAATCTAAAATTAAATTCTATTTCAATAACCACAATGATTGATATTTTTTAATCAGTTTAGCACTTTGTTTAAGGTCAAACGCTTTCTAATCTAATCAATGTATTAACGTTATGTAAAATTTATATAAATAAAAAGAAATATAACTTAATAAGGTTAGTACCGGAGAGTCCCAAGCCCCGAGCGAACCGTCCACGCGTCTCAGCGACTCCCAATTATATTACACATTGTCCTATCATTTTTCTATTGTTTTCAACTTATTCCTTTAACATATGTATTTATGCTTAGATATTTGTCTGGGGTCTGGTTGTTTCTATGTATTATAAGTATATATTTACAAAAAAAAACGTATATAAGTAGTACATCCGTTGTCTAGCACCCATAACACAAGTCTAGTTACTTACCTTGGGGCTAGATGGCGATGTGTGGAATGTCCTGCAATATTTAATATTATTATTATTATTATTTTAGTGCTTTTATATAAGAGGTAAACCTATTATAAAAGGAAATTATAACCTTACTGTAGGTTATAATTTCTCTCTGTCTTTCGCTTAATTTTATAGCAAACTTTATTATGAACAAGATTTTATATAAGAACCTAATCAATTGACTTGGTACTTATCTAAAATCAAATTTGAAATAGAAAGGTACGAAAATTTAATCAATATTTTAATTAAATGATTAATTGCGTAGTACCTTTCTAATGTAATGTTATTATTTAGGTATTTTATGTACTTACACCTCTTGATTAATTAAGTACAAATATATGAGAAATAAAATGAACATAAAGATAACTTTAGTGTCTTATCTAAATTACCTTATTGCACTAAGGAGGGATTTTTTACTACTACGTCACTGTGTCTTCATTACAGATAATTTTGTGACTAATGAAGGCCATTTAAAATAGGATTCTTACCAGAAAATGGTGCTCGAAATATCGAATTCCAAAAAAATTAAACAGAGAACATTGAGAATATCCCGTTTTAAATTATTTAATACTGAACATAAAAAGAATTTTCCAAATCGGTCCAGGCGTTTTCGAGTAATCGGCGAACATACATAAAAAAATATATATACGCGACTAATTGAGAACCTCCTCCTTTTTGAAGTCGGTTAAAAATATTTGTGGTAGTTTAAAATCGTAATTGGTGTCAGTCGGCGGGTTAAGTGGCAACTCGTCCCACAAAGCGTAAGTCGTCCACCGCGCGGTGGTAGCCCGTCCGTGCAGCGCAATACGCTCGCTCAGCGCCAGGACACACCGCGATCGCTCTCATTTTTATGTGCTTATATTCTAATTTTATTGTTTTCTTTATTCGCGTCCCACTTTTGTCCGCAGCTCCGCATTGTTCGCGATCGTAAACGAACATTTAGATAATAAAATAAAATGTTGTATGTATTTTTATTTTGTACGAGTAATGCCATTGCGTACAGTTGGTTTGGTGAGGTTATAATTGGTTGTATCTGGAGTAAATTTTATAAGATACTGGCTTAACCTCGCGGTTTTGTTCTCTGTTTGGTAGAAAGATAGATAAATGATTTATTGAACCATAGAAAATTAATGCTAACATAGGTATGAAATAAAAGAAATAATACAATTTTAAATTACCGTATGGCCGGTCTTTTTGTAAAAGAGATCTCTTCTAGGCAACCTTTATTTTTTATTTATATATACTAAATCTTTTTTGACCGCATGTAAGTGTTTGACAGTGTGGTTTTTGTAGCATATTCCGAGATATAAGTCTTTCTGTAACACTTTTCCTAATAAATAAAAATTAAATTAACATGAAAGTGAAAAGTAAAGCTAATACTAACCAATACAATTAGGTATAGTAAGGCTTTGCAAAAACAACACTAAGTATTCAATTGACGCGAACTAATAAATTAGCACGTGTTCTCTAATGTGTTTAACTCAAGATGTGTTTAGTATAATATTGTCAACATGGGCTTAGCACTTTGATTTATTTTTTTTCATCTAACAATACCAGCATTTTTCCGTGACTTTGTCTTCTACGTAATTCAATAGTATTCCACACCACACAATCCATACTAATATTATAAAGCTGAAGAGTTTGTTTGTTTGTTTGAACGCGTTAATCTCAGAAACTACTGGTTCGAATTGATAAAATCTTTTTGTGTTGGATAGTCCATTTATTGAGGAAGGCTATAGGCTACTTTTTATCCCGATATTCTAACGGGATTGGGAGTTGCGCGGGTGAAACTGCGGAGCGCGGTTTATATAAAACTGGCGGTTTCCCGCGACTTCCTCGAGAATCATCACTCTATCCATTCGTGAAAACAGCATGAAAATCGGTGCAGTAGGTTTTGAGTTTAAAGCGTGTACGCTAGTTCTCTGTCTGTCTGTATGTATATAGACACACAGACAGACGCGGCCTTTATTTTATAATATGTAGTGATTAAATTCGGACTAAGCAAGACTTTCGGACGAGTTTACTATTAACCCTACAAGTATAAAACGCCGCTAGAAATTTGCAATTGTTAGGTATTATTGAAATTCAAAATCTTCGCGTAAGCTTCGATGCTCAAGAATCAAGTAAGTAACAAAAATTTACATTAAGAGCGCGAAGCTCATAAAACTCTTAACCGAAATAACTGGTAAAATAAAACACATTAACTATATTTCAAACACAATTAACAATAACAAAAATAAACGGTAGGATATTAAAGGCCGCCCGCATGGCTGCCATTGTAAAACTGTTACTTTAATTATTATTTTATAAAACATCGAGTTATTCTATAATTAAATCGAAGCACATGGGTGTTGAATTATATGCGGGGCATGAGTGTCGTGTACCCGAACCTGTTTTATCGCGAATTAATATTAATAATGAATACGATTGTACTAAGTAGTAATTAAGCGCGATTATAGTGGCGCGGCTCGCGGTGATTACCGACAATGTCTGCGGACAAGAGCCAGTTTTCGCGCCAAACGAAGCTGGACACGGCGACCTGGAGCCCTATTTTTGAATCGTTCGCCCCGCGTCGAGCGAACGATTTCTACTGATATCCGCTCGACATCGGAAATTCGCTATTTTGTAATCGCTCGATCGTCTCGACCACCACTCGTCGCCCACAGGCGAGTGGTAGAATAAACCTCAAACAATCATAGTCAAACATTCACAAACGATCTTTGAAAAATATTTATATCTTTTGGGATTATTTCGAATGTTCATCGATAATTATCGGTTATAATTTCAATTTTCTGCGTAACACGAATAAAAATTGACATTTTTAATTTCGACGATGAACGAAAATTGGTGTCATGCGACTTAGAAGTCGAGCATGACTTGTACGCGTATACGACGAAGTTATGTCACACGAGCGTTTTAAAAATAGAGCCCCTTATCATTCCGAATTCAAAATTCTTTCGGTACATGAACATTCAAAAGTCACGTAACATGACCGCTACTTTTTACCTTACTACGGCGAAGACAAAATGAAGTATGTTTTAGGCGAGTAGGTATGTACCTATTGTTACAATATGAACACTTGAAACTGACATTTGTAGGTAGTTAATAAATAATTAGCGGTGCCGAAATTTTCGGCGTAAATCTTCGGAGATCGAGTTCGAATATCCCTTAAGATTTTTACTAGTTGAAATCAACTAAGTATAAGGTTTCACAAATGAAGTTACAAACTTGTGTAAGTACTTATTAGTTCTTTTTATAACGTCAATGAGCGATACAGACGATAACATCGCCGGCTTCAATTCAAATGACCATCAAGACATCCCCTCAGTCCACAGTCCACGGCGACTCGTACCGTTTGCAACAAAAACGAAATAAAATTAATTCTCGTTGTTACATTTACATTTGGCATTCGTTCAGTACTTGCATTAAATAAGATAAATTATCTTTCCAGTAATGGTTCGTTTAAGGGCTCGTTCACACTGCGCGATAAAAAGTCGCCGCGCCTTTTGCAGCGAGACGAGTGCGACATCGTGTTGCGAGCATAATTAAGTACTCAATTAGAAAAAGTGGACTTTACTTTCCTCGTACGGGATTCGTTTGTCCCCATCTTTATATTAATAACTAATTATTGCCCGCGACTTCGTCCGCATAGAGTATGATTTTTCAAAATCCTTGCCTACGTTACAATAGCTATAAACATTATTCTATTTCTCTCTCTATTTTAGCGGCCTCGTCTGAAATCTCCATAAGTGCCTACATCATTGTCTTATGCCAAAACATATTGTGACATTTCTTTAACATTGTGTTTTACACTTGTTTTTTCTTTCTACGTTAATGATTTCTTTTAAAATCTGGTTAAACCATAGTAATACTAATCAACCTGATTTTGAACTCAATTCTAGTAGGGAATTCGGTCGTTTTTTGATCGGAATGGTCATAATATTACTCAGTGATAAGTTAAAAAGAAATGAGTCAATCGAAAATAGACGTTTTTTTTCTCACTAAGGACAAAGCAAATAATAGTGTTCAGTGTATTACTTAGGATTATTAATACCGCGTGTCAAGAAGTACACTCATAATCTATCTATACATATAAAATGCTTTGTCCTGACTGACTGACGGATCAATGCACAGCCTAAACCGCTGATCGTAGAGACTTGAAACTTGGAGGCTGTGTTCTTTGTAAGACGTAAGCATCCGTAGAGAAAGGATATTCCGAAATTAGGGGATGAAAAAGAGGATTTTTTTTATGGGACAGCGTGATTCCTTGGTCTAATCTACTAATTACGCAGACGAAGTTGCGGGCAAAAGCTAGTTGTCTATATATTTTAGGTGACCTAGGTCATTATGCACTTTGAACTTAACCTGTTTATTCCCTTTCTCTTTTCACTGGTCCCTGTCTAATATTACCTAGGTCCAATCCCGACGATGTGAGTCCAAACTCTTCCCGCCATCTTTCAAAATTATGGAAGATTTGGTACCTAATGTTATCGTTCTTCAGAGTTATTTCCTCTGGTTCCGGTCAACTAAGCTGGAAGGCTTCTCCAGAACCTATACCACCGAATAGATTGATAGCGCTGTAGCTATAAATCATCCAGATTAGACGTTTTATTGTCGTGTTGCAATATATAAGTTAAAAGTTACTGCAAAACTTAAACTTTGCAAGTATAGTATTGTAGGATTTCTAAAACTCGATTAAAAGTATTTAGAATGAACAATAATAATTAAACATTGTATAATACGTTCCATTTCCGAAGAAACGCGAAACCGACGCGAGCATGACTCTTAATAAATTTCTTGTCTTATAAAAATAAAACTTTTCTTTTTGTCGGCGCGGGGCGCGGTTGCACAGTGTATAACTTGAGGGGATGCCGCCGTAGAGAAACGCTACTTTAATATATTTTTTTTACCTTTTTACGTTACGTTTTTACAATTATTTAGTGTAAAAACAAAGTTTTGTATTAAATTATGAAAATTAAATCTTAAATTATATGTTTTGCAAAATCTCTAAATAGTGTTGATATGATATGTGATACTTTACTTATATCAAAATTTAAACAATAACCTTTATAATATTTTTCTTGTATTTTACATAATCGAAACAAATGATTAATATGTTTGCAATAAAATCGAAATATCGAGTTCCACAAAGAATGAACATGTTGCGGGACACGCGTCTAGAACACAGTTAACTTTCTTTTTTTTTCATTTAAGTGTGTGGGAGATAAGTTATCGGTTTCCTTCTCTTACGGTTTTTCGTTTCACGTTTTCGTAACGCGTTACATTTTTCCTTTCTTAAAAACAATAAACATAGTAAATATCCGGTTTTAAATAACTTCAATAGTTATCCAACTGTATTTTGTTGAACTGTGGCAGTGCACCAGGCGCGCGAGGCGTTAGCGGGAGTTTCTATCCACGACGAAGTTGTGAATTGGTCCCCCTCCTTCCCCCCACATTATCGTGATTCATATCGTTTATAATTTTATATTATGTTAAAGCGGGACGAGCGGGCGATATTAAAATCAGAAGTGGCCCGGTGTGCATGGCAACGGAATTTGTTTGCACCCCCGTATTGATCCGAAATGTTACACGAATTAGCGGTTCCTAAAGTTATTGTTTCGTTACGTCTTTTATTTAAATTGGGGACTTCAGTTTTTTTGGTTTCGAATTTCTCCGTAGACACTTTAGTATAATACTTTGATTTGGATAAACATTGAGTAACATTTTTTCCCGAACAATAAGGTTTTTTAGTGATGAAACCCGCGGCTATTTGGCTCCAGAAGTATTGACAAGTTCTCTCCTCTGGACATGGTCGACTAAGCTGAGAGGGTAGTAGGTGCTGGGCAAGCCTACTCCATCCTCACGCAAAAAGGACCTAATTAAAAAGAGTCTAGTTGCGGAAAAAAGCCCGTATGCATACATACATACAAGGTGTTTTAGTTCTGTTCTTTTGCAAATATGGAGCAATAGCTATGGCAGCATCCTTGGTCTTATTTAGGTGCAGGTTGCACGTTGGACCTACACCTAATTATTGTACAGTGGACATAGGAATAAGTGATTCATCCATTATGTAGAACCGCCACAGTCACAGCTTCGTACGTTCTAAGTCTGAATGACCTTTGTTTTAAAAAATCAGCTGTTTTTCGGATTTCCAAAAGTCTCAGAACAAAAGTTGTTTGTTTAGGTGCACAGAAGTAGCCCTCAACGGCTTGCTAGTATAGTATACCAATAACCCTGTCTATAAGTGCCCCCCCGCTCGCTTGGCTGTCTCATCAGTTTATGCCAAAGGACAAAAATCGTGTAATTTGAGATTCGATAGCTAGTTCCTATTCACAGTTAGGATAATAACCATCTATAAAACCTAAGATATTAAAATTTAAGCCATTTTAAGTCTGCGACATGCGTACTGGCGTATGTTTCTCCATAAGCCTGTACTATTATAATATATTCTGTGCCATAAGTAACAATGTAACAAATTCCCTTTACAAAAATTATGTAAAACTAGGTGCGCCCCGCAGTTTCACCCGCGTAAGCCCCGATCCCGTGGGAATATTGGGATAAAAAGTACCCTATGTGTTAATCCAGGTGTCCAGCTACCTAGTTATCGAGTTTCATCGCAATCGGTTCTGTAGTTTTTGCGTGAAGGAGTAACAAACATAAATAAATAAATAAATAAATATTGCAGGACATTCCACACATCGCCATCTAGCCCCAAGCTAAATAACTAGACTTGTGTTATGGGTGCTAGACAACGGATATACTACTTATATACTTTTCTTTTGTAAATATATACTTATAATACATAGAAACAACCAGACCACAGACAAATATCTAAGCATAAATACTTGTCTGAGGCGGGAATCGAACCCGCAACCCTGTGTTTGGCAGTCCGGCATGGTGACCATTATGCCAACTGGGTCAACATACATGCACACACACAAACTTTCACATTTATAATATAAGTAGGATACTTACATAAATATATTCAAGTATGTAAAATATAGCGTTTAAACCTGCATGCAACAATCTTGCGATTAACCCCTACCATTTAAGGTTCCAATTAACTATATTAATATTATTTTTTAAACCTCACCTAGCCGCTTCAAATGTTAATTTCATATAACATTGTAAAATATGCATCTTTTTACTTGAATATAAAGAATTTCTTAATGATGTTTTAGGTATTGGACAGGTTTTGATCGCGTCGTGAATTTAAACTTGTTTATTTTAATAAGTGAAGAGATGTTCCGACTACCGCATCAGTTGCAAAGGGTGCAAAGGGAAAAATAACGTTATTATTTGTCTTCTATACATATTATAAACAAAATTCCGCTTCTGTGTTTCTTTGTCTGTCTGTCTGAAGGCGATAAACTCTAAAACTACTGAACGGATTTTCATACGGTTTTTACCAATGAACAGTTTGTTATAATGAGTTGAGACAAAATCTGTTTGAGTTTAAAAAATTCCTTGCGTCAAATGCAAAATATATTCTTATCATTGTATTCATGATTTCGATTAAAAGCGCCAGTTATCGTCCGATAGGGAACCAGTTTTAAAAAACATATACTCGTTAGATGTGAGAATTTTATGAAATAAATAAGTTGTGACATTCCCGCGCGACATTGTGGCGACTAGCGCATTACAGGGCTACTGGAAGATGCCAAGTTTTCCACTATTTACATAACTCTAAGGTTTTATAGTTAAAAACAGCGATTTTTTTATATTAACTGCTAGGGCATGAAGGCGCGCCAGCTCTATCGAATTATACATGAAAACTGATTTATGTAACTGCTCTTTTACTTCGTTAAATTTTGAATTTCTAAGGTGTCATTATACGAAAACCTAATTTAAGTGTTATTGGACATGGTCGAATAAGCTGAATAGCATGCATTAAAATGACTGGCGATTTATAAATCAACTAGCAATTGCCCGCGACTTCGTTTGCGTAGAAGTCGAAAATTTGACCAAAAAATCACTTTGTCCCATACAAACTTTGCCCCCCCCCCTTTAACCCCCTAAGGGGTAGAATTTCGGAAAATCCTTTCTTATCGGATGCCTATGTCATACAAAGCATACACCCTCCAAGTTTCAGGTCTCAGCGGTTTAGGCTGTGCGTTGATCCGTCAGTCAGTCAGTCAGTCATTCAGGACAAAAAAAAATTATATGTACCTATAGACTACATTAGATAATAAAGAAACGCCAACATCTTGACTACGGTTTTTCCCCTTTAAATTTCTCCACCCCCTTTCCCCTACTCATTAAAACCGAACAGGGAATCCAATAGAACTATCTCCACGGTCGAAGTTCTAGAAACTGATTGAATCAAGAACGGCCTTTGTGCTCAATCTTTTGTCGTAGGAGTTTCCTAGATTGCAGCCGCCGAACTAATTAGACAGGCACTGAATATAAATGGTGCGCTGATTTTAGTACGAACACAATGTTTTAGACAGAATCTTAAATAACCAAAATCTCTCACTCTTAAAAAGAAGTATGTGTGACCACCGAAAATGTTATCAACCCTTTTTAAACCTAGGTTTCCAAAAATCCTTACTAAGTGCGCATCTACGTCCTAAAATGATTCCCATAAGAAGTTTCAAACTCGAAGCTCTTGTAGTTTCAGTGATTTCGTAATGAGTATTTTTAATGTCTAGATGTTTGTGACATTCCAAAGTATATTGGTCTATGGTTCAAACGGCTTAATCGATTTCAAAATTTGCTCAGTAGTAGTCCATAAATAACTAAAAAATGGGTATAGTATAATAATAATGAGTCCGATATCCTAATCCGATTTACATTCGAATGAATATTGTTCGAGAGATTTTTTAAACGAACCACTGTAATCCGAGCGGATGTAGTATCGAATGAAATTGGTTGAATTCCTATATTTCTTGCGTGATTGACACCGCAGTACGCGACTACTTAGTAAAATAATAATAATAATAATAATTAGCCCGCAGGGCACCTTGAGGCGAGGTGACGGGGAGTAACGACCCCGCGGTCCCGAGTTCTCCAGGGGGAAGTCACCGTTCCTCACCTCCGGCTTGCCTTAGTTGGTTGGTCGGAGTGAAACCTGATGAGGAAGCGGTCCCCCGCCTCTGGCTTGCCTTCACCGGCTGTCCAGAGTGGAGTCGCAATAGCAGAAATGCTCGAAGGATGGATGCTGAACGTCAGTGATGAGTTGGCCCGCTCGCTTGGACTACCAGCGATGACTTAAAATCCAGTGAGGCTTCTCCATCCTTTAGCCACTCACGTTCCTGTTGCCCCCTTGCTGTAATTCACTCGGCTAATTAGGGTGGCCCAGTCTGAGAGTTGGCGAGTCTCCGCCTGCCATTTTTACGTGTTTATTGAACATTGTTACGGCAGGTGCCATAGTATCCATAGTTCCCCAGTATCTAGTCCACTACCATCCCATCACAATAGCTCCAGTAGTTTTGTTCTGTAGATTATCAATAGTTTTCATCCAAACCGGAGGTTGTCCTTGGTTGCACTTTATAGTGTAGACAGGGATAATCGCCGGTTTAGAATCCACCCCATTGCTTGCTATTATACTTGTTATTGTAAAGGGCCTCTACGTGTTGGCTTCGGCTCCACGCACGCCTTCCAAAGGTCCGGGGCTCCATAGCCCCGTGATACAGGACGTATAACAGACAATAATAATTAAATTTATTTCAATAAATCAAAGATCATATGTAGTTAGTAGAAAAAAAAAACTACTAAATTGTCAGTAGTCCTGATTGGCCAGCATATGGATCCTACAACAATGGCTCATATACTGACAGTCAGTCCTCTCCGCGAGCAATTTCATGATGGTGTTAGAGCTGGAGCGCACCCTGCGCACCAGGGATGTGCAACGTTTTCTGATTGTGGTGTAAAAGCAGTCTACGCACCACTCAGCAAACATCCCTGACGGCTACAGAATCGCAGCAGCCTCATGACCACCCTGAAGGCGTTATTATATTGGACACGTAGGGTATTGTACTGTAACTGATCCAGAGACCGCTCGTGTAAAAGGATATACAGAATGCTCTGAAAAATGTAAGTTTGAAAATGTATTATTAAAAAAAATCTATTCAAAAAGAGGTCATATCCTACCATGAATCGCGGAAGCAACTAATAAACTACATTTCATTAAACGGTCCGACGAACCGAGTAACATGTAACAAGCGTATATTTTTATGCAATTTCATTATTAGATGCTTATTTGTGACTCGTTATTCCTATTGTCGCTTTTTTCTATTTATTATCATCAGACATAATATGTGATTATAACATGTATGGTTTGGTATGTGTGGGAGCGCGGTTCCGCGCTACTGGATCAACGAATTTGTGTAGAAGCGGCTTTAACTGACGCGACGCTTTCGTTGTAGCTCACATTTAAATATAGCTGGTATTGGAATTGACTATTCTTGAATACATCCCTATATATTTGACGACCCAGTTGGCACAATGGTCACTTTGCCGGACTGCCAAACACAGAGTTGCGGGTTCGATTCCCGCCTCAGACAAGTATTTATGCTTAGATATTTGTCAATGGTCTGGTTGTTTCTATGTATTATAAGTATATATTTACAAAAGAAAAGTATATAAGTAGTATATCCGTTGTCTAGCACCCATAACACAAGTCTAGTTACTTAGCTTGGGGCTAGATGGCGATGTGTGGAATGTCCTGCAATATTTATTTATTATTCTATTATTTATGAAATTCTCGTGTCGCGGTGTTAGTTGCCAATCTCCACCTAAACGGCTGAACTGATTTGTATGATTTTTTTTGTGTATATTCGTTAGGTCTGAGATTCGAATAACATCATTATAAAATTATTAAAAGGATTTTATGTCGTCCTCTTTAACTCATCTGAGAGGTGATGACTGACGACGGTGGAACATATTCATGGGAAATTTCCTATTTACAACAATAAGCTCTAGCGGCATGACGTTTAACTCGCATAATCCCATGGGAATTTCGAGATAAAAGATAGCCTTAAACTTTCCGTTAGAATTAGTCTCCAATCCGACTGGTAGTTCCAGAGATTATCGCGTTGAAACAAACAAACTTTTCAGTTTTATAATGGATAGTCCATTTATCGAGGAAGGCTATAGACTACTTTTCAATTTAATATCCCCACGGGATCGGCACTTACGCGGGTGAAACCGCGGAGTACTATATCTGTTTTTAGTTCCTTCATCTGGTAAGTACTCAACTTCACTACTTGAGTACTTCGACCGTAGCATTTCAATGTATTTTATACAAAAAGTAGCCTAAAATTTTAACATATTTCCGTATAATAATTAATTTATAACGATCATCGCCCTGATGTATGGCCATTGTAACTCGGATAATAGCTGTTTTCGTTTTTCTGCTACATGATTTCGTGAGCTATTATTTTAAATATAGCCTAATTAATGTTTTTTTTTTATATTTTAAATGTTGGTAGCTCTTTTGAACCAACTTTAAAGAATGTGGTTATGAATTTCACCTGTATTATATTTGAGAAATATTGTAGAATAATTTGATTTATAAGTTTTATACCCTACCTTCTTACTTACTTAATTAAATAAAATCTACTTTGACGACAGTCTTATAAGAAAGTACTGAGCCGATTTTGATGAATAATTGATGCTAATAAAAACGTCCTTTTTGATGCATTTATTCAGTAAACGAGTCAAAAAGTCTCGGAATACAAACAAAAATAAAAAGAAATATATTTCTCAGGATTGTCACAACTTTGTCAACTCGCTTATATGTTAGAGCTGTTGACTGGAATTATATTATTATCATCTAAAAATGGAAACGGCCCTACTTCGATTTTCATTCTGAAGGCCGTGGGTTCGAATACAGGCCGGCCGAGCAACAATTAATTTTTTTTACGAAAAATGTATGTGCGTTGCTCTTGCGATGAAGTAAACCATCGTGATGAAACCCGCGGCTTAGTTTTTTTTCTTTTTTTCTTTTATTATGGCTTCGCACGTGTGCATTTAGCCAGTGTCAAGTTATATTTTGCATCAAATTATGACCCGATTTTTCATAAATCGGGCCTAAAGTGTTTCAATACAGTCAAAGTCGTCATAGTCCGTCAAGTCAGGGGTTATAGTAAAGCGGTGGCAAGTTTACCATAACCTTAATAGGAGATTTGGAGGCAACGTGAAAACTGCATGTTTGACACTGATTTTTACTTTCACTACACTTGTGCACTTTCACAGAACTAAATTGAATAACATTCCACCAGAATTATACAATTCAACTCGGGTTACATCTAAGTTTCATGAAAATAAAACTGCAGCACGACATGTTGTTATGCTCCATACGTTCACTTCAACCTCATGCAAAAAGGACCCAACTAAGGAGGTATATAGTTACGATCAAGTACAATCAATCAAACACATTTTGTCTTCTTGAAATTCGCAATTTCGAACCCTGAATAAAGCTAAACTGACTTACAAACAAAAGTTCAAGATTTTGAACTTTTTCGTAGCGTTCAATTGTATAGCAGTAGACAGAAGTTCACAAATTTTTGAAAGGCATACAGCTAAATTATGACTTTGTTCTTCGATATAGAGTTTACATTTCTTTGTACGTCGGTTCTCGAGTAAATTCCTATTGTTAGTTAAACTTTTGTAATAAAAGAAACATAAACATACACAATGGAATTAATTAATCAATTGATATTTTATCTGCAACGAATAAGGTACTTGCGGGTTATAAGGGCCACTAAAAGGTATTTTTTTTAATCCTTCATATTAATGAAAAAATTATAATAAAACAAACAAACGAATTGTTTTCAGATTGACAATAAAGCAAATAATTATCTATTGTCTAAGTAGTTTTCCCCATTTTTATGAAATATTTTGTTTTTAATTAAGGTAGAAGGTATCTTACTTTCTCTTTACCTGACTTCAAAAGAAAATAAAAACTTTGAAAATACTCAAATCCATAAGTTTGGTATAAAAGCTTTCTCTTACGATAGGGAATTCTAGAAGTCTAGGTGAACAACTTATGTTTTACGACTTTTGGAAATTCAAATTTTTAGCCGCAAAATTTGCGGTTATGTTTCTTAAAAATCAGCTGTTGCTTAGAGTTAGAGATCATTGACCTTCGGTTTTTATTTGTATAATGTGTTTCGAACACTATTTCCATTATTCAAAATTTTAAAAGAAATGGGTTGAAGTTCCGAAAGTCGTGGAACGTGTTCTCCCAGACGTCTAGAACCATCCCCTATCTTCCAAACACAATGTATTTAATATAACAATGCCTCACGGTTTTACCGGTTTTAACCGAGAACAAGAAAACATCCTTAAGTTATTCTCTCTAAAAGCCTTAGGCTCGATTTTTTTTCTAGACTTTTTATTCTTCTTCTTTTAATATATCGACGTATAGAAAACTAGCAGCGCCCCGCGTTTTTCACTCGCCTAACTCCCAATGGGAATAATAGCCTTTGTTTCATCAAAATCGGTCTTTACAAACAAAAAATAATCTTTTATAATATTAGTATAGAAGTATAGATATAGACTTCAGTATAATTAATCGTAAAAACATAGCACAATACATGTGAATATAACAATTTCAATACAATGAAGCCTAATTTACATATAATTACGATATTATAATTATATGTAATAATATATGGTAACAACAAATGAACCGGATTCAAAGTTATTATCCAAATTATCAATCGTATTATTTTGATAGAGATGTATAAATGATAGCGGTGTAGAGCGAACATCTAAATTTTGAACTTTGTTGTTAGTATTGTATTGTTTAGTCTTTTGTCAACTACATAAAAACGTTTATACATTTTGACACAGAGACTATAATACCTATTGACATCTTAACTTTGAGACGTTTAATACCCGGTAATAAAGGTATAGGTATATAACCTTGCTTAAATTTATGAAATTGTTTAATAAGATGTTTTCTATTGCACTATATGGTGTTAAATATCCTAGTATTCTATAGAATAATATAAATATATAAATTATATTATATTAGAGAACGTGTGACTAGAACAATATATTTGATAAGTACCTAGTACCTATCGATTTATTGGTTACGACTCGTGGTGTTTTTATGGGACAATAAAATTTTCAAAGGTTTTGATAAACAAAATGATTAATAATAAGTTATGCTAAGTCATAGGACTAGGTCAAACGCATAACTTGTCACCTCACTTTTTTGCATCGACTGTAAAATCACATTCAAACATTGCATTCAAAATATATTATTCATACACACGTAGTAACTATTAAGTTAATCTGTACTTATTGGTTCATACATATTTACAATATAATTATACACTATTCTTTTAATAAAATATAAAAGGCCAAAATCTGTACATGGAAGCAATTTTTTTTTAAAAATCTGGTCAATGGATCATAATTTTAAAATTCATGTCTACTACTAAACCGATTGGAATATATATATATATATATCTTTAGCTATTATTTATCCCGATTTTCCCTTAAGGTGAAGTAGGACCTGAAAACCTCTATCCCTTTCCCGCGTGCGCGCCGCGCGATAACTCTATCCCATTCCCCCGCACGCCGCGAAATGGCCGTTAACTGTTTTATGTAATTAAAAGACTCACATCTATTTTAGTGAAAAATCATCTGTACTACCTTATGGGTAGTGCAGATGTTTTTACTTTACAATCGCCCTAAAATTAAAAAAGCTCAAAACAATGTCGATTTTTCAGGTTTTTCACGATTTTTTCTATCGAGGCAAATCACTCTAATCGTGTTTCAAAGTGTATGACAATACAAAGCATTTCTTCACTTTACGACTGTAGGAATATCATTCTATGAATTTTAGTGGTTGATACCCTAAAACTGTTTCCAAGACACCTCTATCGCGCTTCTGGTCACACCACTTCGTCTTAAAGGCGGTACGAACGCTCGTAAAACCGCGGGGCGCAGCTAGTTATAAAATACGTTAGGTAAGTTTAATTGACCAGGTTGTGAACATAACATAGTAGTCGGAATGTACCTACGTCTGTCTGTATATAGAATTTATAATAATTGATATTAAATAAAGACGGGTGTCGTTCGTGCTTGGTTTTTAGCCGGCACAATGTTGCGAGTGGCTGGCTATACGATTTTTACACCGTCCGATACGATTTTTTCTAAACATGTACGAATTATTGACGTAACGTCTAATAAATTGATAAACACCTGCAATTGCAAAAAACTTGACGTCATGAGTCATGTTCCGGGAACGCGTCATGTTATTGTCAACCGACTTAACAGACAACCATTTTTTTTAAAGACTGTAACATCTTATTGCATTAGGATTCGTATTTTGGGAATTGTCTAACTTAATAAGGTGTAGAAGAAAATATACCACAGAATATAGGTATAATAGTAGGTAAGTAGGTACAGTTTTTTTAAGTCCCTGATGTTGTGTATGTCCTCTATGATTCTGTGCTACTATTACTAACTACGGAAAAAAATTAAAATTAATATACTCATATATTTAATTATTAATTTCACAATATATTTAATAATCATTAATTATTTCAAATTTAATATCACTTCTACATTCGTTTTTACAAAGAGAAGTGCTTACAAAAACTTGCAAAAATTCATCGAAATCGTGTGACTTAGGCATAAATTGCGATTAAATCACAACTATATTCAAAAACACAACGATAGCGCGATGTAAAGTTACGTGTGACGCCATCTAGTCTCCATTCAAAGAAACTAAGTTAAATCGCCGATAGTAATCAATTTTAGACCCATAATTTACAGATGGAACATTGTTAATCGGATGATACGGCAGGAACTACTTTACCGATTTAGATGAAACTCGGTGTGGAGATACATTGAATTCGTGAGAGGAACATAGGTTACTATTAGTCCTTTATACCCACGGGAACGGGACTTAAGGGCAGGTGCTAATAAAGCTACCAAAATCGTCCTTTGTTTTAAGCAACTCTAAGTAATCAAATACTCTTTTTTTTGTTATTTGGCTATAAATGGATATTGTACTTTAATAACCATATTTTTGTTTAATGTAGTTGAAAACATGATATGAACAACTTCGTTCGATAAAAAAAATGTAAGAAAACAGAGAATTATTAGATCGTTTATCGGGTTTTTTAAAAAAATAGTTAACGTTTGTTTCTAAAAATGAATCACATGATAGGTTTTGACCTCTAGGAACTATATTTGTGGATAATAATGCTAAAATGTTTTGCATATCGATCAAATATAACAGTTAGCACGCAGCACGCTGCGTTTTTGAGAGCGGGGGCTAAGGTAATGTGAATAACCTACACACGGTACTGGAAGAGCGCCTTAAGCGGGTGAAACCGTTTACCGTTGCTAGTGATGTTTAAATCGTGTAATGTAAAAGAATTAAGGTTCGCTGCCCTCAACAAGGCTAATTAAAGTATATTTTATTGTTCCCTCACCTATTACTATCAGTTTGTACTGAGTAACATGGCGCTCGCTCCGGCACGAATGCGGGCAAATAATTATAATTACATTTTTATTCTTGTTACATTTTATTAATAGTCATGACTATGACCTTCCCATACATAATACATTGTTGGTTTATTCTATTGCTATCTTTGACGCAGAAGGTCGCAGTTTCGAATCCCGTCGCGAAATAAATATTTTTTTATTATACATACTTATACATTTCTGTTTTTGGGTTTTCTAAATGTATTTACAAAAAACACTAATATTTGTATTCTGTGCGTTATCTAGTCACCATATTACAAGACAAATGACTACAACAAAATACTATAATACTTCAAAATACTGTCCATAAAACTTTATTGAATGATATCAATTTTATTAGTCCTACTTCATACATCTCAATCACCCAAAATTTATTTTTATTCATTATTTTTCTATTATTTGATACAATATTTTTTTAATACAAAATACATAGGTATTTAAGTACTGATTCCCATTAATCACAAAACACAATAGAATAATTACCGCTTGTTTGCGAATATGTTTCTTATAATTTAATTGATCTTAAATAAAATTATAGTCATAAACGCTATTCTATCTCAACTCGATTGTTCCCTGCACACAAATTGTCTAGGATTTAAATTAAAGAATATATAAGCGGAAAATAATCATTAGGAAATCCCTGAAGCTAAAAGAACTACAAACTTAGACCACGTCATAAATTTAAGTAACTTTTTAAAAAGAGTTGGGTCTGAAAAACAGTTTTGTTTATTTGTTTTTAAAAACAACTGTCGGAGTTTTGGCGGGAACGAGTTAACAACATGTCGTCCTGCAGTTTTATTTTCATGAAACTTAGTTGTAACCCGAGTTGAATTGTATAATTCTGGTGGAATGTTATTCAATTTAGTTCTGTGAAAGTGCACAAGTGTAGTGAAAGTAAAAATCAGTGTCAAACATGAAGTTTTCTCGTTGTCTCCAAATCTCCTATTAAGGTTATCGTAAACTTGCCACCGCTTTACTATAGCCCCTGACTTGACTGACTATGACGACTTTACTTTTTTGAAACACTTTAGGCCTGATTTATGAAAAATCGGGTTATAATTTGATGCAAAATATAACTTGCACTGGCTAAATGCACAAGCCGTGCGAAGCCATAATTAATAGAAAAAAAAACAACTGTCACTTTTATTACCCCGCATGTACCCTAGTTGTAAATAGCTTCTTAAGGACCTATAAATTGAGCTAAAATTAATAAACAAATGAGTATCGGTTATTCAATTTTATTTCTTCGACGGAGAACTAGATGGCGCCACACGTAAAATTACATCGCGCTATCGTTGTGTTTTCGAAGTTAGCTGTGGTGTAGTCTCAATTCAACCACAAGTCACCTAATTTCGATGAAGTTTTTGTAAGTTTTTGAAAGCACTTCTCTTCGTGAAAACGAATGTGGAAGTGATAAAAAAGGTGAAATAAATACACGATGCATATTTAATTTTTGTTTAGTCACAGTTGGTCGTAAAGTGGATCTTATTAAACGGCGTTTAGGTTCATAATCCAACATATTATGCACGTGTGCGTTTTACATTACCTGTGACACAACTAGTGCTATAAAGTTATCCCGATAAGTTAAATACGTATCTTACTGCTAATAACATGTTATATAGATATAAAAAAAAAATAACAATTAAAAAAAAATAAAAATAAAATTCACAAAAATATAAATAATCAAATAGTTTTCAAATAGTCTACGACTTAACTGGTGGTTAAACGAAAAATACAAATTATCGTGGTGCAAATGGTCCCGCTTTGCAACGTTTAGATGTCGCTCGTTGTTCTTCGTTGAACTTCGGCTATGATCGGGTCGACCGGTGATGAGTTGTGTTTCGACTTGGTCAAGTACTTAGATAGTTTTTAAATGTACCCACTACAGTTTATTAAATAATTATGATAATTTAAAATCCTTCTTTAATAGTTTATTTATATGAAATTGTAAATAACTATATCAAAATGTATTAAAATTAAAGTGAAATAAGTAGGTAAGTGTCTAATACCTATCTATAAACAATGTGATTAATAAGTATTATTGTACCTACTTTCAATGTCGATGTTTGCATGATACGCTCGCTCATTTTTTGTAATTACTTAGTCAAACATATTTCTCAGTAAGCGATTTATTGTAATCTTATGGGAAATAAAGAATCTTAAACCTTATATAGAATACTGTTTTGATGTATAAAACAAAAGGTACCAACAAAGAGTTTTTACTCCAGCAAAAATAGTTGTCTATAAAGTCAGTATTGCAGTACAACCCACGCACGCGCCATCTAGCCCTAAGCTAAGCAACTAGGCTTATGTTATGGTACCTAGACAACGGATGAAATAATTAACACATTTTTTCCATTTTGATCCCCTTTGGTTTCCAGTTTGCTCCCCTTTTGTTTCTCTTTTGATCCCGTTTTGTTTCCAGTTTGTTCCCTTTTAGTTTCCATTTTAATCCCCTTTGGTTTCCATTTTGATCCCCTTTTGTTTAAGTTTTTACCATAACACAAGCCTAGTTGCTTAGACTGGAGCACTCGCTTACTCAGTCAATCGCTCCCACCCAGTAAGGTTGCATAATTATAACTATTCTATCAGTAGCGTCTAGTCACCATAACACAAGCCTAGTCTACTCTCGCTCTCTCCCTACTTAAGATCAAATTAGTAACACTATATTATTATTAAACAATATAAAACAAACACGAGACGCGTGTCGTATACCATGACGCCGTCATGATACCGGAACATGACGCATGACGTCTCACTTTTTTGTGAATGCAAGTGTTCATCAATTTATTACACGTTATCACGTCAAAAAAATAGAGGTTTTTCGATTCTCAGACCTAACGAATATACACAAAAAATTTCATACAAATCGGTTCAGCCGTTTGGGTGGACATAGGTAACTCACACCGCGATACGAGAATTTAATTTTTTTATTTATCAACTTCAAAAAGGAGGAGGTTCTCATATCGTCGCGTACCTATACTATTTTTTTATGTTTAGGGAAATAATTAAATATTGTGGTATTCTGTGTTTGTAGGAAATACGTCTTTTTTTAAAAAGAGATTCAGGCAAACCTGCTGGGCGATGCTAATATTTTAAAATAACAATGAAAATAAAAAAAATGGATGCGTATAATTATGTACGCGCGTGAGAAGTTATACGTCCGTCTGTCTGTCTGTCTGTCTGTCCGTCCGTCCGATATTTATTTTGCGGGCAGCTTCAACCCGTTACTTTAGTGTTACAATGAAGCGCGCGCATCTTAAAATTCCACTCTCGCAGCTTCAACATGTTTTACTTTTGGGTTACGCAGCTGCAACCTGTGACTTTGTGTTACAGATGCGCGCGCATCTTTAAGTTTCACTCTTATATTTTTTTCATAACGCGCCTAAAGGAGTATAACTTCAAAAAGATTTATAAGTGAAACTGATTATAAGTTGTTGTCCTAGATGAACGACAAACGCGGCAACGCGACGCGATGCGACGCGAAAGAGGTACAGAGGGAACGTTAGGTGAAAGGGTACTGGCGATCTCTCTATACAAACGTAGTCTACTGTTTCCTCCCTGGATAATGACACTAGCACAAATATTTTTGTGCCATTAAACCTATATCTGCCATGACTAAACCCCTATATTTTGGGTTTTTTCATTTTCTAATTATCATAGAAATAAAGATTTAAAAAACAAAAAAGAAAATAAATCAAAACATAGGGTCATGGTCCTGGCAGTTATAAGTTTAATGCGTCAAAAATATTTGCTCTAGTGTCATTGTCCAGGATGAAAACAGCCCCCGGATGAGCCCCCGGTACCCTTCCTCTTATGTAAGTGTCACTTTCTGAACTAGCAGAGATCAATAAATAAAACAAGGCATTCCACACATCGCCATCTGGCCTCAAGCTAAGTAACTAGACTTGTGTTATGGGTGTTAGACAACGGATACACTGCTGCACTCCGGGGTTTCACCCGCGTAAGTCCCGATCCCTTGGGAATATCAAAATAAAAAGTAGCATATAGCCTTCCCCGATAATTAATATACTATCCAACACAATTTTTTTTTTTTAATTCGAACCAGTAGTTGACTGATAATTAATATAGACCGATAATTAATATACTATCCAACACAATTTTTTTTTTTAATTCGATCTCAGAAACTACTGGTTCGAATTGAAAAAATATTTTTGTGTTGGATAGTCCATTTATTGAGAAAGGCTATAGGCTACTTTTTATCCCGATATTCCCACGGGATCCAACGGGATCTCGTAATAAATATTTGCTTTATTGTCAATCAGAAAACCAATTCATTTGTAAATTTTTTTGTTATTTTCTCATATTAGTGATTTAAATAACCAAAACTAAAATAATAATTTAACTACCTTCATATTAATCAAGGTTTTTAAAAAACCCTTTCAGTGGCCCTTTTTACCCGCAGGTACCTTAGTTGTGAATAGTTTATATTACCTGTAAATTGAGCATCTAAAAAAATAAACAAATTATGAGTAACCGCGCGTACGATTAAAGTAAGTTTCCTCGACCGAAGACTAGATGGCGCCACACGAAATTTTGAATCGCGCTATCATTGTGTTTTCTCATTTAGTAGGGCCAGAATTCATGTCGTCTATCATGCGTCCATCCTATCCAATTATACTATTTTATAGTACTTGATATAGTTTTTGAAAGCACTTCTCTTCGTGAAAACGAATGTAAAGTGTTATAAAAGTTATAATAAATAGTAAATTATAATGATAATTTAAAATAAATACATTTTAAATTCCTCTGTAGCTGTACCTACTAGTAGAACGGAATCAGAAAGAAGGGAAATGGTAACTTTTCCAGCTATAGGACGTGTTACATAAGGAATTTTAGAAACCGGCCAAGTGCGAGTCGATCTCGCGCACTAAGGGTTCCGTAAGTACCAAATAGTATGGGAACCCCAATCAAATATGTTTTTCTGCTTTTATTATTTGTTGTTATAGCGACAACAGAAATACATAATGTGTAAAAAATACAACCAGACCACAGACAAATATCTAAGCATAAATACATGTCTAAGCCGGGAATCGAACCCGCAACGCTGTGTGTGCCAGTCCGGCATGATGACCATTGTTCCAACTGGGTTGTCAACTTGGTTTATAAGCTGCTGTATCACTGATAGCGGCCTGTACCGCTTATGACGAAGAGTTTTTACCCTGTCTATAGACCCATAGAAGTTGGGGCCATAGAGTTTGACGTTCGTACCATTTTCTCTAAGTTTCTAGGTTGAGGCAGAGAACCGAACTATTGCCACTAAATCTTTATAATATAAAAATGAATCGCAAAATGTGTTGGTAAGCGCATAACTCAACAACGCCTGGACCAATTTGGCCAATTATTTTTTTGTTGTCTTTGATATTGTCAAGAGAAGGTTTTTATGAAAGAAAATATTAAAAAAGTTGCGCAGAAATAGATTACGCAGGTGAAACCGCGGGGCGCAGCTAGTTCAAAATAAAAATTACATGTCTGTAAGGAGGTAAGGTTCTCGGAGTTCCTATATGTGTAATTCCTATATGTTAGATGTTGATGAAGAGTAACTTTAAATGCTCATATCTTATTCCACACGAAATACTATTAATTTCATTGTCATCTAAAAACATAAAGACAGACAGACGGACAAGAAAATGATCTTATAAGGGGTTCGTTTTTTACGTTTTGAGGTATAGAAACCTAGAAACGGAAAATTTTATCATTTTTTCTATTTGTCTGTACGTCAAGTATTGCCTTGTCATCATTATTTTATCTTATTGTTTAAACAGCTGACTGCACGGTGGTCAAAAAAACTTTCCGAAACTGGCCATAGTAGACACCAAAATAAACTATCGGCCAACTCAAAGTTCGTTATCCACAAGAACGCCTACTGCAACACCTGTTATTTTCAATAATTTATTTTTAAAAATATAACAATGACAATTAATTTATTTATAAGATCACAAATCATCGCGTATTTATTGCGCGCATTTTTATACGTGACAGTGTTCTGCACTCGGTTTCGCTTGTATCTTGGTCTGGTGTTATTTCCATTCCATACAAAGCCGGGTCGCAGATAATTATTGAAGGAAGTTCGTTAAGCGAGGTGTGATGAGGCGATAAGAAGACTTATTGACACTTTGAAGTTGCACTGTTTACTTTATATTTATTGAGTAAAAGCAGGGGTTTTTATACTAATTAAACTAGGTACATATCACGTCACATGACCTTCTAATACAGTATTGAGTCCTGTGTAACCTTGGCCTTGGCACATCTTCATATCGGTACAGGTGCAATGCAATATCAAATTACTATGTTTTACATTATAGTTTTGTCTATAACTTTTACCACTGGTTTCACTTGCCTGCAGGACACTACAGAGGTGAGTTGCTCTTTAAAAATGCTGGAAAATATTTTGACGTGATAACGTCTAATAAATTGATGAACATCTGCATTCACAAAAAAGATAACGCCTTGCGTCATGTTCCGGCAACAACCTTGTCAACGAGGTAACCATAGGAACGTATTATCGTTTCTGTTGCCACATGATCAAACAAGAACCAGATTGTAAAGTTTTATACAATGCTCTGTGATAAGTACCTACGCTACCAGATAAGTACCTACACTACTACAAGCTTAACGCGCGTCTATGCGTGACTAAGCTTGTGTTATGGTGACGAGTGACGAATAGAATACTTAAAGGAAAAATTAGAGAAAAAACTACAAAGAAAAAATAGATATGAAGGTAAAAAATAATGAAATGAAAAAATTACTAAATTTTTCATAGTTTTCTCATATCAAATATTTATGTAAGATATTTAAACAATTATTGATAAAAAATCTTTATGTCCATTATAATCTTAATGTATGAGAATGTACCTATTGTCTGTTTGTTATCTAGTCTGTAGCCGCCTCTATAGTCTATGGTCGTGGTATTGTTTGATTTTTATTCGGTTTGCACATATCTACCTTTGTTTATGCCGTGAAAATCTATACTAATATTATAAAGCTGAAGAGTTTGTTTGTTTGTACGCGCTAATCTCAGGAACTACTGGTTCAAATTGATTTTTTTTTGTGTTGGGTAGTCCATTTATCTAGGAAGGATATAGGCTATTTAATATTTCGATATTCCCACGGGATCGAGAAAAACCGAGCGCTGCTAGTAGGTTTATATTTATTCCCGTGTAAGTTCCATTACTGTGGTTATAATACTTCTAAGAATTTTATTACCAAGTCTCGATAAAAATCGATCCATTCGAGTCTACAAACAAACAATATCTATTAAATATTTTCGGTAGTTTCATGTTTGGTTATATGTATCTACGATCTAGTACAATCAGAGTCAAAAGTGCAGTAACCATTTATCAAATCTTTACCGTGACCCAATTCGTGGTTGATTTTTCTCAAGATGTATTCCTTCAATATAAAAGAATAATAACGGTGTTATTTTGTCTCGTAAGTTTTTTAATCTGGTTTTGGACGTCACCTTATGCGGCCTATTACCATAAAACCTTGTGAAAAGTTATCACCTTTCTCATACGCACTGCTAGGAAGTGGAACTCTCTGCCCGTGTAGCTTTTCCCCTAAAAAACTATAACCTTAAAGTCTCCAAGTTTATAGTGAATATAGGTACCTTCTCGCTTCCCATCAGCTGGGATGAGGACAAATGTAAGCCTATTTTGTGAAAAGCAGAAGAAAACGTGAACTATCCGGTAGAAACTGTTGTTTTAAGAAATCGCTTCTGTCCCAAATTTTAACGCTTCATTTTACTCTTTGCCAAGTCAGTACTCTATACAACATCTTTATCATAAATCAACTTTTTATATCTCCAAACGTAATACTTCATTCGATATAATTTTATGTGACAGAACGACGATCCTATTTTATTTACATATATTTAAATATCTGTCGCACAATAACGGCGAACGCAAACTAGAGATTTCTAAATCGGCCGATAATTCACCGACTCTATAATAATTAGCAAATGTACCTACTTTACTCAATGAGGGCAAATGACAAATGTTCAGCTAAATTAAAAATATATCCCTCCCTTTTGACTAAGGCGTAGTCGAGTAAAATAAAGATAAGTGAATGAATAATAATTAGTATTTTTCAATATTATTCTACCTCTTTCTTATTCTTTCTTTTTTTGTTAGCCTAAACTATCATCGAGCTATCTACCGATTGAAAAGTCTTTATCCTGCATTCGCACTAAATATATGTCGCACAATAAAACGCCGAGACAAAGATGTATTTTGTATATAATTTAAAAGTCATTTTTTATTTATTAACTGACGCTGTCAACTCTTTCGGATTGAAAATAAAAATTAAAGCTGACTGCCCACTGAATCGTCGCTATTCATTATGTTTGATTTTCACACGTGAGAGATCTTTCAGTATTATAATTATGAATGCCCGATCAATGTGTTATAGAGTCCGGGCTTAATATACATTGCACATCGACATCGCACAGGTAGATATGTATACGAAGCAGTACGGCGCGGGCGCAGTGAGACGGGGCGAGGTGACCTTGATTTGACCAATCACGAGCCGAATACAAAGATGAACTTTATCGATGTATTGCAGCGATTCATCCTATGACATCTGATATGCATCTTCATTTCCATTTGATTTGGTCCAAACGATTATTAAGAAAATTAATATGTAACTACAAAATGAAATAAAAAATATACCCACACGCAACGAAATAAGAAACTCTTTTTTTGAAGTCGCTTAAAAATACTTTTTATCGTTATAATCAATGTCAGATTGACAGACGGAATGCGAGTCATCTAAGCTCAATTCATATTGGCATGGAATGGCTGCGCATGCGTTAAGTTACCTATTTCACTGCATATTTTGAAACTGTCTGCTTCAATGTACGATGAGCCTAATATATTCCCGAATCGTACGGTCAGACTAATAATTTGTGAGGCAAAAGTTTTTATTATAAGCTTATAATTTCTTGGAACTGTTTTACAATCGCTTTGTATATGAAATGTAAAAACAATGTTTATTTTGACGAACGTATAATGGTGAGATATAAGAATGTTTCTTTCGTTCTAATTTCAAAATAATGTTGGATATGTTTTTTTTATGTTGTGTCACTTCCTTTTTTAACCTCCGAACCTGCGGGTTCAGTTGAATCGGGAATTAGGTAATGGCTGGGCAAGGGGAAGGTCTTTTATCGATGTCGTTACAATCGGAAAACATTAAGGTATTTCTGCGTTATTGATTGGTTTTATTAACCTTTGACTTATATCAAAGTAACGCAACTATAATCTCGACTTTCATTGTCTGTCATGGGTTCGAATCCTGAAGAATACACCAATTGCTTTTTCTTAGTTTTTAAGACGTATCCATGTGGTCTATGTACAAATGTATTAAGCATCCAAAGGAATAAAACAAATTGACTTTGACTTGAAAAAAAATTGTGCACTAATTGCTCCTACGGAAAACATCGTGATGAAACCCGCGTAGTTGGCTCCAGACGTATCGACGAGTTCTTTAATTGGACACGTTCGACTAAGCTAAGAAAGTTGTGTAGGTGCTGGCTGAGCAAGCCCACTCCATCCTCACGCAAAAAACCGCATACAGCCCGTATACAAGAACTTCTGTACTAATACTATGGCAAAGTCTATTTATGTGTTTATCAAGATGATTTCGTTACACGATTGAAATCGCTGGCCATAGCTAGTAAGCCATTATAAAGGCTACTACGATTCAAAATCAGATTTTCCTCGGTTGAAAATGAGAAAAATCGTAAAGTATTGCAACAATGTGCGTAAAAATAAGACAAGATTATAATTTTTATTTATAAATAGCGTATGACGATAGGCAATTCGGGACTCTCGCGTCGCTATTGTTATGAATGGTTATTTTTAAAATGACATCACATTGGCAACTAGAGGCTACTGTACAAATTATAATATGTAAACATAAGTATGTAATAATACCACAGATTAACTAATAGCTATTAGGCAAGTACTCAGGTACCTGCGGGTAATAAAATGTTTTTTAAAAACATTTATTTATAGAAAACTAGCTACGCCCCGCGGTTTCACCCGCGTAATAATTTTCTGCGCAACTTTCTTATTTTTTTATTTCATAAGAACCTTCTCCTGATAATAACAAACACAACAAAAAAATAATTGGCCAAATTGGTCCAGGCGTTGTTGAGTTATGCGCTTACCAACACATTTTGCGATTCATTTTTATATTATAGACTAGCTGACTCGGCAAACGTTGTTTTGCCTTATAAAATAAAAAATACTTACATACAACCGAATTAAGAACTTCCTCCTTTTTTGAAATCGGTTAAAAATAAAAAAGTTGTATTATTCTAAGACCTAACGAATATACACAATTTTTTTTTACATATATCTTGGGTCAATGACACAGTGACAGCAAAGTAGCGACGAAAGTGTGAAGTGCACTTCCTTATTGATTCCTTGTAAGTGTGCCGAAAGTGGCACGAGCTAGCCCGCGAACCGGGCTTTGTGTGCACCCCGTCTGAACACCAGCTGTGCCCCGAAACCATAAAGTCAAAATGCTTACAGCTTGACGAGGATCTCTTTGAACGGGGCAAAATAATAAATTCCTTTTAGAAAAACAACAGGGGTGTAGTTTCTTTTTTTGTCACGTTCAGGAATCCTTGTCAAGTAATTATTTTGATTTTTCTGGGCACAGCTGCGGTGTTCAGGCTGAGTGCAAAAATGCCCTCGCTCGCATTCTCTCTCGTGTTCCAACATGGATGTCCTGTCATATTGCATAAGGTTCAAATACGGTTGGAGTATTAAGAAGTTTAGTGCCCTCCCTTAAATTTAAAAAGCTCCTTGTCAAGCTCTAATACTTTTTACTCGGGATGAAGGGGAAGGGGAATACGCGTTACTTTTTTATGAATACTTAAACTAATAATTAACGGGGCACTGAGCGTTTAAAAGGCAGCTTAAAAAGTGACATTTCTTCGTACGACATTGTTTGTTTCAACACATATCGGTGTTGATTTGAGT
Source organism: Idaea straminata (assembly GCA_951213275.1). NCBI lineage: Eukaryota > Metazoa > Arthropoda > Insecta > Lepidoptera > Geometridae > Idaea > Idaea straminata. Next base: position 16,245,041 of record OX577845.1, on the reverse strand, counting down.
ACGGTTCTACCTAAGTTTCTTCATCATGGTTTCTGCACGCGCTCGCGCCCCGTTTTGGCCGACATATTTTTAAATGGCAACATTATATTCTCGGCTTTTTAATTATTATAATTAATGGTTTCGTTGCAAGTCGACGCTTGGGGCACGTTTGCACTCATTAGTGCGATGCGAGGCGATATTTTTTAATCGGAAACTTTATACTTGCGTCGCATGCTCGTTGGAAGGGGCCTCCCTATGATATTGATGTTCTCAGTGTACCTACGTATTTTACAACCGTTCCTTGCCACGGTTCTTTGCCAAATATTATATTGCATGTAATATTTTATTATATTGTTTTATATGTTATTCGAGAACGAAACGTTTTATTGGTCTGCCTGTATTAAATGTCTTCCTCAAAATAGTAGCTATATCATTGTATTGAAATTGAGTATCATTTTCTAGACTATAAGATGACTAGTAATTATAACTTATAAGAGTTAATCAAAACTTCTTATGTCTGAAAGTATAGCCGTTATTCTTTGTTCGTTTTCCGCCCTCGCGTTATTGACGTAGAAGCTAAAGTTCATAATTTATACAATAAATGTTAATATCCGGATTAAGAACTAATAGGACTATATTGTAGAAGCGGCAACAATCAGTCCACACCGGAGCTAAGAGTACGTATTATTTTACTGTACAGTCAATTGAAAAAGTGTTCCACACAAGACGACACCCGCCGCGAAACACGCGCTCTCCAGACCGCTTCAACCTTGCAAGATGGCGACGAATACAGGCCGCGCTCCGTTCCAAATTCGAAAATTTTAAACTTAAAAGTTCGTTAATTAAAACAAAGTGTAAGGTGTTCGCTTATACTTTCGGCCGTAACTGTACTTATACGACAGATTCGTTCCTCCGACATCAGACAATTAATATTAATTAAGATTTAAATTGGTCTAATTACATAGAGCCCATCTTCCGAGCAAACGGGATATTCTTTAAGACTAAATGAATTCATTTTATACAACGTAAGCAGCAATGCAATAAGTTATTTTTCTTTTTTAATATACTTACTACAATATGTATTTATTATGAATTTGTTCAAATTAAGAATGGAGCATATCTATCATTAGTCATAAGTAGGTAGGTAGGTACCTAAATTTAATATTTTTAAATGTGATTTCTTTAATTTCTTATTTTTTTTACAGGTAAGTGTTTTCACCCTTTTAATGGTGACTTCAACTTCAAACTTCAAAGGTAAGTAAGACTAAAAAACGGACGTGACTTTCGAAAGTACTCTTCTGATAGGTCAAAGCTACTGAAACCTAATCTTAATTTATTTTGCTGGTGATAATAAAATTCTATTCAACTATCTATGATTATAAAATAATAGGTCAACAGTTTAGGGTCGTGATCGTCTCAGATGGGCGAAATATCAAAAAAAAAAATCATTTGACATTAGTACTTTTTTACTGTCACTCGTTCCATTAATGGAACTGGACATTGGAACTACATCTTAGACCGCATCGTTGCAAACGCTGACTAAAATGGAAAATTTTCCTATTTCCAAATAAAAAATTAAACTAAGTTTTTACCAGTAGCATCGACTTAAAAAACTAATAAGTACAGATTGATGGTGCAACTAAAAATGATTCAAATACCGACTTGAAAAAACGTACAAAATAACTTTATTCTCATTATCTGAAGTTGGGCAGTAAAACCACAAACTGGATGATATTAAAAACTGCGCGATTTCTGATACTGAAGCAACAATGATATTTTAACTTTTTAAAGTGCATGGGCTGCACTGGGTGGTACTTGACTGAGTGGCGTAATTGGTAAGCGCACTTGAACGGTATTCAAGGGATGCGAGTTCGAGTCTAGTCTCAGTTGCAATTTTTGAAGACGCATTTTCCTTAAAAAAAGCAACAGTTATTTTGAAGTCGGTTTTCTGTAAGTCTCCGAATCTGTTCAGCCGCTAAACGGATAAAATTGCAAATATTTTTTACTGTTGAAATGACGAGAAAACACTTAAATATCTACCGCGTTACACGCCTGACCTACGGGAATAACCACGGATTCCTATTTCTAACGATTCGTTCCGACTTTGCCATTTTTCTACGGCTACCATCGCATCGTTCGTTCATAGCTTCTATTGGACACAATATACCACCAGAGTCCTGTGATTTTATCTCTTTTTACAATGGCAATACAGACATAAAATTAAGAAAAAAAAATTAAAAAATTACCGAGCTTAAGAAAGTTTTAGGCAGGCGGTAGTAAAAAAATAATAATCAATTAAAAACAATATTTCGCTTTTTAAATATATAATATCAAGAGGGTTACGGTATGTAACTCTTTTAATATTATATATTTAAAGCTTGCTTTACCATACAAAAATAAATAGCATATTTCTATCATGTTATCCGATTTTGGTGATTTTATGAGAATATATAATCCATTTTAAAGTTGCCTTGTATTTTCTTCTTTTTAAATTTATAATATAAATAAAATTTATACCTACTACTATTTTTGAAATAATAGTCATTATAATATACATACTTAGTATTGTAGTTGGTTATCATAACATACATTTTGTTGCAATTTAAAAGAAATAAAAAACACATGTGCACCGGAACCAAAATTTCACCCAAAAATGTCCTTTTATGTTTCAAAGCTAAACGAATTGGTTTATCTAATATAACATTTTAGTTTTAAAGTAAAACTAATTGGTTTTTCGGTGTAGGAAAAAAAACCGAAGTTTCGCATCATATAAACGCAGCTTAACCATCACATTCCCAAGTTAACAGCTTCTTTAAAGTTTTAAAGCTCGACAGTTTTCTATACGCAGTTCGCAATTACCCTTTTCATGTAGTGAGTTTGCGTGAGCTTTTATTTTACAGTGTGTACTATCCGCTAAGGACGTGCGCAGATAACAGACGAAACATATCTCGGGGATCGTCACATTCAACAATATTGCCGCGTGGAAACTGTTTATTTATAAAAATAGCGCTCCGCGACCCGGAGCGTTGGTTTTCACCCGCGTAACTCCCGATCCCTTAGGAATATCAGGATAAAAAATAATATTATTCCCAATGAATCAATGTATCCTCATACCGAGTTTCATCAAAATCAGTTCAGTAGTTTCGGAGCCTATTCGTTACAAACATAAAAATAAAAAATATTTCCTCTTTATGATATAAGTGTAGATTTGTATCAGCCACGTCCCACGTGAGGCCCGATCCCGCGGGAATTTCATGATCAAAAGTATCCGATATACTTCTCCATCCTCTAAACTAACACTATACTGATTTTTATCTAAATCGGTCCAATATTTTGACAGTGAAGATGGAACAAAAAATGTATAAACAAAGTTTCGGGTTTATATTAGTTAGGATGTATTTAATTAAATTATTTTTTGATACTTATGTTAACAATTATTACACTTGACATAATATGCGTTATTTTGTGTTATTTTATTAGATTTTTATTACAAATGGTACGTCAGCGTTTGACCGTTATTACACCTGTCTCATGGTAGGTGACGATGACATCTAATATGTAGCACGCTTTCCTAGAAGATGCCTTCTGAAGACCCCCAAATACGTCCCCCAGGTTACGTGATAATTAAAAAAACACCAAGACATGGGGGTTGCAAGTTTCTAAGGTTTCTTTTGGGACTGTTGACAGTTAAAACTTTTGCCACGGACGCTTATTTTGAAGTGTTTAAAACCCTATCCCTCTTTTTGAAGTAGGTTAGAGATGCAAAATTGTCAAGAATTTTATTAAACACGTTGTTCATACAGCGATTTAAAATAGGCGAACAATAGTTTAAAACTCTCGGGCGATTTAAAGTTTTTAAACTGCGTTATTTTTTATTGCGATGTACATCTAGGCATTTCTTTTCCCGTAGCAAGCTTTGCCACATAGCAAGCTACGCTTAAATACGCCTTTGCATTGGAATTTTTATTTGATGTCTAGTTTTTGTTTATTAGGGTTCCGTTTTGAATTTATTCTTTAAATAAACAGTCAAACGCTAAAGGTCGTCGCCTTCTATATCATAAAATAATTTAATCAAATAAGTAGGTACAGAAAGTTTACGTTTGTTTAAACAAAAAATAAATATTATTCTAAGCATCAAAGCTAACTCGATTTTTACAGAAAAAAAAACGGGGCCAAGTGCGACTATTTCACTCCAAAATGGGAGAAAATACCACTTACCTAAACACAAGCGTTATTACTCTCCGCCAGGACAATAATCGTTTCCGAAAATGACAAAAAACCGGCCAAGTGCGAGCCTTACTAGCGCACGAAGGGTCCGTTCAATTATAATATGTTTTAGTATTTATAGCGGCAACAGAAATACATCATCTGGGAAAAAATCAACTGTCTAGCTGTCACGGTTCATGAGATACAGCCTGGTGACAGACAAACTTGTCTTGTCGTGTCTTAGAGTCCCGTTTTTTCCCTTGGAGTACGGAAATCTAAAAATATAAATTTTGTGTAATTTCAGTAATTTACAAACACTAACCCTACGGAACACTCGACCCTACAGTATTCATCATCCCTGATTCGTCACACGTCACTAGTATAATACCTCTAAAAGGAAATTCACAAATACGTGCCGCCCCCTTCGACTAAATGGTGCATTTTAAAACGTAGTCGCTTTGTGATACACCGTGCGATAATTTACGTTTCTCTTGCACGATAACTTTCCTTAATTACACATGTATATTTGTTGAGTGACAACCCTAGTGAAGTGTAGACTACACTTAAACGGCAGACACATCTCACTTGTGAACTTTACATAATATGTTATACTCTGTGGATTTTTTTGTAATGCTAATTTCTTAGTGTTTCATTACTGCATGAAGAATTCAGAAGGAATAGGGACTAAAAAGTCGTTTTGCTATCATATTGCTATAGTCCTGCAGAGGTCAGATAATTTAATTAACTTTTTTATTATTTAACAATACAATAATAACATTTTTGTTCTTTTTTAGTGTGTTATGTGATTGCAAAATAATTAGCATAATTCTTAACAAGAAGCTTCAATTAGGTATAATAATAATTTAAAAATATGGTTAATTACTTTCTTGCTGATGGTATTTTTATTCAAAATTTATTCTAAATCGTCATTTGTGGGGAATTTAGAAAATGTGATTCTCAGAAACGGGTCGCTCCGCCACTTACCCAGAAATTATAGTAGAAGTCCATATTGTCTATTGACATCTCGAAACTTCTCCTGTCTTAAAATGCCAAACGCAAAATGCTTGTTGCCGATAATTAAAATTGTTCATCATCGTAGGCAGGTTCTTATGCTAGATTTTAGTATAATTTCTAAGCGAAATTACCTAGTTATTTCTAAGCTTAAATTAAAATCCAAACTTAAATAAAATCACAAGAAAGTGATCTTATAAGGGTTCCTTTTTTTACTTTTTGAGGCAGGTTCTTATGCTAGATTTTAGTATAATTTCTAAGCGAAATTACCTAGTTATTTCTAAGCTTAAATTAAAATCCAAACTTAAATAAAATCACAAGAAAGTGATCTTATAAGGGTTCCTTTTTTTACTTTTTGAGGCAGGTTCTTATGCTAGATTTTAGTATAATTTCTAAGCGAAATTACCTAGTTATTTCTAAGCTTAAATTAAAATCCAAACTTAAATAAAATCACAAGAAAGTGATCTTATAAGGGTTTCTTTTTTTACTTTTTGATGCACGGAACCATAAAAAGACGATATAGGTGTTTTTTCGGGTTTTATAAGCAAAAGACAAAAACGAGACCCTTCTACTAAGTTAACCTAAATAAGGCTTAGAAAAGACTAGGAAGTTTCATCATTAGATTATCTACCTATACTAAAATGTCGAAAAAGAACTCGCATACAAATGGTACCAACAAAAACAACTCACAAAAATTCTCAATGGAATAATTAACAAGCGTTTGGCCCCTCGACATACAACACCCTAACATTTAAAATTTTACTCATATACATATAAATAATATTAATATTGCAGGACATTCCACACATCGTCATCTTGCCCCAAGCTAAGTAACTAGACTCGTATTATGGTTGCTAGACATCGGATATACTACTTATATACTTTTCTTTTGTAAATATATACTTATAATACATAGAAACAACCAGACGACAGACATATATCTAAGCATAAATACTTGTCTGAGGCAGAAATCAAACCCGCAACCCTGTGTTTGGCAGCCAGATATGGTGACCATTGTGCCAACTGGGCCGTCTTTGTTTATTATTAAAATATCAATTTCTTTATACATCTAGTCAAAGTATTGTCATGTAGCCAATTTACTAACAATATATTATTATTAATTAAACTAGTATCTTACTGACAATTCCATAAACAGCTATCACCCTTCTACTTGTGGACTCGCAGGTTTAGTATAATTATGCTTAACTCGTACTTAGTGCACAGGTTAGGGTTTAATTTCTTTACTTGGTATAAAATTTAAGGAGAAAAATCTCGTGCAAGAAGGGTTCCGTACAAATCCGTATTTTTTGTTATAGGCAATAGAAATACATGTGTGAAAATTTTAACTGTCTAGCTATCACAGATAGACAGACGGACAGTGGAGTCTTAGTGAAAGGGTTCCGTTTTTACCCTAAAATGCATTATTTCTCGCTAGTGTAGCGAACTGTTTATTATTTATTTAAATTAAAGTTACAAATATCTTAGATATCCGACAGTATATTTGTGAGATCAGCGTCACTCCGTCAAAATTCGGTTATTCCATCGACCCTTCAATAAGGTGTATAAAATAATCCTTTCGGAGGGTTTGAAATAGTCAGTCCCTTTAATCGATGCAGGGATGATCTGATCCAGTAATGTGATTCTATCGTGTTAAAAAAACGTTTGCGGTCCCAAATGTAATGATTGTTTTGTTGGTCAAATAGTTTGTTCCGAACGTTTGGAACGTGACTTCCCTGTGAATTGGTAAGAGAGGGTGCGTTCGAAACATGCGTCGTGTTCCTACTATGCACTATGCACATCTACTCAGTTCCTCATCTGACGAATCAAGCTCTAATACAATACAAGGATTTCGTACTATTAGGTACTAAGGCTGTGAAAAAGGGGGAAAAAGATTGTATGGGACAATGTGATTCCTTGGTCCATTTTCAACTTTTACGCGAACGAAGTCGCGGGCAAAAGCTAGTATTATATATAGTAATAGTAGGTATAGACAAATAAATTAACCTAAAAAAGCCCGCGTAAATAAACAGTTTCAAACAAAAAAATGCAACGTAGAACACCTTTTCAAGAATGTGCTAAGGATATACGGTGTAGTGCCTTAATTATGTCATTTCTATTTTAATCACATATTAATGCGACGTGTACATGAAAGCCGGGCTGTGTGAAAGGGTTTCTCATTAAATTAGTCCAGCGGTTGAAGCACTATGGGTTAACTTACGCGCCGGTTCACGTAAGTGTGAAACTTGCTCTCTTCACATCGCGATATGAATACGAACATTGGCTCAATACCTCAAGTAAAGGTAATAAACATTCTAAAGGAATTAATTTTTATTTACAGGATTCCGTATTTATTTTCCGATACGTTACCTTTTAAGAGGTGGTAAAGATATTTATAACGGGGAATTTATCGTGTTTTTTTGTTTCTATTCTGTGTATCTCGATGTTTCAAAGCTTATATTTCAAATAGTGAAAATAAACATGTTGGGTTTTAAATTTTATTTTGTAAAAATGTTGCTGTAATTTTTTTTCTACCAGTTCGATTAATGTTGTTAGGATATTTAATTGCTATTTTTTACTATTCAAAGAAAGTAGGTAGGTATTTTTTTTGTAAGATATCTTTTAATTTTGTAGACTGTAGATTCAGTAACGTATTATTATCTACACATATAGTAAAGATTTTTATCAAAGTTGTTCATAAAGTGGATCTATTAAACGGCTTTTAGGCTCATAATCCAACTTTTTATGCACGCGTGCGTTTTACATTACTATCAAAGTCAAAAAAAAATATTCCTTTGGATGCTTAATACAATTGTACATAGACCACATGGATACGTCTTAAAAACTAAGTTAGGATGTGTGCCTTCGGAACGCGTCCACCAATGAGAAGAAGGCACAAGACAATCATGGGGGTTTTTTTTCATGATACAACTAATGAGTGATCCCGATAAGTTAAATACGTATCTTACTGCTAATTACATGTTATGTAGATGAAACATTCTTAATTTATCTGGGTTATACTGTTTTGATGTATAAAAAAGGTAGGTAGGTACCAACAAAGAGTTTTTAAAACAACAAAAATGGTTGTCTGTAAAGTCTGTTTACGAACGATAATTTTACGTGAAAACGTCCTAGAAAACGATTAAAAATTGAGTATTGTTTTTTTGTTTCTTCTTTACTATATTTTTTTCCGTATCATTAAATTCTGTTTGTAACCCACGATGCAAAAACAAATGGAAAAAAACCCTAAAAAATATTGTATGTCAGACCAGGCTGTATAGGTTAAAAGTCTTTTGCCTGCACTTTCGGGAGTATAATTAACAAAAAAAATTGCCTAGAAAATACTCAAAAAATATTTACGTTTTTCTGTTTTTAAACACAAATATTTTGATAACTTTGTATTATTTTAACAAGTATTTTCTTTTATTCGCAAATGTGATAAAAAACGTCGTACTATACGCGTGTGGATAGTGATCATTGCATCTCGGCAAACCGCCTCTATGCAATGATCAATTTACCACACTTATATCGTAATGTACTATTTTGTTTGATTTTATGTTTATAACGAATATGCTCCGAAACTACTGGACCTATTTTGATGAAACTTGGTGTGAGGATACATTGATTCATTTGCAGCAACATTAGCTTTTTATCCCTTTTTATAGGAAGTTACGCGGGATAAACCGCGGGACGCAGCAAGTATGTGGATAAAGCTAAATCCAACCCCACCCGTGTAGTTCAAAACTATAGTTTACATTGCCATCCCATACTGTTTGACAAATAATTATAGGTAATTACAATTAATTAGATCAATTGCCTCCTCGATATTAAAATTATAAGCCCGCTTAACAATTTTACACTAATTACTTAGTTTGGTAATTTATACTAGCTAAATCCCACGGTTTCACCCGTGTAACTCCGGGAAGTAGCCTACGTCCATCTACAATTTCTAATCTGTATAAGTATATCAAAATTCATCGGAATTAGTGAACTCTTTAGGCTTGAATACGTAAAACCATACAGACATATACAGCGTGTAACAAGAAAGTCTATAAATATTTGTTTATGGCGAGTCCGAACCCTTCTACGTCACATTCGGGTGTTCGTCAAACGGAGACGTATAGACAGACAGAGTGACTTTCACATAATTTATAATATTAGTTGGAACTAGGAAAGAAGGGATAGTAGGGATTAAATAATTAATATGCAGTTGTTTATCAATTTGGAATTCTATCGGTGGCGGGGCTGGTCGTTATTTGACTACAAGCAGATAGGTCTAATGTACTTGCGGGTAAGAAGGGCCACCCGCCACCTTAATTAAAAATTTCGTAAAAGCAGGGAAAACTACCTACTTAGTAATAATATTTTTTTGCTTTATTGTCAATCTGAAAAAAAACGATTAGCCTATAATTTGGTATTGTTTTTTTTTAGTATCATAGTTTATAAAAAAAACTACTTGTTAGCTACTTATCCATAGTTTGATTCATATGAGAACATCAGCCTTACCCATTAGCCAGTTTTTGACCGACTTCAAAAAAGAGGAGGTTCTCAATATATATATACCTAGCTATTTTATCAGTTTACCAATAACTCGATTAAGCTTTTTTAATATTACATTTTTATTTATTTGTCTGATATTTTTTTATTTATTTTTCCTGGCTATCGGTTTTCGGTCATTTAGCCAGAGGTTTTTTTTAAGTTAAAATTGATAGCTTTCAAAATAATGCGTCTATACTATACTGACTAGCATATTTTAGTAGGTATAGGTAGATACATCACCAGTACCTATTGACGACCCTGTTGGCACAATGGTTACAACGCCGGACTGCCAAAGACAGGGTTGCGGGTTCGATTCCCGCCTCAGACAAATATTTATGCTTAGATATTTGTCTGTGGTCTGGTTGTTTCTATGTATTATAAGTATATATTTACAAAAGAAAAGTATTTATGTAGTATATCCGTTGTCTAGCACCCATAACACAAGTCTAGTTACTTAACTTGGGGCTGGATGGCGATGTGTGGAATGTCCTGTATTTATTTTTTATTTATTTTTATTTTATTCCATACGAGGTGTTGGGGCGTTTTCGTCTTTTTAGTCTTAAGTTGTGTGACTAAAAAGACCTTTGCATAAAAGTACCTGTACCTTACGAATTTTAAAAGTACTTGGGTGCTTATATAAATTTACAGGTGAAGGACAGGAAATTAAGGCTTGTGTATTCGAACACGCCCTTTTGATAATTGATAATTTATGAATGAAAAACGTCAGTAATTAACAAAATACCGCATCATAAACCAGAATACTATGATGCCTATCTTACAAGAAAGTTTCGTGTTGCTAGAAATTATAGTTTTTACGATATACCGTAAAAAAAAAGACTATTTCAAAAAATCTATGGAGAAGGATTAATGCTAATATGTTTATCATATGAAAAACTACTCAATGATACATACATTGTAAATAAAAATTAGTCTTGTACATGTCGAAGTTGCGTTTTCATTTGAAAAGGGCCTTTCCAGGTACAGTCAGCAAAGGACTGAGGGTAGCAGGTGCATATTTTAACGTATAATTTTTTTAATAACGGTTCAATATTTTTATTCAACACTTCGAAAGCTTTAGTGACATCAAGCAGAATAATTAAAAATGACTATTTAATGAATATTTAAAAAAATATTTTTTTCGAAATTGTCTAAATGTCAAACTATATAAATTCCGAACCGTAATATAAAGTAGAGCTACGTTTTCACGGACACGGTGTTGTGTCATTTCTACGGTCCACTTTATTGTTGAGTTTAAAACGTAATATCAACCGTGCAGTAGTTGCTTTTTTCGTTTTTACACTGAAAGAATGTAGCTGGGTTTACGTACCCACACAGCCGAATACTGAATATTTTTTACTCCTATCCTAAATAAAGCAAATATAGCTTGTTTCAAAAGCAGAGAGAAAATTAAATTGGTGTTAAAGTATGATAGATAGATAACTATACGACCCAGTTGGCACAATGGTCACCATGCCGGACTGCCAAACACAGGGTTGCGGGTTCGATTCCCGCCTCCAGACATGTATTTATGCTTAGATTTTTGTCTGTGGTCTGGTTGTTTCTATGTATTATAAGTATGTATTTACAAAAGAAAAGTATATAAGTAGTATTTCCGTTGCCTAGCACCCATAACACAAGTCTAGTTACTTAGCTTGGGGCTAGACGGCGATGTGTGGAATGTCCTGCAATATTTATATTTTTATTTAACTTTATTTGTTCAACACAGTATTGAACATAGAACACAATATACACAAAGCAAAGTAGGTAATCGCTACAAAGTACAAGTTGCATAAATGGTCTTATCGCTGAAAAGGATTTCATCCAGGCAACCTTATTAGTTATAATAAAATAACAGACGGACAAGAGAGTGACGCTGTAAGGGTTCCTTTTTTACCTTTTGATGTACGGAACCCTAAAAACGATAAGTATCGTTTTGCACACATTTCATACAATATAGCTATTTTGACGTCAAGTTTTTTGCTATATTGCATAAAATCCAACCTTTCATTATAGTTTATATTACTGAATCCTTAGAATTAAAAGATATGTTTTTTGACTAGCATTTTGTTTACCTTTTTTTGCAATTGCATTGAAAAGTTCCATTACAATTGAATAAATTAATTAATAAACCAATAAATTATTAAAATTGGAAATGTTATTGGCTAGCAATCACTTTAAATAAAAATGGACAGTGGACAGTGGACAGTAAACAGTGGACACTGGTCCATTACTGCCCTTTATAAAGTACATTGATTGCAATGTTTTCGCGTAAAGTGGGGTACTTAGTGAGAAATTTCAAAATAGCATTAAAACGAGTTCGCGAATGCGGTGTCGCGTAAAGCGTTTTGTACAACTATAAAAGCTAAGCCCGCAAAGTGGGACAAAACTACACGACACGTAACAATAGAAGCGACAGTTAAATTTTACATATTGTTCGATGTATGTAACATTTAATTGTAAAAAGTCATTGAACGATACTCGTCGTTTTATTTCTGTATAGCAAAATGTCTCACTATTTTTGAAACAGACTATAGCACGAAGTTAAAATGTTAAAATTCTGCACTTTATTTACTATTTATCTTTTGAAAAATTTGTACATTTTGCTAAAAAATTCAATTTACCACGTTTGTATTCGCTCGTTCGAATAAAAATGTATCGACATCAAAGGGCTAAACGGTTAGGAAATCGCCGAAACATTTTCAACGCCTATATTTACTTACTCAAAAACGTTTGAACAAAACTTATTTCTAGAGTATATATAGTTTTGTTTGGCAAATAGCTCGGAGGGGATATAGGTATTACCTGGTTTTTGATCAACTGAACGTTAACAGGTTCAAAATTTTTATAAAACATATCGTGCAGTATGGCGTACTATGATACTTCGTCTTACCTTAATGATAACAACCCATGGACGTCACTTTAGTGGCTCCATCTAAAAGTATTTATTTGTAATCTTGACTTTTGTGAGCATGTTAACAAAAAACCCCATGAGTTTCTTGTGCCTTCTTCTTATTCGTGGGCGCGTTCCGAAGGCACACAGCCTAACTTAGTTTTTAAGACTATTCAAAGTGAACACATGCACTGTACATGATTCTAAACGAATAAAAAAAAAGTTTGAGTTAAAAATATTTACCATTATTTAAAGTTTATCCAGTCTGTTTGGTATATTAAAAAAAAAGTGATATAAAATATTGCTATATTTCACGGTTATGGGAGGTTGTTTATACCATTGACCTTCGTTTATTTTTGATATTAGACACTTTTTTTCGACGTACGATTATTTAAATTGCGATCTTTAAATCTTACAATTTTAAAGATGAAACTCGACATTTGGTCAAGATTTTATGGCCCAGCCACCTTATGTATGGATCACCTTAGGTAATATATTGGTTAAGGTGTAACATGAGCAATACGCAAAATAACAACAGATTCGCAAGCAATCCGTAAAATAGTAGCTATTCTAATAACATGAAAGTACAGGCTGCTGTTCGAAAAATAATCTGTTTTGATTGTCAGGAAGTTAGTAGGTACGACTCGCCCGTATAGCGTTTTTGCGTGCAAGTTACCCAACCACTCAAAATTACTAACTCAGCACGTCTCTAACAAAACAAAGTCTGTTTAAAAGCCAGATTGTTTAAAACAAAAGACAAAGTCCCAGACAACCCAGACGACCCAGTTGGCACAATGGTTACAACGCCGGACTGCCAAACACAGGGTTGCGGGTTGGATTCCCGCCTCAGACAAGTATTTATTCTTAGACTAGCTGCGCCCCGCGGTTTCACCCGCGTAAGTCCCGATCCCGTGGGCATATTGGGATAAAAAGTAGCCTATGTGTTAATCGAGGTCTCCAGCTATCCAGATACAGAGTTTCATCGCAATCGGTCCAGCCGTTCTCGAGTTATAAGTGTTGTAACAAACACGACTTTCTTTTATATATAGATATTTGTCTGTGGTCTGGTTGTTTCTATGTATTATAGGTATATATTTACAAAAGAAAAGTATTTATGTAAAAGTATCCGTTGTCTAGCACCCATAACATAAGTCTAGTTACTTAACATGGGGCTAGATGGCGATGTGTTGAATGCCCTGTAATATTTATTTATTTATTTTATTATTTATTTATTTAGTCACATAAAAAAACACTATCAGTATACCTATGATCCTGTTATTATATAGATAGGTATATAGAGTGTAGGCTTTTAAATTGAATGAAATCGAAGTAATTTTGCTTTCGGGTGTTCGCAATCAATTGTTCCACTTGCTTCAAACTTTATTTTTTCACTCGCACATTTTTTGAATTCCCATTTTGTTTACATTTGTACAGAAACTCAGTTTACAAAATGTGCAAATGAAACTTCCAAAAACTTTTATTTGTGCTAAAAAGCCTTTTTAATCATTCTGTAAAAAAGTATTCTAATAGGTGCAGAATATAGCGCGTTGTATGATTCACGGTAGCGTCATAATTTCAGTGTGTTTTACCTTGAAATATAAACTAAAGTAAAATCTAATTAAAGACAAACGAAACTAAAATTGAAATATAATTTTCGATGGATTGTTTTCTCAAATTAGCCTCGGCTGAATTAAAAAAGACTGCGTATGATTATTGAGAGAATTTAATTTTAAAAATTTATTATTGAACACAATAGTCGGACAAAAGCTCTTAATATAATTATAATGGAATTTAACAATGCAGGGGTGCGTGAGTATAAAATATTGTTTAGTTTTAGGGTCGCCTGCGCAGTGCGCGGGTTTAGAGCGGACTGCGCAGGCGACCAGCTCGTTTTTCGCCCCAAAACAGCTGAGATTCACCGATCGATTACACAAACAAGGGGCTGTATTTAGGTCAATTACTTTTTTGTCATTCTCATTATCGATTTACGCAACCCCTTTTTGAAACTTAACAGTTAACGCATATGCGACCGTTTTGGTATAACTTATACAAAAATACAATTGTAAACGAGAATAAAAGACTGAAAAAGTATTGTCGAGCAAGAAATGCCGGTTACATTTTCAATACGAAAAAATCACAGTAATACATAAATCATGTGAATTTTCCAATATGCCAATCGCGTAACAAAAAAGCCAATTATTCAATATCAGTAGTCGACAGTAGGTAATATTGTGACTCAGCCGCCAATTTGAAATAATTCTATAATAAGAAGGCAATAGTCAGTCTTGTCATTTCAAGACGACATAATAAAGTAAGAAATTACATAGTACAATCAAAATGAAAAATTAATAACGTGGTATTCTATCAGCTAGTTAGAAAACGAGTTTTCTATTAGTGGCTCTGTACATTTTTCAACTTTTTTTTATTGGTAACGGTTTCCTTTGATCGTTTTCATAGTCTTTAATAGAAGTTAAGCGGTACATGGTATTTCACTGATACCTAACTATAGAGAAAGCGCGATAAGCTTACTCCGTTATACCTAAGTATCTAATTAATTAGTTTTGTTACAATCATTTTTAATTAAGGAAAGAATAAAGATTAATGGATAGCTATTTTATTTATCGTCTTTCTAAATATGGTGTTTTAACTAAGATTAATTATTTTATGTGTAAACTAATTTAATTATTTTACGTACCCACCTCAAGGGGAAAACGGAATAATTGGAATGCTCAGTTGTTGTTTTTCTTAGGAACGGGCAGAGATTGTCAATTGACTAATACTATTTTCTATGATATAAGCCAACACGAACAATTTTAAGACCTTGCATTTCTGCTATAGATATCTTCGATTTAGTAAAAATCTTAAAATGATGAGCAGTATTCTGAATTTAAAACCAATGTTCTGTAATTACGAATACTGCTTATTACTTTACTTCCTTTAGCGGGCAACATCTAGTCCCTCTACTACATGATGATCACGACCGCTCGGTCAAGAGTGTAACATATAAGAAGACTTTATAAAGTCTAGATGGCCATCTATAGAAAATAATTTCATTTTACAATCGACATCACTCACGTGTGTTACATAAATCTGTACTCGACTGTACAAAAGTCCAATCATGAAGAAATGCATTATTTATTCGATAGACTTTTGCTTCACAAGGCTACCTAACAGTAATTACGCTTCGAAGGGCACATATCGTTTAAATATAAATGACTTATTAGAGTAGAGAATTTACCTTTATTCTGAGATTGAAAAGGTAAATTAAAAATAGGTACATATGATATTTTGTCGTGTGCTTTGTTGTTAATTTAATTCTTCCGCCGCGATCAAGTATTGTACGTATACGTATACTAAAGGATTTTGGACACTTCTCAAAACCAATAAGATGTGATAATAGCTGTTTATGCTTAGGGCTGCACATACGCCTTTCGAAACAGAGATAAATGTTCGCCACACACCGTTTACCCCACGGACATCTCTATTGTCTATCCCCAATTTGTGATAAGTGATAACTCACAGCGAGCCGCGAATGTGTGTCACAAAACTGCATCCTGTCAAATGTTGCTCTGTAGCGGAGCTACTTCGCCCTTGAACCGCTTCAATTTGCCGCCAATTTGCCCTGGCAGGAACACACTAAGGATGCGCCCATTACACTAACATACTACTCAATATATGCGCAGGAACTGGCCCACACATTCGTCATTATTCTTTACACGAGAAGTCCTTTTTCGCGGACGTTTCCGCCGCTAATGTCACCTTAATATATCCGTGTATTTAAGCGATTTTAAGAACGCCTATTTGTGTATCTCGCGGTTTGAGGAACTTATTCGTATAGTACCTACACACTGACAATGTTAGTCCAGTGACCTTGATTTATATGTGCTGTATATAATGGCTATGGGATTTATCTCAGCCGTAACTTAACTATTCTGCCTGCACCCCTTTGAAAGGGACACTACGAGAGACAATCACGAAATCGCAATCACATAAACGTAACAGTTCGGTCCAATTGTGATCTGTGAAAGGTCACTGACAACCCTATATCGATGTCTCTATTCATTTGTCGTAGTTCAAGGTTACGCGTCGCACCCATTCAACATTTGAACTGTATTACTTTACTACCTATCTATTAATAGACAACAATGGAATTTACATAACAATAATAGACATTCGTCGTTACTAGATAAAAGCGATAGATAGTTATAGTAGATACAAGGTATTTATTAGCTAACTAATTGAATTGAAGATCCTCCGATCTCAGTTTCAATATTTCGCATGCCGCTGCCTGGATTCTCTATCAAAATGAGCGACGAACAAGAGCAAGCCCTAATTACGAATACATTTTCGAAACAAAGTCCGGCTTTAATAGGCGTCGTGGTACATCACGGGTGCTGACTTCGCTAAATGTAGGAGCCACGAAGAGTGCACTGACAGTGCATTAGTCAAGCAAAAAATATAGCGTTATGCATCTAAAAATGGGTGCGGACCGTCCATTAGACGATAGAATCGAGTTCGCTCACAAGGTGCATTCGCTCGCCGAAAAAAGTAGCCGGTTGAAAATAAAGCAAGTGCTTCCCGGTATTGATCTAGAGTAGAGGCACATGGTGCTCGCTCGTCGAACGCTGCCCTGTCGATTTCGGCTGGTCCCTACTCCCTAAGTTAAACAAAAATAAAATTAAAAATATGCATAATAAAAATTTGGTCGATTACGATGAGTCCCCCGCGACTGACGCCATAATGGCGACTGGGGGATCGATTTATTTTAGAAATTACACCTACTCACAATACCAACAACCGCCGCAGCTCGCCAACCATTCTCATCACAATATTATATTGTGATAGTTCTGTATAACGATGAAGTTACCTTCTTTACTGAATTGCATCTTTAAAATATTTGTACTACTAATTTAATCTTTCATCTTAAACTCCTTATCACCTGAGTCCGCTAGAAATAATTTCACGGTCGCGGCCCTCTTAACCCTTTATACATTAAATAGTGAACAGCAAATAGCGACACGGCCGATTTGACCGCGTGACTACCAACCAAGTGTCAGCCGGTGAATAGAGTGACGAAACACGGTGTTCGGGAAAAATGTTCGGAATTCACAGCCATAAAGTTAGATTGCATTTTATTGGCAAAAAAACAAACATGTTGCGTTGTATTACTTTTCGTGTTAATTCCAGTTAAATTGCTTTATTTTCGAATATCTAAGACCAATTTTGGCTTTGATTTGGGGCCTTCAATTATCAAAAAAAACACGGATGAAAGAAAGTTTCTTTCGATTCATTAGTAAAGGAATTGTAATAAAATCAAAAAGTGTCGTCACAACTTTTGGTTTTAATTTTTTCGGTCTAGCCCCCTTTCGCAACGCGCGATAAGGAACTTCGTTCCAACAAAAATATATCCCGCTGTTTTGATAAATATTATTAATACTATAATTTATTTCTTTTTATTTACATGTTGCAGCGACCCACAGGTGGATCGCTTATGTATGCTAAGGGGCTAATAATCAATTGATAAATAAATATTGCAGGACAATATACAAAGGTTTGTGTTGTGGTGGTTAGCCAAGGGATAGAATATTAAATACCTACTTATTTATTAAATGTACGAGTAATTTCAATCTTTTATATGAAACATTTCAATTTACTCCCAACAAAGCTTCTTTCCAATAAAAGTCGTAAGGAACTAAGTTATTTTTAACATCTAATCATGTGCTTTTGCTATAAACGAGCTTTGCGTCTGTGTTGACCACTACAATATCGTACATTATTGCGGTTTCTCTTTGATAAATAATAATAGACTTTCCTTTTATAACGTCTCAAGCAGTTTGTTAAGGACTATTTTATTGGAAATTTCTTAATCCAAACCAGTGAACAATTAGTTTAAACAAAAATTAAAAAAATAAAGGACTTTCACTACTGAAGTTATTAAAAATAGGATATGTATAAGCGTAGCGTAATAAGGGCGTTAAAAAAATGGTTAATTTCGATTGGTATTTTTGCTAAAAAACTACAGTTTTTCAATCAGTCGAAATACCCGAAATAGGTACAAATGTTACCGACTTTTTTTTAAACTAAAATAAGGTCCAATTTCCCTACTATGTAGTTATAAAAACCAATCCGTTTGTTATAATATAAATCAGCTTACATAGGTTAACTGCATTATCTGGGGTTAAGCCCTCCGTCCAGTCAGCCTGTTCGCCTGGGGCAATAGCGTCCCCTCTCCCTGCCTAAGCCACGGTGCTCTCTTGCTATGACCGCAGGTCTGCTTTCGTTTTATTTACAAAAAAACCAGCCCAGTGCGTGTCGGGTCAATTGCAATGTAGGGTTCTGTAAATATTTTATTTCACAATGTTACATAGATTAACTGCCTGTCTTACTCAACAAAAAAACTTCAACTCACTAATTTTTTAATGAAATATGTTCGAGATTTTGCTTTTCACTTATCAAAGTACATATTATTAGTTGTCTCAGTAACTATTAAAATCTACTAAGCCGTGATAGTTTTCCTTTAAAATTCATTATTCACATTCATACTACTATTTCCAAAAACAATAATTCAGTTGAAAGCAACCATTTAGCTGGTAGGTCTCTAAGAAAATTACTTTAAAGCTTAATATTTTGGTAACGAATCCCAAATGGTTTTCTCATATCCATAATAATTTAAAAACCTATCCAACGACACCTTGGAAAACCCTAATATGACCGTAATAAAATGTTTTTCTTTAGATTTTATTTGACCTTTTTGACGGATAAAACTGTAGGTATGCCAAATTACAGTGGACGACCGAACAGACATGGCGATACTTTAAGGGTTCCTTGTTAGGAATACGGGACTCTAAAAAGTATTGATATTGTTTTATTACAAAATGGAACGTATCTTATATTGACGAAATAGGATGCTGATGGATTAAATTTTTTAATCAGTAACTAAGAACATTTCTCCACTTTTTATTTTAGGGATCGCAGTTGTTGTTCTGAAGTCTAAGTAGATAATCTTTGAAACAATAATTTCTGAAAGTATCACTCTTATTCATAGTTGTAAAAAGGTCACTTATCACAAACGTAATGCTAACTAAGCTTAAAATTAATGTTGTTCTAGTTTTTATTTATAAAATAACTCAAACCACCCCAACTAATAATATTTTATAAATGCGTTTCAGCATGTACTTACAAATAAATCATTCTTACATAATAAACTTTAGGTTATGTACAAACTCTGTTTTTTTAAATAAAACATTTCAAAAGTAAAAAAGTATTTTTTAATAAAATAAATTAAAAGTACAAAATTTCGTCATTAGGCTTTCGTATTAAATTTTTTGATCCCCAAACAGTACATTTAAAAAAATATTTTATAAGTCAAACTGAATGACTGATGTATTATTAACACACAGCTCAAGCCAATGAACATTTGGCACACAGTTAGTTACTGTGACGTAGACAGGTAAGAAAAGATTTTGAAAAATCCTACCGAAATCGGGGATGGTTTAGTTTAATTTAATTTTTTTTATATACGTCTTTCTAAAGTAATTATTTCATATTTGTTATCTTTCAGTAACATGAGCATGATCATCATCATCCGAGCGATGTTCCCGGTTGCATTCCTCTCGGGAGCCCGGGGTCCGCTTCCCTACTTTTAGGCCTCCATTTTACACGATCTTCGGCATCCGGGTTAATAAGGCCATTTGCACGCATATACGACATCAAGCCAGCACTTCTTGGGTAACATGGGCGTGAGCTGAGCATGATGATTAATAAAAATAAAACACCCTATGAGTTTCTTTCGGCTTCTTCCTGTTAGTAACTTATTTATAAACATATAATAAGCCATAAAATTCTTAAGTTAAAATGTGAAGCCAATTTCTGACTTTGACAGATGACAGGAATGCGCAAGTCAAAATCATATTAGAAGGCATTTAGAAGGCTTATTAAATGTTTATGAAAAGGGATTCGTTTTTAAGACACGTCAAAGTGATCTCATGCGAGAACTAAATGGATTAAGACTAAGTACTTGACTTTTGACAACTATAAGGTTTAAGATTCAAGAATTTTGATGACCCTTGACAGTGATTAAATTAATAACCGTTTGCACCTGTTCATAATCTGATGGTATCTCCGCAAAGATAATTTGTGTGCAAAAATTGTGAAAGATGCGGTCAAAACTTATAAACATGATCCTCCAAAGAATAAAAAAAATAAAAAAGATATCACATTTCATGGTGTTTTATTTAAGAAAGTAACAACTCCTGACAGTAGCTTGAAGGAGGTTAAAAATGAAATTTAAAAAGTTAAAACTGACTTCAAATAGGGGAAATACATCACCAACATAATCTGAAGTCGGGCAAAAAAACTATAAAATGCCATTCCCTTTTTGTCGAATTTAATTTATCTACTCTTAAGGTTTTTTTGAACAATCATACATCTTGTATTAGGTATATTAATATTGTTTCGATTCTCCGTCGGGATTTCATAATGTATTATTAATTATTCAGTTTTATGATTCATACATATTATAACGTTTTATTATAGGCCATAAATTTTGCTTAGCAATAAAATGTAGCGGATTGTTTCTGTTTTTGTTCCTTGAAACGGTTGTATGTAAATACGAAAACATGCGATATTTTAATGTTATTATTTTTATAGTCTCGTAATCGTAACTACTCTAAAGTACCTCTTTATAACTCATAGCAGTTCTCCGCGGTGTTACCCGGGTAACTCCCGATCTCGTGGGAATGTCTGAATAAAAAGTAGCTTGTGTTACTTCCAATGAATTAATATATCCTCATACCAAGTTACATCAGACTCGGTCCAGTAGTTTCGGAGTACCTACCCCAAGTTTTAGTATATTCAAATTCGTTTAGGTACCTAATAAAACATTTAGAAGTTTGGGAATGATGGTCTAATCAATGATTAGGTATATTTTTTGCAAAATCATTTTTTCATTTCGTTTAAATTAGGGCGGTACCCTCTTTAAAACTGCGAGAAACCTTTTGTAAAAAGAGCAGCCCTGTCGCAATGTTTTCCCTTCATCAAAATTTAGTTGGCTTCAGACGTATTGATGAGAGATAAGTGTCTAATTATATGAGACTAGCTGCGCCCCGCGGTTTCACCCACGTGAGTCCCGATCCCGTGGGAATATCAAAATGAAAAGTAGCCTATAGCCTTCCTAGATAAATGGACTATCCAACACAAAAATGATTTTTCAATTCGAACCAGTAGTTTCTGAGATTAGCGCGTTTAAAAAACAAACGAACTCTTCAGCTTTATAATATGAGGATAGATGTAAATGTAAATGCTTATCAATTCTGTTACTATTGAATTAGAGAAACAGAAGACTGCAAACATCATGTTATTTTATAAAAAAATGTGTCCAAGGTATTATTACTTCTTCCTTTGACGTCGTAATCTATTCCAAAAAAAACCTTTTTTTTCCCTCGTCGGGCTATAAAAGTTGAACGGAAACACAATTTTATGATTAAAATATCTCGGCAAATTTATTAATACTCAGGTTTAATAAAACTTTGTTATCTGAGCAACAAACATTTCATCTGCGGCCCTCGGTTGACAGCCTTTGAAGCGTTGAATTATTGAATTTTTTTTTATAAATATTTCCTCGTTGTTTTCGTCCGTACATCGGACCAACGAGTTTCGTTTATTTTAACAGATATTTCGGTGATTTTTGCCCGTGTATGCCGTATGTGTATGTTATTAACAACGATTTGTCACAGCGACATTTTGTTACGATATTAGTTTTCTGGTTTCGGAGTTTGTTAGGAAAACAATTCGTGTTGGATTTGCGGCGAGTTTGCAGTCGCGTTCGGACAACACAAATATAGAAAGGAACACTGAACGTTTGGACACTACACTACAATTTTTTTTAAATAAATACTTGTAGTTGAACTGATTGGACACTACACTACAATTTTTTTTAAATAAATACTTGTAGTTGAACTGATTGTACTATTCCAAATCAACAAGAGCACAATCTTAGGATCAATGGTTGCCTTGGCAACCCCCGTTCTTTCTCCTTGCGGACCCCGACTGTTTTGGATTTTTGCAATTTTTCATCACCATGTAATGTACCGAATTATCATCAGATATCATTGAATTAGAGATCAATCATGCAATCACGTGATTACGCATTTGATGATATTCTCAATTACTCTTATCAATGATCTTGTACAATTTTATGGCAATTTGCCATCTGATTTTCACTATCAAACTAACAAACTCTTTCAATTCACAATAACAGGAAAAATAAACATGCTATTCCTCTCCGAGATGAGCATTTGAGAGTCATTCTACGAGTTACAACTACAAACATGAACGCTAACATAATTACGACAAATATCCACTCAAATACTGCCTCTAGTGTTACATTGAGTTTTCTATGAGTACAACAGATATAGACTTTTTGTTTTTGTTATTTTTCTCCCTCAAAATTAAAAAAATAGGTTAAGGCCTTTTCCATGTTTTACATGGGATAATTTCAAAAAAATTTGTAGTTAGAAAACGATGTTCTATATGCGTGGATTATAAAGTAATTTTTGACTTATTTCGGTTTTTAATTTGGTTATTTTTAAAAACCGAAGAAAAAGGAATTTGTCGGAAAAACAGAAAAAAGACTTCGACATCACCCTTTAAGCCAGATGATGCTCACTCCGTTGTTTGTCCCTTTTTTCATCTCTATGTTATGGGATTTTTTCGTTTTCGCAGTCGCCTTCGAGGGTATTAGTCCAAAGATCAGAATGTCCAGGTGTCAAAATGTGAACGATATAATACCAAGTAATCAAAATGTCCAGCTATCAAAACTTTAGTTGGTAAAACGTCCAGTTATCACGGGTTAGGGTATATGTCGCCCACGAAAAATGTGGTCTACGGGCCACATGTCAACTTTTTAAATTGTGCATGGGTAGATTCGTCCGGATCAGTTTAGAGTAAGTAACGGGCCAGTAACCAATAAAAAATTTGAAGGGATATTTTGACACAATCCTTAATTTTTTAACATTTGTCTCAACTTCAATTTCGTCTAAAAATGTAGTCTAAACAATTACAAAGACAAATTGCCGATATGCCCAGTGGTCAATTCTTTCAAATTTCACCGTGTATAATTTCCAACATTAAATAATGCTTTGCAATACATCACTGCATTGTAGTACCAAATCAGTTTCAAAACAACGTTGATAAAATATTGAGTAGCTGCGCGATGGCTTATGAATATATGAATGCCATTTTTAGATACCACCCTATCTTTGACTGTTCTCAAACCGCGGATTTTTTATGGATCGATAGTATTGAACACTGAGCGCAGCGCGGGACGGCCTCCGACTAGATGGACGGACGACTTAATTAAGGTCGCGGGAAGTCGTTGGACGCAGAGAGCATGCGACCGATCGCTCTGGAAGTCTTTGGGGGAGGCCTATGTTCAGCAGTGGACGTCCTGTGGCTGATATGATGATGATGATGATGAACACTGAGCTAAGTAAACAGTTAGTACCCAATCAATCATTTCACTGTGTGGTGTATCAAATTTAATTTATCGCGTAATACCGAATCGCGCATCTGTAATCTTTAATTAGCTAGCTTATACTAAGGCGCCATTCACAGAATTTGGCCGTATTTTTAATTTATTATATGTCTGTGTGGACAAAACTGTGTTTGAGTACCTAATAATAATTAAGATTTTGCAAAGCGTTAGCCTGCACTCTGTATTAAATTCTTAAAAATATAATGTACTAGCAGCGCTCCGCAGTTTCACCCGCGTAAGTTCCGATCCCGTGGGAATATTGGGATAAAAAGTAGCCTATATGTTAATCCAGGCCTCCAGCTATCTACATACCGAATTTCATTGCAATCGGTTAAGTGGTTTTAGCGTGAAGGAGTAACAAACACAGACACACACACACACACACACAAACTTTCACATTTATAATATTAGTAGGATTTATTATTTATAAAATGATCGGTGGTTAATGAAAAATCAGTGCATTACGAGGTGGTTCGTTGACGGTCAGTGACTGGCCGTCATTTCATTACGTCAATCTGTGGTGATGCTGAAATCAGTCTCGATTTTCTCTACAAAGAGTAATTCGGATCTGTCGGAGCGTAGTTGTTGATATTTTAATTGAATCTACGCTGGTTACGGGATTTTGCGTGTATCTGGTAATAGATTGACAAGTCCGCACATGTTTTATACGAAATTGCATTTATTATTTCCTTGTTTAAGGGGTCCATACGCCAACGACTTTGCTACACAGCCTACTAAATAGTTACTATTGGCACCGGTCGCCTTTGTTAGTGAAAATTGTTGATTGTTACGAATGTGTTTTGTTTTTCTCAAAAGTGCTGAGATGGAATTGTAGGTGAGATCTTAACTGACATTTTGGTGTGACTTTGAGCCAAAAATTTCTTATAGTTGTGAAGCTATCCTAAAAGTAAGAATTAAAACTAGTCTAGCTTTGAAATGACAAGGAATTTTCGTCTCAAATAACCCGAAAATATCGGTAAAGATTTCACCCACAATTCCACCTTATGTATTTCTGGCGCGTTGCTTTTGGCAGAATAAGCAGCCTTAACATGTTGGTGAACAGCTCGCTCTTTTTTGCATTTCTATCGAAAGTTTTCAGGGTTCCGTTTCTCTAGAGAAGCCTACCAACCGGTTTAGAATTTACCGTATTGCAGCTCGCTAGATGTAAAGTCTATCTTTGAACAATATTTAAGTAAAAAAGTAGACTGTATCGTTTCAACATATTAAAGTTTTATTTACATCTGTACGGAACCTTACGGCGTTACCGACTCGCACTTGACAGGTTTTTCTTCTGGTTCCTAGTTTTGACGATTGACATTTCATTAGTAACATGTCGGTTATTTACTGCCGGAGGCTTGCAGGTTTTGCTGAAAACTTTTCAATTCGGACTTTTTGGTTTGATATTTTTAAATTACAATAGCTGCGCTGAGCTGAGCTAAACTATGATTGTATAAATGTAGGATGCTTAACTTCAACACACACACGTCTAAATGATAGAATTGACAAATCTTCCAAGTAGATTAGTTTTGTTTAGCTCGATTGATCTCGCTGGGATCTAATCGGGTCAAGAGAATGCGGTAAGATTTTTTTTTAATTTTACTCGCTCAGTGAATGTAAAGGGTGCTGAGTGTGCTCATGCAGCGTTCTATTCAAACTTCGTAATTTTTTACTGGCCATCGACATCTATCAGTTTTTTAATATTGTACAGTGATGCGATAATCTGACTTTAAGGAAGCCATGTCACTTATTTGTTCAAATTATGATATTGTATTGGAATTAGCATCATTTTAGTGCAGTTTTTTTTTCATGTAAGCTTTTGGCTTGTAATTTTTCAATCTTTTGTTTCCACTTTGATTCCCTTTGTAGAAAAGAGAGTTACTAATTAAAATGAATTATTTTCTTTGTTTCTAACCTTACACGCTACTGAGTCACGTTTTCTGGTCTAGTTACGAATAATGCATTTATCATTACCTGACTAACAACCGCACTATTAAAGTTGAACTTTTAGAATCAATCCGGCAAGCAATTCGTTTTTTTTTTCCAATTAGTTCAAAACGTTTACAAAGGGACTAAATCCTACAAACCTACAGCTAGTGGTTCCTACAATACACAAAACTCAGTCATTTGACTGAATATTTCATTGAACCAGTAACGAATCAAAGCCTTATACCTGATACTAACTGAATGGAA
Source organism: Idaea straminata (assembly GCA_951213275.1). NCBI lineage: Eukaryota > Metazoa > Arthropoda > Insecta > Lepidoptera > Geometridae > Idaea > Idaea straminata. The sequence continues at coordinate 16,218,696 of OX577845.1, read as the reverse complement.
AGGTTGCATCCGAAGCGAACGACGGCTCCAATTTGCCCTCATTGAGTGTTGTTGTAAGCCTACACTTGCGTCAAAGAAATCTCTATTTTATACCTACCGGAGTAGGTATAACTCTTTTGATTAGCAGAAGACATTTTCTGTGACGACGTTGACTTTAGACTTTTAATTGAACGTTGATTAATTGAATATATCTTTAGAAGTAACGGTTAGGGAATATGTTCGCTTAGGGCGACTTGCATGGCATTGTGCCTAAATTTAATTATAGATAAATGCATATAAAGAATAATCTTAAAATTAATTCTATTTTATTTTATTTTTTCGATAGCTACAAAGTTGATATTATTTAATCAGCTCGACACTTTGACAGTTGGTTAATCGTGTTTAAGGTTTTAAATCAATTTAGATTTACCCTGGTTTTGTTAAACAGGACGCGTTCTTTGTCCGCGTCAAGGCGTGATAGAGTGCACGTAAGACAAGTCTGTGATCGGTCAAAATTAGAACACCAATCATTAGTTCCGGCATTATGACCACGCGCAAACGTATTCAAAACACTGACTCTATAAAGCATAGAAGCTCGATAAGATCGCGATTGGGTTAATATTTTGTATGACGCACAAAATAAGTTTACTCTTAGAAATACTTAAGCATTCGCGTTTATTCGAAAAAATATAAATGGAAACTGAACAAAATAGATAATTTAAAAATACAAAAGCCACCAACGGACTATAGTTGTCGATAGTTTGTCAATCTTTAGTAATTTTTGAGATAAATTTACTCATGTCCTAGACCTTCGTTCATTCCAGCGTACATCTTAAACCGCGTCGTTACTTACCATCGTGTGAGAAAGTGGTCAAACGCTAACCTTATTTGTATAAAAAAAAACTTGAGAGGTGTCAAGGGACACCCGGATGGAACGAAGTTACTTTCGATTAATTAGTGAAGGAATTGTAATAAAATCAAAAAGTGTCGTTACAACTTTTGGTATTAATTTTTTCCGTCTAGCCCCCTTTCGCAACGCGCCATAAGGAAGTTCGTTCCAATAAAACTTATGACAATATTTTATTGACAAGCAACCGAACTACTGATACTAATGATCTGTGACATGCATTTAGTCAAACGCAAGAGACGCGACGTAAGAGACTTAACGTGTACATAATACAGACCGTGTTTTGGCAAAGCCTATTAGTATTTGGTGGTTGATAATGATGTTAACGTTTGAAGCTTTCAAAAGGCTTTGCTCAGTTCCATGAAATGGTACGTATATTGTTTCATTCATACACATCGGTCATTCATCAGAACGATATCCGTATTCAGTGGGATCTTCTTTAAGTGATGACTCCAAGGGCTGGTTTGGCTTAGTGGTAGATACCTCGACTTTCATTCTGAAGGTCGTGGGTTCGAATCCCGGCTGGCCGTGCACCAATGTATTTTTCATAAGGAAAATTTATGTGCGCTAATAGACATTGCTCTTGCGGTGAAGGAAAACATCGTGATGAAACCCGCGGTTTAGTTGGCTCCAGAAGTATTGACAAGTTCTTTCCTCTGGACATGGTCGACTGAGAGGGTAGTAGGTGCTGGGCAAGCCTACTCCATACTCACGTAAAATGGACCCAATTAAAAAGAGTCTAATTGCGGAAAACAGCCCGTATACAAGTACAAGTAAGTGATGACTCCACACGCTTTGAAATAGCCAATGCTGAAGTAATATTAGCTATAATTAGCCGAATTGGGGTTAAAATGTCTCGAGTAGATATATTTTTATTCCGATAATAGTTTCCAGGTTTTGTTTAAATGTCTTGAATCGATCTAGTTACCGATCTACAATGATTTAATAGTGATCACTTTAAATTATAAGTTTGGGGCGGGTGGTCAAGGGTGTGTTTGGTCAAAGTGCACGTATTTCATCAAAATATACGTTTCGTCAAAACCTAGTACTGGGTGTAACTAGTCAAATAACGCGTTTCGCCAAAAGAGTGTTTCGTCATTTCACAAAATATTCTAACTAGAAGTTGAATTGAGTTAAATAAATATCACATCCGTATATAAACCGATTACACTTAGTTGCAAAAACTATTATACACACAAAAATCAACAGTTTGTTTCCCACAAAAGCCTGACCAGTGCACATTCGCGATCGCGTTAACCGGCCAACATAATTCGGCACAAATGCGAGGGTGTAAAAAGCGTTTAATTGGCCTATGTAGGTATACGATGCGGATCATTCGCAATCACCATAGTGCCGTCCGACACTGCTGGGACACTATCGATATTTCTATTCTTCTAGATTTATCGATATCGATATATACTGATTTATTTATTTATCCGCCTAGAATAATATTGGCCTTCTTTTTTATACAGCACCAGCAACTTTAATAAAATAATAAATTAATGTTTATTATAATATAAATGTTTAGTTTAGAAATTCATACACTTTCACCTTAGGACTAACAAGGCTTAAAAGTAAAGAACATAAAAATAGAAGCTACCAGTAAAAACAGAAAAATAATAGCATAACTTCAAACAAAATTACTTGGCAAGGAGGTTGGATTCTAGAATTTCCTATAAGTGTAATCGCGTCAGATGTGATAAAGAAAATAAAAACCTCGTGGCTCTAAATGCTTATATTTTTCCACATCTAGTTCACGAAATACTAAAAAACGGAAAAATATTTTTTTCTTATGGCATTATTATTTGCTCTGGAATTATGCATATTATTCTTATTTTGTATAACGATTTTTTTAAATTAAAATATCGTTCGACCAACAGGTGTTGCGTCACCTCACTATCATCGTTAACCGTAAAAATAGTGGCAAATCTGGCAACCTGTTAGTATTCGTACAATGATAGTGCGGTGTGTGCTGTACGCCCGCAACTTTCACACAAAACCAACGATTTTTAGGGTTCCGTACCCAAAGGGTAAAAACTGGACCCCTATACTAAGAGTTCGCTGTCCGTCCGTCTGTCCGTCAACCCGTCCGTCCGTCCGTCCGTCTGTCCGCTCGTCTGTCCGTCCGTCTGTCCGTCCGTTTGTCCATCCGTCTATTCGTCCGTCTATCCGTTCGTCCGTCCCTCCGTCTGTCTGTCCGTCCGTCTGTCCGTTTGTCTGTCCGTCCGTCCGTCTGTCCGTCCGTCTGTCACCAGGCTGTATCTCAAGAACCATGATAGCTAGAGAGTTGAAATTTTCACAGATGATGTATTTCTGTATACATATGCATACTAAACAGCCTCGTCTGACATACAATACTTTTCGGTTTTTTGCATTTGTTTTTGCGTCGGGGGTTGAAAACATAACATAATGGTACGGTACCCTGCGTGCGCGAGTCTAACTCGCACTTGGCCGGTTTTTTAAACTAACATATTTATTACCGGTCTACCTTCACTAGCTGCGCGGATATCTTTGCCGATTTTTGGTATACACTACCGCGATTGATCCCAACAGCATTATGCGGATTATCGGTCGGTAATTGCCTTGTAAAATTTCCACCTCATTTTGTGTTTTGTTCGACTGATGGACAATGATTTTTGGTTTGTGGTTTCATAGGTTTGTTAATGATTGGTATGGAATTTCATATACTTACTCCTTTGAAGGAATTGAAATTGGTTACTTTTTACGCAAGTAATTAATTAACAGATTTTCGTTATTCATATTTTTTTTACAAAAAGTTTTTTTGCGATGTCATAGACGAAGTAGCGAGAAAAAGTTCTTATAGATATCTTAGTTAAATTTGTCGTATTCGTAGACTTCGTAGCCGAAGCAAAATCACCTTCGTCAATGCTACGAAAATGAGATTGTACTACGTCGTAGCGTTTCTCGTAGTCGTAGCCTAGACGCTATAATCTGATAGACCAGACTTGACTTTCAAAAGGGGAAATATGCCGTAAGCCTTATATTTGAAATATTTGGCTTTCTTTTTTTAAATATTGGTTATATTTACCGAGAAATGTTACATAGATCGATATACAAACAAATCACTCTTAGAACCCCACATTGGTTATAGTTTTAGGAACTCCGCAAAACATGAAAAATTATCTCTATGCATACTAAAATCAAGTCAAACTATTATCCTACAAACGCGGTCTAACGACTAGTCAACGACTTCCAAGTAAGTAGGAAAACGGTTGAACAATTTGTTTAACTTGAATTCAGTACAAAAGTAAAATGTAAGAAGATAGTTTTTGTGGTGTTTCTGATATTCTATTTCGGTTTCTAGTGATTTGTTCCTTAACCGAAACCACATAAAACATACATTTTTTTTTAAAATAAATGCCTCATTTTTTTTTCTTAACTGTACCGAATCTCAAAAATAATGAAATCGCAGCTGTTTATTATTTAAAAAAACTTGAGAGGTGTCAAGGGACACCCGGATGGAACGAAGTTCCTTTCGATTAATTAGTGAAGGATTTGTTATATTTTTTTTAAAGTTATAATAATATTTTTTTAATAATTAACAAATATTATGTAATATAAAGTTCATCAGTAGGCTCAATTTTAGTAATTGCTTTCTATGAGAAAGAGAGAGAGAGACAGACAGAGAAACACGCGCACGCCGCACGGCTTACTATATACAAAAAGTGTCGTTACAACTTTTGGTCTTAATTTTTTCCGTCTAGCCTCCTTTCGCAAGACGCGATAAGGAACTTCGTTCCAAAAAGGGAATGTACACAAGAACCTTTTTAGTCCACCTACAGCACTTTGTGCTACAGATTTTATAAAAGTTAAAAAAGTGCGATAGTAGGCACCCCGCTACGAAATCGTTCTAGGACCTGGCGCCACTGACCCACTCAAATTAACCACCCCTTATTTACCCACTTCCTTCATCGTAGCTCGCTCTTCAAACATGGTTCAAACAGTAAAATTGAGAATCGGAAATCAAACTAGGTAAATTGTTAAAGCAAACAGCATTTGAAGATTCATAAATACCTACGTCAAGTAGTTTAGCATAGGAAACCAAACTAAATTGTCAAAGCAATTTAAAGTTAAATAAATATGTACAGTCAGCAAAGGCCTGAGGATAGCAGGTGCATAATTCAAAGTTTTATTTTTTTTAAATAACTGTTCAGTAATTGTCAATTATTCAATGATATCACTAAAGCTTTCGAAGTGTTAGTGATTTCACGCAGTATAACTAAAAAATATTGAACAGTAATTTAAAAAAAAACGTTAAAATATGCACCTGCTACCCTCAGTCCTTTGCTGACTGAACGAACTTTGGTTAGTGTGGTCTATATTTGTGATATGTAGCTTACATTTACCCACACATGCGTTCATACGAAAGAGACAGACGGACAGAATTCGATTACGGCCGTTGGCCATGTCAATGACTTGAATAACAATTAGTACAAATTATCAAGGGATACGGCGGTCAACTAGATTTGTTAGCCGTTCGGTCGGTATATTTGATAGCCGATTGTATTAGCTACATTTCAGCTTGTGTTGTGTGGGGTCAGTGCTTCGAGTTAAAGATAACTACGCTTTTATTACCCCTTTGGAATCATTCAAACATCAGTCCGTTTTACAGGTCCGTTTTATCGGTTATGGAGTTTGTAGCAGTATAAATAAATAAATTATAAATATTGCAGGACATTCCATCGCCATCTAGCCCCAAGCTAAGTAACTAGACTTGTGTTATGTGTGCTAGACAACGGATATACTACTAATATACTTGTACTTGTATACGGGCAATTTACCGCCATGAGAACCTTTTTAATTGGGTCCTTTTTGCGTGAGGATGGAGTAGGCTTGCCCAGCTTAATCGAACATGTCCAGAGGAGAGAACTTGTCAATACTTCTTGAGCCAACTAAGCTGCGGGTTTTATCGCAATGTTTTCCTTCACCATAAGAGTAATGTCAATAGTGCTCTTAAATGTTAAAATTAAGATTAAAATTAAATAACTGATATACATAGAAACAACGTATGATAGTCTTCACACTCGCGATAGTATTCTGAACACGGTAATATATAACGAACTGGTTTTACAGGTCCAATTTATCGGATAAGTTCATCTTTCTATCAGTGTTAACTTGTGCACACGCGACAGTATTCTCAGTCCGGTTAATAAGGATATTATGTGTGAATTAGCCTTTATGATGAATCTTACCTCCTTGTCCGTGAAAACCAAAGTTTTTTAATTCGGAAAAATAACCAAGTAGTTAATCGAATACGTAAAAATTATATTTCTTAATAAATATAATATAGGTATTGCATCTTCGTTCAAGGCATCTATATACCAACCTCAACACCAACTTTCTCTATTTTGTCATCCGTATTTTAGTACCTATCAGTCAGAACAACCTTTAATGCTGAAAATGTTCTAAGATTCTACCTGTCTTTTTTATGATTCGCACGACTTGCTAAATTCAATATCAAGTAATATTTGCCTTAGAAACAATAATCAAAATAGCTTTCAAGTTCATATCAATAAAGTTGACACACATATGAAGACTAATAGGAGTGAATGAAGGAATACATATTGTACCGATCCCGACAAATTGGTATAAAAGCAGACAGAAAAAGGAGAAATTAGGCAGACATTCCGAGTAACATGTGTCAAACTACTGTTGTTAGATTTACCCTTTGACTTACCTAAACTAAACTACAGCCTGTGATACAATACCTTTACGCTTATAATGAAATTCCGAACAATAATAGATGAAAGTGAATAGTTTTTTAATGAAAAAAACTTTGTTCCTACAGCTTATATTTCAATTCTCTCATCATTCTTTTTCTGCAATATCAAATGAATCGAAAGGCAATAGAATCCAACGCACTGAAACGGATCACTACTCTAGATAATTGCATAGAATTCTTGGAAAAGAATTGTTGGAACAAATGAATTCATTTCAACCTATACCTACATACCTTTAGGTTTTAAGAGGATTATTCCTTTGTTTTCTTATAGAAGTTTATTTCAATGGGGAAAAGTAGACATTTTCATTCGAAACGTCAAGCTGGGCGTTCATTCAAGATTATGCTTTGTAGGAATTACCATTCTTTTAGGTTAATTACCAACCTAGTTTTAGCTTTTCTTACTCAGAAATTGACCTCATAGGTTTTGATAGAATAGAACTAAGCACTGCGTTGCATCTTTATTTAAAATGCTCACATACTGACGGATGTCATCAAGAGTCGTGCGGTACCCTAAAATATTTATTTACGTAGCGCGAATGAAAAATACATATTAGCTTTAAGTTAGAGTGTTATAACACCTAATGCCTTATCCATCCAAAGATCCCTTTCGTGGAATAAAACTGGCAAAATATTAAACAAAATATTATATTAGTGAAGATTCTATTCCTATCTTTTTTTCTAGTCTTAAACCATTAGTCATTAAGAATAGGCGCATTGCAATACATCTCTTTCTCTTTTATATTTTTAATTGTTTTGGCATTTTACGGCCTGCCTGATTCCAACCTACCTATATCGCTAACTGTTTATCTGACACCGCGCCAGATATGCGATGACCAAGGAGTCCCTAAATTCCTTAAAATATCCTTCTACTACAACCACGGCAGATAGAATACCCCGTATGGCGGTGCCTATACAACAGTTCCCTTAAATGTGTTAATTGTTTAGCTGAGCATCTGCCAAGCTCACCGGTTCTTACCATGAATATGTATGGTCGCAATCCGAATGTACTAATCGGCTGTTAGTCCTACAGACACAACATTCCTTTAGGGACTGTTCAGAACATCAAACGACCAACTGAACTAACATTTGGGAGTTTACTGCGTTTATAGGAAGATAATGGGAACGAAGTTGGATGATATTGGGACATTGGAAAATAAAAATAATATTTATTTTAAAATCCCGGTCTTATATGTCACATACGCGCTGACTCGTAGACGCTGACTTTTATAAATTAACACAAGTTTTCTTAGTTTAAGAGTTAGAGTTCGACCTACTGAAACTATAAGATATTAACTTTTTTTTTATACCAATGATAATTTTCCATGACGTCAAAATCTAAAATGTTGTTAATAATATTTATTCTATAATAAGTAGCTTACAGTGTAGGTATAAGATTATGAATACAAACATTTTCGTTTGCAGTTTAAATCTCTTAAGAAACAGCAAACATAATTTTTAGGACATTCGCAGGCTACAGACAAAAAAGGCAACTGAATAGCTTTTTCCCACATTTTGTAAAAGCATATCCAAATTTAAATGAAAATGTACTTCTGGCGTCGCAGCCTTATTCTTAATTTAACCGAGCCTAGAAACGACAAGGTATTTTCGTACTATTATTAAATACACTTAAGAACTATTATAATTCTCCATGCTAACAAGTGTCTATTGTCCACTATCCAAGTAAGGCTTCCTATTTGCGTCTTAATAACTGTCGACCTATTTCAAGTCTGTCTAACTAGATATTTTAGAACCCTTCACCTATCACCAAACACTGATAGAAGTTACTAAGCTTACAAACGACAAGGTATTTCCATTCCATACCAAGATGAAGAAGCCTTCATCTTGGTATAGATCAGTTTAGGTTTCCCATTTGCGTCTTAACAACTATCGACCTATATTCAAATCTGTCGTAACTAGTCTGCCTAACTAGATATTTTAGGACCCTTCACGTACCAACAAACACTAATAAAACTTACTAAATTATAGTTCAGAGCGGCAATTATCATTAATAATTAACACATGAACAACTGACACGACTGAAATAATATTCCATTTTGCATGCATAGAATAACTACACTAGGAAATAATGAGCGTCGCAATTCACGGCACAACGTTCTATTTTGGTTGTTTTTTTAATATGGGGGGGGCGTGCGTGGGAAGGGGGTAACCTTGACCGAGAACTTAACCCCACCCCCTCCCTGAGTTCAGTATCTTAGCGCTGCCGGGGGATGATGTTTTAGTAACAATCGATAGACAATTTTGCTAATAATCTGTTTAGTACCGGACGTAGTTTTAACGCCTTTTGACTTTGAAACTACTTGACCGATTTTGATGAAACTTGGTATGACGATACAGTAATTCATTAGGAGTAACATAGGCTACTTTTCATCCCGATATTCCCACGGGATCGGGAGTTACGCGGGTCCAACCGCGGAGCGCTGCTAGTAATCAATACAAGAGTAAACTTATATCTACCTAAGTATTCTCATCACAAGCTTGTTAGGCAAATATTATCGTCGCAGAATGTCTGGCAACTTGTTGACCGGTAGACAAGGCGTTGGACATTTGCCATTTAGCTTACTTTACTAGTGTTGTAAGTATTAAGGTATCAAGTCACCAATAAAGTCAAACTTAGCCTTTTTTACCATGCTAAACTCTTTTTTCTTTGATGAGGTTTTATTAACCTTTTAATCTATTAATATTTTATTTGACTTTTGCCCTTACTTTCTTATGTTTATCGGGTGTTATGATTATCTATAATTTGCATTGCACTACGTTTTCAAATAAGTTGTTTGATTTAAATTTATTTGATTGCTTTGAAGAAAATCCCTTCAGCCACTTTGGTAACTAACTGATACGTAACCAGCTAAGTAAAAACAATTTTATTCACTTTTTTGTATTCTTTTGACACTACGTACATCCTACGTAGTCATACATTTTTTATTTCTCTCCTTAGCCAATTTATTTAGAGTTGGTTTGTCTTTATCTTTTATTCTTCCTTATACTGTAGCATAGAGTGCTCTCTCTCTTAGCAGTTATTAATCCTTTGCGATTGTGGGATCTGCCTTTCTGGTCTTCTCCCTCCACTCCGACGCATCGTCTGGGGAAAATTCACAATAATTTAAATCTTTTTGACCACTTTATATTCATTGCAAATGAGCTAACGTAACGTGGTTACCATACTAGCGGGCGTGCGAAAGCAGACTACATAACTTGTGAGTGGTCAGGAAGCTATCCAGCGATCACAATAAAATCTATAGTCTGCATTAGCCCTAACGTTTGACGCACAAATCATAAACTAACACACAGACACCCGCAAACATTTATGAGGGAGACGAGAGCATTTTGCAATTCAGATTTAGGATGCAAGTGTGTGAGTGTGGGGATGTTTGTCTCCTGTGTCCGCAGGTGTGTATGTGTGTGTAATTCTTCAGTACTTCGCCGTTAGCGTAGAGAGGCATACCTTGTTCAATGGAAATTTAAATTATCCCCTATTTCGTCAAACTGAATTGATAAGCTTTCTCAATCAATTCATTTGCACCATGTCATATAGTTTCAAATGCGTTGATGAATAACGAACGTTGCATTTAGAAATGTATGGTGGATACCCGAATAGCTGATATGAATAATAGGAATATCAAATGTAGTCTCAATACTGAGGTAGAAATTCAAATTTACTTCATAAATCTGCTGACTAACGAACATTCTGAAACATTGAAATTTTGCTTGCATTATACTATACTAGAAGCGTCTCATGGTTTTACCCGCTACCGTGGGAATATCGGGATAAAATGCTTAGCGTGAATCGCCTTGTTAACTCAATCCACGAGTAGGGATGGAACATTGATGTTGGAAACGATGACGCCTTTATAGGCAAATGTTGGAACGCCATTTCATGAAGTACAAGGAATTAGGTCTTGATGTCCTCCAATATTATTTTCCACCAATATTTCTACGTAAAAAAATATTGCCTATATCTTTTTATCGAGTTGACTCAGGGACTATAGACCACAGTATCTGGTATAAATTTCAAACTTGCTGGGTTCATCCATTCCTGAGAAAATCGGTGGTGACGCACGGACAGACGGACAAGAGAGTGATCTTATAAGTGTTTCTATTTTTACCGTTCTAAGGTAGGCCTTAGAACGGTAAAAGGTAAAATTAGGAACATTACATATTACATTAGCTGCGCTCCGCAGTTTCACCCGCGTAACTCCCGATCCCGTTAGAATATCAGAATAAAAGGAAGGATAAAAAAAAGTTCCTGAGATTAGCGCGTTCAAACAAACAAACAAACTCTTCAGCTTTATAATATTAGTATAGATTAGGATGCATCGGTCATAAATATCGATACATCCGATGTGTCGATGTTTCAAAACATCACTGAATCGTTTACATCACTATCCACGAGAAAAATATTTCCGCGCTGTTGATGCATTCGTTTGTAACCGTTGTTGGTGCGAGATTCAATGCCATTCACCACTTACTGATCAGAGATTCTTTTAACATTTCGGTACGTAAACGCTCTGTAGTTTTCTATTCGTCGACCACATGTTCTACAATAGAAACGTCATCAATGGACATCAGTGCAAGGCATTGTTGCCGTTTATGCGAAGTTTGTATTGTCGTACTGTGCAAACTTCCAGTTATCGACAAGCTGATACCGTTCGTTTACAACGCAGGGTTTGTTCAAAGGACCTCTGTGACGACCACTCGATTGTTCAGACTAATGTTCGACGCATCAGACGATTAGGCCGTTCTTTAGTTTCGAACGACATTCATTGTTCCACCCGCAACGCTTAAATCTACGTTGTTAACTTGGAAATTCGCTGTAATCGGTAATCTATTTTCAATTCAACTCTTTAGTTTGACAGGTAGGTTAGGTTGACCCTTTTGTTATTTCAGAAAGTTTCCGGAATATCGTGTTTCCGTTTCGATCGTCAGCTTTTAAGCCTTCCGGAATGAGTTCATTAAAGACTAAGTTTTATAGGAATAAGTCCTTTTCGGAATATGTCATTTTCGGAAAAAAAACTTTTAGGACTCTGTGTCCGTTTGCGAAATAGGACATTATCGTACTAATCGAAGCTATCGATAGTTATAAATAACTAGCAAACCCGGCGAACTCCGTTTCGCCACCAGATTTTCCTGAATTTTCTTTGCTATAAACCTCACGGAGCCCGAGACCTTTCCAACGAATGCAAAACCGTAGAAATCGGTTCGTGCGTTCTGGAGTTATAGCGTCAGGGAGGAAAACCCGACTTATTTTTATATATTAGATGTTTCGCCTTCGGTTTTTATCACTCTCGAACAAAGTGACAAGATGTCTTATCATTTTACTTAACGCAAAAACGGTTTGATTTTTATAAGGGGAAAACTCATCAAGCGAACAAACTTTGCTCCAACAAACTTCATTGATTACCGGAAGTTATCGTTATTTTATTAAGCTAGATAAGTAGATCCGATAGTTTAAAAGATGGTGAACAGTGTTATTGGTAATTAGCCGAAGATGTTCACAGATTTGTTAAATATATAAATCTGACCAACATTCATTCGGTTCATTTTTCTAGATTGATTTCAGCCGCGGTGATAATATTTTGTTGGTGGCTGATAACTATCACTGCATAAGTGGCACCTACCATAACCGCTTGCTAATATTAGCAAAAACCCTGTATGGTTTTTGCTAATATTAGCAAGCGGTTGAGAGTCACTTCTGTGCACCTAAACAAACAACGTTTGTTCTAAGAAGCTTTTTGAAAATTTTGAGGTCATTCAGATTTAGAACAGTGGATAAAACTTAAAAAGAAGGTTATTTAGGTTAATAACCACCACTTGAACACCTGATTTTCAAGTACCTAAACAAAAACATCAAAAAAATATAAGTAAATTTTTCAAATTTCCAATGGTTTTAGAACAAAAATTGTTTGTTTAGGTGCATAGAAGTGGCTCTGAACCGCTTGCTAATATATAGGTTCCGCCTAAGCCGTTATGGTTAGTAGCCTTTACGCTATAAATACTAAGGCTAAATATAAAAAATATATTTATCACCGCGGCTGAAATTAACCTAGACAAATGAACAGAATTAATGTTCGTCAGACAAAAATGTTTAAACAAATCTGTGAACATCTTGGGCTACTTTTTAACCCCACAAAATCGCGACTTACATGGGTAAGATCACACTTGTTGATTACAATTTTAGTATTGTGAGTTGATTTAATTGGATGTAGAGTGTAGTGAACGCGTGATCGAGGTATTATGCCATAACACCCAACAATAAATAGTTTAATTAGTAATAGCAATGCTTAATTCTCGGCTGAATACAGACAACGCTGCCCCTTTATAACGATGAATATATTATACTAGCTGCACCCCACGGTTTCACCCACGTAATCCCGTGGGAATATGGGGATAAAAGTAGCCTATATGTTAAATTCAGGTCTCTAGCTAAATACATACTGAGTTTCATTGCAATCGGTTCAATAGTTTTAGCGTGAAGGAGTAATAAACATACACTTTAACAAACTCTCACATTTATAATATTAGTAGGACTAGCTGCACCCCGCGGTGCCGCCTAAGCCCCAATCCCGTGGGAATATCGAAATAAAAAGTACATTCATTGCAATTGGTTCAATAGTCTTTGCGTGAAGAAGTAACAAACATAAAAACGCACAAACTTTTACATTTATAATATTAGTATAGGAGTAAGATAGCTAGACGTGAATATACGTCTAGCTATGCTATAATATACACAGTAGATACCCATCCTCACAAACGTTTCATACAAAATAGATGCTCGTATTACTGTTCCCTCCAGATTAACAGGCATCCTTGCTGACGTAACTTATGTATGGGTGTTTGTCTGTACGTCCCTACCGAAATTTCGTTAATAATTAATGAAAATTGCAATACATATAACATTCCTGTTTAAATATTAAACGCTGGAAGTTTTTCTCTCTGGGAGGCGATGCTGGGCGCGCTAGCAAGGTATAATGGGATGGTTGAATTATTTATTTCTATTTTATGTCCCGTCTTGCTTACGCTCGTTGTTACCTTACACCTTCTTTCTACCTATTGAAACTAAATGGACACAAAAACATGGCCTACTTTTATATTATTTGTTATTATCCTGTTCGTTTTTCGTAAGTTTTTTACGTACAATGTATTTTGAGCCAACGAAATAAGTACGTTATTGTGTTATTAATACAGGAATCAATTGAATATCAAACTATCTCACCATTTAGCCTTAAAAATTATTTTATCAAAACTCCTAACTAACTAATATTATATATATCCTCGGTATCGCGACTTGAGCGGGTGAAACAGCGGGGCGCATCTAGTATTTGTATGTTGTCACTACGTTTTAATAATTCGTATTAATTAAGTATGCTTGTTGCGGAATGCAATAAATTGCTTTGTCTTTCTACCTAGCTTAATCCAAATCAAATCAAGTACGGTATTTAATATCGCACTAAACCTTTGTTCTTTCCTCATTGTCTTCCGCTCTCGCATCTCTTTCACAAACCATATAAATCTAATAAAGTGTAAGGGTGAAAGCAGATTGAATACTTTAGACACGGCCGAGCGAAAACAGGAGAACACCTACCGCGAAGCTATTTGCAGATCGAAAAATCTTTAGTCTGCATTCATCAGGCGAGATATTAAACCTTAATAACTCTATCACATGAGCTCGTGTGCTTTTAATAATAGATAGAAATGTGAATATCGAATAGGTTCTATTACATTTTAATGTCTTTCATTGCTTAGATAATAAATTTATGGGGTTACTACCGTATTATGGCCGCGCATCAGTAAAACTGCTTGTTTGGTTTTATTTTTCTTTAACATTTTGGCTTGACTTTGCCAGTGTCTAGTAATCTTGTACACATACTACAGACGCTACAAGATCTATAAAAATTAAAAAAATATTGTTGTAGCACATTTCACACAGCACCATCTAGCCGCAAGCTAAGCAACTAGATTTGTGTTTCGGTGGCCGAACAAAAATACTTATATATTTTTCGTTTATATATAATAAATAGGTATATCTACATCTGAGTGTAGGTATATTAAAAACAAATATCTGTACAAAAATATTTGTTTAAAACTGAGAATCGAAACCGAAACCTTCTGCGTGTCGTGTGTTCGCCCGATGTGTCAAAGGAGAACGTCAAAGCAATAGGAATAAACGGCAGAACCAGTTTCATTACTAACAACGTCCTTGCGAGAGCTATTAGACTAGATGTTTGACAGGATGAAAGAATGTTAAGATATGAAAGACATGGCTGAAGGAGCTGAGATTCCTTTGCCTTAAAATATCCTGGATTGCTAAAGGAAGTCGTATTTATTATATCGTCGTCTCTGTTTTTTTTAATAAAATAAATTAAAACGTGTGGCACTCGGGGACTGCAGCGGTAAAGCTATTGCATCGTGCGAGCTTCGTACAGTCGTCCCATATACATACACGCTAAGCGAACGCCAGGGCGAGCTACATGGTATGTAGAGTGGGGGCCTATCGTTTTCGGGTTCTGCCTCGATTCCGACGTTCGTCTTCCGGCATACAATATGTGACGAAAAGCTACCTTAGAAAAAACAATATTTAATAAAGCAGGGAATAATTATTTTCTTCGAATTCATGGTAGGCCGAATGCGAATTGCAGAATTGTCGATCTTCAGAATTTTAAAGCAGACGCTCACTTGTTTTTTCCATCGAAATCCATAGTCAGCGCTTCGAAGTGTTGACTTTCGTGAAAATACATTTTTATCGTAATTACAGAGCATCGCTATAAATAGAAAAACTGTACATACACACATTTCATAAAAAATCAATTGGTGGGGATTTAACTTCGATGCACATCACAAAAAGTGTCACAGTGAGAGTGCTTGAAAAATCTTAACACCAAGTGTTAGTTTGATAAACGCGGTAATCAACAGAATACTTCGGTCATGGACAATAGATAGGTCCTGTTAATTATCTGCATCAACTGGGAGTAAATGGGGGTGGGTGGCAACCGGAGGGGGGGGGGGGTGGACTGGAAAGTAGATGGGTACAGGGAGCGAGTTTGTCGAACAAATGCACATGATTAGGCTTGCTTTGTAGGGGCCGTGTTGCACGCTTCTAGACCGAGTGCAATTCCTACCCAATATTGTGATTGATTAGTTCATGTTGCAATGTGTTTTTGTTTATGTTTGCCAGTTAAAACTAACATTATGTCATTGTTGTAGGTTATGTAATGAGATGTTCTTATTAGATGTGAATATATAATCTTTCTGTTAGATATCAAATGGCTATTTCTTGTAGCATTCCGATCCTCGAGGCAATCGTCCTCGATATTCCCAATTTCTCAATAACTTATGACGAAAGTTCCGTCAACGAGACAATGTTGACCAACTTCTTAATGTATTATTCTTTGAAGCCTCTTGATCATAATTCGAGTGATGTTCCCAGTCACATCCCTTTTGGGAACCTGGGGTCCGTTTTCCTACAACATTCGCCTCCACTTCACACGATCTTCGGCATCCTGGTTGGTAAGTTCATTTGCAAGCATATCACCCCTTACGACGTCATGCCAGCACTTCTTGGGTCTACCCAATCTGCCACGACCTGGTGAAGGCGTATTTGAAACCTCTTAGTAATAATTACTAAACTAGTTTAGACGATTATTTAGTATCCTTGATTTTTTTTTCTGGGGATCAGGTGACTGACCATTATTGGGAAAATAATTCTGTCTTTTTAGGCGTTTTTACGGCCAAACAGCTGAATTAATTGTGATTAATTTTGTAATAAAGATAGATAGGACATTGGAGAACACCATAGGCTACTTTGTATCCCGATCCAGAAGTTACGCAGGTAAAATTATCAGGTTAACTAACAGCTGGACATTCCTTATTTCAAATAACTGGAAAAGGGAACTTTGTGTGTCTAAATCTATTTTCAGGATTGGACAATAATGTTTGTTTATGTTGCAATATAGTGAAATTAAATACTCAAAAGTAAATTATATTTATAATTAATTAACATCGTTGAAATAAATATAAATTAAATAATTAATAATATGACTAGTAACTTCACGTAGCTGCAAAAGGGAAGCATACCCAAAACGCTAATATTGATTGACACGCTGAATAGATTGCTAATTATCTAGGCCATTTATGGACCCTGAACTCTGTTTCGGCTAGAGAGTTAGCCATAAACTTTGCCTCTATACCAAACACTCGGTTAAAAACTTGAAAATATCAAGGTTTCATTTTAAGTTACTTATACCTACAATTATTATTAAGTCAATAAATTTATTCAGATTCTATTTTTTTCCTTTTACTGAAGCACATATTCCATGAAATTTCTTCAAATAAATGAGATACCTCTTAACAGCTTTAGCCCAAAATAAATTTCGTTGGAAATATGTTTTTAGATTATTTCGAATTGTGAAGATTTTATGTTCTCCGAAATAATTAGCTCGCTTTTTGAACGTAAGGTTTCATTTTATTTAAAATAGGTAAACTCAATTAGATTTAACTAAGAACATTGAAATAAATAAACCATACCGTTGAACGATTCGTAATCTATTAGGTATAATCGAATGGTGAATAATCGAGTATTTAATTATGAACGATTCAATGATTCCCATTTTGTTATAGGTACAGTCACAGATAAAATAAAAATAATGAAACAAACTTTTTTTTTGTCAGTTAAAATATGTTTTGTCACTTTCACACTTTTACAGATGACAGGTGTCGGAAGTGACAAAACAAACAACAAATCAATAAAAATACAATTAACAATGATTTTAAAATGAATTACTTAAAATATCAAACAAAATACCCTATAATTTTTAGATTAAATTATATCCCATTTTTAGATTATTTTATTTTGAATAAAAAAAACTAAGACTGAATTGAGAGCGGGACGATATAATGTTCACAAATAAGGGTGTTGACCATTAATAAATCTTAAAAACGTATTCTAGCAAATCTGTAAGTACCACCTACCTGTCACCGGATGTACTCCAAATGCACACAGTCACACCTATTCATTTAAGAGTAATCCAGTCAATGGGGGTAATGCCGTTCAGACGTGCTTTGAGCACGTCCATTGCCGCATTTCTCATTTACTATCAACGGATTTTGTATAGCAAGGGTAAGTGGTGCGTACGAGCTGCCTCACAAACGAAGCAGGATACCTCCTACTGACTTCTATTAGCCTGATCGAAAATATCACATATGGATGTGTCAAACTATCGTGTACATTTAGAGAAATAGCGGCTGCGAAACGGCCAGATAGATAGATAGATAGATAACTTTATTCGTACAACACAGTAAGAAACAGAACACCAAATACACAAAGTAAAGTAATAGCTAGAAAGTATAAGTTGCACAAACGGGCGGCCTTATTGCTGAAAGCGATGTCTTCCAGGCAACCATTGGATGGAAAAGAACTGATTCAGCTTTAATGGTAGGTTGTGAATTTTCTCAAGCAGGATACCAAACAGTTGTAACAGGTGATAATATAAAGTATTTACATAAATATGGCTTTAAAATATCAAATTACTAGTTGCGGCCCGCGGTTTCACTCGCGTAAGTCCCGATCCCGTGGGAATATCGGGACAAAAAGTAGCCTATGTGTTAATCCAGGTCTCCAGCTATCTAGATACCGAGTTTCATCGCAATCGGTCCAGTAGTTTTTGCGTGAAGGAGTAAAAAACACACACACACACGCACACACAAACTTTCACATTTATAATATTAGTAGGATTAGTAGGATACATACAACACATACCAATATATAATTATATACATAGATACAAAAAAACATACATACATAAATAATACAGGAATACATACGGATATTAGACAGTACTGAGGTAGTGATCAGTTACCATAGATTTGAAAAACTCCAACTCCAACTCCAACTTTCGTAATTTATATAAATATTCACATTTATAATATTAGTAGGATAAGTAACAGCAAAACTTTCAAACGACTGCAATAAATTGGATAATTTTTTGTCTTCGCGTTATTGTCAAGACAAAATTTGTGTAAAAGAAAATTTAAAAAATCGAACTGCAGGGCACATTGCATTAAGGTACATCAGCTGGACCAGTCTAACGAATCAATATATTTAAACTAATTATACAGCTGAAGAGTTTGTTTGTTTGATAGATAGATATATCATTACTTGGCCAATAACAAAACTTAACCATAAATACAACTTATTTTTGGTATGACTTAAAATAATAGACTTATCTACTTAAATATTTTATGCTATGTTATTTGTAACACAGTAACATTCAAAGCCAAATAGGCTCCTGCTCCAGCTATGTATTGCATAAATGCAACGCAGATTTTCAGCAGGGACCCTGTGATTGGAGAGAGTAGGACGGTGCTGTAATTTGGTTTGTTTGAACGCGCTAATCTCAGGAACTACTGGTTCGAATTGAAAAAATATTTTTGTGTTGGATAGTCCATTTATCGAGGAAGGCTATTCGCTACTTTTTATTTTGAGATTTCCTCAGGATCGGAACTTACGCGGGTGAAACCACGGGGCGCAGCTAGTGTGGATTATATACATGTTGATATGTACATATATTATATACAAGTCTACCAGAGACATGTCAAAACTCATATTTACTCGGATTTATATCCGTTTTAAAATGCTACATGTCAATTGCATTCTGGCTCAATTTTGCCGGTGATAGCTCAATACGTCATTGGAAAAATACAATTTTCTATGTAACGATAAAAAATTCTATAAAGTTTATTTCTAACGGTAAATTAACAATTTTTTCGATTGCTGTGTTTTATTAAATACAAGCTGCGCCGCGCGGTTTCAGCCGCGTATTTCCGGGATATTTTCACAGTCCGGGTGGTTTGACTTTAGGATTCCAGGATAGCAAGGGGTTATGTACTGCCTACTTATTCATACGAAAAGAAATAGAACTTTTCTACCCCTAATTTAGTCCGATCTCGGTGTTTCTTTTTTGTGTACTTAATACATAATAAACTAGACTTGTATTTCTTCATTTTTTGTCATAAGAAAATGTTGTACAATTATTTAAAAAAAAGTATAACAAACTACATACAAACTATTCAAGCGAACATCTCATTTTGATGCAATTTAAGGACTGAAAACAGGTCCCGGAACGAAAATTCTATCAAGAAATTTAATTAAATAAGATCCTTTAGGTTTTCTTGAGTAAATAGAAAAAAAATCTTGTTCCGTACCCAAAAGGTTAAAACGGGACCCAATTACTAAGACTTCGCTGTCCGTCCGTCCGTCTGTCTGTCACTAGGTCTAATGAACCCTAATAGCTAGAGGGTTAAAATTTTCTCAGATGATGTATTTCTGTTGCAGCTTTAATTTTTCATATAGGTATGTTTTTGGAATTATTAGTATTATTAATTTAAGAATATTACTTTTAAAGAGGAGCTAAAATACATAAAAAAAATACTCGACGAATTAAGAACCTCCTCCTTTTTTGAAGTCGGTTAAAAACATACTAATGGGAGTTTTGGCGGGAACGAGCTAACAACATGTCGTGCTGCAGTTTTATTTTATGAAACTTAGTTACAATCCGAGTTGAATTGTATAATTCTGGTGGAATGTTATTCAATTTAGTTCTGTGAAAGTGCACAAGTGTAGTGAAAGTAAAAATCAGTGTCAAACATGAAGTTTTCTCGTTGCCTCCAAATCTCCTATTAAGGTTATGGCCCCTGACTTGACGGACTATGACGACTTCGACTGTTTCGAAACATTTTAGATCCGATTTATGAAAAATCGGGTCATAATTTGATACAAAATATAACTTGACACTGGCTAAATGCACAAGCCGTGCGAAGCCATAATTAATAGGAAAAAAACATACAAATGGTGATATAGATCAATATCCTAGCTTCCATTAACGCTTGCTTACACGTTCCTAAAGCCTACAAAACTGATACAACCCGCATCGAGATTATCTAACAATCCAACCGTTGTCGAATGATAATCCTAAAGTCTAGCCTCAGACTACCTGTGATACTGGTACCTAACCAATAGGCGGAGGCTATTAGCTCGAAGAATTAGTCCAGGTGCGTACGAACTATAAATTTTATTGATTTACAACGGCTATAGTTTGGCCATTTTACTCGCTTCGAATAGGACAATATTGCTGGTCTAATGTTGATATGTTAGCTTAGTTAGTAATAATTTTTATAAGTTCCATTCGTTAGATAGAATATTCAGAAGATAGATTGATAGATATATTTTTACAACATAGGAAGAAACAGATCACGATGTACACAAAGTTCTTCATCTTCTCCTATAGTGGTGGGGCTCACCTATTTTTAGTGTTTTCTGATCGCCTTAAGGCCTCTAACTTGATCTAACGACTGCTACTAGAGGTAGTAACCGGGACCAATGGCTTTACGTGCCTTCCACATTTTTCCACACTACTAATTGGCCACCCATCAAGGTAATGACCGCGCCAGACGTCGCTTAACCCGCACGACCGTATACGATCAGCGAGCGTCGCTTAGCTGTGAGCCTCCTCAAATACACAAAGTAATAGCTAGAAAGTATAAGTTGCACAAATGGGCGGCCTTATCGCTGAAAGCGATTACTTCCAGGCAATCTTTGGATGATGATGATGATGATGATGATGATGACGATGATGATGATGAAGAAGAAGAAGAAGAAGCAATGCCTATGTATGTGGATGAAGCAGAAGAGTACCGAAAAAAAACCCTAAATGATGATCATAATATTTCTATTTTGTCTGGTCATGTTTACGAATGCTTAAAAAAAATTAAACTTAAAATGTATTTGTGGAGACGGTACTTCGACATCACATTAAAAGTAATAACTTCCGGTTTAATATTTGTAAAACAGCACAGCCTCTCAAATCTGTAGCACTTCTGTAGATCTCTACGAAGCGTCGTAGCTAAACGAGACATACGAGTGACTTCTCAACGCTTTTCTCGTTGACTAGAAATAAAGCAAATACACAAGCAAGTACATAGAGACTACATCAAATTATAAATTACTAGCTGCGCTCCGCGGTTTCACCCGCGTAAGTCCAGATCCCGAGGGAATATCGGAATAAAAAGTAGCCTATATATTAATCCAGGTCCGAATTTTATTGCAATCGGATTAGTCGTTTTAGCGTGAAGGAGTAACAAAAATACACACACACACAAACTTTCACATTTATAATATTAGTAGGATAATGTGCTTTTCAAACAATAACCTTTGATAAATCTATATTAATATTGTAAAAAATAATCATATTTATTATTATTTTGTGTGTACCTGATAAATAAACTACTGAACCGATTTTGATAAAATCTTTTAAAGTAGCAGAGTTTACTAGACGCATAGCATAGTACACATAACGGTAGTATCATTTAAGCATGGAAACATGACTTTTGTCAATGTAAGTATAGAGGACAAAAATACAAACAACAAATGCCATATTATACATTCTTGTAAAGATTCAGGTTTGCCTATTTTATTAAACTATACATAAATATATAAACTATAGACCTAGAATCAACAATCGTATTATAGTATACTGTTCCAATGAATCATTGCATCCTCATACCAAGTTTCATCAAAATCGGTAAAGTAGTTTCGGAACCTATTTGTTACAAACAAAAAAAAATAAAAAAATCTTTTCACTTTATAATATTAGTACAGATTATTTGCATTACATTACATATTAGATTATTAGTACATATAATAGTCATTTTACGAGTTTTTGTTACATGGCATTAATATTTTGTTGTATTTAAGTCCTCTAACACTGCTATAGGTTTGGAAGGCACAATCCTACTAATATTATAAATGTGAAAGTTTGTGTGTGTGTGTATGTTACTCCTTCTCGCTAAAACTACTGAACCAATTGCAATGAAATTCGGTATGTAGATAGCTAGAGGCCTGGATTAACATATAGGCTACTTTTTATCCCGATATTCCCACGGGATCGGGACTTACGCGGGTGAAACCGCTGGGCGCAGCTAGTTAAAAATAAAAATAGCCGATCGTTTACTATGCCATGTAACAATTCCTTTCCAATAATCGAAGTAGCGGTATCGAACATCTAGCAATGCCATTTAAAACTGGTAATTTGCCAATAGACCTGCAATTAGTCATAGTAGGTGCAAGCCATAGTTACGTAGGTAGTTATACCTAACTATCTAAGCTAGTACATGGCTTAATTGGTCCGCATCCGTGCCCGATAGTAATTGACAAATTGCATTTCAATTGCACGAAGATGGATACCTCGTTGGCGAATTAGGGTAGATTATTTTTTTTGAGAAGTCAGTTAAGATTAACTTCTTAAAAAGTAATGAGTATTTTTTTTTTACTGGCGATCGAAAAAAGAAAGGTTGACATGACATCCGACTAAAGAAATAGGTTCCTTTTCCTAAGGATATATTATTTTACTGACACCAGAAAAAAGAAATATGTTCCTTATTTCTAGGATATATTATTTTATTGACATCTGAAAAAGAAATAGTTTCCGTATTCCTAGGATATATTATTTTATTGACATCTGAAAAAAGAAATAGTTTCCGTATTCCTAGGATATATTATTTTATTGACATCTGAATAAAGAAATATGTTTCTTATTTCTATGGTATATTATTTTATGGACATCTGAAAAAAGAAATATGTTTCTTATTTCTATGGTATATTATTGTATTGACATCTGAAAAAAGAAATAGGTTCCTAATTCCGAAGGTAATATTTACTAACATTCGTAAGCACTTAATTAATAATTTCACAAAGAATCAAATTAAAAACAGAACAGTTGTATGGACGGTAACCTTTATTATTATTATAAATCCCTGTTATAAAAACAAAGGAATTACTAACAAAGAAAATATGCAACTAAAATGCATTTTTCTTAAGAACATTGTTTAATAATGTGCCTTGAATATTAAACGAGTAATTAAAGCGGCGATCTCCCTTGGGGCGAAGCGGACTAGGCTAAAGGTCCCCGTCCACCAAACTGTCACATTAGAAACTAAGTCGGAACGGTATTTTTCTTGAAGTGGTGTATTTTTAATGTATATGACGAGTTGGTACAGTGGGACTTGATCTGTCATATGGACGCAGACCCTTAGTGTACTCAGTCTCAGTTTTGTTTCCCAAGGCGTGGTGTTATATCTAATTAAGTATAAAGCTTGCATCTACAATACTATAAAAGATTTATTTTTAAGTTGTTATTTTCCTTTTAAACTCTTTCATAAATCCTTTATTTTAGACGTTTACTTTTCCATTTCTTTTATCATTCGAGTATTTGGACAAACAAAATTCAAGTCTAATTACTTTTTTTTTTCGAGTTTAGTCAAAGCATACCTACGATGAATGCAGTTGCTTTAAATTTAATCAAATGAATTTACAAAGTAATAAAACACGATCCTAGTATGATTCAATTGACGACCCAGTAGGCACAATGGTCACCATGCCGGACTGCCAAACACAGGGTTGCGGGTCCGATTCCCACCTCAGACAAGTATCTATGCTTAGCTATTTGTCTGAGGTCTGGTTGTTTCTATGTATAATAAGTATATATTTACAAAATAAACGTATATAAGTAGTGTATCCTTTGTCTATAACACAAGTCTAGTTACTTAGCTTAGGGCTAGATGGCGATGTGTGGAATGTCCATGCAATATTTATTATTATTCAATATATATATTAATTATTTAATACGGTATTATTTAATACCTTATGCAATATAGACCATAGATAAACATTTAGATATATAAACACTTTATTGCTCCATAAAAACAGAACGCAAAATGATTACAAATAACAAAAATAAAATAAATTCTAACTATACCATATTGACCTGCATAAGGTAATCGGATCACTTCCACACGTCACACACTACTGAAGGCGTGTGACGTGACAAACTGATCGTATTATACAACTAGCTGCGCTCCGCGGTTTCACCCGCGTAACTCCCGACCCCGTGGGAATATCAGGATAAAAAGTAACCTATAGCCTTCCTCGGTAAATCGACTATCCATAACAAAAATAGATTTTCAATTCGAACCAGTAGTTCCTGAGATTAGCGCGTTCAAACAAACAAACAAACAAACTCTTCAGCTTTATAATATTAGTATAGATTACCATAACACCCACTGTACAAGTATTTATACGTATGTTTATCAAAATAAATTACATTGACGTTGTAACGGTGAATATCCAAACCTACTTGGAGGCTCGGTCGGTCGTAAATATCGCAAAATAAACGTTATTGCTCATATTTTAGACCATAATTCAGCATGTCGATGTGCACATGGTACAAATTAATTGGGAGGTTAGGTGAAGGCACCTAATTTTAAGGGGTATTTGGCACCATATGCTGCGTTATATCGACGAAAAAAATTGTTTTCAAAAATAATAAAAAAACTATTTTTAATTGATTAATATAGGTTCAAACGGGTAGGCAGTGAATGATTATGTAAACGTTTATAAATTAAGAGGAAAGGGTACCGGGCGTTCTCTCCATACAAACGTAGTCGTCTGTTTCCTCCCTGGATAATGACACTAGAGCAAATATTTTTGTTGTATAAAACGTATAACTGCCATGACCATGCCCCTATGTTTTGTTTTTTTGTTTTTAAAATCTTAATTTCTATGATAATTAGAAAATGAAAAACTCCAAGATATATTGGCATAGTCATAGCAGTTATAGGTTTTATACTACAAAAATCTTTACTCTAGTCTCATTATCCAGGGAAGAAACAGTCGACTACGTTTGTATGGAGAGATCGCCGGTACCCTTTAACCCTAACGCTTCTGATAATAGCCAATTTAATATTTTTTGGGGTAAAACCACAGAATGTTGTGCGTTTGCCTTATCTAATAAATCGTGATAGCGTATCATATTCGAGTACTTTCTAATCATGTGAATTTATATTCAGTTCAACACAGGGTTGGCGAAGAACCTCAGTTGTTATTATAATCGTTTTCCAATTTCACTAACTATTGCGATTATGTGCATGAACTTCTAAAGGTCTTCGCTTACTGTATTGTGGGCTAGACTCAAAACATGCACCTCGCAAACTAGCATTTTTAGTTTACCGACAAAAATTTGTTAAATATAAAAAAGTCTATTAGTTTGCGTTTTGCGAAAAATTGGGGTTTTACTTAATCCCGTGGGAATAACGGTGATAAATTTTCCCAAATTCTGTGTCGGCTCCGATAAGCGCCGGTAAGTCAGCGCCGGTACCAACTATCAACGTGGTAGCGGCTTCTATTCTAGACACACTAAACGCAATACAAAAATGATACTTTCTTCAAGCAAAAGTAAATAGGTATCTTCTATGAAAGCGTGCTACATTTATTAAATAAAAACCACCGCTCTGTCGACTTGTACTGGGCTTTTTAATTGGGTCCTTTTTGCGTGAGGATGGAGTAGGCTTGCCCAGCACCTACTACACTCTCAGCTTAGTCGACCATGTCCAGAGGAGAGAACTTGTCAATACTTCCGGAGTCAACTATTTAGCGGGTTTCATCACGATGTTTTCCTTCACCGTAAGAGCAATGTCAATTAGCGCACATAAATTTTCCTTATGAAAAATCCATTGGTGCACGGCCGGCCAGGATTCGAAACAACGACCAAGCCAACACCGCTCTGTCGACAATACGACATGAAGACGCTATTCATTTTGGTCACTTGCAAAATCCAATATATATATATATATATATAATATATAGGTCGTCTTTTATCAATATATATATATATATATATAATATATAGGTAGGCCCTGGGTATATTAGGATAATGGGCCCCCCATGACTTTGAAAGAACCCTATATAATTTTTTATTCTAATTTATTAGTTTTATTACAAACTAGCAGCGCTCCGCGGTTTCACCCGCGGAACTCCCGATCCCGTGGAAATATCGAAATAAAAATAGCCCTCCTCGACAAATGGACTATCCAACACAAAAATAATTTTGTAATCCGAACCACTAGTTCCTAAAATTAGCAGGTTCAAACGAACAAACAAACAAAATATAATATTAAGTATATTATAAAGCTGAAGTTGTTGCTGCTTTGTTGTTTGTTGTAGATTATTGTTTTTATTTTTGGTTCGATTTATTCGAATTAAAAAAGTTTTTCGGATAATAATTTATTGATCTGGCCCTGGGCACTTGCCCAGAGTGCCTAATGCGAAAGAGGGGTCTGGCTACATTATGTAAGGATTCACGTATTCACTGGTTACGATTCGGAGGCAGTCTACCCGATTTTTCTATGCCGCTGAAAAATCACGGTCGGCGCCTACCTTTATCCGCGTTCGCCCTTAGAATTCAACTAAACTTGTTCTTATACTAAATATTTTTAATTGAAAATATTTTAATATGTAAGTATAGATCCATGATAATATGTAGGTATAAATAGATAATACCTACACTTGTTTATTTCCCCTTGCACGTTATTGGTTTTACAAAGTCTGAAAATCAATTATCTATGTTTATTTAACTCCGCCCACAGTTCAGTTTCAGCCATTTGCAATAATCGACAATAAAATGTTTTACCTAATGTTTTTTAGTATTTAAAATGGAAACACCTTATTTCTGTAGGAAGGTATATATACCTACTTATACAAATAAGTAGGTATTATAGAATACATTAATATAACACTTTTTGTTGTGATGCAACTTAATATTTACTCGTACCTACTTGGATAGCTGAAGTCCTAGAACCAATAACCAAGAACTTACGAATCATCATCATCATCATCATATCAGCCACAGGACGTCCACTGCTGAACATAGGTCTCCCCCAAAGACTTCCAGAGCGATCGGTCGCATGCTCTTTGCGTCCAACGACTTCCCGCGACCTTAATTAAGTCGTCCGTCCATCTAGTCGGAGGTCGTCCCGCGCTGCGCTTTCCGGTACGTGGTCTCCAATCTAAGACTTTTCGGCCCCAACGGCCATCAGTTCTACGAGCCACATGTCCCGCCCATTGCCACTTCAACCTACTAATTCTTTGGGCTATGTCGGTAACTTTAGTTCGCCTACGAATAAAATAAATTTATTAAATTAGTCTTTACGATAATCTTACGGGATCGGGACTCACGCGGGTGAAACCGTGGATCTTAGCTAGGTCTATATAATTATGTTAATTAACTAATGCATAGAAGAAAAAGCAGACTAGTGATTTTAAATTAGCCGATAGCTGCTACGAGGTTTTTGCGGTCGAGTGGCCTACTCGACGCTTGTCTTTTCCATAAAGTGGCTGCTCGACCATTGTCCAAGATTTTTGCTGTTTAATAGCTTATTCATCTAAAAAAGTAGCTGTTGGATCATTAATCAAGATTTTTGTGGTCGAGCTGTTTATTAGGGCTTTAGGTGATGCTAACCGCCAAAAGGCTGTCGTTTTTAAAATTGTTAATTTTTCCACATAATCTGAAAACCCTGTCTACAATTTAAATAAGTTTCGATATGGAATTTTCGTCTTAAAATTTTACCCAAATGTCGTTAAAGTTAACGTTAAATAAAATTTCTAGGTATAATTACCTATAAATCTTATTAAAAATTAAAATAGGAATAAATAAAATTAGTAGTTACAATATCTAGGTACGCTGTAGAGTTCATAAATCGTGACAACTTATGTCAAGTTACGTCTTTCCTAGAAGGTTTAATTTCTAGAGGTTAGATTAACTACATCGTCTTTTTCTACATCCGATAAACGTTATGACGTAATTATTACGTTACGTTCGGTTTTTGAACTTGTCCCTCTACACTTCTATTGGTTTCAAAACACGATATTTTTCCGGTTTTAATGCATTAACATTAGACTAACAAAATTATTTTCACTATCAAAGTTAAGTATAAGTTAAAACTTGATATTTATCAAGCTTATTTACAGAGCTCTATATTTCTATACCGTAAAAAATTACAATCTCGTGAAAATTATGCTTGGAACAGCATCGAAATATTAATCTTCGACACCCAGATATCCGGTTTAAATAACTTCAGTTATGATAAATGGATTCGTCAATCAATTAAAGAATAAAATAAGAATGCCATACGAATAAATAAATAAATAATTTCAGTAATCATCGGTGGCTCACTTGTCAATTTTGTTTGTTGTCTAATTTAACCTTACGTGACTCATATTGTTTAGGTATTAATTTAATTAAATAATGCAAGATTTATACGAAATCGCGTGTGGCCACCACCTCGCGCAACAATGTTTCCTATTTTATATTAAAATAATAATACAATTAACTATAATTATATTTAATCATGAAATTATACAATGTAAACAAGAATTTAATTATTATTCTAAGTAAACAATTATTTTTGTAATAGATTGATTGCTACTTCAAGTTGTATTAGTTGCATGATATCGAATATAGAACTAACTAACTATAGACATGTTTTATGATTGCCATATAACTATTGGAATAAATCGGTCAAGTCGTTACGATCAATTAAACAGATGGACTTTAATATAATATTATGGATGGGTTATGTTGTGATTTGTATAATCGAAATCTTAAGTTTAAAATCATAATTAGACATTTTGAAAATTATGTTCTTTACAAATCGCTCATGAGAAAACGTCAATCTGTTATGTATTATGTATTTTTTTGTAAAAAAATCTAGTTTTTCGTTTCCAACAAAATATGCCCAGGGTAGCCTTAAAAACCCAAACATTCTCCAATTTTTTTGACAGTTTCAGCTAAAATCGAGTTTACTACTAAATCTATAAACGAAAATTCCAGGGTGTGAATTTTAGTTGATCTAAAACTCGATTTCTGTAAAATCGGATTTGAGCTAAATTCCAGTTTGAATTTTGAATTTTCAAGATATTTCCCGCTATCACCGATAATTGAGTAACAGTTAACTTTGTTTCGTAAATACGTAAAAAATGGAGTGGCGGACGTGGTGGTTACTTAACAAGCCCTGGAAAACCGCAGTTACCTTGTTGGACACTTATCTGTTATAGTATACCAACCATACACGAGATTAGATACATTTAGCTACTACTTTCTATAAAAGGAAACAGTTTTACAAGTAATACTCAAGTTTGCAAGTAAGTAATTAGATATTTGTTAGTCAAAATGAAAGCTAAAAATTCTTTAATCATAGAATTTGCATAAAATGACATTGAAGAGTCTTAAAAAAGTCCTTCACTCGTATTCACAATCAACCCTATGAGATTGCATAGTGAGCGCGAACGTATAGAGCCGCAAAGAGCAGTACAAAATTGGTCAATCAGAGGGCCGCATTTAGCGCTGTGCGTTCACTTATCCAACCTGTTACCATGCTGTATCTCTTCCTTTCTTTTTATCAAACAAAGAACCATTTAAAACTTAGAACTGATCAAGAAAATTAACCTAAACTAGAACATAGCCTTTATTTACATTTAATCAAGATAATATGTAAATGTAAAGCAACATATTATGTAGACCATCTATACATATAAAATGCTTTGTCCTGAATGACTGACTGACGGATCAAAGCACAGCCTAAACCGCTAATCATAGAGACCTGAAGTTTTGAGGGTGTGTTCTTTGTATGACGTAGGCATCCGATAAGAAAGGATTGTCCGAAATTCTACCCCTAAAAAGGGGGCAATTTTGTATGGGACAACGTGATTCTTTGTGATTATTTGGTTCAATCTGCTTAAAGTTTTCGACTTCTACGCGAACGAAGTCGCGGGCAAAAGCTAGAAAATTATATAGGCATATATTGCAAGCAACTTTTTAATTCATGCTATTTAATACGCTGTAATGCCTGGAACATGAATAAGATGAAGAATTTTTTCAAAAACAATACCCTCTCAGCTGGCTAAAAAGGAAAGACCTCGTCAATACGTCTGGAGCCGAGCAGCGAATTTCATTACGATATTTTCTTTTACCTTAAGAGCAATTTTAATTAGCAAACAAAATTTTTTTTTAAAGAAAAATTAATTATGGCCCAATTAATCACAAAGAATCACGTTGTCCCATACAAAATTGCCGCCGGCATTATTCAAACTCACAATCTTCAGAATGAAAATCGAGGTATGTTTAGACCAACACCTTTCTAAACTAGAACGCAATTCTTTAAAATAATGTCTTAAAACATAAAATTACTAATTGTATCGCTAACATAGCACAATCATGTGTTCACATAATAAAATCTCGATATTTCTAGAAACAATAACCACGAATTACTAAACAATTGCAATGTAATCATAGTATAAACGTGTAAAACAATCACGCAAATCGGTTAGTTTTGAAATCTTTTAGCAAACAAAATTATAACAATACCTCTTACAGAGAAGTTGCGAGTTTTCTAAATAAACGACACAATAACACAGAAGAATGTTATTTATCTTTCGGTTAAATAACCTACATACAGCTGACCGACAGAGTTTAACAACAAAAACTTATAGGTACACTAAAATACCAAAACCTTATACCTACTTAACCACACCACCCTCAGCTAAGTCAATCCAAAGGAAAGAACTGTTTACGAGTAGAGCCAACTAAGCCGCTGGTCACGATGCAAGGTAAGACCTTGCTTTTTGCAAAATTTCGAAAAAAAAGGTTATTCCAAAAAATTAAAAAGTTGAAAATTAAATGGTAAATATACATAGTTGGATCAATTTAACTTGATCCTTATATTGTCTCTGTGTCCAAACAAAATAGGGGTCAAGTTAAAGAAGGTCGTGGGTTCGAATCCGGGCCGGCCGTGCATCAATGCATTTTTCTTAAGAAAAAAATATGTGCGCTAATTGACATTGCTCTTACGGTGGAGGAAAACATCGTGATGAAACCCGCGGCTTAGTTGGCTCCAGAAGTATTGACAAGTTCTCTCCTCTGGACATGGTCGACTAAGCTGAGAGGGTAGTAGGTGCTGGGAAAGCCTACTCCATCCTCACGCAAAAAGGACCCAATTAAAAAGGGTCCAATGGCGGAAAACAGCCCTTATACAAGTACTAGTAGTCAAGTTAAATTGGTAACAACCACACCACTACAAGAGTAGAGAAAGAGAGTTGAAACTAATGTACGGAACTCTCGGCGCGCGAGTACGACTCGCACTTGACCGGATTTTCTTTGTTTATTCTATAGCAACATCTAGCTAGTCGTTCGTTACAACTTCGTCCATCTTCATCTGGGTTTCCCGCTCGGTTTTGCTTAAATACCACTTACGGTACAAAAAAACAACGATAAAAGAAAAATTATTCCACGCTACAGTTTATTATTTAAAAGTGTTTCATTATGTTAATTGCGATCTTGATAACCAAGCATAAACCATTTATTTAAGTATTTTATTTTTTATAATATAAAAGCTAAATATGAATACAATGAAAAGTGGAGCGTCGTTTACACAATATGTATATTTAGCGCGAAAGTTTGTCTGCTTATCTGTCTGTAGGTATATTTGTTACTCAATCACGCATAAAATCTACTGCACCTCCAACTTAATTGAATCTTAGTAGATAATTACGGCTGTTCAATATTCATTCGTTTTATCCCGATATTCCCACGGTATCCGGACTCACGGGATAATGCAATTCGTGTCACAGGAAAAGTGCAAACTGTATAATGAAGTAAATTTATTCAACCAACGATTTGTACTTGACTATTAGGGTTGCCCTACCTCTAGGTGTTTTTACGGTTTGCACAATCTCGTACGTTGTTGGCTGTGAAGTGTGAACCCTATCATAATTGGTACTCTCCGTTTCAGGACTCTTTACTCGATATGTTTTTGTTAGCGATTTACGATGTTTTATCAAACGAAAACTTCTGCGTTGCATTATTAGTTAAGGACTACTTTTGTAGGACTTTACTCGTATTATGACCAATGAACAAAGTAGCATATTCACTTAGTGCTCATTCGTAGATTCTATTTACATATCACTCAATAGTCATTCGTAGCGTATACATACCACTCAACACTCATTCGTAGCGTATACACACCACTCAATGGTCATTCGTAGCTTCTACATATCAGCCAATACTCATTCGTAGCATTCGTAGAGTTTATTCACTCGTACTATCCTCTAAAAGCTCCAATTTAGAGACTTAATAAATTTAATACGTTAAATTGATTATGCCTCAAACTTGACCTACTAGAGTTCTGCCAAGAGTAACTTACTTGCTTACCTTTGAGATCAGTCAGTATATTTCGTTTTAAATCTAGTTTCCCAACCGGGTTTTCAATGACGGAATCCAAAATGCGCTTTCCCTATCAAATAGATCTATCAATAAAATCTGTCAGCAGTGGCTAACAATCCATTTGTATCAATCACCTGCAAAAACCGAGGTATTGAAATGAGAATGCAGTTTAGAGCCGCTGTTAGAAATTTAGGGATAGCACATTAGGTGGACTGGCATGCAGGCCCAAATAACATTAATATAAAGTAGAATCGAACGCGCACTATCGATTAGGAGGCAGTGCACAACAATTAATGACCTGCATGTCCCAAGCTCGACAAAGCTATGGCAAAACAAATAGACGCCCTGCGCGCCTCCCGAAATACGGGGTGTCTCCTCTATGCTCGCGTCAACTCGGCCGCCTAAAACGCAGCTCGATATTTTCGGCATTGCGTAATAGATATTTAAAGCGGCATTTACCGATGCCTCTAACTGCACTCTACATACGTACATTCATATTGGTTTTATCGATTTTGAAGGGATCAATTTTATAACCATAAATGTGAACCTGTCGCCGCTTCCGGCAAAAAGTTATTGTTATATATCGTCCTCCGGACACGATTGACGGGAGCCCGCGCCGGTATAGCACTCGTCGCATATCACTTATGAACGTCAAAATCTACGGACACATAACAAAACGAACACGATAAGGAAACACTGCGCCGCCAATAAAGGCTGCACGAAGTGTGTGCAAGTTTGATGGAATTAAAATGTAAAATAAAAGAATCAGGATGTATAGGCGGGCGGTGTGGCGTAGCATGGGGTGCGGGCGGCGGTGGTGTGCGTGCGGTGCGAACGTCTGTGTGCGGTGCTAGCACCCGGGGGGTGTGCTTAGCTTAGACAATTTTAGTTTAACGTGTCGCGAAATAATGCATAGCGGTAATATCGTATGCATAGCCTGTCACGGCCATAGGTTGTTTATCATGCGGAGACCCTTCACAAAATACACTTTTTGTTAGTTGTCATTTAAAATGCAGAAACTCATTTTGTTCGAGTCTTGAGCATAGTTTTGTAGACGGAGTCCGGGACAGTGACTTGTACAGATAGTACGGAAAATGTTTGAACTCGGAGACCGTTTACTAATTTAAGTAAATTGTCTATTTACGACCGGCGACTAAGGAACATCTACTATTATATTCGTATAGGCATGACGCTGCAAATCTCTAAATGACTAATGCTTTCAATTACGGCGCAGCGGCTTCTGCTTTCCTACATCTATATTCTATTATTATCTAACAAATATTGACGTAAGTAGTCGTATCCCTCACTGCTTACAATATAGCTTGGTAAAAGCTATTTGGTCATATTGACCAGATTTGTGACAACAATGGTAATGTAATAAGTGACGCGTGCCGAATCTTTCCGATCTCTGATCTACTTACATTTTTCTCCATAACTCATTAATAGACTTTCAGTTTATAAATTGCAGTCAAACGATAGAAAAATAAATAAAATCTAGGTACCGTTCGTTCAATATTCGAGTCGAATAAAAAAATGTAAAGTCGTACGTTTATTATTCGACTGTCAATTGGCGTGCGTGCACACTGGCGGGCGTTTTCTCCGGGTATAGCGTCTGTCATACAAAGAAGCTTTATTTCCGCCGGCCAGCCCGGTGTGCGCGTAGCCTAACGTCAGTTACTTGCAAAAGTTATCTCTTTTGTGCCCATCCAAATATAAAAGCATACTTGTCGCTTTTGTTTCGTCTTTTATGATACACCTTTTTTCAGTTTTAGCTTACCTAGTAAGTAACTAAACGCAGTAGTTTCGGATAAGTATAAGTAGGTAAGTACATGTTTTTTGTTTAATTAATTTATAATGAATAATAAACTAAATGCATAACGAATGGGTATTTATATTAAAATGAAAATGTAATAAAAGTAATACCTACCAACATATATATATGATTTTCAAGTTTCTACCTTTAAAAAAATCAAACCTTCATACAAACTTCCACCCCCCGTTTTCCCCCCTTAGGGGTCGAATTTCGGAAAATCCCGTCTTAGTGAGCACCTACGTAATAAAAGGAACCCCCATGCAAAATTTGAGACTCCTAGCATTTGTAGTTTCTGAGATTTCGTGATGAGTGAGTGAGTGAGTGAGTGAGTCAGTGATTTTCCCTTTTATATATATAGATAGATATAAAACTAACTAACATTGATCACAAGAAATTGTGACCGATTCTTGGCCGATTCGATGATTTCACATTTTAGCGCTTTCTGTAGTGATATTCAAAAGTAGTTAATAAAATAACAGACGCACAAGATACTGATCTTATAAGGGTTCCTTTTCCCTTTTGAGGTAGGTACGGATACCTAAAAACAATTAAAACTTCCTTGTAATTTCAATAGCGCGAAACCAGGCGGACCCATCAATTCTTTTTCCATAAAAGAAAAGTAAAGGTGAAGTATCGCATTTTCAAGTTATAAATCAAATACTGTACGAGAACAAAAACTTCTTTACATATTGTATAACCACGGAAACGAAGTAATAAAATTGCGGTTACAAAACAACATAATACAGTTAAGGGCGATCACATACTACAGACTTTTTAATCGGCGGACCAATGGCCGTTCAATTTCAATGCAAATTGACGACCCAGTTGGCACAATGGTCACCATGCCGGACTGCCAAACACAGGGTTGCGGGTTCGATTCCCGCCTCAGACAAGTATTTATGCTTAGATATTTGTCTGTGGTCTGGTTGTTTCTATGTATTATAAGTATATATTTACAAAAGAAAAGTATATAAGTGATATATCCGTTGTCTATCACCCATAACACAAGTCTAGTACTTAGCTTGGGGCTAGATGGCGATGTGTGGAATGTCCTGCAATATTTATTTATTTTATTTAATGCCAATAAAAAAAATTAAGTAAAACCCGGCTGATTTTTTAATCTAAACCACCCAGGGCGCCACCCAAACGCATACAAAAAATTCATTCAAATCGATCCAGCCGTTCAGTGACATATTCACGTACCGTAGAATTATAAATGAAAAGAAACACAATGTGTTTAAACGAAGGGGTTATAATACAAAAGGGGGTTGTTCTAGACGTCTAGGCAAACCACTTTTGTTCTACGACGTTTGGAAATTCGAACATTTCGTTCGAAGTTTTTGTATGAAACAGCTGATTTCCAAGTAAAAGTTCCCTCAGAGTTATCAAAAACACGTTCGAATTCAAAAAGTCGTAGAACAAAAGTTGTTCG
Source organism: Idaea straminata (assembly GCA_951213275.1). Classification (NCBI taxonomy): domain Eukaryota; kingdom Metazoa; phylum Arthropoda; class Insecta; order Lepidoptera; family Geometridae; genus Idaea; species Idaea straminata. Next base: position 16,182,705 of record OX577845.1, on the reverse strand, counting down.
CCAAGACGTCTAGAACAACCCCCTTTCGTATTAAAACTCCTTCGCTGAAACACATTGTATAATAAAAAAATACTTAGCCCTATTTTTGGAACTTTTATGTATTTTGTGTTTGTAGGAAATCATAGAGATATCATAGGAAGAGGATTATTTCTTGCTTCAAGAAACCGTTTTTTTTCTTTGTTGAAAAACAAACACACACTTGAACCTAACGTGGCTCAATAGGCAGCCATGTTGCCTTTATGCGATGTCTTCCATATAACCAGTAGACAAGTAGATTTCTCATCGCACAAAACAAAGAATATTATCTATAAGTACATAAGTAAAAATACAGAAAGCTAGGAGTTAAAGTTGCACACATTGGTGGCCTTATCGCTAAAATCGATTTCTTTCAGGTTTTTTTTTGTTTGCCCATCTATCTACTCAAGTCTTAAATATGTGTTTATCCTTAAATTAACCTAATGGAAACGTATAATACGTATGTATATATTAAGTATTCTTACAAAAAAACTAGAAGACGATCACGCCACTTATATTTTTGCCGGTCTAGTACATTCTAATATAGTTATTATTTTAATAAAGAAAAAAGATTTGATTATTTGTTTGTTTGAATTGAATAGGGTGCAGAGGAAGTGACCGATTTTGATGTTACTCAGTAAAAATAAAAAAACTTGGATCTGTCAATAAATTATTTAAATCAAAAATCCCTTTTAATCAAAAAAAGAATTTTCCAAATCGGTCCAGGCGTTTCCGAGTAATCGACGAACATACATAAAAAAAATATACGCGACGAATTGAGAACCTCCTCCTTTTTTGAAGTCGGTTAAAAATATTTTCTGAAGTCACGTGTTAGCCTCGATTTCGGGGATTTCGGGATAAAAATTAGCCTATGTCCTTCTCTACGCTATGGATTACCCTTGTATGCATTGTTCAAATCAATTGATCCGTTTGATCGTGGACGAGAAATAAAATCAAGAGAGATGTTGGCCTAGTGATACCTCGAGTTTCATTCCGAAGGGTTCGAATTCCAATAGACATTTCTTACCGAACATGGTTGTGCGCTAATTGACATAGCTTTTACGGTGAAGGAAAACATCGTGATGAAACCCCTGGCTTGGTTGGCTCCAGACGTGTTTACGAGTTTTTTTCTCTGCACACGGCTCACTAAGCTGAGAGGGTGATAGGAACAACCATTTGTACTTTTATTTTGTATTAGTTAATATAAGTATATTATGTAGGTATCTTAATTTAGGTTTTTATTAAATTTTAGTCATTTTTATTTTCTTTTAAGTAAATCTTGTATAATACTAACTAATAATAAAAACTGTTCCTCGAAAATAAAAATAAATCTTTTTATTAATTATTAACTTACATTGTTGCATTGATATTACAATAATAGTGAACGTACCAACATTTGTATCCTGTTACACAGGATGCTTTCGCAAATAATTACAACAGCGCAACAGCCCTTTACCTAGTGAACCGGAACCGCAAACAAATCTGACTATCTCGAACCAATATTACCTAACAGGCGTATGAAACGTAAACCAACGTGACGTAGATACCTACCAATCGAACGATATTAGCCAATCGAAATACCTCGGCCAAGAGTGCTCCTGAAATTTCCATTGTGAAATTCTTAACAAAGCCTCGAGCGGGGTGGAAAATTTGGAAAATTTCGATCGCACGAGGCATTGCGGCAATAATCTGACTTTGTACGGTATTTTGATTTCGGTTGTCCAGTATCTGCTGATCTAGTTGCCTGCTCTGCCTCTGCCAGGCGGTACCTCTATCTTAGGTAACCAGCAACAGTTGGAGTCAAAATTGGAGACCCACCGTAGAGGTCCAAACTGCTATTTAACCCCCGACGCAAAAACGACGAGGTGTAATAAGTTTGACGTATCTGTGTTTTTAGAATGTTTTCAACTCAAGCAAGTAGTATTTTCTAACTTGAACTCATAATTATAATTATATTTCAACACATATATTCGCGTTTTTTATTTTTGTTTTAAACCTGACGTTTCGGGAACTTTGCAGATCCCATGATCACAGGCAGACTGAAATAAAGATTCTAAGGTCTTGCTCGAGTTCAAGCTCAAAGTCTTTGAACTCATGATTTTTTTAAATAAAAATATTCCAATAATAGTAATTTCTAACTCTATGGTGGGTCTACAATTCTGACTCCGGCGGTACCTATACTCAATGATCCACTCATCGTCTTTGTTTTTCTTCTTCTCCGATGTCTGTCGATCGAAAGACTTGACCGGTTTTAATATCATTAAGGATTATTATCTGTACTAAACTTACCCTTATAATAGAATTATAAACTATTAAACGGGCAAATAATTAAAATGAAACGATCTGAAAGCTTTATTTTTTTCAAGTCGTAAAGAGATAAGTCACTACTAAAGTTAATAAAAACCGGGAATATTTTTTTGATATTTCGATAATACAAGCACCATTTTCACGAGTGGAGTTTTTGAGGGTATAATCACAGACGGCGAAACCAATAAAATCGAATTCTTTATTAGTCAAAATAATAGTGTTAGTTTAAACATTCTACGGTTCAACTAGCTGCGTTGCGCGGTTTCACCCGCGTCCGTCCCGAGCCCGTGGGGATATCGGGATAAAAAGTAGCCTGGTAACCAGCTATCTACATACAGAGTTTAATTGTAATCGGTCCAGCCGTTCTCTAGTTTTAAATTAGTGTAACTAACACTTAAAGATTTCAATATTTTAATCATTTGTATTTGTGAATTGAAGTACAGTATAACTTCAAGTTCATAAAAACCGGTCAAGTGCGAGTCGGACACGCGCACGAAGGGTTCCGCATTTGTTGTTATAGCGGCAACCATACATAGTCTGTGAAAATAGCTCTAGCTATCACGGTTCATGAGATACTTACAGGTAATAATATGGTCCCGTTTTTACCCTTCGGGCACGGAACCCTGAAATCTAAATAAAGCTAGACATTGTTTAGATCTTTCCCGAGACGTATGCTAATAATGAATCGATACGTTTTTAAATGCTTCTTTCATAACTCATTATGTTGAATAACGGCTTAAAATATCTTCCTAATTAAAACGTTCATAAAGGGAAAATTAAAGAATCAATACATTGTGTACGTAAGTACCTAACAATAGCTGCCAGTAATGTTTACATACAGATGTAACAACACAATAAGCGATTGTTTTACAAAAAATTTTGTTATTAATGAAGTTAATTCGATTTTTTTTTCTCTATTTCAGGTAAGTGGGCTACGTTTATTACAATAAAATCGGCATTGTTTAGAATACCGAGTCAAGTATCAAGGTAAGTACATGCGTTTCGTGGTATTAGCACAATGAAGTAAGTATACAATACGTGTTTCTGATATTGATAACAAAAACATTACCGGGAATCGAGGTAATTTATAATTTTCGCATTAAAAATTCCAATTTAGCCCATTTTTGATCCAAATCGGCCCAAAAATATGTACTCAAACCTACCAGTGATACCCATTTTTTTCCGAATCGGCCCGCAAATTTCGAAGTAGGTACAAACGGCAAGAAAAATTTAAGTGTAGTGGTAATTTACCTGTAGTGGTAATGACGGATTTACCATCAGGGTGTGTACCTTTCGACGCATAGTGCCAAATACGCAAAACTCCAATACATACTTTTTTGGCGTATCGCGTATTTAGATTCTCCTTTTCCTGAATGACCATGATGCTAGGTAAAGTACCAAAAACGCAAAACGCCAATATATACTTTTTTGGTGTATCGCGTAGGTATTTAAGTTTCTCCAATTCCTGAATGACCTTGATGTTAGTAGGTAAAGTACCAAAAACGCAAAAGATCAATACATAGTTTTTTGCGTATCGCGTATTAAGATTCTCCAATTCCTGAATGACCATGATGCTAGTAAGGAAAGTACAAAAAATGCGAAAGGCCAATACGTACATTTTGGCATATCGCGTATTTAGTTTCTTCAATTTGTAAATGACCATGTTGGTAGGTTGAAGCCAAGTGGTAGATTTTTTGAGCGGCTTTGAGGGACTGTGTTTTTGTCTAATTTTGAAGAAAGTAATAGCTTAGAAATAAATTTGTCACTATTTCTTATGCATTAACAACCGAATTTTTGAACGGATAAAATAATAATTTATAATTAATAATAGCAGAGAGAAAAAACCTTATTGTGGACATCACCAAGGACGTTAGAAAGCAGTGAAATCCTAATTCTAAGGATATCACATCAATAGGTGCAAAACTTCATGCGTCACCACCCCCCCCCCCCCTTTATTTTTCGAGGCAGTGACGCTCGACTAGTAAAATTTTTCCTGCCCAATAGTTAACCACTGCAGCATCTTTCGCCTCTACCAGGTCCTCCAATGTGCAGGTAGGTATTAGGTGCACCATGGCTCCACACTCGCATATCTCCTCAGTGCAATATACCACGATTTGCTCAAATTTAGTCTGCAACGCCCCACTTGAGTCCGGAGTCGCTTAAGTGACTGCCACTTAGGCCATTACAGATCGGAACCCGAAAGCCTCTCTTGCGGGCATCCCGCACCCTGCAATTACCAAAGAAACTTCGTTACGCGTGTGTAAATGTAGTTAAAAATGACAGCTTGAACATATAAATTACTTGACAGTTTCATAATTTTCAGGGCAAATGCAGGCCACAGACTTTTCAATCGGTCGATAGCTCGGCCACAGTCACATTTAAAGATTAAAAATACATAACTGTTTAATTGGCCGGTCACTGTTTGATTTAAGATTTTTTTTATTTAGTACCATGTTTCGGACCCATCACGCTCCCATTCACGTAATTAGGAAAACCGCGATTTCGTTTTCTACTTTAAAAAAAACGAACTATCACCTACACCTATTTCATGTCTATAAACCCTTGTTTGCCTTTAAAGCTCCTACTGACAATGTAACGTCTACTCTGTGACATATTCCTTAAACCTCGCACTACGTAAATATTTTTATGGATTGGATAGTAAAATAAATGTCCCCTTGGCTGTTAATTTTTACAACTCGACAACCATTAATTTTTATTTTGTTGTTGCATTAAGTTTACGCGGCAGGTTCGTCATGTTTGAGTAAACTTGTAGACATTTCCCTAATTAAACGATGTACTTACTAAGTTATTAGAAGGTATGTAGTTTAGTAACTTAGGTTTAGTTAGTACTTAGCTATTATTTTAGGAACTCATCTGTTTGACTGTATTAAGGTGAAATTAATCAATAAAATGTATATCTATATACTTCGTTCTCAGTACTTCCCACTTATATAGTTCTTTAAATGACAAAGCCATAATTAAAACTTCCTTTCACAGCGAACAAAACGTACGCCTTTCAAATTTCGAATTAAGAACTCTTGGCGGCAAAGTTGTGGGCCGCCATTTTGATTTTCACCGTTTCGCGGCACAAACGAATGCTCAAACTTAAAAGCAGCAAAAAGCGGCTTCCTATTAACACATTAGTCACACAAACGACAATGACAAACGAGTAAAAATAAAAACAGTTTTTCTGTTTAAAAAAAGGCACAAAAGTAACGTTCGACTAGGTGGTAGGGGTGAGTGAGGTGAAGCGCGGTTCAACGGCAAAGTTGGCTGCAGTGATCGGCAAGCCAGTTTCGGTAAAGCAACTTAAAAAAACCACCAAAACACTCTGCTTTTAGACTGTTCGAATATTTTAGGAGCCGCTTCACTTTTTCTACACGAAATATAGAAAAAACAACCAATATGAATACACTTTTGTGGAGTCGATGCCTTTTTTAATAAATCGACGATTAACTTTCTAAATTGTACACAGTAAAGGCAATCAAAACTCTCATTCAAATAATGTTACCTACATTATTTGAATGAGAGAGTAAGAAATGAAAAAAATAGTTTAGTAATAGCACGTTTTCTTCTTTACTAATTAATTCATTCAAATCCATTCATAGTTTGTTACAACTCTAATAGTAGTTGTAACAAACTACGAATGGAACTAGCAGTAACTACTTTGATGAATACACTTCTACCACATGAATCTTAATAAACTCAAGTGAAATCGTAGCGTCTTCACAAACTCAACAAGAAATCTAATCCAACGATCCAGGTCTAAATTGAACGCGCAATAGTAGGTTTAATATTTACTTCACTGGACCAAATCAAAAACATACTTATATAAATATTATTTACTATTATGACCGAAGTACAGTGAATATAAAACAACTTTTTTGATTCGATAAAGAGAAAAAACGAAAAGTCTTTTAAAGTGGAAAAACAGCAGGTGCTTAGGTATTTAAGTTTTGACGTGATAACGTCTTAATATAAATCGAAAAACACCGGCTTTCACAAAAAACATGTGACGTAATCGCTCACGTTTTTTGATAGATTTTTATTAAACAATATCCTACTTAAATACTATCCTAATTAGTTTGAAATCCATAAATTAGTAAATGTGCGATCGCCTATTGCTTATTTCTATGCAGTCTGAGTGACCAACAATTTGCTACTGTAATCCGCTTAAAGCTTACCCATTCAAAATGACAGTCGCAGTATATAAAGGGTGACGAAATACACTTTGCCCGACTCGGCGCGGTGATGGCACGCCGCTCAAGTCAAGTGGGCCAGAGGTGCCAAGATACGGCATGCTCCTTTGTCGGCAACGTTATGACACGTGACGACACAAAGTGAAATCCACTGCCGTAAACACATAATAATTAATACAGGAATCCTTTTATCCGCGGCTTTGTCCGCGTAGGGGATGAATTTTCTAAAATCTTTTCTTAGTTCCTACCTCATAATAACACTGGATGCCAAATTTTTGACCAGTTAGGTTTAAGCTAATTTAATATTTTTAAGTTTTTATAGTTTAATACTAGATACCGAGTTTCATCGCAATCGGTCCAGTAGATTTTGCGTGAAGGAGTAACAAACACACACACACACACGCACACACAAACTTTTACATTTATAATATTAGTAGGATTACATGACAACCAGTCAGGACTTTAAATTTTATATAGATGTAATAGTAGCCGACCATTGTATTTTTACAAAACAAATACATTTAATAAAGCTATAAATTCTCAACTCGCAAAGCGAACTTGAAATATGCCGTAACATTTCTTGATATTCACAATATTAATCTGAAAGCGCATAATTTCAAACAAAATGCAAAAGTTCGACTACATATCAGCGCATTGTGTGGTATTATTGGAAGCTTGTCCGTAGTGCCCGATGAAAATGATAAAAGAAAATAAAACACACGTAGAGATACAGGCGAGACTGTATCAAGGCATTCCTCATTATCACGCGTTTTAACTTCAACTGTATTAAATACTTGGCATTTGGCTTTTCCAGCACCTACGCCACCCATGGCTTGCCCAGCACCTACACCACCCACTCAACTTAGTCAACCGTGTTCAGAGGAAAGAACTCGTCTGGAGCCAACTAAGCTACGGTTTTCATCACGATGATTTTCTTTACCGTTAGAGCAATTTTAGTCAGCGCAAATATATTTTCGTAAGAAAAATTCATTGGTGCACGCCCAGCTTTGATTCGTACCCACGGCCTTCGGAATGAAAGTCGAGGAATCTACCACTAGGCAAAAACCGCTCATTAAATACTTAAAAGCTATATAATACGGTAAAAAGTTGTTAATGCTCGTAGTTACGGTAATTACGTTCGTGTCTGTGTGCGTGTGTTTTTTAATTTGTTTGCAGTTTAACCGAATAAGTTTGACGGTAGAGTGTAGGCTGTAGAAACTCGGGGGCAGCGCTCGCGGAACGCGGGGCTTACCGAGCCAACAATATTTCATTGCTTTCTTTATTATCTTCAAATTCATACTTTTATTATAAAGAGATGAGATTTTAATTACATTTGTAACTAGCTTTTGTCCGCGACTTAATTCCTCATATTCCTTTCTTAACCTTCATTATAATAGCTATATGTATGCCAAAGTTTACCCCGAGCTGTGCGTTGATAAATCAATCAATGTGGACTTTAGATTTTATAATTATAGATTAATAGCATCCTATTTATCGGTTTTGATCAACATTTATATGAGAATATCAGTTGTACTGGCAAACGTTGTTAGATTTGCAAAAAAAATTGAAAAATAAATAAAGAAAAATTAAAAAATAGATGTTCGATTACCAGATATTACACAAAAAAATTCATGTAAATCGGTTCAGCCGTTTACGTGGACATATTTTTTTATAAACAGGGTCATTGGTAGTTATACAAGCAATTATACAAGTTTTTAATATAATTATTGGTAAGTTACAAGGTATTTGTTAAGGTGCACAGAATTAGTCCTCAACGGATTGCTAGTATAATTACCAATAATCCTGTATAGGGATACATTGAATCTTTGGGAGACAGACAACTTTTACCGCGATATTCTTATCGGGACTTGGCGGTGTATTGTAGTAAATATTAAAGGTAAAATGTTTCTAGACGAACACAATAAAACTAGGTAAGTACTTAACTGTATTTAGCTGAAAGCTAGGTAGGTAAAGTAGGGCAGGAGCGTAAGATCTTGCGTAACCGTCTCTCGACCGACAACGAGTATCTTTTATTATTCAGTTTCATTTTCTTAACGTTCTCCGTGTAAATAATAAATCATCATTAAGTAAAACAGGTACATAAAGCGTTACTGTTCGTACATTATTTCAAATTAAATAAGTACCTTCACATATAAACAATGCGTAGGAAAAAAATAAGTAATTCCCTAAACTTTATTTGTAAAAGCAACATTTTGGGCGCGTGGCTGGTGAGGGGGAGGGGAGGACGCGGAGGGGTGGTTAGGACGTGTAACACAAATTATAAATTATAGGTGAACGTTATTTTTTCGAATACATATTTCATTTTATATTGTACGAGAACGCGGGGAGGCGTAGGGTGGGGGTTAAAATAAAGAGAAGCGCAATTGAATTTTTAATATTTCATGAAGAGGGCCGCGAATGGGGCCGAAGCAGTTTTAATGGGGTTACTGCGAGAGACTGTACCTCGCTCGACGAGCGTTCCATCCATGTCGACTGTGCCACGTCCGCGCCACGTCCGCGCCACATCCGCGCTATGTTCGTCACGGTTACCAACGCCACACGAACAAAATCACCTGCGAAATACGATAACCATTCATCAATATCAGCATATATGCATAATTTATCTAACGGAAAATTCATTATTGAATCACATGTAGGTGTTCAAGGTTCTTACTGGACACTCGATAAAAGAACCTGAAAAATCGTCCAGTTCTAATGCCTAGTTACCGTTAGCGCTAACAAATAGTGTCGAAGTCTCGTATTCAGTCAAAGAACGAACACATACCACAAACTTTTAAATCGGGCGATAGCCTGACCGTTAAACTAAAAACAAGAAAACTACTGACTCTTTACCATGGCGCGAGTTCGTGCTTAGGCCCCCAGTGGTGTACGCACCCGCAATTCTTAATAAAAAAATTACAAAACTAATAGAAAGAAGTCTTAGGTATTTCTTAATTTCTTTTTCTAATTGGAACGAAGTTCCTTATGGCGCGTTACGAAAGAAGGTGAGACGGAAAAAATTAAGACCAAAAGTTGTAACGACACTTTTTGATTTTATTACAATTCCTTCACTAATTAATCGAAAGAAACTTCGTTCCATCCGGGTGTCCCTTGGCGCCTCTCAAGTTTTTTAAATATATATTTATTTACGTCAGTAGGAAATCTAGTAAAAAAAATTTGAAACACAAAGTAAAAGCTCAAAGTTTGTGAGTTAAAATTTCTAGTCTGCGTTCTCTCGAAGAATGATCGTTTGTTGCATAGAGTACCAACACGTTCGCGTCCGTTTCGTCACCGTCAGCATGGCTACCTGACTCCTCTCGCCTTTCAACTCACTACTCCTAGTGACAAAACCGATCTGTCTGTCCACTCTGTCACTATACCGACGTCATCTTCTTTAAAACTATTCGACGTTAATTAAAACTGAGCGTCTTTTACCTTTTATTACAATTCCTTTTATGTTTGAGGAAATTTTTCGAGGTTTACCTTGTACCTTGTCGTTTCTCTTTCTTTTATTTTAGATTTAATTTCTTTAATCGTCAGTTGATCAGGAATGGTGAATCTCATAGAAGTTTAATACATTTTTCAAAGTTCTAGGTATTTAAGATCGGCGCGCTGATAAAAATATTATTCAAAATATACAAAAGAAAGCGGTTTCACCCGTGGAAAAATCGGGTTAAAAATAGCCTATGTCACTCCCAATCAATCAATGTATCCTCATACCAAGTTTCATCAAAATCAGTCCAGTAGGTGGACATATTTGTTACAAACATAAAAACAAAAAAAATGATCTACATAATATGTTAGTGTTTCTAGACGCAACTGTTGAAGCTGTTGTTCAGGAACCTATTCTTAAATTCTTTCAACCAATGTTTAATTGATGAATACTAATTAATGAGTGTAGTAAAAACTGAGATGTAATAAAACACTCATAATATTAACATCCGTAGAAATTAAACATTATTTAAAATTATGACAAGAATGCAATATGAACTTAATTGCTATGGGCTAAGGAAGAAATCCGATCTAGGAGACATTAGATTATGTCGCTACATTGTGAGTGTCGTCGCAATCGTTCTCCATTCACCAATACCTATTATAGTTTTGATACTCGACCATAAATATCCGGCCATGTATTATATTATGTTTACTTTTTAGTGGAAACAGTAATATAATGAAAGTTGCACTATTGTACCACACTTCGACGTACACAGCTCGATTGTTTTAAGTAATTAGCATCTATTTACGTTGTATGAAATTTCCTGTATTATATTACGGGCAAAAGGCTGGGTACTGTCATAATAAATTGGTTGTAGCTTTGTGATTCATTGTTGTTTGATTTGAACTTATATTGTTCCTATTGAAGTTTAATATTTTAAGATTAAACATACTCCTGCCTCGTTCTGTCCGGGCACCGCTCGGCACTTTCATAGATTACTTGATATTTATTTACTTTCGTTCAGTTCATAAGTGCACTTTCCAACTCCATTTCATAAACGATATCATAGTTTATTTTATCGTAGTTGTTTATACGAACGTTTCGAATAAGGTAAGTAATTAAGACAAATATATGAAAGAAGGGTAGTAGGTTAGGTAGGTATGTCGGTTTCGCAAGGTGATCAGGTCACGGGGTCTCTCGGACCTGGCGATGGCCCACATTGCCACAATAAGCTTCCGCCAAGCGCCACGCAATTAAGCGCAACACCAGACATAAAAAATTACCGAAACAAAAGCGAACGGCGGGTCTATCCCACCCCACTCTCCCCTCGGAGTTACAATTTATCATAGCAAATAAAAATACGCAGAATTAAAAAGAAAAGGACAAAGGAAGTAACGAGAGGGAGAGAGGATCGCTCCGCAGTTGAATGTTTCAAATATATTGCGTTTCGCCGCTGCGGCTGCGGCCGGTAGAGGGCGCCACGGTACCGAACAATTAAAAAAAGTATCGGTCGACTTATCCATTTTTCGGGCTATTGCCATTTGCCATGACCGATTTGCCTTTTTCTTACATGTTTTGTGTTTTTTGCTAATAGATGCAAATTGACTGACAGTACTGACCAGTACGCGTGCTATCCATGCTACGTGTCGATCGTAGTCGTGCGTGCTACGCGTAAGACGCTGGAAGTTCATGCAGTATCATGCTACAATATTTTTAAAAATGCTACTTTGTGTTACGTACCAATTGTAGTCATGCCTACGTATAGTAAAACCAAAAAAAATCATGATTATTTTATTTATTATACCTCACAATTCAGGCAACAATTATTGTTTTATTTAATATACAATTAACAAATTGTTATAAATAATAACCCTAAATTATGTGACAGAAATTAATATTGCAAACATAAAACAACCCTATTAACAATATATTAAGTATGTGTAACATATCCTATAAAATGGAGGGCCTAAATAGTGCTTATTAAATACTTATAAACTAACTTAAGTTTTTAATATACAGGTACATTATTTATAATTTAATAGCTTTTGCCCGCGACTTCGTCCCCGTAGAATTAGTAGAAAAAGGAATCACCTTGCCCCATACAAACTCCCCCCCCCCCCTTTGCACCCCCTGAGGGGTAGATTTTTGGAGAATCCTTTCATATCGGATGCCTACGTCATACAAAGAATACACCCTCAAAGTGCGTTGATCCGTCAGTCAGTCAGGCAGTCAGGACAAATAATTTTATATGTATAGATTAACAAACTTAACTCGTGTCCCTGGAATATAATTTAGTTAATTATTTTTCCAGTGTACCAAATTATCGCCAAATGTCGTCATGGTGGCTATCAAATATTCTTTATTGCCCCCTTAATAACTGTAATAAATTATTAACCTCTAATCAAACTATACGATAATTGTGCTTGTTATTAATTATTAATGGACGGGCACGAAGCCATTTTGCTTGTTATTTTTTTTAATGTATATTTTTTTATGGTTTTATTTTAATTAGTATTAAGGTTTGGTAGTTTAAGGAAGATAAAAATACTTAGATTATAATAATTACTATAATTTTAACCCCCAACGCAAAAAGGACGGAGTGTTATAAGTTTGACGTGTCTATGTGTGTGCCTGTCTGTGGCATCGTAGCTTCTGAACGGGTGAACCGATTTTTATTTAGTTTTTTTTTATTAGTCACAGGACTTCCACTGCTGAAGATAGACCTTTCAATTCTAAAGCAATCGATCGTTAATCCCCTGCCTCTTAAAAAACAAACCCAATTGGGTCTATTAATAAGCTGCTACTGGGTCACCAGTGCCTTGTGTCCAATTTGAATTGGTAATACAGTATCAAAGCCCAAAAACAAAAAAGTCGTTGGTGTAGTAACGATCTTCTATCTACTGAAAAATTCACAGCACAAAGATCTCCAATAATCCTTGAAAAGCCACCTAGTTAGAACGTCTCTTCATTCTCAAAGAACATCTCCAGCACCAATTAAATATGTTTTTTTTTTTCAATTTGAAAACGAACTCAATGGGGTCTTCTAATTAAGCCGCCAGTGCCTAGTGTCACAGTTTTGAATTGGTAATACAAAATCAAAGAGTTGTATGCGGCTTCAACTTGGATATCGACATTATTCGACATCGTTTATTGATCACCGGTGCCCAATTAGTTGTCGATGTCGACTTGTTGTGTCTCCTCGAGTTTTCTCATTACAGTATTGAAGGCTTTATAGACCGAGATCCCGGAAACCGCCGAAATTCCGTGATTTTATAAAATAACTAGCAGCGCTCCACAGTTTCACCCGCGTAACTCCCGATCCCGTGGGAATATCAGGATAAAAAGTAGCCTATAGCCTTCCTCGATAAATGGACTATCCAACACAAAAATTTGACAAAAACAAAAAAGAAAATTTTTTTTTTTAATTCGAACCAGTAGTTCCTGAGATTAGCGCGTTCAAACAAACAAACAAACTCTTCAGCTTTATAATATAAGTTTAAATTTCTCAGCACATGCCTCCAACACAATTATGAACGATGTACAATTATGAAGGTCAGACCATAATGGCTTCGACACTTATCAGGTAGCAAAGTCAAGAATCAAACCTGATAATTTTGCAAAAAAGAAATCAAAAGGGTTGCGGTTTCGATTCCCGCCTCAGACTTATTAAGTATTTATTATTAGATATTTGTCAATGGTCTGTTTGTTTCTAAGCACTGTCGGTATATTTTTACAATAGAAAAGTATATTTGTAATATAGCACCCATAACACAAGTCTAGCTTAGGGCTAGATGGCGATGTGTGGAAACTACCTGATAACTCTCCAAGCCACTATGATCTGAACTACATAATTGCATATCGTTCATAACTGTGTTGGGGACATGCGCTGAGAAATTCTCAGCTTTATGAAATCACGAAAGTTCGGTGATAGGCGGGATCTTGGTCTAATCGCTTTTTATACGCGACTTCGTCCGCGTAGGTTTGCATTTTCCTATATCGTTTTTTGCGGACGCCTACGTTACAACTTTAGTTTCTGTACAATAATATGGATTCAATATAAATTTGTATGAAAAGTTTGCATACTTATTATTCACTAGCTGCGCCCCGCTGTTTCACCCGCATAAGTCGCAATCCCGTGGGAATATCAAAACGAAAAGTAGCCTATAGCTATTCGATAAATGGACTATCCGACACAAAAATATTTTTTCAATTCGAACCACAACGCGCTTTCAAACAAACTCCTCAGCTTTATAATATTAAGTATAGATATAGATTTAAAAGTAAGTGTGTCCGTCAGTGATTATGCCTACCTGTATAATGTATTCCTACACATTCTGTATGTTAAAATTAGCCCGATCTATCTATTAGTTTGAGCTGTACGTTGATGTATGACTCAATCAATCAATTAGCCAGGATTTAGAATTTAATATTTAGAAATTATTAAACTACTAGCTGTGCCGGCAAACGTGGTTTTGCCATATAAAAAAAGTATACAAATCGGTGCAGCCGTTTAGGTGGAGTTTGGCAACTAACACCGCGATACGATTGACATCAATATTTATAAGATACAGCCAACGTCACTCAATTGTTTTGCCTTCCCGGAACCTCTGCATTAAAACTTGAATTTATGATAGATTATTTTTTAATTTTTCTCTCCTTAAGAACTATCTTCGTACTTCAAGGAATAATCTAAAAAAATAATTAGCGAAATCGCTTCAGCCGTTCTTGAGTTATGCTTGAGCGATTCATTTTTATATTATAGACTAGCTGCGCCCCGCGGTTTCACCCGCGTAAGTCCTGATCCCGTAGGAATTGACTCTAGAAAACGTTTGTATGGGAAATAGAAAAGGCCTTTCAAACCTTCCTCCACCACGAACATTTCAACACTAAGATAAGATAAATCCGTTCAGCCGTTCTCGAGTTTTAGTGAGACTAACGAACAGCAATTCATTTTTATATATATATATATATATATATATATATATATATATATATATATATATATATATAGATTAAGCTTTCTGTTTGTTTACGCCCTCGCGGTAAACAGTACCGCTCAAAAGTCGGTTTTCTATCTACGAAAACTCGCAGCTCAGTTTATCCAGACGTATTGACGAGTTCTTTCCTCTGGACACGGTCGACTAAGCTGAGAGGGAAGGTGCTGGGCAAGCCTACTCCGTCTAATATGTATTTAAGGAGGTTGGTAATGATATTCCTTACACATTGTCCGCGAAGTAATTATTTCGATTAGTTTTTTAGAGTTCCACCGAAAGGGTAATAATGGGACCCCATTACTAATACTTCACTGTATTTCCGTCTGTCTGTGACCATGCTGTATCTTAGGAACCGTGATAGCTAGACAGTTGAAATTTTCGCAGATTATGTATTTCTGTTGCCGCTATAAAATATACTAGAAACAGGAATAATATAATTAAGTAGGGCTCCCATACAACATGGTACGGAACCCGGAATTGGTGCGCGAGTCGGACTCGAACTTGGCCGGTTTTTTAGTCTACCTATTTGCGAGTGGATTAGGGTAGCAAGGCGTTTTGGGTACATCTTTGCGAAAGATGCGAGTGACGATTCGATGAACTTGTATCGATGTTTTGCATTGAGGCATCATGTGGTTGCTCCTTTATTTCCATACATTTTTCTTGATATGTGACATCGATGTGCGACGTGAAATCTTTCTCACAATCCTTATACTATCCCTACTGATATAACCCTGTACTGGTAGGGATACTTGGGGTTATTTTTCTAATTATCGCTTCCCGTTGGGTATGTGGAACGTTCTCCTCCATATATCCCCACACAATTGTAGGGAAGATCAAACAAAATTTACGGAATACCGCGTGTTATATATTAGAAAGTTGCCTATCATCAGACACTTGACAAATAATGACTTTCAAGACAGTCTAAGTGTGATAAAAACCCGTCACCGGGATTCTATTCATGTTGTTTGAAGTGGAGGGGCGTTGTGTAGTGCAAGGTGGTAGTAATTCGCACGAACAGAACAATACCTTATCACAACGACGCGACGTAGGGCAGACGTATTATTCCGACGTTTTATGACATAGAGTAACATCGGTAAATTAAAATTTTATAAAAAATATATTAATATACTAACATCTATTTTTGTGAAAATCTGTACTACCCTAAGGGATTTGATGTGAAGTTTATGAAAATATACATTTTGTACTTGTTTTTTCTTCACAATCGCCGTAAAATTGAAAAAATTACGATATTTTACCATTAACAAAAAAAATATTTATTTTTTATTTTATTTATTGGAACGATGGTCCTCATCGCGGCTTGGCGAGAGGGTCTAGCCGAAAAAATGGTTGTCTGTAAAGTCGGTTTACGGACGATAATTTTACTCGATAACGTCATAAAAACTTATTGTAACGTAACGCATGACGTCACACTTTTTTTGATAGCCGGTGTTCATCGATTTATAAGACGTTAACATGTCAAAAAATGTTTTTTTCTCGTCCATTCCGCTCCACTGCAAGCAAAAAGCCCTCTCTCTCCGCTTTCCACTGTTCCCTGTCTAATGTCAGCTGGGCCCTACACTGCCAGAGTCGTCCCGCCATATCCTGGACCTGCCGCTGGCTGAGTCGCACGTGCCTGAAACGTACGTGCTCCACTTTAAAAAAAACTAAATATTTCGTAAAAATAGGGAAAACTACTTAAAAATAGGTCGTTATATTATTTGTTATTTTGTCAAGGTTTTTAAAAAAACACTTTATTGGCCCTTATTACGCGCAGGTACCTTAGCAAATTGAACTCTATGGTGGGTTATTACTTTTGTTTATATTCTTATACCATACTTGATTGTACAAAAAAGTAAGTTTTTCATATACAAAAACAATGGACCTGAGAGGGAATATAAAATAGGACGAAGCTGGAATAAAAAAGAAATTTAATTTTAGGACGAAGTAAGCTAGTTGTTTGGGACGACCCAGGCTTTTTTTATGTGGGACAAAACCCAGTGGACCGAAGGAAGAATAAATCTAAATCTCATTTCTGTGTTGAGGTAAAGTAGAACTTCTGTTGGCACATTTTAATCTTTGTTTGTGCATTTGTATCAATGGTTTTCACCCTTTTCTGTCTTTTGTTTGAAACACAGGTGATGTCGGTGAACGCAGTCAATACCCTTATTGGAAATTATTTGTTTTTATACGTTTGTTTGTTATTACCAGACTGCAAGGAAAAGGTTATGTTTTCGCGCCTATCTTTGTACGTTTGTTTGTAATATTGTTTATTCCCTTTTAAACTACTCGATAATTTCTTTCTCGTTTGACGACCCAGTTGGCACAGTGGTCACCATGCCGGACTGCCAAACACAGACTTGCAGGTTCGATTCCCGCCGCAGACAAGTATTTATGCTTAGATATTTGTCTGCGGTCTGGTTGTTTCTATGTATTATAAGTATATATTTACAAAAGAAAAGTATATAAGTAGTGTATCCGTTGTCTAGCACCCATAACACAAGTCTAGTTACTTAGCTTGGGGCTAGATGGCGATGTGTGGAATGTCCTACAATATTTATTATTATTATTTATTTATGTATTTGATCTTTAGATTAGTCTCATTAGGCCACGTGTTCTTAGATAGGTGACATAAAAAAATTACATATGGGTGTTGCTAGATTTCATTGTTTAAGGTGTTTTTTTTTAATTTTCTTTTCTATACCTAAGTGAAAAGTATTTGACTTTACTAGGTTTATTCTGTTTTACATTCGTAGAGACTATAGACACTTAATGCCATAGCCCACAACTAATAACGCCTGCCACATAAGATTCACAGCCAAAAACGATTGATTTTTCTTTATACAATCGGAAAAAAAATCATTAAAACATCTTATTATTAATTTTTATCACATAAAAATACACTTACGAGCAATATTTTGAGGGTAATTAAGCTATGTTCCTTGGATGTGGGGATGCGACACGGGCAGGATACTAAAACAAAACGTATAGTTAGACGAACAAGAGTGGTCCTCCTTTCACACACCCCAGCCAAGTAGCGCGACATCTTAAGTGGTTCTACTTTAGCTTCTATTATTATATTGTAAATAAATCATGACGGTAGAAAACAATGAGATTGTCGGTATATGGCCCTAGAAAAATCTTGAATACGTTTGATACATCGTTCTCGATCGGATGTAGCGATGTCTTGCCAATATGTCTATTATGACATATGAAACAATAAAATAAAAAAAGATTAGTATTTATGTAGTATATCCGTTGTCTAGCACCGATATCACTAGACCAGTTAGCTTGGGGCTTGATGGATGTGTGGAATGACTGACTGACGGATCGACGCACAGCTTAAACCGCTGATCGTAGAGACCTGACCACTTGGAGGGTGTGTTCTTTGTATGACGTAGGCATTCGATAAGAAAAGATTTTCCGAAATTCTACCCCTAAGAGGGTGAATGTCTTCGGTGAGGTCCTTGGTCTATTTTCGACTTTAACGCGGACGAAGTCGCGGGCAAAAGCTAGTATTTATTTATTTTATTTGGTAAGTGAAGTTACATTTTTGTACAGAGTCCGCGTTATAAAATAAAAAGTAGTAAATAAACGCATCGGCACGTAGTTGAACATTTAAGTATAATAGTGTAAATGACGTCGAGAGTTCACAGAACAGCCACTGTAGCTTTGATCTTTGTACACTACGAACCTCTGAGAGGCTACTTCCATTACTGTATGCAGATTTTATACTTTGTGTCATTTTTGTGCGAGCGGCGAGGCACGGGCGGCGGCGTGTTGCCTGCCGGCAGCACACCACCCCAGACGCGGGCGGCGGTACTTAGCTGATGACTTATTAACAGTGCATTCTTCAGAGGTGTCTGGCTGCCGTCAAGTTTAATGACGTGGCTACGCCCGTGGAGATGCTTTTCGATTTCGTACCTTCGAGAGTGTCCCACTTTTGTGACAATAGCCGCGCACTGTGCGAGCTAGCTTTTCGGTGTTTTAATTATTATGATGTTTACTTTTGTGTTGGTTTTCTCTTTTGTAGGGCCTGTTTCTTTAGATTATTTTCGGGTGTTCTTTTAAGATATTTTAACTGACAAAATTTGATTTGGTTTTTTATATTATTTAGTCACCGGATCACATATTAAGACATGTTAAACTTGTATGTTACATGTTCATAAATAACTAGCAGCGCTCTGCGGTTTAACCCGTATAACTCCCGATCCCGTGGGAATATCGGAATAAAAAGTAGCCGATAATGCTTCCAAAGAATCAATGTATCCTCATACAAAGTTTCATCAAAATCGGTCCTTAAGTTTCGGAGCCTATTCGTTACAAACATGAAAACAAAAAATATTTTCTCTTCATATTAGTATAGACAAAACATATTTATTTGTTGATTATAAAGTGCATCCGACCGCGACGCGACGACAGAGCATTGCCTCGATCTATGTTTATATTCCTAGATAATATCAGAATAGAACGCTGACAGACATTCAACAAAAACACTCGCCTTAATTAACACCCTAAAGCAATGAATAGTAAAAACGTATCGAAGAATTAACCTTCACAAAGCAGCGTAAGAAATGAAAAGGAAAAACTTGATGAATGGAGTTTAACGACAATTTTATTAGGGTTGTGTTCCTTCGACGGTAAATTACAACTCATTCGTGCACAGATACAGTCCGATACGAGATTTTCTTTTATTGTGTGGAATTGTGTTGTTATTTTTTTCAGTATAATAACTCCGGTCGTGTTTATTGCAGCTGACAACCCTAGCCGGCTTAATTTCATATAACGTAACACGCCACTTGGAAATCTGCATTCAGATTCTTATTTTTTTAATTTTTAAAATCGTATTTAAGGGATAATTGTTTAAGACTGATTGTGAGTGAGAGTTGTGCTTTTAAATTTGTTTATTAGGGTTCCTTAAAAACCCGGGACCCTATTACTGAGCCTCCACTGGTTTTCCTTCTGTCTATATGATAACTAAACATTTGGAATTTTCACAGATGATGTATTTCTGTAGCCGCTATAACAACAAAACTAAAAACAGGATCTAGTGGTACGGAACCCTTCATGCGCGAAACCGACTCGCACTTGGCCGGTTTTTATAGTTTAGTTTTAATATGCGGGAATGTCAATTCTGATCAGATAGACGGAAGTTTTAAAATCTCTAACTTTCTAAATACATTTAGATTCAGCTGGAATTCAAACTCCTTCGAATTGTATCTCTTTCTATGCAGAAAGTAGAGACGCATACTTTTTGTAATAGGTATCTTATACCATACAAAGTCACCAACACATTCCCTTCCCCTACAAAACAAATACAACATAAAACTACCCTCTGAGAGCGGTGTTGGCTAAGTGGTAGATACCTCGACTTTCATTCCGAAGGTCGTGGGTTCGAATCTCGGCCGGACGTGCACCAATGTATTTTTCTTTAGAAAAAATTATGTGCGCTTATTGACATTGCTCTTACGGTGCAGGAAAATATCGTGATGAAACGCGCGGCTTAGTTGGCTCTAGAAGTATGGACAAATTCTCTCCTCTGGACATGGTCGACTAAGCTGAGAGGGTAGTAGGTGCTGGGCAAGCCCACTCCATCCTCACGTAAAAAGGACCCAATTAAAAAGTCTAATTGTGGAAAACAGCCTGTATACAAATACAAGTAAAACTACCATCTTGGAACTTAAAACGTTTCTCACTAGAACCATTAACATAATATAACCTAACAGAAATATTCTAATAACAAAAACATAAGGTGGCCCGTACATGCATACAGAATTCCCTAGAAGTCACATAACGTAACAATACACAACTTGTAACATTCGAAATATGTCGTCAAACGTTATCAGGGGGTAGTTTTGTTAAAAAATTGTTCACTCCACACGCGATGTGGGTATTACTATACATCTCAACTTTAACAAAGTGTTGACGTTTACTTACAATGTTATAAAGTGTGAATTTATAAAGTGTGACCATTGAAGTGTGATGGTGTTTTTTTTTTAAGAACTTGTGGATTTTTTGGCATTTAGTCCTTATGAGAGTTAACACGTGAACTGAACATAGAGGTGTAAGAATAATCCGAGATGTGCATTTACACCTTAGATTACATATTAAAACATGTTAAAATTAAATAATTAAAATTCGACCACGAAAGCATCGGCGAGACAACCTCGAACGCCTCAAACTAGCAGCGTGGCCGGAGCTGCACAGAACTGCGACCAATGTAGGGAGACGGGGGCGACCCTTGCCTAGCAGTGGACACCTGTAGTCAGAGAAAAAATAACACCAATCAATATCGCATAATTTCGTAAATAACAGTGCATAGTAACTTATGAATTAAAGCAGTAGTATTTCTCCGCGCGACGTTGCAATGGACTTTAATTAATAATTCGTACAGAGATTCCTATGCTATGCAGTAAGACTTAAGGTAAATTCACATCGCAGTTTCTTTTTATCCGACGAAAAACGAATATATAAGTATAAATATAAAAAGTTTATATTCATTTTTGCTTTTCAGTTTTTTCCGAGGTTTAATTTTTTTGCTATTGTTGAGCAGCATCATTTGCGACCACTTGTTGTCGCGCATCTTGCTCATCGCGTTTACATTACTATATATAGTGTGTAATAAAAACCATGTACCTACCTAATTTCTCTTAGGTACCTACTAGAAGGTACCACCAAGGCAAAACTTAAAAAATTGCAAAGAAATTGAAAGTATTCCTATTTCATAGAAAATTTAAGAAATATCCAGTGAGCCCTTAAGTAAATAGTGGTATTTATTTGTCACATTTTGAAAATGTGACGAATGTGAAATATTTTTCAAATTTTTCCCAAATAACAGTTTTTTTGCCTTATTTTTTCATTTTTATATTTTCACATTTATACATAAAAAGACCAGATTTTTGGTATCCACTGTCTATATAATGTGTTTTAGCGAAGGGGTTCTAATACAAAAGAGGGTTGTTCTAGACGTCTAGATTAATAACTTTTGTTCTACGATTTTTGTAAATTCGAACATTTTTTTTGTTTTGATTTTTGTATGAAACAGCTGATTTTGAATTAAAAATTCCCTCAGAATTATCGAAAAAATGTTCGAATTTCCAATAGTCGTAGAACAAAAGTTGTTCGCCTAGACGTCTAGAACAACCCCCTTTCGTATTAAAACCCCTTCGTTGAAACACATTGTATATTGTAGCCTTTAAATATTCCTGAGCTAAATTTCATACAGTTAATTAAATTGAAACACTGTCGCTCTGCGTTCTAGGAAGAGGTCTCATTATTGAGCACAAAATAAACGTTAATACGATAAAATAAAGTTTTTGTATGAAAATTTAAAATCATCTTTAGTCTTAGTAAATTAAATCTCTCTGTATCTGATTACTATGAACAAAGTACCTAATACCCAGCATACTTCTAAATACTAATTATCTTTAATGGAAATTTAATCGAAGTTAATAGTAGCACTTTAATTAATAGCTTTTTATTGGTTAATTAAAAATTTGTAATTTTAAATAGGTTTTTTAATGAAGCCACATTTTAATTATGTAATTTTCTTATCGTGATTCTAAAACACACGTTAAAAGTATGCATAAGAGTATAATATGTAATTATATACATACTGGTCAATCTTTATGCAAGTACCTAAATATAAAATTCACAGTCCAATGGACAGAACGTGCTAAAATTTTACATATTATGACCGTTGGAATCTGTTAAGAAAGGAGTTTGAAAAATGTTACTCGACGCGGACAAACTGATACTGCAAATTCGGCAACATTTTAGGATTCCGTACCTGAAAAGGTAAAAAAAGGAACCCTTATAAGATCACTTTCTTGTCTGTCTGTCCGTATGTCACCACCGTTTTTTTTCAGGAACGGGTGGGCCTAGCAAATCGAAATTCATACCAGATACTGAGGTCTATAGTCCCTATTAGGTGTATAAAAATCAAGGTCAATAAAAAGATATGGGCAAATTTACATTTTTGTAAAAACTTGTAGGTACCATAATTTACCTTAATTTTTTTATATTTCATATTTTCCCTTTACTTGTGCTATAAGACCTTGCTTTTAACCAAAATTAACAATTCCAGCTCAACCGGAAGTACCCTATAGGTTTTGGGTCGAAAACCTATATGGTAGTTCCCGTTGACCTAGAATCACGAAATTTGACATAAAAGCAAGGTCTTACAGCACAACTAGAGGAAAAAATCCAAAAAAACAAAAATAAATACATTGTAAAACCAATCTAACTTGACCCTTCCAAACGCCCAAACGAAATTGGGGTTAAGTTAAATTGGCACTTACCATACCACGGCAAGGGTAGAAAAGAGAGTTGAAACTAATGTTTTTTTTTTAATACTGCCTTGCAGACTTCAATGATGAAATTAGATAAATCTCTAGTTACTAGATAGAGGTATTTAGTAACTAGATAGTTGTTCTCTAATTACTAAAAATTTGTCACATAAATAGAGACACATTTCTAGTAATTAGAGACAAATCTCTAGTAATTAGTGATATGGTGAAAAATTAGGACGTGTAATTTATTATTCTCTTTAGTTAGAATATAATAATAAAATGAAATAGTAATTTATTAGGAAAAAAAACAGTAAACAGAAAATTATTTGTTGTGAATCTGTCCCCAACTTCCAATTACTGTCAATTTGAGTGTAATTACATAATTTAGTTGGCTTTTAAATTCATTAAACGATACATGGTTTTATTGAATCCTATCTTTTTCTGTCGTGATGCCCTAAAGCGCCTAGTTCAGGTATTAATACAATTTTAAGCCCAATTGGGGTTACAACTTGACAGAAATATTCGTGCGAAAACATTAATTTTAAAAAAATCCGCAACATTTGATTATTCCTACCGATTTGTTCACAGTCTATTAATGAAAGAAATAATTTTACTAAGGAATTAATTTAAAATATTCTACTTCATTGTTTTCCATTTTAGAAATAAACAATTGTATGAAATATATACGTTACCACTATGCAAAAAACAAACAAACGCAACGGTCTACTGACTACAATCGTCGACTTTCACATAAATTGCAATCTGTTGGTTTAACATTTTCTTTTATATACATACATTTGATATATTCAGTGGAAGGTACTAAGTACATATTATTAAATTCTGTGGTAGAAGTCTTTCGTATTTCACGTATAAAGATGTACCTAATTCAGGTAGGTTACGCTGAGTGCTGCGTATTTTCAATAATTCAAAAGCGATACTATATTTTTTATTCCATTAACACACTTTATTGCACCATAAAAACAGAACGCAAAATGATTACATACAACAAAAACAAAAATAAATTCTAACTTATAACTACTTATATGCTAAAAGAAAAGTTATATCGAAATTAGTTATATCTATTAGTATTAGAAAAAATATATAGCTTTTAGTCAGGAATTAATTATAAAGCAAACAAAAACTGTAGTTTTTTGTTCAAATTGTAAGATTTACTCACAGGATTTGGGGCTTTTATTGGGTAAGTAAAATATATAAACACGAAGAAAAAAATTTTACTTGATCGATCTCTAAGAGTAAGTCTCTCATACTTTGACCGGGATTCGCAAATAGAAATAACAATTGAATACGTCCACACATGTTAAGACAACCGGATGATGATGCGATTGCTAAGTCAATATTTAGCAATTAATATAATTCAGCATTTAAATCTACTATCAACCCTCATGCTTGACGAGTGACTTAGTAACATATTTGCTAAGGATTTCCAGGTCGGTTCAGCCTGTGGGGACGTATTGAAGTATCAGTACATATAGTCGGAGATCCCTTTAAGAACGACCTTCATCGAGCTGTTAATAAATTGCAAACGGGTTGCCTAAAAAAATTCAGTCCAGAATATGGATAATTAACAATTTAATTCTTTATTTTGTTTTTAGGGTTCCGTACCTCAAAAGGTAAAAACGGAAACCCTTATAGGATCACTTTGTTGTCCGTCTGTCTGTCTGTCTGTCAAGACCTTTTTTCTCAGGAACGCGTGGAGGTATCAAGCTGAAATTCATATCAAATACTCAAGTCTATGGTCTCTTGGAGCTGTGAAAAAATCAAACTTCTAAGTCAACGCGATCAAAAGATACTCCCTTTTATGCCGCAAATTTTCGACACTCGCAAGGGAATCAAAACCTACAGGGTACTTCCCGTGAACTCAGAATCTTGAAATTTGGTATGAAGCAACGTCTTATAGCAGAGATATAGGAAAAATTGCGAAAAGTATACATTTTTAGTTATATCATATAATAAAAATATTTTTAATAATTTTAAACTTACTACCCCTTTCCTCATGAACGCGTAGTGGTATTATATTGAAATTCATATCAAATACTCAAATCTATAATACCTTTAAGCTGTAACAAAATCAAACTTCTATGTCAACGCAATCAAAAGAAACAGGAATTAAAACCGCATATTTTGAAACTCGCCACTACTCGCAAGGGAATCAAAACCTACAGGGTACTTCCCGTGAACTCAAATTGCGAAAAGCATAAATTTTTAGTTACATCATATAATAAAAATATTTTTAATAATTTTAAACTTATTACCCCTTTACTCATGAACGCGTAGTGGTATTATATTGAAATTCTTAACAAATACTCAAGTCTATAATATCTTTAAGCTGTAACAAAATCAAACTTCTACGTCAACGCAATCAAAAGATACAGCAATTAAAGCCGCATATTTTGAAACTCGCAACTACTCGCAAGGGAATCAAAACCTAAAGGATACTTCCAGACGACCTGGAATCTTGAAATTTGGCATGAAGCAACGTTATAAAGTACACATATAGGAAAAATTCCGAAAATCTTAAATTTTTAGTTACATCACATAGTATATTTTTTTTAATAATCATAAACTTACTAGCTGACCCAGCAAACGTTGTTCAGCGATTAAAAAAAAAAAAACAGATGTTGGCCGATTCTCAGACCTACCCGATATGCACACAAAATTTCATGCAAGCGGTTCAGCCGTTTCGGAGGAGTTTGGAAACAAACACCGCAACACGAGAATTTTATATATTAGACTTGCTGACCCAGCAAACGTTGTTATGCGATTAACAAAAAAAATAAAAAAATAGATTTTGGCCGATTCTCAGACCTACCCGATATGCACACAAAATTTCATGCAAATTGGTTCAGCCATTTCGGAGGAGTTTGGAAACATACATAATGTTTTCATATATGTATTGACAAGGTACCGTCAGCTTTCCACATTGTTATGTTATGGATTTCATTTAGCAATAAAAATACCATAACTTTTACTTATATACCTACAGGTTTGTACGGAACCCTCGGTGCGCGAGTCTGACTCGCACTTGGCCGGTTTTTTTTAAATCTTGAACTGGTTTGTTTATGAGACAAATTTCATATCAGTCGAAGTATGAAGCCTATAGAATGTGCAAACGTAGGCAGGTAAATCGATACTAGTCATTTGCACTGGCATGGTTTATGAATTAAAGTTAAGTTAAAATAAAGATTATGTATTGCATTGGTACGGAATTTGTCTATTGACAAAACTAGTGAAAAGTCTAAAAAAATATATCTTTCTGAACTGAAACAATTTTTTTGCAATATATTGACTGACCTATTTAATTTGATATAATACTTTTCATTCATTAAACAGCTCGATGAAGGTCGTTTTTAAGGGGATCCCGTACTAATATATATTCTGTGCTATCAATTCAATATATACGCGACCGAGCCGCATAGCTTGCGTTGGCTGTGTCGCGCTGCGCGTGTCAACCTTAGGTTCACGCTTGCATATAAATCATTAAACCTAAGAGCCCTTTTAATTAACCATTGTTTTAACACCGTTTATAATACAAAAGTAAATCTAGTTTGTGATATCGGAGAATGTTAATGAATTTTTTGTACTTATTGAAGAACTACAATCGACTGTATTTTATGTTAATTATTTTGCTCTTTCTTTTTGTGTATCGTTGATAAATGAGTTTTCTTTGGAAGATATTTTGAAATTGTGAATCACTTTGTATTCTTGATTAAAATAGAAAAGCGTGACCAAGGTATTACGTCCGTGCTTCTAACATACATTTATTTTAATAATAAGCACTCAAAATATCGTAAATAATTTACAGTAGGCAATGAGAACTTGATCCAATAAGAGAAATAATCCCATAAACAGTAGGCAAGTGCTAATAAAGGCCTAAAGTTCTCACATTCGATTTAAAAAAAGAGAAAAAGAGGAGGTAGTTAAATCACTTTCCCGAGGCATAATAACCCGATTTCGCAGAAAGTAATCGATGAAAAGTCTCTACTCAAGTAGGTGTAAATTAAGCAGCCGCGACTTAGCTGACTTTGTTTCGATTACAATTCGATATTTCGTGGCCATTGTTCCCGATACAGTACACTTTACGGTTTTAATAAAGTGATTAAAGCATGGCGGGGAGCCAGGCTTGGGCTAATTTAGCCAGCATGGCCGGGCCCGGTCACTGACTCCGCCCAGCAAGGCACGCAGCATCGTCCGCGCCCACGAGTCCACTCGATACTTATTCACTCTTGGAAACCTAATTAAAACTTGATGATAGCTTGCCACAATAAATAAACTTTGTTCGTTTATGCAGTGATTGGCTTCCTGTAAACTGTTGCTAGTGTCGTATGACGGGATTGCGGGCGAGCATATTGTTGGTAGGTGCTCGATTTACCACCTGAACCGGTCTCGGCGGCGACGCAGACGGGGCAGCCGTGGTTATTCGTCACCTACAAAGTTGAAACGTTTATTTGTTTTCCAAACACACATATTTCATATACAAAAACTACTCTAGGAAATAAATCTTGCATTAGGTTTATATGTACAATGTATCATGGTAGGTGTCGTCATCGCGTCCGTCTCGTCTGTCCTCAGTTAGGGAAAATGTTGTTGTAAGCGACGCGACCCCACTCAGAGTTAAATGCATGCAAATATAATATGCATGCGGCAAGAATTTGGCAAATCCGGCAGTGAAACTTTGTTATCGGCGAGCTGGATCGCGCAGAGCGTAGCGGCGTGCGACGCGGCGCGGACGGTCAGGTCAGCGGAGGCGGCCGGGGCAGCCGCGCCGGCCGCGCACTTTGGACGCACGCCGCAAGGTACCGACTACATCCGAGGCCGACGGAGGCGCGCCCCCACGCCAAAACCTCTTATTTTTGTTGCCTTACTTTTTTCTATATGAAGGCCCACTCACTTATTCATGCGAGCGGGATTGTAGATATTTTTTTCTATTTTTCTGCATTCGCCGTATATAGATATTTTGGCCACCTCCTATTTTTTCGTGACTATAAAACTCAGTCCGGGTCGTGTGCTTTTTTCGCGATGCTCGCCCGTGGGGGTGGAGGCCTGGAGGGTGCTCGCAGTTAGAGAATTATTCATTGCCTACCCCCGTCGAACCGACTTTCCGTTATTTCTGTTTGTTATGAATTATGTCCGATGACTTTTCCCGAGGCCCGTTTCTTTCGTTTTCACTAATTACTTTTACCGTATAAACTATAAATCAAACGAGGCGCGGCGCGAACACGGCGGCGCGGGCGGCGTGGCCGTAGACAACCGCGACGGTTCGAACGAGTACACGCCGCGAGCGAGCTCCATGCAACGCGACAACCTCACCGGACGCATCGTTGCTCCTTCACCAATGAATCGCCCTCCCGAATGTTTTAAATCTTGCTACGTTTGTGATATGATAACACATTGTTTTCCTGTATAAACTGACGTACTAAACGCTAACAAAAGATTCAAATTCACACTCTGCTGCCTACTAAAATATGTAGAAGAGCTCGCTCCCGGCCCGCTACAAATTTGAATTTCATATGTATGTTTCGCCTATTACGGATGCACTCATTAATATCTTAAGTGATATGTAGAGGTATGTGGTGTGGGATTGTGGACCTTGCGTGGTCGACTGTAAGTCCATTGTAGCAATACTATTACTGCATGTCTCCGTTTAAACAGAGCACGCGTTAAGATTATGTCGGATGAAAAATGCTGCAAATTGTATGACCCCCATGAAAAAACATTATCATTACCGGCACATCGTTCGGCCGATCTTTTCCTATGCAAATATGCAGTAGAGTGAGGAGGCCGAGAGTGTTTACAGTGAGAGGAGCCGCGGGGTCAAGTACACCTTACTCGTACACATTGTATATACCTATTACTTTACTAGAGACAAACAAACAAACACTACAATCTCAAACTGTTACAAGTCAACAAACTCATCAATTCAACTTCACAAGGAACTGATGTAAAAGCCGCAGTTTTAATTTATTAGAGTTGGTACAGACATTTTTCTAAAGTGTATCAAAGTTCGTGCATACAAGGCAATCCATTTTCAGCGTACATACATTGCAATGCACTATTTTCTGTATAGTATTTAGTATTCTTCAGTGCCTAGGATTCAAAGACGAGCTTTGATGAAAAAGGACCCTAGGACTCACATTTATGTAGCTAGACGCCACTACCAAGTATCTTCCGCACCCGCCCGGTGAGATTTTATCACAGTGACGTATTTTACTTGTTTTTTTAATGTGTTTTCGGGAATAGTAAAAGGATAATTAGTCTCGTTACTTAAGTATTTTTCGTTTCAAAAAGAGTTCGTTATTGAGTTGAAACTCGATCAAATGTTACACGATTTATTTTCTTAATTAATTCTGTCATTCGATGTCTGTAATTAATTTAGTTTTATTGATTATGCTTATTGCTGTTTTTACGTAGGAAGCTATAGGTACGGTAAGAAAGGATTTTAGAAAATTTTAGAAACTCTACCCGGTTAAGGTCCGGGAAAAAAGGTTAAATAGAAACAGTCGGCAACAAAAGTGGAGAACTCACGGTGGACTTTGAAGTCCTGCTTGAGTTGAATCTTAAAATATAACTAAAATTAACTTATAATAAATAAAAATAAATTAAATAATACTAAATCTTTTTTTTTATAGAGCGTGGCCTTTACTGGACTGTATGAAAATATTTATAAAAAGTCTCGTCTTTTAAGTATCGTTTCAGTTGTAAATTTTGAAGACGCATTTTTCCTCTAAATATATTTTTTAAATAAAACTTATTTAATACCTCAACGGTCGGTCTCTGCTTATGTTGCCTGATATTTCATTTTATTTATTTGCTTTCTGTTTAATGATCTTACAGAGGCATCTCTTCTCCACTTCGACCCATTGGGATTTTTTGGAGGCATAATAGTCCACATAAATGAGCCATGCCCTATTTGTATTTTTGCTATAGTATTAGTTAAGATTGCCCCTTGTAGGTCTCGGTTCGGCCCTGGTCGTCTTAGTTCCAACACTGACATTCGTATGGCACGAGTCTCTTAGATCTTCACACAAAGAGTGACGAGAAAGTACTATTTTTATTAAAACCTACGTCGACGAAGGCATACTTTTTAATAACTTATGTACGTGTAGGTCGAGTCATTTGAATTGCGGTGCGGTGACGGATTTCTTTTTTTTTTTTTTTGAGAAAAATTCTTGAGTGAGTTCCTTTGTGTGAGCCGACTTGAGTCGTGGGGGATTTGTGTCAGTATTTTCACTCTTACACCCTTCGTACAATGTACAAACATAACCATAATAACTTAATAACAGATGGTCAATCCCATAACTAAAATTACTTAAAACGGTATTGTGTATCCATCGTGTTTTTCATTACTTATTTCTGTTCGAACACAAACCAAGTAGTTACCTACACACAAATCATTTTCTATTCATAGAACGGTTAATCCAAGTTGCTACTTTAAATAAGTAATTTATCAAACACATTATTTTCCTTGCAAAGTCGTAAAATACAAAACCTTTTTTTTTAAACCGTGGCACGCACATGAAACTTCGCCATAATAAAATATAAATGTTAAAACATTTGTCAACTGTGTACTAAACCTGGCAACATTTGAGGCCTCTGTCTCAGTTATTTATTAATCGTAATATCTTACAATACATCAATTTTAATTTATAATGATCTTTAACGTAGCATTGCATGATTCGTAATATTATTTATTTCAGTGCCTTTTTGTTTTTGTTGGAACGAATTTCCTTATCGTGGGTTGGCGAGGGGACCTAGACGAGAAAAATTTTACGCGTTACGAAAACTGTAAGAGAAACTAATCTTCCTCATAGATATAATATATCTCCCTTTCATATATAAAAAAAGAATGAAAAAGGGAAGGTAAAAGGACTTGGTCCAACGCGTGTCCCGCGACCCGTTCATTTTTTTCTACTTAGGACTGCTTACAACTTTGTGCTTAAACAAATTTAGCTAAATGCATTTAACAAATGATCTATAATAAAATAACATTTCAATTACCAACAAGGTACAATCAGTTTGACACCCTGACAGTAATTGGTTAAATCTAAGATACATTTTCCTGTGCAAGTCAAACCTTAGAAACGTTAAAATAAAGTAGACTGTGCGATTGATTTGTAAAAATAATAGTTTCACTGTCTGAATAAAATAATAGTACATTACGATATAAGTGTGGTAAATTGATCTTTGCATAGAGGCGATTTATGACGCGCCAGCGGCAGCGAGCGTGTTAAAGAAGCCAAGATGCAAATATCAATTCCACACGTATATCGTACGACGTTTTTTATCACAGTTGCGAATAAAAGAAAAGACTTGAAAAGAAAACAAAATAATAATTAACAAAATATTTGTGATAAGTCTATGTTTACATTTTTTTAAGGCAATATTTTTTTGTTAATTATGCTCCGGAAAGGCCAGGCTAAAGACTTTTAACCTATATAGCCTCGTCTGACATACAATATTTTTTTGGGTTTTTTCTATTTGTTTTTGCGTCGGTGGTTAAGAACAAAATACAATGGTACGGAAAAACAATATATTTAAGTAAAGAAAAAACAAAAAATATACTACTCAATTTTTAATCGTTTTCTAAGTCATTATCACGTTAAATTTTCGTTCGTAAACCGACTTTAGAGACAACCATTTTTGCTAGCTAAAAACTCTTTGGTACCTAGCTTTTTTATACATCAAAAAAGTATGTAATTAGCAGTAAGATACGTATTTTACTAATCGGGTTAACTTTACAGCACTAGGTTGGCAATGTAAAACGCACGCGTGCATAATATGTTGGATTATGAGCCTAAAAGCCGTTGAATAAGATCCACTTTATGAGCAACTGTGATAAAAAAGACATAAATACAAAATATCTCCAAATAGAGATGTTTGTCTGTACTTTCGAATACTAAATTAATTTTGTAAAGTAAAGCGACAATAGTACAAAATTTTCCCTATTCCCAATTTAACATTATTAAATCGACTTAATCTAATAAAGTTACACGGAACGCTTCATTTTATATAAAGCTATAAAAGAATTAAGTGTAATGGTTGTCTCGCAAATAAATTTACCTATATTGTTCGGGACAGGAGAAAAATAATTGGATTAAGAAAATGTAAGTGGTCGGAGGAGAGAGAAAAATGGGAGCAAGTTAAGGGACACTGAACGCACCTATTTGTACATACATGCCAAAGTACAAATGAGAACCGTTTTGATGTTTTATGTTAATGTAGAAATTTTCTCAGGCACAACAAAGAAAGCAAGAGAAAGAAGGAATAGTACATTACGATATAAGTGTGGTAAATTGATCTTTGCATAGAGGCGGTTTATGACGCGCGAGCGGCAGCGAGCGTGTCATAGAAGCCAAGATGCAAATATCAATTTCACACGTATATCGTACGACGTTTTTTATCACAGTTGCGAATAAAAGAAAAGACTTGAAAAGAAAACAAAATAATAATTAACAAAATATTTGTGATAACTCTATGT
This sequence comes from Idaea straminata, assembly GCA_951213275.1. Lineage (NCBI taxonomy): Eukaryota > Metazoa > Arthropoda > Insecta > Lepidoptera > Geometridae > Idaea > Idaea straminata. The sequence continues at coordinate 16,149,970 of OX577845.1, read as the reverse complement.
TTACATTTTTTTAAGGCAATATTTTTTTGTTAATTATGCTCCGGAAAGGCCAGGCTAAAGACTTTTAACCTATACATCCTCGTGTGACATACATTATTTTTTAGGGTTTTTCTATTTGTTTTTGCGTCGGGGGTTAAGAACAAAATACAATGGTACGGAAAAACAATATATTTAAGTAAAGAAAAAACAAAAAATAAACAACTCAATTTTTAATCGTTTTCTAAGTCATTATCACGTAAAATTTTCGTTCGTAAACCGACTTTAGAGACAACCATTTTTGCTAGCTAAAAAACTCTTTGGTACCTACCTTTTCGGGATAACTTTACAGCACTAGTTAACAAATCTAAAACGCACGCGTGCATAATATGTTGGATTATGAGCCTAAAAGCCGTTGAATAAGATCCACTTTATGAGCAACTGTGATAAAAAATATTTTTATTTATAAAATAAAAAGGGGTAAGGATAATTATATAAAGTCACAAGCTAAGCCCTAACTAGGTTTACCGACGTAGAAGAATTTGATTTTACTTAACCACATAGAAGTAATAATAGTAAGTGGTTGTCAGATTGCAACGCATCACAGCGTACAGTGCAAGCAGCGTAGTGCAAGTGTTAATATTTGATAAGTTTCGGTGCGAATGGCACTAAGGCGTTCGCATTGTGACATCTACGTCTATTTCATAGATCAAACTTTTATTTCTTCCTTATAACTTTTGAAATCAGTTTTATATTTATTTGACTTCGTTACTACTTTGTCTATACAGGTTTATTAGTAACTATATTAGCAAGCGATTGAGAGCCTCGTGCATCTAAACAATCCACTTTTGTTCTACGACTTTTGGAAATTCGAACATTTTTTTTTATTGAGGTTATGTTTACCTAAAAATCAGCTGTTCCATTTAATGTTTTAAGTTCCATCTACTGTTCTAAGTCTGAATGACCTTTATTTTAATTGTACGCTGATTCTCGAATTTACATAACCTCAAAATTTTCAAATAAATGTTCGAATTTCCAAAAGTCATAGAACAAAAGTTGTTTGTTTAGGTGCACAGATGTGGCTGCTTGCTAATATTATTACCAATAACCCTGTATTCTTATATATAAAGAAAAGAAAAACCCTTTAAAATAAAAATACTTAATAAAAATCTCTGAAAATACAAGAGCTATGAGTCTGAAATTTCGCATCCTCAGAGAAAAAGGTTTCTTAGAGTGAGAAATAATCCTCTGCCCGCTATAGAAAATAATTTCTTGTTTTTCGTAAATTTTCTTGAAAATAATAGGCGGTAGGTATTCTTAGTTTAAGGAAATAGCTTTTACATTAAGTATAGGTAAGTCTTACTGCTTATCATTTCAAGATTATTTATGAAATCCATGAAATTATTATTTTGCTTCTATAGGGAAAGAATCATTTCTCACTTCAAGAAATCTTTTTCAGTCCTTTAAGGACATAGGCGAGCACTAACGAAATCTGCCCTGTAATAAAAAGGGCTGGTAAATTAATCATAATGTACAGATGTAAATGCTCACGTGCATATAACTAATAATTACTAATAAACACTGATTTTCAAAACATTCCTATTTCTGTTTTCGCATTCCAAATTAATAACAGTGCTTTATACAATTAAGGTACGTAATTCCGAATATTATTGTTGTGACAATACCTAATACCTATGTGGTTAGCTTGGGGATGATATTCAATGCTGTGCATAGCTCGGGTTCAAGCTATGCCCGAGCTGTGGCTACTCCGACGCACAGATTCATGAAATCAACGCTCGGACACGGTTCGAACACGGCTCGAACCCGTTCTAGTGTAAATCACTTACCTTTTTAACTTTTTAAAAAAGGAGAAGGTTCTCAATTCGATTGGATGTTTTTTCTTTTCACTTTATGTAATCTGTGACGTTCGCGTTCGTGCATAGCGTTCGTGTCTGCATTTTCGACTTCTTCGCGGACGAAGTCGCGGGCAAAAGATAGTCATTAATAAAACTCTATTTATATTTGACTTAGTAGTGTTTTTTGATAATTCGTAGTTTTATTTATTTTTAACTTTTTAGTTTACCTTTTCCTTTTTTATGTAATTTATATTTGTATATATTTTTAGACGTTTTAGTTTTTTTCTTTGCAATTTATTTTTGTTGAATTTTTACTTCATTTTAAAAGTCGTTTTTCAACAAAAATATGAATATAGCATTTGTAATTACATTTTCGAATCTGAATTGATTTTGTGATTTTAGTCAATGTGCTTTCATTTTATGTTTAACAAGAGCCTAATAAAGGGATAACAGATTCTCTTCGTACTATCATGTATTGAATAGTGAAAATTTCAAAGAGCTTTTCGTAGTTGGACATTAAATGGCCGTGCGTGCGTAAATTCTGGCTATGATTTTGATACAATGTTAGAAATATATTTCGAAAACATATAGATCAAAGTCAAAACTGTGGGGCGGTGAGATTCGCGCCAAATCTAAAGTTGGGAGTGTAAAAAGAGACGAACGGTCAAATCCTCAGACCGTGACACGAATCAAACACAAGTGATTTAATTAGTCCAGTTCTAAACGATTCTGTTTTTGAACAGATTCAGAATTATTTACGATCCCTGCGATTTTTAAATGGAATGTCAAAATCACAGCGTCCGTATCTGAAAGACGTCCGGAATTAAAAGGAATCAAATATGAACGGCGCATGTATGTTACATGAATAACCAAGCGGTTCTTGGCGAACACGCCATTGCTCTCCTACAACTAAAACTTATACATTAATAATAGGTTTGCTTACAATGCGCTTTAAATGTAGATCTAGAGTGTATCTCGCTCGGTCGGTTCTCTCGCTCGATCGCAGCGCACACGTCTTGACTAATGCAAAATGTAGGAAGTGAGCGAGTGCTCTCCCCTCTTTCCTCTCAAGATAATGCCGCCACCGCCGCCACTGCCGGAGCCGAGCCCAGCCAAGCCGTGCTGCCTTCCAGTGCGGGCGACGCGGGATGAGGCCCCCACCCTTATCGGGTCTTTATCGACGGTCATCGCAACGTCCGTAGCCCCCAGAATCGCGCCTCATCAAATCATCGTACCGTGATTTCCCTTCTCGTGATACGCCAATTTCTGTTGTCTAACTTCATTTACATATCCCAATGAAACTGCGATTATTCGAATGCTAATACTCACATCTATCACGTACCTCGTACCTCTGTTCATAAATTCGTGAAGTGACAACTGGATCATGTATAAAACAGCGTAAAATAAAAAAGTCGAGTGCGAGTCGGTTTTGCGCACGATAGGTTCCGTACCATGTTGGACACCCACTTATTTTTTTTAGTATTTTTTGTTATAGCGACAACAGAAATTCATCATCTGTGATAATTTTAACTGTCTAGCTATCACGGTTTATTAGATACAGCCTAGTGATAGACAGACGGACCGACGGAAAAACGGACGGACAGTGAAGTCTTAGTAGTAGGGCGCCGTAATTACTCTTTGGGTACGAAACCCTTAAAAACGCAAAACCGAGCTGATGATCCTGTCAGGCCGCCCTATAAGTATCAACACGATTCTTCATCATATTTAAACACCTTCTTTAATATAAATTCAAAATTAAAAATCGCTATACCTAATAATATTTTTAAAATGTTTTAAATATCCACACAATGTAAGCAATTGTAAGCAAGCAAGTGTAGAAATTGTACCTAATACTTTCCAAAACATTCTTGGTAGGTAAGACGTTTTTATTTAAATAATCTATGCATATAAAATTCTTTGTCCTGAATGACTGACTGACGGATCAACGCACAGCTTAAACCCCTGATCGTAGATACCTGAAACAGGGATAAAATCTCGGAAAATCCTTTCTTATCGGATGCCTACGTCATACAAAGAACACACCCTATTCTTTGTATGACGTTGGCATCCGCAAAGTTTGTATGGGACAATATGATTCCTTGGTTCATTTTCGACTTCTACGCTGAGCAAGTCGCGGGCGAAAGCTAATCAAATATACTAACCATGAAAATGTATTGTAATCTGCCAATGTAAACATAAACAATACTTGGATGAATTGGAATGAATATAAATATTGTATTAGGTAACCTAAGTGTAGGGCGTAAATTTTTGTATGTGACAGTGCGTTTTGTATAGTACATAACTATGTTTTACATGCATTATGTAGAGTCAATACGGCGTTCTGGAGACTTGGGAATTTGAAACTGAATAAATCATTAGGCACGGCGCGTTTCACTAAAATATGCAATAGTTTTGTGTAAGTTGAGCGCCTTGGGTGGGCGGCAGCGTTAAGTACAACGCTATATAATATTTTATTTAATCAAGTTACTCGGTTACTAGCGTGTTATCCAACAAACTTTGTGTTGTTTTCCACCAATTTGTGTAGTGCCGGATAAATGTTAATGACTGGGACAAACGACCTCGCACTATTTAACTTTGTCCGTGGACGTGGAGGAGTGCATTTTTAATTATTCACGCATGGGGCTGCTTGTGGTATGTTTGTTCGCCGTCCAGCCCAGCCGGAATCGGCAGGCAGCGTCGCGCGTCATCCTCGGCCACTACACACACGGCTGGCGCTGGCGGGTGGCACTCTCCCTTACGTACTCTATATAAACACAACTACTCTACAACATAACCCACTAACTTTCATTTTTTAAATGTAAATAGGTACAGTCTGCTGCATAATTGCAGCCCCTTGATAGAGTCCGAAAATTACTACTATTGGAATGTTTACATTCTAATAATTGTTGTTTGATAAATTGATGAGTTAGAAGACTTTAAACTTCAACTAAAGCAGGTGTCTAGAATCTTGCTTTGTGTTGAAAACATTCTTATAACAGCAGTTTTGGAGCTCTACGGTGGGTCTGCAATTATGCAGCCGACAGTACATGTTAACTGCTGGAATAACATATTACACTGTTTTGCTGTAGCTACCTACTTACAACACCTAAACCTAAACAATCATTACATAGTATAAAACAAAGTCGCATCCCCCTTTCTTTTCATATATAGGTATGCTTAGATCTCTAAAACTACTCAACGGATTTTAATGCGCTTTTTTAAATAGATAAAGTGATGCAATAGGATGGTTTAACTGTATATAAAACAAAAGTACCACGCGTAAGAAGTCACGGACAACAGTTTATCTGCAATGTATTGACTACGATCAAAGAATGTAAGGGTTGATTCTGTTTTAGATTGTTTAAGTGGCGCCATCGCCAATGGATAGTGGATAGAATGACGTTTATTAGAGCTTCCACGTCCAACCAATCAAGGCATAGGATCCGCTTTTCAAATTGAACTGATAGGTACATCGTAACAAGTTTCTTCCAATTTAAACGACAAAACGGATCGGTAACGAAGTCTAGTGTTTAATTCCACGCCTCGTGTGTGTCAACCTTACCTACCTGTACCTAGTTATACACCTGTACGCTCGCCGACTAAAGTTCGAAACATTTATGACACTTGACACTTTTTACAATTTGCTGTAAATCGCGGTGTGGTTTAGAGGGTGCGGTGGTACCGCGGTTAACTTGACAAGCTAAACTAAGTTACTAGGTTCAAATGTTACCCAAGATATTACGTTGCACCCTTCATTCTTTATATTTGCCACAAATTACTTCACATTAACAAATCAAAGTAATGCTCTTTACAATCAACGTGCTTTGTTCCCTATCAATATCTGCAGTATCTTGAAGGTCCTTGATATTGTGAGAAGATCTTGTTATTTTGTCTATTCAAATTTACCATTGGAGCATTTATAGCTTAACTTTTCCATATCAAATCAAATGTAAAACAATGCAAATATCGAATAGTCTTCATTGTGTGTTCGCTGAAATGTGTGCACTGTTTGACAGCTCTTATCATCTTCTATTATCTATTATGAAGTTTCCAACTGTCCAACCCTTAGCTTTATTGTGACAGTGACAGTTGAAGTGTTATTTTTCTTGACCGTAGCACGTTTTCCATTCACGACTAACATACCACAGACTTGAAATCGAACGACTTGTTCACCATTATGACTATTTTGTTCACTTGTTCGCTTTCGGCGAGCTTTCAGCCGACTGTTAAGTCGGTAGTGTGCATTCACAGTCATTTGAATTCTAAAATGGCTTTGAATTTCTTCAATAGATATTAGAGACGAAAGCGTTGGACCATTTCCGGATGGGGACCTTTGTGAATGGGACCAATAGAGGAAGAAACCATGGTACCAATTGTCAATGCGGCATTCTGCTACTAATCGAAGATACAAGTTTGTATTCCATAAATCCCAATTTGTCATGAACACTTCACACTTAATAAGTAAAACATTAATTAGTAGTGGATTAAAACCTAGCTTTGAAAGTAGAATCGGCAACTTGCCAACAAATGCCTAGCTTAGCAAGAATGTGACGTAACAGCACCACGAAAATAAAGCATTCATGAGAAAGATTTACTAAATAAAAGCTTTTATTTAACTTGTTAAAACTCAAGTGACTGAAGCGATTTTTATCAAACTATAGAATGAATTTTTGTATAAATCTTTCACAAAACACACCGTACATATGATGAAAAATTCTGGAAACTTCATTAAAGCAACTTTAATTAAAGCTCTGTATTCAGGAAATAGAGTTTACAGTCAAACTAACGAAAATTGGGCTCCGATCGCTGCGTTCCCTTTTCTACTAATTAACTGTTAATAGTTTTCACGGTGCATCCCGTTACATGCAACTGAAACTCGTCCACGGTGGCTGTTGGTATGTGGAACGAAACCAAGGCCCATTGGATATGTCTTTTACAAAAAGACATATGCAATTGTTTTCTGGGTACGGCCAACTAAGCTGAGCGTATACCTACCTACCATCAAATAAATGTCATAAGCAGCACACCATCCTGAATAGCATTGGACTCTGAAGTTGTTGTATGTAGCTATACAATAGATGTACCCAAGAATACTAATGTATTCTTTGGTACATCACTATTGACCCCCACCTAGCATCTCACCTCAAGTCAAGTCAACCTCACCTGCTAGCTGGTGCACCTGCTGAGAAACGAACGAAGCTTTGGGATTGGGGGGGGGGGGGATCAGACGACAGACGCTCCAAAATTATAAAAAGTTTATAAAGATAAATAACGGGGCATTGCATAGTGCCTGAGATGGTCCGTTGCAAGCCGAAGCAGGTCCCTCCTGCTGACTGCCCTTAATCCCTTTGAGAAAACCGAATCTGGCTACATTATATACCAACCCAGAGAAGTGGATTAAATAAGATTTAAACTGCGATCTTACGCAAGACCATAGCCAGGGCCAAAGTGCATGCCCAAGTGCCCACATAACCCTTTAACCCAGAAACGTGGGTAAGGTTAGAACTGTGACTACATTAGCGTATCCTGCGCCAAAAACTGCCGTTGATGGAAAGATAAATAAAATGAAGTTTAATTAAATGAATATAAGCTCAATTTACAAGACAGGGAGGTATTTATGCAAAGAGATTAATCATTCAGTTTTGATAACATTGCTCAATAATATTCAATTTAACCGGGCAATTTGAAAGTAGACGTATCCTCATGCATAATGCCGGGACTTATTCAGTTTTCGTAACTGATACATAGTGGTTACAAATTGACGATTCGACGTCAAATATTCAAACGATGGCCGATGATCAGATTCCTTTCATGTCGATCGATGTACTCTTTATTAGGGAATAGAGTAACCGCGGTGTTTCATGATAACCGTTAACGCCTACGTCGACGGAAGAAACGCGCTGTGGATGCGGTTTTTATTGGATTTGGAATTCGTTATTGCAAGTACGCCTTTTTCACTTTAGTCGCACGAGATTTTTCCTGGTGGACAATAGCGAGTAGCGACTGTATTGGTGAGCTGTATATTGGTTTTTGAGTTGACAGTCGTCATTGGGCCCGGCGGCGGCGGTAACGGCAGTGAGTGGATGTTTTATGGGTTTTGTAATAATGTCGGGTTGTGTGTCGGTGCGACGAGCGATGCGGTTGTGGGATACGATCTCGCCGTGACACGGTGAACTAGAACTGTTAACCCTTTTAACACTCACTTTTAACAGCTTGGGTTTATACCTACACTTCTTATACGTGTTTGAAATTTACGTCTCATCTCAGAGGCGCAATTGGTTGTTTTTCAATTTGATTTTTCTCGCAGCTGATGCTCTTCGTTTTTTATCAAACGTATGACGATATTTCAATTTTTTTCCCTTAAATTCAGTACATTTTACAAAACGCCAAACAACAATACCGTTCGATACGCGTTCGGTACCTACGTACCTACTCGTATAGTTTCCACTTATAGAAACGAAATTAAAATGTCATGTTGAGTTTTGAAAAGCGTCGACGTTGAGCACCGTTGTGATGTATTAGATTTGCCAATAGTCACATGTTTATAGCACGATGGAAATTGTAGTTTGTCGTAGAAAAAGGAAATGACAATATTTTGAAAGCTATTCCATTACCAAGAGACAAAACGATAAACGACACGAATGTGATAATTATCGTTTTATTTAGCTGTATAAAATAATACTTTAGGGTTATTCGCAAAACTCTTAGATTAGATAAAGATGTAAATTTCAGTCGCCACAGATAGCATTTAGAGACAGAATTGGGCCAGTAAAGTTTTTGGGTTTCGAGTAATGAGGGACTAAAACGACCATAATTACATATACCTGAAACCCGATAATGGAACTATTTTTACCGACTTCTAAAAAAGAGGGAGGTTCTCAATTCGTCTGTGTTTGTTTCTGAGTGTGTTACCCGATCATTCCGCCAATTATGAATCGACTGAGATGCTTATTTTGGTGTTAGAAAAGACCTTAGGGGTCCCTTAGAAATTTGGTGAGGATCTTCGAAGTGATGAACAGTAATGCACCTCGAGCGAGCAGCTAATTACTCAGTATTCAAGATCTCCAGTACAATCTATTCCTAAACTAATAAGTAAAGATTGATAAAGCATCTAGCACCAATCTCATTACTAACTTAATGAATTACGATTACGCGTTACAATTTGAAGAATTTAGTACCTTTAGCCTGATATCCAGTGGAATTTACATAGAAAGTAAAATATGCACTTATATTAAAATTAAAAATTAAGACATAAATTAAAAAAAAAAAAAAAAATAACTTAAGAAAATGGGAGAAACAGCAACACCACCAAAATTTTAAGTCGGCCAGCCTATCTATAAATTTAACCATAAAACTGCCAGACTACAAATTTTATTGGTGTTGTTATTATTTTAAATATTAGGCAGAGTTAGGTCTGGTATTAGAGTACATTCTAATTTTCGATGCAGGCTTGGCATTTAATTATGATATTGGTGAATGTGACACGTAGTGTGGCACTGTGTACTTCCGTGACGTAGGGGAGGGTGGGGCTACACTAAGCTAGGTGGGGTACCTAATTGAATCCGAACCTACATTATTGAGAGTGACTGGACCCGCTCTCCTCAGGGTATGTTACGTGTTTCTCAACTGCAATAATCTAAGGATCTATTTGTACCTACCATTGTTGCTTGCGACTACACTGATAATCCGTGTCCAGAATGCTCTACTCGATCGACAATGTATTTGTCACGTCATTGTATTACCATTTGTCAAGTGGGTATATAAATAGCCCCGTTAAACAAAACTAAACTAATAAGTTTAGTTTTGTTTAACGGGGCTATTTCCGCACTTGGCCTCTTTTTTGGGAATCAAGTAGGTATCTACATTGTCATGCTTATAAAATAAATGGAAATAAAACTAGCCATCATTGAAATAATGGTAACGTGTATAAAATAAATCGTAGCTATTCGAAATTGGAATCAACGCAGTCGACGAAAAAAAAGTGAGGCACGCCGGCAAACAATAAATTCCAGATATTAATTTGTTATATTAAAAGTTTACGTTTCAATTGTCGAAAATTCATCGGTCAGAGGGTCGTTCAAATAAAAGTGCGCGTGAAAAATGCCAACAATATTGGCTGCGCGAGATGTGGGTTATCTTTAATTTGTAAACCAATAAATGTTAATACATCAAGCGGGACAGGCCCATCTGTACGAACGGGTTCAATTAAATTTTTCAACATAAGCCAAACTAATTTGTGAACTACGTCCGTTGATATTCGGTCGTTAATCGTTCGCTTTGATAATTATTTTGTATACGGGAAATGTTTTTCGGTAGGTATGCGATTGTAACGTGTTGATCGGTGGTCAATATTTGATCCTGGGGACGTCCCGCTACCACTTCGTGCCCTTATTTAAATTTATTTCGTTTTGTGTGACGTAGTACGTACCTACTCCATTGATATAATCGAGTTACCTATGTAGATCACAGGCGCGTGGTCTTTCTACCCTACTTTACTCTATTTATGACTTACTAACATTCTTCATCAAACATTTTTCTTTAGTCATTTTCTTACTTTAGTTATTGATGAAGCGATTAAAGTGACTGGTCAGAATTTAAATTCGCCTATGGACATGAAACATAACATATAATACAAATCGCCACGAATGTTATTAGTAATGAAATTGTACTTGTACTTGTATACAGGCTGTTTTCCGCCACTGAACCCTTTTTAATTGGGTCCTTTTTGCGTGAGGATGGAGTAGGCTTACCCAGCACCTACTCTCAGCTTAGTCGACCATGTCCAGAGGAGAGAACTTGTCAATACTTCTGGAGCCAACTAAGACGCGGGTTTCATCACGATGTTTTCCTTCGCCGTAAGAGCAATGTCAATTAGCGCACATAATTTTTTCTTAAGAAAAATTCATTGGTGCACTACCGGCCGGGATTCGAACCCACGACCTTCAGAATGAAAGTCGATTTATCTACCACTAAGCCAACACCGCTCACTCGGTAGTGAAATTATTTTTACACCATATTGGCCTTATGAGATGCGGGCAGACGACACAACGTAGCGTGGATGTGGCACAGTGGATACTACACATACCGTCTGTTACCCCACTGAGTTATAGCTGTAATCAACTGGATGATGATTCGCACGTTTTAAACAATCGAATAGATTTCATACTGTCACTATCTACTTTACAGGGCCAGTTTAATAACTGCCATGTATGTGTTTTATTTGTTAAACATTGGTTGACTCGCGGTTGCTCAAATATCCCAACTAGTAGGTTTATTTTGGGAAATGTTTAGATAATACTCGTATTTAATTCATTAATTTGCTCGAGAAAAAATATATCAAAGTCGTGGATGGTAGAAAGAAGTTAGAGTCATAGCCGAGTCATGAGTCCAAATGCAGTGGCAATCATCTTCTGAACGCGTGATTATTGGGGAAAAGAAAAAAATTTTGAGCATTTGATGAAGAAAAACGATTCTATTAAAATAAAGCTATTGCATTATGCGAGCTTCGTACAGTCGTACCATATAAGCGAACGCTCGGCCGAGCTACATGGTAGGCGGAGAGGGGGGGGGTGTTAGGTTTTATTTTCGTTACGAAATTTCTTGATTCGGCCGCCGCGCTCAAAGCCCGCGATAAAAGCTATGCAATAGCTTAAAAAATGAGATTTTTATCTAAATAGTAGGTACTTACCTAAACCCGTTGATTTCCATTGTAACTCGGGAATAGAATATTCTGGATTCATTAAAAGGAGATAGCGACGGGCACATTACTAAATGCAAGTTCACTTGCATTATTAAACACACATATCCCGATTACGGGAAAACTTAATTAGTGCGGTGCGTGGGTATCCGGTCGGGCTTCTTATTCATAATATGGATATTTAATGGGATGTGGACCTTCGAAAACATTATAACGGACTATTCATGGATGTTTTGCTGTGTTGGTCAGGTCAGAGCGTTATTCTTCTGTTAGGATGGTCCTCGCGGTCTCTGAACAAAAACACTCAAAGAACATTGGAAAAATACTTGGATCGATGAATTACGATACGTAAAACGTTTAATATAAAGCTAATTGTATACATTTTGGGACGAAGTTCCTTATCGCATGCTGGCGAGGAGACCTAGCCTAGGCAAAATGGTACGCGTTACGAAGACGTGGAACGAAAAACCGTAAGAGAAACTAATACATTAGGTAAATCTCCCACACACTCTCCCACACACTTAAATGAAAAAATATATACTTAATGACAAAAAAAGTAAAGGGTTCGCTCCAAACGCGTGTCCCGCGACACCTTCATTTTTTTTTTCGCTTATAGGTTTCTTATTTTTATGTAGGCCATAACGCTACTCTGGTCTGTACCATCAAATAAATCACCTTATACTCCATCTTTCTCTAAATGCTAAGGATCGTGATTCTCCAAATGTAGTCGATCTTCCTCCAATTAACTCTGTCCGATGCCCGATGTAGAGCCTAGAGTAGATGTATGTATATAACTTGTTCGAATACCTAGAATACCAGTCCATTAGGGCTTCGCCCCCTTGATTCTTTACCCTCAACTTTCCCCAATAAGTAAGTGATTAGTACTAAATGAAGCCTACATTTACGATCTTTGTATACGAACCTTGGCTTTAAATAATGACCATAATTATGTTTTTTAACCCCCGCAGCACCCGCTGGTTTAGATGTCACTAGTTCCTGGTCTGGGAAAATTTACATTAGGAGAAAACAAGGCCATCGACACGATAAGAAGAAGATTATGGTTTTTTTTTCTAAAGGGTACAAACCTTCGCAATAGATATCTTCGTAAATAGATCATAAGCAGACTGATTTATTTAAAAATTGAAAACCATCGTTTCTACGTTAAAAGACAATGTGCACAGACTGCATTGTAATTTATCTCGAACGCATTCAATGTACAATATGCAGTTGGTTAATGAATTAAGCCGAGACAAAATGAAAATTATTTCATCCGTAACTTCAGTACGTAGTAAAGGTACTTACAGAGTTAATGCGAATTTATTATTATCATTTAAATGTCAACGCATTGGAAGTTACCGACAGTGTGAGGTGTGTACGATATAAAACTTATAATTTATTCGAGGTATATTCATGTAATTAATGGAATTATTTGTTGATTAACATTTCATGGTTTCAATAAAGATAATGTAAATAAGGTACTTTATTTAAAGATAATGAGGAGCTTTACTGAGAAGAAAGAGTTATAATAAAATGTATTTTAAGAATTTCTTAAATGTTTTTATATTAATTTTCCATGTAAAATATTGAATAAACAAAATCATTTCATCAACGAACCATCATGTACAATTGTACAGGTTTAAAATTTAATAAAGTTAAACCCGTGTAAATATTAAAAGCATTTAAACAAAATTGTTTGCTCGCACAACTCTGCACGGTGTGGTAGATTTTTTAAATTTTATTTGGCAAACATCGCGACCAGTGATTGTCAATCGCGCGGCGTGGCCCGCAGGATGGTGCCGATTGCGGTTTAAAACTCCCTACGAAATTAAACCATTGTACGAACAGTCGAGTGACCGTCGGTTAATTGCCACCACCAATTATTACCACACGGTATCTCTGTTAGTTTACGATACCCAATGCCTTTTTTTCAGGTTACCTAACCTGTCCAATGTTTGCTGGCAAATGTGCAATCCGTCTATCCCGTTATTAAAATGAAATAGTTCACATTGCAAACGTATTTTGTCTTTTTATTTTTTGCCTGCAATACGGTACGTGGCAACTGCGAATACATATTTTCTTTTAGCAATCCCATTGCTCGATTTTTTTAATCGATTTTCTATTGGGGTAGGTTACGAACAAATTGGTTCATCAAAAGCCATCGTTGTCAAAGGGATGAAAAATGAAGTTTATTTTTATTGCCAATTTCTCATCAACCATCGGTCATGCGAACGGTCGCCTTAACCATCATGATTTTTTTTTAAACACGGGTAACTTTACGCGATAATAGGTGACCTATTCTATAATTAATAAACGCAAGTTACAACTGTTACAATCAAAAGCCCAACGTAAATGACAAGTTTCGCTTCAGAAAACTCTTGTTAAAAAGAAATGTACCGCCTCTATTTCATTACTGCATGTTGACGGATTTCATTATTATTCATGCTGGTTAATCACGACTAATGATATACTTGTCGCACCATGGAACAGACTAAACGACAGCTGCTGACCACAATATTATTACAAGTACGACTAGACAAAATATATGAAAGAATAAATAGCATAATGTTTAGTAATTTATGTATTGGCGATGCATGGTCTGAATCATTGGTAGTTGACCGAGGACTGAGCAACAAGTGACGTGCTATTGTGACGAATAATAGATGAAGAACCCTCACATTATTTAACTTAATTTAAACGTTTTGTAATACTGATGGGATATTGCCTTTTAATAAATACATTAGCTTGGCAAAGTCTACCTTTTACAAAGTATACAATATTCATAATATTGGTATTGGGATATACCAACTGGATATCTCTAATGTCTATTATCTTTTGTCGTGTGCTTGTCCAAATGGTTTCTTTCATCACATCAGTTACAACACTTCCACTGTTGAACATAGGCCTCCCCCCAAAAGAGCGTTGTTGGCTTAGTGGTAGATACCTCGACAAACATCGTGATGAAACCCGCGGCTTAGTTGACTCCAGAAGTATTGACATGTTCTCTCCTCTGGACATGATCGACTAAGCTGAGAGGGTAGTAGGTGCTGGGCAAGCCTACTCCATCCTCACGCAAAAAGGACCCAATTAAAAAGGGTCTAATGGCGGAAAACAGCCCGTATACAAGTACAAGCAGGCCTCCCCCAAAGACTTCCAGAGCGATCGCTCGCATGCTCTCTCCGTCCAACGACTTCTAACAAAATCTTAGATTTTTTTTAAATTAATGCTATTAAATAATAATTCTATTGTCCTAATATATATTTTTACGTTACATTCATTTGTTCTAACTGTCTAAAAACAAGTTAGGTGATACTTTATTTCCTTCCTGTTTAGTTACTAGCAGCACTCCGCGGTTTCACGCGTGTAACTCCCGATCCCGTGGGAATATCGGGATAAAAAGTAGCCTATGACAATACCAATGAATCATTGTATCCTGATACTAAATTTCATTAAAATCGGTCCAGTAGTTTCGGAGCCAATGCAAATAAACAAATCTTTCCTCTTTATAATATTAGATAGGATACCCGAGCAGATCAGAATGAATCAAGTGATCATTTCAGAGGAGCTTTGCAAATCTGCCTTCCCGATTTAACAAGTCTCGCTGGTGTCTACAATAACTTTATACGAAGTGAATTTAAATCTACAGGGATTTAATATTTACTGCAGCGTAACAAAAATCCAGAATGTATTCAAAAATTATTGATTTAACACACACATTGTTCTTCCCTATCACTGCGATACATGCAATATTGAATACATTTTTCCGTGACATCTTCTGCGCTTTGAACTGATAGACCTGGCAACAAGCTTTTTATACATATCGAATTTTAGCAGATGGTACCTTTTAAAGAGTTAAACCTATAGATACTTCCATGCTAATGATTGAAACATCTTTCTAAAGGATTAATCACAAAAAAAATCTATACTAATATTATAAAGAGGAAAGATTTGATGTTTTGTTTGAATTGAATAGGCTCCGAAACTATTGAATCGATTTTAATGAAACTTGGTATGAGGATAAATTGATTCATTTGAAGTTCTATGGGTTACTTTTGACTTACGCTGATGAAACGCGGTTTCTTATTCATGATTATATTTTGCTGCATAAATAATGTCCCTAACTACTTTGAGCTTCAGAAGGCACGATAAATCGAATCAGGATCGCATCGTCGCAAACTCAGGTAATCGAAGGTAACAAGCTTATATCAACTCTGTTCTAAACATTTGATGTCATAAAATAGTTTGTAGGAATTGTTGAGTCGGATGTCCTCAAAAGTAAACCATCTCCTCGAAAAATGTTTAAGTCACTTCTTATACACGCAGCTTCTATTTTTAATTAATTAAAAGAATGAACGCGTGACAATGGAAAGTATTCAACCTATTTTTGTCTGAAACAGAGTATTCCCTTGACGCATACTTGCCAGGTTTTATTTCGTACAAACAAACATAACATAATTATGTTATATGTGTTTATGTTATCAGTTATGGTAACCAAGCGGTTACCATGGCTGATAATAAATCATACGTATTTAGGCTTGAGTAGATGGATATTCGATACGAAAAATATTAAGAAAAAGATAGAGATTGTTTCTCATCTTATTCATAATATTAGATACTTAAATCATATTATTGCGATGACATTTATTGCCTTTCTTAGTATCAAATGTTATGATTCAGACCCTCAATGTTTTTACCTGACCTTCTGCAATTAATTGGTTAGTGGGAATGAACAAAAAATTTGCTTTTGTCCGAATATATAGGGGTTGAATTTCCAAAAATATTTTCTTAGCGGATGCCTATATACGACATAATAGCTATCTGTATACATATACAAAATCCTTAGCGCAATCTATCGCTTTGAGCTGTACGTTGAATATTAGTAAGTCAGGACTTAGAACTCTATATTTATAGTCACTATCACCTATCTATACATAAAAAATGTTTTGTCCTGCACTACTGACTGACTGATTGACGGATCTACGCACAGCCTAAACCGCTGATCGTAGAGACCTGAAACTTGGAGGGTGTGTTCTTTGTATGACGTAGGCATCCGACAAGAAAGGATTTTCCGGAATTCTACCCCTAAGGGGGTGAAAAAGGGGGGCCACGTTTGTATGGGACAAGGTGATTCCTTGGTCCATTTTCGACTTCTACGCGGACGAAGTCGCGGCAAAAGCTAGTTTATTTATATAAATCAAAATACAAAAGAATGAAATGTTTAGAGATATTCCGCTGTGATATAGGACAGGGCAACGATCTACTTACCCACTGAGGAAATAGGCGGATATTATCATACGATGAGTTATTCATATACCGGTAAATAAAATGCATACCTACGATTCTATGAGAATTATTTATTAGAAGCGCCGTGTGCTCGATAGGATTTCCTATCGGAAACATCTTAGGAATCATCTGAGGTAAATTCTAGTAAAAAAATTTTCGTGACGCAAAAAACACTTCACGACGTTTCGTTTAAATTTCGAAAATTGACATGTAAATTGATGGAAGAAAGAAGATAAATCAAACTAAGATTTTCAGATTTCGTTTTACGTTAAACTTTTTTAAGGGTTTTGTAATATACCTGTAGGTTTATACCTTCTTTAAATGCAAGCTTTTCAAAATTGCATTAACAACTGAACCTTGTTCGTAAACTTGTAATTTTATCCTACTTACTTTGTAAACTGGTTTATTTGTTTGTGAATGATTTATTTATTTTATTATTTTATTTGTTTTAATATGGTTTTTTATCTGTATTTTATTGTTTGCAATTCAAATAATCTTTAACATTTCAATTAAATAAATAAGTAGACATGTTGTTTTATTTATTCATTTATTATTATTTATAGAAGAAATACCAAACATGTGTAACTTGGTGTACAGTCTTTCCTTCGGATTCTAAGGGAATTAAATCAGTTGTCTGCTCCATTCCTTGAATTTCTCTTTCTTGACATGTACAATTTGGGTCTTCAATTCAACGACTCAACAGGTATTTTCTAGACACGCGTGCTACACCATTTTTTTTACACCATTTCATTACTTGCCACCGTATTCACAAACACTACTTAAGTTGCTCTTGGATAAGTGAACGCACTGCGCTAAATGCGGCCCTATGATTGGTCAATTTGGTGCTGCTCTCTTCACTCTAGCGAATCAGCGTCTCATTTAGGGCTCTATGCGTTCGCGCGCACTGTTCAATTTAGAAAATACTTGTGAATACGGGAGTTAGTATAGGCAAAAGCTGACTAATCATAAAGCGATTCTGCCGTAAAGCGAATCTGTCATAAAGCGAATAAAGGTTTGTCATAAATATATGATACCTTCTAATTTGTAAAAAAATCCTTTTCTCTGTACATTTACGACACGGAACTGTTTACTTTACATAATAATTAGCATTCTATATGATAAGATACTGTAAAATGGCAGAAAATAGTAATGTAATTGTTGTGTTTTTACCTTATCTGTGAAACCTTTGTTACTTATCTATAAGTTATTACAAAACATTACCTTTTTGTACGAAACAGTACTAAGTTAACATTCAGGGTTGTTAACTTTAACTTAATGTTTAAAAAAAAACTTGAGAGGTGTCAAGAGAACGAAGTTTCTTTCGATTATTAGTGAAGGAATTGTAATAAAATCACAAAGTGTCGTCACAACTTTTGGTATTAATTTTTTTCCGTCTAGCCCCCTTTCGCAACGCGCCATAAGGAACTTCTTTCCAAAAACTCTATACCTATCACATTGATTCCGTAGGAATTAAAAATAAATTCTTCCCTAGTACCGATTATTTACATATTAATAGGATGCGAGGGTATTGTTTTATCCAAACAAATGTGTTCCCCTATTTCTTTCCTTAATAAACCCTCTAGAGTAATCTATTTTTTTTAATTATGGTTTGCGGTTTGTGTCCCTCTGTTCTTTCCTTTTTTTCTTACAACTTTATGACTAAACATAGGAATCCGAACCCTCTCAAAACCAACAAAAAATCCTAAGACAAAAAAAGAGGCATTGGCACAGAATACCTTGATTAAATGAAAAAATATGATTGTTTTAAAGACATTATTCAAGAAGTAAATAGGGAAATATATAATAATATAAAGAGATAGGTACATTTGTATGGAAATAGCACATAAGTTACCGTCATAAGTCAAGTAGTTAAGTAGATCTACTAATTTAAATCTCGTAGCACAAAGTATTTTTTTGGAAACTTAGGTTTTTTAGGTGACCGGTTTCTTATGAAATGATTGCTAAAAAATTACACCAAAGTTGATAAGTGACAAACTAGGGGTGTTTACATTGTTGTGATCAATTTACAGTCGGCTGCATAATTGCAGCCCTCGGTAGAGTTCGAGAATTACTATATTGGAATGTTTTCATTCTAATAATTTTTGTTTGATTAATTCATGAGTTAGAAGACTTTAAACTTCACCTGAAGCAGGTGCCTAGAATCTTGCTTGTGTTCAAAACATTCTTATAACAGTCGTTTTTGGAGCTCTACGGTGGGTCTGCAATTATGCAGCCGACCGTACATAAATCATTATGTTTAATATAATTAAGGGAAAATAAAAAGCAAAAATCTTAAGCAGAATAGATTAATTTAGGAGAGTTCACGGTCCGAAGACATAAGACATGCGCCAGCCTAGATTTGTCATCTGTGGTGACTCTAAGATTGTAATTGTGACACTTCTTCTTGTAGACTAACTTTTATGTTATGTTTACAACTTCACTTTAGATTTTTATTTAAATTCTCATTGGCGGAAGAAACCGCCACTATTCAAAAAATCGAAATATAAAAACGAAACAACAACAAGTAATAAAAAAATATTAGATTTACAAAGTCGTAAACGTACCCGTGCATTTGCGGAAAAAAATTCAGATAGTAGAAATACACTATACATATCAATAATACTATCAATGTAGGGCAATACTGTATGAATAAATAAATAGAAATTATTCTAATACGCTGGTTATGCGTCTGCTGATATACAGGGTTATTGGTAATTAACCGTAAAGTAGCAAGAAAGATATATAGTAATGCCAGACAAACAGATAAACAGTCTAGTTGCTTATATTACTTAGATTATTAAATTATAAATATACTAAATACATACCTATTAGATACTTATTCATAACGTACAAACTTCTAACTATGTAGTTAAAATGTATCCGAAAAGTTCAACGGGTAAATACAATTAAAAACAAACAACTTTATTGTTCGAAATTCGACAGCATTTTTTTTAAACTAAAGTTCATTCAGAATTAAAACAGTTGATAAAACTTAAAAATATAATATTAAAGTTAATAATAACCTCTATATGTACATAACAGCTGATTTTCAGATAAATTTAACCTTACGGTTGTCTGTGAAGTCGGTTTACGGACGATCATTTTACGTGGTTTTACTATAACACAAGAACAGATGTGCGATATTATTATTAAATACG
Source organism: Idaea straminata (assembly GCA_951213275.1). NCBI lineage: Eukaryota > Metazoa > Arthropoda > Insecta > Lepidoptera > Geometridae > Idaea > Idaea straminata. The sequence continues at coordinate 16,130,003 of OX577845.1, read as the reverse complement.
GTCGAAAATTTTACGAAACATTGGTCGCTATGAAACGTCAACGATGACGTCACACTTTTTGTAAGTACTACCGGTGTTCATCAATTTAATAGATGTTATCATGTCAAAAATCTTATTGTATAATCCTCGATTTTTGCAATTCTCAAAATCTTCGAAAAAAATCGAATTTCCAAAATTCGTAGTGCAAAGTTAGTTCATTATTTATCAATAACCCTGTATTAATCCATCGAAAAAGGTAATATGAAGTTATATTTTACTAGATGAATATTTTTTCATATGTGAAAATGGTGACACAACGAGTCTATAGTCCAACTTTATAATAAGCGGTATCCTTTGACGACCTCTGCGAAGCGGTTAGCGAACTTCTGCAACGTTGAAGCTTGCAGTTACTATCCGTGTCATACAAATATATGTATGATTGTACATACATTTGTTACTTGTTATTGTATTTGTAAATGTAACGATTTTGGACTTAGTTTTATTAAAAAACCGGCCAAGCGCGAGTCCGTACCATGTCGTATGGGCCCACAAATTATTATTAATTCAGGTTTTTAGTATTTGTTGTTAAAGAGGTAACAGAAATACATAATCTGTGAAATTTACAACTGTCTAGCTGTCACGGTTCATGAGATACAGACTGGTGACAGACGGACGGACGGACGGACAGTGAAGTCTTGGTAATAAAGTACCGTTTTTACCCTTTGGGTACGGAACCATAAAATCTACGAAAAAATTATCTTCAGTTTTTTACCCGACTACAAAGAATGGGTTATTTAAAATTCCTTTTCGTTAACAATGCAATCAAAAACTGAAACCTTCACATTTGTTAATATTAGAAAGTTCTATTTTCTGGTAAGGTCGTGGTATATTTAACATTTAAATCCAACAAGTAGAACCTGAATAAAAATAACGGAAAACTACGGCGCGTTACCAAAATGCACTCTGCGCCATTTATTCCGGTTTTCCCACAGAAGAACTAACGTAAAACCACTGGGCACAATAGTTTATTTATATATTTAGTACACCTTGGTCTCTTTTTGTAATCGTTAAAAATGTTTTATCAATTACCTTCTCTATTGAGACCTATTAAAACAATTTATAATTATTTATTACTTATTATTAAGTATAATTAAATAACAAGGTATTTGTTATAACGATCTGCAGCAACATTGTTGCCTTTATAGATAGTATTCAACCCATTGTTTTCTTTTTTATTACATTTTATTAATTATTTAGTTCGCATGAACTGTGAAGGGGAGTTAACGGAAATTGCACGCTCAACGTTCATTATTATTACTAAAGTTTTTTTTACAATCTATACATATAAAATGCTTTGTCCTGACTGACTGACTCACTGACGGATCACCGCACAGCCTAAACCGTTGATAGTAGAAACCTGATGGAAGGTGTGTTCTTTGTATAACGTATCATCCATCCGGCATCCGGCATCCGATAAGAAAGGATTTTCAGAAATTCTATCCTTTAGGGGGTCAAAAAGAGGGGCAACGTTTGTATGGGACAACGTGGTTCCTTGGTCCAATCTACTTCAAATTTTGGACTTCCACGCGGACGAAGTCGCGGGCAAAAGCTAGTTTATGATAATTGTTTGTAGAATGAGGGAATCTATTAATATACAATCCATTGACGTGTACAATTTGGTCTTCTAATCACGAGTGAATAGGTATCTTCTAGGAAAGCGTGCTAAATTAATCCGCATCCTCACTTGCCATCTAGTGGGCGTACGTTCAAACGTTGACCTATGTAAAAAAATATATAAAATTTAAATTCCTGACTGTCTGACTGATGACTGGTATCAGTGCACAGCTCAAACCAATAACAATATTATAATGTAGGCATCAGTTAAAAAGTATATTGGAAAATTTGACGCTACGCGAGCGAAGTCTCGGGTAAAATCTAGTCATAAAAGAGGAAAACCTTTTTTGAAGCCAAATAATAACCCATGAATCATTACAAGTTGAACATCACCAAACAAACGAAATTTAGATGTTCTAAGTACTTGAAAATATGAACTAGGTCCAAAAATCTAGTGTGATCGCCGCATGCTCATTATTAGCATGCTATGAACGTGCTCCACACATTTGCAAGAAAACACTGCCACAAAGCACGCTCTCTTCCACCCGAGCCCTACATAGCATGCTCAAAAATCAAACGACAGTTGATTTCTGAGCATGCTTATTACTAACAACGTTTCAATACACAGGCTAAGTACCACTTGCTCAATTATAGCATGCTTTCGTGCTATCGATGAGCATATGTAGATCGTTAAGGGTAAGTAAACGCCAACCAAGACCCACCCCTAGACGCCGGCCAGAAGCTAACGTTGCGTTCAGTCGTAGGGCACTAACGCTGTCTGTCAATTTGTCACGACTCACAGCCTAAACACGTAATCAAATCAATTAGACGTAGACCGCGGCCCACTTGCCGTGTAGTTTGAACACGGATTGATGCTCTAACCCATCTCGAACGAGATATTGCGGAACAATCGATTCCTATTCGTTAACAGTCGATTAATTAATCGATACTAGTTGAACATTGATTTTGCAACTCATGTTTCGTTTTAGATACGCGAATATTTTGAAGTTAAATATCAGATATTTTACAGATACAGGATTTCAGGGCCAGCGTTGTAGTTTAGCATCGTGCTAGCTGCAGCATTTCAATAAAATGCTTCCATAAAAGGTGAAAATCATGATGGGTGGTAAAAATACTAGGCATTAACACTAGTCGACTTTTTTAAGGCAACACAATCGATTTTTGGTTCCGTACAATTATATATGAGAGCTCCAAAAATTTGTTTTAATAGATATCAATATCACGAAAAATAAGCTACCGTACTATTAAGCTATCTTAAAAAAAGGTAGCATTAAAATAGGTTTATTCATTTCTATGATACAGCGAATACACTGGCAGTCATAATCAGACTCAAAACACATTTATTTTTCATTTGGTAGTTAAAATGTGATGTAAACACATCATGTCATGTGTGTGCTGTGTGTTGTGTATGTCTTAATATGTTTGTGAACTTATGAGTGCTTATGGTATAGAAATAGTTGAGTAAGTAGGCAGTTTATAATTATAGTCAAAGTCGTGCGATACTGGCGATAAACAAATCGATAAACACAATATAAATTCGAAATTCAAATCTTCAAAATAATCTATGCGGCCAGTAACGCTATTCAAATTTGAATTCCAATTTCAAATCATTAGAGATAGGTAAATACCTAAGGTAAATATTGTTCTATGTCTATGATATGGGTAAATCCAATCCAGCCGGATATATATACTATACATATAAGATACATTTGAAAATGTACACAAATATACGTTGTATTTGCAATTAATTATTGGGTTCGGAGTATTTCATGCACGACTTAGTTTAAGTGTAGGTATACTAGGTGAATCTAACGGTTAACGGAGGCTAGAATATTAAAGCGATTTTCTGTGGTAATACTTCCTATACTAAAATATCCACTTGTCCCCCTGTTTGTCGGTAACAATTACTTCTTAATAACATGCCACCTTCACTCCATATAAGACTGATGCGTTATTCATACATGTATTATAACCCGCCTCCGCTTACCGGGCCGTACAATTTAATACATATTAGATTTTACATTGTCTGTGTATGTTGCTAGAGTCAACGATGTGATTACTTCGCCATTATTTATTTCTCTTATGTTAATAATAACTAAGCAACATTGTTGTCGATTGCTTTCTAATTCGTTTGTTATAAATACTTATTGTTCTTATTTTTTAGCTTCATTATTACTCTTACGTAGTTTTTTCATTAGTACATTAGTGTTGGCTTAGTGGTAGATACCTCGACTTTCATTCTGAAGGTCGTAGTTTCAGATCCCGGCCGGCCGTGCACCAATGGATTTTTCTTAATAAAAACGTATGTGCGCTAATTGACATTGCTCTTACGATAAAAGAAAACATCGTGATGAAACCCGCGGCTTAGTTGACTCCAGAAGTATTGACAAGTTCTCTCCTCTGGACATGGTCGACTAAGCTGAGAGGGTAGTAGGTGCTGGGCAAGCCTACTCCATCCTCACGCAAAAAGGACCCAATTAAAAAGGGTCTAATGGCGGAAAACAGCCTGTATACAAGTACAAGTAGTACATTAGTAGAGTGTTATTTTATAAAAATGTAGAATAACAGAAAGAATAATGGCAAAAATTTTAACAAAAATTACATGTTTGCAAGGAGGTGCTTGAAGTTCCTATATGTGTAATAGTGTCAGATGCTAATGAAGAAATTTAAAAACACGTGACACGTGACGTGAATGCTTATATTTTCCACGTCTAGTTCACAAAATACTATCAAATTAATTGTAATCTAGTAAAACTGAGAAAATTGTCATATTTTTTTTCTATTTGTGTTTATGCTCGAGTATTGCCTTGTCATCATTATTTATGTCCAATTCATGCTTAAACATACATAAACAAAAGCTTTTAATAACTTCGAATTTATTGGTTTAAATACATTTTATAAGTGCCAAGCCACGATTGAAAAATCTGGATATTATCAAATATAGATTAACCTAGCCCATACATTTTTGAAACAATCGTTTCAATATGATGAATAAAACGTATTTAGGTACCGCGAATCTAGGTTTAATACAATGAAGGTTTTCCAATTTTGCTTCAAGTGACATTTCAAATGTCATCAATCGGTGCATGTTCTTCAAATACCAAACTGCCATTGTACATAACCAACCTCGATATCAATTTAATTGGGTTCATAGTTCAGACATACTTGGAGCTTAGTTTATTTTCTTTCTGAATTTGAAATGTCGACGTCGAAGCCTCCATGCGGTTTGATTGGTTAATTCGGCTCTCTCTGCATACGCGTACGTTAAATTTTAAATAAGCATTCTCGACTAACTTTATTTTAAGTTAAAAATAGATATTCCTTGTAAATAACCAACTCTAGTATTAAAAAAACACATAATTAGTAAAGAAATCATTGGTAATTATATTAAATTATGCTATTATTATTGATTACTTATGAAAAAACTCCGTACTTGTGTAAATTTTATTCGGTCCAGTAGATAATACATTGTGTTTCATTGTATTCTTTAGTTTAGTAATAAAAATAGTTTTAAGTGGGACATAGTTAGAGGAAACGAGATTGCGTGCGTCCACACCAGACATCGCTGATAGATAGTTTCATAACTTTCTTGATTTGTTGTCCGTTTTTACATAATTATTTACTTTACACTATCTTATTCGTGTTATTACTCGTGTCTAATGTCCGTGTCGAATTCTTTTTCTTAACTTCATAATTATAACACTTTTTATTTATTTGCAGGTAAGCATTTATTTACAATAAGCTATGGTGAAAGAAACAACAATCGGATGCACTAATCGTGAGTAAATTCTATGGTTACAACCAAAACTCATCTGGTATTCATATTTTTCATCCACGCGGTTTAAACGAAGGACGTACACGAGAGAAAAAAGGCTCGTTAAAACTCTTTACCTATGGGGACAGCGTTATTTGAGTTCACAATCGCCATCGTGCCCCCGCAAAAATCTCAATTTTTTTCTATTCTATTTTCTGATTGAGTGGTTTCGGACATACCTATCCCAATTAGTTCCCACCGCGTGTGAAGTAAGAATGGATGCCGGACAGATAAAACTCACTCCTTTACCGAACGATCGATGGTCGACATAAAAAGAACAGTTTGAAGTTGATCGTCTTTTTTCGAAGGGGGGGACCCACCCCCTCCGTTGGTTGACACGGTCGTCTATCGGATTGCATCCCGGACGACAGACGACGAACGGACGGACGTACAGTTCTGTTGATTATGTGCGTCATGCCTGCGCCAAGCCACCACTACAACGCAACCGCCAGGCACTCGCCACGCCACGCCGCGCGGCCCCTTCACAATCTTGACCTCACCCGTATTAAACTCTTTTTCATTCGCCACACTTCAGAGCTGCGAGCTCGCATTATAAAACTGTTTTTTTGATCAATTTTTTATCCTTTGTTTCCGTTCATGTAACGGATGGTTCATTTAGATTAAATTTATCCGCTTATTACAATGTACGGACTATTATTTTTATCCGCCATTAATGTATAATTACAACAAGAATGTCGTAGTGGAACTTGCAAGACACTAACTACACAATAAAATGTTAATACTTCGCATTTCGTGTTCATAAAAAATGAAGTTGAGGAAACCTAGACTAATTAGACAAAGTCCCTCTGAAACTAATTTACCTACTGATATTTAGCGCGTATTATGTAAATAATTGGCTTAACCGATATACCTTTGCTAACGTGTATAATTATGTTGCGGCCACAGTAGTATTCCGTCATAGTTAAACAAATAGTTGCCACTAGTCAATTAAGTGGGGGAAATGCGGCGACACATGCGGACACTTAAATTCCTGTTCCCTGTTTATCAAAATTTACAAGTCAACATGTTCCCCCAAGTTATACTTTATAAGAATCTTGAACGCTTATACCTACAATTATAGGTACTTGGAAATACTTAAACTAAAAGTGTAAGCCATCTTTAAAAAAATACCAAATACTTTTAAAACTTGCAAGACGAAACGTAGAGTCGCCGGACACTCTCAAGATGTTCAAACTAAAAGTTATAAAATCATAAAAACTATAAATGATTTATTTCAAAATTTTGTTTTTCTGTAATGAATTATTACTTATTATTTTCACTTGTAATTTAAATGTCTAGTTTTAATAATCGGATATTAATCGTAAAAAAAATAAAATACATAATTAGAATTTTTCATTAAAAATACTTGTCGAATAATATAAGACTTGTAAAATAATCAGGCCAGGTTTGACAACACATCCCCTATAGTCTCTCTATCATCCATCAGATCGAAAAATCTTCGATCTGCGATCATTCTGTATGCAATTAGTTACGGTTAGACAGACTGTATTTTAAAGTAACTTATTAGTAAAAGTAGATAATAAATTACATTGTCACTCAATAGATCGATAAATTTCACTCTATATGGCTAAGTTTTTTGCTACATTATAAGTTTCAACGTTGAATAATTTCAACCGGTGAACGTTCTCAACACCTCGACATTTAGATACTTAACTCGTATGTATACTTTAATGTTTGTATATTATCTGTTTTTTCTTCCAGTAATGGCTTCGCCCGACTTGTTCTTAAAGTCAGTATCTCATAAATTACTTGCATCAAAACCGTGCCCAGAAGTAGGCCTCGGAAAATAAAGACATCTTTTAAAAGCACAGTGTGTTCTATTATAAAAAGTTACCCAAAGATGTTAAATTAATTTAAAAAAAAGAGTATTTTTTTTTAGCTTAACGGTAAGTCCTTTCTGTAGTAATCGGAACTCAAGGCTTGACTAAAAATCGGTTTAGTGGGTTCGGAGCCTATCCGTTACAAACACAATTATTTTCTCTTGGTAATTTAGTGTAGATATGTGGTTTGGTTTGGCGCATGTAGATAGATGTACTAAAACCCTCAATAAATAATGTATAAGTAATATTACAAGCATTAATAAAGCCTTCAATAATTGGTATCGAATTGATGCAGACAAATAGGTATTTGGTGCCGTCCGCTCATCTCCGGAAGTTCGTCACCGCCGGCCAAGGCGGGCGGCGGATATTCGTACTTCCGTTACTAACATACTATGCTTCCTATTTGCCACTTTCATCAATAGCTTTCGGTATTTCGGAGGCTTTTTTTAACAGACTTATGAAGATATTATTTTTTTAGAGTTTTCTGGACGCGTTGTGAAATTCTATGCAAGTTTGCTTGGGAAAATATTATTATAATTCACTCACGCGGACAATAATATTCACTTATAAGTTAATAATTATAAAGATTTCTATAAGTAATTAATGAGTCAGTAAAAAGTAACCCATGACTCCCACGATAATATGAACTCGAAGAAATGGTATAAAACATGAGTGCTCACGGAACAAAAGCAAAGAGTAATTTATCACGAATCGTTGAATACCATCTCCATCAATAACATTCACAATAAATAATGTAAGTAGTTAAGGTTTAAAAAGGATTACATGCCAATAACATTTTCTGATAGAGTTTTTGGTTTCGGGGCGTATCAGCTTGCATCCTCTAGATTGCAAATGTAATTCACGCATCCTAACTTAGTTTTTAAGACGTCGCTAAGTGATCTTGTACCTAGGTATTAAGTATCCAAAAGAAATAAAGAATTTTGACTTTGACTTCGAATTGATATCAATCGATTGAATAGAAAAATAAAAAAGTTATTACATATTTACAAAGTTTACACATACTTGTAGATACTTAATTCAATGGATTTTAGGGTTACATAACCAAAGGGTAAAGACCCTATTACTAAGATCCTACTATCCGTCCGTCCGTCTGTCTGTCTGTCACCAGGTTGTACCTATCTCACGAACTGTAATAGCTAGACAGTTAAAATTTTCACGATTCTGTCGGCATTACAATTTTTTATAATCGTATTGAGATGTCCAGGCCCATTGTTTTTATATTATTTCGCCCAATTCATCCCAACTTTTTATTTTGATTTACCCATAAACTGATGTTTAATCAAATTGTTAGATCATAATCGAACCACTTCAATAAACTATAATATTTGTAATGTACAAATAGTAAAAAAATGCGCGCTTAGTTGATTATTTAACGTCATTCATTGATTTTAATATCATAATACTTTTTATAAATATTTTTTTTCTATTAATTATGGCTTCGCACGGCTTGTGCATTTAGCCAGTGTCAAGTTATATTTTTCATCAAATTATGACCCGATTTTTCATAAATCGGGCCTAGAGTTTCAAAACAGTCAAAGTCGTCATAGTCCATCAAGTCAGGGGCTATAGTAAAGCGGTGGCAAGTTTACCATAACCTTAATAGGAGATTTGGAGGCAACAAGAAAACTTCATGTTTGACACTGATTTTTACTTTCACTACACTTGTGCACTTTCACAGAACTAAATTGAAAAACATTCCACCAGAATTATACAATTCAACTCGGGTTACAACTAAGTTTCATGAAAATAAAACTGCAGCACGACATGTTGTTAACTCGTTCCCGCTAAAACTCCTTATAAATATTTTAGAATAAAGATTTTAAACAACTTATGTAATCTATAAATATAAAATTAAAATTCATGACAATTGATGTATGAACTCACAACTCAAACCAATGAATAGTTCGGGCTCTTACACCGTAGACATCTGCTAAGTTTTCGGAAAATTCTACTCTTAGCCTGATTTAGTAGCAAAACCGGGTTTTAACCACACTATAAATCCAGATAAACCTTTCTAATAGTAGCCATAGAAAGGTCATAGAAAACGTAAGTGAATCGAAACGATTGGCGCCTACAAAAAAACCAGCACTCTACGCCCCCAAATCTATTAACATAGACGTAAAGCATAAAATTATATGTTTTGTTCTTCGCCAACACTTTACTCACAACATCGTTATACAAAACATAAATAAATAGCTTCACTTACTTGCCACTTAATTATTTTTAATGTTCCTATAAGCAGACGTGCTTTGTAAACTGATCAGGTCTATACCTACTAAGTTACAATTAACTTCGATCGATTTAAGTCAACAATGGAATGACATTTCCATATAATTAAACTTAATATGAACACATTTGCAACTTCGTAATTAAAAACTCCCTGTTTATAGTCTAGTGTTTTTCTATTGCATTGCTGTCTGTATTATTCATTATTATACGTACATCCCCTTGTTCATAAACGTTGATCAGCGATGAATACATTTATTTTATTCTATGGGGCAATAATATCCTACTAATATTATAATTGTGAAAGTTTGTGTGTTAGTGTGTTTATTACTCATTCATGCAAAAACTACTGGACCGATTGCGATAAAACCCTGTATGTAGATAGCTGGAGACCTGGATTAACGCATAGGCTACTTTTTATCCCGGGATCGGGACTTACGGGGATAAAACCGCGGGGAGCAGTAATAAAAAATAAAGTTTTAGTTCCCAAAACTAAATTAAACTAAGATCAAACACTAGTTGTAGTCCACGGCTTCGTCCGACGCATCTTAGGGGTGGAATTTGAAAACTTGAGCCTCTAAGGTAAGGTAAGAAGAATATTGAAAAGTAAGGTGCCTGCGGGTAATAAGGGCCACTAAAAGGTGTTTTTAAAACTTTGTTAATGGTGACAAGATAATAAACAAATGAATCGTTTTTCAGACTGACAATGAAGCAAATATTTATAAAATGATAATATTTCAAGTAGTTGTCCCTAATTTTACGAAATATTTAGATGTTAATTAAGGTGGCACGTGGCCCTTTTTAACCGCAGGTACCTACTTTAATTTGCTTCATATCAGAAGGATGACGTAGTTCTGCAAAGTACGTTATTTTCCTAAATAAATTAAGGAAAATGACGTAGATTTCGGAACTTCAACATAGCAAATGAGTCCAAAATAGAATAGGTTATTTCTCGAATAGGGTATTTTTGGAATGAGGCATATTGCGAAGTTTACGAATAAGTTTCGTAAACGACTACAGGTCATTTCGCTAAGTCTACTAAACAATGTCTTGAGTTGCAAAACGGCTTAATAATACTTTAAGTACTAACACAAACTTATGCCCCCTTATTCCAAAACGAGGGCTTAAGGCTAGTCCGAGATGTGAATTTAAACCTTAGATTTAGACACAGATTTACTCGTGAACTATAGTCTAAACACTATCCAACGAAAAAAAACTACGCAACGGATTTTGATGTGGTTTTGTTAACAGATAGAGCTATTCAAGAGGAAGGATTACATGTATAATACATGCATAATATATCCGTGCGAAGCCGGAGCGGGTCGCTAGTCTATAGCCTACATATAAAATGCATTGTCCTGAATTACTGACTGACGGATCAACGCACAGCCTAAACAGCTGATCGTAGAGACCTGAAAGAAGGGTGTGTTCTTTGTGTGATGTAGGCATTCGATAAGAAAGGATTTATCAAAATTTTACTCCTAAGCGGGTGAAAAAGGGGGTGCAAAGTTTGTATGGGACAGCGTGATTCCTTGGTCCATTTTTTTCGACTTTTACGCGGACGAAGTCGCGGGCAAAAGCTATAAATAAAATAACAATAAAATCGCAACTTCTATGTAAAGATCTGAAGATGAGCGGAAAATTCTGAACTTGGCTGTGCCGATAAATCCGCCGAGCGTGGCGTCTCAAGGTGAACGACCTGTGTCGGGCGGGCGGCCACGTGACCCGCCCACCACTTGAGTGAGATAGGTCAGGGTCGAGACGACACAGCCGCCTAGCCCGCTCCACTCGCTGACCCTCCTCGCTCCTCGCTCGGGCTCCTACTGAGATTTTTCCGTTCGACTAGTTTCCGATAACGGGTCATCGGCCCGTATTGCCCGTTCTAGGTCAAGGTTGGTTACGTCCCACAGGATTTCGTGTGTCGCGGGCTTTCGTTTAGGGTATGTTAATAGCTATGAATGAAACTCATAAGCTGAGGTTAAATGTGGTACAAACTAAGGTACCTGCGGGTAATAAGGGCCACCTGCCACCCTAAAACCAAATATTTCGTAAAAAATGGAAAATACTGCGTATAAACAGGTAATTACTTAGATAAATATTTGTTTTATAGTAAATCTAAAAAACAATTTATTTGTGGCCCTTATTACCCGCAGGTCCCTTAATAAATCTAACTGCCAAGCCAAGCAACGGATCGGGCCAAAAATTGACGTACAGCCATCATAACGTATGCATCCGCTAAGAAAGTATTTTGGAAATCCACTAAACGGACGAAGTCGCGGGCAAAAGCTAGTAAAATATACAAATATTGTACGATATTACATACAGTGCCATATTTGCTCCAAACTAAGAAAAGTAATATATAATGGCAGACCTTGTTGGCAAATGGTCACCATGCCGGCCTGCCAAACTCGACTCCCGCCTCAGCCTTGTATTTATGCTTAGATATTTGTCTGTGGTCTGGTTGTTTCTATGTATCATAAGTATAAATTTACAAAAGAAAAGTATATAAGTAGTATATCAATTGTCTAGCACTCTTAACACAAGTCTAGTAACTTAGCTGGGGGCTAGATGGCGATATGTGGAATATCCTGCAATAATTTTATTACCTACAAATTTATCTCTATTTAATAAATAGGTAAATATTTGTTTCAAAGCAGGAACCGAACCTAATCTTCTACGTTGGAAAACGTTGTCCACGGCAGGAACTTGTCTACTTATCGTGCGGATCACATTTTTGTCGAAAAATTTATTCAAATTAATTTTTCTGGAAAATTAATTATCAAAATTCGAAATTCCTTCAAAGTATTAATTTTTAACAATACGATTAAGAATATAGAAGCAACTGTTACTGATACTTGTCTTAAGAAACTTCTTAAAATGAACTGAAATCAAGCTTTAAAAGTTTCTTTTAGAGTTTAAAAGTTTTGTCGAGAGAAGTTCTGAAAAGTACAGCTAACGCCATCTCGCGGCTGTGTTAGGAATTATCGTTACTGTGTGTGTTAAAAATTGGAGGTGGTATTTCTGTAAGGTATGCCACATCGGGCGAGACATTTTTTTTAAATATTAAAATTATAATACTTCGTTTTTTGATAGGAGCGTGGTAAATGATAATAATATATTTATGTCAGCAAACAAACATCAATATAACGAATTTTTCATTGACTTAACATGATACTGGTTATATACACAAGTCGTGCTTAGCCATTACTTATAAACAATACTATTTTATCGCGCCGCGCCCTGCACCGAAAACCATTACCTATACCTACTCATAAATATAAAAATATTATAGCGTCAGGAAAAAAACTATTAATTTCCCCTCTGTAATAAAACGAATCAAAAGTAATATAAAAATAAAGTAGCATGAAAAGATCCACCATACCATTAAAAAAGTTCGATGAGTGAGACATTAAATAAACACTAGACCTTTTGTATATGCACTAAATTATAGTCCAAGACGCGATGAAATGAAAGACTAGCGTAAAAGTTAGTACTTTTTATAAATTGTTTATTTTTAAATTATAGACATTCATTGCACACGACAGTATTTAGAGACAATGTCGAGAAATACGTTTAAATAAAGTTTTTTTTAATTATTTTAGCTTTCTTCCATTTTCCTGTTTGAAGTGCTTCAAATTCAACGTCCTAATTGAGCTTGATTGTGTCAAATGTCACTGAAATTATTCAATTTAGATAACACAACTTAGCAGTAATAAAATGAAATTAAAACACAAGTATAAACATCGGCCATTGTCGTCTTTTCTTCTAAAAGTCCAAAAAAATTCATACCTTACGTTCCGTCTATGACAACTTTTTCTAAATATGATTAAGCATGATATCTGCATATACTCAGTGTCAGTTTAGTTTAGTTTAGATTAGTTTGTGTTTTTTAATCAAGTTTAATCCATAAAAACTATGCTTAACACCTACAGATTTTTTAATATTCGTGAAGATAAATCTTTTGGGAAAAATTAGAAAACACTCAAAAATTTTCATGCTACAAAAGCAAAATAGATACGCAATTGAATCCGTAACGTTTGCATAATTCAGAAGGAAAAAACCTAATTACAATAGAAATAGCTCCGCGGCTCGCAGACGCGCGATTTGAGTATTATATGATATTATTATTAATTTAAATATACAGTACCATCGCGGAGTGCCGAGCCAATTTCATTATTATTTCAATCAACTGAATGTAAATTTATTCAACAATCTCACGAGGTAATTGCGATGTTGCCCTCTCCCTTGCACAGTTTCTGCCATCTCTCTTCATCGCGTCGTATTATAATATTCACAAGTCCCCACATTCTTATGCGTTCAATCAAACCTAAGCGGGTACAGTTCACAGATAAACAAACACTCTACTTAATTGTAATTAAATTAATTTTGTTCAAAACTTTACGTAATAGCAATGTAAATGTTTGCAAGTAACTGACTTGTGAACAGACCTGTTTTGAATGAATTTGCAAATATTATCAGACTTTTTTTTTTTGTAACTAACACTTGTTTTAGTATATTGTTTTTTTTTCAAATTTAGGAAGATTGTTGTACGGTCAATATTAATCATTACAATTTTTCTCCAAAATCAATATTATCTATAATTTAATTTAATTTAAAAAACCGGCCAAGGGAAAGTCGGACAGGGTTCCGTACCATTACGATCGAAACATATTTATCAAAAAATCCCTAAAAAATATTGTATGTCAGACGGGGCTGTATAGGTTTTAAGTATTTTGCCTGCCCTTTTGGGAGTATAATTAACAAAAAAAAATATTGTCTAAAAAATAGTACCCAAACATGAAAACAACCTGAAATTCTTAAAAAATATTCTCAAGACATATTTACTTTTTTCTTATTTAGAGTTTGTTGTTAACAGCGGTAGCAGAAATACATCATTTGTGAAAATTTCAACTCTCTTGCTATCATGGTTCATGAGATACAGCCTGGTGACGGACAGACGGACGGACAACGAAGTCTTAGTAATAGGGTCCCGTTTTTATACTTCGGGTACGAAATTTAACAGATTTACAAATTTAACAGTTATTTGTTTCGGCCAACAAAAAAGTTCAAGACAAAAAATATACATGAGTTTCCACGAGGATAATGATACAAAACGGTTGGTTTCAGATAAACACCACCAATTTTTTGCGCAAATAATAAGACACATTTAATACCTTAAAAAAAACATGAAGTTTGAGTTAACCATGGTTATCTGTAAAGTCGGTTCACAGGCTATAATGTTACGTGATAACGTCATAAAAAAAACTATGAAAAATTGAGTTTTTTTTTGTTATTCCCTTAAGTTTATTTTTTCCTTTTTTTAGTTGGTTCTTTTTTTCCTTTATGGTTTATTTCTCCTTTATATAAGTCTTCTATTTGTCACTCGTCACCAAACACAACACAAGCCCAGATGAGCGATATTATTATGAAACAATATAAAACAAACACGAGACACGTGACGTTTACCATGACGCCGTCTTGATATCGGAACTTGACTCATGACGTCACACTTTTTAACCATGACACATGACGTCACACTTTTTTGTGAATGCCTTTGTATAATTCACTCTCTAGGACGTTGTCACGTCAAAATCATTTCCTTGCAGTCGGGTAATAATTGTTCGAAATTTCGAAAGTAGTAGAACAAAAGTTGTTCTCCTAGACGTCTAGAACAACACTCATTCTTATCACGTCGAAACGTCGAAACAGATTGTTTAAGCAATAGAAAGTTTGAAAGTAATGTTTCATTTTAATATGCTAACGGTCCGTCCTGTATTTGTTTGCTCCTTTTGTTTTGTTATGAATATTAGAACGTCCTTGTATGCTCTTGTATTCAACTTGTATTGTTACAATTATTCATTTTAATTCCTTTCCGATGTACATATTTATTATAAACACGCCTATTTTATAATTTTTGAATAGATTATGCAGATTACTGTTGTTTTTGTTACGAATATACAAGTAAAATGGAAGATAAAGAGATCTTTCGCGAAGTGGGTGTTTTACGATTATGGGGGAGACATTTTTTACCCGACTGTGCAGCGCAAAGGAGAGTAATGTGTTTATCAGCCTATGTATGTAAAGAGCGGTGTTTGTCTGATGGTAGATACCTCGACTGACTAATATTATGAATCAGAAAGTTTGTTTTTTTACCTTTGTGTTTGTATACCTATTTGTTTGCTTCATGGTTAAAACGACTGGACCGATTTAAGTAATGGTATCGGCATAATGGTGGTTTAAGGAATGGAGAAGGTTATTGGATTTTTAATCCCGAAATTCCCGCAGGATCGGTACTTACGCTGATGAAACTGTGTGGCGCAGCTAGTAATAGCTACATACCAAATTTTATAGAAATTAAATTACTTACCTAAAAAAAATAACAAAACGTTAGTAAAGCCGGCTCAAAAGGCGCCCTTATCGATTTTAGATAAATACTAGCTGTTGCCCGCGACTTCATACGCGTGTATTATATACTAAAACCTACATATTAAATAAACCGCATCAAAATC
Organism: Idaea straminata; assembly: GCA_951213275.1. Classification (NCBI taxonomy): domain Eukaryota; kingdom Metazoa; phylum Arthropoda; class Insecta; order Lepidoptera; family Geometridae; genus Idaea; species Idaea straminata. Next base: position 16,113,978 of record OX577845.1, on the reverse strand, counting down.
CGTTGCGTAATTTTAAAGATCTAAGCATACATGTGGACAGACAGACAGCGGGAAGCGAATTTGTTTTATTTTAAGTAGTGATGTAGTGAATCGATTTTATCATATAAGCAATCTTTGAAAACACAATAGACATAGACCGTTTTTCTATGTTTTAGGCACTCAGCAGTGCGGTACAAATGGCGGCGGTAAGTCAATTTTCCCAGATTTGTCTCCGGATATTATGTAGTTCCTACTGGATGATATTGATTTCCTTTCCTACTAAAAATGACGGTCAGGAAATTCAATAGAACTGCCTGTTTATTTGTGTCGTTGTAGATAAAATTGCTTTTAGAAAGCAGTTTACATGTTACAAGTAGACTTAAGGACCTGAAGGTCAAAATCGTAAATAAAATTGTTCAAATTACTTACAGAAAATACCCTCAAAGTAGCTCAAAATGCCCTCAAAGTCAGGTTTTCCCACTGGATGATATTGATTTCCTTTCCTACTAAAAATTACGGTCAGGAAATTCAATAAAACTGCCTGTTCATATGTGTCGTTGTAGATAAAATTGCTTTTAGTAAGCAGTTTACATGTTAAAAGTAGACTTAAGGACCTGAAGGTCAAAATCGTAAATAAAATTGTTCAAATTACAATGCAATATCATTCTAATTACCCTCAACGTACCCTTGGTATTCCCAAGAATACCAGAAGCTGATAGAATAAGAAGAAAGGGTATTTTTTTTAATCGAAAGGTAATCGGAATGATATTACAATGTAATTTGAACTATTTTATTTACGAGATTTGGCCTTCTTGGTGCTTTTTAAATTCAAAGGTTATTAAAGGATGATTATAAGATCCTTAAATAACAAATATGTGTCGCCTGGAAAATATCGTCTTTTGCATGTATGTTTTACCTACATCGGACGCCCTTATTATGGGAGTCAAAGAGTACTTTATGGGAGTTGTTAGCGAGTCTCGCTTAACTATTAACAAAATTATCATTAAAAAAATTAAGACGGTGTGAACGCGTATGTAGTTTGTTGATAGGGATAGCAATTGCTAGACAAAGTGTGCGAAGTAGGTATCTTGTCGATTTATAGGGTTCCGTACACAAAGGGTAAAAAGTAACTTGTTGTTAGGTATACCAACAACATAAATACATCATCTGTGAAAATTTCAACTGTCTAGCTAGCATAGTTCATGAGATACAGTCTGGTGACAGTTAGACAGACAAACTGATGGACGGACAGTGAAGTCTAAGCAATACTGTCCCGTTTTTACTCTTCGGGTACGGAACCCTAAAATTAAATATGCTAAAAATCAAGTTTAAACAGAGTAGCACAATATGCGATAATGCCGCTGGAAGCGATGACTTCCTGGCAACTTAAGAATGTAGATGACTCTACGAAAGATAAGGATTGAGGTGTAGAACATGAAATACAAAAAATCTAAATACAGTTCAACAATAAATACAAGGAATCACTTATTATAAATATGATAAAATTATAGTTTTGAGTATACTTTTCTTGAATGAAAACTCACAGCAATCGTGTCATTTTCAACCATGCACTAGTGAATGTTAGTATTATTTTAAAAGTAAAATTGTTATAAGTTTATTATAAACTTTAACTACTAGCTTGCATCTACTTAGACCGTCAACCGCTAGGCTAGAAAAAGGCTTGACTAAAAACTGTCGTAATGAAAAAACTATATGAACATTCGTAAATGTTTTTGAGCCATACACTAGAATATAAAATTGTTTGTCTGTTTCCTCCTGGATAATGACACTAAAGGAAATATTTTTGTTGCATAAAACCTATAACTGCCCCTATGTCTTGGTTTTTCTTTTGATTTTCTAATTATCATAGAAATTAAGATTTAAAAAACAAAACATAGGGACATGGTCATGGCAGTTATAAATTTAATGCAACAAAAGTTTTTGCTCTACTGTCATTATCCAAAGAGGAAACAGTCGACTGCGTTTGTATGGAGAGAGCGCCCGATACCCTTTCCTTTTAAAGGTGAGCATAGGCTAGATCATTGCAATATAACGTTCTTACGAATGGTACAATACAGGAAAATGCTCAGCATTACCATGTAAACCATCGCGCGTCATGTTCGTACTGTGGTTCGAGTGAATTCTCGATGTTCTGTCACTAGTCAATCCTCTAGTATACATATATACCTTAGATACAGGAGCTTAGCATAGTGAACTGTTACGAGGTGAAATTTGGAAAACCGTGCAAAAAATAAAGTCCGAGGTTTTCATAAAATTAAATACTTATAGCGTCACAATAAAGTCGTACAGCAAAATATTTATTAATATTTTTTCGCAACTTAAACATTAATCCTTGCACTTATGACACATCACAATAATACGTTCAATTTCACTTATAATCAGTTCATTTTAATCTCATGAATCGTTTAAAACTTGTTTCACATTTGCATCTCGTTCATGCGATATTAAAACTTCAACGTGTTTGTTAGAGTTTATTTTTCCTCGTAATGTGGCCACTTATTCACCTATCAAATATTCAATATATTTAAATACGCTTATGAGCAAACGTAGTTATTTAAATCGTCCGTAAATATGAAAATTGTGAACTTTGATTTGCAATTTCCTTCTTTGATTACAGTACAAAAGTCTAGGACGTAGACGCCCATCCGGATAAGCTTCAAGCTACAAAGCTTGAAGCTTATCTAAACTACTTACACATCAAAAATACCTCTAAATTGTCAAAGGTCCAGAAATGGAAAGATAATTCAATCCCAGACGAAATCGTCGTTCTTTATAACCTTGTTTGCTAAGCAGGTCATCGTTAAAGCATTCGATTCGAACTAACATTTGACTTTCTCAAATGTACCAACAAATATATATTGGAACATTTGAAATCAAATCGAAGTCCACTCTAGAGAGAAATAAAAAAGCTGAAAGAGCCAGCACCGATCCAATCGTTTAAGATTGTTTTGTCGGAACGGTTCTATTTGTCCAAAAACGTAGCAATTGAATGCAATTCGCTATGGAATATTGAAAGGTCAGCGGGCGATGCGGGCACGAGCGACCCGCGTACGCATGGGATGGGGCTGAGGTTGGCCCCGGTTCGCCCAGACGTGGCGCGAACGTACCCCACACGGGTCCCCCGCGCCTCCTTGCCTAAACCTACACGCAAACACTACCTACGCGTTTGCTTAGCAACATTTCATGCTTAGTTTAAACAAATAAGCGGCCGCAACCAACTGCGCAAGCAATGAGAATTTGGACGTAAGCAGCGGCTGTAGGCGTGAACGTCAGCAACTGCATGTCACACCGCGTCTTCGGCGGCTGTAAGCGGCGCTGTCGCTGCTGCTGCGGGCCATTATACAGGCGGAATGACCATCCGTAGTTCGCGTCAAGAATTTACTCGACCGACCGAATCAAGCAAGGAACGCGGACTCGCCGAACGCCCGCCCGCCCCGTCGCCGCTACCGTCCGTCACTGCCACCGCCCCGCGTCGTCGTTTCAATGGTAATTAAAATGCATGAACTCATTTTAGGAAGTACCTGAGAGCAAGTGCGCTTCTGTGAAAAGGATGTGAAAATTTTATCGACTCGTTCGCTCCGCTGGGTCCTCAGGCGCCGTTTGATGTTCGATTTGTCAGATATAGTTTTTGGACTTAAAGTAATTAAAACAATTATATGCGTTTATCGTGAATTCACTTCAAAAACAACTTGTTTAACGCTTCTGAAATTACCGTGTAAGTAGAATATTCACAATGTGAAATTGTAGAATTCCTATGGGAGTGCAAAAACGTAGTTTAGATTGTAGGTGCGCTTGCTAGCACTAACTCTGCATAAATTAGGTAATTTAGATGGTAATGCCTCGTCCAGCTGTTTAGAAGTGTTACCATACATATTGTAACCGCAGGGAGGTGCGAGCAATATCAAGAATTATCATTATAACCATTTCATGTGCGATGCAAATACAATACAATGTATGTACCGACCGAGTCGTGACCGTGCCGGCCGTGTTATTTGATTATAATTTATTATCCTAATTATAATATTAGTCGACAGTTATTTCACTGTTATTAATGTTACTTGTATTTTAGTATGTTCAGTTTAAACTCGTAGTTGGTAAAAACACATCTTAGAAATGAAAGTCGCAACGTTTGTGACGAATTGTACCGATTCTAGAACATTACACGTATGGCAAGTTGGCGTCGGTTCGGTTTAACGCAGGTGAGTGATGATGACAGTTTATGCCGGTACGTATTGACGACTCTTGGCGGCCGCCATGGGTCAGGAAGCTCACCTGCCTATTGAAAATGACATGCGAGTATGGAACGTGACCGCTAGTCGCACCACACGCGCTACGCTTGTGTATAGAAAGCTTTATAGCATTAAAGCTTGTTACGCATATTGTACGAATTTGCTCATTGAATGCTAGCTTACTGAGCGAGTTTACCTTTGCTAACCAAGCTGTAACATACTTCACATATCGATGTGTATTTCTTATACAAATACAGATCTAGTAATGTTTTGACTAATTAGTCAAATATTTTATACTAGCTGCGCTCCGTGGTTTCACCCGCGTAAGTCCCGATCCCGTGGGAATATCAAAATGGAATAGCCTCGATAAATGGACTATACGACTCAAAAATATTTTTTCAATTCGAACCAGAAGTTCCTGAGATTAGCGCGTTCAAACAAACAAAGAAACTCTTCAGCTTTATAATATTAGTATAGATTGTTCTATATTAAACTTAAATGAACAGAACAATTACGAGGAAGACAACTCTAATAATGTTGCTAAACTACGTCTAGTCACCCATATGTATGGTAATAAACTATACTATGCAAGTCTGATGTAAAGAAGAAGAATACCAAACTTCTTCTCCCGGTCTTTTCTACTTTATGGAGGGTCGGCTCTTCTTATTTTGTGACACCAGAACAATCGGTTCTGGGTTAACGTCTCGGACAATGATGTCTGATAAGCGAAATAACTGATACACTTCCATCTTCAAAATGCAACTGGATACGTACAGAAAATCAAATATGTGATGCATGCATTGCGTAGACAATGTATGTATGTAGTATCTACTGTAATCAATCATGGGAACGAGAAGTTCTGAGTTCAAAGCGCACGAAATCTAAGTCCCAGGATTAAATATGCAAGATGAATGAGTGGAAGTGAAGCCGAAACTCGTCGCTCGACGAGAGTGTCATCGTTGCTGGACGAACAGTGGTACACAATTTTGAGGTTACGAGAAATCCCTGTCGTATCGACTAGCAAGCGAATAGCGCTCTTCCTACGCCAGGTGACGTAAACGCATAAACACCTCCCTGGAGTGGCGAGCGCCGACCGAAGCACAAAGTCACTCTGATTCCGAATGCAAAACGCGTAGGAAGCGCACCTATCTAATATCGCCCAATGTATTTTGAATAATTGCCGTGCAAAGCTAGTGCTGATTGCGTACACAAAGAGCTGCAACAGGGGGGCTAACGGAAAATGTCTTGTTCAGATTTGGCACGTCAACGGTCGCTTTGTGGTGACCAATGTGCCTGGAGTGCCGGCCCTTTACCGAGCAAACGTCAACTACGAAAAGTCTCGATGCCAGTGTGAGTGTGCCTTTATCTCGATACTCTCTAATCACATTACCTCGTGAGCTCGTATTATTGTCAGTACCTGGCTGACCGTTTTTTGTTTTTGATAGAACGTGTTTTATTGAAGAACTAGTTGCGCCCCGCGGTTTCACCCGCGTAAGTCCCGATCCCGTGGGAATATCGAAAAAAATATCCTATGTCCGTCTTATGATTGTAAGCTACCTCCCCACCAATTTTCAGCCAAATCGGTTTAGCCGTTCCCGAGTTATAAATGGTGTAACTAACACGACTTTCTTTTATATATATAGATTACTAGCTGCGCCCCGCGGTTTCACCCGCGTAAGTCCTGATCCCGTGGGCATATTGGGATAAAAAGTATCTTATGTCCGTCTCCTGGCTCTAAGCTACCTCCCCACCAATTTTCAGCCAAATCGGTTTAGCCGTTCCCGAGTTATAAATGGTGTAACTAACACGACTTTCTTTTATATATATAGATATTTAGTATGAAATACTGATCATATATGAATAATGTTCTTATTAGAACACAACGGTCGTGTTAGCTACAATACTTTCAGTAGATACATATTTCAAATATAATTATTGTTGAAAGCTACTAATTTTATACACTCAACACTTAATTATATAAATAACTTTCCAAATTAATAAGTATTAAATAGTTACCCAATTTTTTCTAAACACAAATCCAATATTTCACAATAAAACTCAGTTATAGTTCAAAACCTACAACTTTTTTTTCTTTTATTATGGCTTCGCACGTGTGCATTTAGCCAGTGTCAAGTTATATTTTGCATCAAATTATGACCCGATTTTTCATAAATCGGGCCTAAAGTGTTTCAATACAGTCAAAGTCGTCATAGTCCGTCAAGTCAGGGGCTATAGTAAAGCGGTGGCAAGTTTACCATAACCTTAATAAGAGATTTGGAGGCAACGAGAAAACTGCATGTCTGACACTGATTTTAACTTTCACTACACTTGTGCACTTTCACAGAACTAAATTGAATAACATTCTACCAGAATTATACAATTCAACTCGGGTTACATCTAAGTTTCATGAAAATAAAACTGCAGCACGACATGTTGTTAACTCGTTCCCGCCAAAACTCCTACAACTTTTAAAGCGGCAGTTTTGACTTTGACAGTGACAGTCAATGACAGCAAATTTTTTTTCTTCGCAATACCGGCCAGTATTTATTTCTAGCATCAGAAAGCTCCATCTAGTATCGAGTAGAAAGAGTTTTTTACTTTTTACCTAGCTTTTCCTTCATCGATCATATTATGTCATGGCACTGATAGTTTCTTAAAACACCGTTTTTCAAATGCCTATAGTTTGGGAACCGAGCTGTTCTGGACCTGGACCCTGATAAATCGATTCCTTGGGCCGCATACTAAATTTCATGAAAATTGTTGGAGCCGTTTCCGAGATCCTAATTATATATATGTACAAGAATTGCTTGTTTAAAGATATTAGATGACACAGAAATTCTTTTTAGGATTTCGTACCCAAAGGGTAAAAACGGGACATGAGATGAGAGGCTGTATCTCATGAACCGTCATAGCTAGACAGTTGAAAATTTCACAGATGATGTATTTATGTTGCCGCTATAACAACAAATACTAAAAATACAATATAAAAATGGTACGGAACCTTTCGAGCGCGAGTCCGACTTGAACTTGTTTATTAATTTATTAATGTGGATGATTTCGCATGTTATGTCAATAATTTTATAACAATGAACAATTTAATAATTTAAAAGAAAAGTTTTATCAAAAAAAGATTGCTAGTATCGAAATCTTTCGATAGCTGATGCTATCTAAATTAAAAAGCGGATTTCTTTAAATGTTTTGTTTTTTTCAAAAATACAGAAGTTATAGTTTATTGGTCATTTACATCTTTGAGTTTGTTAGAATTAGTTGTTGTTAGTTTTTGTGGTTGTTGTTATTGTAGTTTTTGTTAGTTATGGTGTAATATTTGATGTTGTGTTTGTTAGTATTTTGATCAAACCCAATATTATGTAGTATTTAAGGAGTTACGTACTTTTCATATTAAAATATACTGAGCTCTCTTCTCTTCATGATTAAAATGTCTTGGTACATGGTACATACCATTGGCATTTGATGAGGATCACATGATCCTCTTAAGAGGAAAGGGTAGCGGGTTTTTAAAATCTTAATTTCTATGATAGTTAGAAAATGAAAAAAACCAAGACATGGGACATAGTCATGGCAGTTATAGGTTTTATGCCTCAAAAGTATTTGCTCTAGTGTCATTATTCAGGGACTACGTTTGTATGGAGAGAGCGCCGGCCTTCACCTTAATATTTTTCTTACAAACGACCGGTTGTAATCGTAATCCGAATCCTATGTTAACATTATAAATCCAAAAGTTTGTTTATTTATTTGTAAAAATTGACTTATTTTGATGAAAATCATCATAGTAGCAGTCCAGGGGATGGAATTACTTTTGATCCCCAAATTCCCCTTTAGATGCATAACACCATATGAACGACACACCAACTCGAGGTTTTAAGTTGTTTTGCGGATTACTATAAATAATTACGTAAAATACCAACTACGCACAATACCACAACTACGCAAAACACCACCTTGTAAGAAATGCGGGATCGGGACTAACGCGGGTGAAACCATGGAGCGCAGCTATACCTATGTAAAACAATACAGTAATCGCTAACATTATCACGGAATAAGAATGCCATAAACGGCACAGCGGCGATGCATCGCGTGCATTTTCATAATATTAAAATTACGAAAGGAAATATCATAAATCCTAACTAAGGCTTCCTATTACATAAATGGCTATTACAGAAGCGATTAATCTTCTACCAATTAATAAAATTGGTAAAGAGGTAAGGCACGGCTGGAATCCGCAATATATATTAGAGTGTGAACACTTGACATGTAGGTAAGTCAGAAATGTCTTTAGGGTCAGAAATGCAAAAGTTCATTTACATAAACCAATAAATGATGGATTTATGACGTCATAATTTGCAAAGGATGTTACAAAATCAACGTTTATTAAGTTTTGTCTGCACTAATAATTTCTGATCAATGTTGTCTTAATTTTTATTGTATGGTTCTTTCTTATTTCTGTAATTTAATTAAATTTGATTGATATATTATTATAATACTGAATTAAATTAGTAATTTATAACTTAAACGAACACTTTCAGTTTCTTCATTTTATAGATTTGCATTTTTTTGTGTTTAATATACTATAATTTGTAATATTATAAAAAGAGAAATATATTTTTGGTTTGTTATGAATAAGCATCGATTCATTGGGAGAAACCTAGGCTACTTTTATTTTGATATTCCCACGGCACCTGGACTTACTCGAATGGTACTGCGAATGGTTGCATTCACGAGGATTTTTTGGTTTAAACAAAACTAGACGTTTTCAAGATTTTATTGTGGTGGCTCTCGAGAAGTCACCAGGGATATAGTTGCTAGAGACTAGTACACTAGCCCTAATTTGATGACACTTGAAATAAGGATAGACACATTGAATCCTTGAGAGAATCACAAGTTACATGCGGATATTCCCACGAGATTTTTATACCATGAGTTATCTTAAAAAATCAATATTTAAGATAATTTCAATTTATGCTTGAAAGTCAAATTTTATCAATTTATGTTTGAAAGTCGAATATAGTTACAAAGAAATAATTTTATTTCTTTGTCTTATGTCTTCATTTTAGAGAATTAAAGACTTTGAAAATGATTTCATGGAGTTAAAACTTATCTATTCTATTTATTAGGTTGTTGTACCTGCGGTGTGTGGCATTTCAGCAAATCGTCTTATTGCATGTGAGTCGGCTTTCATCGTGGGCCGTAAACCGGAAAATACTTCAACTTATTCTGTCGAAAGCCTTCAATGGCTTCTAATTCGTAATAACTTATAGTATTACTACCATAAACTAACATTTTATGTAAACCCACAAACTTATATTTGAAACGCAATATTTTGTACGACCCGGTCATTAATGTGACTAGCTTTGCCTACTACGCCTGCAGAGGGCATGCTATCGCTCTGAAAGTCTTTGGGGGAGGCCTGTGTTCAGCAGTGGACGTGTTTTAACTGATAAGATGATGATACGCCTGCTAGTTTATTTGTATAGGAATTATCGATCAAATCGCTTGTTTCTTTAAAATCATTCAGAAGCACTAGCAAATGTAAATATTACGTCATAAATGTTAACAAATACCGATATACCTACCTATCTATAAAATTAAGTCAAAAGTCAAAATTTTTTATTCTTTGGATGCTTAATACAATTGGACATAGACCACATGGAAACGTCTTAAAAACTAAGTTAGGATGTGTGCCTTCGGAACGCGCCCACCAATGAGAAGAAGGTACAAGAAACGCATGGGGTTTTTTTTATGTGATCACGCTCACAAAGGTCAATATTACAAATATTTGAAAGTATTATTCGAAATGGAGCAAAGACGTTAGATTATCTATATAAGTTACTTAGTAAGTCGACACTTGCCGTAGGACAATAGTTGGGACGCTAAAAGAATATAGGTTGCATCTTTTTTTAGTTATTAATATACAAGATTCTCATGGGAACTTTTCTTAGGTCGGTCTCTGGCCATATGGATGCAAAACGCGGTGCACAAAACATTGAATCCCGTTGAATTCCTTGTTACCGAAACGCAGTAACTAGTAGGTAGGTTAATCAATCGAAATATTTCACGCTCAGCGCTCACCCGTATAGTGGATGTACGAAACGATGTTACCTATTTACAGGTAGCACACGACTGTACCTCAAAGATCCGTACATAGATTGATTTGGAAAATTTAACAGCATCCCTGGGCAATTAGAACTCAATAACGTAATTGCCTTAAAGTATTGGGAAATTCTGTCGCAGTGTATTGGGTGCTCTTGTAAGAGACCGTCTGTCTAGTCGATACGAATACGAGAGATTAGATTCATCGATTTAAATTATTTTTTCATGATAAAATGTTTAATAGTAGATTACTTATGCATTTTTCGTCAATAACGCTAATATAAAGAATCTCAAAAAATAAATACTCATTTGTCTCAGATGTTAGGTACTAAGGAATGATACTTTGAATATGATATATAGTCTAGTAAAATTTTAGGAAAGACTATCAACTTATCTAGAGAGCAGGTCTCTCGCATCGAAGTATTGGACGAATTGAATCATGTGATGTTTCATATCTAAAAATTGTAAGACTTATTTTTTTTGCCACAATGTTGAAATCTACACTTCGAACTTGCAAACATGATTCTCCGTATTAATGAAAAAAAAAACAAGGATACAACAAATGTATTGCTTACTGCCTACTATCAGACTAATGGACGAGTGACATTAGCTCCGTGTGTGCACTACCTAGTATGATTTTTACTCTTAGCTAGTAGCATACAAAAGCGGACAATGCAGGCGAACGTCCGTGAAGGTTTCATTACTAAAATTGCATGTATGCAAACCGCCTAACCCGGCCAACTCGAAACGCGAATTCTAATTACCCCAGAATAATATCGACGGTAGGAATCGATCTAACGTTGGTCACCACCCTCGCCACCCCAGCACCCCTGCAACGGCACGCGCTGCGCACCGCCACTGCTGGCTCTACGTACACACGACCTATCTCGAGTCATCCTCATTGATTTGACGTTCGTTATCGCCCAAATGACAATTGATTAAATAATAATTCATTTCGATGCCACAGCGCGGTTACCGCTCACGTGCTCGTTAGGCAAGACCCGGAGGCGCGCGCGCGGCGTGCCGTACACTGGCTGAGCTTTATGTTCGCCTAATACAAGCTAACTAGGTTCTATTAGGACGGCCCGTACCGGTGCCAGTCGGACGGCAGCTCGGAACGGATGTCTCTCGCTAATTACAGATGACAGTGTTTCACGTAATGGTACATTAATCGAATTACAAACATACGTTTTATTTTATTACTGAATTGAAATGCATGTTGATGTAAATTCGTGGAATATTGAATATTACAATATTTTATGTCGGATCTGGCCTCCCCCTGCTTCCTGGTAATTGGATTAGTATGGCATGTATGTGTTAACACATACATATAGTATCGAGAGTTGGGTAGCTGTGTGCAATGTGCATACCCTCAGATGTTTTCCTTTTCTACTGAGATTGAATTCTGGATTATACTCGATGTTGTTTTGAAATCACCGTCAATGTAAAAGATGTTTAGATCAGATAAATATAGATAATTGGATGGATTTTAGGGTTCGATTCGGAAGATTTTTTAGGGTTCTGTACATCAAAAGGTAAAAAAAGAACCCTTAGAAGATTACTCTTTTGTTCATCAGCTTTTTAAATATACGTTAACTAATATCGTGGTCATAAAGTATTACTTTGGTTTTAACTCTATTCTGTTTGTTGTAGCGTAACTTTTTACTAGTATAAGTCGAGCTTAAATTTTTAAGTCAGCTCTTGCTGTTTTTAACATGTACTCTATGGTACGTTCAAAGGCCACGCTCAGTACTCTGGCATAGTGTATTAGGGCGTTTTTTGGCCAATCCTACCGGCCGAGCCATTTGAAGTCGCAAAAATAGTCGCAACAATAAGAATAGGGGGAAAATGGCGAGGCCCGTTTACCCCTTCCGTTCGAGTTCACACGCCTTTGTCCCGTGTCCCAACTAACACACGATAGCAAAGAAAAGTGTACTTGTATTCGGGAATAGTGACACAAAGTTCATTAAAGGCGAGTTGAGCGTGTTTGAGTGGTTCCAGCATGGAGGGTGTCAGAACGGTTGTACCTACCTATATATATATAGGTAAACCTTCCCTCCCAACGCACAACACGTAATCATTTTATATAGACCATTGCAAATCACTTCCGCTTGCTAACACGACGTTCATACCCAATCCAGGCACAGTTATCCATATGGTATTCTATTATTTTTATATAAGTAATCTATTATTTTTATATCTATTTATAAATAGGAAAATGATCCGGTGAAATGATGAACTTTGGGGCAACTTGGTGATTACCTACTATCAAGCTTCTTCTTCTTCTTCTCGTATAGTGTTTCAGCTCACCTATTGTTAGACTTTTCAGATCACCCTAAGGCCTCTAACTTAACCTAACGACTGCTACTAGAGGTAGCAACCGGGACCAACGGCTTAACATGCCTTCCGAAGCACGGAGGGGCTCACGAAAATACATTTTTGCCACACTACTAATTGGTCACCCATCGAAGTAATGACCGCGCCAGGCGTCGCTTAACTCGCACGACCGTAAACGATCAGCGAGCTTCGCTTAGCTGTGAGCCTCAAGCTATCATTATTGTCGAGATATTACTAAGGTTTACTACACGAGACAAACTTTCCCTTCAAATCGTCTAAATATAAAATAATGCATAATATATTGCGAAAATATCGCAATTTATTCGTTTACCGCGTCACGTGCACCAGAAATTGAAATGTTTTCGCCATAATAAGTTAGTTGCTGTTAAAAATAGAAATAACTTCATCCGGCGCTGTGTCAACTTAAATTAATTTCTTTAAAAGTATTGGGAAATTTTCGTTATTTTTGTAACCTGTATAAGTTTGTAGGTACTTCAATATTTATACGTAGTAAATACGGACATTTGTCGTCGAAAAATTTAATTTTAACTGAACAAAGTATTAGGTTATAATACATTAATTAGCATTTCCCTCTTGTTTGCTCTCTTTTTAAAGGTCATATGAGCAATCTTGATTTTATCCTAGACTAAGTTATATATTTTTGACAGATTCATACTTAATAAATAGTTTAATTCTGCTTAATTCAGTTTTTAAATATTCGTACAAGTCGCCTTAAGTCTTAGATTGAGTAATGTAGGTATTATGTTCTTTCTTTTTTTTTTTGAGATAGATCAAAGATTAGATTTCCAAATGTCAAATAACATACCTAATCTATTCGCACTTTTAGTCTATTTCTAGCTAGAAATTCTAAGCCGAACTAAATAGGACTTAATTTGCACTAAAATTCGGATAGTCATGAACGCAATTCGAGTCCCTACGGTCACGTGAATTCTGAAAGCAAATTTGTTTAGTTTGATGAGGAGGTCTTTTAAGTTTATTTTTGATGTTCTCTTTCGATCTTTTGGGTATCTTTTTCCAGTGATATAGGTATGTTATTAATCCCATGTGTAAAGTACCTATCTAGTAATCAGTCAACACCGAATTGACTTATTGCGAGACCTACGAAAAAAAGATCTAAGTTTCAGATAAATTGGTACAAAATTGTATGGATTTTCTCCAACTTTCAACTAGTGATTTTTTTGATACGTCGCGTTATTATATCAAAAAACAAGTCGTTTTGTCATAGCTTCATCCAAACTAACATACAATAAACGTTAGTATGTAAATATATACTTAAGAATAAATACGGTGTAGTGAGATGAGACGAATGCTCTATTTTTCACACCGTATCCCTTCTGTTAAACAAATATTGATTTCATATCAATATTATTTACTCGATATTTGTTCATATTTGGATTTAGTTTTTTGTTATTTGACTTAGTAAAATCCGGTTTGTTAGATAATACAGTAGTCATCATACGTGGTAGCTTTTAAAATCAGATATATTTTAGTAAGGTCTAGTAATACTCGTAGCTTGATGTGAGTTTGATTGCTCCATTTCAAATATGGTATTTTGACCCTTGTGAGCGTGATCATAAAAAAAGAAACCCATTAGTTTCTTGTGTCTTCTTCTCATTGAACACACATCATAACTTAGATTTAAGACGATTCAATAGGATCTTTAAAAAAAATATTTTAATCAGGATGTACGCCATTTCTACAAATGCATTCATTTATTTATTATTTGTGTTACAATAAATATTCTATTTATTACTTCTATGAACGGCACCTGTCTAACAAACACGTATAAATACAAAATAGTACATTACGATATAAGTGTGGTAAATTGATCTTTGCATAGAGGCGGTTTATGACGCGCGAGCGGCAGCGAGCGTGTTAAAGACGCCAAGATGCAAATATCAATTCCACACGTATATCGTACGACGTTTTTTATCACAGTTGCGAATAAAAGAAAAGACTTGAAAAGAAAACAAAATAATAATTAACAAAATATTTGTGTTAACTCAATGTTTACATTTTTTTAAGGCAATATTTTTTTGTTAATTATGCTCCGGAAAGGCCAGGCTAAAGACTTTTAACCTATACATCCTCGTGTGACATACATTATTTTTTAGGGATTTTTCTATTTGTTTTTGCGTCGGGGGTTAAGAACAAAATACAATGGTACGGAAAAACAATATATTTAATAAAAGAAAAAACAAAAATAAACAACTTAATTTTTAATCGTTTTCTAAGTCATTATCACGTAAAATTTTCATTCGTAAACCGACTTTAGAGACAACCATTTTTGCTAGTTATAAACTCTTTGGTACCTACCTTTTCGGGATAACTTTACAGCACTAGTTAACAAATCTAAAACGCACGCGTGCATAATATGTTGGATTATGAGCCTAAAAGCCGTTGAATAAGATCCACTTTATGAGCAACTGTGATAAAAAAAAATGTTCACTATTTAGTTCAAAAATCTAAAGCAAGAACGCGAAAGTACCGCGCAAAATGTGACACTAATGTCCAATCTCTACTTTCCAAACAATCGTAACTTAATTCCACCTTCATTTGTAACGAAGTGCAAGCAAAACACCGAAACTGATGTAAACAAATCCGCGCGATCGATTCGGCGCAATTTAAATTCCACTTAAAGACAACCGCAGACTGTTAATCGAAAACTTGGTAGAAAGTTTGCCATCCATCAGGAACCTCTAATTGCCTATATTAAAATAACCGTGTTGTGTCAAACATATCTAGGGCGTAGGGCAGCGCGCTGGCTGGCACGACTTCACATGTTAATAATCATTATGATACCATCTAGTGTACGATAGCCGGGTCTTCACTCACCCCTCTCTCACCCCCCTCTTACCCCGCTCTATCCCCGCGCACCCCCCACGAGCCGAGCAAACGAGCAAGGTAATGTTTTGTGCAGTTACTATTGAAATTACAGTTTACCGCGGCCGATGACTAGTGACGTACTCCAATTACTGCAAGATCCTTATCGATTTCAAAGCAAAATAATATTGTAATCTAATTACCTTAATATTTTCCTCAAAGTTTTATTTTGTATTCCTAAAGTGGGAATCATATATGCCTAAATCTGGAAGGAAAACTTGGTTTAGTATTGTAATAGTGCTATTGTCATGCTGTCAAAAAGAATCGGACACATTCATGCATATTCATTTTGCCGGTAACATTTTCATCTTCTAGTCGTATATAGGAAATAAGAAAAAAATACGATTTGTGTGTGTTTCTAAAATGCTCGAACGTTACTAGCGAAAGGTTACAATACGTTCCAAAAAAAAGATGGGTTCCGTCTGTTTTACGTCCGTCCTTCGAAAAAGGTCTCAATATTAAAATAATGCACGGAATTGTGCATTGCATCGAATGTTTACAACATCAAAAGGAGCCTGCATGTGAGCAACTTGAAAACTGACGCAAAGTAAAGTACTCGTACCAGCCACACCGGAAATTTGAAAATGTATTTTATCGCTAAGTGAGTGGCGCGTATGTGTCCCAGCACTAGTGCTGACACGCCGAGGTGTGTTGTTTGTGGGTGAAACAAACTATTCTATGAACGCTACATCGGTAACAAGTAATATAGGCAACGATCTACTGCCGCCACCTCTGCCTCCGGAAACCACGCGACCTATTTGTTTATGTCAATTGTAATTTGTTTTTATTTGACGCGAATGATAATAGTCATGTTTTCATTGTACAATGCTCAAGGTTTAGATGAAGAAATACTACGTTAAAAATAGAAAATTTATGTTTTACTAGCTGCGCGCCGCGGTTTCACCCGCGTAAGTCCCGATCCCGTGGGAATATTGGGATAAAAAGTAGCCTATGTGTTAATCTAGGTCTCCACCTATCTACATACTTAGTTTCACCGTAATCGGTTCACTGGTTTTAGCGTGAAGGAGTAACAAACACACACGCACACACAAACTTTCACATTTATAATATTAGTAGGATTGTAGTCCAGTTGTACATAGTTCGAACGTAGACTTCAAAGCTTTTGATTGGCAGGATAGCTAGCGCATCGTTTAATTTAAAGGCAGACGTTGACTTGAATATTTCGGTAACCTATAAGTTTGCCTATCGAACGATCTATAAGTCTGTAGTCCGTTAGCCCTTAGCCCTTAGCACTTAGCAATGGGTAGGGAGAGAATTGCTACTGACATTGCTTCTTAATACCCACACTGCGGTATAATCAGAAATGAAATTAGAAAATATCGACAGATTGTTTTCTTCTTCTTCACGATCAAATAGTTCAATAGAGTTGGAAGTAATCGAGGTTATTATAGCAAAAATTGCTGTTGCGTTAGCTTCCTACAAACACAGAATACATAATAACTACTTCGAACTACAAACTTTATTAGGCTTTTTAACTCCGTTAGTATTTTCAAAAATATTATTTTTATACGAACCTTCAAGACTCGTAGGTCTTGAATTTTCAGAGATTTCGTGATGAGTCATAGAAGTAACAGATATCTAGGCTCATTGTGACGACACGATACTACCTGAGACAAGACCTTATCATTTATCCACTTAAACTGATCTGGTAGCATTTGTTGACTTATTATAAGATCTGAAAATCTACTGGTGTCATTCTAGTCTTTTCCATTGCAGATTTATTTTACATTGTTTCTTTAATAATTTACGAATTATTGTCATTTTCATTTCAAATCGACTAAGTAATGTTTACTACGTTACTATATCACTAAATATAAAACCAACCCTAAAAAATAACTATGCGAAAATGTGTCTAAGTGACACATTTTCGCAGAAAAATTGTACATTTGGAATATGAAATTCTTATTATTTTTCATGTGAAAACTCGGTGTATTTTAATAAAATCTTAAATAAGACGTTAAAAACTAAGTTTTAACGTAAAAAAAATTGCATCTGCAGTGATTAAATTTTAAATTACATCCTATAATCTGAAAAAATGCCTGAATTGTATATTATTGTTACTTGACAGTACCTGACCAATGATTATATAGATTAAAAAACAATAGATATTTGGAAAGGTGCGTTCAAAACCTACGAGGACATGTACTATCAAAAGAATAAAATAAAACTGTAATATCAGATTTACGGTGCAGTGCGTGTCGTCACAGTTTTGGCGCCAAGCTCAATTTATTCTTAGGCCACGCCCTTCTCTAGGTCTTTCAGCGCGAGTGGATAAAGGGATAGCACAAAAGCTATCATAGATCTATTCCGTACAATGACTAGACTTGCAGCAAATTAGACACGGATCTTGATTCTCATTGGAACCATTTAACACACAGTTGATCAAAGCGCTAGTATAGTGATGATGATTCTCCTTGGCTGATTTCGATTTGGCTATATAATAGTAAATCAGATACGCATCTTGATTCCCTTTGGTTCCCCCATTTAGTTAATCATAACGCTAGACTAGACTAAATGTCAATTACCTACTATATTGAGTGTTTATGAGACAGGTCAATCTACCTTTGTTATATTAGCTTCAGTAGGTACTTATACATAGAAGGTATCACATTGAAGATATAAGTTGAAAGGTTGATTTCATCTGGAAGTCTGGAACTTTAAGCGATAAGGTCGCCTGTTTGTACAATTTCATAGTTGATAAGCTTTCTCGTCTTTTTTGTCATTTATGTTTTGTGTGTTGTACAAATAAAGTGTTTATCTATCTATCTATCTATCTAACTCTTGCTGTTGGTGCATTTCTTTTTAGGTAGGTATTTCTTTATTTACGCATTAATTTTGTTCGATACATACAAGGCCATGCGTCAAAACAGCCATGTATTTTCGTTAAAAAGAACATGACATAGATTATGTTCGTTCGTAGGTACCACAAATCGTGTATTCACGGACACTAATTAGATTTTAAAAAATCCTCCAGTGTAGCTTTCGTTGAAAGGCTCTTATGTCAACGTAATAATGTCTAATTTAGATCGTATAGAAAACGCGGCACGTCGCGCCGACACCTTTTAAACGCTAGCAAATGGTGCAATTTCCGAACCGATTCGATACTCATATCTCGATTATTTCCCGGCCGATTTTCCGACTCGATGCCGAGGGCGCGAACTCGATTCCGCATTTCGTTGATAAGCCAACTCGCGTTGCATTTCAATAGATTAATATTAATAATGTCTTTTTATTTATTTAGATTTTTATTGTATTTAGAGTGCAATTATTTCGATTTTATTTATTTTATTTTTTGGACACGGATAAAGTGTTAACGCGGTACTGAAACTGAAATACTAAAATTTAACAAACTTTTGTTCTTCGGATACTTGCGTACATGAGACGTGCGTACGTGAGAGCGGTGTTGGTTTAGTGGTAGATACCTCGACTTTTATTCTGAAGGTCGGGAGTTCGAATCCCGGCCTGCAGTGCACCAATGTATTTTTCTTAAGAAAAATTTATGTGCGCTAATTGACATTGCTCTTACGGGGAAGGAAAACATCGTGATGAAACCCGCGGCTTAGTTGGCTCCAGAAGAATTGACAAGTTTTCTCCTCTGGAAATGGTCGACTAAGCTGTGAGGGTAGTAGGTGCTGGGCAAGTCTACTCCATCCTCACGCAAAAAAGGACCCAATTAAAAAGGGTCTAATTGCGGAAAACAGTCCGTTCAAGTACTAGTACTTGCGTACATATTTGGATAACGCAAGTTTGCTTACACGGTGTTAGTTATTTTTCTTTTTAAATTCAGAATTAGCCCACCGATTTTATTTTCAATGCTGGCAATTGTTTGAAGTACATTCATTCTTAACACTTTGTCAAATGTGTTACAAAAATTAAATTAGTAATTTATGTATTCCTCTTTCTTTTGTTCTGTAGAACTTGGCATACGTTTGTTTATTGTTATGGTTTTACAGAAACCTTAATTAGCAACTTAACCCTTCCAATCTCAGCGGATTGACGGCGCAAGACAAATTATTAATTCAAGTCAACATTGACAGCTGACAGTGTTACGTATTTAACCCTAGACGAACGTTAGTGGTCACACTAAGTAACACTAAAGATAACTTAGCTTGAGAATCTAGTATCTCCGACGGCCAATCAGAATCTAGCTAAGTGACAGAATGTCCGTCCATTCTAGATTTGGAGACACTTCTCGCCGTTCCCCGCAGAATATACATTATTATTGCATAAATTTAACGAAAACCTTTACTATTGAACTTGACACAACACTCTGTATGTAAATTGTCTCTTTCAATATTCATTACAAAAGGGAGATTAATTATAATACTAGCTATAGCAACAGTTATCTATATTTTAAATTTGAAAGTTTAAGCCAGTGAATGTGTGAAGACATTTATTGATTCGTCAATGCAAAAACTACTGAAAAATTTGTAATGAACTTAGCATCGTTCTAAAACATAAGCTACTTTTTAATCCCGATATTCCCACGGAATCGCGATTAAAAAGACGACCCAGTTGGCACAATGGTTACCATGCCGGCCTGCCAAACACAGGGTTGCGGGTGCGATTCCCGCCTCAGACAAGTATTTATGCTTAGATATTTGTCTGTAATCTGGTTGTTTCTATGCATTATTTGTATATATTTACAAACAAAAGTAAATAAGTAGTATATCCGTTGTCTAGCACCAAGTCTAATGACTTAGCTTGGGGCTAGATAGCGACGTGTGGAATGTCCTGTAATATTTATTTATATATTAATCTACGTACAAGGCGCAACTTTTTTCTATTTCATCAAAACAAATGAATATTTGACTGTCATTATTATTATGAAATAACCAATTCATAATCTAGAATATAGTAACTACTATTTAAAATTCCATTGCTAACTTATTCTTAATTGAGTTTTTAATATAGGTATAGGTACTTATCTAATAGGTAGATACTTATACAACCGTAAAAAGGCATAGGCCTTCCTTTTAAGTAAGTAAAAAAATATTTTAATAAGAAAAAGATAATTTTAAAAGCACCGTTATCCGCAATTTGGTTAAATATCATATCGGAATATAATCTCGTCTGACCCTTCATGTTTATATTAGTTAATTATTAATTACGACTCTGGTTTGCAAACAAAGTATTATGTGCTTCGAGAGCCGCAACTTGTTTCGTACAACAGACATATTTTAATTTTAAGACGAATGCTAACCGGATGCGCTAAATTATCTATTTTTTAGATCTTTGTAATAGTAAGTATTTTCTTAAGTTTATACGATTTGAACTCGTAATGACACGATAAACGATAATTGATGGAAATGCATTCGAAAATGGAATCATAATTTTATTTTATAACTTAATTTCCCGACTACTTACGAGTAAACCTTAATTAGGCTTTGAAACTATTTTCATTTAAATGTAGAAGTTATTCATAAAATAACCGCTTATTATGTTTAAGTGCATTCTCATTTGAATAAGGGTTAGTTTTATTCAGTTCAGTAGTTGGGCAATTATGTTCGAAGTTGCAAAATACAAAGTAACCTTATCATTCTTAAAGAGCCTGCACTATCCTATCCACGTCAGGGCGCAAAGCTGTCACTACATTACTATTGCACATCGTCTGTCAAAGTCAAAGACAATTTTTTTTCATTTGGATGCATAGGTACAGTTTGTACAAAGATCATACAGAATCGTCTTAAAAACTAAGTTAGGATGTGTGCCTTCGGAACGCGCCCATCAACGAGAAGAAGGCACAAGAAACTTGGGGTAGAAGAATGCACAAGAAACTCATGGGTCATATCATATCCTATAGGAGTTCTTAATCCTTTAAAATTACTTTACATTTCAATGTTTGTAATGGGGTCATTTTTAGGGAAACCAAATAACTAATGACCAAAACAAAAAATAAAATGAATAGAATTTCCCGGACACCCGGTATCCCATTTCCTTAATATTAATATTTAAATTTCATCACAATAATCTGATTGCGACGCACCGACATATTTGCAATTTAAAAGGCAGATTACTATACTTTTTTATCGAAGTCTAGTCTTTAAAGCGGTGATGATCTAGTGGTGGATGCCTCGATTTTCATTCTGAAGGTCGTGGGTTAGGATCCCGGCCGGGTGTGTACTAATGATTTTATTAAAAGAAGACCTTTACTTCATACATAGTTTATCTAATTATATCATTAATATATAAAATATGTATTTCGAAAGCTAAAGGTCAATTCAGTTCAAATAATCAACTTAGTTAACCTTTAATTATAAGATGTCAGTCTGTCCGTGTCTGTCTGTGTGAACACCTTTCTCAGTTGTCAACGTCTCTGTATTAATCTGCTACTAGTTTCTAATCGTCGGTCCCTATCGATTTGAATATAAATAAATGAGATGAAAGATGGAACGAAATTAGCAGAATTAAGTTGTTTAAATATTTTTTCTTAAAAAAAAATGCAATTCCTTTCTCTCAGACAAAAGAAAGAGGCTAGCCTTATAGTGCGGTAAATTAATAAAATAACCTTTTATAATAAAGTTCATTTATTTCAAGCGACAACTGTACCTACTTAAAAAATAATTCAATCCTTGTATAAATACACACCCATCTTTTACTTTCAGTCTCAGTGATAACGGACCGTGCAAAATCGATTCGTGAATTTCCTGGATGCGATTGCATCTCATTACACCCGAGTTCATACTTCATAGGATATGTGTCTACCGTCAAATGTAGAAAATAAAAAAGTGATAATTATAAAGTGTGACGATGACAGTGTTCCCGAAGTTTTTCATCTGTTTGCGCTCAGCTGGCGCAGGGCGCAGGATATTAATGAATTTCCTCGCTATACCGGCGTCGTCGGCATGTGATCAACTCGTTAATGCGTTTAGCTCACTTTTCCGGCGAACAGGTGACCATTGTTACGACACTTGCTACACCCCGTGGAACTCTCGCGCTATCTAACAGAGTAATTAGTCGCTAATGCCCCGTATCTATTGTACCTATAGACCAAGGTCCCGCCTACTACCGCACTTTCGTGACTTTATAAAAGCTGATCCTTGACTTTGCTACATGTTAACTCTCCAAGCCACTATGGTCTGAACTGAAAAGCTGAGTAATTCTCAGCTTTTTCATAATCACGAAAGTTTGGTGGTAGGCGGGACTTAACTCCACTGTATATTGACTTTTTGCGTAAGAAGAAATCAACAGTAATTATCGTAGTGTATTTCGGTTATGAGCGCGCGCAACCGACGAGGCGGCGCGGCTGCAGCTTCGGCGGTCCCGGAACACGTTCCCGAGTGTGGTCGTCTCGCGGTAGGATTTCAAATCGCAAGTGTTGCTTTGTGGACTCATAAAGTGACCAATTAAACGTACGGATCGGGGTGGTAGCGTACACGGACGCCCGGGCCCGCGCGCCGTGCATTTCGGATGGGGTTTTATAGGCCTCCCATGAAGGTAAGCGAACCGTAGAGATATAAATCAAGTTCATATTGTGATTTAGCAAGACTCGTTACTCTAACAATACCCCATATTTACATATAAACATTATTTTCGAGAGTTTATTTATCGTTTGTTGTAATCCAATACGTTTCTTTTCGTCGTAGCAAGTAGCGAGGCCATGGGCTAATACGCGCCGCGCCGCACCGCGCCTCGTACTCCGGTTACCTACTTGGTAAAGTATTAATTTATAACGGCCTTTTATTTTCTTATTGTTGTTTTATTCTCTTATTCGTTGTTTTTTTTATTGCTTGCCGTTTCCTGTGTGATTTAAATATATGCGCGGGTAATGTCGGCGGCCGATATGGTGTTGGTTTATGCAGTGCTACCGGTTTAATATATTAGCCCAGTTGGTGGGTAAAGTCTATTCGTTCGTCTGTTCATATTGACGGTTCAACCGGCAGGTACACGTGATTCTAATTCTGTCACAATCGCTAACTGATGACAATGACTGACGCCCACCGCGCCACACCACAAACGCAACGACGACGTCTCTTTGCTACTAAGCTGTAAAAAGAAATGAAATATCTATTCAATTCTATAAATATAAAATTCAAAGTCCTTTGACTGACTGATAGGTATATCAATGCAGAACTAAAATGAACGAATCGTACTATTTTGCTAATATAAAATGAATACTGAATAAACTAACTGAATTATAAAAGAAATATTTATTGTCTGTTCAACTCTAACGGCTTTGAAACTCGTATTAAGTTATCAAACCTAATTACTTGTTGTTTAGTGTTATAATATGGTAAAAATAAAATAAAAAATAACAAGCACTTACCATCCTGTCAACAAGTAATTAATATAATAAAAGCAGGTGCTTTGACCGTTTGTGCGTGGTAGTTTTCTATGTTCATATTAATATGAAGTGAGTTAAATTGGACGATAATGGACGATTTAACCTCGGTTTTTTAAGAATTACGCCTTTAAAGCAGCTTTAATTAATTATAAAAAATATCTAGTATATAATGTTAACAAAATACTTAATTCTTTCTTGGAAACCGAAACACGATTACAAGAATTGACTCGATAAAAAAACTTATTGAAAATTTTCCAAAAAAAATGTACATCTTAATTTATTCGGGTATAGGCTGCCAACTTCACACCGGTATTTTGAGGTAGTTATCGCCGAAAATAATCAACTTCATTTAGTTCTGTTCAAAGATATTGCGACATTACAACCTGAAATGTAATGCCAATTATATTTTCTATCCTCGGAATTATTTGGTGTAAAATATTAAGAATACACACAACAAAGGAAATACTTATATTTGCAAAATTCGGCAAGTTTAGCACCATCTCACTTATTTCTACTCAATCCGATAGGGACCGCGGCGAAGTTTAGAAACGAGTGGCACCTCAATATGTTTTATACTAGCTGTTGCCCGCGACTTCGTCAGCGTGGTAGTTTTGTTTTACATACTAAAGACTTCCTCTTGAATATTTATTTAAAAAAATCGGATCAAAATCCGATGCGTAGTTTTAAAGATCTATGCATACATAGGGACAGACAGCAGCGGGATGAGACTTTGTTTTATACTATGTAGTGAAGTGATGATGCAATTGTGCACTGTAAGTTGGCAAAATTACATTTGTGCTCTAATCCTACAAATATTATAAATGTGAAAGTTTGTGTATGTGTTTGTTACTCCTTCACGCAAAAACTACTTGGACCGATGAAACTCGGTATATAGATAGCTGGAGACCTGGGTTAACACATAGGCTACATAACAAATAAAACAATTGACGTGTGTTCGTAGCCCTAATTGACGTGAAGCATACGTGAAGTCATTTATTATTTACTTGCTTCAACCTGCGACGTCTCCAAAATAAATTTTCCGCGAATTTTAACGAATTATCCTTTATTTGCGGACATAATAGCTATGTGTATTTTAGCCTAATCCGTCCGTTGGCTTAAGCTGTATGTAGAAATTATATCAATTAGTCAGGGGACAGGGGGTTTGATCCGCGTTCCGGGGCATTCCTGGTGCAAAGGCGATAGCGGTTTAGCGGGGTAACGCTGCTTGCATATTGTCCAGCTCTGCACCGGGAACGCTGGGGAAGGGTTTGTGCGATTAGGTTTAGTTTTAATTTTTAGATTTTTTTTAATTTATATTGTTTTATGACCCTGTTCTGTAATTGTTTTAATGTGAATAAAGATATTTCTTAAATGTCTGTAGAAACAGAAATTAATTTTCAATTGCATTGTGAGATTAAATGTGAGTAGTTAAATAAATATGTTAATTTTATTGTCAAAATCGGACACACTACTTTCAGAATTTTTCACAAAATATTGCAATAAAACGAAATTAGTCAGTCAGTCAGGACTTTCCGGACTAATTGTATAAATATTGTTTGTTAATCGTGGTTTATTATATACGGAACAGTACCTAGGTTATTGTGGTCTTAAATTGTTTATTTACGATTGTTTTTATTACATTTATTTTAATGTACCCACGGACTTTATTACCAACTAGCTGCGCCCCGCGGTTTCACCCGCGTAAGTCCCGATCCCGTAGGAATATCGGTTATTCGATTTTTTTCGCCTTTTAAACCTTCCCTAGACCTCCACGAACATTTCAAGACTAAGATAAGATAAATCCGTTCAGCCGTTCTCGAGTTTTAATCAGACTAACGAACAACAATTCATTTTTATTTATATAGATTCATTTTTATTTATATAGAAGATATACTTGATCTGAAATAAACTAGGTATAAACATTATTAATTTATTTATAATAGGTATTGTAAAATTAGATTTTTATTATATAAAAATACAAAATATATTAATGTATATATAAATATATACCTAAATCCGCAAGAGATATATAGTTTACTTTTAAAATTACACTGTAATTCTCACGGGATTATACCGATGTTCCCTCGGGATTTTACCGATATTCCGCCTTTATCCCGAGTAGTCCCGACTAAGACGGGCGAAACCGCGAGGCACTGCTAATTTACCATAAACAGTGGATAATTTAGTATGAAACATCGACTTGGTTGTATCAAAGACAGTGTAGAGACGTTAAATCGTCTTGTTGACGTTCTCATTTTAATGCAATACCTGGGTGCTTGATTATTTTACGTTTTTTTGTACCTCGCCCCCGAAATTCCATATTTCCTGAAAATTCTTGGAACCATTTCCGAGATCCTGAATACACATTTATATCAATACACGAATTGCTCGTTTAAATACACTAAAAACGTTAGATTAACGATATCCGTTACAAATTATTACGTCACATACTTCCGGTCACTCTTCTCTGTTTTTTCAAAGAAAAATTACTTACCGTAGATTTCTACATACATTATTCACAGCAAATATATTATTTATAAGCTTAGTAACTTTACAAACTTGTCATATAAATCAAAACAGCAGGCGCATAGACATCCACATTGTCACAGACAAGTAACAAATTCATAACACCTACGAGCTGAGTTTCAATTGAAAGTGCGCTTAGCAAACAATGTTACAAGTCGATCGGCGACAAAATTGGAGGTCCACCGTTCAGCTCGTCTTTAAAGCCTCACTTCATGAAGGTTTTGTATCTTTTAGAAAATAATATTGGATATTTAATAGAGAAGTTACCATTTTCGACATATTTCATCCTACTAATATTATAAATATGAAAGTTTGTGTGTGTGTGTGTGTGTTTGTTACTCCTTCACGCTAAAACCACTTAACCGATTGCAATGAAATTCGGTATGTAGATAGCTGGAGGCCTGGATTAACATATAGGCTACTTTTTATCCCAATATTCCCACGCGATCGGAACTTACGCGTGTGAAACCGCGAGGCGCAGCTAATATGTCATATGTCTCAGTCCTTTCGTAACCAGTTACGAATTAAAAAAAATTTATTTATACGAAATTAGTTTCGAAAGAAGCGTATTGTTTCTTTTTACGAAACCAACCGTCATTATAATTGTAGTTTCGTAACCATTTACGAAATGAACATAATTCATCCTTATACGAAACGTGTTAGTTCCTGGAAACATTCGAATTAGAGATTGAAATGTTTCATTTCCTCGCGGACTGTTTGCGTTTTACTATTACTATTTGTGCACGAGGAAATTATTCATTTCGATCTCTGATTGGGTAAAATCGTATTTTGCCAAAATCTAGTTTGTTTTTCGTTTCCGCCAAACTGTGCGGTGCATGTCCTGTCATTTAACAAGAAACAAATCACTTACATTTTTATTAAAATAACGGTGTCAATCATTTGTACTTGTTAAACTATTCCTTTTTTTTTAGAAATCCGTATTTTTCAAATGATTACTTGTACTTGTATACAGGCTGTTTTCCGCCATTGGACCCTTTTTAATTGGGTCCTTTTTGCATGAGGATAGAGTAGGCTTGCCCAGCACCTACTACCCTCTCAGCTTAGTCGACCATGATTACTTATTGGTAAAGTAAAATGTTTAGAGAATGAGATGATAATTAGTTTTTTTTAATGATCATTTCTCTTTCGGTTTTAGTCAAACTTTAGTGAACCTTTTGATATAAGTATATTTGGTAGATCTGTACTGCAGTTTACGAAACCAAAATTTCTTCGTAACTGGTTGCGTTAAAGGAATCATTTTTCCTCGCACGGAACTAGTTTCTATGGGATATAAGATTGTTTTATAATATATATCAATATTTTTTATGTTTGATTGAATGAACCACTGGTTCGAATTGTGAATGTTGAATTGCGAAATTTTTGAGTTATTTATTTATCAAGGAAGGCTAGAGGCTACTTTTTATTGTGATATTCCCACGGGATCGGGACTTACGCGGGTGAATCTACGGGTAATGTTAATATAAAGATATCACGGTGATGTGTGTACGTGGATTCGCGTCTGAAGGTATACGAATTACATTTCACAAGCCGAGAAACAATACAGGCGGGATCGGGTAAAGTCACACTGCAATATTACTAATATTTTACCAACTTAACTTAATAAAAACCCATTTACCTACGTGACTTTGATTGAAACATTTCAAATAACAACTTCTAATAATAATATTGACCTTTGAGAGCATGATCACTAAAAAAAGTCAGATTTTTTTGTGCCTTCTTCTCATTGGTGGGCGCGTTCCGAAGGCACACATCATATCTTAGTTTTAAGACGTTTCAGAGTGGTTTCATGCAAATGGTATGATTCCAAAATATAAAAAATATATTTATGATATAAATTCGTACAACGAAAAACTTAAAAAAAAACGTGTGGCACTCGGAGACTGCTGCGGTAAAGCTATTGCATCGTGCGAGCTTCGTACAGTCGTACCATATACATACACGTTAAGCGAACGCTCGGCCGAGTTACATAGTAGGCGGAGTGGGGGGTGTTAGATTTTATTTTCGTTACGGAATTTCTTGATTCGGTCGCCGCGCTCAAAGCCCGAGATAAAAGCTATGCAATAGCTTAAAAAAAAATCTTTTATATTTTATTTAACAGTAGAGGAACCAACATAATTTAAATGCGTAAAATATATGTTTAATTTATATGTCGCAGGGTGCTCCGTCTAATTTTTTATATTTGAAATGACGTCGTGATGAGATGCATCCTTCAAGCGCCATTCGTATGTCACAAGACCGTTGTCGCGCGTCGTTCGTCGATTACAATTTCAAATTACATTTTAATAATACAAAGTCATCGATTTATATATAAAACTATAATATTTTCATATCTATAGGTACCTATTTGTTCCCTTATAAATCGGTGTTATCAATAAAAAATCTACACAAATAAAACGAATGAGAAGCTCGTCTCGTCATTTCTCACTTAACCCCTTGTAAAAATATGTAATTCATAAAATTACCCACTTATAAAACGTTATATCGCATATGAATCGCGTAGCATATCAACCATTGCGGTACGGAATTAAACATTAAATGCATGAAATATGCTCTGATTTGAAACAATGGCAAAATATACATATAATAACATCAATGAATAACAATGGGGTATAAATTATCATTTAAACTGTTGTATATTTTATAAAATACAGCCCGCGTTTCGTATAAGCAAGCAAAGTACAAACGTACAATTTGTTTGTGTGTATGTAAATCGAGATACTTCGTGGAGGTATCGAGATGATCTTATCGCCGATCCCCATTCTTACTGTATGACGAAAGTGAAAACAAAATCATTGCACCTACCCTACCAGTTAAAATTGCCAGACACCTATAAGTTAACCTAAATATGACGCAAATTATAACAATTCTACTCAATATTTACAAATATATTCTTGCAACTTAGAGCACACGAGAGACGCCAATAATTAGTGATCGTTGTGACTGAAATTGGCAAAAATTACTTTGTTTATTACTAATTATTTTGGATTACAATGAAATACATTTTATTCTGGTAGCTTAGACATTTCCATATTCGAGGAACTACAGCTAGTACAGTACAGTAGTAAAAAAAGTACATTGTGGGTGCTGTCCTGCACCAGGCATGCCGATAAAGACCATGATTAATCGACTACACTAGAGAAGTCACGATCGTCAGCATTGAAGAAATGATGAAGAAGGAAGATATTATATTTCAGAATCTACCCCTGCCTTTGAAAGGTACAGGGCGTATTCCGGCGGCGCGGCCGGCGCCACGGGGTAAGTCCATCGCTCGACACAACACGACTACCGTGAACGGTCGCGCACGACCGTCTTGTAAGATCATTTTTTCGTGATCGAACTATTCATTGTTCAGTAAACTTCGGTAGCATTTATTAAATTGGATTGAAATTGTAAACAAGACCCCGCGGTGGGCGAGTGCCGATCGTCGTCGTCAATTCGAATCACGTATAAAGGTACAATCTTATCGTGGCATAGAAATTATTGTCGTGATATTTGACACTTTTATATTGAATATATAATCACGGAGTAGGTATTTATCTATACCTCAGGCAAATTAGAAGTACGTAAAGTTAGCAGTTTTAACTACTTTCAAATCCTACTAATATTATAAATGTGAAAGTTTGTGTATGTATGTTTGTTACTCCTTCACGTAAAAACTAAAAAACCGATTGTGATGAAACTCAGTATCTAGATAGCTGGAGACCCGGATTAACACATAGGCTACTTTTTGTCTCGATATTCCTAAGGGATCGGGACTTACGCGAGTGAAATCTTATAAAACAATGTAGGTAATATTAAAAATCAATTTTCTAAACCTATACTAGTTCGGGTTGTGTGTGTCAGGGCTATGAATTTACCTAAAGATCTTTGAATAACATAAACGGTGACTTAAAAGCGCGTAAAGCTTTTTATTGTAAAGCTACAAAATAGTTAGAATCGTAACGTAATCGACACTTGCATTCAACCAACATTAACTGCTACATAAAACTGAATCAAAGGTTTCTCTAGCGTTAACGACGAGTTACTATAAATCAATTTATATAAACTACTTTTTCAGGGTTCCCTACCCAAAGGCTAAAAACGGGACCATATTACTGAGACTTCACTGTATACACCAGGCTGTATCCCACGAAAAATGATAGCTAGAGAGCTAAAATGTTCACAGATTATGTATTTCTCGTGCCGCTATAACAACAAATACTAAAACAGAAAGTGGATCTCCCATACAACATGGTACGGAACCCTTCATGCGCATGTCCGACTCACACCTTGCCTGTTTTTTTTTGCTACATATTCAGTAGATTAGTCTCACGGTTTTTCTTTCTATGGCGTGTGCTTCGGTATTGGAGATTTCATAATCAATCGAGATAAGTAACTTACCCTATACCTGACATTTTTGACATCTTTCGTAGCATAGCAAATGTCAAAAATATGTCAACCCTTGAGAGCTGATAGATAGTTTGATTTTGACCATAAGAACTGCTATATCAGAGATAGCAGCAGCCTGCTTTTGAAATCACACAAGAACCCATAGACAATACATTTATATTTTGTACCATGTTGCCAGTATCATATGAATAAAAAGCACCTACAAGGTGCTTTTTATTCATATGATACTTGTACTTGTACCATTAAGATAGTTTGATTTAAAACTCGCGATTACAAAATTAGTGAGGCACGTTGAACCCATTACGACCGACTGGATGGAAGGGGCATATCGAGTTATAAATAACGCATAATAATCCACAGTGAAACAATAAGTCGTTCGTATCGGTGGAATTTTGCATAGCTACCTACTCGACCATAATCTTTTTTTTCCCCTATTAAGTTTCTGAACGCACTATAGACTAGAAATCAATCGATAGGTAGTAAAAAACTCTAAACTTGAAAAAAATTCACGTTTTTGGCGTTTGATATCTTTCATTTCTGTCGGGGACACGAGTTAAATAAATAATCAAGAAAATATATAACTTTGAAAAACATCGCTGGTGACAGACAGACAGACGGACAAGAGTGATCTTATAAGGGTTCATTTTGAGGTACGGAAACTTATATAGCATTATATTATTACAATTAGAAGATACTATAATATAATCACACACACACACACACACACGCAAGAGGGTTCACAAACTTACTCCACTGCATCTGATAGAGCCTACCCGATTCGTTGCCTTCAATATGTCGGTCGACAAGCTGTCGGCTGATCGTTTAGTTTGTTGCCTGAGGTCGAACTTAAGTTTCTGAACGATTAATACTTTCGTGCTTTCTGTTGGATTGATTCGTAACATTTGTTGCGCTTTGGTTTCCGATCGTTTGCCTAAATATAGTTTTAAGACCGTTTATTGCTATATTAATAGTTAGGTGTGCGCCAACATTACTCAGTGACAAAACTTTCTTTATACGATTTTTATTGGTGGAAAATATTAATGAGGTTACGCACTTGAATGCTAAAGTTATTCCCTACAGTGCCTATAGCTAAACTTAGTGTTTAAACTGTATTTTTGACTCTGCGCAAACGGGCCACCGGTGGCCAGCCACTAGGAATTTTCGAAAAATCGTGTGAACTGCTAGTTGCTGGCCACCGGTGGCTGTGGTTGGTTGCCCGTTTGCGCAAAGTCTTTGTATGATCTTTGGCGCTCGTTTCGCTCGCACATTTTAGAGTTTTGCAAATTAGCTGTAATACATTATAAATGTGATCTAACACCCGAAACAGTGCAATAAGCAACAATAAACGCCATTAATGACTTGAAGAAGAAGAAAGGAGTGGCAGTTGAGATTTTCTAATACGTCACAGGTACTATAATGCCCTAAATAGCATAGATAAAAGTTGCTGACTCAGTATTTATCATTTAGATTAGACGTTAAGGCTACAATAGCCGAATGCAAGTTTCTGCACCTGGGTTTAACCGCTTCGATGCTTCAGTGCTTCGGGCATTGACCGTGATAATACATTTGCACAAAGAGCAATCTCTAATACATATCTCTATTTATATCTTCGAGAGGTATAATAAATATAAACGCTAACTTTCTTTGAATAACAATAAAATGTTAATATAACTACGTACCTACATAATGTTTTTGTATGATTAAGACGAGTGTTGAGTTGTCTTGGCTCGGAGGCGCGGGGCGCGAGCGTCTCCCTGGCGCCCATGTCTTTAATCTCCGCTAATAATACATTTGTTTAACGTCGTCATTCCGATCTCTATGATAAATGCATGCCATTGTAGTTTCTGAATCTTTAACTTAAAATATATTGTGTAACGGAGTTGGCGAGATATCTTCCTCGGTTTTCATGAGTTATTTTGCAACGTGATTGTGCACAATACATTGCGATCGTGTCGAATCAGTAGTGACGGGGCTTTTTCTTGGC
Organism: Idaea straminata; assembly: GCA_951213275.1. Taxonomy (NCBI): domain Eukaryota; kingdom Metazoa; phylum Arthropoda; class Insecta; order Lepidoptera; family Geometridae; genus Idaea; species Idaea straminata. The sequence goes on along the minus strand of OX577845.1, from coordinate 16,081,175 downwards.
ATTGCAATAAATCTTTAAGTAGATAGGTACAAATTACTGAAGCAAATATACTTGGTTAGTTATAAATTGTGTCATGTACCTACTTATAAATAAAGGTTATATTGCATTATTAACGTTATTATCCGAAAGAAAACTTAAAACGCTAGTAGTGGGGGCGAAAGGCGCGGATGGCGACGACGTGGCGCGGGCGTAAAAGCGTCGCGAGCATGCGCGGGCGCCGGCCGCACTCTCACAACAATACAACGGTCGTAGATCAAAGCCGGTATCTGCCACTGAAACACCATTGTTTACACCTTCGACTAATCAACTGATTAATTTAATTAAACATTACGAGAAAGTTCTGTTTATTTTATATTTCCTCGGCCTCCGCGTTAGTTCAAAGCTCTGTTGAGTGAATGTAAACAACGAACGGACTGGGACCGACACCGACACCGACGACGCGACCGACCGACGAGAACGCATTAATCGCGACATTAAACACTAATCGTACGAAACAAGGGCCTTGGTACCCGACTGCAAGCAATGGGTTATATTTTTCGCGCCTTTCTTAGTATGTTTGTTATCTTACTAATATACTCCATCATGCAAAAACTACTGAACCGATTGCGTTGAAACTCACTAAGTAGATAGGTGAGAACTTGGATTAACATATAGGCTGCTTTTTATCCCGATATTCCTACGAAATCGAGACTTATAAAACCACGGGGAACAGCTAGTAATCTATAAATATAAAATTGAAAGTCCTGACTGACTCTCCTGACCGACTGATATCAACGCTCAGCTCAAATTAATGGATGGAACAGGTGTTTCATACAAAAGCTATTATGACGTAGACTTTTAGACTTGTAGACTTATAGTAGATTTTTTTACTTATAGGTCAACGGTTGACCACTATCACACCAGCCTGATGGCGGGTGACGATGCGGTCTAGGATGTCGCACACTTTCCTAGAAGATACCTATTCGCTTACTCACAGAAAGACTGACGCTGGCAACTGCTTCCACCTCTGAAATCTGCTAAGAAAGGATTTTTACGACTTCTAATTTACGGAAAATACGAAATGATTAAAGGCCTTAAATTAAACTAAAATCTTGGTTATCCACTTTCCTATTTAAAATATAAAATAATAACGCCCAGTTAAGTAAGTAGGAATCTAGAATATCTTAAATCAGTATCTAACTTAATATTTATGAACAATAGACCCGATCTGACTTAACATTATCATTCATCAGTCAGTTCCCGACTCGGATGTATTGTATGTACAATATAAATTGAACAATAACAATTATTAATTGCACATAAAGACTACTAGAATTTCCTTCTAATGTTTATAATTAATATTAACATTACGCCGTTTGTAATCATTGCGAACCTAATGTTTTGTTTTAATAAATGTAACTCTGTATTATTAGTTTTCTCGAATATATAGCCTGCCTTTCGCTTTACCATAATAAAATAGGTTTATTAAACGAAAATGTGCAATTTATTAACAGAAAGTTGTTTTAAAGCTCTCGTCTCGTTCGTGCGGAAGCGAATACTTCACCGTGTCAAAGTGAAAGAAAAATCAAAAAGACCGCTAATAGCGCTGCTTTTTGGCGCAATAATAATTGTTTTCTTTGATAACTTCAAAAATTAATTCCGGTAAATTCAAAAGGCAATAGAACGGTGCATATGTACGTTCTAGTTAAAAACAATATAGAAACATAAATGTTTAAAAATAAACAACGCAAAATGTGCAGAAGTTTAAGCGGCAACTAATTAGAAAACAAAAGGAAAAAGTGCTTGCTTCAACACTACGTAGGGGAAAATGGCTTCCCGGCTTGTTACGCTCGCTTTCACTATCGTCCACCTAATTAGGGTTAAGAAGCTTCATGTGTTATGTGGTTCACCTTCTTTTTGTATTTATCCGCCGTATCGGTTCACTTTAACAACACTTTATAGATTTTATAGAGCAAGAAACAATTGTAAACATATACAATGTGTTTCAGCGAAGGGGCTTTAATAAGGGGGTTGTTTTAGACGTCTAGACGAACAATTTTTGTTGTACGACTTTTGGAAATTCGAACATTTCGCCTAGATATCTAGAACAACCCCCTTTCGTATTGAAACCCCTTTACTGAAACAAATTGTATAATTAAATACATACACATACTCTTATGGCGGAGAATACGTGACGAGATTCCTTTTCAAATGAAAAATACAGCAACTTCCATCATAGTTACAACACTAACTTTTTTTTAGAATGTATCTTCAGATCCTCGAATAGTTTTTCTTAAGATTTTTTTTATATATTGGTTTACTAAAATTATTTTACTGTAAATCCTAAAAACTATAATGTCTAGCAACACAATACCTTCTTGGTAAGATAGGCATTATAGTATTCTAGTTTCTGATCCGGTATTTTGTCAGTCATTGACGTTTTTCATTCATGAATCAATTTTATTAAAATACGAGGCATCGCGCGCCGCGTGTTGGAAAGGGTAGTGCTAAGGTTAATACCTGATTCTGGTTTTTTTTTTAAACTAGATACTTTAAAATACAATGTACAAAATTAAAATAATAACAAAATAGGTACTAACATTTTTACAGAAATGCGAGTGATCTCTGGGTCACGTGAGGTTCAGCTAATTGGTATTTCAACTTGGTAGGTACATACTAAGTTGAAATAAACAAGCCTTAACAATATACTGGTAAGTTTCCTAAAAGCTCGACCCCATCGCTCGCAAACATGAAACTTCCTCATCGATTAAATATTAACGAATTATTAAATATTGTTAGAATACCACTATGATATTCCACCCCCATGACAGGGTAAACCTTTGTTTCATAATTTACTCAGTACAGCAGATAGATCTTTTCATTTCGCTCTAACGCGATCTAGTTTTGTGAACTACATTCTGGAAGAGCATTGTAAGACCTTTTATAATAATACTAGCCGAGCCAATCGGTTTTACCCGCGTAAGTCCCGATCCAGTGGGAATATCGTAAAGGTTATACGGTATTCTAGACTTTAGCTATCTAAATTCTAAGTATAATCGCAATCGGTCCAGCCGTTCTTGAGTTATAAATGTAACTAACACGACTTTGTTATGTGAATGAATAACTAATACATTTTCCACGTACAAACTTTCTGTTCTTTCTTCCGGGATCGAAAGTTCTCGATCCCGTGGGAATATCGGGATAAAAAGTAGCCTATGCTATTCCCAATGAATAAATGAATCCCATACAAAGTTTCATGAAAATCTATCCAGTAGTTTCGGAGCCGGTACAAACAAAAATACAAAAATCTTTCCTCTTTATTATATAAATAGTAGATAAAGATTATTTCTACTTCAGTAAACAGCGATGTTATCGAATACAGTTCATCGAATACTAGTGCATCGAGACAGCAATCTAAACGCAATATCGACAAACCGATATCATTCGAGATCTCGTCGTACACAATCTAATCGCGATGCAGTCATAAAGCTACTGCAATGCAATTCCGGCAGTAGAACTACCGTATTTTCTTCTCTCCTTTTTTGTTAGGGTTCCGCACCCAAAAGATAAAAACGGGACCTTATTACTAACTTCACTGTCCGTCCGTCGGACTATATCTCATAAATAGTGACAACTAGACAGTTGAAATTTACACAGATTATGTATTTCTATTGCCGCTATAACAACAAATACTAAAAAAAAACAGATTGCAAAAAAGTTGAAAGCTAAAAAATAAAACTATACCTAATAAAAAATGTGTAAAACCGAAAATTAAATAAAAACTGAAAAGAAAAAACAAGTGCAGGACTCGAACCTCCTATTGAATAACTGATATACGGTGACAATAATTTCGTGATAGATACACAAAGAAAGAAAGAAAGAAAAAAAACATTTATTCGGTGCAGGCACACGACAACTTTAAAATTAAACACACACCAAGAAATAGGTAACATTATACAACGAAGAAAAAAACATACACTAAACCTAAGAATATTTAAGAAGCCATGTGCACAAATAAATGCATTTGTCATAAAACATAGCGACTTGATTAGTCGGGACCTATTATTGTGACGATTTAAGCCGGTCTATATTATGTTAACCCTCCCTTTTAGCTTCACCGAGAAAAAGGGCTTCCATGGTACGGGAACCCTTCGACCGCGAGTCTGACTCGCACTTGGCAGGTTTTTGTTTCAATGCATTTGTAATAATCTTGTATCATTCTCTCCTATGGTTATCTTTTTATTTATGCCCTTATGTATCATACTGTTTCCCACACAGTCCATAGTCCATACTATGAAATAAATACTCATAAAGAAAACACCGTCTATTTATACACTTGATAATAAATACTCTAGTAATTTAACGTTGCTGTTGTACAATTAAAATAATCGGGGCCCGTGTCCCGGCTCCGGTATGACCGGCTTTTACATAAACTTTCAAAGTTTGCTGTAAATAATTCACCATTAACCTCTACCGGGTATAATTTGTAGGGGGTTTGTCGGGATGGGGGTGTGTGGGGAGTGAAAATTAACATGTTTGTCTTGTTCACATCGCGCCGAAACAGTCACAGAACTACGGGAAACTCAAATAAATTCACATAAGTTTTACCTAAGAATATGCGTATATTTATATTGTGTTTGTCATTTTAGATTGCTTACTACTTACATAGCTCTTACGGTGAAGGGTAACATCGTGAGGAAACCCGCGGCTTATTTGGCTTCAGATGTATTGACGAGTTCTCTTAGAGACAATAACTGGTCGAACGTGTCTGAGAGTGTAGTCTATGTGCTGGGCAAGCCTACTCCATCCTATCTGAGGAGGTCTAGTTGTGGAAAAAAATACGTATACAAGTACAAGGAGGTATGTACTAACACAATGTCCAATGGGTCGACGACCCAGTTAGCACAATGATCACCATGCCGGACTGCCAAACACAGGGTTGCGGGTTCATTCCCGCCTCAGACAAGTATATTTATGCTTAGATATTTGTCTGTGGTCTGGTTGTTTCTATGTAATATAAGTATTTAGTTACAAAACAAATGTATATAAGTAGTATATCCGTTGTCTAGCACCCATAACACAAGTCTAGTTACTTAGCTTGGGGTAGATGGCGATGTGTGAAATTTCCTGTAATATTTATTTATATTTATAATTGGTGAGCCATAAAGACCCACTTTTCTAAAGCTTATGGGAACGTAAGCGGATTAGCAATTGATGCTGGATTTTGGCACCCCGGTCGCCCTACCTTTTTCATACTAAAGCTCACTTGAAGCATTAAAAAATAGGCATTAAGGTAGGTACCTACTCTATTTGTAGTTAACACCTATACCTTCTTATTTATTACTGAAGCTAAATCACGTTTAGATCTTATTCCAGAAGGATAAGCAACAGTTTGTCAAATTCGTATTTGATCTTTACCAAGATGGTTCAATTAACATTGGGCATTCTTATAGCGTTGTCGTATTTCGATCTAAGATTGTTGTAAAACAGTTGTTAACGTAAATAGCGCTACCGTATTCAGCGTACAACGCGAGCGTAGTTACGCTGCCTCTTTATTTGGCGTACAGTTAGCGTACATAAGCTCCTTAAGCGGTCGGGTACTAATATTTAAGTTAAACGCTTTCGCGACATGTCGTTTGCTCTTTGTAATTAATGCTAAGAATTAAAACTTTCCGTTTGAATGGTTTGTTACTTTGTATTTATACTTTGGTGTAATTAGAATGATTTTGTTTATGTTACTTATTAAGTTAAGAGGAACATTCGTGACTGTACGTTTTGCTAAGTTATTCATTTCAGTAACTACATAGTACAAATTTATTTTGGGAGTTTAAAAATGCCCTTCAGGACCACTGTGTAGAATGTCTTGAAATATTTATTTGAAAAATTTATTAATAGGCCTCTTTCAAAGTACTATTAAATATTGAGATATGGTCATTACTTTGATGGACAAAATTGATTTCTGAAGCCTATGCTCTGTGCTTCAGAAGTCGTTGGTTCTGGTTATTTCTGGTAGCACTCCTTAGGTTAAGTTAGAAGCATAAGAGCGATCCGAAAACTCTAACAATTAGGTAAGCTAATGTTGGGGTAGACCTTTATTCAGCAGTGGACGTTCTGTGGCTTAGCTTCATCATTTATAAATGATGATGATGAAGCTAATGTTGGTATTGTATCTTAGTTGATTGTTAATTCTCCACACAAAAACACTGCGAGAAATGAAGGTTTATTGTCACTATATTCTCCAGAGATCGAGACTGATGAATTGACGTAGTAAATCTAAAAGAAAAATACAAAAAAAATTAACGTTTCAAATTGTCGTATTAGCATCGACTTTTAACTCTGCTTTTAAATAATAGAAAATTAATGTTGTGCCCGGTAAGTAAGTACATAAAACACTGTGTCTCACCCTTCAATTATACAATTTTCTGTATGATTTAAATACAGTGTGTGTCTTCGAACGAATTGTATAATAATATAGGATTGAGGGTGCCTAATAGAATATGGACACTGGAAAATTATGTATGTTGAATGTAAACAAAATATTATTTTATGGTTTAGATATATTTATGGCATTGCGTAAAAGTGTAGCTTTGACAGTGTTATCAGATATATTCGAAAATTTAATACCAAAAATACTAAAGTAATTCGTATTAAAAACTCTATAAAATAACACTAATTTTCATTGATATGTTTTTGATTCATTTTAAATATTTTTCCTTTAAAAAAACAAGTTTTTTAGCTTTAAAATACTAAAGTTTATTTATTTATTATCGTTATTTTACAACCACGTTTATTTTTGTTAATTAAAAAACATAGGAAGGTACCAAGAAATCGGCTTCAAATAGAGCCTTCAGTCATTTCCAGTGAAATTCATTTTAATGGTGTTTTCACATGCAATGGGAAATTATAAGTCAATTTGACAATAATATAATACAATAAACAGAATAGAGGTGTGAGTACAGTGTGGGCACGTTATAATTGCATATAAAAATATTATGTTACCTATTCGTACTTGAAAATTGTAATATAATCTTACACCAAGCCTACGTAAGAAACTGCATTGAATGGGCGAAGTAATAAGATACACAACTCCAACTTCACCGTACAATAGACCACCAATTATCGAAATTTCCATAAAATTATGACAGATATCAAGAATACACTTTCCACGCAATTTAATGGGTCCGCGGAACACGGCGGGCGGCGTCGGGCGGCAGCGAGTAAAATAATCTTTAGGCAAATCGCACGTAACGGATACAGAACGATATGTAAATACCGTTCTAATAATAAAAAACGAGAACACAAGAAACAATGGTATGAATATGTGTGTGTAATAGAGAGGCAAAGTGCCTATCAAGCCTTTAGACGCTGTAAACATATAAAATGAAGGCTGTTATTGTTCTTCTCTAACAATAAGAGAAGCATTTTCCACAATTGACTGAGGCCGTTTTGAGTGAGAGCGCAGTGGAAATAATATCCAGTGGATACCGCATCGACGCACGTTTAAACAATCAACTGAGAACAAAAAGACAGTAATGTGGATAATGCAGCGCGAACGGTCACACTGCGAGCGAGTCGCTCTCTCCACTCGCTCTCGCTACCGCCTCTTAATTGAGCCACACCGCGCGTAACATCAACCAACGTGGGGAAGATCAGAACTGCTGGAATTTAGATAATATTTGTAGTTCCAGTCAATATTTCTTATAATTAATGTTATGTCACAGAAAATACAAATTATAATCAATATCTGACACGTTCTGACACAATGAATCTTTCTGATACTTGTAAATCTTACTATCAATCGCGGTAACTCTTGCCCAAACTCTAGCTCAGCGGAGAGGAAGTGTGATTAGTAGACATCGGATTATATGCAGTAACAGAATGACAAAATATGCGCCATCAATACTAATTAAACTTTTTTTTATACACCATTCTTTTTTTTTTCAGAGCAAACTTATGACAGTAATCACGTATTTTTTAGGTTTAAGGATTCCGTACCATGCTGTATGGGAGCCTCACTTAAATATTTTTTGTATTTATGTATTTATTGTTATATCGGCAACAGAAATACATCACCTGTAAAAATAATCACTGTCTAGCTATCACGGTTCGTGAGATACAGGCTGGTGACAGACAAACAAACAGACAGTGAAGTCTTAGTATTATGGTCCCGTTTTTACCCTTTGGGTATGGAACCCTAAAATACCAAAATATGCAAAAATAAAAGCTTTGAATATCACGTTATATGCATTTGCATAATATCTGATGTCTAAAGATAAGTTTCATCAACTCGCTCACCCCTTTCTTCGCGACCCTAACAAATGAAGGCTATATTAAATACAACCAGCGTTTTACGTAACTGTACCCATTATGTTATTGTCATTATAACACAATGTTGTGAAATAAAGGAATAATTAATAAAAGTAATACTTTTTTAAGAACATGACGGAACAATAGATTTATTTGATTCAAAACCGGTAGTTTTTGGAATTATTGAAAACTAGCAACACTGTGTGTTTACACCCTAGTAAGTCTCGATTCTATAAAAAAAATTGGAATAAAAAAGTAGCCTATGTTAACTCCCAATTAATAATGTATCGTCAAGTTTCATCAAAATTGGTTCAGTAGTTCTAGAAATTTTTTTTTTTGTTATTTTTAGCGTTGATTAAATACTTTTCTTTAAATTTCAAATGTGGATCCAATGAAGTAAAACAATTTTGACTTAACATTATTTAAAATCACCCGCGTAACGCCCGATCCCCTGGGAATATCGGGATAGTTAAATAAGCTATATAACTCCCAATGAATCAATGAATCTTTATACCAAGTTTCATTGAAATCAGTCTAGTAGTTTCGCAGCCCATTCGTTACAAACAAAAAAAGCTTACGAAGTGACTTTGTTTTATACTATGTAACTATTGATGATAAATTAAGTAACAAAACTTGTAGATTTCAGATGAGCTACCCAAGTTGCTCACATACCTAATTGTTGCGTAGCTTACCATAGAGCCATTGCAATAAGTTATTTTCTTCGTAATTGCGATGAATGCGGAAACCTATTATGCTCATACGGAGATTTTCGATTAGAGGGCGCCACCGGGTGCGGGCTGTGCGGCGGGCGGTCAAATAAGATTTATAATGATCATACTAACGCGGGGAGAATTGCACTCATTTGCTCAGGAACCACTGGAAATTGCATTTTGAGATTTTAATAAAATTACTATAGTGATACCTACCACAGGAGCGGTGTTAGCCTCGATTTTGACTCATTTCAAAGTCATGGGTGAATCCCGGCTGGCTGTGCACCAATCGATTTTTCATAGGAAAAAGATATGTGCGCTAATTACATTGCTCTTATTCGCATTTTCATAAATAAACGCTATTTCTGAAGATTTGCTTCATTGTTTTATCTTTTATCTATATTTAACATTATAAATACAAAAAATGAAGTGACCAGTTAGTCAAAAAACCCACCCCCTATCGTACCCGGCGTAAAGGTTCCCATAATGCTAGAAGCATTGCCACGCTGAATGGCGATGGCTAACCTCTGCGCCAGAAACGAGCCGGAGCGGGAGTCACCCCCCATTTCTGAAGTAGTATTTCGCGATCGACATCATCGTATAGTCTTACGGAATGAAGGTAGCGAGTGCGAGCTCGTTGAACGAAATATGACTAGGTTTGGTTCGCGGTGTGCACCCTAGTCTCGGTCCTCGGCCCTCGGCTACTCTGCTCGACATTTAGAATTATTGATCACGGGGTAAAGCTCGCTACGTCCTCACTTATTTACAAATATGAATTTTTGATATAGTTTGCATAAGAATGGCGCCATTTCCGACTCCCCACGAATCCCGCCCGAAAGCTACCCCTACCCGCGCCCCCTCTCTAGCCCCTCAACCCACATTAATAACATAAAACGTCTAAATGATACACCCTTACAATACGTCTGCCTCATTTCCACGTTGTTGTACGTTAATCTATTTTAATATATTGAGCCGAAATAGATACCTACTATGTTTGTTCGTACACATTGTAATTAAAACCTATTAAATTTTGACTAGGGACGCTTTCGCCACAGAATAATACATTGTGTGTACAGGAATATCGCAGAAATTAACAGTACTAATAGAGAAAGCAAACAATATGGGTAGGTTATATCTAAACATATAAAATGCTTTGTCCTTAATGACTGACTGACGACTGACGGATCAACGCACAGCCGAAACCGCTGATCGTAGAGACCTGAAACTTGGAGGGTGTGTTCTTTGTATAACGTAGGCATCCGATAAGATAGGATTTTCCGAAATCCTACCCCTTAGGGGGTGAAAAAGGGGGGCAAAGTTTGTATGGGACAAGGTGATTCCTTGGTCCATTTTCGACTTCTACGCGGACGAAGTCGCGGGCAAAAGCTAGTCTATACATATAAAATGCTTTGTCCTGAATGACTGACTAACTGACTGACGGATCAACGCACAGCCTAAACCGCTGATCGTAGAGACCTGAAACCTTGGAGGGTGTGTTATTTGTGTGACGTAGGTATCCGATAAGATAGTATTTTCCGAAATTCTACCCCTAATGGGGTGGGCAAAGTTTGTATGGGACAACGTGATTCCATGGACGAAGTCGCGGGCAAAAGCTAGTATACTACTATAACTTCATTTCTTTTTCATAGTAATAGCTTATTCAAAACCTTGATATTTTACGAGACATATCATTTACAAAAATAAAGTAGGCACATACTAAAAACAAGAAGAAAAAGAAGCTATAAAAAATTATTTTTATTTACAGGCTTTAATTGTATTGTCACGCGATTTACACATGTTTGCAAAATTTCAGCTCAATCGGTGATCGGGAAGTGTATCAAATTTTATTTACAAGATTCCATGACAGACATTAGGCCAGGTGAAGCTAAATAAAAGCTTGTAAAAAAATTAAGGTTGAATTAGCACAACCAGGTACACATTTAAGTCCTGTCCCCAAACTAGGCAAAACCTGTATCTTGGTTGGCAGGGATCCTGGCAGATCCAATATCTGGACCAAATAAGAGTACTTTTTGTACTTGCGTATTTAATTATTTTCTTTATAGTGAACTTGTTACGAGAATATCTACAATAAATAATCCCTAGTAAATTTTTTTTTGGGTATCTATAATAAATCCCACGAAGTTACATTCCTGGGGTTGTTTTCACAATTGTATTGTCACAAGGTCAGTCTGTTAAGTAGGTATGCTTTCGCGCTAACATTATTCAATAATGAACAGAGTCTTCCATCACTACTTGTCTGTTAGTCTGCTATTTCTTAGACAAACTAATTTAAAGAATGGCTGGTTACGACGGCGCGGCGCGGGCGCGGCGATGGAGTGGAAATAGGTAAGAGGCAAACGTGGCACAGGTGCGACCCGTAGGATCTACAAGCAATACTTGATTGATTGCACAAGAAACAAACATAAAATAGACACACGTTCTAAAGTTATACAACTAAGGTAAATCTAACCATGTGAAAAGTTTTCTGTTGACATATCTCTAGGTAAATTCAATAATAACTTTTTACGAATTCAATATCTTGAGATTTAACATTTTGTTAATTCAACACGATAGGAATTCGACATTTCGCAAATTAAACAGGTCTTGAAGGATCGAAAACATAATAACAGAAAGGCAGACAAGAAGACAAGACAAATAAGACTTGTCCACAAAAGGAAGACGGGTCGGAAAAGTTTTTGTTCGGCTGCTGTTTTCCTAACTTAATTCGCGTCCCCCGTTAATTTGGGGGGTGTTGAGTCACGACCGTAAAGGTATCTTCTAGGAAAGCGTGCTACATCTTAACCCCTTCGTCACTTACCACCGTTTGAGATAGTGTTCAACCTGACCTATAAAATAAAAAATTGTGATACGCTACTTTTTATTCCGATATTCTCAAGGGCCATTCGCATGTAAAACCTTGGGTGCTGGTAGTTACAGTATTGTACAAAGAAATGGCCTACATTTCTACACCACAGTTAGCTATTATGGGTTTCGATTCTATGTTATTGCGAAAGGAAACAACCTGTAATACAAACATTATTTAATAACCTGTAATTATTTTAAGCAAGCAATGACATACCTACCGTTATTGAACCAATTATTATTCAGTAGGCAATTTAACTCTTTATTCTATTTTTATAGTTTAAGTGTTTGACGACCCAGTTGGCACAATCCTCACCTTGCCGGACTGCCAAACACAGGGTTGCGGGTTCGACTCCCGCCTCAGACAAGTATTTATGCTTAGATATTTGTCTGTGGTCTGGTTGTTTCTATGTATTATATGTATATATTTACAAAAGAAAAGTATATAAGTAGTATATCCGTTGTCTAGCACCCATACCACAAGTCCAGTTAATTAACTTGAGGTTAGATGGCGCTGTGTGGATTGTCCTGCAATATTTATTTATTTATTCTGTAGAACATGACGTCATCGGAGGAAAATACACATTTTTTTTCTATTTGTTTTAAAAACACTATGTACTTACTGGCTTTACTTTGGGGATACGGCCGTAAAACAAAATGGGAACCATATTTTTCCTAAATTAAATCTTCTATGAAATCCATATGCCACTGATAATGCCAATTTAAACGGATGTAGAGGCGCTGGTTTTTAATCGAAAATGTTAAAGATCACAAGAAAATGATGATTAGTCATTGTTCGTGGAGTAGAATTACGACGAACTGTTCGTACAATATAGAAAATAAATAGGTAGGTGTAAAAATGAGCAATGTTGTTTGTGTATATAGGCGCGGTTGCTTTTATGTAAATAATACCTTTTATTGACTTTAGGCTAAATTGACATGTTGTTTTGAACGTAGTGGTTCGTTTGTCTATGATTGGATATGTATTTCTCATTCATACTTGTCTATAGTTTTTTTTCTATTAATTATGGCTTCGCACGGCTTGTGCATTTACCCAGTGTCAAGTTATATTTTACATCAAATTATGACCCGATTTTTCATAAATCGGGCCTAAAGTGTTTCAAAACAGTCAAAGTCGTCATAGTCCGTCAAGTCAGGGGCTATAGTAAAGCGGTGGCAAGTTTACTATAACCTTAATAGGAGATTTGGAGGCAACGAGAAAACTTTATGTTTGACACTGATTTTTACTTTCACTACACTTGTGCACTTCACAGAACTAAATTGAATAATATTCCACCAGAATTATACAATTCAACTCGGGTTACAACTAAGTTTCATGAAAATAAAACTGTAGCACGACTTGTTGTTAACTCGTTCCCGCCAAAACTCTTGTCTATAGTTAAATATGTGTTGATTAGAAATTCATATAAGTACAGCAAGAAGATGCGATATCGTGACGAAACCTGCGGCTTAGTTAAATCCAGACTTATTCACCAGTTTAATCTGGACACGGTCTACTAAGCTGAGATGGTTTAGGTTCTGGTCAAGCTTGCTCCATCTTATCATGGCGCGGTTCACGAACACCCCCACCCACCCACATAAGTGGCCCTCAACCGCTTGCTTCTATAGTAACCAATAACCTTGTATTTTCAATTATGTATGTACCAATACCTATTGGTACAAATACAATACAAAATACAAATATATTTATTAAAACTCATTTTACATAATAAACTAAGCACTAAATACAAAAGAGAACAAAAATAACACATATGCCTGACTAGGTAATACTGTATCTCAGGCGAAAAAGGACTTACACTAACTTATAAAATAAATTAAAACAATTGACTTGCAAAATACTAACTAGAAACAATAATTAGGTAAAAATATGTATAAATATTAAATGCTACAAACTGTATAAAATATTAAATTGAGCAAACTTACTACTTATTTCTGTAAATTTTTACCCTCTTATTATACGAGTAAGTTTATCATTTATACCTACACTTAAATAACAAGTATTTATTGCAAATATTTTATTCACATTCCTCTAGATACGACCATAAAAATATACTTATTCAAACAAAATGAAATAAAAATATTCATCATCAAATTAAATATTACCTAAAGATGGAATAACAATGAAAATATAAGTGGAAACGAAGAAATATGGAGGTAATCAATTATGTCGACCGTACCTTCTTATAAATATGTATCGTGGAAGCCGATTGTTACATTATTTTTCAATCATTTTTCCAGCGAAATGGAATCAAGTTTGTTGTTTACCACGATGCCGATGTAGTTGCATTGTTAATTGAAAACGCTGTTGCCTTCTGTAAACCTATTACTATATTGACTAACTATTGGAAATACTTTCTTTATTGATTGTGTTTTTATCATTTAGGACATTAGGTACCCACAACCACAATTTTTATAGGTAGGTAATAGATACCTACATAATAATTTATGCTATTTACAGTATTTTCAGCATTGGATTTCTTTATAGCCGGAAATAATTATAATTTTTATAATTAGTTCAACCGTCAACAAATGTTTACGCAGTTATGTAAAATTAAATTGAAGTTTATTATTCTTTTAATATCACCACAGGATTTAAAAATTTTGTAACAATATTATAACGCGTTTAATTAAATGCAATAATTGCCTATAAAACAGGAACAGATCGTAATTTAGTTTACCGAGTGCAGTAATAATATCGCGGGATATATTATAGGTACGCGCCCGCGCCGCCCAGGGCGCGGCGGGAGGGCGGGCGGACGGACTCGTGCGACGACGACGCTTTCGCCCGGGGCCGCGTTCCTCGCCCCGCGCCCACGTACATAAATCTATTTTATCGTACGCCAGCAATAAATTTTATTTCGGGATCTTTAATTCTTTGTTATTGAATTGGATTTTAGTGTTTTATTCGGGTAAACAAACAATACATCGGAACGTTTCAACCGGTACTTAGGGCACGTGCGAGCAAGCTCCGTATTCACTAATAGCCGCACCCGGGCCCGATCACCTAACGTAATAAAACAATTTATATGTGAAACGGTTTTCCTTCGTAGGCCGCTGTAAAATGGCTTTTGTCTGCGTTAACAATTAAAACTTCGATAATGTTTAGTTGTAGTCGGACAGTACAAAGAAATGCCGCTCTTTGCTCTGACAATTACCGTGATGGTACGTAAATAAACGCGCTCCCTGCGCATACGCACGCCTCGATCTCTCGCTGGCTCGCTCGCGCACTACCAGCTAGCGCACATACTCGTACAGTAGGTACAGTAGCGATCGATAAAATGTGCAATCGTAAACTTCCTGCTCGTGATGGGGAAATTGTAAATTAACTGACGAATTGTTCTTTTTCATCTGACTGTTATTATTTACTGGCCAGTTATTATGGTTAGTTTTAATTAGATGCATCCTGGCTGCTTCGTAATAATACACTAGTAATAGTTACTTGATGCTCTGACATACAAATACTTATATTTTATACGTTTACAAGTTATGATATTGTTCCTATTACTGTATTTTTTTGTTGTTGACATTCCACTAAATGTTGTTGTTGTTTCAGGCACGAATGATGGAGAACTCTCAACCTTGGATGGGAGCGTCTACATCCTCATCAGCGCTGGCAGGTCAGTTGGGTCAGTTCGATTTGTTACTAATACTTATTGTTGTCTGTGGCTATCTGTCTGTAGTCTCTGGTCTAGATTAGTAAGGAGCCTGTAAACGAGTTTATTTTGAAAATCACTGCATTATTTTATGCACCATCTTGCAATATATCTTCAACAGTCAGCCTGTTGGCTTGGCTTAGGCTTATAGGCCATACTTGCCAAATAAATATCGCATAGATTGGCTTTATGGAAAATGTTTTCGGGCAATTTTACAGTATATTGCCCATTTTGACATTAGAGGCTCCTTTAGGTTGTAGATAGATAATGTTATGTGAAAGAAGTTTATAGTAAATACGAAAAACACTGACTCCTATAAAGACTTATTTTTAATGAGAAATGGCATTACGTTAAAATCTCAAACAGTATTTAGTCTCGTGACCAATGCTACGCAATCTACGTCAATGACAAATTCGTGTTGTCTGCTTATAGTTATCACGACAAATCGCGCTTGTTTGTTCCTAACTTAAACAGTAATTATTAGAGCTACGATGCATACAACATAAACCATAATTCATTACAATAAACCGTTTCAAATAGAAATAAATCAGTTACATACTTGTCTTGTATAAATAATTTATAATTTTCTGATTTATTCAATTCGTTAAGTTTTTGTTTTACATTTTTAAGTTTAATACAATAATTATACCAATTATTGAACGTTATTGAATGAATACGGAATGGCAAGTTTTTGTTGATTTTCCCGGCATTCTTGATGTAATGTATCGCTTCAATTAACGATTTCCAATATAATGATTAAATATTAATTTAATATTAATTATATGTTACAGTTGTCTTATATTTGTATGAGATATTAATCTAACATAGTTATTTACCATGTTTTTGTAATAAAATTTCATATATTTCGGAAAAAGCATTCGTTAAATAAAATAAAATCATTAATTTGAATAGTTGCACGAAAACAGAAGATGCTTATCTTTAAAGGCTCATTGGATGAAGGTTTTGTATTTTTTCTCGTAAAATTTGCTCTCTTTAAAGTCGTGATCGTCGCGATTCATGTCAATGTTCTTACAATCAATAGACAAAAATAATCGTTATTATATTGCAAAAATGAAACTTTGGCAACATACTTTAATATAAAAAATTCAAGCGCCTTTTAGTTATTGTAAACCTATCTACCATTTCGAACATAAGTGCCTCTCATTTCTTATTTATTGTGACAACAGTCAGTTAAGTACAGATGCAGACTTCATTTTGTTTTGTGCTGTCTTCTTTCATATTACATTACCTTTGTTGTTTGGAAGTGAGTGCCGTAAATGTAATGCATCCAATATTTACCGCTAATATCACAATGCACCAGTAACTGCACTAGGAACTGCACCACAGATTATCTCGTTTCTATTGTTATTGTCATGTCATTAGAACGTGGGACAAAGTTTAACAACTACCGGACTATGTTTATTAATCTGTGGTACAGATTTCATTTTCACTTGTTGTTTCGTCTCTTTTAATTACATTTTGTCGGATATTAGTCTGTGCTTATGTGTATGTGTGTATACGTAACAGATCACGCAATATAACTAGGATCTAATTGGTAAAATGGCAACATTGCCGCGTGACTTCTCCGGAAATTATTCGTGCACAGAACGTAATTTGAATCCTAGTTCCATTATTGTGCGAACTGTTAGTTGATTCATTGATTGATCTAGCAGAGTTCTCCGGTCATACTGTGAATGTGAAGATGAAAGCACCGCGATGGACCGACGTTCAGCTCCAGGAAGCGATCCAGGCGGTTGTAACCCAACGGATGCGGTTCACACAGGCAGCCTTCTTCTACGCCATACCTAAGGGTACATTGTACGACAATATTCTAGGGAAATCTAAACGTATGGCTGTGTTAGACGACGCGGCGCTCACTTCGGGTGAGGAACGTGCCGTTCTCGAGTTCTGTTGCGAGACAAGCGTCTCTCCATACAACCGGAGAACCAAAAAGTCGCTTCGGGAGGTGCTAGCTTTCGTGGAAAAAATGAGACGTGCGAGAGATCCAGAATTTGCTTTCATAGGCCTCACCGGCTTCCGCTGGTGGTGGGCTTTCTGTAAAAAACACTCTATCGTCTCGCTCTACTACGAAGGCTTGGCCAGAACGAAGAACGAACGGATTGTAAATGTTAAAATAAAGAAGGAGAACGTAAACTCTTAGTCGCTATCGAAACAATTTAAGCTCGTGTGTCACTCTTTCTTCTACATAAACAAATATTGACGTAGTGTCTCGATTTACTTACTTTTTCAAAAACTCTTACAATTTATGATAATTTGAGATGAATTGCAAAAAAAAAATGCAACGTAGACTTAATGCAGATCGGGGCATGAGCTAAGTTTCTGCTGACTAGAACCGTCCTAATAAAAAAAATTAGAACTTTTTGTTCTATAATTAACGATCGTCTTGCACAGCCATACTTAGGTTATTATGTATTAAGGTTGAATTAAGAAACTAGAATTATCATTTTTAACATAGTTTGACATAAATATTCTTAATTAAGAGAAGTGAGAAATTTAGTTTTTAGGACGATTGAAAATGGTGATTTCTTAAAATAATTACAAAATATGACCATAACAGCAAAATATTTTTTATTTAATTTGACACTACAGCCTCCCGAATAGCTTCGATGAAAGTTGCTAACTTTTCTAGGTTATTTAAGATAGAAATATTGTATTTAAAATAAAATAAAAAGACTGTGACTGAATAGTAACATTGTTTCTAAAAAAAAAGAAAAAAAAGACTGTGACTGCACTGCACTGAGTAGGTATACATAATTAGATGTAGAATTCTTAACTCTCAATATTCATTCAAACCCAGTCTGTTTTAAAAAATATAAATTTATTGGAATTTCATTTATTGGTGACTGTATCAGATTCATTTTGAAACAAAGTGCAAACAATTAATGAAATATATTGTTTTTACCGAAAATATTTTATTAACAAAATATTAGGAATACATTTAATTACCGAAAATTAAATTTGAAACTGTTAGAAACAAAACTATGAACAAAAAATTTAGAGAAAAATGGCTTAGTACGTATTTTGGAATATGTGAAATAAGCCTCTTAATCATAGGATCATAATATGTTACTGTAAATAAGCAATACATAAACTTTGACTGTAAAATTTTGTTGCTCAAAAACGTGCCTTATAAGTTATAAGTAAATAATTATAATAATGTATAATAAAAACCTTGTCATCCCTTATAAGTACTTGTTTGTAACCTTTAGGGCCTAGGAGTATTTAACTAGATTTTGGGAGGCAAATTCACCTAGATTTTGGATTTCTTTACGGCAACAATAATAATTAACCCAAGGGATCGCTGCTAATTTTGGTGTTATCCACATCTTGAAAAGTTCTTATATTTCCAATAAATTTCACTGAACTGTTAATTGAAATAATCCATTTATTATCATGTAATTTTTTATTTCATCGTCCTAAGGTCTAGGACATTACTTTAAGTTTGATGAAATATCAGTAATTTCCTAAAAAAAAATTAGATATTTTCAAGGTGTGGTAGGTATCACCATTATTGGCAGCGAATCCTTAGGTTAATATACTGTCGTGTCACATTTTGAAACATTTCCAAAATTTAGATGAATTGGATAAATTTTTCAGTTTTCTTTTGCTTTTATTGAGGTCAAGTGTACTTACGTGGGACGACAATGTTTTGTTTTAAATGGCTGGTGTTTTTAATTGAATTGTTTTTATTTGATTTATAAATTGATTTTTAAATTATGAATTGTGCTAGATATATAAAATATTAAGATGTCAAAGTGCTTTGGAGTGGTCATGAACGAATTCAAATATATTTATTTATCTATACTAATACCTATTTTATAGAGAAAATATTTGATTGTTTATTCGAATTGAATAGGCTCTGAAACTACTGGACCGATTTTAATGAAACTTGGTATGAGTATACATTGATTAATTGGAAGTAATATAGGTACTTTTTATCCCGATATTCCCACGGGACCGGGACTTATGCGGTTGAAAACGCGGAGCGCTGCTATTGGTAATAAGTAGAAAAAAAAGAATTTTCCAAATCGGCTCAGGCGTTTCGAGTAATCGGCGAACATACATAAAAAAAATATACGCGACGAATTGAGAACCTCCTCCTTTTTTGAAGTCGGTTATAATGCAAATTGATGACTTTTGAGTTAAGTGAGGTGCAAAGATGAATACCTATATTAAGGTACGATGCATAGCTCGTATAGATAGTAATTAAATTATAAATCTATAAGTTGTTATTAGAATTGGTTTTACATTGTAGGTAAGTAAGTAGGTATAAATGTAGTCATTCTTTGTGAAAATTATCCTATTTCTCGTAACACAAGATTTTAAATCTCGGTAACATTAATATCAATTTATTCATTGAGATACGTTTTGTAAGATTTATTTTATCTCTGTAGGATATTAAATGCAAGGACCCTAGGAACTGGCAACAGTTTTATTAAAAAAATATACCGGCTACGTTGCAAAATGTATAAATGTTAAATTGTCATTGCAAAAGAAATAGAAAAACGCTAAAATTAACATATAATAGAAACTGAATAGATTCCTATTGTTTAAACGGAAATATTACTATTTAAGTACTGAGAAACGTTGATAAAATCGCGATACCTATAATTGTGGGATCATTTATTATGTTTGCGTCGAGAATATATACAAGTCAATCTAAAATTTAGGTATCTGGGGATAATCAGGGCTACCCGCGACCATTAAACACTAAATTTTACGTAAAAAATAGGGAAAACTATTTAAAACAGGTCATTAGATACATATTTGCTTTATTGGGAGATGAACTTTATAGAGGAAACAAGAATTGGTTTTTGCAATACTTACTGTTGTATTGCAAAAATCAAATCTTAGTTATAAAACAGGTCATTAGATAAATATTTGCTTTATTGGGAGATGAACTTTATAGAGGAAACTAAGAATTGGTTTTTGCAATACTTACTGTTGTATTGCAAAAATCAAATCTTAGTTATGAAACAGGTCATTAGATAAATATTTGCTTTATTATCGAAAAAAGTTTATTTGTTTTGATCAAAATATATGATGATGTGGTCCTCATAACTTGTCATTAGGGTAATGATTCCGTAACTAAAGAATAAAAACGGAACCCTATTACTAAGCTGATACTGTCTGTCTATTTGTCTGTCTGTACTAACCAGCTTGGAACTCATGAACCGTGATAGCTAGACTGCTGAAATTTTCACAGATTGTGTATTTCTGTTGCCGCTACAACAACGAATACTAAAACGAGAAAGAAAATATTCAGACGGAACCCTTAGTGCGCGAATATTATTACCTGCGGTATTATGGCAACCTTTTGCTCGTATTTCCTATGAATCAATAGCAAAAACTTAAATGAACAATTAATTTATAGAAATGTCTATCTGTTATTATGAAATATTTACTCGTAATTATACTTGAGGAAACTAAGAATTGGTTTTTGCAATACAACAGTAAATAATAATAAATGGGATGTAATTGTATACTATCATTATTATAAATTGGCTACTTGAAAGTTTTTGAAAGAGTAATCTTAAATGCTACCGTTTATTTCAAATACATTTTACTAATTATCTTTTCCTCGAAAATGCGTTATATAGTTGAAGAAATTTACTTTTTAGGGTTCCATAACGAAACGGTAAAAACGAGACCCTATTATTAAGACTCCTCTGTCTGTCTCACTGTTTGTCACCAAGCTGTAGCTTAGGAACCGTGATAGCTAGACATTTGAAATTTTCACATTTGATGTATTTCTGTTGCCGCTATAACAACAAATACTTAAAACATAATGTAATAGTACAGACTCTTCTTCTTTATTAATTAAAGTTGTCAAAAACACGAAAAACCAACGTTTCATACTCAATACGGCAATATTATAGGTTTGGTTGTTTTATTTTTTTTACAAAAACATTTTAAATGTTTTTTTTTGTTTTTTTTATTAATATACAAAAAAACAAAATTCATCAAATTAAATAATAAAAACGCCACATAAACGCATTAAAGTTTTACCGGACGTCAGTGCCAACGACTTTAAATAAATAAAAAGTACATTAGTCTAAAACTAAAAAATGAAAAAATATTATCCTAATGCAAAAATATATATACCTAATTAGGTATAGTTAACCTATAAACTACCGTGTCCAACATAGTTATTTAATATTTTATTGCCACAGGATGGCAACTAGCAAATTATAAATATACTTACAATGTTTTGCAGTACCTTTTTATTTCATTGTTTCGTATCGACAGCTGCTGAGTAAAATATCAATAATTGCGTCTGTTTTTATTTTTATTTATAACTATCTACCTACGTAAACGAGTAGATATAGGATTATTGGTATTCATATCAACAACCGGTTTGTGGTCACTTCTGTGCATTTAAAAAACAATTTTTGTTATAATTACGAACAAGTTTTTGAAAAATGTAAGGTGACCTGGAAATTAAAACTTGATTTCCAGGTCAATCATCCTTACACGGAGAGGTCGTTGACCTTAAGATTATTTTTTAAGTTTTATCTACTGTTATGAGTTTGAATGACTTAAAAAACTAGCTGATTTTCGAATTTACATAACATCAAAATGTTCAAAACATTTTCGAAGTTCCAGATGTCGTAGAACAAAAGTTGTTTGTTTAGATCCATTGAAGTGGCCCTCAACCGCTTGCTAATATGGTTACCAATAACACTGTACTTATGTTTTTCTTGATACTGTCGTATTAAATTAATTATCTACCAACTTATTGACAATGTAACTCAAGTTTTTAAATATTACTCATGTTTTTCGGACATTTGCCGTCAACTTGAGCTAATTACTTGCTGAACTGATTTCCTGAACTGAGGACTACTTGATGAGCAAGCGACTTTAAAAAAATAAGTTTAAGAGAATATGAATAATGAAATAGATATATAAGGATACAAAAGCGACCAACGGACTATGTTTTTTATTTAGTTAATATTTTGCATTATTGTTTTAGAAATATTTTCTTTAGACACGTCAAGTGGGTTGGTGGCCGGTGAATAAACATTTAGAGCATTAACTAGTTACTGAACATAGAGGATTTACTCCTCTAATTAATTAACTAAATAAAAAACATGCATAAAACCTGTGTACAAAGGTGTTCGTAGAAATTAATAGCATCAACAGGTTGGCGGCCAACAGTTAAAGTAGCTCTCTACTATCTATATAGATTGTCTTAATTAAATATGACTTATAGGAACTAAACAGCATGCATTATACATATAAAATTCTTTGTCCTGAACTACTGACTGACTGACTGACTAAACCGCTGATTGTAGAGACCTGAAACTTGGTGTTCTTTGTGTGACGTTGGCACCGGATAAGAAAGGATTTTCGACTTCTACGCGGACGAAGTCGCGGGCAAAAGCTAGTATAACATAATATTCAACACTAGCTGCGCCCCGCGGTTTCACCCGCGTAAGTCCCGATCCCTTAGGAATATCGGTTATTCGATTTTTTTTCGCCTTTTAAACCTTCCCTAGACCTCCACGAACATTTCAAGACTAAGATAAGATAAATCCGTTCAGCCGTTATCGAGTTTTAATCAGACTAACGAACAACAATTCATTTTTATTTATATAGATAGATAGATAACATTCCTATATGGGAATGTTATGTTGTACACCGCGAGAATCCATGAGAATTTTATATATATATTTTATATATCTATATAGGTATATATATATATATAGGTATATAAAATTCTCATGGCGCGGTGTTTAACAATCTTTACCTAAACGGCTGAACGGATTTGAATGAATTTTTTTGTGTATATTCGTTAGGTCTGAGTATCGAACAACATCTATTTTCTAATTTTTCCTTTACTTTATTTATTTTTTTGTAAATGGCAAAACAACGTTTGTCGGGACAGCTAGTTTATTATAATGTCGTGTTTTATCTGTAATCACTTTGCCTTGAATTTGCCTGTATTGTCCCATTCGTAAGAACGTTACATACTTGTACTTGTATACAGGCTGTTTTCCGCCATTGGACCCTTTTTAATTGGGTCATTTTTGCGTGAGGATGGAGTAGGCTTGCCCACCACCTACTACCCTCTCAGCTTAGTCGGCCATGTTCAGAGAAGAGAATTTGTCAATACTTCTGGAGCCAACTAAGCCGCGGGTTTCATCACGATGTTTTCCTTCCCCGTAAGAGCAATGTCAATTAGCGCACATACATTTTTCTTAAGAAAAATACATTAAGCACGGCCGGCCGGGATTCGACCCATGGCCTTCAGAATGAAAGTCGAGGTATCTACCACTAAGCCAACACCGCTCTTTAAACGTGACATAACATTGAAATACTCTAGTCTATACTAAATATTTTTTAGTAATTTCACGTAATTCGTGTAAGTTTTTCAACCCTTATTAATAACAGGGCGCTTGCATCGTCATTATTCCAACCTAATTTAACCATTGTATCCAATACGACAGCTTTAGCAACCTATTAGCTTATTTTTTGCCTTGTTCATTAAGGTTACATGTTTTTACATTTTAAACGATAATAAGTATTAGATTTTAAGTTATTTTTTATTTTACATCGTCATATTGTTAATTTTTTATTTAATTTGCCAGTTTATTACATAATAAGTCTAGCTTGTAGTTAAAAATTAATCTACTAGGTTATTTTTTATACATATCAAAATTGTATTTGTAAACGTAGTACAGGGTGAAAAATATATTTCTTAAAGTAAGAAATGATTTCATAGACGCGAGAGAATAATTTCTCGGTACATCGGTATACGGTTAAATCTTAGAATGATACGCAGTATTTTTAATTTAAAAGCAATGTTCTTAATTTAAGAATACTGCTTATTATTTTCAAGAATATTTCTCTACCAATTATTATCTAGTGTCTAAAAGATCATTATTTCTCACTTCATGATTATTTTTTATTCGTGTTTTGGTATCGGTTTGGACATAGGTACTAGCACATACCCTTAAAGCGCTTTCGCACTACGTCCGATCCGAATCCGATCCGAACCCTTGAAAATATGGTTCGGTGTAGTCGTAGAACTATTTCTATGATTTTAATTTAATTTTGGATCGGATTCGGATCAGACGTAATGCGAAATCGCTCTT
Source organism: Idaea straminata (assembly GCA_951213275.1). Classification (NCBI taxonomy): domain Eukaryota; kingdom Metazoa; phylum Arthropoda; class Insecta; order Lepidoptera; family Geometridae; genus Idaea; species Idaea straminata. Next base: position 16,056,524 of record OX577845.1, on the reverse strand, counting down.
ACAGCCACCTAGCTCCCCTGTATGATCATAAGAACAATTGTTAAGTCATGTGCCTAAGACTCGAATAAATAATGTTTAAAATGTAATTATTTGTATTAATTTCGCTTTTACTAATCGTTCTCTTCGCAGATACTTTAGGAGGCCAGTAAGTATGCATGCTTTATTTTTGTGCTGTTATTTTTTATTGTAGGACGTTAAAACAGCGCCATCTGGTCTCAAACTGAGAAACTACCTTATGCTACGAGAACCAGATACTGAATAAAATAACTTTGTTGTGTTTTAAAGCGGGTCTAGAGGTTGTTACTTACTTGGAGCTAGATGGAGCTGTTTGAAATTAACTGCAATATTTATGTTTTTAATTTTGGTCTACCATAGCTAAAAACAAGATTAATAAAACTACATTAAAATTATAACATGTTAAAGGCCCACTTCTACCAATGTATAGTATTGAATTTCATACACACTGTCATAGTACATTACGAAACAAGTAAATTGATCATTGCATAGAGGCGGTTTATAAAGCCGAGATACAATGATCAATCCACACGCGTATCGTAAGACGTTTTTTTATCACAGCTGCGAATAAAAGATAAGACTTGTTAAAATAATAAAAAGTTAATAAAATATTAGTTTTTTTTTAAAACAGTAAATACTTTTTAAGTATGTTTACTATTTTTAGGCAATATTTTTTTATTAATTATACTCCCGAAAGGGCAGGCAAAATACTTTTAACCTATACAGCCTCATCTGACATACAATATTTTAGGGATTTTTCCATTTGTTTTTGCGTCAAGGGTTTAAAACAGAATATAATGGTACGGATAAAAATATATTTAAGTAAGTAAAACATAACTAAATTTTTTATCGTTTTCAAAGACGTTATGTAAAATTATCATTCGTAAACCGACTTTACAGACAATCATTTTTACTGACTATGAACTATTTGTTGGTACCTACCTTTTTTATACATCAAAACAGTATAACCCAGTTAAATTAAGAATGTTTTATCTACATAACATGTAATTAGCAGTAAGATACGAATTTAACTTATCAGGATAAATTATTACAGCACTAGTATCTCATGGTAATGTAAAACGCACGCGTGCTTAATATGTTGGATTATGAGCCTAAAAGCCGTTTAATAAGATCCACTTTATGAGCAACTGTGATAAAAAATATGATACAAAAACACGTCATTGCGCAATGCGCATGTCAGCGATATATATCGCCGCAATATGAGGAGAACTATCAATTTTAATTATATTATTATAATTAAATATATTAATAAATATAAATACTATTAAAAATAAAATAAATAGTAAAGATGAGCACGGATTTCGGTTAAATTAAAAAAAACCATTACCCCTTATTAAAAACCCGTATAATATGTCTCTATGTGAAATCCTTACGTGTTGCTTGCCATGTACTCAAATCGAATCCAAATCGAAATCGGTTCAGCTGTTCAAAAGTTTTATGACTCCCATATTAAATTCTGTTCAACCGTTCAAAAGTAATATGCAATTTTCCTTAGGGGTTTTTCAATTTGTGTGACTTTTTTTTATATTTATTAAATCTAATACAATCAATTATTGTTTCAGCTCAATAATGCGTCCACATAACGATGAAACACTAAAGTTGCTACTGTGTAAACAAGACGCGCTAATTCAGGGTAAATATGTTTTCAGCAGAGACGTACCAGTATCGGATGCAGTCGCTGTGGCAGCAATGCTGGAGCACAAACCAGAACATGGTGCACAACCTGCGGCTCCGAGAGCGCGGCCCACTCAAGTCTTGGCGCCCTGAGACCATGGCTGAGGCGATTTTCTCCGTGCTCAAGGAAGGCTTGTCGCTCTCTCAAGCGGCTAGGAAGTACGATATACCATACCCGACGTTCGTGCTCTATGCCAACCGCGTGCACAACATGCTCGGGCCAAGCGCTGATGGTGGAGCAGGTGAGTTCCATTCACATACTCAAGCTGGAACTACAATAGATCTATATGTCCATGACAAGCTACCTATGGCGGTATGGATCCGGAACACGTCTAGTTCTCTATAATCAAAAGTCAAATCGAACAAAGCCAGTTTTGGATCTAATGTTGTTCTAGCTTAACACGTGATCTCTATTATTGTTATTATCATAGGATAGTATGGAATCGCCAAAGTCAAAAAAGTCCTTTACCTTTATTTTTTCATTTATGTGTAAGTATATATATGTGGGAGATTCGTTTCTCTTACGGTTTTTCGTAACTCGTAATTGGCGGTTCAATACTTCTTAAGGATTAGAGTTCGCGGGGCGACGCGACTCAAAAATGATATTTTGCGCCTCGTCGCTCATAGCAGAACTTTGTATCCCACTTATTATTACCAGTTTTTATTTTCATTCGGTAAATTGCTGGATGTTTATAAATATGTATTATACAGTGTATCTGTGTTCCGGTCCGGTTTATCTGGAAGTAGATTCTATGCGTTTTTCTGAACACTTTTGGATCAGGGGTAGAAAAACACCTCGCTTTAAAATATAACACATACGCATTGTACCTACCCGTAGTTTTTTCGTATTACTTACTATCACGTTAGCGTAAACTAGAAACTTGTATGGAAAGTGGAAAACCACCTCTAGCGGATTACCTACTTCCGCGAAGCTTTTTTTTTCTATACAATTTTCTCGTTAACGCAAACGTGATAGTAACTTTTGCTATACGAAAAAACTCGCACTACGAGCTCTGTTAAGAGGTACATATTAATTGACATAGAAAATGAACGTTGACACAGCAATCGTCTCGTATTGAATATAAAAACAAATAAAACTAAATGATATATCTATAGTGTTTATTGGATTGCGATTTTTTATAAACGAATGTGCCTTGCTATCTAATTCGCAATGCGACTGATATTATTAGCTTTATGATTTTTTATTTGTTACTTTATTGTCTTTAGGCCTAAAACTGTATTGCCTGCGCCTGCGACGGGTCCATACAAAGTTGCTCCGTTTAGATCGAATCATGGGCCATTTTGTAAGGACCCGTCGGGGACATCGCCACACAGTTTAAGGCCTATCTATATGGTTGTTGTGAGTGAAGTCGGTCTAATGTATGGAATTTGATACTTTATGAATTATGCAGGGAGGAGAAAGAAAGGTTTTGTATACGTCTAAGTTAGCCAAAAGACTTTTGTTGTACTAAATAATACCTAACATTGCATGGCTCATGTATAAGACCGAATAGAGTGTTTCGTTTCATGAATGAAACTACATGTTACACAATGTACCTTTATTAGCAATAAATTAATGTTATTTTATTAAACTTCTTTCGAATGCTTTGAGGCTTCCTTTGAGGTAATTAAGTTATAACAAAAGTTGTTAAACTAGACGTGTAGAACCAAAATAAATTGGCTGATTTATTATTGTAGTTACACCTTGTATTATCTAATATAATTATGTAATACAAGATTTGTACATCGAATCGACTCCCGCGCAATACCTAATAGTAACGTAGATTACATTACATGTTCACGTTTTACTACGATGCGGTGTTGCAGATCTGAGACCGAAGGGAAGGGGACGTCCACAGAGAATATTGTTGGGCTCTTGGCCGGACAATCACATCCGTGGCGTGATCCGCGCCGTTGTGTTCCGTGAGAATCACTCCGCACCGCACCCACAACAGCACCTACGCGAGATGGAAATGCCTGTCTACCCCGCCATCACGGTCAGTATCACAAGCTAGGCCAAGTGTGTGTATGCGCTATATAATACTACTGCAGTCCTCTCCCTCCTCGATATACTTACCCTGTTTTATATTATCTCTTGTTGCTAATGCGAAATGGCCCTTGCGACTTGTCCATGTTGTTTTCCAACAATAGCTGGTATTGTTATGATTGTTATGAGCGTGTTGAGCGTAGTTACTTTACGCGAGCGTGTACGCATGTTACAGGACGGCACCACCACTGGCACCGTAGGTGGGAACGGTTGCGGAGGCGGCGGCGATGGACGCGAAGGACACGTCTCCCCGAACGCAGCGGCCGCCGCAGCGGTGGCTGCTGTCGCTCACAATCTGCGCCGATCAATGTGCAACATGGTGGTTGCGGCGCAGCGGCCGGCGGAACACGGCGTGCACGTTACGATGCCCTCGCTGCCGCTGCACTCCCCGCGTCTTGCGTCCCCGCTGACCGCCGGGCTCGAGTCCCCGCTGTGCTCGCCCCCACCGCCGCCGGGGCATGAACCGGCTCGCCCTGCTGATCCGTTCCGCCCGTTCGCGGACCCGCCGCCGGAACGGCACGCGCCCGGAGCCCCCCACGAGATGGGCCCGCCTGAGACACCGGTATCACGTAACAACGGACAAGGTGCCTCGCCACTCGAGGCAGGCTCCCCGCCGGTCATCTGAAGCGCGCCCGCGGGCGCTGGGACTGCGCTGCCGCTCCCGCTGCCCGCTTACTACTTCCTGGCGAATCGCAACGGTTCCGTGGGGTACTTTTAGACGGACCACCGTCCGTCGTTATTTTCCGCACACCGAACTATAATTAAATATTTGGTCTAAATATCAATTACAACATACCTATAGTAATTCGAAAAGTAGTCGATCTCGATGCTATAATAATGCCTGAATTAGCCTAAACTAGCCTGAACTGCTTGATTTGTAGCTGGGTTGTTCAGCTACTCATCAATCATCACACTCTTTTCGTATGCTATAGGAATTACACAAGTAAAAGTAAAATTATAATACAATTTTGCTAAATTAAAATTTCAAATTTTAGACCAAAGTTTAAAATATAATTTGTATTATAATTACTTAAAGGTAATTAATAATATTTGTATTAAAATTAATATTATTTCTTATTATTTTCTATAGATATCATCTCTGTAGAAATCGTTAAGTTTATATTATTGTACTGTTCTGAACGAAAGGTGTGCGGTGTCAAAACTATGAATTTTTGTTTGAATAAGATCGAAAGAAGATCCTCCGATCGACATATCCACTAAGATATGTACTAAGACTGTGCACCAAAGATACGACACGTCGAATGTATCCTGATATTGCAGCGCGGCGTATCTTGTGGCATGCAATAACCGACGTTCACTTGTCTCGCGACTGCTCTCTTGCATTTTTTTTAATTTTACATTTAGTTAACTTATTCAGTCTACGACATTATATTTTCGTCAAGAGACAAGTGATCGTGTTTGAATTTGAAGGAATGTATTCTACTATAGGCGACTTTCTTGTCAGCCTAGAAGTCTTGATGTTTGGTAAACCCTACATTAAGAAAGGGGTGTTGATAATATCCGGTCTGTGTATTTGAATTTTTAGGAGATCGTTTTTTTTTTAAGATGATTATTTTTCGTATGTTTATGTACTCTGGTGAAAATCGGTTCAACCACTTACTTACAAGTATTGGATACTAGTTTTTTTATTTTTTAGTGAATCGGTGGGTTAATGACTGGTCAAACAAACATTATATTCTTATTGATTAAAATATTTCAGCATTATTTTTCGTATTTAGTAGATTATGTGAACTTGCTGTGCAATACAATGCTTGTTATTAAGTTTTTTTTTTTAGAAATTCCTTTACACCAGTTTTTATCTGGGGCGGTCAAGTTTTAGCCTCTCGGCTAGCCGATAACGACTTTCACAGTCGATAGTTTAACCGCTAGTTTACGAATATTGGTGGAAAGGGAGTGTTTGTGCTTGTAAACTGATTGTATGATTGTGTTCCAGTAATTTAAACAATTAAATTATCATTGTCTATGTTGATGTGTAATCTTCAATAGTTAGTAGGAGTGACGTGGCGTATGTAGATTACGACGCGAGCGCAGCGCTATCGCCTGAAGCGGACGACCGCGCCGCGTTCGCTTCGCTCGTGTCTCGATCGACTTGCGCTCTCCTCTCGCGTTCGTTCTCGATGTATCGATTACTTCTCATTAGTAGAATATCAACGTGACATACGTGTTTAAGCTTTCTAAATATCACATCGTAGAGTCATCTGTGAAGTAGGGATTTCAAAATTTAAAAAATATTTGGCCCGATTCAAAAGACTGTTCCGTATACCTTAATCATCGTAATCAGGAGACATTTTCGTGTTTAAGAATGAAATTATGTATTAGCTTTAGATGTACCTATGCGCACGCGAGTCGCGCGTGCATGACGGCGGCGAGACCACGCGACACGCGAACGGTGCGCCAGCCAGACCGCGGTGGCCAATTGGCCATGCCAGCTGGGGCGGGCGCATATTATGCCGACTCGCCGCTCAATACATGCAGCGATTCACCTACGAGTAGAAATTAGTGATCGCCAAATGTATAGATGTATCATTAGTGAGTAGTGATTGTTCCAAATGTTAGGCTAACTATAAAGACGCTATGCAGGTGGGCGCGGGCGGTGCGCCGTTACTTAGGTACCTACTACTCGTAGGACGACAACCGCCGATGTTAGTCATTCGAGCGCTCGACAGTCGGTGGCGCTCGAGCGCCTGATGCTGTCTGTTCTTTCTATTACCTACGTGTATGCATACTTATAGAATAATGTTTCCATTGAGTTATTTACCTACATTAGCTATGTAACGTATGTATGTACGCGTATCTGTAGCGGCGGCTCCATGCTAGCCGCTAGGAGCTTGCTTCTTGTGTACAAATTTGTTTTATCCATAACTTCCTAAAACTGTAGTTTTCTTTACGTTCATTGTTTCGGTGATAAAATTGTATTGTTCGTTGTTGCCGCAAGGGTATAACCATGATATTGTTCGTTGGCGTCCTGTTACAATAGGTACGAATACCTATTGGGATACACAGATTCGTCGCATTATCGCGTATATATGTATATTATATATATATACCGTACGTTACCGCATGTTTTAAAATAAGTCTAAAAGTGGCCTTGATACTTCAACCTATTATTTCGTATTTGGATTTATCAGGTTCGGTTCGTGTTTCGAAATTAGAATATAAAAAAGACCAAATTATTAATGAAAAATTAACTGCGATTCCTGATCTAGTGTTGAAACTATTTGGCTGTCCTTTTGGAAAGAAAGTTTTAAATTTAGGGAAAATTAAAAAAAATTATATAATGGCCTATACGTTTCGGATGAATTGCGTAATTTTGGTAAATGTTACTACGCATATTTTCTATTGTGTAAGTTTAGGCTAATGTGTTCAAAAGGTAATTAAAAAAATTAAAAATTGAAAAGTAGAAAGTGCCTTCCAAATTTTTGACCACAATAAGTGTTGGGTTGGTGCGGCGATGACGACGGAGCGAGAGGCGGCCGGCGCGGGCGGCGCGGGCGGGCGGGCCGGAGTGGGTGGGGAGACACATGCGCGCACGCACCCTAACCTGCGCGCGCGCTTTCCCGTCCGCTCTCCGCCGCTCGCACTAAACGTGCTTAACTATTTAAAAGTTAGAATATAAAAATTCAAAATTATTATATAAAATTAAATACATATGACTATTATATAGAAAAAATATACTAACATGAAATAATTTATTTGGCCGATGTGGTAATACCCTGACAGGCGATCGTTGGCTAAGTGTTCGGCGTCAAAATTGATTATTATATTTTTATTTGAATGTAATGAATTGAAATCCCATGAGTAAACAATGCATATTATTGCAAAGTGCCATTTTGTTCGAACTGACTAAGTAATTTAACGGTTCGTTTATTTTTATATCACAATATGGAGTTTCTGTATGTAGTTTTAATTATTTTAAACATTAATTTATTGTACTGGGAAAAATATTTTTTTTGATTATAAAAATAAGTAAGTACCTATATGTTATTTTCGTGATAGTTAAGTAAAATCTTGTAGTATTATTATATCCATCTGCAGATACGTTTTGGTTCGTATTCTATAGTAGGTATAATTATATTGATGTATGATAAATGCGACGGTCGTGTCGCGACGCAGGCAACTTCCACAATTACTGTTCCCCCACATAACACGGCAGCGGACGCCGACGACCGACACCTCGCGTCACTTGACACGTTTTCGTCGCGTCGCGTGCTTCTTCTACAACTACGTGCGTTTGAACGACTAATTTTTTTCGTCATTCCCAAGTACCAAAACATCAATTTAACTACTCGAAATAACGTCAAACTCCATTCGTTTTAACTTGTGACGTAAAAATTACTTGGTTTTGCCGAAATAAGTTGTTCGAATAAAAGCACAATCAATAGGGCTGCCCCCATAACACTCAAATTATATTGTATTTGTGACAATTCCACTTTTAATAAGGTATTATTGATGTAGTAAATATGGTAGTTGCGTCAAACCTCCGCTATAACCCTATTTGTAAAAATATTTTTTCATGAAAATTCCCTGTTTCTGTCACCCCTGTGACATATATCCTATCCTATCAACTTATTCCTCGACACTATATTTCAGCTAAAACTTGCAAAGCGCAACCAAGTATAAAATAATCGATGTGAGCTTTTTATGTTATACAAAAGCTGTATTAATTAATGTAATTATCTGTGTAGCTAATTATTATAATCAAGTATACGAGGAAAATTAATGTCTCAATGTTGCATGTATCCAATTTATAATACATTTACTTAATGTTGTTGATTCCACAATAAATAAATCGAACTTTTGTTTTAGTATATTTTAAATGCTTAGATATACTTAGTTTTGAAAAGGTTATCAGAGTGAGTGCGATGTGTGCAGGTACCAAAATACTTACCTAAAGAGAAAGGTACTTATTATATAAGTTGAATTTAAATGTATTAATGATTTGCTGAAGTCTCAAAATGTATAATTTTTTTGCAAATTACTTACGTTATGATTCTGAAAGTGTTTGTATTTACTTAGTTGTCAATTTAGTAATCAATATAATGAGTGTTATGTTTATCGTAAATGTAATACAATATCTACTTACATGTCTATAAGTATAATAACCGACTTTCGATTATGTATTTCAATATATTAAACACAAGATATTCGTAGATTGTAAATTAATGTTATAGGGGTCACAAAAATATTAGCGCAGTTGTATTATTTAATTTTGTCTTTAGTTTTTTGAAAATATTTCGTTTCGTGGCGTTCCTGAGATATTTTTACGATCGAGGGTAACCTCAGCAGGGAAAGTTCTTTAAGATGAATTGAATTCAACGAATAATGATTGCGTTGTCTGTTGTAAATGTGCGTCAAAGTAAAGCGCAGTGCGGGGTAAAGAAGCATCGCACGTCACACATAGCGCGTCAATGTCACCTTCGTGCTTGGCGCATGTCGAAAAATGCCTCAGTGCGATCCATCGATGTGCTCTGGCTCGTGATTCGTCAAATCATAGTCACCGCGCGTATCTACTTGTGCGATATCGATGTGCAATGCATCTCCAACATAACCTAACCTTCATCTATTGCCGCCATTCCAATTGGGACTTAAAGACTCAGGACCGCCATGACGGTGCAATATATGTTTAACTACTTATTTAATAATTGTTATTTATATAATTTGTGTCCTGTTCCTTAAAAAACAATTATTTTCTAATATTTTGTTAAAATTTTGTTTATGTCCAACGGCGGAATAGACATTAGGTACATAGAAAAGAAGTTGTCGTGGGTTCTATTCCAGACTGAAGTTGATGGAGATTTTGTAACACGAGAACACTATTTCCTATCTATCAACGTCTATTTGCATTTAAATTTGTTTTGTCAAGTACAATAATCGTAAAAATCGATGTACCTATTCAAAATATTAATATAATTGATTGAATGTTGTTTACGATTCGTGTTAATTTGTCAAATTATACCTACCTATATAATTTAACCAGTTATTTACAATAGATTTGCATGTAGCATCTATCTATGTGTCTCATCATTACATTCATTAATATTTAAGTTTGTTATAATTGTCACAATGTAACGTTGTCGATTAAATATATGAAAATAGAGCATATTGTCGTTTGATTTACTTATCCCTATTATTTTATGTCAGAATTTAGAGTTATCCAGTCACTAGTACAGCTCTGCTTAGTTTAGGCCTAGATAAAGGTCGATTTTAGCTCAAAAAGACTTTTATAATGAAGTTTAGACGACACTCTAGAGTTAAATAAATTATTTACTTATACCTTTTAGACACGATTAGGTTAGAATGGTCAGATAATTTTATCTATTTTACATGAGCTTAGTTTATGCCTAGATAAAAGTTGATTTTAACTAAAAAAAAATACTTTTATCATGAAGTCTGGAGTTAGATAGACATCCCGATGGTTAGTAACAATACCGTCTATTTGAAAAAAAAAATACTGAGACACATTCTATTCAAATAGTTTCAAGGGAAATAAATAGATGGCGCTTAGACAAATTCATACCAAACTGTTCAAAAAGGAAATCAACAGATGGCGCTTGGACAGATGCTAATTAAATCGTTTCAAGGGTAATTAATAGATGGCACTGTATGAAATAGCAAATTCGTAATTTGCCAAGTACATGGAGGTTAAGTGGAGAAATGTATTAGTTCTAAAATGACTTGATAGATGGCACTGTAATAAAATATTATTGCGTTACTTATTTTGTATTTTTACAATTTATTAGTTTTAATTTCATGTCTCTAGTGGGTACTTATATTGTAAGAAAACATCAGTTAAATAACCAGAATGGCTGTGAACCAATCAACTCAAATATTTAGGGGTCCCCTAAATATTTAAGACCATCCTATTGAAGCCCTTAATTGTTATTTAATCGCCACAAGATAAGTGGCTTTTCAGTATTTGGGCGTTTCTTTATTAACTAACTTTATTTTTTTAATAAATTACCTTTAGAGGTCGGTAGACATTGGGGCCCGGGCCCGCGGGCCACAACGCTCTTTTAATTTAATTATGAAAAAATATCTTTGTTTTATTTTACTTTTCCCTGAATGTTCTTTCTTATAATATAAAATACCTACTTGCATGCTTTAGAAGTATTTAAAAATATGTAAATAATTCAACAAATCTAAAATCAAAATTAAACAACTGAAAAATAAGGTACTTATTTGACACTTACCAAAAACGTGCATAATCTTCAACAATCACTTTACCTATAAACATTATAAATAATTTGTAAATAAGTCTTACGAGTACGTACCTAACTACAATACAAAATAATTATAAAATCAAAATAAATAATTATAAAAATATTAAGTCCACGACGAATCTAACACCACTTTTACTTGCCATATAAAATAGTCATTAGTCTGTAAAAAGTACTAGGCAATCAGAAGCCAGCAGAAGGTAATCTTATAATATTTATGACATTAGATCAATTTTTTTATGTATTAGCGTAAATAGCCTTTTTCTTGCAAACGGGTAAAATTCTCATAAACGTGTGATAAAAAGCAATAAAATAAAAACAAAATATAAATGAAAACAATTGAATTTATTAATCAATTAATTAAACATACATTACAAGCGAAAATAAGGAGAAAAATTACAAATTACAAAATAAATAATAGTCAATAACAACCGAAACAGTAAGAAATTGATGGAAATTAATTATTAAATGGTGAAAAAAAATAATATTTTTTGTTCATACTAAGACTAACGAGGTGACGTAATTACTTAACAAATTAAAGATATCCAGTGAATTCGAAACAACCCCATTTAATTTCAGCCGAACATCGTCTAACTAAATTACAAATGGATCGTAAGTCCGTCAATTGATCGATCCCATTCACTTGGTGTTCATTCGATTACTAATTGTTATGAAGGCAATATTCGTGAGGTTAGAAAATTTAAAAACAATAATTATAATGATCACCAGATCTTTTTTAATAGAACGGGGTTTATTGTGTTTATAATTTACAACCTACATTTTACCAATATATAACCTGCCCGAATACACCGCAAACCTACGACCATCAAACATATTTCATAACATGATTGTTGACATAAACACATAAACCATTCTAACCTCACGACAAGATTACAAATAAACATAATATAACACAACTTAACGAATATATTTATAGAAAGATACATTACAATCTAAATTAAACTATTATTTATTACAATTAATTTCAATTAAAACATTTATTGAAACAGCTATGGATACAAAAGCCGCTTGCACTAAAACAAACAAAGATATAATTAATCAAACGTATCTAATGTAATGACGGTATTAAACGCCCGGCGATTGGCGACGATGACGTCATCGTCTCTAAACATCGTAGGTATCCTAACTACCGGTTTATACCGGTATTTACTGATGGACGACTGTCACGATACACTAACTACGTTAATACTTTAAATATTACAACTATATCTAGGCGTTCAGTCTTTGTTTCATTTACATATTCATAGTTAAGTCATCAAAGATAGACTTCAACGACCTCAAAATATAATGTATATATCATAAATGTATTATATGTATTTATATACAACGAACATGTCCCGAGTGAGCGCGCCACCTCTTATAACATCTTACATAAAGCTATATGCGATAATTGCTGGCCATTAAACATGAGATATTCGGGTTATATGTACCTATATGTATATTAAAGTAACTATATTTATGTACTGCTTTATGAATGAGAAACTTTTATTGTACTTATTATACAGAACGGGGCAAAGCACTTTCAATACCGGTATATATCATGTATGATAATATGCCCGCAACCGAATTATATACTATATAATAGGCAAACCTCGCGGCCGGTGGTAGTTCAGCACGTTATTCTGAACACCTCTAAGTGAATATTATTTTATTATTGATAATCACTACGGTTCTTCACAATTACATTATAAAATATTATTTCACACAAAAATCACAAAAGAAAAATATACTTACATGAAATAAGTAAGTAATAATTAGACATCGGATTACAATGCACAAACACAGTGGCAAATTATGCACTATTAAGGCCAAAATTGTGTAAAATATGTAAACGCTAATAGTGTACAAGTCTTGTGACAAGGGTTTGAAAATCGAAACCGAAATAGAAGCTGAAAGGCACCTTATCACATAAAAAACCTTTCGATTCGGTTTCGTTCTTCTGAAACCACTATTTTAACGGTTAACTCTAAGGAATAATAAGGGTTTTTACTCGACATACCGGTATTTAGCGGAATAGGTCCGTTGTATTTAGTATGAACGGGGTGGGGGAGGGTATTTAGTGTATACGCGGTAGACGCGGGGTGGATACCGATTGGTATAAGGTACTTACCGGTTTTTACCGGTAAAAAACCTTTAAAAACTCCGGTACACATATTTAGATTATTGTTAGGACAACACATTATTAGCAGTGTTTTAGATGCAATCTGTGAATACAACTATTTAATTATTTTAATATTTAGTAAGGCCCATTTCGGATTTATTTTTACGAGGCTATGAACTGTGCCTGATATGCATTTATTATTGCTCGTTCAATAAATATTTCTTATTTAAGTAAATATTAATTAATTTTCTAAATATCGCACTTATATCCGATGTCTAGTAATATGAAAAAAAAACAAGAACAATAATTCTAAATTCTAAACATTAAACATTATTGGGCATTTTGTTGTCTAAACTAAACCAGGGCACTAAAGGCACTCGAGGTACGCCAACTACGAAAATATAGCAACGAAGCAGTATGTATTAATCATACTATAGTGTTTCCAATCGTTTATTTAACTTTTGACAGATCACGCATATAAAGTTTAGTAATAATTTTTGATACAATGTACTACAGGTAATACTGTCTTTCATGGACGGGCTCCGCCCACTTAAGTGATGTGTCATTCGTAATTAATGACCACAGACTAAAAACGGTTTTGAAATAAATCGATTATCGATTATATTTATAAAACATACTATTTTATTGTAATTATATTTTATATCAAATCACGTAAAAACCTTTATTATTTTGCATTAAAATGCCCTAAATGTCTCTGTTTTAATGCATAATTAATTTGCGTAATGAAAACAGGTCCATTGTACTCGTACCTAGTAATGGGATCGAATATATTCGTTGCAAATTATTGAATCTAAAGTAATCGTTTGGACTTACTGTAGTTGGTTCAAATAAAAAGCATGTGAATGAACTGCGGTACCTACTTGTAAGGAACAACTACAAAATAATGAGTGTGTCAAATCGATTAAAACTTCTTCATGAATAAAATCGATCGATAAAAGAAATCGAATCGGTAACGGGTTAGGGTATCACTATAAGTATTAGAGCTGTCAAAAGTTAAATAAATGATTGGAAAGGGTATAGTGAATTCATCAGAATTAATAGAAAAAAATAATTAAATCTTCAGAAAACATAATCTAATGGTATATAAATATAGTACACAATCTAGTAAATTATGAAATGTCAAAAATTCTATACACGGAAACATTAAATCGCGTCGAAAGGTTTTTAGATAGAGAAAGCCTTTCCTATTGGACGATATTCGAAAAGCATTGGACTGATGGAAATCCGTTTGTGGTACAAAATTCTTTGTAAACCAAAAAGTGAATATTGTAGTATCAACGAATAACTTTAGCCGTGTCAATTCGATCTTTATCCAATAGGATCTAGACTTACGCGGCCGAAATCGCTCAAAGTATGAACTTAATGTTCCCAAGAACAAAGTGGTCGGTTGTCGAGCGATGTAAAAGAAATTGAATGACAAATGAAAGCATTGTACATTATAAATATCCGAAAGATATCTTAAACATAACGATTAACCTTAATAACTACAGTTCGATCACTTATCAAAGGGAGTCAAGTAGTCTATTCGTGAATATCAAAATTACGGGTGTACGTCAAAATATATTGATTCTATGCACATGAAAGCAATGTTCTAGCAATGTGAGGAATGTGCGTAAAGTTTGAAGTAATGTGCTTATAAAAAACAAGGGTTATCGCAAAAAGTTAATGAGCCGCCAGCCTGATATCAGAATGACGGGTGTATTTTTAATATCAGCAAATTACTTGATATCTAAGGATGAAAATATTGCCATAGCATTGTTCCGGCAATGTGCTCGAACATATCAAAAGTACTATCGGAAGCGATGGAAGCTTTAAAAGAAATTTCGATAATAAAGTTTTAAATATCAGCGCCTGCTAATTTCATAAAGGCAATCCGTCGAATAGTGTAAAGGAACATTTTAAACTAAGGGGTTCATGTCATCATTTATTTATGTTATATTCGTAAGCTGCGGCATCTATATTACAAGAAAATAACATGGTCACATGCCGTCGCAATAACTGCAGCTGCGTAAGAACTTTTAATTACATTTTACATAACATTATAAGCTTTGAGTTAAGTCTAACTGAATATTTTCATCCTTAGATATCAAGTAATTTGCTGATATTAAAAATACACCCGTCATTCTGATATCAGGCTGGCGGCTCATTAACTTTTTGCGATAACCCTTGTTTTTTATAAGCACATTGCTTCAAACTTTACGCACATTCCTCACATTGCTAGAACATTGCTTTCATGTGCATAGAATCAATATATTTTGACGTACACCCGTCATTTTGATATTCACGTCTATTCCGCTAAATTATCCTAAGGATCAATCGAAATATCATTTTACTCCCTTAGATTACAAGGATCTAAATTTTTTTATAAACTCTTTGGAATAAATGGAGTAAATAAAGCAAATATTACAGAAATTTGGCAATGTTTGTCTTCTTAGCCATTAGTTTCTATATTGATTATTCATTTATATTAAAACTATAACTATAGTAATGGTTATATTGAATTGTATTTATTTATTAAGAAAATTTGAGTACGAATATGGATATTGAATTGTAAAAACTATGTTTATCCCCCCTATATAGTGGGTTCGTTAAACACTCTCGGGCGCTGCAGAGTTATCTGGTTATCAAGCGATGTAAACCTTTCAAACAATTATAACTAAAAATAAATGTATCAAATTAAAAATAATTGAAATTAAATAATTAACACAATGTCAATAGAAAAAAAAATGTCAAAAGAATCGAATCGAATTATTTTTACATGTCAAACTAAATTATATTAAATATTGTCCATAATAATTATTGTTGTTAGTATAAATACGCTTTGCACGTAACGTGTTTGTGCGTCGAGTGCGGTGGGTAGTAACATACATTCAACAATGCCAGGGCGCGTACAAGTTCGCGTATCGGCGCAAAAGGCGCCGGTTAAGTCTTTGCTATTCTTCGCACTTACGGCACGCACCTGGAATATCGAAGTCCAATACTAACAGCTTAGTTTCCTCTGCGCCGTTCCTTGAACCGACAGCGCATATTAGTTTGGTAGCCGAGGCTCTGATCCTCCAGACTACACCGCCTGTACCGCCCGATCGCAACTCGACCAGATTGCGTATGAACTCGCCAGTGCGGACATCCCACAGCTTCACCGTACCGTCGTCAGACGACGTTATCACGAAACGGTTACTCGATTGTAGGCACGTAACTGCTGATTTATGACGATTAGGACCTGAAACACACGACACAACACATTATACTAAGCCCAGACTACTTGCGAATACGCGAATAATATTAGACGTGTGCACAACACGAATATTGGTCTACGCTCGAATATTCGCGTGGCCAGATTACTCACGACCACGAGAATATTTTCATATTCTAGCAAGGTTTGGAAATAAAATAAAACCCAATACAATGAGTGCTCATATCGATCAAATTTTAGTGTGCTATTATTTGATCTAAAAAATGACACGACACATTTTTAACCCCTGACGCAAAAACGACGGAGTGTTATAAGTTTGACGTGTCTGTGTGTGTGTCTGTCTGTGGCATCGTAGCTCCCGAACGGATGAACCGATTTTAATTTGTTTTTTTTTTGTTTGAATGGTGAATTATAGATTTTTTTGGTGTAGAAACGAATTATATTGTAATTCGCTAACACAAACCTAACCTCTGTGGCTAAATCGTATAACATATTATATATTATGTTAGAAACATAAGTTACCTGAAAGAGTATGCAGACAATGTCCGGTAGTAATATCCCAAACTTTGACCGTGGAGTCAGCGTTGCCTGACACTAGTATATTGGAGTGCAACTCCATGCCGGAGGTGAGGGACTGATGGCCTGTGAGCGTGTGCTTCAGCTGGCCAGATTCGACGTCCCATACGCGGATCGAGGTGTCCAGTGAGCCTGACACCACGTGCACACCGTCGAACTGTGAACATATAAATAAATAAATACTGCTGGATATTCTTCACATCGCCATCTAGCCCCAAGTTAAGTAACTAGACTTGTGTTATAGGTGCTAGACAACGGATATACTACTTTTATACTTTTCTTTGTAAATATATACTTATAATACATAGAAACAACCAGAGTACTGACAAATATCTAAGCAGGCGGGAATCGAACCCGCAACCCTGTGTTTGGCAGTCCGGCATGGTGACCAATGTGAGAACTGGGTCGTCATACAATATAAGCTTATATTGCCATATTGTTTTTTTTTAGTTTGCAGAAACTAAGACAGAAGTTTTTAAAGTACCCGGGTTTGTGGCTGGGTACGTGAAGCTACAGGGTACTTCACTTGACTTATAGTGTTTCCAATCGTTTATTTAACTTTTGACAGATCACGCACATAAAGTTTCGTAATAATTTTTGATACAATGTACTACAGGTAATACTGTACTTCATGAACGGGCTCCGCCCACTTAAGATATGTGTCATTCGTAATTAATGACCACAGACTAAAAACGGTTTTGAAATAAATCGATTATCGATTATATTAATAAAACATAGAATAAATTTATTGTGATTATATTTTATATCAAATCACGTAAAAACCCAAAAAAACTTTATTATTTTGCATTAAAATGCTAGACAACGGATAACTACTTATATACTTTTCTTTTGTAAATATATACTTATGATACAACGAAACAACCAGACCACTGACAAATATCTAAGCATAAATACTTGTGGATTAAGCATAAATGTGGATTAACACTGACAACAGAATAGCGGCACGTGTCGCCGCCGCGTCCAGTGTTGTTGTTTAATTATCATAAAATTACGAAAAATCGATTAAAACTTCTTTATGAATAAAATCGATCGATAAAATAAATCGAATCGGTAACGGGTCTAGGTATCACTATTTGACTAAGTATTACAGCTGTCAAAAGTTAAATAAACGATTGGAAAGGGTACAAAAACATACAACATAATAAAAATAAAATTTAAAAAACAGACTTAATAAAAAAAGGATAAATATCTAAATACTAACCTGAAGTCTGGCAGTTCTACGTACCTACCTACCTAGATCCAATTATGAAGTTTTTGTTATTTTTTACCTTTTTTATTTGTCATTTTAGTGCATATTTCTATTGTCATCGAATCAGACCTCTTTCGCCTGACCGAGTAAAACTTAAACTTTAAAATTGACTAGCACAACAAAAAATAAATTGATTTAAACCTTTAACACGACTAGCAAACTATCAAAGCGTCAAACTAATTAAATAATAATATCCTTGTGGTTAATAAAATGGGATTTAATTGAGGATTACCCGTTAAATGCATTTAGCCAGAATTTAGCTAAATTTATTTAAGCACAAAGTCATGCACGCAAGCCGCTTTAAGTGTGTCTTGACTTTACACCTAATCGATTACGATTATTTTACACCACCTAGTTGGTGCTTCCTGCACCGACTTTAGTATTTAATATATATTTTAAACCTTTATCTCTATTTTAAACTTTTATCCCGTTCCTAAGGAAAAAATATCTTGATAAACAAATACAAAGACGAACAATCGACTGATCTTACAAGAGCCGCGTTCATCCATCTTGAGTTACAAAACACCAAAAATATGGATTCTAAACAACAAATACAAAGACGAACAATCGACTGATCTTACAAGAGCCGCATTCATCCATCTTGAGGTACCAAACACCAAAATATGGATTCTAAACACTACAGTGACCCACCTGTAGACTATACACTCTATTAGTGTGTCCGGCAAGAGTATGCAGGCACTCCCCAGTCTCCGGGTTCCACACTTTGACGAAGAAATCGTAGGCGCCGGATACGACGACCTTGCCGTCATATTGGACGCACCGCACTGCAGCCATGTGCCCGATCAGCACGCGAAGACATCGACCGTCAGGGATCGACCACACACGCAGTGTCGCGTCGCGGGAACCTGATACCACCCTGTAACATAACAACACATACTTATAAATATACTAGCCTTTATAAATAATATAAATATTGCAGGACATCCCACACATCGCCATCTAGCGCCAAGCTTAAGTAACTAGACTAGTGTTATGGGTGCTAGACAACGGGTATACTATTATGTTCTTTACTCGCGACTTCATCCGCGTTGATCCTTTCTTGTTAGATGCCTACGTTATACAAAGAAGACACCCTTCAAGTTTCAGGTCTCTACGATCGATTGTTCAGGCTGTGCGTAGATCCGTCAGTCAATCAGGACAAAGTATTATATATGCATATATGTTCAATTAAAACAAGATGGCGGTGCTGCGTCTAAGAGTGCGTTTACACTAAGGCCGAGTGAAGAGCGGCCTTTGAATAAATCAATCACAGTGCTCGAAATCTTCACTTCACGGTAAAAACAGTGTAAGCGAAGCGGAACTGAGCTGCCTTGTTATTTGGTGTGATTTGTACTTTTAGAATAACAATAGCGCCATGATGTGATGTTACAACACAAATAGACTTCTTTTGATTCGGATTTGACAAAATGCATAACATCTGCCTAGTAGATGCTTGGCTTTCTCGCTACATAATGGCGCTCGACCAGTCCTATTGATATTCAAATGCTATTATACAACTATAATCTCGTGCACAGCATGAAGTGAAAATGGGCGAGCAGTCTCAGTGCGAGTATATGAGATAATGCTTTCACATGCGAATACCCCATTTAAGCTTAGTATCTAAAGTTATACCTAGAACAGATAGGCAGTCTTACTGATTATATTTAATTTACTCATTACATTTTTTTACTTTAGTTTTAACTTGTCTTACATTTGGAAGTGTGAATCGAATAAATTTAGTTATGTATCTATTATGTAATAAATTATTGGAATTTAACCAATCACTTCAGAGTCGGGACGCTTTTTAACCTTGAAAACCAAGGAGGTGTCATCTGTGAACAACACTAGCCTATACTATAATTAACCTTGATTCTGACAAGGTCAGGCAAGTCATTTATATAAACTAAAAAAAGAAAAGGTCCTAATATGGATCCTTGAGGAACCCCCTCTGCTATCGAAGATCCGGGGTTAACAGAAGGTAGCAAGTATAATACATATAGATTCTGATAATTAATTACTGATCGTTTCCCTATACTATTTTTTAGAATTATTCTCTATTGTACAGTGCAAGATCATGCTAAATTCGATAAAACAACATCTTACTAAAATTATACATTTAAAAGTATGTAGTATATGTTTCTTATTTCTTCACACTAAACTACTAAACCGACTGCGATAATGCTTGGGATAACACATGCAATCTGCGGTTTCTTCCACGTACGGTCGGAGTCAAAATTGTAGACCCACCGTACATTTTCTAAAATTACTATTAGAACTTAGAATCTTGCTAGAGTTGAAAACAGTTCTAGTGGTTCTGCAATTGGCACGCTATATCGCAATCGGTTCAATGAAGAGGTAATATATAACCACACAAACTTTTGCATTTATAATATTAGTAAGAATTTGCAGTTATCTATAAATATAAAATTTAAAGTCCTAACTGATATTGCACAGCTTAAACCACTGGACCTAGTGACATGACATTTGCAGTGCGTGTTCTTTGTAAAGTAGTATAAGTAACACTGAGAAAGGGTTTAACGAAATTCCACCTATAAGAGAGTGAAATTGCAGTCGCTAGTGACTTAAGGCTTAAGGCCGCCAAACGCAACGCGCCAAAAATACCCGTCGCTTACAACTAACATTTTTGTATGTAGAAAGTGTTTTGTTTTTCTCTAAAGTGCTGAGATGGAATTGTAGGTGAAATGTTTACCGATAGTTTGGAATAATTTGAGCCAAAAAAATCCTTGTCATTTCACAGCTAGATTAGTTTTAAGTCTTAATTTTAGGATAGCTTCAAACCTATAGGGAATTTTGGTTCAAAGTAACACCAAAATGTCGGTAAAAATCTCACCTACAATTCCATCTCAGCACTTTTGATAAAAACAAAACACATTCGTAACAATCAACAATGTTCACCAGCGAAGGCGACCGGTGCCAGTAGTAACTATTTAGTAGGCTGTGTACCAAGGTCGTTGGCGTTGGGCCCTTAATAAAAGCAACTTTTACCAACTAACTGATGACAACGCACAGCCTCCATAGCAAAGTTTAGTAGTCTAGTGAGTACTATCGGTAAGGATTATTTGTTTCATTCATCTTCAAATATCAGAGTAAGAAAGACGCAATCTATTTTCAAGAGAATAAAGAATAGATGTCTTTAAGCGAAAGTGAAACACAAAAAAACATCACCACTACTAGTTAAGTCATTTCAAGAGAGTAAAAAAAAGCCAGGCACATAATTTCAAACAAATTCGCATTGCATTACTAAAGCATAACATATACTTACTCGCACAGGCAGAAAGCTCCATAGATAATAGCAAGCAATAGCACTGACATCTCAAAGCAGGTGCCAAAAATATATTAAAGGAATTTGACAACATAGTTCAGTTTCTCTTCAGCTGCACTAACAGATAATCTTTGTGTAATATTTTCCACGGTCAGTATTCCGAATGGATTTGACGACCCATTTGGCGCAATGGTCACTATGCCGTACTGCCAAACACAGGGTTGCGGGTTCGATTCCCGCCTCAGACAAGTATTTTTGCTCAGATATTTTTCTGTGGTCTGGTTGTTTCTATGCATTATATGTATATATTTAGAAAAGAAATGTATATAAGTAGTATATCCGTTATCTAGCACCCATAATACAAGTCTAGTTACTTAGCTTGGGGCTAGATGGAGATGTATGTCCTGCAATATGAATATATGGGAAGAGTGAATTCCAAAAAGTAGCTTTATAGATTATTTGTTATAATTAATTTAAATTTGTTTTAACTACACTATTGCATTGGGGAATTCTGTAATGATATGTAATTTTTCTGATAGATAAATAAATAAATGTTTATTTTTTATTTATTTATTTCAGAACGTTTTAACATGTTGGCATAGTAAACGATTAGTCATTATCTTTTAAGTTCCGCAGCCACTTTTCAATCCCATGTCAATGTATATATATATATATTAACCATGGCAACGTATTATCGCTGCTATGATTACCATCAATGTTTTCTTATGACGTTGTCACGTAAAATTAATTTGATTTTTTTTTAAAGATTAATTGACTGATTGATACTTTACGAGAATGTATTACATTGGATTCGTTGTTTCTATTAATGTGATCTATACATTGACATGGGATTGAAAAGTGGCTGCGGAAATTAAAAGATAATGACTAATCGTTTACTATGCCAACATGTTAAAACGTTCTGAAATAAATAAATAAAAAATAAACATTTATTTATTAATATATTATATATATTATTTATTAATATATATTATATATATACCCACCGTAGAGCTCCAAAACGGCTGTTATAAGAATGTTTTCAACACAAGCAAGATTCTAGGCATCTGCTTAAGGTGAAGTTTGAAGCCTACTAACTCATCAATTAATTAAACAAAAATTATTAGAATGTAAACATTCCAATAATAGTAATTTTCGAACTCTACCGAGGACTGCAATTATGCAGCCGACTGTACATGTACAGGATTTTTGTTACATAGGATTTATGTTTTTAGATGAAGTGAAGGTGCTAGCTTGGATGGTGCAGTTAATAATTAAGTATAGTTTAATGCGAGCATTTTTAGTGTTGCTATCGTACTGAGATTGACTGATATTAGAGATAATGATGGCATGGCAACTCTCGAGCATATACATTATATACAAAAAGGAAAATATGTGAAAATTCTGCGTTTTTCTTGATTACAATGATAGTATTTCGTGAACTAGATGTGGTAAAAAGGTATAAGACGACGACGACCCAGTTAACAAAATGGTTACCACGCCGGCCTGCCAAACACAGGGTTGCGGGTTCGATTCTCGCCTCAGACATGTATTTATGCTTAGATATTTGTCTGTGGTCTGGTTGTTTCTATGTATTATAAGTATATATTTACAAAAAGAAAAAGTATATAAGTAGCATATCCGCTGTCTAGCACCCATAACACAAGTCTAGTTACTTAGTTTGGGGCTAGAAGGCGATGTGTGGAATGTCCTGTAATATTTATTATTTATATATTTTTGAGAATACCAAAGCTGACTTTCGGTGTATTTTGAGTTACTTTAAGGGTATTTTTTTGTAATCGAAATGCAATCGAAATAATATTGAAATTTAATTAGAACAATGTTAATTAAGAGTTATTTACGGGACTTTTGTTATATAGATTCCTTAGCGAAATCTTTTCGTAGATGCGACAGAAACTCAAACATGATCACAAAAACTTACACTACGCCTACAAATACTAATATTATAAACTAACTGCGTCTCACGGTTTTATCTGCGTATGTCCCGGTCCCCTTGGAATATCTTTTTGGAATTACTTTTATAAAGCATAAATTGTGCAGTAAGGCGTACTATGATACTTCGTCTTACCTTAATGATAACAACCCTTGGACGTGACTTTAATTGCTCCATTTCAAATAATACTTTCAAATATTTGTAATATTGACCTTTGTGAGCGTGATCACATGAAAAAAAACCCCATGATTTTCTTGTGCCTTCGTCTCATTGATGGGCGCGTTCCGAAGGCACACATCCTAACTTAGTTTTTAAGACGTGTCCAAGTGATCTTATACCTAGTTATTAAGCATCGAAAGGAATAAAGATTTTTGACTTTGACTTTATCGGTATAAAAAGTAGTATATTTACCTATGTGTTAATGTAGGACTCTAGCTATATTTATACCGAGCTCTTTTAAAAACACAGAAACTTTCATATTTGAAATATGATTTTGCAACATTTTGTTAATATTTCAAGCTATCTAAACCGATTGACAAAACTTTGTATCTACTAGCTAAAGACCTAGAAAATATACACGATTTTCTTACGGAATCGGGACTTACGCGATTAAAAACGCAGAGCGCAATTAGTTTACTTAATAACTAACTATCGCACTCAGTGACGTACCTAAGGGAAACTTACGCTTTGTCCGATTTACGCTGACGTTGAATATCATTCACAAAAGCGAGAGAGAGCATTTCTTAGCATACGTTTCGCTTGACGTCTCTGAGTACAGCAGTTTAGAGATAAATGATTTTATAAGGCAGTAGCAGATCGAAATCCTGAAGCATATGGAGCATGAGATAGAAAGCGAGGCGAAGGTTGAGTGAGCGCAGCGAAGGTTATTCAAACGAACCTGTCTTGGTGTAGGTGCATGCACCGTACGGTCGATGTGTGCCCGGCTAGCACCTTGAGACAGTGTCCGGTTTTTGCGTTCCAAACGCGCAGAGTACGGTCCGTCGAGCCGGAGATCACCAACTGCCCGACCATTTGCGAGGACCACACGCCTCCACTGTGCCCCACTAGCGTGCGGAGGCACTGTAACGTTGCGATTTACCCTCATTTACATAGGTACATCAATACAATGACATAGAAATAGATATTTAAAAACTATTACCATTTATTTTCAAGTATCTGACATCGTCATTTCAATTGTTTGCCTAATTTACCTAATTACTTCTCCTTACACAATGATTCATCAGAGAAAATTCAAAATAATTGTTTTTTTAAATCAAGCGATTTGTATTCATAGTTCTTATTTTCCCGGGTATAATTCGCGTATTATTAAAACATAAAATACATGATTAAGATCCGGAAAAATAATTACTATTTGTATTAAAGCCAAACCAAGCTTTAGTTTTTAATTCATTTTTGAACGATGATGAAAATGTTTGCAGTTTCTCTTGTATAGCCATAGACGAACAATGGTATCCCCCAAAGAAACCCTTTTATATCTAGATAGCGCTACCGCTAATTTCATTATTTTACTACTTTATTTTACGAGTTTCATTACATTTTTTTGCAATAAATAATGTTGAGTTCCTGTTAAGAAATTATTAAAAGTACATAGTAATTTTAAAAAGAGAAAAATCGCATTATTTTATTTATCGGATGTGTGAGTCGGACCCCCACTTATTTTTTTCTGTTTTTAGTATTTGTTGCTATAGCTGCAACAGAAATACATTATCTGTGAAAATTTCAACTATCTAGCTATCACGGTTCATGTGATAGAGTCTGGTGACACACAAACGGACAGAGAAAGTCTTCATAATAGGGTCCCGTTTCTACCCTTTGGGTGCGAAACCCTAAAAATATTTTGAAGTTAATTCTTTATAACGTTATCTGTGCGACTCATTTTCAAAAGAAAGAAACCCACAGCTTTTTCGTTTTGTAACAGCTGGCATTATTAAAAATGCACGTACGCTATTTTGTATGGGCAGAGTTTGTCTATATCTATTGTTTGTCTATGGTATAGCGAAGCAGATTATGAGGGTAGGTAGACGACACAAACACAAAAAGAGTTGCACCCTCACTGCAGTCACTTCTATTTTAGCAATATTATGCAACACGTGACATTTTTTTACCAGTTTTTGTGGAATACTTTTGTTATTGCTCTAAGTTACTCATAATCATAACATATAGTAACTTTTCCTTTACCCATTTAACTCCATGGTCGTGTCTACTCATTATGTTGTAATGATGTAATATTCAACAAACGGGTCAACATCTAATAACATGTGCCATCGGACGTTGTCCGGAAACATTGTTCCATAAAAGTATTTGCCTGCAGTGTGGATGCAAACAGAAAATAAAAAAAAATGTTATGTTAATCAACATAATATTCTGATATGATTATAGAAAAACAAAAAACATATTACATAAAGTAATGTTATCAGTCTGTATCCTAGCGTAACCAATCGCTTTCTACAATGTAGAAAATTACAAAGTGACTATTAGCCAGTAAAAAATAGAAAAAAAAGTATTATATACAATAACAAAAATATTTAAAAAAGAAACTCGTCCATGCACATAATGCCGACTTCATGTAATAATAATTGCTTGTCGACCAAGGACATTAGAAAGGAAAAAGAACTGTTGTAGTAAAGGAAACTTTACTGCAGTAATAATTATAAGGGAAAATCATTATAACTGAATAATACTGAAAGATACAAAACTGCACCGACTCCCAATAAATGAATAATAATAAGTCTTAAAGTCTTGACTGACTAATTAATTGATAAATTGACGCGCAGTTTATAGCATTTTTATTATTTGTTTTTATATAATATTTTAGCCACTAATTATTAATGGCTAAAATAGTTTAGAACAATTGTTTAATAAAAGCGGTTGAAACTGTGTGTCAATATTTCAATCAGTCACATTAAATGTAATATTTATATACTACTACCAAAAAGGGTTATCCTAGTCTGTCGTCATTATGTATCATGAACAATGTAATAAAATAACTAATAAATAACAATCCTAGAATAACTCTAATAAAAATCTAAATTATGCTTTATGTCTCGTAAGACCTTTCATGGAAACTCAGTAGATTTACATCCTTGGTTCACAAAAACAAACAAGTAAACTAAAATTCTATTCTATTCTAATGATTGTGACCTACCTTGCCGGTGATAGCGGACCATAGTTTGAGGGTGGTGTCATCGCTGCCGCTGAGTATCCTGTTCCCCGAGAACTGTAGACAGGTGATGACGTGGTCGTCGTGCCCTCGCAGCTCCATGTTCGACTTCACAGACTTGTTCAACCAGTTATCTTCGATCAGGGACTGGCGCATGTAGGCCGCCTTCCAGGGTGAAGCGCACGGTGGCATCGATCGCGGTATCTTCTTCAAAGTCGTTATGCCGATCCGGCGGCACTGCTCCTTCCATAACAGGTTATCGTCTGCAAGAAACCTATAACCCACAGGAAACACACAGGATTATAAATAAATATTCCAAACATAGCCATCTAGTCCCAAGCTAAGTAACTAGACTTGTGTTGTGGGTGCTAGACAACTCATATACTACTTATATATTCTTTTGTAAATGTATACCTATAATATATAGAAACAACGAGACCACAGACAAATATCTAAGCATAAATACTTGTGTGAGGCGGGAATCGAACCCAGTGTTTGGCAGTCCGAGATGTTGACCATTTTGGCAACCGGGTCGTCAAATAACTAGCTGATGCTCGCGACTTCACACGCGTGTTAGTTTTGTTTTATACACAAAACCTTCCTCTTGAATCACTCTATCTCTTAAAAACCCCAACAAGATCTGTTGCGTAGAGTCAAAGATCTAAGCGTACATAGGGAAAGACAGACACGGGAAGCGACTTTGTTTTTAAATTATGTAGTGATTAATCTAAGTTTACTGAACACGGGGTAGCATTGCCTAAAAACCTGTTATTGCAATGCCTGATGGTATTTTTTTAGTATATTATGTCAACCGATATTATCCAATTGATTAAACAATAGTCAGTGCAATTGAATTAGTGAACGAGTATGAGTGACGTCACGCGATGCAATTGTGGTCAACGACCCGGAACAGCTGGCTACCGTGTGATAAACAACTCAGGTTTTGTACACTTGGGTTATATGATATTTTTATATATGTCAAGGCTAAAGTTCGAAGCATCAAGGTTGTAACCAGTTCCATGCTCTTTAAAATTGTAAAACTATATCTACTACTAGCAGTGATCCGCAGTTTCACCCGCGTAGGAATATGGGGATAAAAATAGCCTATGTTACTCCGGAGGATTCAAGTCCTCATATCTCATACCAAGTCATATCCTCATACCAAGTCTCGTTAAAATTGGTCCAGTAGTTTCGGAGCTTATCCGTAACAAACAAAATAATCTTTCTTTCAAATAGTCTTTGAAGTACTTATTGACGAAAGCAAAATCTGACGGATGTGTCCTAAATCTAGGTATATATTTCTTGATCCACAGTAGGATACGTACCTCCAATATCTACAGGTTTGCGCGGCTTGGATTAGGTCCTTGGGCTGCAAGTAGCCGAGCACTGTGAGAGCGAGCTCCTTTGGCAGCAGCGATATGAAGTCGCGCTGGAAGAGTGGCTCGATAGCCTTCATCATGTGCCGCACTTGGACCGGCCCGCACTGGCTGATCAACGCATCGATCGCAACGATTTTGTCGTTGTTACTCCACGATTGGAATCTACAACATTAAATAGAAAACATGAAAGGCGAACTTTAACTTTTAATTGAAGCCACGATGTCCCGCGGGGATGCCCTCGACAATCTATAATATAAAAATGAATCGCTGAATGTGTTACTAAGCGCGAGAACGGCTGAACCGATTTCGCTAATCCTTTTTAGAATATTCCATAAAGTACGAGGATGGTTCGGTTCGGAGAGAAAAATTTAAAAATTGTCTTACTTTTCTCTACTCCCAATTCCTTAAGTTGTACAAGTGTTTGTTGACAGCGCCATGAACGGTCAGAGCGTTTGTAACTAACCCCAATCGAGATAATTATTTAGTTTTTCATTGTATGTCTTTGTGTTTTAGAATAATATGTACGGTCGGACTCAGAATTGCAAACCTACCGTAGAGTTAATTACCATCATTAGAATGTTAATTCTAATAATAATTATCTAATAAATTAATGAGTTGAAAAAGTTTAAACTTGAATTTGAGCAAATCTTGCTTGAGTTAAAAGCATTCTAATAATTACTAGTTTTAGAGCTCTACGGTGGGTCTGCAATTCGGACTCCGACCGTATGTGTTTATTAGATAAATTAATGATTTACTTGTTAAGCCATGTGTGTATCTCCGGTGGGCACTGAGCGGGCGGAGCGGCCGGCGCCAGCATAGGCGGCCAGGCATCAGGTCCCGATATGTTTACCGACGCATCCTCCATACAGAACTTCTTTGCGGGCTGCGGCATCGGCGGCGACTCGTAATGACGTTTCCTCTGTTATATTACATTTATATACAATTAGTTAGGAACTTATTGACCAAGTACATAGGTACGAAACAAAATAGCCTTTAAATTAATCTAGCGTCAGGAACTTTAATTCATGCTATTTAGGGCGTTGTAGTGTCTGGGACATCTATTAGATTAAGTCAGCTTAGTCGACTGTATCCATAGAAAAGTACTTGTCAATGCGTCTGGAGTCAACTAAGCTGCGGGTTTCATCGCGCACCTAAATTTTCGTTAGAAAAATCCGTTGGGGTTCGATCGTTCGGAATGCAAGTCTACATATCTATCGCTAGGCCGACACAGCTCACAACAACAAAAATACATCAAAACAAAACGTACGACAAACTTACTCAATTTATATTCATTTTATTTTTATTTAATAAAACTAATCCAAGTCTGGGCTCGCCTCTCTTGAAATTAAGTGTGCCGGCTCAAGTTCTTGCTTTGTTATGTTATGGTGGTTTCAAACTTCCGGCCCGCAAAATTAAAAAAAAGAAGCTTTTTGTTAAAAATTACAGTTATAAAATGGAATTGTAACGTTGTTTTTGTGATCCACGATCCACTAAGAAAATCCACAAAGAACATAATTTTTCAACCTTTTAAAGTAACAATGAAGAGTACAATTTACAAACATTTTTAAATTTTATAAGGGATGGCCAGTATATGTTGTTTCATAATGTCCCAATTAGGAATCGAAATATTATTTTATAATCAAATCTTTAATCAAAACTAATAAAACGAAACTTGGTCGAAAACTATTTACAATTTAAATAACAGTCGCATTACCAAAAAAAAATCAATGCACGTCGATTCTGCGTGGTTTTAAGGGATCCATACCCAAAGGGTAAAAACGCGACCCTATTACTTTGACTTCGCTGTCCGTCCGTCTGTGTGTCACCAGGCGGTTTAAGTATATTTATGTCACTTTTTTTTAGAATTTTAGTTGTATGTGAAAATAAAATATGTATGCAAAACGTTATAACAATAATTAATGGTTAATCCAACGCCACTTTCAGTTAAATTTCGGATAGATTAAAAAACTAATAAATGTTTTATTTAATAGGTTGAAAATGACTGACGGGCAAAGTTTACAAAATACAATTTCTAACTTAGTAGGTAATTTATACGAAAAACTGAAAAAAAAAATAGCGTACATCTTAATTCATAAACTAACCTTACATTGAAATATGTTTAATTGCAAAGTAGTTGAAAAACTATGTTCTAGAGTTGCGATTTACAAAATAAAGTTTACTTTCGATTTTTAACTTGCGACATTAAAACAAAAACATTTTTTATTTAATTCGGCAGGCTGGACACACACCACGACCGTAATTACAATAACCCCAAGTACATGTTATAAGGAAATAAACTTTATATAAGTTATAAAAAAGTGTCGCGAGACACGCGCTTGGAACGAAGTTCCTTTATATATATATATATATATGAGGGAGATTAGTTTCTCTTACGATTTTACGTTTCACGTCTTCGCAACGCGTAACATGTTTTCTCGACTAGGTCGCCAACCCGGGATTAGGAACTTCGTTCCAAACTATGCTATACTAATATTATAAAGCTAAAGAGTTTGTTTGTTTGAACGCGCTAATCTCAGGAACTACTGGTTCGAATTGAAACATTATTTTCGTGTTGGATAGTCCATACAAGGAAGGCTTTAGACTATATCAGATCACGCTGCGACCAATAGGAGCGAAGAATCAGTGGTAAATGTGAAAAAAAACGGGGAAAATTATTCATCTTCTAGGAGTTCAACGCGCTGATCTCAGGAACTGCTACATATAATTGAAAAAAAAAATGTTTTTGTGTTGGATAGTCCATTTGTCGAGGAAGACTTTAAACTATATAACATTACGCTGCGACCAATAGAAGCGAAGCATGAGTGAACAATTTTGCAAAAAAGGGAAAAAATATTCAAATTTGTAGGCTACCGTTGCGTGCGCTGCGTAAAGAAAGATTTGATGGGCTTTTAGTCCCCATATTCCCACGGGACCGGGAGGTACGCGGGTGAAACCGCGAACCGCTGCTAGCACTGTAAGGGTTATGAGAACACAGAAATCGCAAACATACAAGTAGGTTGACTATTACAAATTTTAAAAACAATAATGAAATTTATTTTAATTACTATCACTCTAAAAACTGAAAAAGAGTAATTTAATTTTGAATCTTCATAAAAATATATACACTTGAAAAGGGACTCTTTTGAAGGACATTTATATATTAACTAGCTTCTACCCGCGACTTCGCCCGCAGAGGCCACATGAAACAAATGCAACCCCCCATTTCACCCACTTACCAATAGATATACTGAACTGCATAGCATATTTTAAGAGAAAACCCGATTGTGCCTACTACCGTCAAAAAACTTACGTAAAAATATTACCTGAGCCTGAGACTATTATTTTTAATTCTTTATTTGTTCATATATCCATTTATGATTAATTATCTATGTCATTAAATAATTGGGTAAATAAAAAAGCATCTTCGACTACCTTGATTGTCTACATAATCAAAATCGCGACGAATACCGATCTAGAAGTACGAGAGCACTAAGCGATGCGGCGCGTCTTGAGATTGAGTAGAGAACCATCCGGCCTGGATGGCGTGTCGAAGCCAACTAAGATGACCCGACAAATCGACACGCAACATGAACTAGCGACGCGAAGTGCGCAAGGTCTGGCAATGCGTTGATATATCAACGAATCAGTCAATCATAAAGAGAAAATATTTGTTTCTTTTATATTCGTTTGTAATAAGGTCTCTGAAACCACTGATTGATATCATGAATTTTTGTTGTTGAATTGTATGAGTACCAATTCAGCAGTCAAGTTATATGACTGTCATTTTATTTAATAATGTATAATAACTAATAATCCTTCTTTAAATAAAATAACTTTATCACACACTGTCGTTGAAGCCACAAGGCCGACGACAAACTCCAAATTTATAAATAAAGATAGCAACATTTTAGAATGCATGCAAATACCGTGACGTCAAATAACATATACACTGAATAAACCATACGTATCCGATTTTATAATTCAAACTAAAAGACAATATTTTACAATAAACTACGCGGTTTCAACTGCATAAATCCTAATCGTGTGGTAATAGAGGGGTAAAAAGTAGCTCATGCTTCTTTTAATACCAAGGATGCAGTGTATTATACCGAGTATCATCAACAATCAAACGATATTTTCAGAGCCTATTCGCCAAACAAAAATGGAATAAAAAAATCTTTTCTATTTGTAATATTAGTATAGATCGGTGTCGGCCGGCTTGGAGCTGGGACCCTCGTATTGTACAGAAGAAAGGAAAACATTTATCATTGTCAAAAAAAGTGCAGTCAAAAGAATACTTGGAATTGTGAACGGTAAGAAAGCGATGCCCTACTGCGAATTAAAGATTATTCTTTGCTAGCATGTTTGTATACCATCTGAGAAAATTAAATATACCAAAAACACACATACTAGATATGCCCTGAAATCTTATACGTCCCGATCCCTTTGGAATATGGGGATTAAGTTTCACGGACACCTACTGATGGAGGACACTGTGCCAGTTCAGAAAAATAAAAGTTATGCTCTATGAAAGTCTCCTGGTTCACAAAATATCAGGCATTCGCAAAATTTGAAAAAATCAACTCCCTTCTCCGTCCTTTTTGATGCCAAGACAAATTAAAAAAATTGCAAATTATTCCAATCTATTTTTTGGATAGGATTCCAAGATAAATGTGCCATCGAATGCAAACTATTATTTTTATGAGGCAAGCAAAGTTCTTGATTTTTTAGCTGAACTTTAACCTGTCGCGGGGTATACAAAATTATGGGCACCGTAGTGCCAAATAAAATCCAACGCGAGTAAAACCGCGGGGCGCAGCTAGTTAATAATTTTACCTGTTTTATATCGTGATTAAAATAAGTAATGAATCGTTAAATACGCAGATATCTAATATACAAAATAAATAGAATCTTATCTACTCTATTATAATTGTGCAAGTTTGTTTGTTTTCACTTTCACAGATTGAGATGTTTTGGGCATGGGGAGGGGTAGTTTATAGGCTGGTAACTTAGGTTTTATTTTTATGCCAATGTGACCACGGGATTGTGAATACGCGGACGAAACCGCGGGTTGCGACTATTCTATTACAAGATTACTTTATCTGAAACGTTAGCTTATTGTCTTTATAAGATGTCGAAGGCCACGTGTTCTGATTTACGCAGTTTACTTCTCTTGCCCAACGAAACTTATTAAGTTGCAACTTAGTATCCAATTATAACCACAACCTTTACAAATGCATAAAAGAAACCTGAAAGAAGTAAAATTGTGAAAGTTTGTGAGTTTATAAGGTTATTCAATTAAACTTGGAACGTTGAAATCTAGAGTCTCGAAATAACACAATAGGCGTAAACTTTTTACCCTGAATTTTTATTGCGTTATGCCTTAGGATACTTTGAACTACCTCTTGACAAAAAAATCCCAATCATGTGAAGAGTAATAAACTTTCACATTCATTATATAAGGTGAGACCTAATGTTGAAATATTATTCCAAAATAATAATAATAATATTTTACTTAAAATACATAAGGCCCATCGTTGTGTTATCAATGCATTTAAATCTTAAGTCTCGTCTTGAGTTCATAACAAAATATAATATTGAACTAACCAAATATCTCTCCTGCTCTGCTTCTGCATCTGCATCTGTGTCAGCACCATTGTCATCGTCATCATCCTGGAATAACATAACAAGTTATATTACTTGTTGTATTCATGTACAGGAAGTAACTTAGTTATTAAAATCACTTACATCGTGTGAGGGGATGCAGTTACAACCAAAGTCAACATCCTCGGAGTCTACTGTCTCACTCTCGTTGCCGAACATTTCCATATAGTTCTGAAACAATACAATAGGTACATTGATTACATTATAGGTAGAATATGTATGTAGTATATGTATGTATATATAGTATATGTTACAGAGTGGTGTGCTCACCAATGCAGCGGGTCCAGGGTTGGAGTAGGCAGCGTCGCCACGGCCCAGAAGCCGGTCCGCGTTCGAGGTGGAAGGCACGTTGGCGTTATCCGAATTGACGCTGACGATGCTCGACGCATTCGAGCTGGTTCGACCCGAGGGTCCACCCCCATCGATCTCTGACGCCTCAGACATCTCACAATCGACGCCCTCCATCACCTCAGCCTTGTACAGTTTCCCCTTAGGAAAATGCTTTTTTTCTTCGATATTGCTATTCAAAAGTTTTTGCATAAAGTCTTCTTTGAGAGGAGCGGAGGTGGGCAGTGTGTAGGCGCGTCGTGGGTTACGGATCATGTTCTTAATGGTTGTATTGCTATCGTCGGCTGTGTCGTCATCATCGTCGTCGTCTTCCTCGTCAGCGCCGGTGTTGTTCTCATCCTCTGGCTCGGCATCGGGCTCCCTACTGCAGCCCGGCGCTAGGTGGTAGTCAGAGGCAGATTCTGAGTCAGGTGTAAGTGTCGGCCCACTGCTTGTGGTCGCGACATCAGACGCGAGGCTGTGCGCGTACCGTAGCTTGCCGTCGACTACCATGCCAGGGCAGTGCTTCAGGATTCTGTTCTCCTCGTCAAAATCCTCGCGCTCTATATCGTCTATGGGCTGCTGGTTACTGCCCATTGCCTTCGCCGCGCCCTTCTCTCTTCGCGGCGATTGCTCAGTCTTATTTTCATTGGTGTCGTATGTGACCCTGCTATTCTCATCATAGATGTCACAAGCAGAACGCGAGCATTCTGGGTCCATCTCGTAAGGCGTATTCTGCAACAAATACATAATTATCGCAACTATACAAAAAAATTCTTAAACACAATTTATAAGCAAACCTTATTAAAGTAATGCTCAAACGGTTACCATTATAGGAGTTACTTACGTATTTTAATGACTTGAAGTTATGGGTGCATGGGCAGGTAACCTAAACAAACAAAATTAAATATAAATTCCTTCAAAGCTACATTAAATGCAACAATTTTAAAGCATTATCTATACAATAAATACCAGTTGCAATCGCGTTGTATCAACTAGTTATTTTAGTATCCTGTTATTTCAAATGAAATTGCAAATTTTTACTTGACAATGCAACTATTAGCAAAACATGAATCATCGTGTCATCTTTATACCGTTATATTATAAACTCATCAAATTAGAATTACGAGGAGTTGGTACAATTTTATAGTTTGTTGCAATTTTGCTGATACAACTATCATCATTTCTCAATGATTATACGCAATAACTTGACAACATATCATTTTGAAAAATTATTTGATTGCTGTTCACGTTACTTAATAATATATTATTAAATTAACTGCCCGGAGAGCTTGTCTATTACATAACAATATTATATGAAAAATACATAAAATGTACCACATTAGCAAGGAAATACATTTGCCAAAAATATGGCATGTAAAGTTATTGTTTTTCATTTTATAAAAGGGGGTAGATATTACAATAAAGAACTAACTCACATTTGGTTCGCTAATAATCATTTTAGTTCCACGTTGAACAAATTTATGCACATGTAATCACTTATCAATAACTATTGAAACAAACGGTCAAATTTGCTGAACAGAATTGAGCAGGGAAATAATAATACTATCAATTGTTTGTAATATGTAAGGCAATCGACAATTTATTGATAAATTACTCCAATCAAAGAGGTTATGGTCGCTTAAATTGGAGTCTGGTTTAAACAGCAGTATTTCTATAGGACATTAGGTTGAAAAGGTTCTTCTGCATCTCTTTAAAATTTAGTTAATTTGACCCACTCTATTTAATATAGTAGGTACTTGACTTGCACTCTTAGTTTTGATCACAAGGTCTAGTTTAAAGTGATTAACCAGTAAGCAATAAAATAACATCATCACCAATTAAACAATTTTGACATAATATACCCTACACTCAAACAAAATTATTATACCTATTTCCGAATAACATTTCAAATATTATCTTATGTTTTCAAACATATAACCTCTAGACAACAACAATACATAAAAAGGTTTTATTATTTGTTCAATCTGATCACATTTATACACAGAAGCATTGTTTTATAGCTTTAATTATTCATATAGGATGATTCTGAGATAAAAATTATGTAGAAAATGTAATGTAGGAGAGGCACAAGGCCATTGTGAAGAACAAAACAGTTTCACTCTAGGGTAGTGTTCAACTGGATCCCAATGTCACAATCAAGGCCACTTCACTCAGATGTTGTTATAACCAACTTTGATTGAGTAGATAACTTTATTAATTGTATTTTTGGAAGGAATCAGGATAAAATGAGTTAGGTAAATACGGTCGCGCCTCGCGCCCCACCACGCAGTCAGTTATTGTCTCGCGGGCACTTGTAGCACTTCTAGGAATGCCAGTGGATCGCGATGATATAGGAAGTAATTCACGCGAGCCTAGTGCAACCCTGCACGCCGCACCCGTACCGCCCCACGAGAACCCCTTTTTTCACAAAGGACGGGATTCACATGCATCCGTCCGACCAGACAAAAAAAACATGTTGATTTACACAATTCATGGCGAAATTATTTGACCTTTGCATAATTGGACCCTAGGAGTGCTGCGTCGATGACCTACATGTGCAAGGATTGCCGTGATGCGCAGAAACGCATCCCAGCAAAACAGCTCTGCCTGGGATATCCGAAGGCGTGAAAACTTTACAAAAAGTGGGATGAGGGATTACTACGTGCCCCACGTATAACCGATTTACTCACCTGTTTGGGATTTATATTGCTGATATTTTATGTTCATTAGGATTCGTTACAGACACATAACTGAAATTGAGGTAAACGTTTGGTTAAGAAAAAAATATTGAAGGTGGGTAGGCAATGAAGGAAGCCAATAAAAAATTTCGTCTGCAAACACTCACTTCACACCGTGGTCGGTCGGCCATCGACCATAGACCTTTTAACATTTTTAAATTTATCCATTATAGTACAGGCAAATGGATCGGAGTCTATACAGCCAAAGTGTCTTCAACAAAAAACATACTTTACATTCTTAATTCCACAGACGTCAGAGGTATTCCTAATTTCCAAAAAGTAAAAGCCGGTCTCCAAAATGTGTCCAAAAGCGTTTTTTAAATTCGTAGCATGGACGTGGCTATGATTTTCATATTTTGCTCATTGCCTCCCAAATCCAAATGTATGGTCGAAGCTCCAAATATCATAAACAATATTATGTTGGTTGTTCATAGACAATATTCTACATAAAAGTAGTATTACCACCTCACAAAAGAGTCCCTAAAAATTAGGAAATCATTATTGAATGGGATAATTAATTTATGCAAAGCATTTTAACAATCTCTAGCATGTAACTAGCCGACGCCCGCGACTTCGTCATTATGTATAATGTGTATACACCGCACGTTTTTAAAAAATCATACGACCACCACACGTTTGTTTAAATATCCCGTTTCCGAGATGCATTATTAGTGGTCTGGTGTAAAGCTATGGTTGTAAAGGCATTATTTGTTCGCTGTAATGCCCTCTATTAGGTATGGGTCTCGAAATGCACCGCGGCCTTATAAGTTACAATGCCTGTTGGTTCTAAAAGCTTTTGCAAGTGATATCTATCACTGTATCACATCTTGG
Organism: Idaea straminata; assembly: GCA_951213275.1. NCBI lineage: Eukaryota > Metazoa > Arthropoda > Insecta > Lepidoptera > Geometridae > Idaea > Idaea straminata. The sequence continues at coordinate 16,018,990 of OX577845.1, read as the reverse complement.
TGGGTTCATCTATCTATATAATAAAAATGAATCGCTGTATTTGTTGCTAAGCGCAAATCTCGAGAACAGCTGAACCGATTTCGCTAATTCTTTTTTTGTTGTGTTTGTTACTATCAGGAGAAGGTTTTTATGAAAGAAAGCGGGTTAAACCCGCGGTTCGCAGCTAGTGCTTTATAATAATCCTACTAATATTATAAATGTGAAAGTTTGTGTGCGTGTGTGTATGTTTGTTACTCCTTCACGCAAAAACTACTGAACCGATTGCGATGAAACTCGATATCTAGATAGTTGAAGACCTGGAATAATACATAAGCTACTTTTTATCCCAATATTCCCACGGGATCGGGACTTACGCGGGTGAAACCGCGGGCGTAATGAATAAATTAAAGCGACAGTATCCTCTTCGGTCTACTTTCACTGTTTTTTAAAAGACTTAAAAAAAAGGACGTAGTGCTCAATTCAGTTGTATGTATCAAAGAGAATTTAAATACTACTATTTTTTTTAATGTGTTTTGTTCACACTTACTTCCAGTAGTACGAACATTGCTAGTTAAGTGGGGACGACTTCTATCTACTTAGCCGTACCTACACCACAGGAGTAAAGAATTCTTTAATCATGTGCCTATACCTATACCTATAATCTTATATCTTTAAATGAGCAATTCTTGTATATATATAAATATATATAATTGGAATCTCGGAATCGGCTCCAACGATTTTCATGAAATTTGGTATATAGGGGGTTTCGGGGGCGATAAATCGATCTAGCTAGGAATCATTTTTAGAAAATGTCATTTTATTCGTGTTTTATCGAAACTTACTTTTTTTATCTGAAAAATATGACTCTTCCCGACATCTATTGGCGAACTACTAATTCTATTTTTTGTGAGCAATAAAGTTATTTCAGCAGATGGCGTTGTTAAGTAACACGAAGTCAATGAGTCTAACCTCAAAGCAAAGGTTAGACTAAGTAAAAAAAAAATATACCGAGCAAAGCTCGGTCATACGCTCACGGTCATCCAGGTACTAATTATTATTCTCAGCAACGGTCTTACTTATCTTAATCATCTTAAAATGTATGAGTATGTACATAGCAATTCCTATTCAATAAAAAACGAAACAGATGTACTCATCACAACACACACGTTAGATTTAATTACATACTTTTACCATTGAGACAGTAAATCGAAATCTGTTAATCTTTGCATCACGAAACCACGTTTCTTTTTTTTAGTTTTTTCCTTGTCCTTTTCAGAGTCCAACTTTTGTTCAGTTTTTGCCGATTTTTTTGTGGGTTTTGTGTCTGGTGAGTCTTTCATCTTTTGTATTTCACAGTCCATGTCAAATGGGCATTGATCAGCTGGATAAATGGGCATCATTATAACTGGTACGTAGTTTGACTTCCCACTCTCCTTCTGAAATGAATTTGCAAATAAATGGTTACTGGACGTATAACTTGTGATGAATATCTTATTATGAGCAGAGCCTGAAGTGCGCCAAGTCACCAGATCAAATTGCCCCAGAAAGTTGAACCTAGAATCAACTGGGCATATCTACCTGTAACCTGTCTTGGTATGGATCTCGGAATGCTCTACGGATTTGAGTGTTTTAACTTTTAAATAATCAATTAACAAACAGAAAAGAAAGAAGGTTAGGTTGGTTATTGTAATCTAAACACTGTCGGCCGTATAAAGAGACGGTTAGAACTTAATAAACTCAAATGAATTCAGGCACAAGCAAAACTAGGTTTTAGCAGGCTCGCCTAGGTCTACCCGTCGTATTCAGCTATCCCATAAATACCTAGTATAATACGAAAACCTCCTTTACCTGGCTATCTGCTGCGCACTGACAACAGTAACTTTGTGCTGCGGTTACTGCTTGTGATTTGATGAGATGTTGAACGACAGCTCGTAATCGTTCCTCATCCAGTGACTCCGGTTTCGCATTCTCCCACTTTCCTTGTGGGTTCATTTGTATTAATATAGGTGATGACATACTCAGAGCGTCGAAACCAGGCTTTGCTAGTGGGCTGCAAGTTTATTCAAAACAATTGTGTAAATTAAATTCCAAACAAACATTCTATAAATGGATAACTAGCTAGAGCGCAACTTCTTTATAATTTGTGGATATTTATTGTAAAATGCAAACTTCACGGTGTAGCTGCGCTCTGAAACGTGTTATTACTAAGTTACGTCGTAATCAAAATTTACACTATGTTTCAATATTTTCAGAATTAAAAAAAACAATAAAATCATCATTTTGTTATTTCTACTGTTTAGATTCTGCAATTAAGTTCCTCAAAATGCGATACGAGATGTGTTAAAGCAGGTTTTTCTATTCTAGCACTATACGAATGCACTCGTTCGAGATCATAGGTAAGTACATACATACAAAATTTTGAATGTTACTTGTAACGTGCACTCGTATCGTGTAACCCACGCTAAAGATCATGAGGTGATATGGAGTAGGTAGGTAGATGTTTCAAAATCTAAAGCTTACATATCTGCTAATTTCGCCAGTAGTTCTTTGTTTTTTCCGGCCATGATATCTGTTGTTGTGTTGAGTTAAATAAAGTTTTATAACTCTGTAATTTAGCAATTTAATTTATATTTTTAATTTTAGTGCTCAATTTTTATCATAATTTTTATGTAATTTTTGCCAAAGAATGACTTGACTTGACATAAAATAATTGAAATAGTATTTTTAATTAAGTTTGAATTTAATTCGATTGTCAATGAGGTTTTTCATCTAAGCATGTAGGTTCTAAACAGACTACTCTACGAGCGGGCTTCGACCTTCGGCTTCGACCAATATCTCTATGCGAGCGGGTAACAAATCGAAGGTAACAATCGATCACGAGACTATAACGACGAAAAAACTTTGGAACTACTAGGGTACATACTATCCATCACATTCACATCTAAATACTTTTTAGATAATTTACATAAATAGATTTTACTTCTAATTGCAGTGACTACCTGAGATCCCAGTGGATCGACTATTTACAGGTCTACTGGTAATTTTAATTATATACCCGTGGAGTCATGGCACTAGGAATTACAATTTAAATATTTTGAATTTGGTCGGGTATCCACCAAAACGGAGAGGAGAGGTTTGAATAAACAAAACCGATATCGTTATTTTCACTACTCTTCTCCGCTTAGCTGTGGTGGAAATAACCTGCCAGCTTCACAGCACATCTCCTCTCGTCTTCTCTCCATTGATGGTACAAATTACACAACTTTACTTACATAAATAGTACTAGTGATATTTATTAACGTTTATTTTCTTAGGGAATACCGCTTGGCACTAGGATGACAGTACTATCATAACCTTGGTTATTTATAGCACAAGGATGGCACAAGATGACCCTGCTGCAATGACGTCAAAGCAGGTTCCATTAATAAAACCTTGTAACGAATAATTCTCTTACTATAAATTATAAATTATAAAATCGTTCGTTACCATTTGTTATTGAAATCTATAATTTATGTAATATTTAAACTCTGAAATCTAAATTCCATTAAAAAATTATATAAAGTCGTCGATATGCGGTTGATTGCATAGAAATTTCCTAAAGTTGGCACTGCGCTATTACCTACCAGTAAGTATTAAATTTAGCAAAACTCGTCACAGTGAGACATCAGCACTCTGTTCTCACCATACCAATTTCAGTACCTGGACGACCGAGCTTTGCTGCGTATATTTTTTTTTTACTTAGTCTAACCTCAAAGCAAACACTCATTGACTTCGTGTTACTTAACAACGCCATCTGCTGGAATAACTTTATTGCTCACAAAAAATAGTATTAGTAGTTCGCCAATAGATGTCGGGAAGAGTCATATTTTTCAGATAAAAAAAAGTAAGTTTCGATAAAACACGAATAAAATGACATTTTCTAGAAATGATTCCTAGCTAGATCGATTTATCGCCCCCGAAACCCCCTATATACCAAATTTCATGAAAATCGTTGGAGCCGATTCCGAGATTCCAATTATATATATATACAAGAATTGCTCATTTAAAGATATAAGATAACCATATAACAATAGTTTACGGTCCGGAACCTCTATTGCCCATACCCCAAATAAAAACATGGCTACGACAAAAAACTGAAGATGCGCATAAAACAGAATGGAAAAACAGCGAAACCCGCAGGCAAACAAAGAGTGCAGTTCCGGAAGCACCCAAAAGATTTTGCCCGCAGCATCATTAGACTAAAAAGAAACGAAATCCGGACGGTCATAGGTGTCATAGCCCCCTGTGCAGAGGATGCATGGAGGCAGAAGAAAACCCACAGCACGTGCTCATGGAGTGCAGTAGCGTGGCAGATCAACGGGCTCGGTCTCTTCAATCGCTGGCATCTCTTCCGGAAGCCTGTAGCAACCTGAAAAGGCTGCTAGCCTACTGGAAGGACCTGGGATGGAGTGACAAGTAGGATATTCTCACACGCACAATGGCCCAAATAATGAGGCTAAGTGCGGAAACAGCCCCGTAAAACTAAACTAAACCATATAACAAAATACTCAGATATTTGAAAGTAATTTCTTTATTGTGTCGACATTATTATGTAATATGGATTTACCTATTCGAAAGATCATTAATTACTGTAGACGTCACTGTAGTATTTTATTGACTACCACTGAGACAGGAGGTCGAAATCTGTGTGTCTGCTGAGTAGCCAAGGTTTGGGTTTGTTCATTGGTCCTCCGCCTTGTTTTTGTTCGCCGCTCTTACCTTTTTTCGATTTTTTGCAAGAATGCCAAATAAATCTGTAAATAAAATTAATATTATTAGATTAGCGCGGTGTTCCATTATATCTTTAAACAAAAGGGAATGGAAGGAAGGCAGACTACAGGCCTTTGCCCTGTAGTGAGAAAATTAGGGTGTTCACCTAATAACCTAGCAACACTGAAGAATTTAAAAAAGTAGAAATTTATTACAGCGCCATCTGTTACATAACTGCCTAACCATTTACGTCAGCGCCATCTATCTCATAATAGACGAAGCTCCTCCTAACATAGTTTAGTGCGCCAAAACTATTTTTTTTATTATTTCCAAAGTTTACCTTGGTGTCCTGATTTTTTGACCGTGTGCTGGACATTGGAATTCCCAGTCCGGTAACTGAAGAATGTAGATGATCTCTTCTTCTTCCTCGTCTTCCTTGCGATTCGCAGACTGCGTTGTTGCATAAGGCTGAAACAGAACACACGAGATAACACTTGGGTATCTAAGTAGGTAATAGGTAATAGGTACCTATTATGAATGTTATTAGGAGAAGTAGGGAAACATGTGAATAAGAACTACACAAAATAGATAATTATAGATACAAAAACCACTAACAGACAGTGTAACTTTTTTAGTAATTCAGGAAAATATTTGCAGTGTCACACATACTTAATGCTCTGCTCTACTAGTGGCTGGCCACCGGTGGCTGTGGTCGGTGGTCCGATTATGCAGACTTTAGGATACGTCGGATAGAGAACAATGAGGGGATTGAGTAACAGAACTATGGCCACATGAGTAAGGAATTCTAGTAAGTATCTACTCATGTGCTATGGCCCTGGCAACCTTAGAATGGAGAGGACCACAAAGTATACTTACAAAGACGCTTGGTGCGGAAATAGCCTCGCTGGGGTCAAGGAAGCCGTCCAAGACCTGCTGGTTGATCTTGGTCTTCCTCGCCATGTTGAAGTTCGTAGCCTCTTCTTGCGTCATTGGAAACGTTATCAATGGTCGTCTGTGATGAAAGTGACAGATTATAATCCATCTAAAATGTGTTACAACGAAGGGTTTTTTGCTCTACGATTCTCGAAATTTATTGAGGAAAAACATAATTTCGATATCAATCCCGGACTTACGCGGGTGAAACCGCTGTAAGGTAATACCGTAAGTGAAGGTATTCCTACAATCGTTCAAACAGAACCGTATTAGATTACATCAGTAAGTACTAACCTAAATGGATCAAGATATTGCGCTCTGGGTGGCAACTTGAAATGTTTCTTGATATAGTCCTCGTCGAGGAGACGGAACCCGCCCTTATTGGCGCCTGTGGTGGCGGCGCCGCGAGCACCAGCACCGCCACCGCCGGCCTTGGCGCCCGGTAGGCCGCCATCGCGTGGCACCAGGCATATCAGCGGTAAACTAGCCGCCGCGCCACCGCCTCCGGCCCCGCTCTGACCGCACGTGCAACAACTGTGTAACAAACGTTAACCAAATCTATCATTATATTTTTTGAACTTTAATACTAATTCAATCAATCATTATATTATATTCTTAGGTTATGCCTACAGCTTCTTCATGAAAATTATACATGCAGTTACCTATTAGGAATTTCATGGAATCATATTTCTAATAGGTGCCACCTACTTGTACTTGAACGGGCTGTTTTCCGCAATTAGACCCTTTTTAATTGGGTCTTTTTTGCTGAGAATGGAGTAGGCCTAGTCGACCATGTCCAGAGGAGAGAACTTGTCAATACTTCTGGAGCCAACTAAGCCGCGGGTTTCATCACGATTTTTTCCTTCACCGTAAGAGCAATGTCAATTAGCGCACATAAATTTTTCTTAAGAAAAATACATTGGTGCACGGCCGGCCGGGATTCGAACCCACGACCTTCAGAATGAAAGTCGAAGTATCTACCACTATCTACACCTATTATTTAAGTTATACCTACAGTTTCGCATCAGGAATTTCATGACCTCATATTTCTAATAGTAATGTCACCTATTTCAGTGATACCTACAGTTACTATTTGCATGGATTCAAGTTGCTAGCCTTATTTAAATTTAAAAGGCTAACAATTAAGTTCCCCATCGCTTTATCCGTTTTTTTTGCTTCAATCTTTTGTCGCGTAATTATTTAGATAGAAGACGTATTCAGTCAAACTAGACCTTAAACGTATAGACAATCAAAAAATATTCTATCTTATGCCGACCTAACGCGCCACGGCACGTTTTCAAAGATATGAGCCACTAAAGTTTTAAATGAAATGTCTGTGGATTACCTAGAACGCCAAGTTTACGATATTTCCCACGAAAATGAACTTTTCATTGTCATTCTACACACTCACCTTGCCATTTTGGACCAATGTTATTATTTTGATTCAAGTTATATTCATTTACCAAGATGTCATCATTATTTTACGGTTTTTTGGTATTTTATTATAAAAAATACACAATTGTGTGTGAATAATTTACATTATAATGTTTATTGTTGTGTTAGAGGTTTTCTGGAATAATTTACTGAATGTCCTGAAATTATTGATTGATGTTTTTATTATTTTGTTTTTATTTTTTTCTGTTTATGAGCTATCTTCCCCGTGAAGGTTTTATAAAAATATAAGAAAAGTTTTGCAGCTATTTGACAACAAGTTTTCTTCTTTGTCACTAACTTGTGACAAGTTTGACTCAAGTTTGCTAGTATTATTATTTTTTCTAGCAAGATTGTCTGGGATAAGAAGCAAGTTATACGCTAATTTATCAATAGTGAGTTATGTAGCACACACATAGAAAAATCTACATAAAGCCAGTGAGATATGGTTGACATATCATTGCATAAAGTAGGATGTACCAAATCTTAGCCCCCCTTAGTATAGTCCCCAATAGTAAGCAATTAGCAACATCGAATAAAGCTATTACAAAATATCAAATTCATAAACAAGTGGACTGTGAAATTGGGACACAAGTTGCTCTTCGGAATTGAGTCGTCTCGCTGGTATCCATTGCTCGCGCCTTTAGACTCGCAGAAGGTAATCCTTAGTGCACACGTAATAAAGGTGAGATATCCTAAAAGCGGTAAGTACTGTGAAATAGTGAATACCAATGTTTAATATTTGTGCGGAGGAGGCGTGGGGCACGCGGCAGTCACGCGACCTGGCGCGCTATATACGCGCGACCGACACGCGACTACGCCTAGCGCCTCCTCGCTAAGCTGTGTACACACCGGCTCAATGTTTGTCGACCGCCTCCGGGCGTACGTTTATTACTTTCTGTGGCCGGTCGAAAGACGAGAAAATTGTGGAAATCTGTGAAGAGTTATGATTGCATTTTTGCCGCAAACGTTACTGTTGACAGAAGAGCCCATCCGGCCGACACGCCTGCTTCTCGCCGCTCTCATATTGGACTTTCCAGTAGCTAATAACATAAATTTAGATTAATATAAGCCTGTTTGTGTTCAAAACTATTTTACTATCGCTCTTTTCCTATTTATTGAAATCAACTAGATGTACCTCTATTTGAAAAAGATGGAGCAAAAAGGAATTCAATCTGTTTTTATTTACCCCATTATTGTAAATGTTTGAGCATTAAAATTTATGTTTGAAAGTAGGTACCTAATACAATCGTACTTATACCCAATACTTGTTGTCAGTTGGAACAGGAAAAGTTTACTGAGAGGTACATTAGGACTACACCTGCCCGTTTTGACGACTTGACAATGCAACAATGCGTACTTTCCTACTCGAACACGGCAAGAAGTGTTTTATAAATCGAAAAGTTTACGTCAGTGTTTACACTTTCTTGCGAAGTTGAAGTTCTTCAAACATTATATTAGGTTCTTATGTGACATTGTAATCTAGGTATTCAACTCCTATGCGAATGAAGTCGCGTTAAAGTTACTTTACTAATAACTGTCGGTAAACTTTTTAAGAGGAAAGGGTACCGGCGCTCTCTCCATACAAACGTAGTTGACTGTTACCTCCCTGGATAATGATACTAGACCAAATATTATTGTAGCATACTACTTATAACTGCTTCTTCTTCTTCGTATCGGTAGCACAAACCAAAGGGAGAATTGACGAAGTAAGGTCAGATCAGCCCACTCCAGTGTACTGCCAGGTCTATGGCGTTGTTATTAGCTGACATCAGGTCAGCCAATGTACAGCTATTAGGGCTGGAGGGGCAGTTCAAGAGGTGGAGCATAGTTTGCTCGGGAGCCCCGCAGTCGCACTGAACCCGGCATGGATCGATCATACCCCATCTTCCCAGGTTCACCCTGCAGCGACCAACCTGAGACCTTAGTCTGTTTAGTGTCTTCCATACTGTCCAAGGCAAGTCATGGCCAGCAGGAAGACTGCTATGACCATGCCCCTACGTCTTATTTTTTATTGTTTTTTAACTCTTACTTTCTATGATAATTAAAAAATGAAAAAAAATCAAAACATAGGGGCATAGTCATGGCAGTTATAGGTTTTATGGCACTAAAATATTTGTGCTAGTGTCATTATCCAAGGAGGAAACAGTCGACTACGTTTGTATGGAGAGAGCGTCGGTACCCTTTCACCTTAATGACAACTAAATTTAACTTTGAGATAGGTACAGGTTAAGTTTTAAAAATTTGGCGCAGATTACAAAATAAAGTTGGATTTCGATTTTTAACGAGATTACTTTTCAAATCACATTGAATATTACACACACACATTGACACTTACATTGATTACTTCTCAATTTAATAAAATATTATCTATATTTATGTTAGTCTGTAAGGTATCTATATTATATGGGTCTGTACTTATTTATAAGGATGTTACCTGAAATAAACGATTTATTATTATTTTTTTGTTATATGTCCTATATCACGGGACTATGAAGTCGCGGACCTTTGGAAGGCATGCGTGCGGCCGAAGCCAACGCGTAGAGGCCCTTTACAATAACAAGTTTAATGGCAAAGTATGATGTGGACATCAAACCGGCGATTATCCCTGTCTGCACTATAAAATGCAGCCAAGGACAACCTCCGGTTTGAATAGAACTATTGATAAACTACAGGAGAAAACTACTACTTGGGCTATTGTAATGGGATGGTAGTGGACTGGATACTGGGGGACTATGGGTACTATGGCACCTGCCGTAACAATGTTCAACAAACATGTAAAAGTGGCAGGTGGAGACTCGCCAACTCTCAAACTGGGCATCTACTAATCAGATGAGTAAATTACAGCAAAGGGGCAACAGGGACGAGAGTGACTTAAGGATAGTGATGCCAGACTGGGTTTTAAACTCAGGTCACGGGCTCCCTGAGGGTCCAGCCTCTCTGGCCCACTCACCACTGACGTGTGGCATATATCCTTCGAATATACTCTTGCGACTCCACTCTGGACGGCCGGTGAAGGCAAGCCAGAGGCGGGGGACCGCTTCCTCGTCATGTTTCACTCCGGTCAGCCAACTAAGGCCAGCCGGAGATGAGAAATGGTTGCTTCCCCTTGGAGCACTCGGGACCGCGGGGTCGCTACTCCCCGACACCTCGCCTCAAGGTGCCCTGCGGGCTTATTATTATTATTATTGAAATATCATTCCAATTTCATTTCGATTCCAAAATATACCTTTTTCTTGAGAATACCAAAAGGTTACTTTGAGGGTAGGTATTTTTTGTAATCGAAATGCAATCGGAATGATATTACAATGAAATTTAAACAATGATAATTACGAAAATTTGCCTTCTATTTCATTTCCTCTGAAAAGTGCCAAGTTACTAACCATTAACTATATATAAATAAGGAACTTCGTTCCAAAAAAAATACTATTTGTGTCATTTACAAAGATAAAACATAGATGCTGTTCGATTTTTAGACCTATGTATATTCGTTAGGTCTGAGAATCGAACAACAAAAAAATTATACAAATCGGTTCAGCCGTTTAGGTAGACATAGGTAACTAACACCGCGACACGAGAATATCATCTCTATAGGGATATTAAAAACGTCGAAAAAAAATTGTTCGACCGATATTGTTGATTTTTTGTGTTTAAGCGGATGGATGGTTTTTATTACCAGACTGCAAGGAGAGGATTATGTTTTTCGCGCCTTTGGATGTTTGTTTTTACAATTTGATTGTGTTTTAACAATTTTAGCTTAATTCTAGCTAAATACACATACCTAACGGAAAATCTAAAATTAAATTATATTTCTAAAACAACAAGGTTCATATTATTTAATCAGTTGGACACAAAGTTGGTTAATCATGTTTAAACTATTAGGTAAACCAATTTATTGTTCGTTACGTAAGTCAACCTAAGATAGATATGCTTAAACTAATTTTAGAACATGCAACCCCATCCAACAATCAATGAGTGAGTATTTATAACTGAAAGAAAATAATATAAAATGGCCATTAATCGTGATCGGGTAGGTTGCACTCGTATACCTTTCAACAAGGTAGTTCAATGATTGCTACACCATGGAGCAGTGGTTGACGCAGCTACAGTCTCGGAGGGAATTTTACTATTATATTATCTAATTTGATTATGTTTGTGACTTTCTAGATTAATAGTAGAGAAAGACTTTGGAATCGGTTACGGATGGAGAAGATTTTTTAGTTTTTTCAATTTGCCCCAACACATTGGATGACCTTTAATACTGTTTTATCATAGTTGCTCATAAGTGGATCTTTTTAACGGCTTTTAGGCTCATAATCCAATGTATTATGCACGCGTGCGTTTTACATTATCAACTATTGCTATAAAGTTATCCCGATAAGTTAAATACGTATCTTACTGCTAATTACATGTTATGTAGATGAAACATTCTTAATTTATCTGGGTTATACTGTTTTGATGTATAAAAAAGGTAGCAAAAAAGGTTGTCACTAAAGTCGGTTTACGAGTACGAACGATAATTTTACATGATAACGTCTTAGAAATCGGTTAAAAATTGAGTTTTGTTTTTTCTTTACATAAACATATTTTTTCCCGTACCATTATATTCTGTTTTTTAACCCCTGATGTAAAAACAAATGGAAAAATCCCTAAAAAATATTGTATATCAGACGAGGCTGTATAGGTTAAAAGTCTTTTGTCTGTCCTTTCGGGAGTATAATCAACAAAAAAATATTGCCTTAAAAAAATTACACAAATATTTTGTTAACTTTCTATTATTTTAAGTCTTTTATTTTATTCGCAACTGTGATAAAAAACGTCGTACGATACACGTGTGGTTTGATCATTCCACATCGGCTTTATAAACGCGCTCGCATTCCGGTCGTCATTAACTGCCTCTATGCAATGATCAATTTACAAGCTGTCCCGGCAAACGTTCTTTTGCAGTATAGATAAATATCCAAGATAGGTACCGCAGCGCCATCTGGTGGGCTGATTAGTGAATCTTAACCATCCAGGGCGCCACCCAAACACATACAAAAAAAAATATTTAAATCGATTCAACCGTTTAGGAGGAGTTTAGTGACATACACACGTACAGTAGAATTATATATACTAGCTTTTGCCCGCGACTTCGTCCGCGTAGGGTTTGAATTTTCCAAAATCCTTTCTTATCCGATGCCTACGTCATAAAAATAACACGCCCTTCAAGTTTCAGGTCTCTACGATCAGCGGTTTAGGCTGTGCGTTGATCCGTCATTCAGTCAGGACAAAGAATTTAAATGTATACATAAAGAAAAGATAGGCTCCATATGCTAGAATGTCAACTATGCAAACATGCGTGGTTATAAACAATATCAATTCATAAACAAAACATATCGACCCATTGGAATTGATAAAATTGTCACCGATAGCGTTGTCCGACCCTTAATTCTATAGATTTGAAACAATAAAACATAACGCGGAGCCACGATATCGCGAGGAAATCAATTGTAACGATTCTATCGCGATCATGAGTGGAGTGTTGATAATAGAGATGTCACGTATATCCGGCTACTATGAATACCGAATATTAGTACCTATTCGGCTACTTTTTAAGATTCCGTACCACAAAAGATAAAAAAAAGGAACCCTTATCACACTTTCTTGTCCGTCTGACTGTCTGTCTGTGTCACTATTCGGCCGAATACAGCATACCTAATTATTAAACATTAAGTACAAATTTTTTTAAAAATAAATCAGTATATAACTTATTTAATACTTAAAATCTATCAGTAGTAAGTTATGAAGAATGAAAACAAGTTTTTCATCTTTTGTTGTGATAGCAATGAATAGCAAACGATTGCGCTTAGCCTCATTAAATTGTTTATGTTTTCGAAAATAGATGCTCTTTATACGAGTAACTACGCATCACCCGTAAAATGTATACTAACTGTACGCATCACCCGTAAAATGTATACTAACTGTACGCATCACCCGTGAAATGTATACTAACCGTACGGATCACCCGTGAAATGTATACTAACCGTACGGATCACCCGTGAAATGTATACTAACTGTACGGATCACCCGTGAAATGAATATAAACTGCCACCGAATATTCGACAAAATCACCAAAGCTATCCGTCGCATCTCTAGTCGATACGATATCGCGTCCCAGTATCGCACGGTATCGCTGTGCAAACGAGGCGCCCCAATCATAGATAGGACCTGTCGGTACTTATACCTAGTCATCTCCAGGTGTTGTTGCCCACGCCATGCTGACAGGTGAACATATAACCGTCGATAAAATACCGAGTTTATTGAGACTTAATGATTAGAGTCAAGATGGCGGGTGTAAGTAGGTACTACCTCAACTAAACGAGTAATACTATTATGAATCTTAAAATGTATCTTAAAAATGTTAAATTAGATGTTTAGCGTTAAGACATACGATATATAAATAAATTTAAAAACAATTTGTACTAAAATTATACCTACTATTTAGTATGTACAGTCGGCTGCATAATTGCAGCCCCTGCTAGAGTTCCAAAATTACTATTATTGGCATGTTTGCATTCTAATAATTTTGTTTGATAAATTCATGAGTTAGAAGACTTTACACTTCAACTAAAGCAGGTGCATAGAATCTTGCTTGTGTTGAAAGCATTCTTTTGCAACCGTTTTGGAGCTCTATGGTGGGTCTGCAATTATGCAGCCGACCGTACCTCTATAGTATAAATAAATAAATTGCAGGACATTCCACACATCGCCATCTAGCCCTTAGCTAAGTAACTAGACTTGTGTTGTGTTAGTATGTACCAAATTTATTAGAAAATTATAGCAAAACTCGTTTAGATAGATAGATAGATAAATTATTTAATGTAAACACCATTTTCAAAAAACTTTAAATCAAAACAAAGTTAAGTATTAGTGTTACAAAGGGCGGCCTTATCGCTCAAATCAAATGCAGCAAAAGCAAATGTTTAGCAAATGTAGTACTCCAAATAGTTATTCCATGATTACTATTACTCATTGATCGTAGATATTATTCAATAAACATAATTAGGTATATCAAAATGTTTTACCTAAAATGTGACGACTTTAAACTTCAACTAAAGCAGGTGCCTAAAATCCTGCTTATGTTGAAAACATTCTTATAACAGCCGTTTTGGAGGTCTACGATGGGTCTGCAATTATGCAGCCGACCGTACATTACCTACCTACTAAACTGCATCTATTAACAATTAACCTACAATGTATAATTTCCTTTATCAGTGTAAACAAATTCACAAACTAAGTCATGTCAAAAACAGTATAAAATTACCAATCCAATAAAAACATTCAGTAAAATCCATTTATTAATTTTATAAAAAGTTCGCATAGCCTGAGGGTGCAAAAAAGGATTAGCTCAGACCCCAACTATACCTACATAAAAACTGTTATATGAAATGAATAAAATAAATTGGAAAGGACATTTTTTAGATTATTTGTTAGTCGTCTATTAGCTTACTTATTCGCCTGTTAATATTACTTTATCTAATAACAACCATGCAGCTGGTAACAACCATGCAGCTGGCAACAACCATGCAGCTGGAAACAACCATGCAGCTGGTAACAACCATGCAGCTGGAATCAACCATGCATCTGGAAACAACCATGCAGCTGGCAACAACCATGCAGCTGGTAACAACCATGCAGCTGGCAACAACCATGCAGCTGGTAACAACCATGCAGCTGGAAACAACCATGCAGCTGGCAACAACCATGCAGCTGGTAACAACCATGCAGCTGGTAACAACCATGCAGCTGGAAACAACCATGCAGCTGGCAATAACCATGCAGCTGGTAACAACCATGCAGCTGGCAACAACCATGCAGCTGGTAACAACTATGCAGCTGGTAACAACCATGCAGCTGGCAACAACCATGCAGCTGGTAACAACCATGCAGCTGGTAACAACCATGCAGCTGGTAACAACCATGCAGCTGGTAACAACCATGCAGCTGGAAACAACCATGCAGCTGGAAACAACCATGCAGCTGGCAACAACCATGCAGCTGGTAACAACCATGCAGCTGGTAACAACCATGCAGCTGGAAACAACCATGCAGCTGGCAATAACCATGCAGCTGGTAACAACCATGCAGCTGGCAACAACCATGCAGCTGGCAATAACCATGCAGCTGGTAACAACCATGCAGCTGGCAACAACCATGCAGCTGGTAACAACTATGCAGCTGGTAACAACCATGCAGCTGGCAACAACCATGCAGCTGGTAACAACAATGCAGCTGGTAACAACCATGCAGCTGGTAACAACCATGCAGCTGGCAACAACCATGCAGCTGGTAACAACCATGCAGCTGGTAGAGGGAAGACACTTGACACTACCAAAAAAAAACACTTTAAAAAGTAAAACACTTTTGTAGGTATATATTTTGGAAACAATTTCAGGATCAAAAAATGGTTTTCTATACCCATATTATTTTTAACCTATCCAACGACATGCGATGAGTTTGGCGAGAAAAAAAGATTTATCCACACTTTACGTGTTGGGTAAATATTTTTTTATTTTTCAGATTTTATTTTACCATTTTGTCGGCGTTATTTATTGTATTTTAATGCCAAATTACAGCTTTTTAGTACTATCAGTCTATAAGTTACGCCGCGGACGGACATGGCGAAACATAGGGTTCCTTGTTAGGACTACGGAACCCTAAAAAGCAATCACTTAGATACAATACAAAGAGCCGTGTCCATTTCGATATTATTGGACACAGCGTTTGATGTTTCCATGCACCTCTAATATTGCAGAGAGGAAGGATTATTTTGTTTTTTTTATTGTTTGTTAGCGAATGGGCACTAATGGACAGGTTTTTAAATTCTCTCACTAATAGAAAGCTACAGTTATCAGTACCTAACATAGGCTATGATATATTCACATAATAAATAATTTTACTGTCAAAACTTTATTATAAGAAAAATCCTTTTCAATAGCATTTATTGAACTTGCAGTGTATGTATGTATGTTATTTAATTCATTCGAATCGGATATTTCGTTTTAAAGATATCACAAATTCTAAAAATGTTAGATGAAAGGTTCCCATTACGTTTGTTACTTCTTCAAGCAAAAACTACTAAACCGATTGCGATGAAACTCGATATATAGATAGCCGGAGACCAGGATTAACACAGGTTATGAGATTGGGACATACTGGGGTGAAACAGCGGGGCGCAGCTAGTATTAAATAGAAGAACAATACAAATCAAGATCGACAAACATGACAATAAAGATGGGCAGAACTAAATTCGATCCCCGCATGCCTAACAGCGACTATGTAGGGTGACGTTTTCAGATAATATGCCCTAATATTCGGCGGCAATATGTTGTGTCGCAGGACATGTGACGTCACGGCACACAATGGCCGAGCGAAATTTATGCGTCTGTGGGGTGCCGCACGTGCATCCTACTGCTGACACCATACTGTACCAATATACTCCACATACCTACTTGGATATTTGCTTGCATACTGAACGACGGGCTCATTAAAGGGTTTTTTTTTAATTTTTTTCGATGAACACATGCACATTCACACAAAAAAAATGGTTGTCTGTAAAGTCGGTTTACGGACGATAATTTTACATGATAACGTCATAAGAAATCTTTTGTATCGTTGACATTAACATTTTGCTACTTGAAAACGTTGTTATGGTACCTTGTTAATATCGGTAACGTGACATAACTTCAGACTTTTTGACTTATAAATTGGTGCATTCACGACAAAGCGTCATGTTCCGAGAGCGTCATATTCCGAGAACGCGTCATGCTATTGACCAGGTAATCATAGCAAGGTACCATAACAACGTTTTCAAGTAGCAAAATGTTAATGTCAACGATACAAAAGATTTCTTATGACGTTATCAGGTAAAATTATCGTCCGTAAACCGACTTTACAGACAATCATTTTTTATTACACAAAATAGGCTTGCATTTGACCTCATCTCACTTCTAGCATGCAACGGCCTGGACAACAGAACGCGACATGTCACTAGACAACATGACTTTGTGAGTGGACACCAGGGTGTTAGAAGGCATCGGTCGAGGCCTACCACCGCTTGCTTGTCTGCTTCTTTACCTGGTAGTTACATGTACACAACAGCTAAATCCTACGGACGCGAGCAAACCTGAACCGCCAAAAGATCGAACTATGAAATTTTAATACTTTATTCATTCACTGTTTTATTGTAATGCAATTTAAGATCTTGATTTTTAATTATTTATTATTGTTATATAAACACTAGCTGCGCTCCGCGGTTTCACCCGCGTAAGTCCCGATCCCGTGGGAATATCAAAATGAAAAGTAGCCTATAGCCTTCCTAGATAAATGGACTATCCAACACAAAAATAGTTTTTCAATTCTAACCAGTAGTTCCTGAGATTAGCGCGTTCAAACAAACTTTTCAGCTTTATAATATAAGTATAGAAGTATAGATTACAAATATTTATAGTTTTTTTTTAATTTTCTAGATTGTCCCATATTTGTGTACAATATTTATGGTTACCCTCACAGTTCCACCTGTCAATATCTCGAAATTCCACTCAGTTCAAGGTAGACATCCTATCTAGTGCATACAATTGAATCTAGCACTTTGTTAGACCAAGTAAGCCTCCTCGCTAGCACCTAGAATTTGAGTAATTGCTGGCTCGTTTATCAAGAATCAAGAATGTTTATTGTTTAAGTGATGTACAGTCGGCTGCATAATTGCAGCACCCCGGTAGAGTTCTAAAATTACTATTATTGGCATGTTTTAATTCTAATAATTTTTGTTTGATAAATTGATGAGTTAGAAGACTTTAAACTTCAACTGAAGCAGGTGTCTAGAATCTTGTTAATGTTGAAAACATTCTTATAACAGCCGTTTTGGAGTTCTACGTTGGGTCTGCAATTATACAGCCGACCGTACATTGAGAGTTAAAAATTGTGATACTACGTCACTGCGAAAAACTTTTCATCTTTGTGATGCCTTATTAAATCGATTGTTACTGCGTTACGTTACATCGAAAAACTATACTTCGAATACATATACCATATTGCGATTACTTGTTTAATCGACATCTTGTTACTGTAAACTTTACAAAAACTATTTAAAATTTTAAATAATGTCATGAAAAATACAAGGTGAACTTTTTAAACTCACACGAGTTTTCATAGTAATTATTTTCCCGAGTCTTAATCGCCCCATCCTTTTCCTCCTTCTGTCTCCTCGCGTCCATGGCTATTGTAACATAGTCGAAACGTCGAGGTAAGAGAAATAAAAATAAGCGATTAAGACCCGGGAAAATAATTACTATAAATACAGGGTAATCGGAGAAGCAACGTCCAAAAGTAAAAATTATAATGTTTTGGATACAAGCACTTACACATTACAGGCATACAATATTTAGATTTAAGTAACTTGACTTACAGCAATAGTTAGTACTTAATAATAGTACATTACGATATAAGTGTGGTAAATTGAACTTTGCATAGAAGCGGTTTATGACGCGCGAGCGGTAGCGAGCGTGTTAAAGACTCCAAGATGCAAAGATCAATTCCACACGTATATCGTACGACGTTTTTTATCACAGTTGCGAATAAAAGAGAAGACTTGAAAAGAAAACAAAATAATAATTAACAAAATATTTGTGATAAGTCTATGTTTACATTTTTTTAAGGCAATATTTTTTTGTTAATTATTATCCGGAAAGGCCAGGCTAAAGGCTTTTAACATATACAGCCGGACATACAATATGTTTTAGGGTTTTTTCCATTTGTCAGGGGTTAAAACAGAATATAATAGTACGGGAAAAACTATATTTAAGTAAAGAAATACAACACTAAATTTTTAATCATTTTTAAGACGTTATCACGTAAAATTATCGTTCATAACCATACTTTATAGAAAACCTTTATTGCTGGAGTAAAACCTCTTTTTTGTACCTACTTTATTTTATCCATCAAAACAGTATACCCCGATAAAATAAGAATGTTTCATCTACCTAGCATGTAATTAGCAGTAAGATACCAATTTAACTTATCAGGATAACTTATAACACACTAGTGGATAACGTTGAGATGATGCATAACGCACGCGTGCGTAATACATTGAATTATGAGCCTAAAAGCGGTTGAATAAGATCCACTTTATGAGCAACTGTGATAAATATAACTATAAGGTACCGGCAACTAACAAGGGCCACTATACTTCTAACAGTTTTTTTACATTTTACTCACGCACAATTATAAAGAACCATTAGCTAACATAAATAAATAAAATATCGGCCATCTTGTGAGTACGAGAGATTTAGATTAGCGACTTGAACTGCGTCACTCATTAAGCAAAATGTTTTCTACAAACTATTAAAATCTGACTAAGATGTGTTACTTTTTTTTTCTATTAATTATGGCTTTGCACGGCTTGTGCATTTAGCCAATGTCAAGTTATATTTTGCATCAAATTATGATCTGATTTTTCATAAATCGGGCCTAAAGTGTTTCAAAACAGTCAAAGTTCTCATAGTCCGTCAAGTCAGGGGCTATAGTAAAGCGGTGGCAAGTTTACCATAGCCTTATAGGAGATTTGGAGGCAACGAGAAAACTTCATGTTTGACACTGATTTTTACTTTCACTACACTTGTGCACTTTCACTGAACTAAATTGAATAACATTCCACCAGAATTATACAATTCAACTCGGGTTACAACTAAGTTTCATGAAAATAAAACTGCAGCACGACATGTTGTTAACTCGTTCCCGCCAAAACTCGATGTGTTACTTTTTGAACTTCTTGCGACACTGACGTTAAATGTGGAAATTAGTGTTGCCATAGTGAGGTAATTTAGTAATTTAAAAAAAACTGTCAATTTTAAATGGAATCCGTAAAATTAACGTCATATAGTAATAAGGGCCACATAAGATTTCAAAATTCCACAAAAGAGAAACTCATTTATTGTTAAACGTATTGAACAATAAATGAGTTACATAGATACACATTACATAGTTCTAAGTTATCTCTTTAACACATTCAATTATTATTATAAAATATGTATGTTAGTCTATAATTCTATGGGCCTTTGTAGCCTGAAATAAATGATTTATTATTATTATTTTATTAAATAAATTGTAATTAAGTCAAATAACCTTGTAGTTATCATTTTTAAATTCCATATATTTAATAAGGGCCACTTTTTAAATACTAACGGTTAAAACGTGATTTTTGGCTAAATTATTTCAAGCTATTATTTAAAAACGAACTGGTTTCAGGTTTTGTCACAATAGGACACGCGACACCTTTCAGCATTTTTCGCTATCTCTTACAGCCCTGAAGCCACACGTAAAATTACAAAAATTCACCGTGTATAATGTCATATACTTAAACAATTTGTTTTAGCGAAGTGGTTTTAATACGAAAGGGTTGTTCTAGACGTCTAGGCGAACAATTTTAGTTCTACGACTTTTGGCAATTAGAACATTTCGTTCGAAGTTTTTGTAGGAAACAGTTAATTTTCAAGTAAAAATTCCCTCAGAATTATCCAAATGTCGTAGAACAAAAGTTGCCCAGCAAGACATCTAGAACAACCCCCTTTCGTATTAAAACCCCTTCGACAAAACACATTGTTTGTGGGAATTTAGTTTCTCTTACGGGTTTTCCTTTCACGTTTTCGTGAACGGCAGTGAATCACAAAAAATCCGACTCGTCGTCCTTTTGGAGCTCCCCCGGCACGTGTCGGAAAAGGTAATTGTGAACGAACATACTTTGAATTTTATATTAAAGCATCGCCTTGATATAAAATTTAAAGAATTTGTGAATATTAATCTTTAAAGTTTAACATTATTAAAAATGTAAAAAGTTATGATAAAAATGTAATAAAAAGAGGATCGTTTGTATTAAGGTATATAAAATGATGAAAAGCATGGAATAGTGTTACTATTTTATAAGAAACTAACATATATATTAATCACAACTATTTTATTTTATTTCAACTATTTTTAGCTTTTATACAACTATTTTATTTACACTATTTTTAGCTTTTATACAACTATTTTATTTCAACTATTTTTAGCTTTTATACAACTATTTTATTTCAACTATTTTTAGCTTTTATACAACTATTTTATTTCAACTATTTTTAGCTTTTATACAACTATTTTATTTCAACTATTTTTAGCTTTTATACAACTATTTTATTTCAACTATTTTTAGCTTTTATACAACTATTTTATTTCAACTATTTTTAGCTTTTATACAACTATTTTATTTCAACTATTTTTAGCTTTTATACAACTATTTTATTTCAACTATTTTTAGCTGTTACCCGCGACTTCGTCCGCGTACACGTCGAAAATGGAAAAACCACCCCGAAAATAACGTTTTACCCCTTTTTAACCCCGTTAGGTGATGAATTTCAAAAAAATACGATTCATGTATTCCATCAATTCTGTTAAAGAATGTTTATATAAAATTTGAAGAAGATTGGACCAAGGAATAACGTTGTCCCATACAAACTTTGCCCCCCCCCCTTTTCACCCCCTTAGGGGTAGAATTGTGGAAAATCCTTTCTTATCCGATGCCTACGTCACAAAAAAAACACACCCTTCAGGTTTCGGGTCTCTACGATCAGCGGTTTAGGCTGTGCGTTGATCCGTCAGTCAGTCAGTCAGGCAGTAGTTCAGGACAAAGAATTTTATATGTATAGACTAATATTATAAAGCTAAAGAGTTTGTTTGTTTGAACGCGCTAATCTCAGGAACTACTGGTTCGAATTGAAATTTTTTGAGTTGGATAGTTCATTTATCGAGGAAGGCTACTTTTTATGTTGATATTCCCACGGGGAACCGCGGAGCGCTGCTAGTCTATACTTAATATTATAAAGAGGAAAGATATGATTGTTTATTTGGATCTAATTCAATGCAAACAAACATGCATTGAATAAGATCCAAAACTACTGGACCGATTTTGATGAAACTTGGTACATATTAGGATACATAAAATAAATAAATATTACATGAGATTCCTGACATCGCCATCTATAGGCATAAATACCTACTTGTCTAAAGCGGGAATCGAACCCGCAACCCTGTGTGAAACCACCTACGCGGGTGAAACCGCGGGGCGTAGCTAGTGTTAAAATAATATTAATAATAAATGAGAAAACAAATAGATTAAACGAGTCGCGGGACACGCGTAATGAACAAAATCTTTTTTTGAAACTATTGTTTGTTTTTTTTTATTATTTTTTTCTCTTCGAAGATCTTCCCTTTGGAGGTAAGTACATACCACCTCGTACCTCCAAACTTGTGTTATGTGGATACCTAGCTTAAATCATAGGCTTACTCTTTGTCCCGTGTCCGATTCTGGGCTATATTCGTAAGAAACTATTCAAACTAACATGATTTGCATTCATAGTAATTATTTTTCCGGGTCATAAATCGCGTATTTTATAAGCTTTTATTTAGCTTCACCTGTTTGTCACGGAATCTTGAAAATTATTCTTATTTCTCTTACCTCGACGTTTCGACTACTTGTACTTGTATACAGGCTGTTTTCCGCCATTGGACCCTTTTTTTTAATTGGGTCCTTTTTGCGTGAGGATGGAGTAGGCTTGCCCAGCACCTACTACCCTCTCAGCTTAGTCGACCATGTCCAGAGGAGAGAACTTGTCAATACTTCTGGAGCCAACTAAGCCGCGGGTTTCATCACGATGTTTTCCTTTACCGTAAGAGCAATGTCAATTAGCGCACATAAATTTTTCTTAATAAAAATACATTGGTGCACGGCCCGCCGGGATTCGAGCCCACGACCTTCAGAATGAAAGTCGAGGTATCTACCACTACGCCAGAACCGCACGTTTCGACTATGTTACAATAGTCATGGTCGCGGGGTGACGGAAAATAATTACTACATACAAGAGTTCAATACTACCTACAATTAAACAAAACAACTCATTGTCTACATAGAAGCATGAAATTCACGATTACATGCATATTTGTCGTGTCTAAGTGCGCAGGCGCGTCGCGAGCGTTGCGCGACTCAAATCGGCCGTCTAACCGTGAATGTCACGGGGATCATGCGTCACGGCTCGTTTCAGCCCTCCGCGTCACACATCATCCCTGACTAATTCCCAATTCCCCTGACTCCGTGACACTACAGTACGAAGGTGTAACGGGTGTAACAATGTCACCTATATGTCTGACAAACGTGTAATTCTCCTTTGACATTTCGTTGCTTTTATATGAGGGTGTTTTGTTGTAAAAATAAACATTAGTTTAAGTATAATAAACAAAAATAATTTCGACTTGCTAGGTCCATCCGCTCCTGAGAAAATCCGTGGTGACACACGGACAGACGGACAAGAAAGTGATCTTACAAGGATTTCTTTTTTTACCTTTTGAGGTACGGAACCCTAAAAACGAGGTTTAATAAATAAAATTAGGAAAATAGGAATAATTATAAGATATACTAGAATAGCATTTATTAGAAAAGCACACGGACAAGAAAACAAATACAAAATAGGTAGCCATAATCACAAAACAATAATAATAGGCATATAATAATGTAAAATCAGGGATGCCGGGTGCTATCTCAAATTGACCGACCTCAGCTGTAATTCTGCAGCAAGCATAACGCCAGACTACAACGCTGGTCAGAGCAGAGAGAAGGCACCGGCTGCAGATCCCCGTCCGTCCAACCTCACCTATCATAAATATACAGATTATATTATTTAGATAAAAAAGACATTTAATAATTTATGACTAAATAGATACATATACATACACACATACACATACAAGATAATACTATAATTTAATATTAAAAAAACTAAACAGAACAGATACAGAATAAAATACTATGAATACAAATCATGTGAGTTTGAAAAGCCTAGAAAGATAGAAAGAGTTGACTAGCATGCAATGCTTCTACCATACAACTACATTCAATGCCATAAGACCACTTACAATGTTTTGTCAATTCATTTAAAACAATTAACACTTAGCTTGTCTATGGAACGGAGCTAATATGTCCAAGTAATTATTCGGCCAAATATAATCTAATTTCTATGGATATATTCGATTCGAAGGACCATAATATAATTATACTTTATTTATAAAAAAAGGTATTCAAAATGTACACAAAAGGTGGTAAAAGTCCAAAGACAAATAACTGATTGAAAAACGTCAAAATATTTTTTAAAACTTGACAATATACCGCTCAACATTTTCGTACATATATTTTCTGTGGGGAAACGGAACGTTATTGATTTAACTATCACGGTCTGTCACAAGTATTGTAACAATATGTGATTTTTCTTCTTCAATGATAAAATTACAATTTTGATTCATTGATTTTGATTATCCTTTTTAAATGTCTCTGATGCACCACATTCGATTAATTATTCTTAATAGTAAAGCGTATATGATTAGTAGCTGCAATATGCCTGTAGTGTGTAATTGTTATGCACCCCTGGTGAGTAGCCCCTGCATTCCTGGGCACACG
Source organism: Idaea straminata (assembly GCA_951213275.1). Classification (NCBI taxonomy): domain Eukaryota; kingdom Metazoa; phylum Arthropoda; class Insecta; order Lepidoptera; family Geometridae; genus Idaea; species Idaea straminata. Next base: position 15,994,380 of record OX577845.1, on the reverse strand, counting down.
TGGTGGTCGAGGCAGGGCGCGGGTTGCGTCCCTCTGACAGAGTTCCAAATGCGCACTGCTCAATGCTCACCTAATTGATATTTTGATTAATTGCTTTAGCTTTTACTGTTTGCAATTTTATAATATGATTTTGTAGTTGTTATTTTCTAACACTTTTTGGAGTTTTTGGAGTTTATTGGAGTTTACTCCTTAAAAATCGATTTTCATATATAAGGCGCCCGGTATGAGAAAAATCCGAGGGGTTAAACCTACTAACAAGTAACGAAAATCGGTCATATTTTTGGTGCGCACCTTTAGTGCGCTACTTTCTAATTTGGCTGTGAGTGTATTGCGTATGGTTAGATACTCGTACTTAAGGAGTAAACTCCAGTCGTGCGTCGGAGCTGACACACATTTTTTATTGGTGTTTTGTTGATTTTTTTTTAATTGAATTTTTATACTTACATCATCTCGTGGATTCACCCGCGTAAGTCCTGATCCCGTGGGAATATAGGGATAAAAAGTCACCTATATTACTTCCAATGAATCTTATGTATTGACGACCCAGTTGGTATAATGGTCACCTTGCCGGGCTGCCAACCACAGGGTTGCGGATTCGATTCCCGGTTTAGACAAGTATTTACGCTGAGATATTTGTCTGTGGTCTGGTTGATTCTATGTACATATATGTATAAGTATATATTTACAAACGAAAAGAATATAAGTAGTATATCCGGTGTCTAGCACCCATGACACAAGTCTAGTTACTTAGCTTGGGGTTAGATGGCGATGCGAGGAATATCTTGCAATATTGAATAAGATTCATCAAAATCAGTCCAGTAGTTTTGGATCCTATTCAATGCAAACAAACAAATAAAAAATCAAATCTTTCCTATTTATAATATTACGTATAGACTAGCAGCGCTCCGCGGTTCCACCTGGGTTACTCTCGATCCCTTGGGAATATCGGGATAAAAAATAGCCCATGTTACTCCCAATTAATCAATATATCCTTATACCTAGTTCCATAACAATCGGTTATGTAGTTCAAACAAAAAAAATCATTTTTTTCTGTATAGATTAACTCTAAAAATTCCGACATTGACGTCTTCAATTACTGAATGGCTGGTTACAGAAGTACTGAAAAGCTTTGGTTAGTCCTAGTCTTCAATTTAATTTAATTTAATTTAGTCCATAAGTTAAGCCTTTAGAATTTATTATTTTAACCAGCAACTAGAAACTGTTTTAAGCAGAAACTAGAAACTGTTTTAACCAGAAACTAGAAACTGTTTTCACCAGAAACTAGAAACTGTTTTAACCAGAAACTAGAAACTGTTTTAACCAGAAACTAGAAACTGTTTTAACCAGAAACTAGAAACTGTTTTAACCAGAAACTAGAAACTGTTTTAACCAGAAACTAGAAACTGTTTTAACCAGAAACTAGAAACTGTTTTAACCAGAAACTAGAAACTGTTTTAACCAGAAACTAGAAACTGTTTTAACCAGAAACTAGAAACTGTTTTAACCAGAAACTAGAAACTGTTTTAACCAGAAACTAGAAACTGTTTTAACCAAAAACTAGAAACTGTTTTAACCAGAAACTAGAAACTATTACAGTAATGTTTTTCTTTATTCTTAGTATAAGTGTGTGACTGTTGGTGTAACTAATAAATAAATTTAATTTTCTATTTTCACGATATATTTAGTTTTTAATTAACCCTGTGAACACGTGGTCCGACTACTCAGTCCGACCGATCGGACGACGTGAACTTTTTAAAGTGGCATCTATCCCTTTTTACCAGCAAGTACCTTATTTAATATCAATGTTTCTTTAGATTTTGACGACCCAGTTGGCACAATGGTCACCATGCCGGACTGCCAAACACAGGGCTGCGGGTTCGATTCCCGCCTCAGACAAGTATTTATGCTTAGATATTTGTCTGTGGTCTTGTTTCTATGTATTATAAGTATATATTTACAAAAGAAAAGTATATAAGTAATATATCCGTTGTCTAGCACCCATAACACAAGTCTAGTAGGTACTTAGCTTGGGGCTAGATGGCGATGTGTGGAGTGTCCCGCAATATTGATTATTATTATTTAGACGTGATTGGCGCTGTTGAAATCGAAAGTGAAAGTGTAGGGAGATAGTCCTGAGTTGAAATGCCGGAGATTAACTGTCTCCGACAACTGTCTTACTTATACTTGTACTTGTATACAGGCTGTTTTCCGCCATTGGACCCTTTTTAATTAGGTCCTTTTTGCGTGAGGATGGAGTAGGCTTGCCCAGCACCTACTACCCTCTCAGCTTAGTCGACCATGTCCATAGTAGAGAACTTGTCAATACTTTTGGAGCCAATTAAGCCGCGGGATTCATCGCGATGTTTTCCTTCACCGTAAGAGCAATGTCAATAAGCGCACATAATTTTTGCTTAAGAAAAATACATTAGTGCACGGCCGGCCGGTATTCGAACCCACGACCTTCAGAATGAAATTCGATTTCAGCCTGAATACGGCGCCTTCCGTCTTCGGTTTCTAGATCACTATGTCGGCTGCTCTACATACTTGTGGACTTTTGGCCTAGTTGGCACAATTGTCACCATGCCGGACTGCCAAACACAGGGGGTTCGATTCCCGCCTCAAGCAAGTATTTATGCTTAGATACTTGTCTGTGGTCTGGTTGTTTCTATGTAAACGTATATAAGTAGTATATTCGTTGTCTAGCACCTATAACACAAGTCTAGTTACTTAGCTTGGGGCTAGATGGCGGTGTGTGGAATGTCCTGCAATATTTATTTATTTTATTTTCTTTTAAATAAATAAAAAATCGATGGTGACACACGTACAGATGGATAGACGGACAAGAAAGTGATCTTATAAGGGTTCCTTTTTTTCCGTTTTATTTACGGAACCCTAAAAATAGAAATTAAACAGTATGGAATTTGCATGTACCGTTATTTTTAAATTACTTCAAAAAAGGAGGTTTCAATTCGATTGTATAACCGTACATGCGGGTAACATAGGCCACAAACTTTTATTTTAAAACCTTGATAATAGTTACAAAATAATTAAATTATCAATAAAAATGTTTTTCATATTGGCAATAAAGGAAATATTTAAATAATGACATGTTTTTAAGTAGTTTTCCCTATTTTTAAAAAATATTTCGTTTTTAATTATGGTGGTAGGCATAACTTTCTAGTTCATGAACTGATTTTGATGATTCTTTTTTTTTAATCGGCGACATAAGACCACAATTATTTTACTACATAAACTATTATACCTAATCGGACTTTATCCTATAAAAACATGATCTAAAAAACTCAGACGAACTTAGCAACTCCCTTTTTCAAAATCGTCTAAAATGAAGGAATTTGTTCGCTGGTTTCTTTGTATGGAGTGTGCCATCTGATTCGGGAGGGTTCTCTCAACTCGGGGGGAGGATCGTATTTCACAATTAAATTTTTCTTACGCGATTCTCGGCGAATGTATACGCCGAGCTACAGACGCCCCGGGGCCGCCCCGCCCGCGCCCCCGCCTCAAGACACAGACCATCTCAAACTTTTAATATTTTATATTAAGTATAATATTTTAATGCTTAGATATTTGTCTGTGGTCTGGTTGTTTCTATGTATTATATGTATATATTTACAAAATAAAAGTATATAAGTAGTATATCCGTTGTCTAGCACCCATAACACAAGTCTAGTTATTTAGCTTGGGGGCTAGATGGCGATGTGTGGAATGTCCTGCAATATTTATTTATTTATTATTTTCTCTTACTATTAAAAAAAATTGGGCATAAACAGCAGATATAGATAGTCCTAACTTAGAAAAAACGGGCCAAATATGTGGACTTGATGCCCAATTATATTTTTGTGCCTGTTGCTGTGGTGACGTTGGGGTGCTGGGGAGACGACACCAAAAAATTAGTTAAAGAGTTGGGTGTTAGGATTAGGGGGAATGGGGGTGACTCCCGCTCCGTCTCGTTTCTGGCGCAGAGGTTAGCCATCGCTATTCAGCGTGGCAATGCTTCTAGCATTATGGGAACCTTTACGCCGGGTATGATAAGGAGCGGGTTATTTGACTAACTGGTCACTTCATTTTTTGTATTGTTAATGTTAAATATGTATTACTATGTCTCTTTATTTTATTCATTTATTATTTAAGTTATACATAGAAATATTTTATTTTATTTATATAATAATTACACGAACAGTAATTCACACTACTACTTAGAGGGATAAGAAGGTACATTCCTGAAATTATGTTCAAGTGAAAGCCGACTTCAAAAAAAAGGATTATTCTTCGACTTGTGACACATTTTATTTTATTAGGAAACATATATTTTTTGAAACGAATATGCTTCGAAACTACTGGACTGATTTTGATAAAACTTGATATGAGGATTTGATTCATTCTTCTTTTCCTTCTCGTATAGTGGTGTGGCTTACCTATTGTTAGAGTTTTCAGATCGCTCTAATTGATTCATTGGAAATACTGCACATAGGCTTACTTTTTATCCCGATATTCCCACGGGATAGGGAGTTACGCGGGTGAAACCGCGGAGCGCTGCCAGTAAGGTAAAAATGATAATTCTTGATATTCCTAAGGATCAAGAAACAATACGTCGTACAAGCGGCGAACGAAAGTGAATCGTTCACAGGGTACCGGCGCTCTCTCCATACAAACGTAGTCGACTGTTTCCTCCCTGGTTAATGACACTAGAGCAAATATTTTTGTTGCATCAAACTTATAACTGCCATGACCATGCCCCAATTTAAGGTATTTTATTTTTAAAATCTTAATTTCTATGATAATTAGAAAATGAAAAAAACCAAAACATAGGGGCAAAGTCATGGCAGTTATAGGTTTATGGCACAAAAATATTTGTGCTTATGTCGTTATCCGGGAAGGAAACAGTACAAAGTTTGACAACCTCATGCACCTGGTTTAATATCGCAGCGGTGACGACACAACGACGTCGTCACGTGCATTCAGCAAAGATACTAAAGCAGGCCGTACACTAGACTAACTACAATAAATATAAATGCGAAATACTTGCTTTCATACACGACTACGCCCGCGTAATAAATGAAAGCCGAAATGGTTGAGAAGTTACTTTGAAACCGATATAATAGGAAGTCGCTTATTAAACATCGCTATTTATTCTTTCGGGCATTATGGTATCGAGAGAGCTAAGAAATCCACGGAATTATATGACGATCAATTAATTTGTCAGCCTAAAGGTACCTAGTTTTATGTAAATAAAAATATAAAAAGATTCATTAAAATCGGTTGATAAACAAAGAAGATATGCGCGAACATCCACCATAATAAAAAAATAATACATACAACCGAATTGAGAACTTCCTCCTTTTTTGAAGTCGGTTAAAACACTCAAATAATTGTAATGGATGTATAAATTAGCAAAAATTTGTCAAGTATTAGTGACACAAGTGTTATTCATAAACTATGAATAATATCCTACTAATATTATAAATGTGAAAGTTTGTGTGTGTGTATGTTTGTTACTCCTTCACGCTAAAACTTCTGGACGGATTGCAATGAAATTCGGTATGCAGATAGCTGGAGGCCTGGAATAACTTATAGGGTACTTTTTATCCCGATATTCCCACAAGATCGGGACTTATGCGGGTGAAACCGCGGGGCGCAGCTAGTAGTTTATAAATGGTGTCACTAATACTAATTTTTGCTTGTCTTCATTTCATACCTTTTCAAGTTTGCACATTTCATTTTGTGTTTTGGCACTAGGCTCGGAACTAAAAAACAAAATATCAAATAAAATTAAATAAATCTATATTCAGGCAACTATCGACCCTCAAAGTATCATTATTCCAATTTAAAAATAATATACATCAAATGATAAATATTAAAATATTAATACTTCCATTAAGGATATGGAGTTCCGAAAAGTAACGTCGGATTCAAGCAACTACCTTAAATATTCTAGGTACATATAAAATGCTTTGTCCGGAATGACTGACTGACGGATCAATGCACAGCCTAAACCGCTGATCGTGGAGACCAGAAACTTGGAGGGTGTGTTCTTTGAGTGACGTAGGCATCCAATAAGAAAGGGGGCAAAGTTTGTATGGGACAACGTGATTCCTTGGTCAATTTTCAACTTCTACGCGGATGAAGTCGCGGGCAAAAGCTAGTAAATTTATAAAATCTCTGAATTCAGAGCCATATCCATGCCCTTTGAACTGCAGGTATTATACTGTATACAAAATGAGTTAAAAAAAGCTTTTAATAAGATAATTCGATCCTTTGTCCATCCATATGCCGTGAACGATATCAACTGCTTTTATCCAAGAGCGGTTCGCTTCAGCACGTCCCACAACTCCCTCGGTAGAGACTTGATCGGACACATTACGCCACCTGTTATACAAAACATTAATCCGTGGTACAGGGTTACAGACAGTCAGACAGTGCACAATGATTGTAGTTACAAACGACAAAGTACATACGACAATTAAAAAAATGGTTGTCTGTGAAGTCGGTTTACGGACGATAATTTTACGTGATTACGTCATATGAAACCGAAGAAAATTTTAAATATATTAATTTTTTACCTTTATATAAGTCTTCTATTCGTCACTCGTCACACCATAACACAAGCTCAAGAGTATTTGATTATATTATTAAATACTCTGTTTTATAAGACACCATGACGCGTCTGCTCATATTACCATGACGCATGACGTCACACAATATTAGCGTGACACTTTTTTGCGAATGCAGGTGTTCCATCAATTTACTTATCACGTCAAAGAAATACTGCAAACAATACTCCTTTACTAACCTATACCTACATATAAAATGCTTTGTCCTGCCTGACTGACTTTCTGACGTATCAACGCACAGTCTAAACCGCTGATCGTAGAGACCTGAAACTTGGAGGGTGTATTCTTTGTATGACGTAGGCATCCGATAAGAAGGGATTTTCCTAAATTCTACCCCTTAAGTGGTAAAAAGGCGGGCAAAGTTTGTACTGGACAACGTGATTCCTTGGTTTTATCTACTTACTTCAAATTTTACAGTAAAATTTTTTAACAGAAATGGATTTAAATTTAAGAGAACTATTTTTTACTTCTACGCGCGGACGAAGTAGCGGACAAAAGCTACTTAGTATATATAACAGCCCAAAGTAAGTACTTCTTATATTTAATGTTTAACTTAGGCATAATATAAACTAAGATTTTGGTTGAGCATTTTTAAACGTTGTATATGATTGACAGAAAAAATGGTCAATGAGATATCGGAATATCGGATTATAGGTTAGGTTGAGTTTGTGTTATTTTATTCTATTCATTTGCAGTGAAGTGATTATTAAAAAATAAATACAAAACAGATTCTTATTCATATTACAGTCAATTTGTATGTCTGTCTGATTTTAAAGTCAGTACTTACTTCCTTATTTCTAAATCTGACGAGTCTGATGTAACTTTGCGATTGTGCGCTGTAGATATCATAACAGTTATAAATCATTAGGTACAAATCAAATAAGGATTAACATCAAAATTCGCTTGTACTCGTTAATCCGATTAATGATTTTAACGCTTATTTCCCTAACCAAAGGTAACCAAATGTATTTGCTTACCTTTGGTAAATAAATACTGGTTATTATTGTCAAGTATATTTACTAAAAACAAAAAATATTCTTTAGCGTCTTTATGGAGAGGATTATTTCGAGAAACCTTTTTCTGTTGTACAATGTAAATATTTATACGACATATTATAATACTAGCTGCGCCCCGCGGTTTCACCCGCGTAAGTCCCGATCCCGTGGGAATACCACAATAAAAAGTAGCCCTCCTCGATAAATGGACTATCCAACACAAAAATATTTTTTCAATCCGGACCAGCAGTTCATGAGATTAGCGCGTTCAAACAAACAAACTCTTCAGCTTTATAATATTATTTCACCCCCCATTTCCCCTCCTTAAAATAGGAAAATTGAAAATCCCTGAAACACGTCATCATTTATTTACGATAAGAAGATATAATTATAATTTTCAAGTTTCTACCTTTAAAAAAAAATCAAACCTTCATACAAACTTCCACCCCCCATTTGCCCCCCTTAGGGGTTGAATTTCTCAAAATCCCGTCTTAGTGAGCACCTACGTCATAAAAGAAACCCCCATGCAAAATTTGAGACTCCTAGCACTTGTAGTTTCCGAGATTTCGTGATGAGTGAGTGAGTCAGTGATTTTCTCTTTTATATATATAGATTGTGGAATTGATATTATTATATAGATAGATTGGTAAGTTTAAAGATATATCTTGGTTAACATTATATGAAATATTTGGTTAATTATTTAATTTAATTATACCCACTAAAGTTATAATTGAAGTTATAGTTGGTTTAGTTGCTGGTTCTGTCTAATTAATTCATGATTAATGTTAAAGTGAAATACTTTTAAATTATTTATTGCATTTTAGGTTGATGTTAGGATAACTTCAAAATGTTTATTTTTATTTACCTATTTTGTATTTTTATACGTGAAACTTTGTATAATTGGCTTTCTGTTGTCTATATTTTTATGTATTAAAATTTTAGTCAATTCTTTACATGTTTACTAGATAAATTCAGTTCAAAAGAAAAAGCCGTGTTTTATTTTTAGTACCTGGGTGACCGAGCTTTGCTCGGTTATTTTACGTATTTTACGTTTTCATGAAAATGTTTAGAACCGTTTTGGAGATTCTGATTACACATCTATTTACAAGTATTACTCGTTTAAATAAGAAATTAGATTACGGCGAGAATTAACAAATAAGTAAAATATGTCATTTTCGGATCACGTGTGGAAACCGTGTATCATCATATTATCGCCATATGACTGATCTAAATAGTCGGTGCTGGACATTGAGTACACACCTAATAGAGCTGAAATGACGGCCATAAAATTCCGTAACTAATCAGTGATTTTCCACCGCCATGAAATGAAATATTTTACTCATACTGGTCATCATAAAATTAGAGTTGGGCTAGGAAATAATTGTTATATTTGTTATTGGTTGGCATAATGTTATTTAATGGAAAGTATTTCATTTTAAATCAATCTAGGGATATACAGCACAAAACAAGTTAACTTTGAAGAAATCAATCTAATGATTACAAGATACAGTGAGTTTTTTTTTCTATTTATCTGGCTGTTTAAATAAAATAATAACTTGCTACTTGCTAGCCCAACTCTAATGTTTTATTGACAGCCGTAATTCAAATCGTTTGTTAATCGGAACGCAGCAAACGCGCTCGCCCGCGCCGCATTAATGTAGTGGAATTCGGAATTCAGCTAAAACAATAAAATATGAAAATGGGAATAACAGTTATAGGTTAACAATAAAGTAATAAAGGTTTAAAATGCTGAGTCAATTATCTATTATTCTTTTAAAATATTTATTTGACACTTGGGCTGTCGGTCTGTCTATACTTCTACTTGTAAAACGAGTTGACAAGATTGTGGAAGGTTTCTGAATTGATTATTTTATTATTTTGTATATGATATTGATGTGTGTAGAATAATAACTGCTTGTAATATGTCTTGTTTAATTTGATCATTTATTATTAATATTTATTATTATTAATACAATATTTTTTTGTTTTAGTTTTGAATGAATCAAACATTTGTAACGTATTTAATGCAAAAAAATCGATTATTTGTCGGTTTATTACAAGACACGAATGGTGACGGCCGAGACTGTGATGTCACAGGTAGCCCCTGCACAAAATTTTACTGGTAAAAATATAAAACCACCATTTAATGCGCCATCAAAACAAGAACGATGAACCCATCAACAGTTTCCGTGCAACAATTAAAAGTAATGAAGAAAATATTTTATTTTTCACAATAATTAACGCTATTTTGTGTAATTGTACAAAAGGGGTTTCTGATAAATATCTGCTACTTTAAAATACATACTGAAAAACTTTTAAAAAGCTAATTATCGGTACCTAAACAAAATAAACGACATTTACTCTCTACCGAGTATGTTACTCGATGATACGCACCCTCATGCGCGGGCGCATTGTTTAGACACCGTGACCTCGCAAAGGGACGCAAGCATTAATCACTGAGGACATATTACCGTATATGTCAATATCACAACCCCTTCTACAAAGTAATACTGTAGTGTGTAACTTCTAAACCGATTTTCGTGAAACATGGCAATCACATAACGTTATCTTTATTTCAATTTTGGAGGTGCAAGGTTGTATGTAACTCCAAAGGGCAGGTAGGTGGCTATCCAATAATGTTTTGTTGGAACTTGTACAATGTATATTCATGTATATTTAAAAAAAACTTCGTTTCTGCGATCTAGAACGACTCAGCGCCAACAATAAAATTATTTATTTACTCATTTTATTAATTAAAAACTTAAAATTTTTCTTTAAAAAATTTATTCTTACAATGAATAGTTAAACAAATGCCAGAAAACCTAACTAGGTTTGTATTGGCATGTAGGCACAATCGACGCTACACCATTTTATATGAAAAAAACTCAAGAGTATTCAAAACCGCTCAAAATAACTTTCAATTAAATACATTAAAATATTTAGAGAAGAACAGTGCATATCAATATCATAGTAGAATATATACCCACCCATTAAATAAATAAATTAATAAATAAAGTACTTAAAAAATAAGTAGGTATAAAAAAATATAATTTAAAAATAACTACTTTTAATAAAAAAAGTCTCATGCAGCATCGTTCCCAAACGACCCTAAATTCTTCTTCTTCTCGTATAATGGTGTGGCTCACCTATTGGTATAGTTTTCAGATCGCCCTAAGGCCTCTAACTTGACCTAACGACTGCTACTAGAGGTAGCAACCGGGCTCACGAAAATACGTTTTTGCCACACTACTACTTGGTCACCCATCGAAGTAATGACCGCGCCAGGCGTCGCTTAACCCGCAAGACCGTAAACGATCAGCGAGCTTCTCTTAGCTGTGGGCCTAAATAAAAATAAAACAGTTCCCTTTTTAAACTTTTGAGGTAGGGAAACCTACCTCTAAAACTATATTTTAAATATATTATATTTTAAAACTATACTAAACAAAACCAAGAAATCTTTATTGATAAAAGAGTAACGGACTCATCATGAAATCGCTAAAACTCCAAGAGAGTCTGAAACTTTGCATAGGGGTAGGTGAGCACTATAAGAAATTAATTTTGGAAATTTGACCTTTGGTGGGGTTAGTAGTAGGTAACTTTTATGTATCTGTAGGAAATTTAAGTGTTTGTATAAAAATAATATTCATTCTTTTTTCTTACTGTACATGGAGGACATTTCGATTATACTCGTAGGACGTTTTGCTACTACGTCATTTTGATATTGTGTCATTCCAATTATAGGACGTTTTGCTACTAGGTCATTTTGATATTGTGTCATTCCAATTATAGGACGTTTTGCTACTAGGTCATTTTGATATGGTGTCATTCCAATTATAGGACGTTTTGCTACTAGGTCATTTTGATATTGTGTCATTACAATTACAGGACGTTTTGCTACTAGATCATTTTGATATTGTGTCATTCCAATTATAGGACGTTTTGCTACTAGGTCATTTTGATATTGTGTCATTCCAATTATAGGACGTTTTGCTACTAGGTCATTTTGATATGGTGTCATTCCAATTATAGGACGTTTTGCTACTAGGTCATTTTGATATTGTGTCATTACAATTACAGGACGTTTTGCTACTAGATCATTTTGATATTGTGTCATTCCAATTATAGGACGTTTTGCTACTAGGTCATTTTGATATTGTGTCATTCCAATTATAGGACGTTTTGCTACTAGGACAGTTTGATCTTGTGTCATTCCAATTATAGGACGTTTTGCTACTAGGACAGTTTGATCTTGTGTCGTTTTGATTTGTAGGACATTTTGCTTTTAGGTCGTTCCGATATGTAAGGGGAAATCAATATAACTTTTAATGTTAACTAACCCGAGTAAAACCGCGAGGCGCATCTAGTAAATACATATATTTACTAGATGCGCCAGTAAATACATACTTAATAAATTCCCTAAAATACTAATATAGGTAGGTAGTTCTTTTTTAGTATTTATTTACTTTTGTTTTCTGAAATTTTATTTTATTTTTTGCTTTTTTTTAAATATTTGTCATTAAACGCACGACGACGAAACAAACGCAGTACGGTAGGTATATTGATGTTTGTTTGTGCACTCAAATGTTCCACTTAAAAATTGCTGGACCGATTTGGATACGGTTTCCTGTACTTAATGAATTTTTTGTCTAATAGAGTTTGTCTATTTATATTTAGTACATTATCTGCCTTTATGCTAATCTGTCCTTGTGCTGCAGAGACGTTAAGAAGGGGAATGGATATTTGTTCAAAAATGTGAACAAACACTTCCAACCCTAATATTGCTTGTTTCATCAGGGTCAGGTTGCTGACCAACTGGTCAAGGATCTCGCAGCGGGCATCTTGCACATGGGCAAAAGGGTAGGGGGTCATAAATATGACGACCCAGTTGGCACAATGGTTCCCATGCCGGAATGCCGGGCACAGGGTTGCGGGTTCGATTCCCGCCTCAGGCAAGTATTTATGCTTAGATATTTGTCTGTGGTCGGGTTGTTTCTATGTATTATAAGTATAAATATTTACAAAAGAAAAGTATATGAGTAGTATATCCGTTTTCTAGCACCCATAACACAAGCCTAGTTACTTAGCTTAGGGCTAGATGGCGATCGCGATGTGTGGAATGTCCAGCAATATTTATATAGGTAAATAAACTAGCAGCGCTCCGCGGTTTCACCCGCGTAACTCCCGATTGGGTAAAAAGTAGCCTATGTTATTGCCAATGAAACAATGTAGGTATACCAGGTTTCATCAAAATCCAGTAGTTTCGAAGCCTATTCCTTGCAAACAAAACAATCTTTCCATTTTATTATATATATTAGTGCAGATACCTAGACAGATGTAGATAAATAATTAATATTGCAGGACATTTCGGATATCTTTATCTCGAAAAAATATGGTTGTCTGTAAAATCGGTTTACGGTCGACAATTTTACGTGATAACGTCATAAGAACTCTTTTTGTACCGTTGACATTACCATTTTGCATAAGTACCATGTAAGTACCTCAATACGTTTCTATGGTTACTAGTCAATAAATATTGACGTTATGACGTCAAAAAAACGTTGATTAACTGTTACATCTCACTGATTAATTCAGAAGAAAACGTTTCAACAACAACAAATTTGCTATTTTTAAATGAATGAAACATTTTAACTCAGTTAACATAAAAGTGTTTCAAAATAAAAACAATAACCCCCAAGTTAGGTAATTGTATCAAAGGAAAGTTAAATTGGTGAATTGGTAAAGCGGGCTCTGGTGTATGCAACAGAATCCAGGCGCCCTGTCTACATTCAAGTGTAGCCGAGCCGCGCCGCGCCGCCCACCAAACTGGGCCGCTCGATTCTAGTCGAACCGCACAGACTGGCACGCACAGAAACCCTACCACGAGTTGTTTACTCACTCGATTGAACTTCAAGACTAGAATCGCCCAATACGCGAGACAGATAGCTTAAAATAGTATACCTGTCTCTATTTCGGATATACACAAAAAATAATAATATTTATTAAGACACGTATTCAGCTATTTTATTTTATTTTTATTGAATGGAACACAAAACAGAATACAGTTATATATCAAGTACTTAAGATAAATATAAAAAATAATTTTAAGCTAGACTATATCCTAAAATATGTGTACACGGCATGGTTATTTCTTGTTAAGCAATTAATATTTAATTTAGAGTCTATTTTTTTTTCTTCTATTAATTATGGCTTCGCACGGCTGTTCATTTAGCCAGTGTCAAGTTATAAAGAGTCTATTCGTTTGTTTTTAGTATGCATGTGAACAGTATTCTTAAAAAGACAATATCAGCAATAGGCATTTTTTAAATTTATTAAGTTTATTGTTGAAAACATCAATTTATTATTTATTTATATATTTCTCCACGCGTTAGATAGCTTAAAATAATATCACTGACTTTATCACGTCGTCTATTTCAGCTATCCACACGAAGTAATATTTATTTATCCTAAACAAAAAGACTGATTATGCTACATATTTCGACACGCGTGCCTATTGGTCGATTTCAGTTTTAAAGTTTTGTGGGAAATGCTTCTGCTTTTATGTCTTCCAGCTTAATTTACTTTCTGCTGATCGGTTAGGTACCTATTCTACTTTCGTTCTTTCTAGACGAATAATTGTCTTTGGACGATCCAGCTTAGGTGCATATCAGAATGATTAACAGCAAAATATCCTACGTATCAAAACGACACAAGATCAAAAAGAGAGCGGTGTTGGCTTAGTGGTAGATACCCCAACTTTCATTCTGAAGGTCGTGGGTTCGAATTCCAGCAGGCCGTGCATCAATGTATTTTTCATAAAGAAAAAATTATGTGCGCTAATTGACATTGCTCTTACGGTGAAAGAAAACATCGTGATGAAACCCGCGGCTTAGTTGGCTTCAGAAGTATTGACATGTTCTCTCCTCTGGACACGGTCGACTAAGCTGAGAGGGTAGTAGGTCCTGGGCAAGCCTACTCCATCCTCACGCAAAATGGACCCAATTAAAAAGAGTCTAGTTGCGGAAAAAAGCCCGTATACATACATACAAGATCAAAATGAAGATGCTTTATTGTCATCCAACTGAGACTGTCTTTCAGTGATCCGTTTCATCGAGTGTGTGAGCAACTCGTGGTAAGGCTTCAGTTTAAATACGACAACAAACCGTACGAGGTTCACCTTTATTAAATTATATTTTGAAGAGGACTGGATACGAAATAATCTAACAACCAAGTTTTAATATAAAAACTGTTTTGAAAAGCAATATCCTGCCAGTATATGAATATTAAAATGTAGAAAAATCTTTTTATTTGTAAAATAGGTGCGCTCTGTGGTTTTTACCTGTTTAAGTCTGGTCTCAGGGAATATTGAGAATTTAATATGAGAGAGGTTTATATTGTTCTTAGATAGATTGATAAATTCTTTATTTAATTGTAAAACCATTTTCAAATAACATTAAATAAAAACAAAGCTTAAGTCTAAGTGTTACAAAGGGCGGCCTTATCGCTCAAAGCGATCTCTTCCAGGCAACCTTTGGTTCTTCTAGTTGGATTGCGATTTAAATAGAGACATTAACTTTGAGTTATCCAACCTTTGGTAGAACTCAATATAGTCTAGACTCATAGTTTGACTAACTACCGAGGCAGCGAAGCAGAAAGTTGCGAGTTCGATTCCTACCTCAAATATTTAAATAAATATTGCAGGGCATTTCACACATCGCCATCTAGCCCCAAGCTAAGTAATTAGACTTGTGTTATGGGTGCTAAACAACGCATATACCACTTATCCTGTCAACTGGCAGATCGACTTTTCTTTTGTAAATATATACTTACTAGCTGCGCCCCGCGGTTTCACCCGCGTAAGTCCCGATCCCGTGGGAAAATCGGGATAAAAAGTAGCCTATGTGTTATTCTAGATCTCTATCTATCTACATACCGAGTTTCATCGTAATCAGTTCAGTGGTATTTGCGTGAAGGAGTAACAAACACACACACACACAAACTTTCACATTAATAATATTAGTAGGATAATTTATAGAAGCATAAATACTTGTCTGAGGCGGGATTCGAACCCTGTTTTTGGCAGTCCGGCATAATTTATATACAGATATTTGTTTCTATGTTTCTGTATGAAGTAGATATATATTTACAAAAAAAAGTAGATACGTATTTTATCCTTTGTCAGGCAACTAAAACACAACCTTAGTTGCTTACCTTTGGGCTAGATGGCGCTATGTGAAATGTCCAACAATATTTATTAATTCAGCCTTGGCATCCGCCACAGAGTCCGCAACATATAATATTTTTATCACAGTTGCTCATAAAGTGGATCTTATTCAACGGCTTTTAGGCTCATAATCCAACATATTATGCACGCGTGCGTTTTACATTGCCAACCTAGTGCTATAAAGTTATCCCGATAAATTAAATACGTATCTTACTGCTAATTACATGTTAGGTAGGTGAAACATTCTTAATTTATCTGAGTTATACTGTTTTGATGTATAAAAAAGGTAGATACCAAAGAGTTTTTTAGCTAACAATGGTTGTCTCTAAAGTCGGTTTACGAATGAAAATTTTACGTGATAATGACTTAGAAAACGATTAAAAATTGAGTTGTTTATTTTTGTTTTTTCTTTACTTAAATATATTGTTTTTCCGTACCATTGTATTTAGTTCTTAACCCCCGACGCAAAAACAAATAGAAAAAAACCTTAAAAAATATTGTATGTCAGCGAGGCTGTATAGGTTAAAAGTCTTTAGCCTGGCCTTTCCGGAGCATAATTAACAAAAAAATATTGCCTTAAAAAAATGTAAACGTAGACTTATCACAAATATTTTGTTAATTATTTTGTTTTCTTTTCAAGTCTTTTCTTTTATTCGCAACTGTGATAAAAAACGTCGTACGATATACGTGTGGAATTGATCTTTGCATCTTGGCGTCTTTAACATGCTCGCTGCCGCTCGCGCGTCATAAACCGCCTCTATGCAAAGATCAATTTACCACACTTATATCGTAATGTACTATAAGAGGCCTAATTTAAGTGATTTTTTTAAAAGAACCAAGTGTAACCAAGTTTAAATTTCACATTAAATAAATAAAAATACATATTGTGATTACAAAAAGGAATACAACTCAGCTACACACCGCTACACAACAAGTGTGTGGGGCGCTGATATTCGCATTCCTGAAAATAACAGAAGATTAATAAAACATAATAAATCTAAGGAAAATAAATTATTGAATGAGAAACATAATAATTACCATCAACAAATTAAAATTGTATTTCATTAAAAAATAGACCTAATAGTGAAAGGGTACTTATCTTAAGTGGCGATTAAATTGACATTTAAGTGTATGCTTCAATAGGATAGGAGCGTCTTAAAAATTTGAGAGTCGTTTTATATTCGGGCTTTAGTTATGTAAATTCAAAGGCTACGTACAAAGTAGAAGAAGGCGAGAAAACCCAATAACGTGTTGTTATGAATGTTATAGTTGAGAGGTACCTACCTACAGTACATACCCAGAGAGAGGCAGTATACGGCCGTTGTCGTGGCAACGGAGATGATTGAGCAACGGGGCGCGCCCGAGTATCAATATCGAGGGGCTATTAGATCAGCGTTTTAATCATCATTTTTATTGGTTCTTTACATCTAACGCCCGAACGAAAGGCTACTTATCTAAAGTGGCGATTAAATTGACATTTAAGTGTATGCTTCAATAGGATAGGAGCGTCTTAAATATTTGAGAGTCATTTGAGTATTCGAGCATTAATGATTTCTACAGGGCTATTGGTAATTATAAAAGATAGCTATTGAGTGATATTTCTGTGCACCCAAAATTTCAACTTTTTTTTTCGAAATTCAAACTTTTAGAAAATTTTGAGGTTATGTTAACCCGAACATCATCCGTGACGTACACGTGTGACGTTCACCGACTAAATCTCTTTTGAGAATAATCATTCAGTTTTGGGAAAATTCAACCCCTACACGGACGAAATTACGATTGAAAGCTAGTTCTATACATTTGTTGAATTTGTGTGGATAAATAGTACGGACAGTTAGCATATAACCGAGCTGGCTATTTTTAGGGTTCCTTACCTCAAAAGGTAATACAGGAACCCTTATAAGATCACTTTCTTGTCCGTCTGTCTGTCCGTGTAATCAACGCCAATTTTCTCAGCAATGGGTGGACCTAGCAAGTTGAAATTCATACCAGTTACTGATGTATATAGTCCCCTATTAGGTATCAAAAGATTTTCGCGAAAACTTATATCATAATTTGCCTTAATTTCAATTCTTCTTATTTTTTGATAGTCCGTTTATTCCGCCGTTTTCGTAACCCCCTCACAATATTCCTATAGCCTCGGTACCATGATGCTCGCAAAAACAAACAGCGATACTTAATTCTGTGTTTTGCGACTTCCTATTGGTTTTAAAGTAACTTCTCGACCATTTCGGCTTTCATTTATTTTTATGATAGGTGCCTAAAACATCGTTTTGTCAATTCGTGAAATAATCGTCAACTGAAAATGAAAATCGATATCTTTAGAATCACCAAAGAAATGTTTTTTCAGGGTTTCGTATTGAAAGGGTAAAAACGGGACCCTATTACAGGACTCCACTGTCTGTCAGTCACCACGCTATATATCATGAACCGTGATAGCTAGACAGTCGAAATGTTAACAGCTGATGATGTATTTATTTTTCGCTTCTACGAAAAATCTAAAAACCGAATATGATGGTATGGAACCTTTTGAGCACGGATGCGACTCGCACTTGACCTTGATAATAGGTAGGGGTATTTACAGGGCGTGGCATTTAATAAATAAATATTGCAGGACATTTCATACATCGCCATCTAGCCCCTTGAGACTTGTGTTATGGGTGCTAGATAACGGATATACTACTTAAATACTTTTCTTTTGGAAATATATACTTATAATACATAGAAACAACCAGACCACAGACAAATATCTAAGCATAAATACTTGTCTGAGGCGGGAATCGAACCCGCAACCCTGTATTTGGTAGCCCGGCATGGTGACCATTGTGCCAACTGGGTCGTCAAATTAAATGATTTAATTATACAACCTAAGGAACCTTATTTAGATTCTTAATATTAGGTATATTTTTTTTCCATTAAATTAGATTCTGGAATAATGTAAACAACTATCAAACATAAGTTAATATAAATAATATTTAATTTTGCAACGCTTGGTTGCTATCTCCCTCTATCTACAAATAAGTGTGTATCTGTTTGTCCGTTCATGTTCATCACAAGTGCCTACTATGTGAAAAAGCTTCACACAATAAGCCCTTTGTATTTTGCATTTAGAAACAAAGTGGCAAAGAATATCGATTTGAAAACAGACCTGGCAATGTTGTGTGTACAACGAGTTTGGACGCAGGGTTTCTTATGAAAGATGTTCTATACGTCTAGATATCTAATTCGAACGTTGTTTTTTTTTTCGAAATTTTTCTGTTTTCGTCAATAAAGACTAATTAATGTTTAAAATACGAAACTCACAATTCATATAAAATACAAAGGTCAATGACCTCTACCTGTAAGTAATAATGGGGGCATTTGCAAAAATCAAGTGACGGATGTAACATCATAAATACGTCATAATTAGTAACGGATATATAGAAACAGCATAGCTAATCTACCAAAGAGATTAGCAACACCCGTCAGAATTGTGTCGTTTGACGTAAGGTGAGACGTTTCTCGTTGCAAAAATATAACTAAGGTTCCGTATCCAAAAAATAAAAACGGGACCCTATTACTAAGATTTCACTGTCCGTTCGTCTGCCTGTCTGTCACCAGTCACCAGGCTGTATGAATCAAGATAGTAGATTATGTGTATCTGTTGCCGCTATAACAAAAAATACTAAAAACAGAAAAAAAAAATTAAGCAATCATGCATCAATGTTAGCAGCGCTATTACGTTGCTATGGTTACCACTCACGTTCCCGTAACATTACACTTTTTTATGAGTGCAGTAGTGTTTTTATCTATTTATAAGACGTTATCACGTCAAAAATAGAGTTCCAAATAAACTATATTTTTTACTCGTGAAAGTAGTGAATACATAATGATGAATATGTTGTGTCCTCTCTGTAAGGATAGACGACTAATAGTACTTACTCTTTGACGCAGGTAAGGTCGTTAGGCACGTGGCAGACACGCGTGGGAACCTGCGCCCGCGCGCGCCCGTTACCGTCTATATTGGCACTTGTTGTCTAATCGTACGCAATATCGCTTCGCCTCGACACGTGGACCCGTTTTGTATCTATTATATTAGCTTACATGATCGCTATCTGTCTGTCTGCCATTGCTATGTATCACACACTTAAATTGTTGTAACATTTTGGCTGCTGTCAAACTGTCAGCCAATATTTTTTAAATAACGATAGCAAGACAATACCTCAGACAAGTATTTATGCTTAGAAATTTGTCTGTGGTCTGGTTGTTTATATGTATTATCTTCTATAATATAAAAATGAATCGCAAAATTTGTTGGTAAGCGCATAACTCAACAACGCCTGGACCAATTTGGCCTTTTTTTGTTGTGTTTGTTATTATCAGGAGAAGGTTCTTATGAAATAAAAAATTAAGAAAGTTGCGCAGAAAGTTATTACGCGGGTGAAACCGCGGGGCGTAGCTAGTCTATAATATAAAAATGAATCGCAAAATGTGTTGGTAAGCGCATAACTCAACAACGCCTGGACCAATTTGGCCAATTCTTTTTTTAGTCTGTTTGTTATTATCAGGAGTAGGTTCTTATGAAATAAAAAAATAAGAAAGTTGCGCAGAAAATTATTACGCGGGTGAAACCGCGGGGCGTAGCTAGTAAGTATATATATTTACAAAAAAAAGACATCAATCTAGCACCCATAACACAAGTCTAATTACTTAGCTTGGGGCTAGATGGCGATGTGTGGAATGTACTACAATATTTATTTATATTTATTTTATATTTGAGCTTATATCTACACAAACAATAAATATGATAGATTTCTCGGTGTTTCTAGATTACAATGAAATCGATAGTATTCCGTGAACTGAATATAAGTATTATAAGTCACTTGTTTGTCAATTTCTTATGAATTTCTTCATCAGCATTTGACGCCATCTACAAATACGACGAATGACGATCCAGTTGGCACAATGGTCTCTTTGCCGGACTGCCAAACACAGGGTTGCAGGTTCGATTCCCGCCTTAGACAAGTATTTATGCTTAGATATTTGTCTGTGGTCGGGTTGTTTCTATGTATTATAAGTATATATTTACAAAAAGAAAAGTATATAAGTAGTATATCCGTTGTCTAGCACCCATAACACAAGTCTAGTTACTTAACTTAGGGCTAGATGGCGATGTGTGGAATGTCCTGCAATATTTATTTATTTATTTATTTATAAATAGAGGAACTTCAAGAACCCAACCTCATTGCAAACAAGTAATTTTTGACGCCAGTATCCATACTCGTTATGTTAGTACCCCTTTTCATAATTGTTCACTGATCTCGAAAACTAGAATTAATTTTTAATAAAACATAATAAAACATTTCCAAGTAATAAATGTAAATATAATACAAAGTCTTGACTGATTGATTTATGTCAACGCACAGCTTAAACCGCTGGTCTTAGAGACATATAATTTGGAGGGTGTGCTTTGTTAAGTGTTGGTATCCAGTAAGAAAGGGCTTTTTAAAATTCCACATCTGGAAAAATGGCGGGTGAAGCCACAGTCAAAAGCTAGTTAAGTTATATTAGAAGTTTTATTTAATTTTAGTGTATTTATATATAACTAACTATGCCCCGCGGTTACACCCGAGTTAGTCCCGATCCCGTGGGAATATTGAAAAAAAAAGTATCCAATGTCCGTCTCCTGGTTGTAAGCTAGCTCCCCACCAATTTTCAGTCAAATCGGTTCAGCCGTTCTCGAGTTATAAATAGTGTAACGAACACGACTTTCTTCTATATATTTTCAATCAATAGAGCTCAAAACATCGCGAAACGTGGGGAGAACGCTCTCGGTCTAAAACTCGTGATAACTTCTAAATGAAATATCCGATTCGAATGAATTTAAAGGAATTTACTGAGAAAAAAATAGTCCCGATGATAAAATATTTTTTTGGGATAAGGGTTAATACCATTATGCTAATGCAACCAACCTTAGTTCTTACCTGCATTGTAATTTAATTTTAAAACAAAAAACCTGTTATTGTGATTTAACTATAATAGATGGGTATATTGCCCAGCAGACTTTTTTGTAGACACTAATAAGGCCTACAAACTTGTAATACATTATTTTGTTTTATCATCAATAGTTTTCGTAGCGCACGCTAAAAACTGTTGTGGGTTTTGAGTTACAATATTGCAATTATCTTACGAATCCCTAATATTTTGAAAATAAATTATAGCCTATGTTATTTCCTTATAATTGAGCTTTCTATTGGTGAAAGAATTTTTAAAATCGGTTTAGTGGTTTCGGAGATTACCCCCAACATATATACATACAAACAAACTTGTTACCAACGTTACCTCTTTTTATAGTAGATGTCTACGAATAAGTGACCTACGAGCTAACTGATATTTTTATTATATTTATTACAAATAATTTGTCTCAAATTATTTTTTATTTGACTACGACGTGTGGCTACGAAAACGTTCGTAGCAAGGATTGTAACAAACGCATCATTCATTTGCTGGTCGCTTTAGTAACATTCAAATTCACAACTAGTTGTCAAAATAGAAATTAGTAATCGTGGTACGCAACCAGTCGCGAACAAAACAGTTAGGCATGTCATTTAACTTTGATCCAAAGATATCTACCGATTTACCGATCAAATATACTAGGGCTATTTTCGCCGTATTTTTGTCGTTGAAAACCCTAAATCACGCACCGTAATAGTAACAAAACAAAAATCTACAATTACCTACAATTATAAAATACCAATTCCCAGAACCCCAGTTCCAATTCGCAAATCGACCGACTGTTCCAACAACATTGAACGCTGTCAAAAAATATTTACAAACCATCAAAATCACGGAATCGCACGTATTATTTTTCTCATAGATCAAGGTTGTCACATTGTATTTATTGTGCGGGTCACAATGGTAGGTATACATTAGAGATGTCACCGATATTCGGCAACTATTCGGTATTCGGCCTATCCGGCTACTTTTTCATATATATTAAGATACCAGTGGATAATAGAATAGAATAGAATAATTTATTTTCAGACTTTTTCCATGTGTTAGTATGCAAAGAGCTTACAAACTATGTTAGGAACAAAAATAAATAAAATAATAATTACATTTTTATGTGGACCTTCAACCAATGTCCCCATATTGGGCTATCAATATTATCAACAATTGCTTTCAGGTATCTGTTGGCGCTGCTCCTCACCCTTGCCATCATTGATGCTGCTCTCTTTCTAATAATGGCGTTATAGCCGTCCACATGAGCTTCTGCAAACAACATAATAAGGGCCACTAAAATGTTTTTAAAAACTTGATATGATTGAAAAAATAACAAGAAAATAAACATATTGTTTTTCAGATTGTCCATTTTCTATTTTTTCCTATTTTACGAAATAATTAGTTTTTAATTATGGTGACAAGTGGCCCTTAAGTGGATTGATTGACCCAGGCGTTACTTTTCGGAACTCCATAACGATGATAATGCGTCGTCTAGACGTGAAACACGTGTCAAGTAGTGTCAACAAATAACACTAATTGCATACCTCATAGCTGACGCCTCTCCTTTTGTCTAATAACTCTTGTGTGATGGGAGGAGTAGGGAATTATTATTATGGTTTATTTAGACAATAAAGTTTATTTAGACAATAAAGTTTATTTATTTCATTTTTTTTTTCATTTCATTAGTGGGCGGGAGGGCGGTGCACATGGCATCTTGTGTTTCGGCACTATTCTCGGAACTGAAAACTAAAGATGAATTTACCATAAACAAGAAAAAAAACCATTTTTACCCACCAGGTGGGATACGTTGGTAGGGATTAGTGCAAATAAGTACAAGAAGTGTCAAATTCCGCCGAATATTCGGTATTCGGCGTAATCACTATTCTTGACATCTCTGGCATACATCCCGCTATCAATAAATGGCTCGATCGGTAAACAGAGGGCGACGACCGACGGTACTCCGTCACGTGACTTGTGAACTAGTTGCAAACACCGGCACGGTACGCCGTCCGCCGAGCCAGCACTGACTTACTCGGGGCGTGTGCACGGGGCTTTAACAACTAACACCACATAAGCCAGCACCGATTAACTATGGGAAATTAGAAATTCATACGATTCTATATTTTTATTTATTTAGTAGCTGTCCCGGCATTTACAAAAAAAAGGAGACAAAAAAAAAGATTTTCGATATTCAGACTTAACGAATATACACAAAACAATCTATACAAATCGGTTCAGCCGTTTAAGTCGAGATCGGTAACTAACACCGCGACACGAGAATCTTATCGGGGAAGGCTATTATAGGCTACTTTTTATTTTGATATTTTAACGGTTCCGCGGGGCGCAGCTAGTATTACAATATAATTTGAACCGTCAAGGAGCCATATAATAAAATGTATTATACCTATATTCTCATTAAATTTATATAAATGAATTGGCTAATAGAGAAAATTAAATTCATTTAAAAAGGAAAATTGATTATTTTACTTTTGCAGATTCAGCTCTACGAAACTCAAAATGAGTCGTTATAATATTCTAAAATCCGAGTAATTAAAAATCTTTAGCATTTTATATTAATTATTGTCTCCGTCCACGCAGAAGATTGCGGGTTCGATGCGCGCTTCAAACGAAAAATTTTCTGGACATATTTTTATTTCTGGTCAGAAGGTAAATTCTCGTAATTATGCAAATTGTAACCTAAAATTGATTGAAATGAAATGCTAATGTATTTTTACTGTTAAGGCGCTCTTCCAGTACCGTGTGTAGGTATTCACATTACCTTAGCCCCCGCTCTCAAAGACGTAGCGTGCTGCGTGCTAACTGTTATATTTGATCGATATGCAAAACATTTTAGTATTATTATTTCCGTAAAACTAAACTAAACTAAACTATCCACAAATATAGTTCCTAGAGGTCTAAACCTATCATTTGATTCATTTTTAGAAACAAACGTTAACTATTTTTGAATAAAACCCGATAAACGATCTAATAATTCTCAGTTTTCTAACATTTTTTTTATCGAACGAAATTGTTCATATCATGTTTTCAACCACAATAAACAAAAATATGGTTATTAAACTACAATATCCATTTTTATCCAAATAACAAAAAAAGAGTATTTGATTACTTAGAGTTGCTTAAAACAAAGGTCGATTTTGGTAGCTTTATTAGCACCTGCCCTTAATGGGTATTCTGCAAACCATCAATTACAATTACATTTTAGTAACATTACATTGTTACACGTGTACATTTCAATATTATTTGTCTTTACAGAATACAATTGTGCATGCGTATATTTTAAGAGTTAATAAAGTTACGATTGCATTTCAATTTAATTAACATTTCATGTTGACATTTTAGTTTGAAATTCGAAATGATATTGCAAATCAATTTTACAGGCCTACTGGGTGTTTCTCTATATAAGTAAGTATATATTATATAGAAACAACCGTTTTTACAGTACATAGCTCGGGCTTATATGGCGCTGAGTGAAATGTCCTCCAATATTTATTTTAGCGGGATATTGAAATGTAGTCAGGTGTGTAAGCTAACTCCATCGATGTTTGTTCGCCGTTGACCGTTGACGAGTAATATGCATGAGTTGGTTTGACCTGTACTGTGTCGACACGGCGCGGACCAACGAATATACTAGCGTTAACTTTATTGAAATCCCATTTCCTTGTTTGAACTACATAAAACAAATATAATTCTCGCTGACGGCATAAAATCGCAGTTGATTTATTGGAACACTAGCTGCGCCCCGCAATTATATCCGCTTAAGTCCTGATCCCTTGGGGATATAAAAAAAAGTTGTGTATGCTCTTCTTCGCACTATGGACTACCCATATAAAAAAATTCATCTAAATCGGCTGTGCCGTTTGCCCGTAAAGGGACACAAACGAACAAACTTTCACATTTAGAATTATTAGAATGAATACATTAAAATACCAATAACGAAAGCCAATTGACATTATTATTAAAATATTTTAATATTAATCGCATACAGATTTTCCTATAGGTATCCCGTAATTAAAACCATTTACTAATGAAATCATTTGAAATGCAAAAGGAGTCATAATTAAAAATAGGAAAAATTAAATCGCATTGCTTCCACCTTTAGATAACGGAGCCACCCGTCTCATAAGACCACTTTTGCTCGGTCAAGTACACAGAAGTAAAAGCAAAAACAACGAGAGGAGCTACAGACAAAGGCACCTTTCTCGGAGAGGACTCGGGAGGGAGCGGTTCGAGGTACGGGGCGAGGGGGCGAGGGTACGAGCCGCGCCGCAGGGGTTATCCCTATAATGCCCTAATAATAAAATCCCTTGCTGGCATCATCTCACTTACACACACTGCGCATTATTAACTTTTATACCTATATTTATTTACACTGAGTTTAAAAAAAAATCATTGAATACTTGCATGAATCTGTTAGGGGATGTCAGTTTACAGTCGAAGGTTATGGACAGTCTAGGAATTGCTTGAGGCCAAACGACATTTAGTTATTATGCTTAGGTATACATATAATCTATAATATAAAAATGTATTTATAAATAATATGGAAACTGTTTCAATAAAATCTTATCATTATTTAATAAAAATTAAAAAAAATAATCAATAAATCTCAAAAAAATATATCCTAGTAACAAGATAATGTGTTGAAAGGTCTCGTATATATTATATTAAAGAAGAATTTGTTTTATTTTAACGTAGTTACGTCGCGTCGATACACCTACACCCTCGTTATTTTATAAAATAAAAATATTGAATAAAAATCTAAATATAAAATCAGATGTTATCAAAATGACTTTCACATCGATTTCAATCATCGATACCCCCTTATTAAGTACAAAACAAAAATTGACAACAATTAAACGCAAATAAAAATGTTTTCAATCGGAAACATTTAATCATCGTGTGATATCAGTTACGGACGCCCTCGGGACGAACTCTAAAGCGCCTGATAAACAGTGAAACGTGGCGATTTTTTAATCTACTAGGGGACACAGCTTGACGCGCGGGTGCGCTCGGACGAGCGACGAGCGCACTATGGGCAACCCCTTAGTCCGCACCGCCCAGATTATGCGCATCGCAGCGGGTGCTGAGACAAAGAACAGAATCATCTACCGCTTCATTTATTTGCCGTGTTTTAGAGAAAATTCAGCGTGTGGTATCGCGCTCGAATTCTGGAATCAAATAACTCAAGAACATAATATATTCAAGGTATTCCAGCACTGTAAGACCGTGCAAAGTGAAAGCTAACAGGTCGCAGTTAAACTATGTCACGTGACTGTCACGCGGGGGTCACGCGCCATATCCGCCTCCAACTCGTTTAAGCTCGGCTATAAATGAAATGACAGGGTGGTTTGGGGCCTATTAACTAATGAATATTTAATTGTAACCTAGCCTTTTCTATTATTTACCTACTGATTGTAAAATAATCAAAGATGATAAGTACTGCTTGTACTTGTACACAGGCTGTTTTTCGTAACTAGGTATCTTTAGTAGTGTCCTTTCCCGATGGAGTACGTTTAGCACCAATACTATACTGTCAGCATAGTTGACCATGTCCATTAAAAATCCGAGGGTTTCATCACATTTCCTTCACTAAGTGTAAGAGACTGTAAGAGCAAAGTCAGATAACGCTCATAAATTTTTCATCATACTTTCATTTTAACATACGCGTGTTGGTTATTTTCTGAAACAATTGATGGACTTTTAAAAAATGGCATGAAACAAACGGAATAATCGTTTATTTACACGTTTAATATGAACACACTATTTAACTTTATCATAGAAGGAAAAGTTGGAGGAAATGTAAATAAAAACTAGAAACAATGAGTCCCCAGGGCGACTCGAACTAGCTCCTAGCGCCGACTCTATGCCATGTAAACGAGACTAGTCAGTATTATTGCATTTAAGTAGAACGCTTTGCAGGTTAAATTAATTTGAACCGGTGATTTTTGTTTTGTTTATCATGACTCGTATTTGTTTTACGATGATAGTACCATATTGAATTAAAAATTTTGTTCACGAGTGGGTGAGAGTTTTTAATAAAAAGTGTTCATTTGTACCGTTCCAATTCCAATCTCTGCTTTGTCCTTTGTACTGCTGTAGGACTTTTTTTGTTTTCAAACAGGGATGACACAAAAGGCCATGCGGACTATAAGTACTAGGCAAAAAACCAATAGTGTATAGGGTACTAGTTTTACTAGCGACTTCGTTTAGGGGTTGATTTTTTCCAAAATACTTCGTTGTAGCAATGGGGTTTTGATAGGAAATGGGGTTGTTCTAGACCTCTAAGCGGAAAACTTTGGTTCTACGACTTTTAAAATTCTATTTTTCACTTAAATTGGGATACACTTTAAACCAAACAGGAATCATTATCTAAATTATACCAAAAAAACATATTTTAAAAACATTTTTTTATACAAAGCACCGTGATTCAGTGTCAATCGTATGTGAACGTGGGGATAAAAAGTTGATTTTGCTACTCCCTAGACTTTAATGTATAAAACTAAGTTTTATTAAACTCACTCCAGTAGTTTCGGAGTATTAAACAACAAACATATTTCCTCTTTATTAATATTAGTGTACATAAAATAATTTTAATTAGGTACAGGAGACTGCTGTTTCGCGTTTGACGACTACCTTTACTTCAATTAACTTTGTTGTCTTCCTTCTATAGAACCCCCGTTGACTTAGTATTAAAACAAAGGTATTTTTTATCATAAACTAGAGAATGTAGTCGCGTTGCATTTAATAAAAGAGCCCTTTGACATCAGTGCAGGCTTTTAGTTCTGTAGGGTTAGTACAAGTTTACCAACACACAGAGCTAAAGTATTTCCGGAATAACTACGATATTGAATTCTTGATTTTGAGGTTTTATCACACAGACAGCAAGAAAATTCAATAAATTTATATTAGCAATCAATTGACTCACCCATATTAAATCTCATTATTAGAGTCTTTGATCTTTAATTTCAATAAATTAAGTTTATATTCTGTAGCGCGGTGGCGCACCTGCTTGCGAAGGGAAAGGTTGCGGATTCTCTTCCCGACGTGGAAAAAATATACGTATGATTGAAGGCCTACAGTCAACAGGTATTTGATTCTGGTCAGAGTGTTTATATAAGTATATAAAGTACGAATATACTCAAATAAATCATACAAATCGGTTCAGCCGTTTAGGTGGAGTTTGGCAACTAACATCGTAACGCAATTGAAATCAATATACTATACGATACTAAAGTCACTCAATTGTTTTGCCTTCCCAGAGCCTCTCCACTGAGACTTGAACTTTAGGTTATGGTAATTAAGTTCAAATTGACTTTTAAGATATTCACTCATTTATTTATTTTTCTTAAATTTATATTTTTATAAAAACAAACTGAATAGGTACAAAATATATACATGACTATAAAAACTTATAAAAAAATCACTTACATAAATAACTAAACAAATTAAATTAAATTTACAAGTCTTAACAATAACGTATAAATTTTGCATATAAAACAGTTATTACGAATCGTTTGTATGGGAATTGGGAGTATAGAAATGTTTTGTTTTTAGACATTTTCAGGCTATTTTTAAAATTTTCTCTCAGTAAGACCCATCCTCGTATTTTAAGGAATACTCTATATAAAAGAATTAGCGAAATCGGTTCAGCTGGTCTCGAAATTTTCGCTTAGCAACATTCAGCGCTTAGCAACATTCAAAGATATTTATATGCAGAAGAGTAGGTATAAATATTCTCTATTCTTTGTCTGGATCCCAAAAAGTGTTGCTTAGTTTGGAGCTTAGATAGAAGCTGTGTGTAAGGTCATAAAGTATTTAATTGTTAATGTATTTTATTTGGCAAACGTTCCCATGGCCATAATCCTGTGGTAATTCCGGTTTCCCCATACAAAGTAATGTAACATAGCCATGATATCTTTATAAACAGTTAAATATTCAATATTCGGAGCAAGTTAATCCTTAGCACATTAAGGGCTCGCGACGGAACGTGGCACGGATCCCGCTTTCATTAAGATTTATATTTTTGTAAAAATAATGTGCAGTCAGAAGGGATAAAGGGAGAGCGGAGAGGGGAGAGGGGAGGGATCCATCTCGTCTCGACCATATCGTTTAAGCCGACAGTCTTTGCGGATTAGCGAGATACAACGACTAGACATTGCCTACCGTTGCGGTTATTCTATGAAGAATTTTGATTAGGTATAAGTCAGTTTTATTTAAGGCCATGTGCTAATAAAGCTACCAAAATCGACCTTTGTTTTAAGCAACTCTAAGTAATCAAATACACTTTTTTTGTTATTTGGATATAAATGGATGTTGTAGTTTAATAACCATATTTTTGTTTATTGTGGTTGAAAACATAATATGAACAACTTCGTTCGTTAAAAAAAATGTTAGAAAACAGAGAATTATTAGATCGTTTATCGGGTTTTATTCAAAAATAGTTAACGTTTGTTTCTAAAAATGAATCAAATGAGAGGTTTTGACATCTAGGAACTATATTTGTGGATAATAATGCTAAAATGTTTTGCATATCGATCAAATATATCAGTTAGCACGCAGCACGCTACGTCTTTGAGAGCGGGGGCTAAGGTAATGTGAATACACACGGTACTGGAAGAGCGCCTTAACCCTTATTTTCTTTAGAGAAGCTTTAATTAAATTACAGGTGTTGTAAATCTGTACTTGGACGACCCGATTGGCACAATGGTCACCATGGCGGACTGCCAAACACAGGTTTGCGGGTTTGATTCCCGCCTCAGACAAGTATTTATGCTTAGATATTTGTCTGTAGTCTGGTTGTTTCTATGTATTATAAGTATATATTTACAAAAGAAAAGTGTATTAGTAGTATAGCCATTGTCTAGCACCCATAACACAAGTCTAGTTATTTAGCTTGGGGCTAGATGGTGTGGAATGGTCTGAAATATATATTTTTATTTAATTTTTTATAATTTATAAACTAGTAGTTCTACAAAATTAGACCTCGATAGCATTCTCATTGGTTTTTCACTAAATGTGTATGAGATCAACTTTAAGTAAATATCTTACAAATAAAAAGAATGATCGAAATCGGTTTTTATAAGGTGGAAATATCAAGTTGACTTCAGCAATTTGTCGTTTCACCAACTGGATATTTTTATAACTAAACATTATGGCAACCTGGTATCTTTGGACAATGTGGTCTTTAGTTTTGGATTTTATAAATAATAATTAAAAATGAAGCTCTACTAATAGGAGTGTCACTTCTGTATATTGATCCTGAGACTATCGCAGAAGGAAACAAGGCAGTGTTTACGACGACGGGGAAAGCGGGTACCTATTCGCAAAAGATTCCCCCGTTCAAGCTAAAACGAACCTTATGTATCGATTATAGATTCCATAATGGAACAGTTCGATTCGATACGGCCGGAATTTTCCGTATCGACGTCACATGTGGTGCATGCTCTTTATTGAAGTTGATCTCGCTCCTCCTCCGAGCCGACTGAACGAGGGGATTCTAAATACTCTTCTTTATTGGTATGCAAAAACGTTCTTACACAGTGACGTCATATCACTTATAATATCAATATGCGGTACCGTTAAAATAGATTTGCACGACTAATGTCAAAAAATAAAAATGTCCAGGTGCTTAATAATACCCAACTATGGAATCGCCCAATCGTAAAAACGTCCAAGTATAAAAAAGGCCAACTAGAAAAATGTCCAGATACAGAAAAGGCCCCCTAGAAAACTGACCAAGTATAGCATAGATTCCTCTGTTAGAATAAATACAATAGTTTAACACTTGCTTATTCCTAACCCGAACTACTAAAAAAAATAAAGAAATAGTTCATTGTGTTTTTGCTTGTTACACACATAATAAGCAACAACACAATGTATGTATGTATAGATGCTGATTGATATTTATATTCTGTATTTAGATTTTATGTTTAGTATTTTAGATTCATGTATAGTTAGTTATAAGTTTTTAAAATGGGCTTAAGCGCTACAACAGCGACAGTAGCGGTATTTTTAAGTAACATTTGTTAAAAAGACCCGAACTACAGTTAAAGATGAAACCTGACGAAATCACGACGTTTTAGTACCGACTTCCAACTAAAGCAATTTGCAATATGAACTTCATTGTGCCGAAAGAAGAACCTATAACGCTGGCAGGGTTTCTACTTTTCAATGTTTGAATAGTAGAACATCGAAATGTCTGGGGGATGATGTCTTTATTTCTCTTCTTGTTTGTCCCCATGAACGTTATGCCATTTTCATCTTGTAACTCTTTCATTTTTAGCGGGATTTGGGAAGGACTTTTGGTACCTTTTTCTTTAGTATTATGGGTAAGCTGGTAAGCTGGTTGGGATTAGCTGCAAGGACGTATAGTCGTAATTTACTGTGAAGAACCACATTTCAAGAATAAAACATTACTGCACCAAAAGCTGTTTAAATCTCATCCACAATAGTTTAAATCTAAATTAAAGGATGAATCTCATACGCCAACAGTTGGTAACTAGTTAAAATATTGTGAGTACATGCTTGCCAAAACTTTCCTTAGTGCGGATTGCATGATATTGGACATACAAATTTAGCAAAATTTTAGCCAAATGGGTAATCTAATATTAAATTCTATTTTAATATTTATAAGGTTGATAATCAGTTTGACACTTATACCAGTTATTTTTTCTTAACATCAATTAGGTGATGAATATCAATTAGTTAAAATATTGCCTTAGTACATGGAAAACATACATACCATAACTTTCGACTGTTGACAACCTAGTTGGCGCAATGGTTACCATGCCGGACTGCCAAACACAGGGTTGCGGGTTCGATTCCCGCCTCAGGCAAGTATTTATACTAAGATATTTGTCTGAGGTCTGGTTGTTTCTATGTATTATAAATATATATTTACAAAAGAAAAGTATAAAAGTAGTATATCCGTCCTGTAATATTTATTTATTTATTCCTTGTGTTGTTCTTTTTTCTCCAGAAGGATATTTATCTTTGGGATAGACATAATTGGGAAAACATCTATTATTTTTATGTCTACATTATTGGCATCAAGGCCTGCAAATATTTCGAAAAAAAAAATCAGACTCAAATGGAAAGCTCAACTCTCGCAGACCTACAAAATATAAAACGATGCGAATTAAATAAAATAGTTTGGATTGACGTTACGTTGAATAATAGTTGTGTATGTTGATTCGAGCATATTTCCTATAGGTGGTGGAGCTCAACCCGTCGCTTGCGCAGCATTTGAGATCACCACACCGTGCAACTTGAAGTGGCGAGCCGAAACCCTCGAGACAAAGCATCATGCAGAGCTTTTCATTGCATACACCAATCAAAACACAATAATCATTCGTTCTCGATTTACAACTATCGCTGCTGTTTGGATGTGGCAGTTCATACACCAATTTAAAATTAAGTCAAAGACAAAATTCCTTAGATCACTTGAAAATATGCAAGCATGAAATCACATTAAAACGTCTTAAGAAAGTATCTGTGACTTCTTAAATTTAATTATCTGCATATCTTCTAAAACCACGAAACAAATTTCATATTTCACCGTGTTTTGTAGTTTTAAAATTTGGCTAGTCGTTTAAATTAACAAAATTATACTCTTTTCTTCGCAATTCGCAATGGATCGAGACCTTCATTGGCTTTTACATGTTAAATATTGTAGATATTTATTTAGTGACGGTAACTTTTATCCATGCTATTCAGGGCGCTGTAATGCCTGAGACATCGCACCCCCGCTCAAATAGTGTCATAACTCAAAAAATGAAAAAGTCGAGAAAAAGGTGTCTAAAGTAATAGACTTAATTTTTTTTTCGGTTTTCTAGTCATAATTTGAAAACTAATATAATTTGCGATATGAACTTCTCAGTAGTTTTAAACAATTTTTTAAGCTTTATAAAATGGTGTTATTAGGTTTCCTGAAAATATGAAAAAATATATGATTTGATACACAGCACATATATCACCCTCTCAACTTAGTCTAACGTGTCTAGATCGTGGAACTCGTCAATACGTCTGGAGCCAACAATGCCGCAGGTTTGGTAACGATGGCTTCCTCCACCGTAAGAGCAATGTTAATGTGCACATACATTTATCGTAACACAAAAATCATGCGGTGTATTCGGAAAGACTGTAAGTTCCACATACTACGCAATAATATAACACTGCACATCCACAAACTCTTACTAAAGCAGAGCGTTTCATGATCATTGACATAATTTAAATCACAATATTAATTAAAGGGTGCTAAATGGTATACATTTTTATATTTCGACATGGCACACCTCGGCGCGCGAGACTTAAGACATCATAATTTAAATCACATCATTAAATTGTGGTAAATGGAATAGTTTTTTTAAATTTCGAAATGTCATACCAAGAGATTTTGGATACCATATCCATAAGGTTCACACGTCGAGGTTGTTTACGCGGCGGATGGACCAAGTGGCAGTTCAATGGGGCAATTGGCCCACTCGAATCACAATACGGCCCATGGTGCCTGTCATAGCAGGACCTACCTCTTGCACCCGTACATACCATACAGTAAGTAAGTACAATACCACAGCCGAAGAAAAAACCCATTGAATATCTTCTTTATCAATATGCTGTTTTTAACGTTTTGTTACTGCTAGAAATATGTAAGTACTTTGTTATTTCGGGTTTTTATTGTGTAAAAAACGATAGATGTACAGTGTGTAACAGAAAATCTTCAATCGATCTGAGGTACTAATAGATATCGTCAGGACTCAGGACTTTAAAAAACAAAAAAAAAATATGAAGTGAAGTTACTGAAAATTGCTCTATAATTTTACTGAAAATTTATGGAATTTCCAAGATGTGAAAATACCATTATTCGCAGCAAATCTTTTTATGAAAAAAACGATGCTATCGCATTTTTAAAATTCTCCAGACTCTTTATAAAATGTGATTTTTCCAAATAAAAAAATATTCTTTCATTTTCCAATATTTTCATAGTTTTTTTGGATAAGGTTCATATACCTACATTATCTAAGAGAGACCAGGGTACATGTTACACACTGTAGAGTCTAGATACCACTATATTTAGTTGAATTATTTATTTATTTATTATTATATTTATTGATTAATTAGTGTATGACACCAATCGTCCTGAAAGATGCTGTTGGTACGATTTACAACTGCTATTTGCTATCATGTGGAGAACTGGTGCTATGATCAGCACACGGTTCCCTAATCCCTTAGTTGCCTTTTACGACGCCTACATAGTAGCCCTGTTCTATGTCGGAAACCATACGGGGAGGTAAAATTATAATTTAAATCTATCCAATTTTCATAATTCTTTGCTATGGTAAATCCGAACTATGAAAAGCGCGCGTGCGATCGAATTCAAAATAAATCAAATACTTAAATACTACAAAAGCACAAAACAATTCCACAGGTGAAATCGATTTAATCGGTATGCATTTTTGTCATTTCCAGTATTTATTAATCATGTTAAACGTTCACACTGTCGTCGCCTGTCTGGTGGCAGTTTTTTTCCTAAAGGAAAAAATACAATTTGCCGTTGTTTCAGACGCGCGCCAAAATATTATAGCCGGATCTCGTATAATAGGTAGGTTGGGTTTGGGGCGGAGCCGTGGCGGGATTGGCGGAGCTGCAGGATGGGCGCGCGGTGCGAAGTAGCGCGGCTGAAGCACGATGCGCGCTCGTTTCATTGCGCGATAAGACACGCGGCGTGGCGGTGCGCGCGCGACCACCGACCGAACCCGTTCCGCTCGCGAGTGCACACGAATCTATGAAAAAAATGTTGGAGTTCTACACGAATATTAACCCCGGATTAATGCCGGAGACCATGCAGCCGCCGCAGCTCACCTGCGCCTCCAGGACAGGTCAGTTCTCTACTTCCCAGGATACTTTGTCTTGTGCCATGGCAGCCGACGGAACGAAACGTTGACATAGGCATAATTATAGTATATTGCGAATTATAGTAGTAAATACCTAGTGTAAAATATTGGCTCTTCCACATATTAGGTTCAAAAAAATTATTGCTTTATCTGGGATAACTCATAGACCTAGATTTTTTATTCCTTATTTACTATTTTCAGCTTATTTTTTATCTACCTACATACTTATACTAATTATCCTTATGTCTAATAGGTATTTTTATTAATTTCCCTTTAATAAATAATAATTAATTCCTTTATGCCCAAATTTTAATTTACACCTACGATCCTGTTGCTGGGCGGGCGCTTTTGGGCCAGGTCGGCCGATCGAAAAATCCTTAATTTGCGTTAGCCTTGAAGTTATTTATTTTATTCAGACGATAAAATTAACATTATATTTTTTTTAAATAGTCGATAATGATTTTATCGATGAATATTAAACAAGAATTTTGCTTAAAAACGTAAGATCAAAATTATTGCACATTTTTAAATGCTTTTATTTAACTTGCTGTGTATGTATACTTGTTCTGGTGGAATCTTGCAACTTAATTTTTATCCACTTCCCGGTTACCAATTGAGCTGAAATTTTGCATACATGTGTAAATCGGGTGATAATGCAATATTATTTGGTTCTAGGTGATACATAAACCTACCTCCGAACTTAAATATTACCTACTTATATTTAATACTAGCTGCGGCCCGCGGTTTCACCCGCGTAAGTCCCGATCCCGTGGGCATATTGGGATAAAAAGTATCTTATGTCCGTCTCCTGGCTCTAAGCTATACCTCCCTACCAATTTTCACCCAAATCTGTTCTGCCGTTCTTGAGTTATAAGTGGTGTAACTAACACGACTTTCTTTTATATATATAGACTAGCTGCGCCCCGCGGTTTCACCCGCGTAAGTCCCGATCCCGTGGGAATATTTTCTCACCTTTTAAACCTTCCCTAGACCTCCACGAATAATTCAAGACCAAGATAAGATAAATCCGTTCAGCCGTTCTCGAGTTTTAGTGAGACTAACGAACAGCAATTCATTTTTATATATAAGATTACCTACTAATTCATTGGTTCACCTAACAACAAACTAAACACCTACGATAAGGTTGCATAACAACAATAAGTACTTACATACTTTTAGGCCAAAATTTTTTTCTTTCAGTTTTTATAAACTACACGCGCGTTTTTACCCCCGCAATAATTTTCTGTGCAATTTCCTTTTTTATTTTTGTCAGCAAGAAATAAAAAGTATTAGAAAACTTAAAAAAAAGATTGATAAAAACGATAAAATCAGTCTCAATGACGTGATCATGGGAAATATGGATTAATTTAATTTAGATTAACGAATTTAAAAGAATTTCATACATACATTTAGGTATATACGCGATTCGGGCGTCCAACCGTAAACAACCAATTTGCGCGCGTTTCGTGATTAATATAAAATGTAGCAAAAAGAATGTTCCCTGGTTCACGCGCGGTTCGTGGTCCGTTTCCAGTCTCACCCAGTTTTGTATGTAAATACCATAGAGCTATGAATATTTTCGGAAGTTAGATATGTCTTTTCATCAAATATGTAACAAAGGAATAAATACATTATAGAAACAACTGTTTAAATCAAAGGATTACAATAAACGAAATTGAAATTGATTTTACAAATGGATCGATCTTGTTTTCTGTGCATTTTTGGATCATTTGAGGTAGAGGTCACAGGTTCTTTTTACACGACTGCAAGGAATTTTGTATTTTTAATTTCATCCAACTTTTGTACTCTATCTGAATTTAGTGTCTTTTTAGAGTTCCGTGCCTCAAAAGGTAAAAAGGAACCCTTTTAAGACCTCTTGGCCGTCTGTATGGTCTGTGTCCTTTATGGGTACGCGTTTTTTCTGAAATAATTTTTATTCGATATGGAGTAAAAAAGATATGGTCGACAACTCAACGACGTCATAAATACAATTCGCTATTCTAAATAATTAGTATTAGGAAGGAATTATTTTACGTATTTGGACTATTTATGACCATGAGTTTATGTCCATTGCACGTTGGTTCATTTTGAAGTCTGCGGTCTGCGGAGGACTTCGACATAGCCCTGTCGCTGGGTCGACGTCTGCGGCAACATAGTGTCCGCTGTAAGCTAGCTAGGGTTTGTAGCTGTGTCCACTGTCAGGTACAGCTTGGCCATTTCCTATCGACCGGTCCAGTATTAATACGGGACGGTTTTTTTTTACACGTCCACGTCGTATTGAAAAACAAATGAGCATCGAAAAAAGACGTAACATGACAACGTAGCTATGGTTACCTACCATGTCAATAACACGACACTTTTTTGTGAGTGCAGTACGGTGTTCAGCTTTGTTCCTACGTCTATAGATTCCCAATTTTACTAATTTGTTATACTACTGATTCCCGTATCAAGTTATCACGTCAAAAATAACTTAACACGGTAAAAACGAATGAAGATCGAAACAAAAACAAAAGAAATTCAACGTACCGATCCAAGCAGAGCTTGAGTTGAGCTTAGCTGTTTAGGCCTATAGCTGCAACTGGTGGTTTCCAGTGCCCAATAAATGTAATTAATAGACAGTAGATACTAATTGACTGAGCGAGCTAAGTATGTCTATCTCCCCTTCAAATCTGGCACAATTCGCTTTCCAAAAAAAAAGAGGAGTATCAACATACAGACAGGTAAGTACGTACGGTAATCCTTTAAGGGTCGTATTACGAAAATTGTTTTGTTATTGGTTTTTTTTGTTTTTGTATTTGATTGCTTCTTCCCCCAGAACAGGGCAATCGGATATCTCCGCTTTATGAAATCCAATTTCGATGATTCTTTTTTATTTGAAATAACGAAGTTTATGGTGGTTTAATAAAAAATCTGATGATTATCATCGGAGTGTTGATTAGAATAATTCCTGAATATGCTGTTAATTGTAAAAAAATAGTTTTTTAATTGTTGCAAAAAAATTGTAATAAATAAAAAATTTATAAAAATATATTTAAAAAAATTATGCAATGAATTAAGAACCTACACTCTTTTTTTAAAGTCAATTAGTCACACCCACAAAAAAAACTGTTTCCTCCCTGGATTATCATAAAAAGTAAGAATTAAAAATACAAAATATATATAAAAAATAAGACATAGCAGGCAGTTAGACATGGCAGTTATAAGTTTTATGCTGCAAAAATATTTGGTCTAGTGTCATTATCCAGGGAGGTAACTGTCGACTACGTTTGTATGGAGAGAGCGCCAGTACCCTTTCTTCTTAACAAAATGTTAGACTGCAACATAAAAAAACCGACCAAGTTCGAGTTGGACTCGCGTACGAAAGGTTTCGTACCACGTTGTATGGGAGCCCCGCTTTATCTTTTTTTTCGTTTTTAGTATTTGTTGTTATAGCAGCCATAGAAATAGATACATTTAAAATTTGTGTGAAAACTTTCTGTGAAAATTTCAACTCTCTAGCCATCATTGTTCACGAGAACCCTGATGACAGACAGACGGACGGAAGGACGGACGGACAGACAGACAGTGGAGTCATAGTAATAAGGTCCTGTTTTTACCCTTTAGGTGCAGAACTCTAAAAAGCTTTTGTATTCGCATAAAGGATAACAGTCGATAATTATCAATACCTGTTAAATACTTCTGTAAATTATTGTAATTTCATTACCTTTTGTGAATTGATGCAATAAAACTGAAATAAAATTAAATTCTCGCATATTTTGATATTTGAGCTCTCTGAGTTATTTAGTAAATTCACACGTTCCGAGCGGAGTTTTTCATATTCAAGAAATTAATAACGCTTTTTATCACAGTTGCTCATAAAGTGGATCTCCCGATCCCGTGGGAATATTGAAATATAAAATAACCTTCCTCAATAAATGGACTATAAAAATAAAATATTTTTTTCAATTGGTATCAGTAGTTCCTGAGATTAGCGCGTTCAAACAAACAAACTCTTTAACTTTATAACATTAGTATAGATATCTATACTGCACAATGACGATATTGTTCTAACGTCAGGATATTAAAATGCCAAAATTACTAAATAAACCAAAACGCATTATGCCCTTAGTAGCAAAACGTTTTGCTTTTTATTAATAGAAAATCGTCTAGATTTAATATGATACTTAGGAATCAATGTTGAAAACCAATTTCAATGAAATTAAAATGGTATTAAATAAAAATAGTCATCTTAATTGGTTCATAAACAAAAAGTTACTATAACGTAATAAAATATGGGTACCTACAGTTGTTTTGAAAATCATTTCGTTTTTGAAGTTGGTGAAAAAAAAACAAATTCATGCGATAAATATAATATTAGTATTCATATTCATGAAATTTTACCAACTTTTATGTATGTCAAATAAAAGATTTGTGTGTTGTTACTGTGCCAAATAAAATTAAAAAGATAAATGTGTGCCGTCGGCAGCGTCGTCGGTTGGACGCGGTCGATGCAGACTCCGACGGCAACGGCAACTTTACGCGTGAGCGCGGGTGGGTAGGCTGTAGAGAGGCGCGGGCGGGGTGGTTCGTAGAGCCCTCGTAGCACCTCGTTGCTCGTAGCCGCCCAACACTCCAATCAATAGGGCGGGCGGCTTGCTTTGTATTCTACCGAGGCTCAATACCGAATGATACGTCATCACAATATAGGCCATTAGATAGATACCTTATCTTATTAACCTTATCTCGCCATCGATTATATTCAATAACAAGCAAACACGTACTTCCAAACAAATCTAAATTGTGGAGAACTAGCTGCGACTCGCGGTTACACCCGAGTTAGGCCCCATCCCGCGGGAATTTCAGGATCGAAAGTATCAATTGTCCTTCTAAATACCGTAAACTACCACTCTGCCAATTTTTAAATCGATACAGTCGTTTGATAATAAACAAACTTTTGGATTCATAATATTAGTTCGTATATGAATTTTAATCGAGAAAAATAATTACCTAAATACTTAAGGTAAGTACTTTCTTTGGCAAAAACCCCTTTGTGGGACTCATCCTTCTCCAAAATCTTCCTTCTGAAGCAATCTTCTTCATCAAGAATCTTTCTTTTAACTTATTATTAACTAGCAGCACTCCGCGATTTTAAAAGCGTAACTCCCGATCCCGTGAAAATATCGGGATAAAAAGTAGCTTATGATACTTTCAATGAATCAGTGTATCCTCATAGCAAGTTTCATCAAAATCGGGCTGATAGTTTTGAAGCCTTTTCAATTCCTAAAAAATAATCTTTGTATGTGAAATTAAGGGTCCTACTATCTATCATCGATTTTTAAACTTCTGGCCTAGATAAAAGCTCAATTCGCCATAGGTCTTAATCTACACTTCCTCCTTCTAGCGCTTCCTTGGTCGTTTTTATAGGGACTTTGAAAGTCCAACTGGAAATATTGCAGGACATATTGCAGGACATTCCACACATCGCCATCTAGCCCCAAGCTAAGTAACTACACTTATATTATGGGTGCTAGACAACTGATATACTACTTATATACTTTTCTTTTGTGAATATATACTTAAAATACATAGACACAATCAGACCACAGACAAATATCTAAGCATAAATACTTGTCTGAGGCGGGAATCGAACCCGCAACCCTGTGTTTGGCATTGTGCCAACTAGGTCGTCAAATCATATGTTTACTTTTATTTATCTATATATATAAAATTCTAAGTCCTGACTGTTCTATAGAGACATGAAATTTGAAGGGCATATTTTTAATAATTTTAATCAATATTTATAATTTTTTAATATAAGTAATATTTCTTCTCGTATGGTGATGTGGCTCACCTATTATTATAGTTTTCAGATCACCTTAAGGCCTCTAACTTGACCTAACGACTGCTATTAGAGGTAGCAACCGGGACCAACGGCTTAACGTGCCTTCCGAAGCACGGAGGGGCTCACGGAAACACATTTTTGCCACACTACTAATTGACCACCCATCGAAGTAATGGCCGCGCCAGGCGTCGCTTAACCCGCACGATCGTAAACGATCAGCGAACGTCGCTTAGCTGTGGGCCTCAAGTTATCCACTAAGAAAGGGTTTTTCGAAATTCCACTATTAAGGGCAGGTGCTAATAAAGCCACCAAAATCGACCTTTGTTTTAAGCAACTCTAAGTAATCAAATACTCTTTTTTGTTATTTGGATATAACTGGATATTGTAGTTTAATAACCATATTTTTGTTTATTGTGGTTGAAAACATGATATGAACAACTTCGTTCGATAAAAAAAATCTTAGAAAACAGAGAATTATTAGATATGTTTTGCATATCGATCAAATATAACAGTTAGCACGCAGCACGCTACGTTTTTGAGAGCGGGGGCTAAGATAATGTGAATACCTACACACAGTACTGGAAGAGCGCCTTAAGAAGATGAAAATTAAAATTTGATTGTTCAACTTCCCGTATGTGGTATTGATGTAGCTTGGTTGAATTCATTCGGGTAAAACTCCGTATACAAATAAACTTAAACCCCACACCGTATTGGTATCTGGATAATGAACAAATACTTTTAAATTTTTACTGGGATTGTCTAAATACTCCGAATGAATATAATACTCGAATTTGTTACGATTGTTTTATGTCTGGGAATGAATGGCTGACCAACTGCACTTTTCAGATAGTTTCTCTTTTGAATTACACATTGTAAAATAAATCTAATTCATGTATACATACTTTATCTAAGGATATATACGGACTTATAATTTTATGTATGTATAGGGTACCTGAGGGTAATAATAAATAAGCAAAAACTACTTAAAAACAGGTCATTAGATCAATCTTAGTTTTTTTTGCTTTTAGTTATGGCTTCGCACGGCTTGTGCATTTAGCCAGTATCAAGTTATATTTTGCATCAAATTATGAACCGATTTTTCATAAATCGGGCCTAAAGTGTTTCAAAATAGTCAAAGACGTCATAGTCCGTCAAGTCAGGGGCTATAGTAAAGCGGTGGCAAGTTTACCATAACCTTAATAGGAGATTTGGAGGCAACGAGAAAACTTCACTGATTTGTACTTTCACTACCCTTGGGCACTTTTACAGAACTAAATTAAATAACATTTCACCAATTCAACTCGGGTTACAACTAAGTTTCATGAAAATAAAACTGCAGCACGACATGTTGTTAACTCGTTCCCGCCAAAAAACCAGATAGCCATTATAACGTAGGCATTAAGGACGCATTTACGTTTTGACGCACCTGAAGTATCTAGACTGACTTTTGATTCAAAATGGTCGTTACTTTATACATCGAAGTGAGACAAAGTCAAATAAAGTCAACCATTTTTTCTATGAAAATAAGCTTTACACGAATTAGCAAAACATTGTGGAAGATTGATGATCTATTTTTGTGGTTTATGGAGTATTTGTGAATATTTTTGTGGTATCTTTTCTATATTAATTAATGTTTAATATTTCTATTTTATTGAAGTATATTTTTTATTAATTGACATCTTCTAATTATTGAGATCTCTTTACCGAGAGTCGGCCTATTTTCATAGTTTTTACGGGAAGAGGCTACGAAAAACTATTTGTTTTTGTACTATACGTATATTATTTAAAAAATTATATCATCTACAGATGAGCGATGTTTGATTCATTTGGTATCTTTAAAAGATGTAAATCTTTGACGGATAAACCGGAAAATGAACCGGAACCCAGCTATACTTTGCTTACATTTTGACACTTACACGTAAATGCGTCCTTAAATGAGAAAAGATTATTGAAAATTCAACGCAGACGAAGTCGCAGGTGAAAGTTATTGTTACATTTATGCAATACCTGAACAAGCCGCATTCCAGATTCAGAAAATTTATAAACATAGCTTTCAGTTTGTATATAAGTGTGACTCTACTTAGCGGAAACACACTATTCGTTTGTTATAGGACTTTCCATCTATACATATAAAATGCTTTGTCCTGAACTACTGACTGACTGACTGACGGATCAACGCACAGCCTAAACCACTGATCGTAGAGACTTGGAACTTGGAGGGTGTGTTATTTATGTGACGTAAGCATCGGATAAGAAAGGATTTTCCAAAATTCTACCCCTAAGGGGGTGAAAAGGAGGGGCAAAGTTTGTATGGGCTAAAGTGATTCCTTGGTCCAATCTTCTTCAAATTTTGCATAAACATTCTTTAAAAGAATTGACGGAAGACTTATTTCGTATTTTTTTGAAATTCATCCCCTAACTGGGTTGAAAAGGGGTAGAAAGTTATTTTGGGGGTGGTTGGTTAAAAGTACAATTTTCGCCGTCTACGCGGACGAAGTCGCGGGCAAAAGCTAGTGAATCTATATAATTATTAGCTACGCAACGGGCTATCAATAGCGACAAAAACGATTGTAAATTAACTATCTGTTCCGGTAAACGTTGTTTTGCCATTTCCAAAAGAATATGTATAGAGGGAAGAGAGCGGTGTTGGCTTACTTGTAGAAACCTCGACTTTCATTCTGAAGGTCGCGGTTTCGAATTCCGGCCAGCTGTGCACCAATAGATTTTTCATAAGAAAAAAATTATGTGCGCTATTTGACATTGCTCTTACGGTGAAGGAAAACATCGTGATGAAACCCGCGGCTTAGTTGACTCCAGAAGTATTGACAAGTTCTTTCGTCTGGACGTGGTCGGCTAAGCTGAGAGGATAGTAGGTGCTGGGCAAGCCTACTCCATCCTCACGTAAAAAGGACCCAATTAAAAAGGTTCTAATTGCGGAA
The DNA here is from genome assembly GCA_951213275.1 of Idaea straminata. Lineage (NCBI taxonomy): Eukaryota > Metazoa > Arthropoda > Insecta > Lepidoptera > Geometridae > Idaea > Idaea straminata. The sequence continues at coordinate 15,949,883 of OX577845.1, read as the reverse complement.
AACAGCCCGTATACGTACAAGTATATAGAGGGAAAAAAATAGAAAAGTGTTCGATTCTCAGACCTAAAGAATATACTTACACAAGAAATTTCATACAAATCGGTTCAGCTGTTTAGGTGGAGGCAACTAATACCCCGAGAGTTTTAAACTTTATGTAACTAATTTTATATACATAAGGAGGGAAGGGCAAAATGCAAAATTTCATATGTTATGTAAAGTTTATAATCAGGCAAAAACTGTAGAACTCACTGTACGCTCTAAAATTGTTATTTTAGAATGTTTTGAACACAAGCGGGGATTTTGTGGTCATGCTTCAGTTTGAGTTTAAAGTTGAAAACAATAGGTATGCATTAGTATGCAACTTTAGAACTCTACGTTCGTCGGGTCCGCGTTTATGTTGCCAACTGTACCAACTATCGTATTTATTAAATTAAGGAACTAATTTATGCCCCACAGTTTTACGTAGTGTTATGCCAATGATATTTTATATTATTGGAACTGTTTTATGTAAGACTAGTTATCACCCGCGACTTAATCCGCGTAGGTTTTGAATTTTTCAACAAAGTCCTTTCTTGTCGGATGCCTGCGTCATACAAAGAAGACACCCTCCAAATTTCAGATCTCTACGATCAGCGGTTTAGGCTGTGCGTTGATCCGTCTGTCATTCATGACAAAGCATTTTATTTGTAAAATTTGCATAAATACCAAGAATAATTGTATAACTGAAAAATAAAATTATGAAATGAAAACTAAAATGGTAGCTGAAAAAATATTTGGGTTAGAAGCTTTATGACTACATCTCTATATGACGAGATAGCAGGTACGACTAGATCGCTATAAGACTAAATCTCGATATGACTACATCACGTAAAAGTTAACATTGCTTTTGGACTAATTCGCCTTAAGACTAGATAGCGTAACGACTAGGTTGAGCAAGATTCGGCTAATTTCGCACCATCTCGCTTCTCATTTATTTCTATTCGAGCCGACAGGGACCGACGATCAGGAACCTTGTACAAGTTCCCTTAACGAAAACATTTGTAGGCCGTTTTTTTATTCATTCGACGTTATCATACCCTCCGTGGTTGACTGCCGCCGCAGGCTATCCACGCCGCAGCCAATTTATGTCTGTTTTTAATTATTGTACTTCTGGCTAGTTACTGGTCAGTCAAGTGTGAGTTGTTAATCTGGTAAATTGAAAATTAGGTAAACTGCTATGAAACCAACGCGCGGTTGTTTCGAATTTTAATTTGCAATCATTGTTTTATTATGGCAAATGATACAATGTTGAATTGAACGAATCGATGGAAGTAACAGTATTTATATACAAAATCAAAGGCAAAATTCTTTTTTCTACGTATTAAGCATCAAACTTAGGATGCTTAATAGGTACAAAGATCACATGGACACGTCTTAAAAAATAAGTTAGGATGTGTGCCTTCGGAACGCACCCACCAATGAAAAGAAGGCACAAGAAACTAATGATACTTAGAAACTTTCATAGTACGATCTCTCCTAGATTAAAGAGTTTTTTGTGTGGGAAATGGCTTAATAACCTAAGTAAAGTTTAAAAAAATTAATTCAAATGATCCCAGCCATTTTTATTGAAAGTCGTTGTCCGCAAGTCTTGCGTTTGTTGAGCGCGAGCGTACATTGCGTTCCACGCGCGTCGAAAGCACATAAAAAACGTGGTATGCAAAAGTTTCACCCGATTCCGTGGAATAACCGGTGTTTTACTTAAAAAAGCCTTTTAAAAACAATCCAAAAATGGTTCTTTGTATTTTCATCTGGTGATTCCATCGAATAAACAGTTAATGTTCGTTTTCAGTAACATAAAATATCTAATAATGCCTACCAACATTACCAAAAAATAGACAATTCTCGTAAAATAGAATGATCCAATTTTATTTTTATTCTCTTTGTTTTTACTGATGTACCATTTTCTGATGGTACTTAATGTGTTTGAAATAGTATATTGTTTTCGATGATTTTGTATCTTTTTATTATTTTCAAAAATACATACTTACCTACTTAATTGGAATATTAAAGAAATATAGTCACTGAATACTACTTATTATAATAAATATTTTTGGATTTGCCAATGTCGCGTATGTGTGAATAAGAACTAAGTGACAATTTGGTGCATAATGACCAGTACATTAATACCACTGCAAAACGAAAGGGAGCCGAAAACGCTGGCAGCATGTCATGTTAAATGACAATGCTAATTCGCCAAAAAGTTCAAAGCTTTGCCCTTGTCCTGACATAGACGACACAGAGCCCAAAACACCGGGTTTAGGGACTCAAAACTGAACTTATAAGAAAGAAAAAACCACAAATTCTGTAACTGGTAGCAAATTAAAAAAAAACAAGTCTATGGATCTTAGAATAATAGGGAAAACTACTTTTAGTTTATTTGGGGGCAGAGTAGTGCCCCCGCCAAGTCGAATTTGTAAATCACCTAGGTTAAATATAAAGGTCAATATTATTATTATTTGACTGTAATGTTATTAAACTAGTTTTCTAAAATACTAGCTGTACCTCACGGGTACAGCTAGTATTTTAGAAACCTGATTTTGTACACCACCACGATCTTCTTCAAAAGTAAAACTATTTGACGAGTGACCCAGTTGGCACAATGGTCACCATGCAGGTCTGCCAAACGGTTGCGGCTTCGATTGGGCCTCACACAAGTATTTATGCTTAGATATTTGTCTGTGGTCTGGTTTTAACTATGTAATAAATGAATATATTTACAAAAGAGAAGTATTTAAGTAGTATATCCGTTGTCTAGCACGTTTGGAGGTACGAAGTGGTATGTACCTCCAAAGGGAAGAACTTCCACCGGGCAGGTGCTATACCCGGTAGGCCGCGGCCCAACGATGTTTCGTTGGAACTTGTATATGAGCTTATCTTCAGATAAACTTCGCTTACGCGATCTAGGATCTCCGATCGGCTTAGTGGCGCTATCTGTTGGTGGCGATGTGAAGTGTCGCCACATCCCATAACACAATCTGGTTGGGGCTAGATGGCGATGTGTGGAATGTCCAGCAAAATTTTTATATATATATTCAACAGTGCAAACTCATGTTTGCAATATCATCATAGGCATTAATTCAGTATTATTAAATAACAAATGTAAATCTATACTAATATTATAAAGCTGAAGAGTTTGTTTGTAAGAACGCGTTAATCTCAGGAACTACTGGTTCGAATTGAAATAATATTTTGTGTTGGATAGTCCATTTATCGAGGAAGGCTATAGGCTATTTTATATTTCGATATTCCCACGGGATCGGGAGTTACGAAACTATTGAATAAATAATTAAACATTTGTTGGAAAAAGGTTTCAGAGAGTATTATAGTGAGCATTGTTGGTTGTAAGCGCGGCCATCGATTATCCGTCAGCATGTTGTTTTATGTTAGGTGGTGGTGCGGGTCGTGGGCCGCGTGACCCCACGGGGCGGGGTGGGGACTCTCTCTCGCGGTGGGGCGTGGCCCAAGAACCTTGCTAAGACGACGACCGAAGGGCCTTACATTACTCTCCTTGATAACCAACCTACCTATAGGTACCTAGACGACTGATACTCAGCCCTAAGCCGAGGGTGCGTTCATATGTCTGTGCGTGAAAACTCTTTGTATTTGTTAACTAATCGATAAATTCGCCTATGAATATACTCTTTTTATCTTTATATATGTATAAAAATCAATGCCACTATTCGTTGTAATTTTATAACTCAAGAACGGGCTCAGCTATCCAAACCAAATGTTTAAGCTTTGTTCGGACTATTCAGTTTATGGTTTATGTTAAGTTTGCACTCGTTTGAGCGGTTAGTCATTTATCACATTTTTTTTGTAACAAATGATTTAAATAAATGGCGGATCATTTTGTTAATAGGGATTGTGCTGTCAATTTTTATTTATTATTTCACTCTGTACGTAGCGAAGCACGTTCCAGGCCACTATTTATTAATTAAAATTAAAACGTCACTAGAAAAAACGAAATATGACGTAATGAAAACGTCATAATATGTAACGGATATTGCTTATCTGACCTCATGGAGTGAATAAATATGAGAATTAGGATTATGTATGGCCGAAGAAATAAAATGTGTGTGTTACATAGTGTAGATATATATATATGTTAAAGCCACAGATACATAGACACGGGTACCTATATTATTTAGTTACACAAGTTAAGGTGAGCCTTAATTAAAAACTAAATACTTCGTCAAAATGGGCCAAATTACTTTAAAACTGGTCATTAGAAAACTATTAGCTATATTTTAAATCAGAAAAACAAATCAATTGTTCATTTTCTTGTTGTTTTGTCTGTTTATTGGTCGTGGTCCGATCGCCGGGATCGCCAATCGAATCACGGGCAAATCAAACTGTCCGCAGTTCTATCAATCGAACCACGTGCAAATCAAACTGTTCGCAGTTCTATCAATCGAACCACGTGCAAATCAAACTGTCCGCAATTCTATCATTCGAACCATCGTTATGTACTGGCTGTGGTTCTATCAATCGGACTATCCTTAAGGCCCTCTTCCTGTACCGTGTGTAGGTATTTTAACATTACCTCAGCCTCCGCGCACAAAGACGTAGCGTGAAAGTGAGCCGCGCGCAACGACTCGCGTACGCGATCAAGCTACGCCACAGTGTAGGTGTAAACAGTGGGCACGCCACAGTGTAGGTAGGTGTCAACAGTAGGTTTTCGTTATCTAATTGGGCCCGATACGTAAAATAATAAAACTAATGTGTAGCTGTAATAATGTACCTAATATTTTTATTGGAACGAAGTTCCCTATCGCGGGTTGACGCGGGGACCTAGCCGAGAAAAAAATGTTACGCATTACAAAACCGTGAAACAAAAAACCGAAAAGAAACTAATCTTCTACATATTACAAATATACACACACATAGATTAAAAGAAAAATAAAAAAATGGTTGTCTGCAAAGTCGGTTTACGGCATTCATTTAGGATAACACTACGTATAGACAAGTTACGTTCCATTTTATAACGGCGGGAGCCTGCGCGGGTGGGAGCGCGCCATGACCAAGCCATCCGCTACTTCAGAAATGACACTACCTTTTATACCTACAAAATTTCATTAGAGTTAAACACGTAGATGTAGAGGCTTTTTACAATAACAAGTTTATGAACAAGGTATTATAATATACTTATTTATTATAAATACGAAAGTTTGTGTGTGTGTGTGTGTCTAGTGTGTTTGTTTGTTACTTCTTTACGTACAAAATTAAACCGATTGTGATGTTTGGCATTGGGGCTAGCTAGTTTAAGGGGTAAAAGTAATTAAACACTGAGTTAAGACTTACCTATTATTTAAGGGTTTTTAGGGTTCTGTAATACCTATAATACCTACTACCTAATATACTGCAAAATAAAGGAACTTTTTTTTACAAATTATAAATATATGTGTACGGAACCCTCGCTCCGTGCGCGAGTTCGCAAAAAAAGCGGTCAAGTGCGAACTTGACCGGTTTTTTGCTTGCCACACGTCTATCAGTTATCTAAGGCAAATTCAGTTATATTAAATACTTATCTTTTAATTTGACTTTTATTCATATTTTCTACGGTTGTCGTATGGTGATATTTGTTTGTAATGTTAAATATAATTTAGGTAGTACATAACGTTGTGTTTTTTTTAAGTTTTTTAAGTTTGCTTCCGCTGTAAGTAATTTTTTGTAACGTTTCCATATATTTTTATTCAAAATGAGAAGGCCCTTATCCTCTACGAACTAGCAACCGACTATGTCGTCTAGTCTTATTTCAGCTCAGATGGACGGAATGAGGCAATGTACGGCGCTGACCTCTCTTGTAATTTATCTCAATGGTTTACGGACGATAATTTTACGTGATAACATCATAAAAAAACGATAAAAAAATTGAGTTTTTTTCCTAATTTTTTTCTATTAAAATATTTTTTTCATTTATAGTTTGCTTAGACTGACTGGAGCACTCGCTCACTCAATCGCGTCTAGTCACCATAACACAAGCCTAGCTGCTTAGACTGGAGCAACAATACAATATACAAACTTGTTACTAACCTTACCTCTTTATAATATTAGTATCGATGATATGCGCTCACTCAATCGGGTCTAGTCACCATAACACAAGCCTAGCTGCTTAGACTAGAGCAACAATACAATATACAAACTTGTTCCTAACCTTACCTATTTATAATATTAGTATAGATTATTTGCGCTCACTCAATCACGTCTAGTCACCATAACACAAGCCTAGCTGCTTAGACTGGAGCAACAATACAATATACAAACTTGTTACTAACCTTACCTCTTTATAATATTAGTATCGATGATATGCGCTCACTCAATCGGGTCTAGTCACCATAACACAAGCCTAGCTGCTTAGACTAGAGCAACAATACAATATACAAACTTGTTCCTAACCTTACCTATTTATAATATTAGTATAGATTATTTGCGCTCACTCAATCACGTCTAGTCACCATAACACAAGCCTAGCTGCTTAGACTGGAGCAACAATACAATGTACAAACTTGTTACTAACCTTACCTCTTTATAATATTAGTATAGATTATTTGCGCTCCCTCAATCGGGTCTAGTCACCATAACACAAGCCTAGCTGCTTAGACTGGAGCAACAATACAATATACAAACTTGTTCCTAACCTTACCTCTTTATAATATTAGTATGATTATTTGCGCTCACTCAATCACGTCTAGTCACCATAACACAAGCCTAGCTGCTTAGACTAGAGCAACAATACAATGTACAAACTTGTTACTAACCTTACCTCTTTATAATATTAGTATCGATGATATGCGCTCACTCAATCGGGTCTAGTCACCATAACACAAGCCTAGCTGCTTAGACTGGAGCAACAATACAATATACAAACTTGTTCCTAACCTTACCTCTTTATAATATTAGTATGATTATTTGCGCTCACTCAATCGGGTCTAGTCACCATAACACAAGCCTAGCTGCTTAGACTGGAGCAACAATACAATATACAAACTTGTTACTAACCTTACCTCTTTATAATATTAGTATAGATTATTTGCGCTCACTCAATCGCGTCTAGTCACCATAACACAAGCCTAGCTGCTTAGACTGGAGCAACAATACAATATACAAACTTGTTACTAACCTTACCTCTTTATAATATTAGTATAGATTATTTGCGCTCCCTCAATTGCGTCTAGTCACCATAACACAAGCCTAGCTGCTTAGACTGGAGCAACAATACAATATACAAACTTGTTACTAACCTTACCTCTTTATAATATTAGTATAGATTATTTGCGCTCACTCAATCGCGTCTAGTCACCATAACACAAGCCTAGCTGCTTAGACTGGAGCAACAATACAATATACAAACTTGTTACTAACCTTACCTCTTTATAATATTAGTATCGATGATATGCGCTCACTCAATCGGGTCTAGTCACCATAACACAAGCCTAGCTGCTTAGACTGGAGCAACAATACAATATACAAACTTGTTCCTAACCTTACCTATTTATAATATTAGTATAGATTATTTGCGCTCACTCAATCACGTCTAGTCACCATAACACAAGCCTAGCTGCTTAGACTGGAGCAACAATACAATATACAAACTTGTTACTAACCTTACCTCTTTATAATATTAGTATCGATGATATGCGCTCACTCAATCGGGTCTAGTCACCATAACACAAGCCTAGCTGCTTAGACTGGAGCAACAATACAATATACAAACTTGTTCCTAACCTTACCTATTTATAATATTAGTATAGATTATTTGCGCTCACTCAATCACGTCTAGTCACCATAACTCAAGCCTAGCTGCTTAGACTGGAGCAACAATACAATATACAAACTTGTTACTAACCTTACCTCTTTATAATATTAGTACCCATAGATTATTTGCGCTCATTCAATCGCGTCTAGTCACCATTATACAAGCCTAGCTGCTTAGACTGGAGCAACAATACAATGTACAAACTTGTTACTAACCTTACCTCTTTATAATATTAGTATATATTATTTGCGGGCAAGTACGTTTGTAAATTATTATTTGCGGAAAAAAGTTTGTCATCCCTGCAAATGCAAGGTTTCGCGTGGGGTTCGCTCGAACGCAGCGTGCCGGCAAAAGTGGCATAGGTCTTACCTCGACGAGGCCCTGAGGCCGACTGCGAGGAACTGACGCGTGCTAACTATTATATTTGATCGATTTGCAAAACATTTTGTACATTTTAGCATTATTATCCAAAAATATAGTTCCTAGAGGTCAAAACCTATCATTTGATTCAATTTTTAGAAACATACGTTAACAATTTTTGAATAAAAACCGATAAACGATCTAAAAATTCTCTGTTTTCTAACATTTTTTTTATCGAACTAAGTTGTTCATATCATGTTTTCAACCCAAATAAACAAAAATATGGTTTTTAAACTACAATATCTACTTATATCAAAATAACAAAAAAAGAGTATTTGATTACTTAAAGTTGCTTAACACAAAGGTCGATTTGCGAACACATGGTCTTAAAATAATATCAAATTGTATTAGTAATTGTAATTGTATTAGTAGTATTAGTAGCAAATGAATAATAATAAATACTGGAAGAGATAGATAGATAGATAAACTCTTTATTGTACCACATTAAACCTTAATTCTAACATAAACTCCTGTTACAAAAACCAAAATTAAACCTAACAATATGGCACAATGGGCGGCCTTATCGCTAAAAGCGATCTCTTCCAGGCAACCTTAGGATGGACAAGAATTAAAGAAGGGGAAGAGTAGGACCAAGACACTACTTTTCATTTTTTTTTGCTTTTAATTATGGCTTCGCACGGCTTGTGCATTTAGCCAGTGTCAAGTTATATTTTGCATCAAATAATGACCCGATTTTTCATAAATCGAGCCTAAAGTGTTTCAAAACAGTCAAAGTCATCATAGTCCGTCAAGTCAGCCCAGGGGCTATAGTAAAGCGGTGGCAAGTTTACCATAACCTTAATAGGAGATTTGGAGGCAACGAGAAAACTTCATGTTTGACACTGATTTGTACTTTCACTACACTTGTGCACTTTCACAGAACTAAATTGAATAACATTCAACCAGAATTATACAATTCCACTCGGGTTACAACTAAGTTTCATGAAAATAAAACTCCAGCACGACATGTTGTTAACTCGTTCCCGCCAAAACTCCACTACTTTTCATTATGGATTATGTATAACCAAGGAAAACAAAAGACGATCGAAAAATAAACAATTAAAGATCGATAAAACAGCGACAAATGGCAAGTCACTAATATCAAATTTATTAAAAAAAACTTTAGAGGTGTCAAGTTCCTTTCGATTAATTACTGAAAAATTTGTGATAAAATTTAATATTTTTTTTTATTAATTTTTATTTTATTATTATAATGTATTAGTAAACTGGCTTGCTTTCTATGAGAGAGAGATAGAGAGAGAGAAACACGCGCACGCCGCACGGCTTACAACTATAGCAAAAAGTGTCGTTACAACTTGACGACCCAGTTGGCACAATGGTCACCATGCCGGGCTGCCAAACACAGGGTTGCGGGTTCGATTCCCGCCTCAGACAAGTATTTATGCTTAGATATTTGTCTGTGGTCTGGTTGTTTCTATGTATTATAAGTATATATTTACAAAATAAAAGTATATAAGTAGTATATCCGTTGTCTAGCACTCATAACACAAATCTAGTTACTTTGCTTGGGGCTAGGGGGCGATGTGTGGAATGTTCTGCAATATTTATTATTTAACTTTCTTTCGCAACACGCCATAACTTTTTTAGTGGCACATATTACGCGCATTTATCTTATTTGTTCAATTCAATTCCTATCAATGGTAATGTTTTCCTACCTACGAAATTGAATATTGCATGAACGTATTTACATGTAATCTATACATCTATACATATAATAAATCTGTAGACATCAAAAAATCTGTAATTGTAAGATATCCAGAAAAAAAATACACAGGTCGTCTTAAAATCGTTAGCTGATCACGATAGGGTAGTTTTTAGAATTTTTGTCTGTTTGTTTGTCTGTTTGTCTGTTTGTTTGAACCAGGTAATCTTATAAACTACAGAACAGATTTTAACGAGGTCCACATGAATATGTTCAGAAAATATCAGATTAACATTTAGGGTATATTTCAATTTAACTTTAATACATTAATTATGAAATTTGATGAAAAAACATTAAAAAAATGTGAAATCAAAATATTTTTCCGTGGTAAAACTTAATCGAACGTCAGAAGGAAACAGTACCCTTAGCACGACTTTTTTACGTATTCGATCTAACATACTATATTGAGTATTTACTATGAAACTTCCTAAAAATCAACTTACTAGGTACACCCGTCTCTGAGAATTTCGGTAGTGAAACACTGACAGACAGACGGACAAAAGAGTGATCTTATAAGGGTTTCTATTTTTCGAGTACTTCAAAAAGTCATGGTAGGAATACAGTACATGCCTCCGCTCAAGATGACAGCTGTCATGAAACCAAATAGTTTGCATTTAATACTACCTACGTCAAACTGAAAATGAGGTTAGTACAAAGAGATACTACTACATAATGTTACCGATCTCCTTTACCGAAGACCTCTTCGATGTTACATTTCTATCGCGCTTATTTCCTGCTTATCTCTAATGAAATAGATTGAATTATGAGTTCAAGTCCCGGAAACCTTAGAAAATAATAACAAGAAAGAATTTTCCAAATCGGTCCAAGCTTTTACGAGTATTGAGAATTGAGAACCTCCTCCTTCTTTGAAGTCGGTTAAAAAATAGATATTTGTAAAAATCAATTTTGTTTTCCCGAAAATTACGTAGCCCTGCCAGCTACCTCATAAAAGAATTGGACAATTTGGTCAAGAATTCTGAAAATTGCAAAAGGGGTCCTGCCATTCAGTATGGGAGTGTGGTATATTATGTGTTATGTTTTTTGCGCTGTGACATCTTAGCTCCCGAACGGGTGAACCGATTTTATTTTAGTTTTTTTTTGTTTGAAAAGTGAATTAGTCGAGAGTGTTTTTAGCTATGTTTGATCGAAATCGGGGTTTGAGGGTTATGAGGGATAAAAATCAGGATTAAAAACCGAATGTGAGTGAGTAGATAGGCTCGAGTGGTATCAAATGTAAGTGCATGATTTGTACGTTACAAATAGCTATGTTTTATCGAAATCCGTTTAGCCATCTGAAAGTTATGGGGGATAAAAGTCAAGATTAACAACCGAATGTAAGTAGATATGCCCGAGTGGGGTATCAAATGAAAGGGCATGACTTGCAAATTACAAATAGCTAATTAAAAAGTCCCTCCCTACAAGAAGGATGAAATAAAATTTTAAAAACCCCCGACACAAAATAACAAAAATAGTATGAACGTAAAAAGCCTAAAAAAACAAAAAACTATGAATAAACCCCTACAACAAGAAAAAAATAACCCCGTAATGATGACCCTACGGAAGTAGGTAGTACATCTGAATTTTTTTGATTAAATATTGTCGTGTCGGGGGCCGATTTTTACCTATAAAACACCTTCATAAAATGATAATATTAAAATTTCAACGAAAAAGTAAGTATTAAGAATTACAAGTGAAACTACTTAAAAACTAAATACTTACACAACTTAACTATCCAAATGCTGTCCAAATAAATGCTTAAACAAAAATTTCAACGACGACTCTTACATTATATTAAATTGACTCTAAAATAAGAGCGGTTACCGACGCGACAATATTTAATCAAAAAAATTCAGATGTACCTACTTACGTAAGGTCATAATTTCGGGGTTATTTTTTTTCTTTTTGTAGGGTTTTATTCATAGTTTTTTTTGCTTTTTTTAGGCTTTTTACGTTCATATTATTTTTATTATCTGTCTGGGGTTTTTTTAATTTTTAATTTTTCTTTAATTATTACATTTACGAGACGCTTTAGAAGTTGGACGTCCTTTTGTAGTTGGCATAAAGGATTTGTCATAATTGGTTTCGGCATAATAACCCTAGGCATAACATAATTTTACACAATTATTTTTGGCATTAAGTCACCGCGCTCTTTGGAAAATCATGGAACATCACGTTTCTTCAAAAACCCTGTCTCCAAGACGTTTTAAGGGTTTGGTGTTATTTATTATTTGTTTTTTTTTTCGATGTCCTCTATCGATAGGTATGAGACTCAAAGGGCACCGTGCACTTTTGTAAAATCATAGGACATCACATTCCTTCAAATACCCCGATTCCGAGACGCTTTAAATGTTTGGTGTGAAAGTGTTTTTTGTTCAACGTAATGCCTGCTGTCAATATGTAAGGATTTCAATGTGGATCGCGTTATTTTAAGTATGTGTATCTGTTCTGTCCAATGGCCATTCTTATTAATAATTATTAATATTTAAAAATAAAAATAATACAAAATATTATTTGCACGAAAATAGATTGTTATTTGCATGATGTTGGTGCTAAAAATACTATTATCTCATAAATTATGAATGGAAGAATATTAATTCAGGGACAAAAGTAGTTAATTTTTAATTTTTTCTTTAATTTATAAAAAACCAAATATAACTAGGAAGACAAAGTATGTTGAAAGTTTTGTGTGAATAGGACTTAGACTTAGTTTTAGCTTATTATATTGTTGTGTATTATGCTTTATTTGTGTGAAATAATTAAAAAAAATATTACTAACACATAAGTGCCTTCGCCAAATCAATTAAAAAATATAGTTTAAAAACAATATAACTACCTATTTTGTTATTATACCTTACACCGAACGATAAATAGTATCTATGCGGGAAAATGCTAGGTATTCTAAATATACCAAAACCACATCGCGAACGAAGTCGCGGGCAACAGCTAGTCCATAATATATCCTGTGATAATACGTCTATCCATGGAATATTGCAGCATGTGTAGTAGCTACCAAAACAACATAGCTATTGTCATTGAGCTGTGTATACCTAGTCGTTATAGGTATCTACAAATAATATCGTCAGTTTCTCTATTCACTGAATATGGTTGGATTTGCAACATAATAGGGGCAGTTAATTGAATTGAATCTAATTAGGTTAGTTGAATCGACTGCTTAATCAAGGCTTAGTCTAACCGATTTATACATATATGTTGGAGAATAAAGTGCTTCCTTGTGAATAGAACCTAAATCTCTAGGTAGTTTAGTTTGATGGTAATAGGTTTGGAACACAAATAACGAGTAAATAACAAAATAAAAAGGTTCCAACATGAACCACTGACGTGGACGGTGAAGTGAACCACATTTCACCTTTTATTAATAAATTAACTAGACAAGAATACACTGTTTCAAAAATATGGAATAGCCTTACTGTATGCGTCGTCGAACCCAACCACCTTACCGACCGACTGCTGGGAGCAAAAGAGAGCCCAAATAGCTTGAGCGCTCGCTTTTATAGGCGGTAGTGGGGATCGGCAACGTTCATAGTCAAAGTATTTCCTTTAAAATCTAAATAATTAATTAAGGGCTCAGTAGTAATTAATACACTTTTAAAATTAATAATAAATTATTTCAATAACTTTGATGGGAGTTAATGGATTTTTAAACATTTAAAACATTAAAACGTAAAATAAAAGTAGTCGAATTGATTTGGTAAAAAAGTCGTTGCCATAGTTAATCTAGCAACTTGAAATAACGTTTTTCTAATAACAAAATTGTGTGAGTTTCTATTTTTTTGAATAATCGCTATCATATATATATATTCTGTGACAACTTGTCCTTTTGCTTTTCAACGCTATTTTAGAACACATAGTCCGTCCAATCAGACAATATGGGTATCCATCATCTATACTAGATCTATGTCTTTACTATATTTTATTATCTATTTTTTTCTTTCTTATAAATTAATATATTCTATGTTCTTTTTAAACCTATGTTCTATGTTCTGAGGTTCTATGACACTAACATAATATGTCACTTTTTGTTTATTCGTTTTCTATTCGAAGTTGGCTATGGTGCGACAAGAGATTTAAAAACTGAAGGTGAAAGGGTACCGGCGCTCTCTCCATACAAACGTAGTCGACTGTTTCCTACCTGGATAATGACACTAGCACAAATATTTTCGTGCCATAAAACCTATAACTGCCATGACTATGCCCCTATGTTTTGCTTTTTGTTTCATTTTCTAATCATAGAAATAATAATTTAAAAAACAAAAATAAATCAAAAAACATAAGGGCATGGTCATGGCAATTATAAGTTTTATGCAACAAAAATATTTGCTATAATGTCATTATCCAGGCAGAAAACAGTCGACTACGTTTGTATGGAGAGAGCCCCCGGTACCCTTTACTCCGGCCAGACAATTCCAAGGCCATAATACCCAAACGATGTCTTTTAATATATTTATTATGTAGGTACCTACCTCTTTTATAATTAGATTTGTTTAAATTATTTTTTTAACCTGCTTTTCTATTTCTCATTTTCCCATTCTACTTCTACCCACTTGCCCACTGGAATATCCAGTAGCACAACAGCACCGTGGGATATTTACCCACCGGTTTTTCTTTTCAGTCAAATCTTTTCCTACAAAGGCGATTTGTTTTAGCGATTTTTTACATTGAATATTACAATGAACGTCTATGATGATAATGAAAATGGCAATGTTAGTATCTATTACTGTTCTTGACATTCTTAAATCATTTGTCCTTTAAAATATGTTCGATTAACAAATTCAAGTAGCATTTAATAGTTGCGTGGCCTTCCGACTAACTGTAGGTATGGTCCGCAGAGCTGAACGCGAACATCAAGCGTGAGAAGATCGTAGAGATCTGCGAGGGATGCGGCCAGAAGATACAGGACAGGTACCTGATGCGAGTCGGCGACCTCTCCTGGCACGAACACTGTCTAAGCTGCTGTGTCTGCGGCTGCGCACTTGCCCACACCTGCTTCACCCGCAACTCTAAGCTGTACTGCAAACCAGACTACGATAGGTAAGCAAGCACGAATTCAAATCCCCACACTCACACACTCACACATACACACCCCCCTTCTATTTTATTTGCCAATGTTACCTACTCAAATATGTTTGCTATTGCGAAATTCAATTTCCTGCGAATTGCCTAGCGAATAAATAAAAAGTACGAACACTTTTAGCGTAAATATTGAAGTGTTATCGTTTCAGATTATTCGGTGTGAAATGCACGAGGTGCGGCGACCGATTGCTGCCACAGGAGATGGTGATGCGAGCCCAGCAGTACGTGTTCCACATTCAGTGCTTCGTGTGCGTCATGTGCTGCCAGCCGTTGCAGAAGGGCGAACAGTACGTGATACGTGCCGGACAGATATTCTGCCGGCAGGACTTCGAGAAGGAGATGTATCTAATGCAGCACGCTGAAGACGACATGATTATCGAAGATGGTGACAGGCCCCGAGACGGACGCCGCGGGCCCAAGCGGCCGCGCACCATACTCACCTCCGCGCAGCGGCGGCAGTTCAAGGCCTCCTTTGAAGTAAGCCCCAAACCATGCCGTAAGGTGCGTGAGGCGCTCGCCAAGGATACCGGCCTCAGCGTACGAGTTGTCCAGGTTTGGTTCCAAAACCAGAGGGCAAAGATGAAAAAGATCCAGCGGAAAGCGAAGCAGGAGGGAGACAAAAACTCGGAAAAAGACAAAGATAAGGATGAAAAGAATATCAAACAAGAGTCGCCCTCGAGTGAGCATGGAAATTACCTTGGGTTAGACGGTTCCTACTCGGCTTCGAGCCAACCCTTGAATCCCAATCTACCTTATTCACCTGATGGTATGTTTAACGATTATATTAATTCCTTTTTACATGGGTCATTCCTGCCTCGCCCCGAATACGGTCCCCAAATAAGGACAAACGGGAATTGAAATTCCAGCCTGCCGAATTATCCCCTTAATCAAAATCGAGGGCAGGCAGTTACATTTATTACCAGGCTGTCCCCGAATTGAATTTGATCTTAGGTACAGTCAACTTACCAATTAACTGAACCCAACGCGACTCAGAGCTCATTCGTATATCTGTAAATATATAGTATTTACCTATTTCCTTCTTTTTATATTAAATTGTATAATTTATTGTTTAAAAAACAGAATCAGGTAACATTACTTTACAACCATACAGATTTGCGAGTGAGCTCTAGGTCACGTGGTGTTCAGCTAATTAGTAATGTAACTGTACGTAGAGATACTTACGTCAAATTTTTAGACGGTGGAACTAAATGATTTTCTTTCCAATCTATCAGCCATATCTCCGTAAAGCCTTCCTTTTGAAGTTAACAACGGTGTATGTGATATATTACGTTTATATGTTTGCAGATTATCCGGCGCACTCCGGCGACAGTTTCTGCAGCTCTGACATATCATTGGACGGCAGCAATTTCGACCAGTTAGACGAGGGAGCCTCAGACACGATGAGCCTGCAGAACCTGGAGGTGCCGCATGGACACGCTCACTCCCACCCACACGCCGCACACGAGCCGCTCAACCTCGGCGCCGGCGCCGTCATCAACCCCATCGACAAGCTCTACCTCATGCAGAATTCATACTTTAGTACGGAACATTGATGCGCCCAGGGCGGGACGGCGACGCGGCGCCGCCGCTCGCGCCCGCCCCTCTCTTCCCCCGCCCTTGCCGCGCAACCTGCGCCAGCGCCTGCCCCAGCCCCAGTCGCACCTCGCACTTTCAATTCTTTCTACGAATATTTTTCTTAAATCATAATATCCACAGAACCGTTTCCGTTTGATTACCAAAGTAGTACATTATATAAACTTGAATAGATACATGTTGAATGAAATCATAAGTAGGTTAATTATGTGTACACTTTAATTAAAATCAATGTTGCACCTACGTAAAATACAGTAATCGCACAGTTTTAGATTAATTGTAATAATTTTACTCATCTAGATTAATTCTGAAATACTTAGGAATAATAAATAAATTGAACTTGATAATTTACTTCACAATATATTTAAAGGATTCAGCGTTTGCTAGTGTTTATTCTGTAAATAAAATAAATTTAATATACCTACGTTTGTTTGTTACAAACTAATAATGAAATGTTGCATAATTTTGAATGTACCTTAGAGTGTTGAATTTGCGAGAACAGATAACTTTAATATAATCGACATGTTCTATAGTCCTTCAATAACTGAAAGTGTAAATCGTCTTGCCACCTTCTTTTTCTATTAGTCGAGGTCCAGCCAGGAGGCTGTTTTCAGTCCGCTACTTATTTATTGACCGATCCAAACTTATATTTACTGAATAAACTGTTGCCTGTAAATATTGATTGCTATTAATAATTAATTGTGTAAATATAAGATGTGTAGTAAAGATGTAAAGTAGTTAATCATTTACCGTAGACGATGGATGTTTTAGTGTATTGTACTCAAGACAGATGTTAAGGGGAAAGGGTACCGGCTCTCCCTCCATACAAACGTAGTCGACTGTGTCCTCCCTGGACACTAGCAGAAATATTTTTGTTGTATAAAACCTACTAGCTGCGTAAGTCCCGATCCCGTGGGAATATCGGGATAAAAAGTAGCCTATGTGTTAATCCAGATTTCCAGCTATCTACATACCGAGTTTCATCGCAATCGGTTCAGTAATTTTTGCGTGAAGGAGTAACAAACATACACACACACAAACTTTCACATTTATAATATTAGTAGGATAACTGCCATGACTATACCCCTATAGGGGTATAGATATTATCCAGGGAGGAAACAGTCGACTACGTTGGTATGGAGAAAGCTGGGTACCTTTCCTTTTATTACAATTACCTAACTATCGTACCTTCACTTCTAGTTGTTAAACCTTGAGATTTTTTGTATGAAGTATTGACTACTTACTTACAAAATTAACGATTCTAGTCAAATATGTGAGAATTTGTGTTAAGATTTTATAGTAGATATCTTTGAATGTGTATTATAATTATTTATGTGTATATTTTATAAATATAAAAATAAAAATTAAAGATGGAACAAAAATATTTATAAATTTCTTAATTAACTTATCTCTACCAAGTTACCCTTGATTATCCTTAAACTTATTTTTTACGCAATAATAAATTTAAAAAATACCTATACCCGACGAATTGAGAACCTCCTCCTTTTTCGCATTATGCCTACTAAGTAATTACAAATACAAAAATATTTATTCAAAACGTAATTTGAAATACAATGTGTACATAATCATTAAAGATCAGCCTTAGGTACTCTTAAACTGTGTCGCTGTCTTTAACGCTCTTCCCAAGGTAAGTATATGTTCCTAAAAACAATATTATAAATTATGATAATGAATGTAGGTATGATAGAAAAGTACAAAAAAAAGAAAAACATTTTCTAAAGTACCCAAAGTAAAATAAATTACCCAATTATAGAAATTTACTTAAACATCTTTTTATCTATAATATACCTACCTATCTATATGATAAAAGGTAAGTTTTTTTTGTTTGTAACGAATAGGCTCCGAAACTATTGGACCGATTTTGATGAAACTAGATATGTGGATACGTTGATTTATTGGGAATAACATGGGTTACTTTTTATCCCTGTATTCCCACGGAATCGGGAGTTACTTGAGTGAAACCGATGAGCGCTGCACGTTTAATTCCGAAGTCTATGATTCCGTCGACCCTACACCAATGGACTCTGCAAACATCTTGATGAAACTCGCGGCTTACTTGGCTGATGTATTAACGAGTTCTCTCCTCTGGACATGGTCGACTAAGCTGAGATGGTAGAATAATTGCTCTGGACAAACCTACTCCATCCTCACGAAAAAAGGACCCACCTCTAAAAAGGCTAGCTGCGGCTCATTTCTTATTTTGTTCCTGATTGTCCCCGAATTCGAATAAGGGACAGGGAGAAACCTAAATTCCTGCAACATTCGGGAGACAGGCGAGACTTACCTTACAATACCTAACAGTTATATTAAACATAACTAGCTGTGCCCCGCGGTTTGGTTTCCTACAAGCACAGAATACTTACAAAATAGTTACTAGGTACGAACTACTGACGTTGACAGCCCATTTTACCCGTTTAAGGATTGAATTTCAAAAAAAAAAATCCTGATGTTTTCCAAGGATGCATGCAAAATTTGAGACTCCTTTAGCACTTGTAGTTTCTGAGATGTCTTTATTTTATACTAGGTATGTATGTAGTGATAATTTATAAAAGAGAAATTCGCACTGACTCAGTCAAACGTGAATTTGCCTAGTATAAAACAAAGTCGCTTCCATGTCTGTCCCTACGTATGCTTAGATCTTTAAAATTACGCAACGGATTTTGAAAAGGTATTTTTAATAGATAAAGTGATTAAAGAGGACGGTTTTAGTATATAAAACAAAAGTACCACGCGTACGAAGCCGCGGGCAACAGAGCGCGGAGTGAGTTTTCTCCTAAAGTAAGTTGAATAATAAATTTGAATATAAATTTAAAATATTTCAATTCCTAGCACTACTATAGTGGTATGGTTTCGTCCCACCATACCCCCAGGGGATTGGTGGGTCTGCAGTGTAGTAAAACACTACTTGTAGGTAGTTCACGCTGACCTACGTCAGCGTAACCGAGAAAATAGTAGGGAAAGTTGAAAAGCGCCCCTAGCGGACGTAATGTGAAGCATTACGCGCTGTTTTCTCGTGGTCCTATGATTTTGTCCTATTTATAGGACCACAAGGGAGAACTATTTCTCGTAGTCCCATTTCTATGTTCAATTGATAGAAGCATTTACTATACCTAGAAAACTCGCGCACTCTGCGCTCTGCTAGTACTTATAATAATACTTACTAGTAGAAACACGATTGCGACCCCCGTTTGTAGAATAGATACTATCCTAACTAATATTATATTTACGAAATGTTTGTTTGTCTTCCTATGATGGTCGAACAGCTCGATTTGTATGAAAACATAAATTAGGAACATTTAAAACTCACCGCAATCGAATCGGTTATTATCATTTCGGAGCTGTACGTACGTGCTACGAAGAGTCCACACTTCTTTCGGTTTTCAGGGGCTATTAAAATATATATATGTATTGAGGACATTCCACACATCGCCCTCTAGCCCCAAGCAAAGTAACTAGATTTGTGTTATGAGTGCTAGACAACGGATATACTACTTATATACAAACAACCAGACCACAGATAAATATCTAAGCATAAATACATGTCTGAGGCGGGAATCGAACCCGCAACCCTGTGTTTGGCAGTCCGGCATGGTGACCATTGTGCCAACTAGGTCGTATTAGTGTGCATATGTCAGAAGGGATATATGGAACAGGGGATTTATTTAAATAAAAGACGATTACATCGAAAGATACTTTACTACACGATAACATCCAGATGGGTTTTACAAAATCCTTATACATATAGGTAGGTATAGGTATAATATTATATTACTTTGGTAAACTAGTAAACAAGCAATGGTTCATTTTCCTTTTAAAGGTAAGTCACTTATTGTAGGGTGAATATAATATTTTTTAGGTTAAATAGGATAGATTTACAACTATTTTCTTTTCTATAATATAAATAAAATTATAATAATTATTAATTAAAAAGAACAACAACGAAAGATATTTTACTACACGATAACATCAAGATGGGTTTTACAAAATTCCTATATAATAAGTAGGTATCATTTTAAAATACTTTGGAAAACTACTTAGCAAGCAAGCCATTGTTCATTTTCCTTTCAAAGGTAAGTCACTTATTGTAGGGTGAATATAATATTTTTTAGGATAAATAGGATAGGTTTACAACTATTTTCTTTTCTATATTATAATAATTATTAATTAAAAAGAACAACAACGAAAGATATTTTACTACACGATAACATCAAGATGGGTTTTACAAAATTCTTATATAATAAGTAGGTATCATTTTAAATTACTTTGGAAAACTACTTAGCAAGCAAGCCATTGTTCATTTTCCTTTCAAAGGTAAGTAACTTATTGTAGGGTGAATATAATATTTTTTAGGTTAAATAGGATAGGTTTAGAACTATTTTCTTTTCTATAATATAAATGAAATTATAATAATTATTAATTAAAAAGAACAACAACGAAAGATATTTTACTACACGATAACATCAAGATGGGTTTTACAAAATTGTTATATAATAATTAGGTATCATTTTAAATTACTTTGGAAAACTACTTGGCAAGCAAGCCATTGTTCATTTTCCTTTCAAAGGTAAGTCTAATGGAACTAAAAAAACAACAACGAAAGATACCTACTTTACTACACGATAACATCAAGATGGGTTTAATAAATCATTATCTTTAATTAATAGGTAGATATCATTTTAAATTACTTTGGTAAACTAGAAAGCAAGCCATTGTTCATTTTCAATTTTCAAAGGTAAGTAACCTAAACTATAATATTTGTTAGGTTAATATAATAGGTTTACAATTATTTTGTGATGTATTAAAAATGGAATATAATATTTAATTAATTTGGTTAAATATAATGCGATTTAGGCCTCTGCACACGTCTCTGAAACCAGATGCAAGGGATAGCGGTAAAAGAACACATAGTGATAAAACCAGCGGCTTAGTCGGCCCTAAACGTGCTGTTGAAGAATTATTTCCAATGGACACTGTTGACTAAGCTGATAGGGTGGTATATGTTCTGGGCAACCCTAAACCATAAAAAAGCGCATTAAATACCATAGATTTTTGCTGGCTGACTGATATATTTTTTTACCAAAGGTCTGCGTTTGACCACTATCACACACGATGGTAAGTGACAATGCGGTCTAAGATGTTGCTCGCTTATCTAGAAGTTACCTCTTCACTCGTAGCTTGAAGACCCTCAAATAGAACACGTCTCAAGAAAGACCAACGAAAGCAATTTTTCAGAGAATAAACATCGACCGAACTACTTTGTACAGGTGTCTGGGATTACCACCATATATCGGTGTCACATATCAATTTAGTTTATAATCTAGATTATATGGCCTATATTATATTAATTAGGATAGTTAATATAAGTCTCCAGTGTACATGGTTATTGGTAACTATACTAGCAAGCCGAGACTTTCCCAAAATTCGTTATTTAAAAAATCCGTACAAAAATAATAAATTAAATCGATATAGGTCACAGAATCAATCATAGTACGTCTAGTGAAGCGCGGGCGGAAAGTCGTGCCCACCTGCGCCCGCGCAGCGCACGCTTATAGCCGCATAGACATAGAAAATGGCCAGACAGTACTAGAAACACTTATATATTTTTTAGGATATGTATTAAGTTCTGACTAACAAACATTGATGGTTAAGGTGTAGGCTTGCAAGTGTAGTTACCAGTAACACTGTATTATGCTCTCATACTGCCTATGAATCAAGGAAACGTGAGCAGAGACCATAAAAAGATAAATAGTGTAGCAATTACGTCCCCCGGTGTGGGAAATCTTCGCGTGTCAACAACTGTATGAAGGCGGTACTGGCCCCGAACGAGGATCGTTATAATAAACAAGTCATTTTAGGACTAAATATAGGATAGATACGCATATAATATGGCATAAGATTAATCATACACATAGATAAAAATACTTAAACAGGATGTCCAGTATTGAGTAGATAATCCTACAGCTACAGATAGGTCTATTAAAAAGTAATAAAATTAAATACTAAAATTATTAAGGCGAGTATAGACTACAGCATTTCCTCGAACGTTTCAATGTAATTTAAAGTTCTTACGAATGGCACAATACAGGCAAATGTTAAAAGTGTGGTTAGAGTATTACAAACACTCTAGTCTGTACCCACCTTCAGTTAGTAATGGATATATTTTTATGATTTACACATTAAAGCGTGTTTATAAACGTTTTTGACACGATCAAAAATAAACAATTTGATTGCTATTTGTATGAATTTTTCCAAGTTTACAAATGGTTTCGAAATCGTTTTTTTATATTTTTTAATGTTTCTGGTGGTGTCTTCTACAAGGATAATCCACTCGATACGGGACACCGTGTCTATAGGTCTTAGAGTTAAAACATCTACTACTTACATATAATATTATAGGTACCTATATATACGCAGGTACTGTTGAATCTAGTATACAGGGTAATTGGTTTCCAATCCAAAACTTTGCAGGGTGTAATTTTTTCCACATCAAAACGAATAACTTTAGTTCTGTGACTTTTTTCTATTCATTCAATTGTCTTCTAATACAAAAATTATAAAAATAATATTTTATTCTATATATATTGTATAATCCGCCACGCGCAGTGCGCCCGCGCCGACCACGCACGTGAGCGCGCGTTTTTGCCTCATAAACATAGAAAATAGCCAAACAGTACCAAAAAACACCTAAATATTTTTTGGGATATGTACCAAGTTTTCACTAAAGTCGAATAAAAATTAATTGGTTTTGATATGGAGAATTAACCCCTTCACGGTTTTGGATTTGAAACCAATCATCCTGTATATTTCAGTCAAGAAATAAGCGTTCTACCAATGATACAGACATTAAATTTTTACCCCTTAAAACTCCGTGAAAAAACGGTATGATTGAGTGTCTTATTATTAATTTAAGTTTTTTTATAAACGTTATAATTAAAATTAAATAGAGCGTGCGTGCGTGAATGACGCTCGATTCTTAAAAATATCTATACTACAAATTTCAGCGTTCAATATGTTGCCTTTTCCTAGAGGCTACTAAGATTATTAAATTAATTATACACTTACATCTATATGATAATAACATTAGGAACAATGTCTAACGCCAACGTAGAGAATAAAGCTTATTTGAATATAGGTGATATTTAATTATAGCAAACATTAAACCAGTAAACATTCGTAAATACTACCTACTTACAAGAAAAATAAGGTGCCTATTCGAAGAACACACTTTTTTTCTTTTCTAATGTCGAAAGACAAAATGGGTAATGAGATCAAGTTATATTTTTACATGTAGCCTTAATATTAACTTTATTTAATAGTAAAAAGTGGCCTTTACTTAGCGTTGATGTATTTCGAATACGATCAAAACGTAATTTGGTAAATATTAGGTTGTCAATATAGAAAAATAGTAAGTATAGGTATGTAGGTATAAAATAGGGTGTGAAATTACAGTTTACACACACAGTGTTAAAAAATACATATTTCTTAGAAATAGGTTTACAACTACAATACAAGTACTTAAGTATTAATAGATACTACAATTTTTCGAAATGAAGGATAAATCCATTTACCGAAAAATTGCGAGCCGAGATTTGAACTCACACTCTTCTTATCATTTTTCCAGTACATAATCTAATTTTGTGTGCAGACTTTCTCACCTTTTCTTTATTCATAATAATTTTATAATCTACTACTTAAGGATATTGTAGGTACCTCTATATAATTATGCATAATATGATGAAATAGGGAAATACTACATAATTTAAGTAAGCACTTGGTGCATCAAATCGTAGGTCTTAACTATAGTATACTACGATAGTAATATTTTTATAATCTACTACTTATGAATATTGTAGGTATAATATGCATAATATGATGAAATAGGGAAATACTACATAATTTAAGTGAGTACTTGGTGTATCAAATCGTAGGTCTTAACTATAGTATACTACGATAATAATATTTTTATAATCTACTACATATGGATATTGTAGGTATAATATGCATAATATGATGAAATAGGGAAATACTACATTATTTTGGAGTATCAAATCGTAGGTATTAACTATATTATTACTACGATAGTAATATTATTATAATCTACTACTTATGGATATTGTAGGTATAATATGTATAATATGATGAAATAGGGAAATACTACATAATTTAAGTGAGTACTTGGTGTATCAAATCGTAGGTCTTAACTATAGTATACTACGATAATAATATTTTTATAATCTACTACATATGGATATTGTAGGTATAATATGATGAAATAGGGAAATACTACATTATTTTGGTGTATCAAATCGTAGGTATTAACTATATTATTACTACGATAGTAATATTATTATAATCTACTACTTATGGATATTGTAGGTACAATATGCATAATATGATGAAATAGGGAAATACTACATAATTTAAGTAAGCACTTGGTGCATCAAATAGTAGGTCTTAACTATAGTATACTACGATAGTAATATTTTTATAATCTAGTACATATGGATATTTTAGGTATAATATGCATAATATGATGAAATAGGGAAATACTACATAATTTAAGTAAGTATTTTGGTGTGTCATATCGTAGGTCTTAACTATAGAATACAACAATAGTAATATTTTTATAATCTACTACTTATGGATATTGTAGGTATAATATGCATAATATGATGAAATAGGGAAATACTACATAATTTAAGTAAGTATTTAAGTATATTAGCCAACACTCCGAACCAAATAACATAGCGGGTCGAACCGCAGCTTTGTAGATCTTGCCTTTGAGGTGTACAGACATACTTTGATTACAGAGCACTCCCGTCAGATTTCTCCATTTAATTCACTCAGTTGATTCATTGCAGGATATCGGCATATATAGTCCCGTTAGCGGCTATGACTGGCCCGAGGTATCTAAAGTTTTGTACCAGTTGCAGGGGTGTGTTCTCGACGTACAGAACGTTGGCATTATTGCTATCACTGAAGTTATAATGAAAGTACTCGGTCTTCTGTCTGCTGATTCTCAGACCGCCTTCTTCCAATGCCACTTTCCAGCGTTCTAGCATGTTCTGCAGATCGTCTGCATCCTCGCTAATCAGGACTATGTCATCGGCGTAGAGGAGGTTCCATGGTGGCGGTAGTTGTAGTTTCGCCGTTAGATGGTTCATGACGAGATTAAAGAGCAAGGGGCTCAACGCTGACCCCTGATGAACACCGACCTTAACTTCGAACTCGTCGCTTACTCCGGCTGGGCACCGCACTTTGGTCGTTAAATTTTTGTACATGTCACAGACGATGTTAATGTAGTATTCCGGTACGCTGTGCGCTTGAAGTGCTTGCCAGATTAACTTCCTCGGGACTCTGTCAAAGCTTTTTCCAAATCGATGAACACCATGTGTAGGTCGGCTCTTCTCTCTCTCTGTACTTCTCTATTAGGATTCTGACAGTGTGTATAGCATCCGTGGTCGATTTTCCTGTCACAAACCCGTACTGGTTTTCGGTGTTGAAGGAGTTTTCTGTTGATGACACGTTCCCAGATTTTGAAAGTATGGGAGATGAGTTTTATTGCTCGATAATTGCCACACTCTCTCACCTCTCCTTTGTTTTTATAAAATGGGTCTCTCTATCGTTGCTCAGCGGTCCTTTCGATATGTTTCTCTTTACTCTTAATGGTTTAGTTATCTCCATTTCAGCGACAAGAATCCTATGCTGATACGTTAGAGAATCCCTCGGGATTACCTTCCAGTCTCTGAACATTCTGAGTTTTGCACGGTCTGCTAAGATGAAGTCTATTTGAGTGTTGTTACCGCCACTTTTATATGTTATTAAATGCTTCTCTGGCTTAGTAAAGAAAGTGTATTGATCGCAATATTGCGAGGTCGAAGGTAATCTCGAAATCCAAGACAGCCTCCCCCTCGGGGTTTAACCTTCCGTAACCCTGGGCGCCATGTATTCTATGATATGTTCTTGAGGTGCTTCCCACGTGGCCATTGAAGTCAGCGCCGATGTACTTGGACTCGTCTGATAGTAATGACTGTGGTAATTCGTGCATATCGTCCCAGAATATTTTCTTTCAATATTCAAACAGCCGACTTGCGGGGCGTACGCACAGATGTATCATATTCATGCATGGTTGCCCATCTAGTGCGAATTTTATTGACATTAGTCTATCGTTGATTCGGCTAACTTCTACTATTAGTTTTTGAAGATCTTTATCTACAATGCCAACGCCATTCTGTGGACCTGTTCCGTGGTAAATAAGTTTGTAGTTGTTCTCTAATTGCCGCAGTTTCTGAGATGCAGGTTTGGTGACTCCTCCGTCGCTTTTGGGGGACGCCCTAGTATTCCTAGCGCCCTTCTTCGTGTTGCCGTCTCTAATGGGGGACGCCCTAGTATTCATATCTACTTTTGATTTTGGCTTGATTTTTACGACCGATTGCCACCTGACATCAAGACTGTAACCTTACTACGATGCTGGGGCGCCGCCGTTGGCCCACTAGGGGCTCGTCCGCCGCCATCCCTACTGACCACTCCAGCCGAAGCACCCAGCGCACACGCAGCCTCTACTCTGAATATGTCGGAGAAGCCTGCGTGTGGGCGCGTCATAATATACATAATATAATGAAATAGCTATATAATACAACGATAGTAATATGTTTATAATCTACTACTTATGGATATTGTAGGTATAATATGCATAATATGATGAAATAGGGAAATACTACATAATTTAAGTGAGTACTTGGTGCATCAAATCGTAGGTCTTAACTATATTATACTACGATAGTAATATTATTATAATCTACTACTTATGGATATTGTAGGTACAATATGCATAATATGATGAAATAGGGAAATACTACATTATTTAAGTAAGTACTTGGTGCATCAAATCGTAGGTCTTAACTATATTATACTACGATAGTAATATTATTATAATCTACTACTTATGGATATTGTAGGTACAATATGCATAATATGATGAAATAGGGAAATACTACATTATTTAAGTAAGCACTTGGTGCATCAAATCGTAGATCTTAACTATATTATACTACGATAGTAATATTATTATAATCTACTACTTATGGATATTGTAGGTACAATATGCATAATATGATGAAATAGGGAAATACTACATTATTTAAGTAAGCACTTGGTGTATCAAATCGTAGGTCCTTAGCTATAGTATACTAAGATAATAATATTTTTATAATCTACTACATATAGATAATGTAGGTATAATATGCATAATATGATGAAATAGGGAAATACTACATAATTGAAGTAAGCATTTTGGTGTGTCATATCGTAGGTCTTAACTATAGAATACAACGATAGTAATATTTTTATAATCTTCTACTTATGGATATTTTATAATATGATGAAATAGGGAAATACTACATAATTTAAGTAAGTATTTTGGTGTGTCATATCGTAGGTGTTAACTATAGAATATAATAGAGTATAAACTCCTACTAAATAATAACCTTTTCCTAATTAAGGTGAAAATGTTAAAGTACCTTGAGGCGGCACTCGCCATTTTCCTCGTTGCCTATCTATAACTATACCCGCATTCTTCCACTTGCGTCAGTTACTTCGGGAAACTACCATACAATAATTAACCACGACATCCATGATATTGCTGTTCAACATCCTGATGGGTAACAAAACCATGGTAAAACAAATACATTATTATAACAGACATTGAAAAATTGACATAAAGTTTCAACAAACAGCAAAAAACTCTGGTTTTAGATAATTTGGGCACGGTAAAACAATTTTTTCGAATATTTCAGAAATTTAAAAACGACATAAAGTGTCGAATCGCATGTTTTATGGTCTGCACGACAAACAGTCTGGTTTAACTGGTAACTTAGCCACGGTAACAGAACCTTTTAATTAATATTTCAGATATTTAAAAATTGATATAAAATGTCGAAAACATGTTATGGTCTACACGACAAATATAATCTGGTTTTTTGGTAACTTAGCCACGTAAAACTTTTTTATTAAATATTTCAGATATTCAAAAATGGACATAATGTGTCGAAAAACATATTATGGTCTACACGACAAATACAGACTGGTTTTTTGGTAACTTAATAATTCAGTTGCTTATAAATTGACATAAAGTGTCGAAAAATATACATATTATGGTCTACACGACAAACATAATCTGGTTTTTTGGTAACTTAGCCACGTAAAACATTTTTTTATGAATATTACAGATATTTAATAATTGACATAAAATGGCGAAAAGTATGTTGTGGTCTGCATGACAAACATAAACTGGTTTTTGGGTAACTTAGCCACGGTAACTGAACTTTTTATAAATATTTCAGATATTTAAAAATTGACATAAAATGTCGATAACATGTTATGGTCTACACGACAAACATAATCTAGTATTTTTGGTAACTTAGCCACGTAAAACTTTTTTATGAATATTTCAGATATTTAAAAATAGACATAAAGTGTCGAAAAACATATTATGGTCTACACGGCAAAAACAGACTGGTTTTTTGGTAACTTAGCCACGTTAAACTTTTTTA
Organism: Idaea straminata; assembly: GCA_951213275.1. NCBI lineage: Eukaryota > Metazoa > Arthropoda > Insecta > Lepidoptera > Geometridae > Idaea > Idaea straminata. The sequence goes on along the minus strand of OX577845.1, from coordinate 15,920,689 downwards.
TGTATATTTCAGATATTTAAAATGCACATAAAGTGTCGAAAATTATATTATGGTCTATACGACAAATACAGACTGGTTTTTTGGTAAATTAGCCAAGTCAAAACAAATATTTTTTAAATATTTCAGATATTGAATAATTGACATAAAATATCGAAAACATTATAAGGTCTGCACGACGAACATGGTCTTTAGGTAACAAATTTTTTTTTATTCAATTTCGGTCTGCGTGGTGGACCCTCTGGTTAGAAACGAAGTTAATTATTTCCATGGTATTTTCCCGAACTTCCTGAACCTTATAATATGTTAAGTATATTGCTTACCTAGAAATATAATCAAGGGACTATATAGGGTAACATACATAGGTATCTTAACATGATCTTTAGGTATTAAAATGTGAAAACTATACCTAATTTACCTACTGCAACAAAAGATGGTATTCGTTAGGGAGCTCCGTATATGATTTAGTGACTGGTGATGGTATCGTGTCTGCTTGGCACAAAATATAATTGGTAGTGAACCAAGTCGCCTGATTAAGTATAGTTTTCGATTTTCTTCAGGTCGAAGCCCCTCCCCAGGCCGTTTAAAAACAGCCAGGTAAAAAACAGACCGGATTTTTTTCTGCTGTTTCAATATAATGGTAGATATAATCGGATGGACATACCTCCTATAAAGTTTGACCAAAGTAAGTTATCAAGATCCAGAGATATACACAAAAAACCATGATTTTGGAATTATGGATGTTTTCAGATAAAAACACTGACTGTTTTTAAACGCCCCCCTCCCACACTTTGATCTAAAAAAAATCGTAAACCATAACCAAGCGAATTGGGGATCCAACAATGATATTTAAGTTCCGTGTATAACATAATGGTTAGAACATATAACATGTATAGTAATTACTGTGAAATTTAAGACGATTCAAAGTGATCCCATGCAAATTGTATGATTCCAAATGAATCATATAATGAAGTGTTGATAAAGAATTTTGATTGAATTTTGTCCAAATGTTAAAGAATTTTGACTTTTGATTTTTTTGTTAATAAATAAAATAATATAAGCAGACGGTACCAACACCAGTCACTGAATCATATAGGGAGCTCCCTAACTATATTGCAAAGAATAAAGTAACGGTAGATAGGTCTAGAGGAGAACCGGGTAATTCGAGGATTCACTAACGGCATAATAATTATGTTGTTGACCAACTTTAGCAATGGTGGTTAAACCTACATTTTAACAGCGATATAAGAAGCGATAAAGCATTATTTACTTATGTAATAAAGATATTTTTATTAATAATTTTATACCTATTTTCGCCTACATATTTTGTTCGATACAATTTCTCTTCAAATATACATCTTATACTATATAGGAAAGATTTTTTTCGTTTGTAACCAATAGACTCAACTACTTTTATAATAAGCTACTTATAATTAATTCCGACATTTATAAGTGATCGGGACCTATAGCGGGTTGCTACTACTAAATTTACATTTTAAGCCGTTTATCCGATTTCGACAATAATGATTAATATAATATGTAATAGTTAGTAATTACTATAATAGTAATTTACTAAAGGTTATATATACCTACGTCAAGTAATTTATATTTTAAGTACTTTATCCGACATCGACAATAATGCTTATTATAATATAAATAATATAAATAAGGAATAGTTAGATTTACTAAAGGTTATATATAAGTCAAGTAATTTATATTTAGAGTAGTGGATCCGACATCAACAATATAGATTATTATAATATAAATATGAAACAGTAATATTAAAAAATAAAAAAAAATATTAAATGAAATAGTTAGATTTACTAAAGGTTGTAAGTCCAGTAATTTAAATTTTGAGTAGTTTATCCGACTTCAACAATAATTTATTATAATAAGAAAAATGGAATGGTTAGATTTACTAAAGGTTATATATCAGTGAAGTAATTTATATTTTCAGTAGTTTATCCCACTTCAACAATAATGATTATTGTTATATGAATATGGAATAGTTAGATTTACCAAAGGTTATATATATATATATATATATATATATATATGTATATATATAAGTCAAGTAATTTATATTTTGAGTAAGTAGTTGATCCGACTTGAATACTAATAATGAATAGAATATTAATATGAAATAGTTAGATTTACGAAAGATCATAAGTCTACTTAAGTACACTATCTACTCTAAAACTTTACAAAATGGAAAACATTGATTTCTTTCATCTTTATCTAGCTAATGTTTGCAGAAACGCGGTCCCACGCTTTAAGTAATATTTAAATTACTTAATATAAATCAATTAAATAAAATTAATTCATCTTATCCTAATTTATACGTAAATCATATAGTCATTATTACTATGTACATAGGTACTATTTAGATGTATCGATCATGCGCGCAATGATCATGCGAATACACGAATTAGGGTTGTTAGATAAATTAGTTACAGTAGGTAAACTTACGAATGTTCGTACAATATACTGTCAGAAGAATATATAGTAAGTACCTACGGAAAAATACTATTATTGAGGTAGTGGGTATTATAATCTGAAAAAATAATCATTTTTATAATTTAGTTAAGATTTTTTTTACAAAAAATGCTTTCTTTACATTGATAATTCAATTTGTCAGAACGAACAAAGCCAAAAATTCATTTGAAAATTTAAAATACGAGCTTAAAAAATAACTACAATATGGTACAAAATATGTAAAGTTATTTCAAGTGTAATGTACGTTATAAAATTAAAAAATGTACGGACCAATCTTGTTATGATTCTAAATGTATTTTTAACAATAGGTAGAAATAAATAAAAATGTTAAATATTACAAAATTAGCAATTTAGGTATATGTGGTACTATATTTTTTCGTAAGTAAGTACTATAATTTCCTAAAACAAATTTAATAGAATAGAAGAAATCTTTATTTTAAGTATACACTGTACTAACCAGATAAAAAAAAATGTTGACAACCCTAACTCGGCTAACATTTTATTTGCTCTGAGTAGAGCTAAAGGCAAATTGTGAAAGATATAAACTAACACTCAGAATAAATAATATAGGTAGGTACAGTACCTGCGTAACAAGGGCCACCTAGAGGTTTTGTAAAAACCTTGTTATTAGTGACAAAATAACAAAAAAAAATAAAAAATATATATTGTTTTTCAGTTTGACAATAAAGGAAATATTTATCTAATGACTAGTTTAGGGCCACCTTTTGTAAAAACCTTGTTAATAGTAACAAAATAACAAAAAAATAAACAAATAAATTGTTTTTTAGTTTGACAATACAGGAAATATTTATCGAATGACTAGTTTTTAAGTAGCTTTCCCAATTTTTTTTACGAAATATTTAGGTTTTAATTAAGGCTGCCCTCGGCCCTCATTACCAGCAGGTACCCTTTTAAATTTATGTCCCTAATCTGTGTCATTACTTATAGTTACTATGTTATTCCGTAGCGCACTACAGTCTACAAGTCTAGCTACGCCCTACACTACAGCGCGAGCGCGCGGCTGTACTTGTAACCAAGTACAAAAATATTGAGCATTTGAGTACAAAAATTTCGGGTATCTGAGTACAAAAATATAGGGAATCTGAGTATAAAAATATAGGGAATCGGAGTATAAAAATATAGAGAATCTGAGTATAAAAATATCGGGAATCTGAGTACAAAAATATCGGGAATCTGAGTACAAAAATATCAGGAATTTAAGTACAAAAATATTGAGCATTTGAGTACAAAAATATCGGGAATTTGAGTACAAAAATATCGGGAATCTAAATACAAAAATATAGGGAATCTGAGTACAAAAATATTGAGCATTTTGAGTACAAAAATATCGGGAATCTGAGTACAAAAATATCGGGAATCTGAGTACAAAAATATCGGGCATCTGAGTACAAAAATATTCTTACTACTATATTATCTACTTCTTATAACTCTACCATACCTACATATAAGTACCTATACCTACATATCTTACAATAATTCTGTCCAGCAAAGGATACATAAAATTGAAAAAAAAAAGAAATACACACGTACCAGTAGCGAAGGTTGTATACGACCCGATTCTTGTCGGCATACCGTTTTATCGGCTTTCCTTCAAAAAAATATCACTCCTCGCTATTGATATCCACTATATTTCATTCCAAATGATAAAAAATAGGCCTTAAAAATATTTTTTTTTCTTTAATGTTGTGTTGTGTACTGCTATTGTAGATTTAAGTATAATCAGTAGTAATTATATTTTTCTAGTATTATTCTATTGTATTAATTATAATCAAGCAAAAAAATTAAAAAAGTCCGTACCTACTGAAAAAAAATGGCTATCTAGTTGTATTTAAATATATTTTAATTTAATGATTTGTACTTAGGTACCTGCGGGTAATAAGGGCCACTAAAAGTTATTTTTATAATCTTGATATTTAAATGGCCTAAATAAGTGGCTAAGTGCGGAAACAGTCCCGTAAAATTAAACTAAACGTTGATATTGGTGACAAAATTGAGTAGTATTTCATATAGACAATAAAGCAAATATTTATCTGATGATCTGTTTTATGTAGTTTTCCCTATTTTAACGAAACATTTAGTTTTTAATTGAGGTGGCAGGTGGCCCTTTTTACCAGCGACTTACTCCCATCGGCCCCGCTAGCTCTGCCCGTCAACGGGACAGATGCAGGTACCTTAATTTGAAAAAAAATGTTTGCCAATGACTAATGGTAGATGAGAACCAGTAACTTCATAATTATAAAAACCAAGATGTAACCAACTTTAAAGGAATAAAATATATTTTTTTCCAAATCTTCCGATTTTTATAAGAACCAAGATATAGACAGACATGAATTTTAAAGTTACGAAAGAAAGAAAATAAAGAATAAGCTAAAGCATGTAAAACCGGCTAGCGCAGTTTAGTCTATAATATAATATTACTATACTAATTTAGAACATGTTTGTGTGTACCTTGTTACCTCACTTGTTTGTTTGTTTGATTATGTAGGTATAGAAATAGTTAGGGAGCTCCCTTAAGGCTGACGTTGGTACCGTCTGCTTGGCATGAAATATCAATGTTGGTTAAGTCGCCTGGTTTTGGGATTGCTTAAGGTCAAAGTCCAAAGTTCAACAAACAACAGTCAGCGTTGTACTTACATAGGATTTTTCAATCTTATCGGCTCCCTTAGAGTCCACGAGAGACAAGACAAACCAGAAGCAAAAGACGAAAAATCCCAAAATATCAAATTACTAAAATGTCTAATTCCTAAATGTCCAAATCCATAGTTACATTTTTAATATGTTCAATCCTAAAATGTCTAATTCTCAAAATGTCAAATTCACAAAATGTGCTATTCCTAAAATGTCAAATCCCGAAATGTTCAAATTCCAAATGTCCAATTCCTAAAATTATAAATCATCTAATGTCTAACTACCAAAATGTCAAATTGTTAAATGTCTAATTCCTAAAATATCAAATCGTAAAATGTTCAATTAATACAATGTCAAGCTAAAAATGTCCCAATTTTCAAAATGTCTAATTCACTAATTCACAAACATTAAATATCCGAAATGTCTGAATCCTAAATGTCCAATTCTATAAAGTTAAGTTTCTAATATCTTAAAATATCCATTTCCTAAAATGCTAAATCCCGAAATGTTCGAATTCCAAATGTCCAATTCCTAAAATTACAAATCCTCAAATGTCCAACTACCAAAATGTCCAATTCCAAGAAATGTCAATTTTTTTAATGTTTAATTTTCGAAATCACTAGTCCTAAATGTCCAATTCCAATCAAGTCAAATTTCTAAAATGTCCAGTTTCCAAAAAGTCAAATTCCTAAAATTTCAAATTCCAAAATGTCCAATTTACAAATGTCTAAATCTTAAATGTCCAATTCCAATCAAATCAAAAAATGTCCAGTTTCCAAAAAAGTCAAATTCCAAAATGTCCAGTAACTATAATGCCAAAGTACAAAATGTCCAATTTACAATTATCTAATTCTAAAATGTCCAATTTCCGAAATTCTAGTTCTAAATGTCTAATTCCCATAAAGTCAAATTTCTAAAATGTCAAATCCTAAATGTCCAGTTCTCAAAAAGTGTGATTTTCAAAATGTCCAATTTCTAAAATATGGCAATCCGCAAAATGACCAATTCCCAAAAATTCAAATTCCTTCAAAAATCTCAAGTCCCAAAATATCAAATCTCCAAATGTCATATCCCGAAATGTTCAATTACTAAAGTGTGAATTCTTTGAAAGTCTAATTTCTAAAATATCAAATATCCAAGTATGTCAAATTTCTAAAACTTTAATAATTAAAATCTAGTAAGGTAATTTTTAAAATTTTCAGTTCCTTAAATCTCAAAATGTCAAAACCTAAAAAGTCTAATTCCCAAATGTCCAATTCCTAAAATGATAAATCCCAAAATGTCCAATCAAAACCCAAAATGCCAAATATTAATTAGCTAGATGTCTAGTTCCTAAAATGTCAAATTACCAAAATTTAAAATGTATAATCACTAAAATGTTAAATCTGAAAATGTCTAATTTACGAAATATCCAACTCATCAACAAATCCTTAAATGTCAAATTCCCAAAAAATCCAATCCCGAAATGTCCAATTATCAAACTGTCAAATCCAAAAAGTCTAATTTCCCAAATGTCCAATCACTAAAATGTCAACCATAACCAGACGGTACCAATACAGTTAAATCATATAGCGAGCTCTCTAACAGCAATGGTAAAGATGGACACGGATGGTCGCACCCACGAATAATCCGTTTTCATGCTGGTTTATCACTCACGCACACAAACAACCGCCCGCTAGTATTTCGAAGGCTAATATGTATTCAAATATATATTTGCCTCCGAATGTCTCTCCATGCCGAATCCGTGCTCATCTTTCAGATCATTAAGGGCCACTTGCAGCAAAATTTAAATAATAAAAAATAAAAAATAAAGTCTACATTCATGTAATTACCGTCACAATTCCTTCAAAATTGCGTCTATTGTCAGAAATAAAAGGATAAATTCTAGATTTCAATTAAATAGTGATTTTTCTGCAAGTAGCCCCGACCTTAGAATAGGTAATAGTTCTACGCTGTAATATATTTTAATTAGATATTTGAAATATACTTACTTTAATTAGATATTTCAAAGCTATATTATTATTAACTTACAATAATTGAGGCAGTATGGTTCTATAGAAATACAAACTATACTTAAGCACTAAGATGCAATAATAATTATGTGCAGCTTGCACTAACCTTAACCACTAATAAGACACCACTGCGATACTTAACCTAGAAAAAAAAATAAAACAAAAGAAAAAAAAGAAATAAAAATATTTATTTCTGAAAAAAAAAATAGAACTTAAACAATTGAAAAGAAACTTACTATCTAAAATAAAAACTATTCTACATAACACTGTACACACTTACCTACATTAGGAAGTTATTGATTTCATATAACATTTATGTTTTTAGCTACTTTTTTTGTTTTTTTTTTTTAGTTTTATAAAAAATCTATCCCGCTTAGATCCCGATCTCGTCGGAATTGCCAAAACACCTTTCCCTAGTGTTCACTTACAATACAAGTAATTAAGAATTTTCTGAGTTTCTAAGCTGTTAAGTGAAAATCGAGTATTTTATATACTCGTACCTACTAGCCTTCGCCCGTACCTAATAGCTTTCACCCGGAATTGGGCTATTCAAAGCTTGAAATCTACTTAATAATTATTAGTATGAGATTATGTTTCTACGGAATGAGGTTCGTGTTTGAAAGACTTGTGACTAATATTTATAAATATGTTAGCTACGATTATAAGTATCGAGTGATATTACTAAAATGAGGGTTATATTAATTAAAATTGAGGCTAAGGTCTATAAATATTAAGGATGCGATTATAAGACTATGTTTATAAAAAATGGAGGTATTGTCTATAAGCATAGGGCTAATATGGTTATAAATATGGGCTTTACGATAATATAACTTAAGGTTAATGTTTATAAAAATGTGAGTAATATTTATAAGCATAAGGCTAACATGTTTATAAGTATGGGGGTTGTGTTATAAGAATTAAGGTTTATGTTATTAAATATGGGGGCTACGATTATAAGCCTTAAAGCTAATGTTTATAAAAATGTGAGTAACGTTGATAAGCATAAGGCTAATGATTATAAATATGGGAACTACGAAAAGGTATAAGACATAGGATTGTTTTATAAAATAAGAGTTAGGTTTATAAGCATGAGGCTAATATGTTTATAATTTCAAGGGTTGTGTTTATAATAATTAAGGTTTATGTTTATAAATATGGAGGCTATGATTATAATACTTGTGTGTTTTTTAATATGGAGATTAAATTTATAAGAATGAAGCTAATGGTAATGTTTATAAGTACGGATTTAAGATGATATGTATTGTAAAGTAGCGAAAAGTGTAGATAATTAATTTTAACAAAAGAGTAAATCCCGGGGGATGAAAAATGTGTCATAAAATTATCGCAAGCAAAATTTTAAAAAAAATTCAATGCTTTATATAAGTTAAATTTCAAGTGAAATTAATTAATTATTTAATACCAGATTCATATTTTTATAATTATTTAAACCGCTTCAGAGTTATCGAATAGTGTTTTAACATTATAAAATACCTTAAGGTGTAGATTTAGCATTTAAAAATACCAACTAGTACGTTTTTATTAAAAGTATTCCTGGGCTGGGCACAACTTCTAAATTTTTACCTCCAGTGTTTATTCTCTGAAGTATTTATTGAACACTAGACCTATTCATATAAATGTGTCGATTATATTTCAGATACTAAATGGATATGAAATAACGAGTTTTATAACTAGGTACATCAAACTAATAAGCAAATAACATAGAGAAATCATTATCAAGGATTCGATTAAGCTGGTTTCGAACCTGTTACCCAACGAACGTAAAGGCCACACGAGATATTAATAGAGGAATATATTTCTTAGAAATTTCGTTCCCAATCCGAGTGTCAAAACCTCATGATGGATTTATACTGGATGAATTTTTATTGAGTTTTTCAGGGCGAAATCTCATAGATATAATGAAGAAAGTTCAAAGTTTGTAAAAACCTTCATTATTGTACCAACCAATACAGTTTCTAAATTAGATCTCCAGAAAACAAACCTAATAAAGCGAATCAAAGAAAATATATCAAGTTCGTTGTTAAACGATCAATAATTCCGATTCTTGGGTAGGTGAATTATCTTTTCAAAAATGTAATGTCAGTTATTTCAGATATTAAAATCCATTATCAGTATTTCAACCCGAAAGTGCATTTAAATAAATCATTCTGTATATTTGATCTCTTTGTAGCCTTGTAGATTCCGCACCGCAGTGAATTCGTTGGTGCAGCGTCTATGGCGTTAATCGATAGTCGGAAGTTCGAAGCCTGCCGAGATTGATTTTATAATGCTTATTATTTAAAAAGTTTATAGCTTAGTTTAAATAAAGATTATAGTGTTAAAATACTATGCAAATGTGTGCATAAATTACAACCATTTTAATCTAGTGCTATCCAATAAAAAATTTTAGGAATACCTCAATTGACCGAGCGAATGAAGTTAAAAAAGGTCGCGTGGTAAGACGCAGAACCATTTGTGCCTTTGTATTATTATTTGACGAAAACTTAAGTACCGTTACTTAGACATTCGTGATTTTTTGGTATATGAGTAGTCGAGGTCAATGGAATTTTTAAGTTCGAACTTTAACAGGATCGGTGGGATAAGAGACGAAGAAGGGGGAAGACTCGAGGTCAATGGAATTTTTGAGTTCGAACTTTAACAGGATCGGTGGGATAAGACACGAAGAAGGGGGAAGAAAAGGGGGGAAAGAAAGGGGGCTGAAATTATGCACACATTCTCAAGTACTGTATTCTAACTGAAGTTCAGTGATGTCAAAAGGTGTCAAATGCATTAATTATTGTAAAAATGATCAAGAAATCGAAATTATATTTTGTAAACCGCGAATCCAGAATGCAATTTTCCAACTACTAAATTCTTCATTAGAATTTAGAAAGAATTTCGTCGTTAGAAAATTATGTACAAAATAAAGTTAGATTCTGATTTATACAACATAAATTATAAGGTACAAAAAGTTTGAAATACAAAGAAATATTAATATTCTAGTCTAAATAATGAAGTGCTGTAAAGTATGTGGGTGATGTACCGGTGCTAGGTTCCGTTCAGGATGGTTCATCGTGCGTCGGCTCGAACTCCAGCTTGACGCCGACGTCGCCGCCAAGCTCCTCGACGTCAACTTCGTTCTCACTCGCGTTCAACATGTTCAAAGTCACCTGTACACATACAACACAATTACATAAAGACAACAATCAGTAAAATAACACTTACAGATTCCGCATGTAGAAGAACAGATGCGAGATATTTTTATTTTATTTATTTAACTTCTTTATTGTTCTCTAATGTACAGTCGGCTGCATAATTGCAGCTCCCGGTAGAGTTCACGTATGTAACTTCTATTATTTCTAATTTAAGCATGTATATGATGCGCGCATTTGTTGTTCTATATGCGAGGTCTATAGTATGACCAGACGGTAAGTTACATATAGTACCACAATATAGTAATATGACTTCATAGATACCGGTCTAATCGATCCTTAAATTCGTTTCTTAATCTTGGAGAACCTAAAGAGTATAGTATTGGCAAGGAACCACGTGAAAACGGTAATAACTAAAATCAATTGAGTGCTAAGTGAGAGGGCGAGGGCGGGAATGGGTATGGAAAAAGAGGGAGGGCGGGAATGGGTAGGGGGAGTGAGAGGGCGGTATTAACTGAATTCAAGCCGACTGAATGGAGCAGGGGGGGGATTTTAGGGCCGAAAAGGGGAGGGCTGTAAAAAAACCAACTCAATGGAGGGGAGGAGCGGAAGAGGGAGAAGGGGGCGGGGAGGAGCGGAAGTGGGGGAGGGGGGAGAAGTAGGAGGGGAGGAGCCGAAGAGAGAGGGGGAGAAGAGGACGAGGGGAGGGGAAGGGCGGAAGAGGGAGACAAGGAGAAGGGAGAGAGGGCGAGAGGAGGAGTGGAAAAGGGGGGAGACGAAGAAGAGGCCGAGAAAGCGAAGGCGGATATATTAATGAAGGCCCTAAATTGAAGAAGGTAAAGTGGAGGGGAGTTTAAGATATTACTGGGTAATAGACCATGAAGCAGTATTTACTTAAGGACCTTGCCAAGTTCAAATACTGTTATACTTCTATACTGTGGTACTACGGCCCGATGCGACGGCACTCAAACATGTATGACACAATGCTAAACCAATTTATACCACGCACCAAGCGTCAGCACGGTACACTCCGCCACGCCTGTATGAGTGCAATAGAATCGAGCCGCAATATGGGGTTGTAGTTCTGTAGATATCATGTGACTAACAAAAAACGACCAATATTGTGTTATTTTGTTGCACTATTGAAGAGTGATATATCTGTTTTATCGTTAGTCAAACGATCTCCTACTCGTCATGAGTGTTTTAAATCGAACTACAACGACAATCATACAATCTAGTTTTGAATAAGCTGTGCTAATCTAAATGAACACTGAATCAGACTTTGTTTAACATGAAAAAGAAATTGTCTGATCAGAGTTAGACCACTATCACACCTGCCTGATGGTAGGCGACGATGCGGCCTAAGATTACTCTTTATTAAACATACATAAAATATTATAAGGGGCCTAGCCCAGAAGTACGCTGGCTCATTGCATCGTGTCTCATTTTTATTATACCCAAAAATCTCAAACTTATTTTCCCACTGACAATTTCTTATATTGATGTCGTGGTTTGAAGCTAAAATAGTAATGTTACATTTGAGAAACCCTTTGCTTGCAATGCAACAAATTTAGAAAAGAACAACAGAACAGCTTCCATTTAAGAACAACTTGTGTGATATAATTTAATGGAAACCATCCCATAATCAAACTTAATCAAAAATTAATAAGTAATACGTCAACTTAAAAGAGCGCACATGCGAAAATCCAACTGAAAAAAACCAAAATTCTAACTTCACTAACAAAAATATAGCGTTTAGTTAGTGTAAGTTGGAACCTCCGCGTTGAGAGCAGTGAGGAGCGAGAGGGACGACGCTACCTGCGGCACGGAGGGCGTGTGCGCGGGCGCTTGTACGTGTGCGTGCGGGGTCACGGGACCACCGCCGCCACCGCCGACCCGCGTCGGTATACCTGCGTCCTCAAACGCCTTCTTCTTCAATGTCGACCGTATCTGCGACCTGAAACCGAACGAACGACACTCATGCAATAATATTTTCAAATATCGGGTACACAAACATCATATCTTAATTCTTACACAGTTCTCGTCTTGATGTGTTGGCTGAGCTTGTTCAAGTCGACGGCGAACCGATGCACGCATGACCGCAGCATCTCGATCTCCTCCTCAGTCCACTTGCCTCTGTTGAATCGATAACATGTCTAAAGTAGGGCTGCATAGGGGAGAGGGGAGAGGGGAGAGGGGAGAGGGGAGAGGGGAGAGGGGAGAGGGGAGAGGGGAGAGGGGAGAGGGGAGAGGGGAGAGGGGAGAGGGGAGAGGGGAGAGGGGAGAGGGGAGAGGGGAGAGGGGAGAGGGGGCTAAAAATATCTAATAATCTTAAAAGTTCCCAGAATTGGAAAAGGCAGGGGAGAGAGGGGCAAGATGGTTAGAGGGGAAGGGTAATAAATCATCTAGCCTGAAAGGGAAGGGGTAGGGTACTATCTATCCCCCTTTCCTCCAAGTCAAACGACTTGATATATAACACAACCCCTTCCCCCCTCTCCTAATTCAAGCGACTTGTTTAAGATATTACTCTCCTTCCTCCTCCCTCTCCTATTCTTTCCTTTTCCCAATTAAGGCGACTTGATTTAACATTTTACCTCTCCCCCATTTAACTTGTTGACGTACATAGAGACGAACACGAAGAAGATACTTATAGTATAGTATTACTAGCATTTGCCCGTGACTTCGACCGCGTAAAATTCAAAAATGGACCTGAGAATCTCGTTGTTCCATACAAACTTTGTCCCCCTTTTTCACCCGCTAAGGGGTAAAATGAACCTCTGAGTTTCAGGTCTCAACGATCAGCGGTTTAGGCTGTGGTTTGATCCGTCAGTCAGTCATTCAGGACAAAGTATTTTATATGTATAGATTTGAAGAAAAATGAGTTATCCCCTTTCAATAAAAAAAAAGGATTTTTCAAATCGGTCGTGGCGTTTAAAGTCGGTTAAAAAACTACAACATTATTATACTTATTTTTTTTTACCCTTAATTTTTTTTTCAATATCACCTTCCGTGGGTACCTGTGGGTAGCGCTAATGATCGAGCGGCTTTAGATGTTTAATTTAAGGCGTCGAATTAAAATACTGTTAGATATATTTCTATACTGTGTAATAATTTAATTATGAGTTTAAATCACAAAAACAATAAGAAGTAGGTACTTTATATAGGTAGTTCAGAATTATATGCTTATTTCGTTTTTCAAAACCTAGCTTCAAAAAAAATATTACTGTTCATACCTACAGCAAGTCGAAACAATGCGTTTGATATTCACGCATATCCAACAAACCCAAAGTTACCCAAAATTAGTAAAGATATACGATTAACTTCAAATTAAACTAACGACGCATTCAATAGAAAAAAGAAAGGTAGGTATTATTGATCAACTTTAAACTTATATTTGATGAACAAAGAAGCAATCGCGTCGATATAAAATGGCGGACAAATCACATAAGGGCAACAAACTGCGCTATCGATCGAGTACCAATCTAGATTCTAGCTGAGCTGCATATTGGACGGCGTGGCGGGGTACGCGAACACAACACGCATGCGCCCCGTTTCTTCACCCTAATAAATTAAATTTTGCAAAATTAAATTGATGGGTTTTCCGGAAACAGAATTTTAACATACATATACCTATGTAATCTAGCGCTATGAATTTTACTCGCATTAGTCCCTATTCTATTGGAATCAGCGCTTTTTAGTAAAGCGGCCGCAGTATATAATTCAACTTGGTGAATTTAAATGGAACATTATACCGACCTTTCCAGAAATAGAGCTATCCAATGGTAAAAACGAGATTTCAATCAGTTCATGGAGGTTCTAATTGCGTACTTGTCGTAGACTCTAATAAAAATTAATTGGTATCCTACAGTTCATTTAAAGACCCCTACCCACTCAATTTTCTTGGAATTACTTGCTATTGCACAAGTTTTTTTTTTTTTCGTTTTTTCTAATATTATATCGACAGTAGATTACAAATACCTGAACAAGGATAAATAGTTTTTGGTGGTTTTGTGCATTTAGATACATCTCACGTTACCACAGTAATTTATGAACGGCACTATAAATCTTATTTGCTGAATTTAAATAAATAATTAAATATAATATTTGCTTTCACACTATTTCTTTGTGCTGTACATCATTGGTCATGGTATTATTACAATATTGTTGTAGATCGTATCGTATATCCACCATTTTGTCACAATATTGCAACATGTCCGACAAATCGATAATCAAGTGGACTACTATTTCGAACAGACAAAGAGGAACCAAAATGGCCACTTGCTAAGAGGAATCGAATCCAAATCGTATTGCGCATTGGATTTTACTTCAAACAAAGAGAAGGTTCCCAATTAGTTAGGCAACTCTTTTTTAAATTTGTATTTCTATATAAAAAATATGGTTTTCATTTAAGTATGATAAATAATCATACAAAACGCAAGGATTGCGAAGCGATTCGGATTCATTTCTATATAAAATAAAAAATGTTTCAAATGAATTTAAAGAATCCACTCCAATTCCGCCATTTTACATCATTTTTCCATTTTCAAGATGGCGACCGGTCACGACCATCTATATTTGTATCACCATACAAATCACTCAATACAAAAGACGCCATTTTATTTTAATGTAAAATCACACACAAAATAGGTAAAATCCAATTCGTATTACGATTCTGATATGATTCATTGAAAGTGGGCATTTTTTACCCTCTCGTCTTTGTCTGCTCGAAATAGATGAGTCCACTTGATTATCGATTTGTCGGACATATTGCAACAATGTAACAAAATGGTGGATATACGATACGATCTACAACAGTATTGTTATAATACCAAAACCAATGATGTACAGCACAAAGAAATACTGTACCTATAACCAAATAAATGGAAAAGTAAAAAAAAGATGATAGAAAAAAGATTTTATAAAAAAAAAAGATATGGAATGATGAAAAAAAATATCTGTATTTTCACTTACTTGCATAATACAAGCAATCAAGCACTGCAACAACAGCCAAATGTATAGTTAGATCACGGACACATTTCTAAAATTTTCTAGAATAGAAAAATTCCGCGATACCGTGACACGACTACCGGGTCTCGAGTCCGATGCAGTATTGATCTAGGATGCCAGACAGACGCCCGGCCCTAGCCTACATACATATCTAGATATCTAAAGTACAGAAATGTGCATTCAATGCACTGCGCGCGCATTACCCATCCGCCCGCGCCCTATTCTAGAATATACTAACATGCTACCTTTATTACCCGACTGCAAGAAAAGGTTATTAAATACTTTATCTAATACGGAAAGCTACATTTATTGCAGTATGCTGTCTACCGATATCCTCATCTTGGGGCAATTTCTAACATTCAATAAGACGGTTTTTACCAATTTTTCATCATACCTACATACAATGTATAATACTGCATATTGACTCTTATAGGATTAATAATATGGTAATTTAAAATGCTCGCCTACACCGCGAATATTGCGATATTTTTGACGTGATTCACAAAAAAGATGACGACATACGTCATGTTCCGGGAACGCGTCATGTTATTAACAAGGTAACCATGGAAACGTATTATCGTTGCTGTTGCCACATACATGATTAAACAAGAACCAGATTGTAAGGTTTCATACAACGCTCTGTGATAAGTATTTTTTTAAATTATTAAAATGATAAGCTATATTCTTAATTTAAAAGCAATATTCATAAATTAAGAAGAGGTAAGTAGTACTGGTTATTATTTTCAAAAACATTTACTAAAACCAAGAAATAATTATCTAGTGTTTATATAGGGAGAGTAGGTATTATGTCTAGCTTCAAGAAACCTGTTTTTTCTGTGTACAAGCCGAGGCTATTAGCTATTTAAAATATTTATGTTGTATCTCTGTCTCTCCCAACGAAATGAATATCATGAGTGTTTGATCTCTTTATTGTAAATAAAATGTAACTGTTCGATATTGATTGGGCATGTTTAGGCAATGTCAGGTCGGGCTGGTGCGCGGCTGCGAACGCGAAGTTCCTTAAGTTTTGCAAGTATTCGGAGCTGGCAGACCGATTCACGTTCGTCCCGTTAGGGGCGGAGACTTTGGAGTCTTGGGCTCCTGGAGCCTCTTCCTTTTATAGGGACCTCGGCGCGCGTCTTGTCGAGGTGTCTGGTGACTGGTGGTGAGAAGGCTTTTTCGGTCAGAGGGTCAGTTGGTAATACAGATAGGAATTGTTGCCAGCCTTCTTGGAATGATGCCTCAGGGAGACGTACTTCAGGATTTTTTTATTTGTAATTTTATTTATTTTATTATTTTTACATCGTATGTTTTAATTTTAATAGTATTTTGATTGCATTTCTTTTTATGTGAACTACACTAACTCTACTCCAACACAAAAATTGGAAATAATAAAGAAACTTTACCAGAACCAGAACAAAACTGTGATAAAACGTGTCATGTATGGATCAATACGTCATGAAGGATAAGGATATAGATAAGGAGGAAGATTGCATGCAGCGGAGATGAGAATGTTAAACTGGATGTGTGGAGTAACGAGGATGGGTAAAGTGCTTCTGGTAACATCGCTTTGCCTCAGTTGACTTCTCTAGTTGTCAGTTTTTGTACTCCAGACAGAGGGCGCGAGGTGACGCGGAGTCGAACACGAACATACCTCGCAAAGTGGCACGCACTCGTGTGTACGTATGTGCCTATACACTTAAAGGCACTTCGTACTTCGGACCTCGGTCAACCTCATTGATCAGTTATTTGAAGTAACTTCACGAATATAGCGGAGGCTTAACAATCTTACTATTCTTATATTGCTATATTTATTTGTAATATTCTGGGCAAGTCTACCTACCGATAGATTAACCCTCTAGCTCACATAAAGCTAAAACATTTGCAAGTGTAAGTCAACAAATTACCCACCATGAATTTTCTTCAACAATAACTGAGGAATTGAGTAGGTTAAAAGGGTCAATTGGACGAAATCATTGGTTGTATGTAAGAACTCACCCTGGTTGAGAGTCGCCCATTGGATGCAGCAGCATAGTCATCTCGGACAGCTTATTGAACGCGCACCCGGCTTCGCGAAAGATCTCACCAACCTACACAATACAAGTACCTACTGACAAATTGCTTTACACCACCAACACTGATATGGAAATTGTTTACCTTCGCTGCAGAGTTATTTATCTTCGACATAGCGAATTATTTAGTAAATCTATAGGTCGCGAGTTAATTATTGCTAGATACACTAAATACGAATTTAATTTGAACGCGAACGTTGTTCTTTTCCTTCAGACAAGTATCAATGATCAAAGAGAATTTTCGAGGCTTCAGTTTTTGATTTTATTGATTTTTCACCATAGACAAACTAATTTATTTTTACAAAAAGTAATCTCGATCGACGAGCGAGTAACGGTAAGCGCACACCTAGCCGCTACTGATGACGTCACCAACCCCGGAGCTGTGCAATACAAACGGATATGCAATGCGTGCGGTGCGGCTAGGTGTGCGTTCGCCTTTTAACCGACGTACTCACATCTTCGACCATACAGCAAACTCACATTCAATGGCTCGTCGATAGCTTTGCCAGAAGTTCGGATGAAGCCGGACATAGGTAGGCTTCTTGATTGCGTGTCCGGCAAAGGTGTGCAGCCAAAATAAACGGTGTCCGGCTTTTATTAGGCTTATTACATTTAGCAAACGAGCGAGACCTAATAATACTGAGACACAAAATTCTCAATAATGTCCGGCCAAACTGACTGGTCTGTCCGACTATTAGGTTTGGCGACCAACCCTACTCGTCAGTTTTTAGAAGACTGACCCAATCCCTGTCCAATCCAAATGGCACGGACGTGGATTTCTATCCGAAGGTCCAATCTGAAAGGGGTCCAGCCATCTAGTATGAGAGCTTTGCATCGTGTTTTTTTTTGCACTGTGCATTTCGAGACTTATGCCAATCGATACATTACAGTGAACAAAATAATTTCTTCACTTCGACTATCTTCGAAGTGTCTTCACACCGAACCTCTAAACCTAACTGAAGCATCTTGGAAACAGGATATACAAAAAACGTGATTCGTTCAACAAAAATCCCGTTTCCGAGACGCTTTAGAAGTTCGATGTAAGTATAAGCATTATTTGTTCGCCGTAATGCCCTCTATCGATAGATATGTGTCTCGAAATGCACCGCGCATTTTTGGAAAATCCTAAGACACCTTATTTGGTTAAATATCCCGTTTCCGAGACGCTTTAGAGTCTAATGGCGAATAAATAATATTAATAAATAAATAATTTATCCATAAAAAAATTAAAATAAATATATTATATTATTATGAATAAACAATTTGTCCATTAGTCGTCTATCGATGGGTATGGATTTCAAATGTACCGCACATTTTTGGAAAATCTTATGACAACAACAACACGTTGGTTACACATCCCATTTCCGACACGGTTTAGCGGTTCGGTGTGAAAGCATTATTTGTCAGCCATAATGCCCCTATGAGGTCTCAACCATCAACATGCACCGCGGCATTATAATTCACTTAAGCCTTGTGTTCAAGGGCTTTTTACTCAGGTAGCATAATTACGGAACATTTTATACTATTACCGGCCAAGTGCGAATCGGACTCGCGCACGAAAGGTTCCGTACCATTACGACCGATAAAAATCGAGAGAAAAAAAACCCTAAAAAATATTGTATGTCAGACGAGGCTGTAAAGGTTAAAAGTCGTTTGCCTGCCCTTTCGGGAGTATAATCTATAATATAAAAATGAATCGTAAAATGTGTTGGTAAGCGCATAACTCCACAACGCCTGGACCAATTTGGCCAATTCTATTTTTGGTCTGTTTGTTATTATCAGGGGAAGGTTCTTAAGAAATAAAAAATTAAGAAAGTTGCGCAGAAAATTATTACGCGGGTGAAACCGCGGGGCACAGCTAGGTAACAATAAAAATATTGCCTAAAATAATTGCAAACATGAAAATAACCTCAAATTCTTAAAACATAATATTCAAAAAGTATTCCCCTTTTTTGTTTTTAGTATTTGTTTGTATTTGTATTTGTAGCGGCATCAGAAATACATCATCTGAAAAATTTCCTCTCTAGCTATCATGGTTCATGACATACACCTGGTGACAGACGGACAGCGAAGTCTAGTACCTAATTGGGTCCAGTTTTTACCCTTTGGGTACGGAACCCAAAATGATAGAAAAATTGCTATATTATTTAAAACAAAGTCACTTTTCTGTGTCTGTCCTTAAGTATGCTAAGATCTTTAAAACTAGGTACGCAACGAATTTTGATGCGGTTTTTTTAATAGATAGAGTGATTTAAGAGGAAGGTTTATATGTATAATACATGCATGATATTGCCGTGCGAAGCCGGGAGGAGTCGCTAATTTTAAAGATTTTGGAATTTTTAGTGATTTAAGTGATACTAATTTGTACGAGAGTAATACATACTTACTTACAATAATCAAAATTGTATTGTCAGCGTATTGGAAGGATTTATCTACATGCACCGACCAACGCCTATCGGCTCACTTTTTTCTAGGTCCATGCATCAGCTATGTTGATTTGGCAAAAGAAAAAATCTATAACTTCACATATTGTGCGTTTTGCGTTATTTTGCCTCTGACAGCTGTTTCTGTTAGGTTGGCATTACCCGTCATTCTTGCTGACAAGTACCTATAACATAGCGTGAAGCTCCTTTCGTTTTTATTTAAATTTTTAATTTTAAACGTGTTAATCATGCCAAAAAGGATTCAAAGTAGCGGCAGAAAAATTGTATTCTCAGTTCGTAATTTTTGTGAACGGGAAAAAGCTAATGGAGGACCAATAATCCCATTTGAAGATGTTCGTCGACGTGTAGCCGCCATGACTGGTAAGTAAATTAGTGTTACCTGCTATTCATAGTTTCCCGTTATTAAGGATCGAAAGTTATTTGTTTTGCTAATAGATTATATTGTTTAGAATTATGCAGGCACGATGTTTTAATTGTCTAATACATTCCGTACATAGGTAGGTATATCAATAATTATATTTGTTATAAAACATAGTATTTGATTTTTTTTATATATACTAGCAGCGCCCTGCGGTTTACCCGCGGAAGTCCCGATCAATTTTTTTTCTTTGATACAAACCTTTGTCATTTAAATTATGTGTTATTTAATAACAAGATTAATTTAAAAAATGTATATGTGCATGTAAAATAATGTAATGTTTTGTATTTCAGGCATTTCTGAGAGAACCGTCACCACCATTACCAAAGAGTGTGAGGTTGCTGCTTCCACTTCTAAGAAAATATCTTCTCCCAGAAAAAAACGCTGCCAATCGAATAAAATTCAGTTAGATGATTTTGAACTATGTGCAATCAGAACTAAAATACATCAAATGTACGTAGTCAGAAAGGAGGTGCCTACTTTGTGCAAGCTTTTGGCTGAATTAAAAATTGATATTAACTTCAATGGAGGTCGTACCACACTATGGAAAATAATTCGGCAAATCGGATTTAGATTTAAAAAATGTGGCTCTAAAAGAAAACTTTTAATGGAACGATATGACATTGTAGCTTGGAGGTACAGATACTTGAATATTTTAAGAAAAAATCGAAATGAAGGCCGATGTATCATATATCTTGATGAAACTTATATACACGCTTCATATGCTGTCAACAAATGTTGGCAGATGGAAAATGAAAAAGGTGTTTTAAAAAGCGATTCAGTTGGTGCACGCTGGATCATCGTTCATGCAGGTGGCGAAATGGGGTTTATTCCAAATGCACAGTTAATATTTAAATCGCAGTCGAAATCAGGAGATTACCACGATGATATGAACAGGACGAATTTCATGAAATGGCTAAAAGACAAACTCATTCCCAATTTACCGCCTAATAGTTTAATTGTTATGGATAATGCGCCCTATCACACTGTGAAGGTGAACAAGGCACCAACCATGAGCTCTACCAAAACTGATATGCAAAATTGGATCACAAATAAGGGGTTATCTTATCTTCCCACTATGGTGAAAGCTCAATTATATGAAATTATAAAAGAGCATAAAGAAGCTCCAATATATGAAGCTGATCAACTCCTTGAAGCGCATGGACACAAAGTGGCTAGGTTACCACCATACCACTGCGAACTCAATCCCATAGAATTTATGTGGAGCCTCTTAAAAAGGCGTATAGCTGCTAAAAATGTTGGACAGGAAGCAGACAAGATACTACAATTAACAGAAGAAGCGTTCCAATCGATTACTGCAGAAGACTGGCAGAAGCAGTGTCAACATGTGTGCCACATTGAACAACAGTTTATTAAAACAGATGGAATTATGGACTCTGAAATCGAAAAATTTATTATAGAATTAAATGACGAGACTGATACAGAGTCGGACAGCAGCAGCTCCAACGATTCACGTTCAGCAGCAGACAGTGACGAACCACTACAACTAGCGACCCGCATGGATCACTCCTATTCAAAATAAATAAAACCTATGAAAATGTTGTTTTAATTTAGTGGTTTAATACCTATGTATGTAGATAAATGCAAACTTGAAGTACACAAAACTAATTCAAATACCTACCCTTATTATTTTACAAAACTATCGGCGCCGGTGCAGTTTTACCCGCATAAGTCCAGATCCCGTACCTATGAATATTGAGATAAAAAGATACCCACATACCAAGTCACATTAAAATCGGTTTAGTAGTTCCAAAGATTACAAACCTACATTCTAACATCCAAACTTTACCGCTTACTGTAATTGACAAATTTAACTACGAAAATATTTCGCAGTTATATACTGGGAATCCTACAAAACTTAAGCGGCAACACAGAGCTCAGGTTAGCCAACATGACAGCCAGAGGCAAAATAACGCTGAACGCACTGTACCTACCTACTTCCATAATACATCATTCTTAGACAAGTATTTATGCTAAGATATTTGTCTGTGTACCTATATAATTATTTACAAAGGAAAAATATATAAGTAGTATACTTACACATCCTAACTTACTTTTTAAGACGTTTTTATGTGATCTATGTACAAATGTATTAAGCATCCAAAGGAATATTTTTTTTACGTTTGTTGACTTGACCTTAGCTTTGGGCTAGATGGCGATGTGTGGAATGTCCTACAATATTTATTTTTGGTATAAAAATAATAGCCTAGGTATGTATACGTAGGTAATAATCTAATCCCAACTCTTCGCAAATAATATAGCCAAATGAGCCAAATCGTCATAAACGTAGTATTTTAAATCCTCTTTGCGTCATAATAAAAAAACTTGAGAGGTGTCAAGGGACACCCTCAAATATATTATTTTACTCTTTGGACACCCTTATGGAACGAAGTTCGATTAATTATTGAATATAGTTAGTGAAGGAATTGTAATAAAATCAAAAAGTGTCGTTACTATACTTTTGGTTTCATTTTTTCCGTCTAGCCCCTTTCGCAACGCGCGATAAGGAACTCCGTTCTAAAATTATCGTATGTCTATTTAATCTGCACAATATTTGAACGTTTGGTCACCATTTTGACAGAGGCAGAGATACTTTACCATAGAGGTATCTTATCAGATGTATTTCTCTCGACTCGCTTATTGCTCTTCATTATCTTTCCGTCTGGGCTGGGTAATACTTTCTTGGGTTTTTATTAGAAACTAGCTGCGCTCCGCGGTTTCACCCGCGTCACTCCCGATCCCGTGGGAATATCAAAATAAAAAGTAGCTTATAGCCTTCCTCGATAAATGGACTATCCAACACATTTTTTCAAATCGAACCAGTAGTTCTTGAGATTAGCGCGTTCAAACAAACAAACAAACAAACTCTTCAGCTTTATAATATTAGTATAGACATGTACGAGTCTAACTTCCAATAATAATAACTATACTTATCACGACAGGCACTTTTTAGGATAATTACATTAAATGAAAAAAAAAACCAATTCAAAGACATTATTATAGGTTTTACTTCGATTTTACTACTTGATCACTGGACCCTTACATACAATGGGCCAAGTTTTAGACCTGTAAAACTAGGAAACAATTACTTACATCAAAACTTAGAAATAAGGCTTACTAGACAATAAAATACTTTATTGATGATATCAATAAGTATGATAACACATAATAAGCATAAGTAATTTAACACTGCAAAAGGAAATGACATACTTATATATTTTAAGTATCTCTAAATGGATCACCGACTTCAAAAAAAGGAGGAGGTGCTCCATTCGGTTGTATGTACTTTTTGTAAAAGTAGATACTTAAAACATACTTTTTTATCACAGTTGCTCATAAAGTGGATCTTATTCAACGGCTTTTAGGCTCATAATCCAACATATTATGCACGCGTGCGTTTTAGATTTGTTAACTAGTGCTGTAAAGTTATCCCGATAAGTTAAATACGTATCTTACTGCTAATTACATGTTAGGTAGGTGAAACATTCTTAATTTATCTGGGTTATACTGTTTTGATGTGTAAAAAAGGTAGATACCAAAGAGTTTTTTAGCTAGCAAAAATGGTTGTCTCTAAAGTCGGTTTACGAACGAAAATTTTACGTGATAATTACTTAGAAAACTATTAAAAATTGAGTTGTTTATTTTTGTTTTTTCTTTACTTATTCCGTACCATTGTATTTTGTTCTTAACCCCCGACGCAAAACAAATAGAAAAAACCCTAAAAAATATTGTATGTTAGACGAGGATGTATAGGTTAAAAGTCTTTAGCCTGCCTTTCCGGAGCATAATTAACAAAAAAATCTGCCTTAAAAAAATGTAAACATAGACTTATCACAAATATTTTGTTAATTATTATTTTGTTTTCTTTTCTAGTCTTTTCTTTTATTCGCAACTGTGATAAAAAACGTCGTACGATATACGTGTGGAATTGATATTTGCATCTTGGCTTCTTATGACACGCTCGCTACCGCTCGCGCGTCATAAACCGCCTCTATGCAAAGATCAATTTACCACACTTATATCGTAATGTACTATTATAGAAACACTTTATACTACTTAGTTTTGATCACCGGACCCTAACATACAATGGGTCAAGTTTTCGACCTGTAAAATAAACACATAAAAACAATTACACCAATACTTAGTAAATAAGGCTTACTATACTATAAAAGTTTGTTGATAATAAATAACACACATAATAAAGCTTATGTAATTTAACATAGCAAACTGAAATGTCACATAAATTTGTATATTATAAGATCATCATTAAAAACACTTATCACACGCATACGACTTTTCATCAGTAAGCATCATTGAATGCCGTTCTATTACATTTATTAATCACACTTATTGAAAAATACACTTATAAACTGTTATGACTTTTAACTACATTTATCGCACAAATGGTTTCTCAGAATGTATCAAACATTTTTTTTGCACTTTTATAACATTCACGGCCTGAGAAAGTGTCTCTCACCGCGAAGTGCGGCAGCTGCTGGGTCGGTGTTCCGATGCATTGGCTCACTTTTCTTACTTGCGTCACTACCTGTGGGGTTAAAAATATTGAACATAGTCAAACAAGGTCTCGGTTCCACTCCCCCCCGAGGGTTCCCGCCTTGTCGTGGCTTAGTAACCGTGGCCTTGCCAACCACGGTCAAGCCAAGAGGAACCCAGGACCAGGCCAGGCTGGAGGGGCTGGCTAGCCGGAGAGGGACCGCTCCACCAACTTCCCCGCAAAGTCCGGTGTGAGCGGTACGAGAGGTAGGTCGCAGTGCTGTATGGGCGGTACTGCGACTGAGGCGGGTTGGGGTGTAGTATGGGCTGCACCGCAACTGAGGAGTAAGGGCCACGGCGGGAGAGGGTTGCCGGTATTGCGGTGAGCCGTTTCCCCTACCTTCCGTAGCCCTGAC
The DNA here is from genome assembly GCA_951213275.1 of Idaea straminata. NCBI lineage: Eukaryota > Metazoa > Arthropoda > Insecta > Lepidoptera > Geometridae > Idaea > Idaea straminata. Next base: position 15,895,514 of record OX577845.1, on the reverse strand, counting down.
GGGGCCGCCACCGTTAGATGGCGGACGCGGTGGGGTCGTAGAGGAAGAGGACTGTCGGTGTGTTGTTGCCGCTTTCCCTGTCCTCTGCGACCGGAGTGGCTGGCGATTGGGCTACTTACCTGACCCATCGCAGGGGACCATGTGCGTCCAGGCATGGGGCTGTCTGGCGTCCATTCGCTTGGTTCCCGAGAAGGAGGTTGCGACGTGCCCCATGCTCTGGTGCGTCGCAACAAGGGGGGAGGGGCGAAAGCCTCTTAAGTGGAGGGTCCTCACGGACAAATGCCGTCGGGGCTGCTGATGAATGCGAAAGCGATGCCGGTAGCCCCGACATTAGGCATCGAGATGGAGATTTTAGTCGGTTGGAGCCCGACATAACCACTTCGTTGGCCCCAACAATGGAGTGGTACCCGACCGGGAAGCCCGGAGCTCGGAGACAATAGTATGTATCTATTCAGTTTTACCCTTTTCCTGCATTAGAAGACTCATCGTTAGTTATACCCGGAGAAGATTTACCTCTTATATTATTTAAAACCGCTGAAATGTCAAATTCAACATTATCTTATATCTGAATATTATTTTCAACATGTATGATTTCCTCCTGTATAGCCATTAAATGTGTAGAACATTAAAAATTAACTGAACTCTTACTTTTTATGTCGTCTGACATCCATGGCTCGTCACTTTCATCATCAAACACATGTGTAGTCATATTCATTAATGCTTGTAACTTTATACTTGATCACCTTCTTTGGGTTATCGTCATCATAATTAAGAGTACCCTCATATTGACTTGTTTTAACATCTTCATTTTCTGTAAAAGAAATCAACAAATGCACTAACATACATTAATATTGATTCGGTCCTAATATGTTTTTCTATGTTGCATTGCAAGCACTAGAAAGGATGCATGTTACCTGCCGTGTCACTCTCCTATTTGACTCCGGGCTCATTTTGATTAATTATTTTAAAATCATCATTATCTGTAAAAGAACTCAATCAATTCATTAACACTGATTCACTCCTTACAATTGTGTTTAATGTAGCAAGCACTAGAAAGGATGCACGTCGTGTCATAATTCTGTTTTATTTCTAGGTCCGAGATGTCTCGACTTTGACAATCTTATCAATATCTATAGTTTCCTCGTTTAGATTGACAGATTTAAAATTGACTGGAGACTTCGGCGGCGTCTCGTCATTTTCAGCATCCAACAAATTCTCAGCATCATTCGAAGTACCCTCGTTTTATATCGCAATCTTCATTTTCTATAAAATAAACATATGCATTAAGGTTGAACGTTTCGTATCGCCAAGAAAAGTATTCCGCTAGATGGCGTTGTTTTCCAAGGCAAGGAATAAAAGTATTTCAATATATTTTGCGTGTTTCCTAGTTTGCTCTGAACATATTTCAAACATAATTTAATTTATTGGAAGCCACATTTTTATGTATTTGGCGAGTAAAAATTTCAACTCTTGTCACCTGTTGTTACGATTTAAATGACATGTACACATACAAAATAAATAAATAAATAAATAAATATTGCAGGACATTCCACACATCGCCATCTAGCCCCAAGGTAAGTAACTAGACTTGTGTTATGGGTGCTAGATAACGGATATACTACTTAAATACTTTTTCTTTTGTAAATATATACTTATAATACATAGAAACAACCAGACCACAGACAAATATCTAAGCATAAATACTTGTCTGAGGCGGGAATCGAACCCGCAACCCTGTGCTTGGCAGTCCGGCATGGTGACCATTGTGCCAACTGGGTCGTCAACAAAATAATAAACTGTAGCAACTATAGACTATATTTGATATAGTCCTATAGTTACCGATTGGTGTAGTCACAGTGGCAGAGTAGTGTTCTGAAGAGACCCGGTTCAAATCTCGATTCAAATATTATTTTTTTTGTATGAAAATATATTTTTGAAAATTTTTCCAAAAACAGGATCAATTTTTTTTGAACTAGGACGAATTTTGAACGATGCATATTGTACCAGGTCTGAATGGAAAAAGAAAAATAAAGACAAAGTAATATACAAAAAGGTTTATTTATTTTAAATTAGTTGTAACGCGGTGATCCCACTAACAGGAAAAATCCTGTGTTCCTCCGGTTTGGGATATGCATTCCCAAGGAGGCCCATACGCTTTGCTGCTAAGACGTCGCATTCACACAGGATGTGCTCTTCTAGTTTCCTTTGTGATTGTGCATGCTGGCAGGCCCATACATGGTTCTGGTCCAAGCATAGCACTTGCCAATCCTGTCCTTGCAGCTCATCAGCCTTCTTATTTCCTGCTATTCCTTCAAGGCCTGGGACCCAGATTAGCCGTACTTAGTTCCTATGGCCTAACTTGTTTAGGGTTTTCACCGCATTTATCAGACCAGTTTTGAGTTGACCTTGCCTGTCACTAAGAATGTATATGGTCTTGTTCTCTACACTAATTTTCAAATTTTCCTCTGCGCATGCTATGATGGCATACATCTCTGCCTGGAAAACCGTAGTGTATTGACCCAAACTACTCCATAGTTAGTAACTGAGTAATTAGTAACCTGCTAATTTAGAATATTTCTTGGAAAAATGCAGTATAAAATTACTAGCTTTTTGACAATTTTTGACTTTGTTCCAAATGTCGCCGGCTCGTCAAAACAAACAAACTCGTTGTATGTTGCCAGTCTTGTTGTTTTTTGGTGTTATCATTTTTCTCGCGAATTCCTAATCTTCATAAAGATTCATTTTATATTCTAATTAAATTCAAACAAGTATAAATATTTATTAGTTTATTATATATGTAACGTGACAGTCTATCAAAATAATGTATAATTTAAGTATTAAGAGTGACGCGACAGTGCCAAAAGTTACATAAAATCTTGCACGTTTAGGGGTCTGGCAACACTTGAGTTGAATTTCATGCCATTGAAAATATTTTGATTTTGTAGTAGACAGATTAGACGATGAGGCAACGTCGCCCTTATCGAGCAAACTGTAGTGCGGCTCTGCTCTAGCGTAATTGCGTGTTCCTGCTTCCACACACAACGCGACAACAACGTCGCGTGTTTGCACATCTATACATGTGTCTATACCTCAGTCACACTATGACCATACGCCAATATGACAGTGCACCACTACATACGTAAAATTGGTCTCCTTTTTAACGCTGAAACAAAGTACTTCCTGGATGTTAAACAGTGATATTATTGACTTTGCGCCTACAAAAGCTTATATTAGGCCTACTTTAAGTCATAATAAGTTAAATATCTCAGTATAAAACGTAGGAATGTCTAGAACATTTAGTAGGGAAAACGTATAACCTTAACGCTGATTCACTGCTAACATGTTTTACATATTGTAATACTGGAAATGACTCATTTACCTGCCGTGTCACTCTTCTGTTCGGCTTCTAGCTCCCAGGTGTAATGTCTCTGAGAATAACATGCAGCATTTTTAACATCTATAATTTCCTTCTTCTTTGGTCTTGTTCGGTCCGTTGTACGCTCGCACAATTCCTTCTGTGTGTTGACACATTTAAAATTGACTGAAGTGTGACTTTTTATGTTATGTGACATCTGTATCCCGTCATTTTCATCGCCTAATTCAATTGCGTAGTTATTTTCATTTTCACTTTTGACTTGGTGTCGGTGTTCCGATGCGATCGGTCAACTTTTCTTGAGTGCTGTCACCGTGTGTGACAGTAAACTGTAAAACAGGGTCTCGGTACCACTGAAGACTCGGTCACAAAAGTGCATCAATATAAATCATAACTTACTTTCAATGTTTTCAATTACTTTGACCCTATTTCTGGTTAAGAGGCTTCCAAAGTTCGGTACAGTTTTACCTTTAGTATTGTATAACACCTCTGAAATGTCAAATTTAACATGATCTAACATCTGTGTGTTATTTTCAGCATGTAACATTTCCTCCTATTAGTTGACACACCCAGAATTAACTGCACTATTACTTTATATGTCATCTGGCATAGGTATCTCGTCACTATCGTCATCTACCACAATTACGACGGCATTTGTGACTTCGCTCTGGTGTCCCGGTGCGATCAGTCTTCTTTTTTTGACTACTGCAACATCGTCTGTGAGGGTGAAAACATTGACCATAATAAAACAGGGTCTCGGTTCTGTGGTTTCGGTATTACTGAAGACCGTAACTTGAAGAAAAGAGTACCTACCCATTAATATAAATGATAACTTACTTTTAATGTCTTCATTCAATCTTACCCCCTTTCTAGATAAGAGGCCTCCAACATTCGATATATCATTACCTCTTAGTATATTGTTTGACACTGCTGAAATATCAAATTTAATATTAGGTAGGTATATAATATCTAAATATTATTTTTAACATCTATGCTTTCCTTCTGTTTGTTTACACATCCATAATTACCTGGAATATTACTTTCTATGTCGTCTGGCATCGGTATCTCGTCAAATTCCTCATCTGACACAATTATGACGTCATTTTTATCATCATTATTGACTTCTTTCTGGTTTTCCGATGCGATCGGTCTAATTTTCTTGAGTGTAGCACCGCCTGCAAGGGTAAAAACAATGAACATAGTAAAACAGGGTCTCGGTTTTGTGGTTTAGGTATCACAAAGATCGGAGCTCGGAGACAAAAGTAACTATACCTACCTATTAAGGGTGTAGATCGTGAAAATCACCGAAAAGAGTGTTACGATTTTTCATATTTAACCTATTTACATATGATTGATATCAATGATAATTTGTATATATTACAATCAAAGACCAATAAGTATGTTCATGCTTAAATTAAACTCTTAAACCTAATAGTTGTTTTATAATAAACGTCAACAAACGCACAAAATTGAGTAAAAATGCAAAAACATGACTTCGTATTTTTCAGATTTAACCCCATAAATCAACACAAATTGATAAAAAGAAACACTTTTTGAACACTGAAGAAACCAATAAGTATAGCTGTATACTTTTTTTTATACCTTTACAAACAAAGACTTCCTCTTTTAAAGCCCTAAAATCTAGATATATTTTAAGGTAAATTTTTCATACACAAATGTATGGGATAAAACGTTCGTTTCATTCGTGCAATCTCGGTGGTCAACAGCGGCAGTTCCTTTCTGTAAGTGAACGCGACACCACGCTTGTCGGCTGCAGACAGCAGAATTACGTATTGTGTATTTGTGTTTTTTGTAAAAAACTGTAAGTATAACATTTTTATAATTAATTTATTTTCAGTTAGTAGAAAGTATCGATATAATGAATGTCTGAAAGAAAACCATGATGGAACTAGATATAAATCGTAAAAAATACAATATCTACACTAATAGGTATTATAAAGAGGAAAGATTTGGATTTTTGTATGTAACGAATAAACTCAAAAAGTACTGGACCGATTTTAATAATTCTTTTATCATTCGAAAGCTACATTATCACTGAGTAACATAGGCTATTTTTTTCGCAGGACTGATTGAATTTGAGTGTCATGCCAGGGAAAAGAAAGTTTTGTACGCATTATAAAAATATGAAAGCCAAAAGATCTCGGAATAAAATGTAAGTTCCTCCCTACTTATTTATTATCGCATTTGAACAGGGTACATTACAAAGCTAATAGAATATGTCATATGATTTAGATCGCCCGATTCAGACATATACCTACAATAACATGTAGGTATATGTCAAATTGTGGAAGTAGGTAGGCGACAGCGCAACTTTGTCGACATACCCGCCAAACAGACGCGAGGCGCCTAGCGTCTGGCTTAGGGTTGTACAAAATAAATAAAAAGTGGATAATATTGATGAATAATATTTCCAGTATTGAAAATAAAGAAAACCTTGGGGCCGAGACTCTGAGCAACAATGCTACGCGCTGTATAGAGGTAAGTTGTTATACGTAATTCTTGTAGACTTGTTACATAAATAAATAAACTACTTAGTTAGTGATGGGCGAAGACAAAATCTCAATACCTACCTATAGATTTTTTCTTGCAATATTTATTATTTTCATCGAGAGACAAACACCTTAGTACCGAAATACTTCTCAATTACTTTCTCAAAAGAAAATTTACGTTCAAATAGGTGACGTCATAAAAAAACAATACCTAATGCGTAAAGAAACTATAATTTCTATTCATCAGGAACCTAATATTGTATTAATTCTTTTGCATTTTTTTAAATTTTTAATTATTTTTTATAAAAAAAATCAAGCCATTATCTTTCTTTACAGGAACTAGTTATTGAAAACGACCAAGAGGGAAAGGTGGATGAAATGGAAGTTGGGCGTAGAGTTGTAGACGTTTCTTTTTTTTTTAAAGCTCTTCAGGCCATAGGGGACCACGGTCCAATGGATTGTAAGTTAAGTTACCTCAGTATAATAGGTGAAGTAAAAGTTGGTCTGGACTCAAAACTCATCATGAAATGTAGTATGTGTAGTATGAAATTTACTGTGTGTTTGATTGAAAAGAAAGAAGATAGAATGGAAGTGAATCATCAAATTGTATCTGGTATCATATCATCTGGTGGGAGCTACTATCAGTTAAAAACATTAACTGCCGCAGTAGCCCTACCAATCATGTCACCTTCATTATACAATGAAATTAATAATACGGTTTGCGATTGGTGGGAAAAGACAGCAGCACATTCCATGGCAGAAGCTGTCAAGGAAGAAGCGGAGTACGCAGTGTCTATAGGTAGTGTTGATAAAAATGGTACACCATTAATATCTGTTGCTGTTGACGGTTGTTGGAGCAAGAGATCTTATGGTAAGAATTTTTCCGCCTTGTCCGGCGCAGCTGCGATAATTGGCATTAAAACTAATAAAGTATTGTTTTTTGGAGTTAAAAATAAATACTGCGTAGTTTGTGCACGAGCCGCAAAGAACGACAGTCAGCCCTCGGAACACCGTTGTTTCAAGAATTATTCGGGATCATCTACCGGTATGGAATCGACCATAATAGTTGAGGGGTTTAAACGTTCCATTGTTGATCACGGTGTAATTTATAATAAATTTGTAGCAGACGGCGATTCCAGTACTTATAAAAAAATATTAGATTCGCGACCGTACGGTAATTTAACAGTAGAGAAAATTGAATGCAAAAATCATCTTTTACGAAACTACTGCAATAGCTTGGAGAAACTGTCGAAAGACACTAAGTATCCTTGCGAATTGCGGAAATTCCTAAAAGAAAGGTATTTGCGTTTAAGAACGGGTGTAAAATGCGCTATTAAATATTGGGGCGATCAAAATCAGTCACTCGAAGAAAAAATAAAAAATCTTAGTGAAGATATCCTAAATGGTCCACAACACGTATTTGGTAATCACCAATATTGCAAGGAGTATTTCTGTAGACCTGATACTCGTCGAATAGAACCTGTTGGGTTGCTTCCAGCAATTGTTGGATGCGGATTAATGGACGCGGTACACATTTTAAGTAAAAGACTGTCATATCATTCTAGAAGTTTAATTACAAGTAATATAGTTGAAAGTTTTAACGCAGTGATTGCCAAATTAGTAGGGGGTAAGCGTGTAAATTATTCTTCCCGTGGTTCTTATGCGGGCCGATGCGCAGCTGCTGTTGTGTCTTTTAATACAGGATCGATTCATAGTAAAACTCATGAAGTAATATTTAAATCTAGTCCTAATCCTTTGATCGCGAAAGTGGAAAATTGTAATCGTAAAATCCGTTTAATTGCTAAACCTAAATTAAGATTGAAAAAGAGCCACAGCGCTGTATCGAAAGACGCTCACTATGGACCAAACTGCGAAAAACCTGATCTGAGTCCAGAATTATATGAGAAAGCCAAGTCATCTTTTTTAGCCGATTTAAAGTTGTCTTGTGCTGAAAGAGAGGAGCTTGAAAGGTCGACCCATTTGCAAAGAAGTAGTTCTGAGTGGATGAGTACAAGGAGAAAATTACTAACCTCATCATCGTTCGGGGAAGTTTGTAAAAAACGAGAGAGCACAAGTTGTGCTGTTCTTGTTCGTAAAATCGTTTATGGTAGTAATATCTCCAGTTTGCCTGCTGTACGGTACGGTATCGAAAACGAAGAAACCGCAATTAAACAGTTAGAAATTCAAGAGAATATTAGTATACAAGGTTGCGGTTTGTTCGTCGACGATCAATATGAATTTCTTGGTACTACACCAGATGGCATTTATGCAAACGGTTTAATTGAAATTAAGTGCCCACATTCTTTAGCTGGCATGACTCTTGATGAAGCAATGGCCAAACATACCTTTTGGGTTAAGGACAAGGCTTCCAAGGGTTATGTCATAAATAAAAATCATAACTGGTATTTCCAAATTCAGGGACAGGTACATATTACTAAAAGAAACGTTTGCATGCTTGGCATCTGGTTTGGTGCTACTGTACCTATGAAAGTTTATATTATAGAAAAGGACGACAAATTTTGGGAGGAGAAAATGGAGATGAAATTAGTTAGGTTTTATTACGATTGCCTACTTCCAGAATTAGTTGATCCTCGGCAGTCACGAAGCATGCCCATTCGTGACGCGCCCAGTATCATAGAGGCTATGAAAGAGAGGAAAGAAAGAGCTTTACGTGTTATGAAAGAGAAGAACGCCTAATGATTTTGAAAGATACAGGTAACTGAACTACCCAGCCAGTCGATTCACGTAAACACGCCAGTCCAAAAGTCGTTTTAACTTAGGAACTTAGAAATCGCCTTTTGGTTTTCTGTTTTAAACGCACTTACTTATCTAGTCTTGGATTGTCATAAATCTTCCAATAGCTCAATTACTATACAATTTCTGAGTTACCTGGTGTAAAGAATCATAAAAATTGGTTAAAAAATACAGCGAATTGAGGATTCTCCTTTTTTTAAGTCGGTTAAAAGGGCTAAATTTGCAAAAAACGAAGTGACGTCACTGCGCTACGGTTTTTATTACTTACGTGAATCGGGCAGCTGGTAACGTTTTCATTCTGATAGGTTTTGTGATAGCCATTGATTTTATCATCAAATTAGCAGAAATCAGAACTTGATCCGTAATCGAATGAAAAACCATTAGAATTTTGAACTCATATTTCGTTATTGTTTAATTACATACTTTTAATTAGTATATTAATAATTTACAAACTTCTGTTAAAATTAGTAAATAAATGAATTACTTATTTACTAATTTTTGTACAACCCTAGCACGCTTTTGAGATAGCGAGTAATGGCGACTCATATTTGTTATTGTGTAGTAAATAAATCATTTTTATACTTGTGTTTCATTTATTGACATTTTTTTTTAAACCCTAGGATTTTTTTTTAGATATCGACGAGGTGATCGTAAACAAAAAGTAAGTATTTGAGTTTACGCAATAGGCACATTTCCTTGCGTAGAGATAAACACACTTCCTACTGAATTTGCAATTATTTTATTGAATGAATATTTTACGAATTAGAATAAATTTTGGTAGTGAAATTACAAATAAATAAATAGTTGGAATCAGTCAGATGTCAAATGATAGAAAAACATAAAAATTGTGTCTCAACAATCTATTAAAAAGAATCAACAGCTAGTTTCCAAAAATTCAACGTTATTGTTATGCTGTAAATATTCAAGTTCAATAACAATTTCTCAACGTGGAACGTTTGTTGCAAAACATTTTGAAAATCGCGCTCTCTAGGTCATTCATCCGCCCCGTCGGATGTTACATTAAACTTTGGCGCTGCGGTCGCTCGAAATCGAGATCTCAGGCCAACAATCTACACCCTTAATATAAATGATAATTTACTTTTCATGTCTTCAAACATCCTCTCTCTAGACAAAAGGCTACCAAAATTCGATTTACCCGGAGAAGTTTTAGCACTTACTATATTGTTTAAAACCGCCGAAATGTCAAATTTAACATTATCTTATTTCCGAGTATTTTTTCAATATCTTATGTTTTCTTTAAATTACCTGAACTATTACTTTCTATGTCGTTTGGCAACGGTATCTTGTCAATTTCGAAGTCATTTTTATTACAAGCATTTGTTTCATACTCGATATCCTCCTTCTGATTATTGCCATCATCGTTAGAAGTACCCTCGTTTCGATAATTCATTTTACAATCTTGATTTTGTGTACCTAAAAGAAATCAACAAATATATTAACGCTGATTCGCTCCTAACATGTATGTTTCATGTAGCAGGCACTAAAAAGGATGCATGTTACCTGCCATATCGCTCTCCTGTTTGACTCCTGGGTCCGAGATGCCCTGGTTCTGAAAGGAACATGTATATTGGGTTGACACGTTAAATATTGGCTGAATTGCTGTGGCTTTTAATGTTGCCCGACATCTGTGTCTTGTTATATTTATTATCATCAATAACAATCGATAGCGATATAAAGTTTGAATTTACCGAATCTGACCACAATTCGTCCTTGGGTCTTTAAATATTAAGGTTATACGTTTTCCCTACTAAATGTTCTAGACATTCCTACGTTTTATACTGAGATATTTAACTTATTATGACTTAAAGTAGGCCTAATATAAGCTTTTGTAGGCGCAAAGTCAATAATATCACTGTTTAACATCCAGGAAGTACTTTGTTTCTGCGTTAAAAAGGAGACGAATTTTACGTATGTAGTGGTGCACTGTCATATTGGCGTATGGTCATAGTGTGACTGAGGTATAGACACATGTATAGATGTGCAAACACGCGACGTTGTTGTCGCGTTGTGTGTGGAAGCAGGAACACGCAATTACGCTAGAGCAGAGCCGCACTACAGTTTGCTCGATAGGGCGACTTTGCCTCTCCGTCTAATCTGTTTACTCCAAAATCAAAATATTTTCAATTGCATGAAATTCAACTCAGTGTTTTGTCTGGCCCTAAACGTGCAAGATTTTGTGTAACTTTTGGCACTGTCGCGTCACTTTTAATACTTAAATTAAACATTATTTTGATAGACTTATCAATGTACATATATAATAAACAAATAAATATTTATATTTGTTCGAATTTAATAAGTAGAATATAAAATGAATCTATATGAAGATATTGAAGACCAAGCAGTATTGTTGTTTTTTGGTGTTATACACTGACAACGAGTTTGTTTGTTTTAGACGAGCCGGTGACGTTTGGTTCTGGTTTGGTGTCGTTTGTGTTTTTATTATTTATAGCTTTATTATCTTATATATATAATTATCTTATATATAAAAATCAATTGCTGTTCGTTAGTCTCGCTAAAACTCGAGAACGGCTGAACGGATTTATCTTATCTTGGTCTTGAATTATTCGTGGAGGTCTAGGGAAGGTTTAAAAGGTGAGAAAAATCGATCCCACGGGATCGGGACAAACGCGGGTGAAACCGCGGGGCGCAGCTAGTTATCTTATATATATGAATTGCTGTTCGTTAGTCTCACTAAAACTCGAGAACGGCTGAACGGATTTATCTTATCTTAGTCTTGAAATGTTCGTAGAGGTCTAGGGAAGGTTTAAAAGGCGAGAAAAAAATCGAATAATTTCCGGGAAAACCCTCAATTCCTACGGGATCGGGACTTACGCGGGTGAAACCGCGGGGCGCAGCTAGTCTTATATATAAAAATGAATTGCTGTTCGTTAGTCTCACTAAAACTCGAGAACGGCTGAACGGATTTATCTTATCTTAGTCTTGAAATGTTCGTGGAGGTCTAGGGAAGGTTTAAAAGGCGAGAAAAAATCGAATAATTTCCGGGAAAACCCTATCAATTCCTACGGGATCGGGACTTACGCGGGTGAAACCGCGGGGCGCAGCTAGTGTAAGATATAAATATCTGGGAATAAATGGCATGTAAGTGCATGGAAGAAAAGTACAATGAAAAGTCAAGGAATGAACACGAAAAAATACATTGTGCAGAATTCACACAATTATTCGTCCCTATAGCTAAAGCAGATAAACAGTATGGGCCCAAAACCCACGATTCTTTAGAACCAGTGATTTCCAATTGTATACAACAACGGGAAATTGGAAATGAACAAAAATCACAATGACATTCCCAAGGTCAACTCAAAACTGGTCTGGTAAATGCGGTGAAAACCCTAAGCAAGTTGGGCCATAGGAACTAACTACGACTACTCTGGGTCCCAGGCCATGAAGGAATAGCAGCAAATGAGAAGGCTAATGACTTAGCAGCAAAGCGTATGGGCCTACTTGGGAATGCATATCCCAAACCGGAGGGACACAGGATTTTTCCTCTCAGTGGGATCACCGCGTTAATCGATCCCAATGGGTCAAAGTGTTGCTGGCTATGTCAGCCCCCGATATAAGATAAGATACAACTAATTTAAAATAAATAAACCATTGTGTACATTACTTTGTCTTTATTTTTTTCTTTCCATTCAGACCTAGTACAATATGCATCGTACAGAATTCGTCCTAGTTAAAAAAAATGATTACTAACAGTACCTACCATAAAATTGATCCTATTTTGGAAAATTTATTCAAAAATATGTTTCATACAAAAAATAATATTTGAATCGAGATTTGAACCGGGTCTCTTCAGAACACTACCCTGCCACTCTAAATAACTACACCAATCGGCCCGTATAGGACTACGTCAAATATAGTCTATACATAGTTGCTACAGTTTATTATTTTCTATGTGTGCGTGTCATTTACATTGTAAGTACCTGGGTGACCTTTGCTCGGTATTTTTTTTTTACTTAGTCTTACCTCAAAGCAAACACTCATTGACTTCGTGTTACTTAACAACGCCATCTGCTGGAATAACTAACGATCGACCTAGGTACATTCATTTTCCTTATAACCGCAGTCAAAATATCGGAAATTTTGCGGTCGTTACAAGTACGAGTTGGACTTGCGCACGAAAGTTATGGTAACCCTGTCGATAGAGTTCTAAAAATCACTGCGCCGTGTCGGTACTGATACTGACATGTACGAATAGCACGTAACGGTACGTTACGGAACTGTCTTTCACGTGCCGTCACTGTTCTGTGCGGATAGACCTTAATAGGGCTTGGATGATATAAACTTAGTGGAACAGTGTTTAGGTGAAATGTAGCACTGAGTAAAAATTAAAAATTTAAAAAACCCCGACACAATATAGTAAAATATGTAGTATGAACGTAAAAAGCCTAAAACAAGCAAAAAAACTATGAAAAAAAACCCTACAAAAAGAAAAAAAAAATATTGTTGCGTCGCGGGGGACCGCTCTTTTTTTCGAGTAAATTTAATATTATGTAAGAGTCGTCGTTTCAATTTTTGGTTTAGCATTTATATGGATAGTTAAGTTGTGTAAGTATTTAGTTTTTAAGTAGTTTCACTAGTAATTCTTAATACTTACTTTAACATTTTTGTTAAAATTTGAATATTATCATTTTATGAAGGGTTTTATAGGTAAAGAGCGGTCCCCCGACGCGACAATATTTAATCAAAAAGAATTCTGATGTACTTTTTTTGTTGTAGGGTTTTTTTGATAGTTTCTGTGCTTGTTTTAGGCTTTTTACGTTCATACTATTTTACTAATTTTGTATTTGTAACGGACGAACCATACCCTTTCATTTGATACCCCACTCGAGTATATCTACTTATATTTGGTTTTTAATCCTGACTTTCATCCCTCATAACTTTCAGACGGCTGAACCGATTTTGATCAAACATAGCTAAGAACACTCCCGATTGATTCACCTTTCAAGCAAAAAAAACTAAATTGAAACCGGTTCATCCGTTTAGGAGCTACGATGCCGATGTTGTTTATTAACCCCCGTCGTTTTTGCGTGGGGGGTTAATAAACAAACACAAACATAACAAACATTGTATGAATTGAATGTTAGGTTTATTGAATAGTCGGTGAGAGGTCATAGTTAAAATGTAACAAGTGGAAATGTGTTTCGATCTAGCGCAGTGAACCCGCTTGACTCGGTCAATAGTGTTTTATTGGTATCATTCGTTTGCTTTTGAGATGCCCTGTCCAGTCCAACCGTATACGATCTCTGTATTTCGATTTGGCTTTTCGACGCGTATAGGCCGACATTATATATTTTTTGATATTATTTTATTCACAGTTACACTAATGTTTAATTTAATAGATAGATTTTGACGAGAACTGACGAAATTTGAATGAACGTCGTAGCTTCACCGAGTCGAAAGTTATACTAAATGGAAATCCAGATACGCAATAAAATGACCTTCAAAACGGGGCCTCAGCCTCCGCCGTGCGCGATGTGTTACAACAGTTCTAACTTAGCATAATAAATTCTTTGATTCTTAGTTATCCAGTGGTGTAATTGAAATTTCGATGGAGATGATAGATATTATGGAGCTGCAACACTAAACTGTTTTCCCCGATTTTGTTATCATTCGTTTTTTTTTTAATTGCGCTCTTAAGGAAGCTAAAAAGGGGGTCGAAAAAAATAAAAATTCATCGGGTTCTTAGTGTCACGTGAAATGATCGATGTTACTGATAAGATCAATTTTTGGAAACAAACATAATATGGCAAAAAAACCGACTTCAAAAATGAAGTAATAAATCAACAAAAATAAATATTCAAGAAAAAAACTAATAACTTTAAAAATATATAGAAAAATAAACTAAAAAGTTAAAAATAAATTATATAAAAAAGAAAAAGGTAAACTAAAAACTTAAACATAAATCATTTGTGAAGGAATTGTAATAAAATCAAAAAGTGTCGTTACAGTTTTTGGTCTTAATTTTTTCCGTCTAGCCACCTTTCCCAACGCGCCATAAGGAACTTCGTTCCAAAAATCTTAAATACAACGGATTATAAAAAAACACTACAAAGTCAAAAATAAATAGAAAACATCGTCGTTTCGGAGGTAAAGCAAAGTTTCACTTCGTCGTATTACTGAGCCAGCGTATTATAAAACGTAGGTAAGTACTTGGAAATCGGACTGGGTTTGATTAAGAAAACCTTACATGGTATCATCCAGTTCGACTTCCAAATACTTAGCTACGATTTATGATACGCTGGCTCAGTAATACGTCATAGTAAAACTTTGCGGATAGATGAAAATTGCTGACAACTAAAAAAGAGCTATTTCCTTTGATTTGCCATACTATGTTTGTTTCCAGAAATTAATCTCTATCAGCAACACTATCGATTGGTATAAAAATATAGGATGATATTTTTTTGCAAAATAAACAGTTTCAATTCCTGGCTGGCAAAATCGGGCAAGCAACTCCTTTCAGCATTTTTCGCTATCTCGTATAGTTTAGGATATAGCCCTGAAGGCCCACGTAAAACAATAACCCTGTATAGACACATCAAAATTATTTACAGCAATAGCTCGGCCAACTTAAATTTACAATCATCTAGACCAAAGTTTAAGATAGAGAAAGGCATAAAGCAAAGAGACCCACTCCCTCCATTCACCTGTACACTACTGGAAATAAGTCAACAACAGGCCCCATCCTGGAACAATAAAGTCTAACAAACCTACGCTTTGCTGACAACATTGTCATCTTTGCCCCAAAGCTACAAAACTACAAAATATGCACCAAGATCTGAGTATGGCTAGTACGGGTTGGACTTCTGATGAATCAGTAAAAAACCAAAGTGATGACCAATATCACAATACATAGGGTCAAGGTAGTCGGTCAAGAGATACAACATGTCAATGAATAGGTACATCTATTTGGGCCAACTAGTCTCCTTCGATAACAGGCTAGACAAAGAAGTTGCCCGTCTGGTGGACAATGCCTGGAAGAGCTACTGGTCCATGAAAGAGCTTACGAAGGGTGACCTACCACTGTCACTAAAGCCCATCCTACAGTGCTCAGACCTGGTCACTGACTGAGGCTCAAATTTAAAATATGCCAAATGGCGATGCAGTGTAGCATTTTAGGTGTAAAAAGAACAGATTGCATACGCAATACCATTCTGCGAGAAAAGACCAAAACCACAGATGTGGGTTTCAAATCAGAAAGGTTGAAATGTGATTGGGCGGGTCATGTATCAAGAATGAACCCTCAGGTGCTCGGTGACGTCGGAGTCGGCAAAGAAAAGAGACGACTTTGACCGCCTCGAGCCAGCTTGGCCGGAGGTGGCTCAGGACTGTGACCGATGGAGGGAGATGGGGGGATCTTTGCCTAGCAGTGGGATACTGGGCGTTAGATTAAAAATAATAATGGTTTAGACGCAAAAGACCACAAATGCGAAAGGCCATTCGTAAAAGACCAAAAAGGCGTAATACCTTAAACGCAAAAGGACACATACGCGATTAATCAAATTTTTATTACGCGTTATACCTACTTGTCGCAAAAAACGCATTTGTCCAAATTTTATTGCGCGTATACTTACTTACCAGAGATGGATCTGGGCAAAATTATGGAGTGCGGGGTGATGGTCCAACTATTCTGTCCAACTGGTTGTACAAAATACAATTAAAACAAAAGAGGTAGGCAATCTTTGTTTTTAAAAATCTCTCAAAAATCAAGTTTTATCTACAGTAAATATTAAGGCTTACCGTCCCACGTGCTAGTTACTCGTTCGTAATTTCGAGCGACTTATTACGGTATTTAAATCCCGTGGTCGCTCGCAAAACACATCTTCACGCCAAAACTCTGATGGCAAGCAAAAACTACAAAGTTATGTGCCTGCAAGAAAACGCCATTTTGCGAATGGTGCATTTAGATTGTATCAATCAATATCACAAGCGAAACGAGCGTTCTGAATGTTTATTACCATAGGCGATTGAACGCGTCCACCATAGTCCAAAGAGAATATCAGAAAATATAAAATACTACGTCCACAGTCGTCCACAAACGATAAATCTTGACGTCTGACGTCATTACGGACGACTCAAAGAGGATTTAAAATACTACGGGACGACTGATTTTTAAGTGATCCCAATTCCCATACTTTAAAAAAAAGCTTTTATTCAAATGCGCTAAAAAGAATAATATAAAATACAATAAAATACTTTGAAGAACAAGCTGTTAATATGTTCTTGGTAATAAAATAAAAAGAACTAAAAATATAAAAATAATAATTTAAACTTGATAAGAAAAACTAAAACTTTACACATTGTATTAAATCATTGCGATTTTATCACAACAGAATATTTTATAAATAAAATCGTGTTACTTTGTGATTCATTATTTTTCTTCTGCAATCACAATGTAACACACTTTTATTTATAAAATAATCTGTATGTGATAAAATCGCAAAGATTTAATCATCATCATCATCATATCAGCCACAGGACGTCCACTGCTGAACATAGGCCTCCCCCAAAGACTTCCAGAGCGATCGGTCGCATGCTCTTTGCGTCCAAGATTTAATACAATGTGTAAAGTTTTAGTTTTTCTTATCAAGTTTAAATTTTTGTTTTTATATTTTTAGTTCTTTTTATTTTATTACCAAGAACATATTAACAGCTTGTATCAGAAGAATCTTATCATAATGGTCGTCGAAGCTTATTGCTCTCTAAAAAATATTAGTTCCATATTAGTTCAGAACTTAGAACCTGCTTCGAACCTCTTCGAACATAGAATAAAAAATACTGTACACTGGGCTGTATGAGCTAATAAACTTTTTGCTTACCCTTTTATATAGTACAAACAAAAAAAAATGTATGACAGCCATCTCGTTTGTTATTTTTAGTAAATAATTTTCATTTTATTTACCCCACTTTATGTACACCACAAATAAAAATACGGTCTAAAATTTGTTCATAAATAACTTGAAATATTTGTAAAACGTATCAGTATTGATATTGTGTCAAAATAGATTGTAGTAATTTAGCTCGGGTCGACGCCACGCCTGGCTATTTCTGGTAGAATGATTGCCACGGTTCGGATTCACGATGCTGTTTGTTGTATTTTGTGTTTGTAATTCAACAACATAAGATATATCATACGTTACTCATAATGCGTTGATGTAGCGAAGTGGAAGAGTTTTTTCATCATGGATATATCTCTTCTCATCCAGCCTCCAGATATGAAACTGATTCTAATTTTGTCCTTTGTTTCGTATGCAGTGGCTTTCGACAAAGGTGAGTAACTATCTCATGAACTAAATACTCTGCATTGTAAATACGTCCATATTCAGCTAGATACAGCTATATTTTATATTATGATACTAGACTATATTAATTATGAGCTGGTGAACTTCATATTATTCATATCGGTCAAGCCATGCTTGATGCATGCATGCATCTATAAAGCCGTGATAAGACCTGTCGTCATGTATGGATCGGAATGCTGAGCCGTGAAGAAGAAGGATGAGAGAAGATTGCATGCAGTGGAGATGAGAATGCTAAGATGGATGTGTGGAGTAACGAGGATGGATAAAATAAGAAATTAGTATATCAGAGGAAGCCTGAAAGTAGCACCAGTTACTGAAAAAGTCAAAGGGAACCGTTTGAGTTGGTATGGACATGTGATGAGAAGAGAAGGGATGCATGTAACTAGAAGAGTGATGAGTATGAATGTAGAGGGATGGAGAGGAAGAAGACGACCTAAGAAAAGATGGATGTACTGCGTGAGCCAAGACATGAGAGAGATGATTGTTAACAATGGGATGACGACTAATAGGAGTGAATGGAAGAAGAAGATATACTGCGCCGACCCCAAATAAATTGCTAAAGCCATGCTTGAGTTTTAGTGAAATCAATGAACAAGAATTTGTTTTTAAATATAATATATAGAGTGAAATATTGCAAGAGAGAGTAAGAATAATTAAGAGTTACGAGAGCTTTACATTTAATAGTTTATGGTCCCCATTAAGATTGTCTGCCATAGATAATCTAGCTAAGATGTTAGTTGATAGTGTAATTATTGAATTTCAGCATCATTCTATGGTGCAAGTTACATCTCGTACCCACTCCAGGAGGCAAAAGGGGCGACAGACATCAGCTTTCGATTCAGGACACACCTCTCGGATGCCTTATTGTTGCTTGCCGCTGGTAAAACAGATTACTGTATGGTGAGTATTACATAATATTTATTTATCATTTACATAATATTATCTTTTAGTTTTATTAATTTATCTCTAGTGGTTTTATTTTAACACCCTCTTGTGATGCAGATGGTTGCAGGTTCGATTCCCACCATTTAACCAATTTGTATACAAAGTTTTATTTGTGGTCTGTATTATTGTATGTATGTATATTAGATTAAAAAGTAATTACAAAAGAAAGGTATGGCCACCACAGCCAAAGCCAAGTTACTCATCTTGGGGCTAGATGTCGCTGTATGGAATATCCTGAATTATTTAGTTTATCTATTATCTATCTAGTATTATCTAATTGCAACTATTATAAATGTAGGTTCGACTAGAGAAGGGTAAGCTGAAATTGAACATAAACTTGGGAGCGGGTGAGAGTGAGCTTGCATCTCCTAAAAGTGAGCTCAATGACTGGCAGTGGCACCATGTCACAATCGTCAGAAGAGAGGCTAATCTTACTATGAAGGTAACATACTTGTACTTGTCTTACTAACATATAAATGTAGAGCGGTGTTGGCTTAGTGGTAGATACCTTGACTTTCATTCTGAAGGTTGTGAGTTTGAATCCCGGCCGTTCGTGCACCAATGTATTTTTCTTAAGAAAAAATTATGTGCGCTAATTGCTACATTGCTGTTACGGTGAAGGAAAACATCGTGATGAAACTCGCGGCTTAGTAGGCTCCAGAAGATTATTGACAATTTCTCTCCTCTGGAAATGGTCGACTAAGCTGAGAGGGTAGTAGGTGCTGGGCAAGCCTACTCGATCCTCACGCAAAAAAGAACCCAATTAAAAAGGGTCTAATTGCGGAAAACAGCCCATTTAAGTACAAGTACAACATATAAATGTAAAGTTTATGTTGGTGTTTATTTTTTCGGAACTGTAACTTCGAATTTATCTATATATATAATATAGCTTGCATCCTGGATTTATGGAGTCATAATAACTCTCCCCAGATTGATGACAGTACTGTGAAGAAGAAATTGCCTGGACGATTCTTTGAGTTGAACATCCACTTTGGTCTGTTCCTTGGTGGTCAGGGACACTTCTCTGAGCTGTTCCTTGGTCACATGGAGAATTTCAGAGGATGTATGGAGGATGTGAGTTAAAACAACAATGATGTTTTTATGTTCCGACTTGGATTTAATAGGATTTAATAATTGACTATAATTTCAGGTTTATTACAATGGCGTGAAGATAATCGAGTTAGGTCGGAGTCGTGCGGGTGCGGTACGCGTCGAAGGCGTCACGTGGAACTGCGCGCCAGAGTTCGATGCTTCACTTGACGACGAAATCAGCTTCGTCGACGAGGGAGCCTACCTTGTTCTGCCTAAAATAAACTCCAGGGCGGGTGGCAGGTGACTATCCCAAACTATATGAATAGTAGACTTACTTTATTTTTTATAGGTCGATCAACACCCCGCTGACTAGTGCTAGAGTCAAACGAAATAGAGACTTATAGTTAAGAACAAGTAGAGGAGCAAGCTAGATAAAGGATGCCCTTCCAGGCACACTAAGTTACGAGAAATCAAAAATAAAAGCTTTATTTGTTTTTATTAATTTTGTGCTTTATTAATTTCACACTTTTACAAATGACAAATGTATAGTTATCAAAAACTTATATTTTTATTTTATAAATGAGATTTATTTGTTAATGCTGCTATATTGAGACATTATTTACAACTCAGTAGTTAAAAATAATTGGTGATTTATCATTCTAACAGATGGCAAATAGAATTCAGGACGATAGCGCAGAACGCGGTGATCCTATATAACCCTGGCGGCGGACGGTCGGACTTTCTCTCCGTCGAGATATTGGATGGCACCGTCCGTGTGAAGATGGCACGTGGCCAGCTCGAGCACACTGCGCGCGTCGACGACGGTCTATGGCACAAGATGCATCTGCTATTCAACCCTTCACTTATCGAGGTATTGTGTTAAGTTTGTATTTCGAACTCAGGAAATATATATTTATAGAAGCTATGTTTAATGATTGTTACCCCGAGGCCCGGGAAAATCAAAGATTTTTTAGTACTTTGTAAAAAAATACATTATTTTGTTATCTGTGACTAGACAATAGTTTTCCAAAATACAAAAAGGTTAATTTGACTTTGCGCAATCTTCTTTAAACTCGCACAATTTCTACAAACGGCAGAAATTTCTACAGCCAAAACGTACAGATTATTTTTAAAATATTTTATTCATTAAAATTTATAACGCGATCGCGACCCGCCTACAACCCGAGATTGTTGAAGTTATTGTATTAATCCATTTCTAACTTAACTAATCAGGAAAAAAAGATTTTAATTTTTCGAATTTAGCATGTTATCGTGAACCTGTTTTACAGATAAGTTTGCAATTGCAATTGTTTATTTTTTATTATTATTTGTGTATTTCGTGTGCTTGTCTAATCATACGTATTTTCTTTTTAACCGAGTTCAAAAAGGGAGAGGTTTTCCATATTTTAATTGTAAAACATCACAAATAATAAATTGTGATTAACTACATACTCTGCTTATCTCCAACTAGCATTGCAAATTGAGACAATTATTGTAATTTTATCAGCAACTGGCTATTATTATCTATTTTAAAATAGCTGTGCATAAGTCTAATACGCAATAAGCAAGTATGTGTTGGTACCTCGTCACGCAATAGTGCTGTACCGATCGCAAATATCATTTTTATCTTAAAATTCCCAGCGCAGATAGTTATTAAGATGTTTCTATGTGACTACAAAAGTGAATTGTTGATTTAAAGTCATGTTAAAGCTTTATTTATGCTTGCGTTATTTTCCAATTTGGACAGACTGATTTTATGAACACATTTGAGACTGACATCACGTTATAAAGGAGACCGCTGTGTAAAGTTTTAACGAGGTTTAGTCAAAATAACTATTTGCTTTTATTAGCCAATTTTGTCCCACTGAAAAGCGTAGGCCTTGCCTCCCTTCCATTGCCTCCCTTCCATTGCCTCCTGTCTAGGGCTAGAGTGAGCTATGCTAATTATGATTGGCTTGTCTCAAACCGATAGACAAAGAATGAGGTTTTAAAATCCTAAGTGTCCTTTTAGCCTATGGCAAATGTTTACCAATGTTGAAAACAAGTTTTGCGAAACCTTCAAATGTAAATTTACAGTCATACGCTGGCCAATTTTTTGAAGCTATCGCGACATTTATTATTATCTACTATATTTCACCTGCGTTAGTCCCGATCCCGCGAGAATTTCGGGTTCAAAAGTAACCTTTGTCCTTCTTCTTTCCCTAAGCTACCACTATGCCGATTTTTATCAAACCGAGCCAGACATGGCAAAGACCTATACTGGGACAACTTACTTTTCTTGGGATAAGTACATTATAAGAATAATTATACTCAATAGCTTTTGCCCGCAACTTCGTCCGCGTAGCAGTCGAAAATGGACCATGAAATCGCGTTGTCTCATACAAACTTTGCCCCTCTTTTTCTCCCTTACCCTTAGGGGTAGAATTTCGAAAAATCCTTTCTTATCGTATGCCTACGTCATACAAAGAACACACCCGCCAAGTTTCTACGATCAGCCGTTTAGACTGTGCGTTGATATGCCTGCCATTCAGGACACAGCATTTTATGTATAGAAAGATTTAAAATGTTAAAGCGAATGTTCTATAAATCATTATTCTTCTAAGCGTATAGCTGAAGTTAATTAAAAGACTTTGCATTTTACAAAGCAGAATACAATTAAAATTACGTCAAAAATCTATACAATTGTCATGTTTTTTTTAAATGTTAGGCGTACTTTATCACGTTTTAAGCATTTCTGCAACTCACACATGTTAATACTTTGGTTGGAGTTAAAATTAAGTCCTTATTATATGACAAGTAGCTGTGCTAAAAGAAAAATAAATAGATGTTTTCGATTCTCAGACCTAACGAATATACACAAAAAAATCATACAAATCGGTTCAGCCTTTTAGGTGGAGTTTGGTAACTAACACCGCGACACGAGAATTTTATGTATGTGTGTTTTGGAGATAAAATAAACATTATATCTGTCTGGTCTGTCTTTGCATGTTGCCTTATACTATTAGATTTTACTGACATTTATGTTTATGGACATTAGTCGTGCGATTCTTCGTTTAGAAACAAAAATATATAAAAATTGTCTTACAAGTTTAAGGCTTATTGTAACAGTGTATAATTTAGAACAAATTAAAAACTAAATTTTTGGCGAATTTAGCTGAGTCGATTAAATTGCAAAAATGGAAATAAAATGCTTTCTTATAATATGGGGGTTCATATTGCCGGACTTGAGCAAACTAAATTTTGGGGGTTCGTATTGGTCGCGTCCGTGGGATTTAGCCCTAGATGTCCTTTACGTGACCTATGGATGGTGCTAAAGGACCAATCTCTTGGTCGGAGGCTTCGGCCGTGGCTTGCTACATCTTGCGTTAAGGCGTGCAACATCTTAGACCGCATCGTCACTTACGACGTGTGAGATAATGGTCAAACGCTGACCTATTTATTGAAGTTATACTTCTTAAGGCGCGTTATGAACAAATGACTAGTGACATTTTAAGATGCGCGCGCATCTGTTACACAAAAGTCACATGTTGCAGCTGCGTAAACCCAAAAGTAAAATAGGTCGAAGCTGCGAGAGTGAAATTTTAAGATGCGCGCGCATCACTGTAACACTAAAGTAACAGGTTGAAGCTGCCCGTAAAATAAATATCAGACGAACGGACGGACAGACAGACGGACGTAAAACTTCTAGAAGTCTTACGCACGTACATAAGTACCCTCACCCATTGTATTTTATTTTAAATTTACAATTTAAAAACTCATTTATTATTTTTAGTAAGCGTTTTTTTCAATATAATGTTTCAGTTGTCAATAGACAACATTGGTGTGAGCACTCGGATCGAGAGCGGCAGCACGCGCTACCTTGACCTATCAGACTCTTTTTATCTCGGCGGCATTGAGAGCGACAAACGACAAAGAGCATTCGCCAAGGGGGTCAAGGCGGCCGATTCCAGTATTATGGTAAAGTATACATCACTCCATCGTATAAAACAAAGTCGGTTCCCGCCGTCTGTCCCTATGTATGCTTAAATCTTTAAAACTACGCAACGGATTTTGATGTGGTTTTTTTAGATAGAATAGATAAATTGACAACTCAGGCACAATGGTCACCATGCCAGACACAGGGTTGCGGGTTCGATTCCTGCGTCAGACAAAGTATTTATGCTTAGATATTTGTCTGTGGTCTGGTTGTTTCTATGTATTATAAGTAAAAATATACAAAATAGTATATACGTAGCATATCCGTTGTCTAGCATCCATAACACAAGTCTAGTTTGGCGATGTGTGGAATATCCTGCAATAATTATTTACATAAATTTATATTTAGATAGAGTGATTCCAGAGAAGGGTTTATATGTATAACTAGCTGCGCCCCGCGGTTTCACCCGCGTATGTCCCGATCCCGTAGGCATTGACTCTAGAAAACGTTTGTATGGGAAATAGAAAAGGGCTGTTTTTAGGGTTTTCCCGGAAATTATTCGATTTTTTCTCGCCTTTTAAACCTTCCCTAGACCTCCACGAACATTTCAAGACTAAGATAAGATAAATCCGTTCAGCTGTTCTCGAGTTTTAGTGAGACTAACGAACAGCAATTCATTTTTATATATATAGATATATAGATACATGCATAATATAGCCGTGCGAAGCCAGGGCGGGTCGCTAGTTATGAAATATTTTTAAGGTATAATGTATTTAGGACCGCGGTGAGTATTGAACTCGTGACTTCCGACTTACCGTGCGCGTGTGATAACCACTACGTTTTCCACATTTTCCACATTATTCATTAAGTAAAAACCGAACGTTCAAAAGTCGTTGAACAAAAACGTTTATAAACAACCCCAAAAGCTACCAGCCACCCCATTTGGGGGATAGGGGAATACCCCGTTTTTTTTCCACTAATAAATGGCGAGCAAAAGACCTTTCTAGATAATGTTATTGAACTAGGGTAATGTATTAATTTAAGGATATTTAAATGTATTCATACGTATGTGTAATATGTTTAGTATTTAATTTAGGGATATTTATATATTTATATATATATATATAATATATATTTATACATATACTCGTATTTATACATATATTTATACATATCTATACTTAGTTACATTCATTAATCAATATTTATTTTTCTGAGGCTCTATTTTATAATTTAAGTTTATTTATGTTTTGTAAAGTGTTGCCATCGATCGACATTAGACTGTTGGAAATCGTAAATTCCGGTACTCACGATACAAGCATTTGCTTAGTGTGAATACCACTGTAAACTCGCAAACTGTATAACAAACAGCAAGTTTCTTTAATCATAGTGAAACACTTGTTAATTTATTCTAAGTTTTATTGCTGAAATAAATATTTTGTATTTGTATTGTATTTTGTCTATCAAAAAAGTAGGTAGGTACCTAGTACCCATTTCATTCTTTTGAGTTGGCCGGGGTAAGAAATAATTGTAACAATATAATAAGTAGATGAACGGTCAAATAACGTCTCGGACGAAATGAATATACATTTTTTATCACAGTTGCTCATAAAGTGGATCTTATTCAACGGCTTTTAGGCTCATAATCCAACATATTATGCACGCGTGCGTTTTACATTGCCAACCTAGTGCTGTAAAGTTATCCCGATAGGTTAAATACGTATTTTACTGCTAATTACATACTGTTTTGATGTATAAAAAAGGTAGGTACCAAAGAGTTTTTTAGCTAGCAAAAATGGTTGTCTCTAAAGTCGGTTTACGAACGAAAATTTTACGTGATAATAACTTAGAAAACGATTAAAAATTGAGTTGTTTATTTTTTGTTTTTTCTTTACTTAAATATATTGTTTTTCCCTACCATTGTATTTTGTTCTTAACCCCCGACGCAAAAACAAATAGAAAAAACCCTAAAAAATATTGTATATCAGACAAGTCTTTAGCCTGGCCTTTTCGGAGCATAATTAACAAAAAATAGTGCCTTAAAATAATGTAAACATAGACTTATCACAAATATTTTGTTAATTATTATTTTGTTTTCTTTTCAAGTCGTTTCTTTTATTCGCAACTGTGATAAAAAACGTCGTACGATATACGTGTGGAATTGATATTTGCATCTTGGCTTATTTAACACGCTCGCTACAACTCGCGCGTCATAAACCGCCTCAATGCAAAGATCAATTTACCACACTTATATCGTAATGTACTATTACTTCTTTTATACGAATTTAGGTTGTTGGTAGTAAGGGTGTGTTGAGTGAATCTTTCCATGATCCTTCACGTTAAAACTATTAAACCGATTGCGAATAAACTATGCATGTAGATCGTTGAAGACCTGGGCCGTGATTCTGTAAGGCAACTTGACGTGCCTCACATGTGATACGGTCAAAAATTTTCATGAATATTTCCTTAATTACTGTAAAATTTACACAAATTATCCACAAACTTAGTACGTTAGTGGTTTTTTTATCTATATATATCTATTATGTGAGGTTTCCATTCATATATTCATAAATGTTATAACTGAAGTAATTCGCGATCGACATCATCAAATAGTCTTACGGAATCAGGACCTTGGATTGATATAGCTCCATTTATCCTGATGTGATATTCCAAAGCGATCGGGACTTAGACCCGGAGGAGATGTGCAGTGAAGCTGACAGATTATGTCCACCAAAGCAGAGAGGAGAAAAGTAATGGAGAGGAAACGTGAGCTTTGTGTAGAAGAGATGTGAGATGTGAGAGATCGAGAGATGTGCGAGGCGCGGTGAAAAGGCAGTGGGTGCGCTGCCCCCGGCCGTCCAACTAGACACTTCTTCGCTCTGCCGCACCTCTTGCTCGCTCGCCGCACAAAATTCTATAGGAAAATGAGACATCACCTCTCCTCTCCGCTTGATCCATTTCCACCAAAGCTACGCGGCGAAGAGACGTGGAAATAACGAAATTGGATTGGTGTATTCAAACACATCTCCTCTCGCCTCCGCTTTGGTGGACCGTGCCTTACGCGGGTTAAACCTCAGGGTGCAACTAGTAATTCGATAAATCTGACTAAAATAATAAAAAACCGTTGTGTAAAAGTAACTTTGTATGTATAAATAACAACTTTTCCTTTTCTGGTATTCACTCTGGATTAACGAAACCGTGAGGCGTAGCTAGTGCACAAATCGTAGTTGATAATTAGTTTTGTACCGTACTGATATTTAATTTTATTTATTTTAAGGGATGCATAAAACCGATAGAAGTCGAGGACAAAGTTTATGGTTTACCGAACGCGGTGGTGACGTCAGGAGTGAGCCCCCAATGCGTATGGCAGTACCCGTGCCGTGCAAGCGTCGGTGCGGGTGAGGAGGCGGCTGCGGGCGCGGCCGGACCGTGCGTACGCGACGCTGTCTGCCGGCAGCACGGCCTCGACCACTTCACCTGCACTTGCGACCTCGATCTATGTATCAATCCCGATTACGCTGAGAAGTACAAGGTAATTTGACAATATATTTATAGGTTAATTTTATATTACTTAACAAAATTGCATAAGCACTGTTATAGTGTGTAACACGAGTGTGTGTGACTGATAGCACGAGCGCATGGCGCAAGTGCAGATATTTGCGTAGTAAAGCCATAATATCTGCCACATGTCCGGCCAGATGTGGACAAAAACCACCACGGACTGGGTTCCGAACAGCAGGCGACCCCGCGGCTGGCAGGACGAGTTAGACTCATCGAAGGGACTGGACCCAGCTGCCACTAGACAGGGAACAGTTGAAAGAGGGGACTTTGCCCTGCAGTGGGACAGAATGTGCTAAAAATAAAATAAAGCAGCCATGGTGAAAAATAATACAATTCGTTTGATGTAGTGTATTAAACACGATTTTACGAGCCATTATAAAGTAAAAATCCAGAACCATGTTTAGTAAACGTACTAAAATATTCTGACATAAAGTCGTCGACTTATGATATCTTTCTAAAATTAAATTAATATAAAAATGGTGGTTATGTAATTTTGCCCCCTAATCTATACTTCTATACTAATATTATAAAGCTGAAGAGTTTGTTCGCAAATCTCAGGAAATACTAGTTCGAATTGAAAAATATATTTTTGTGTTGGATTTTCCATTTATCGAGGAAGGCTAAACGCTACTTTTTATTTTGATATTACCACTGGATCGGGACTTACCCCGGTGAAACCGCGGGGCGCAGCTAGTAATACATAAAATACACGTTTTCACTACTAAAGTTATTTAAAACGTCATATCCACCAGGTTTTTAGTTTCTAAGCTCGATCTTTTAATGCTGTTACACCACCATTTTCACCAGACTGAAGTTATTGCGAGTAGAGAAGCCAAGTTGAAATTTCCGTAGGACTGGAAAGGTTTATAACGACAACAGGTATCGTTGGAATCAGGCGTAGCTTACTGATTATCAATATGCATGTTGTTACTTCCTAAAGTGCCATCTATATCGTCATAAAGATGGCACCTAATAGGTTTAGATTTTGTGGGTTATTGCGATAACCATTAATCCGATATGAACAAACTAGGTATCAAATGAGAGGTAGTAGTTTATTGCATTGCGCTAGACAGGTGTTTTGAAAAAAAAATCTCTCAAAAATGACTTTCTTTTTAATATTGTTTAAGATCCAAATCAAATCAAATCAAATTCATTTATTCCTAGAATGTAGTTTTACATGGTGTTCAAATACTAGATGAGTTCTTTACATTCTACCATAACAATGGTGTGGAATTCTTATAAGTAGGTTTATTTATATTTTCAAGTTTTAGTCAATCGAATACAATTTCAAAATAATGGTCATTAATAAAAAATAAAATAAAAACCTAAAAATACCTATGTCATTAAAATCAAATTCGATTAAAACAAAATAAGAATAAAAAAAAATGTCAGTATTTAAAATTCATAAATAGAAAATAATGTTCATTAACGAAATTACTATCACTTTAAAATTACATTCAAAATAGTTGTATTACAATTTAGTCAATCAATAAGGTTTATCTCTATAATCTAGAAACTCCGTCAAACTATAAAAACATTTATCTAGCAGCCATTCGTTTACTTTCTTTTTAAACATGGGTAAAGGTAAGCATTTGAACATATGCGGTAACTTATTGTAAACTGTGATTGCATTTATATATGAATTTCTTTTATGAAGTTGTAAGTTACATTTTGGAAAATGCAGTTGATACTGATCTCTAGAACTAGCTTTCTTACTGCTCACATCAGATAAAAAACGAAAATACTTCGGGTGCTGCTTCACAAAGATACACAATTCTTTAATGTACATGCAAGACAACGGTAAAATACGAAACCTTTGGAACAGTGGGACGCAGCTGTCCGTTGGCCATGCGCCGCAGATCGCTCTTACACATCTTTTTTGAGTTAAAAAGGCTTTCTTAATCTCCACTGAATTTCCCCATAATAGCAATCCATATGAGAGAACCGATGCTACATACCCATGGTAAGCACTTAGTGCTGCCTCTGTTGATACCGCAAGTCTTGTCAAATATTTAAAGAAACATAATCTACTATAATTTTTCAAAAGTGTGCGGTTCACTTTGAGTCCCATACTCATCGAAAAGAACAAAAAATGCTCTCAAACAAAACCTATAAAGCGTAAGGGCATTATTTATTCATCGGGTCTAAAATCACATAGCAAAAACCATAACATAACACATAATATACCACGCCATTCTGAATGTCCGGATTCCTTTTGCAATTTTCTAAATACTTGACGATATTGCCCATTTTTTTATTAGGTACTAGCTGCGCCCCGCGGTTTCACCCGCGTAAGTCCCGATCCCGTGGGAATATCGGATATTCGATTTTTTCTCGCCTTTTAAACCTTCCCTAGACCTCCACGAACATTTCAAGACTAAGATAAGATAAATCCGTTCAGCCGTTCTCGAGTTTTAGTGAGACTAACGAACAGCAATTCATTTTTATATATATAGACTAGTTGCGCCCCGCGGTTTCACCCGCGTAAGTCCCGATGCCGTGGCGATTTTTTCTCACCTTTTAAACCTTCCCTAGACCTCCACGAACATTTCAAGACTAAGATCAGGTAGATCCGTTCAGCCGTTCTCGAGTTTTAGTGAGACTAACGAACAGCAATTCATTTTTATATATAAGATATAGATAGATAGATAAATTCTTTATTGTAAACACCAATTTCAAATAACATTAATAAAAAAAATCAAAGCTTAAGTGTAAGTGTTACAAAGGGCTGCCTTATCGCTCAAAGCGATATCTTCTAGGCAACCTTTGGATGGATGGTAGCTGGCAGGGCTACGTAATTTAATTAGTAATTCGGGTAAATAAAATAAAAAAAATAGTTTAACAAATATCTATCTATTTTTTAACCGACTTCAAAAAAGGAGGAGGTTCTCAATTCGTCGGGTATATATATTTTTTTATGTATGTTCGCTGATTATTCGTAAACACTTGGACCGATTTGGAAAATTCTTTTTTTTTTGTTTTTATTTTCTGAGGTTTCCGCGATTTCAACTCATAATTCAAACTATGTAATTAGAGATAAGCAGGAAGTAAGCGCGATAGAAGTGTAACATCGAAGAAGTCTTTAGTAAAGGAGATTGGTAACATTATGTAGTAGTACCTCTTTGTACTAACCTCATTTTCAGTTTGACGTAGGTCAAACTGAAAATGAGGTTAGCAGTCATGAGGTGAGGTACAGTACATGCCTCTGCTCAAGGCAGAGGCGAAATAGTGGAATAATGGAGGAAAAATAGAAACCCTTATAAGATCACTCTTTTGTCCGTCTGTCTGTCAGTGTGTCACTACTGATATTCTCAGAGACGGGTGGACCTAGTAAGTTGAATTTTAGGCAGTTTCATAGTAAATACTCAATATAGTATGTTTGATCGCATACGTGAAAAACTTGTGGTAGGGGTACTGTTCCCTTCTGACGTTCGATTACGTTTTACCACGGAAAAATGTTTTGTTTTTAATGTTTTTTTGTCAAATATCATAATTATTGTATTAAAGTTAAATTGAAACATACCCTAAATGTTAATCTGATATTTTCTGAACATATTCATGTGGACTTCGTTAAAATCTGTTCTGTAGTTTATGAGATTACCTGGTTCAAACAAACAGACAAACAAACAGACAAAAATTCTAAAAACTACCCTATCGTGATCAGCTAACGATTTTAAGTCGACCTGTGTATTTTTTCTGGATATTTTACTATTACAGATTTTTTTATGTCTACAGATTTATTATATGTATAGATACAAATCTGTCAAGCCTTCCAATCACAACATCTATCTATTACTATTCCCAAAAAAATCGTTTCGTTCACCTCTTGTATTGGAGCTCCCTCAAAGTGTATATTCAACGGATTATGCGCTTTTCTACCAGTTTGAAATTGTATCATTTTCGTTTTCTCAAGGTTTATTTTTAGATTGTTATTTTTTAGCCAATTAATAATTTTATTTAAGGAGTCGTTTATGTCGCTTTGGTATTTTATTTTTATTTTATATTTTATTTTATTTTATTTTATTTGGAAAACAAACAGTTACAAATATTCTGCTTATAACTCATTCCTACTTTTCACAACAAGAGTTGTATCGTCAGCAAAAAGAATAGTTTTATTGTCCGTTACTAGTGGAAGGTCATTTATATACATTAAAAACAGAAATGGTCCTAGCACACTCCCTTGGGGAACTCCAAAATTATTAGCCTGGAAGTTCGATCTGTAAACAGTCTTTCTACCTACATTTATCTTGGATATATCCACACATTGGGTACGTCCCGATAAATAATCTCTCGGCCATTCGTATGACGTAGGCATCCGATAAGAAAGGATTAATCAAAATTTTACTCCTAAGGGGGTGAAAAAGGGGGGCAAAGTTTGTATGGGACTACGTGATTCCTTGGTCCATTTCCGACTTCTACGCAGACGAAGTCGCGGGCAAAAGCTTTGAACATAAAACCGCAGTTTTAACAAAAACTCGTATTAAACAATCTTTTAATTTTTCATTAAAATTCAATGTCATAAAATTTTGTCCCTCCATGACCCATGTGTTTTTGCAATAAAGCAGTTGTGCCTTATACTTGCGGTTGTTTGTTATTATAACTGACCTACAACTAAAATGTGTCATCAACTCTCTATCATATTGTAAACACAATATTTACCTACTTATACATGTGCTTATACTAGAGATATTTCGTTCAAATGTAGACGAAGGTGGACGTTACCGAACAAAAAAAAATGTTATGGGAGCAATATAAATCCGACGACATTGCATAAAACTATTAGGAAAACGAATTGTCTACATTATTTTATTACATCAGTAGTGGCTATCAGTCATTCACTATACCTCTGATACCATACCTTTCGAGCTTATACAGTAACAGTTTATGATCTACGAAATCGAAAGCTTTGCTCATATCTAAGAAGATGGCTGTAACCGGTGTACCCTTGTCAATAGCTTCAGTGACCGCTTTGATTATGTTAAAACATGCTAACGCCGTAGTACTCCCTTTACGAAAACCAAATACTTTAGAAAGCCACAACAAGCATTTTGATAATCAGCAAGCTACGCTGATTCCAATGATACCTGTTGTCGTTATAAACCTTTCCTGTCCTACGAACTTCCTAAATAAGCAACTTTTTGTAAATTGGCTTCCCTACTTCTGATAGTTTAGAGTATTCCATTTTAAATAACTTTAGTAGTGGAAATAACCATTTTAATTTAGAATCCAAATACAAACTTGTATTAAAACTTTCCTTCTAAAATTAATTGTGAAACAGCCTAAACCGTGTTTCTTTCTGAACTTTTAGATTGTGTTGATATTGATATTGTATCTTAGGTGTTTTCTAAATCGAGTACATTGGAGTTGGTGAGCGTATACCCGCTGACCGTGTCCGAGGGCGGTGTTTCTGTGATAACTCGCCAGCACGTGGACGTCGTGTTGGACGTCCACAAGTACGGCGTGCGTCCCGCCGGCGTCATATTCGCTGTGGACAGGCCGCCTAGGCACGGCCGGCTCGCGCTCGACCTGCCCGCACCTACACGACAACTCACCTCGCAGACCAGGCAGATGTTCACGCTGCTCGATCTGTCCAGGGATAAGGTACGTAAACACAATAAATTCGAAAGTTGTTATACCAATATTTGTGTATTTTGGTATAGAGATGAACGACATATGCCACTTTCTAACTGCTAAATACCAACATAGGACATTTCACACATCGCCATCTAGCCCCAAGCTAAGTAACTAGACTTCAAATCAAATCAATCATTTATTCACATTAAATAGAGTAAGTAATAAGATGTAACATTATAATAAAGTACTTGGCTATTTAACCTCAATTGAATTAGTCTAAATTAGTGACATGTCAAATAATAAAATTAAAAATTATTACATAAAATGTCTTTAACACATTCTATACATCGGTAAATACTCTTTAAGGCTATAAAAGCACTTTTCCGTCAAAAAATTATGTAATTGTCTCTTAAACATAGAGAAGTCTTCAATTTGAGCTATACGATCTGGCAACTCACTGTACATCATGGGAGCCAGTGCCATAAAGCTTTTCCCGAAAAAAGCTGTATTGTGATTAGGTACAGTTTATATCTAAGACGAGCACTATTAATTCCCGTAAATAAATGAAGGTTGCTTTTGGTAAATATTAAAGACTCGAAAATGAACAAGCATGGCAATGTTAAAATCTTCAACTGTTGGAACAATGGTCTACAACTATCCGTAGGTTTTAAGCCATGAGCCGCTCTAAGACACTTTTTTTGCGCTTTAAAAACAAGTTCTCTGTCGGTTGAGTTGCCCCAAAACATGATGCCGTACCGTAGTGCTGAGGAAACATAGGCAATAGGCATGGTATGACGTCATAACACAGTCCTGATTCGCTACCTTTCTCAAATTATATAAGGCATAAGAGTATTGATTTAATTGATTGATAAGATTATTAGTGTGTATTTTCCATGTCAATTTTTCATCTATTTGTAGTCCAAGAAATGTTGTATTGTCAATTTGTGTTATTTGTGTATTGTCATATTTTACTTCTAGCTCTAATTTATTAACTCTTTGCCTAAATGTCATTATTTTTGTTTTGTCCAAATTAATTTTTAAATTGTTTTTCACTAGCCACTGAATTACGTGATTTAAATTGTCATTAATTTCACGTTCGAACGAGTCAGTATTGTCACATTTAAATACAATTGTACTGTCATCAGCAAACAGTGTCATATCATAATTACTATTAATACAGTTAGGCAAGTCATTGATAAAAATAATAAATAATAGTGGGCCTAATACGCTGCCTTGACGTACCCCACAGGGGAAGTATAGGTTGTTTCCGTCTTAGTTTTTATATTCAATCTTACTATTGATGTTACTTGTCGGCGTTCACTCAAGTACGATTCAAGTAGTCTCAGGGCATTTCCCCGATACCGTAGCGTTCTAACTTAGCAAGCATGTGAGATCCATAAAGACTGCCGCTATAGGTAATGTTCTATCCATATTTGCAATTATTTGTGACAAAAACCCACGACGATACATGACTTGTGTTCATGGGTCGTCAAACAAAAAGAAGGATTCAGCGCGTGGGCGTCAGTACAAAGAAGGATTTTGTAGGTTTTTTTGACACTGGCACGAAAAGATATAACCAAACCAATAGTGACAAAAAAATAATATTAAGCTGTCAAAATTGTATTATAAAAGTCAATGTGCCCAAATTAACGGGTAAATGATTAAGTGCTGCCAGGTTTTTGACGTTGCTATTAGCTTAATATAAGGTCAGCCAACGTACATTTATTGAGATGCAGGAACAGGATAAGAGGAGCAGCATAGTTTGCTCGGGAGCCCCGCAATCGCACTGAATTTGACATGAATCGATCATCCCCTGTCTTCCCAGGTTCCCCTGCAGCATATAGAACATGTCTATAGAATGTGTTATTTATATTTTATTCTAGGTGCGTTACGTCCACGACGGATCCGAGAACCATCAAGACGCTATAATACTGGACATGGAACTAGTGCAAGAGACGAAGTTCACTCTCCCTAGCTACCTGCAAGGACGTCACACGTTCGCTCTACATGTCAACGTGACACCGGTGAACGACCCACCGGTCCTCGCTCTACAACCGCACAACGTGCTCAGACTCACACAGGTACACACACAAGTACAGACATAGAGGTAAAACTACATGAGTAAAACATTGCCTCCCCGTCTAAATTACATATTACGGCTCGATTCGACTTGATTCACACATATGTGCGCGTCTTCCGGCACTGATATCGGAAAGATGAAAGAATAATGGCAAACTTCGAACAAAAATTACTTGTTTGCAAGGAGGTTAGGTTCTTGAAGTTCCTAAGTGAAAATAATGACGTCAGATGCTGACGAAGATAATGAAAAACACATTCTTATATCTTTTTTCCACATCTAGTTCACCAAATACTATCAATTGAATTGTGACCTAAAAAGACGTAGAATTTTATAGTATTTTTTCTATTCGTGCCACCTTCTTGATACCTTGCCATTCTTTTTTCCAAAAAATCTTTCTTAGTGCTCGCCTACGTCCTTAAAAAGGAACGCGTAGCTCTTCTAGTTTCAGAGATTTCGCGATGAGTCTTTTTTCTATGTAAAAATAGATGCAAAAATAAGATATTTGTAGTTTACAAAATGTATTACTTCAGTGCTGTCATTTAAACTTGCATGAACTGTGTGTCTTATACAGTAACTCGAATAACCTTAGAATCTCCTCACGAAAAGGAGTGGTTACACCTAAAGAAACGCCAAGCAAACTTTCAAAAATATTGGGTTTACAAAAAGACGGCTCATCTTTTTAAATTTGACAATCAATGACAGCACTTGAACTTATGTCAATAAAATGGCGAATTGGTCGTAATAGTTACAATATAAATATTATGAGAATGGGGCATAGCCTCTGGTTCTTCCTTGTTGGTTTTGGTTACTGTAATAAGACAGGGCTAACATGTATCTTTACTTAAACCACATGAGAGTAATTAACAACCAAATGTGTCAGAACATACATTTCAAGTCCCGTTTGCTCGCGATTCTATGTGTTCTTAAGTTTTGTAAACATAAAGCTTTGATTTGTATTGCCCATGCTACCGCGTTAACATGACTTGACATATTTGTAGTTAGGTAAATACTAGGTATCTATTTGCCGGCCGCGGCTATTGTGTGATGCAATCGAATCTAGCCAGAATATTGTGACATATTGGTGACAAAATTGTTTTTGTCGCTCATACACGCCGCGCCAATTACGTAATCTAATCTAATTGCTTAATTTAAATTACAGACAAATGTGCCTGATTTTATGATTGTGCAGCTTATTATTTATGTTGATTACAACATTTATTTGATCTAATCGTAACAGTTTTTGTTTCAGTTCGACGTAGATTAAAACTAATGAACAGCACTCACTTTAAAGTTTTGAATACTTACAACAATTTATTTTTGAAGTAGAAATAATAGTGGCATGAACACTAAACTAATAGCGTATGTATGTACAGTGTTGGATAGAGAATTTGTGAATCTTATTAAAATCATTTACATTGAAGGATTGAGTTGCTGATAGGCCACTCTCTTTAAATAAACATAGTTTATACTTTACCTTAGGGCGGCTTGCAGGGTTATTTGAATATAGATTTAATTAAAATTAAATTTAAAAATTCCCTCAAATTCGCTTTTTACTTAATCCATACTTAGGAAAACATCGCGGCTTAGTTGTGTTACGCGATTTTTTTTATCTGAACATGGTTGACTGAGTTGAGATGGTGATTTTGGTTCTGGACAAGCCTACTTCATCAACAGCCAGTTATGAAACTCTGAGAGAGTTTGTATTTTCCATAATCCTTGCATAGCAGATGCCTACACCGTAACATCTACCTGTATGCCAAATACCCAGATCCATCCATTGATTTGAACTGTGCGTTGATATATTAGTCAGTCAGTTAGTCCGAACTAAAATTTTATATTTATGGTTGTTTTTGTGTTTTGTCATCAATTATCATTATAAAATCTAATCCAAGACCTGGTTTCCCTGTCCAACATTGTAGGTAATTGTATAAAATATTAATGAATGTGTTTTATTTCCAGCTTACGAGCGTAGCGTGCTTGTCGTACCTAACTATAGTGTCGTAGTTGCATGTTAGAGCCACCAGTCGACGCAAAACAACGCGTAATTATTACAATTTATTTCATAAAAACCCTATTTTAATTAAATTCTACAAATGGGATTAAAATTTGTATCATTCTGGCATAGCAGCCATTTTTTCTTGTTGTGCGGCCACTTTTCGAACCCATGGCAATGTAGAGAAGACATACAAACAAATGGCATTTAATAAAATTTCGTAATATATAAGGTTTTTCTGTTAGGTATGTGACAAAAAAAGTTTTTAATTGTTGTTAAAAAAGTTTTTAAAAATTATTTTAAGACCAAATAACAGGCAAATTTGCAGGGTTCGAGGATTTATATCAATGGATATATATCATGACTTTTTGTGATAAATATCAATACAAAAATTGTTTAAAAATTTGATACTAATAAGTAAATTTTTGCAGTTTTCTACTGTATTTTTCCATCCTAAATGCAGATGGCGTTGGAGTAGAATGAAAACATACTCCCTAATAGTAGGTATTGACGTTTAAAGTTTAGGCACTATAAATAAGAACATTAATGAAGCCATTGACTGATTGGAATTTATAAGAAGTGTAAATTTTTTGAGTAGATTTTTCCTGGTGTAGTATAAGATTTTATGTTTTTGAGTAAATTTTTCTTATTTTAAATACATAAAACAATAATAAAAATTCAAATTTTTTTAAAATTATTTTTTAAGTTTATAAACATAGGTATGCATACAGTATACATAAATAATACAATAAAATATTAATATGGCTGTCATACAAAATGAATATATTATTATATATTTTTTATATATATTGGATTAATACTCAATACTCAATACTCATTTATTGGTAAATAATCATTACATGTCAAGGAAAATAAATTAAATAAAAAGTAAACTCAATTACTTACGGCAATTAGGTAAATACAATTAAATAATAATTAGATTAAATAAATACACTGTCAAAGCAAAATTGGAATTTACGCTTTGTAGTTTAAAAATTCATCAAAGTCATAAAACGACCGTTCGACCAACCAACGTCTTAATTTAATTTTAAAACCTGGAAGGCTGACCGCCGACACCACGTCATTTGGTAGTTTATTATATACCGTTGGACCTATCACATGTGCCAGCTTAGCAGTCCTAGCCAGACGTCTAGGAATAATACTGAGCTGGTTGGCCTGACGCGTGTTAATCGAGTGACACTCCCTTTGTGTCCTAAAAGTGTTCAGATTTATTCTTATGTATACAGCAATTTGCATGATCACAATACAGGGTAGGGTGAGGATGCCTAAGGATACGAAGAATGGCCTCGCTGACGTATCTCGCCTCACTCGCACAATCGCTCGAATAGCGCGCTTCTGCATCCTGAAGACGCGTAACCAGTCTGCCGCGCGCCCCCATAGCTCTGCTCCATATTGCAGTAAGGAGTGGACTGTTGCAAAGTAGCACGCGCGCGCTACGTTCCTGGGAACTACTCGCGCGACGCGATACAAGGCAAAGCAAGCCCCGCCCAGCTTACCACAGAGTTTGTCGATGTGCCCCCCCCACGTGAGACTACGATCGATCTCGAATCCGAGGAACTTGAGACAGGGCACCTCGCCAATTTCCATCCCATCGACGATCACATGCAGTGGTTTGGTAGTATGACCAGCAAGAGAAAACCTCATGAGGTTGGTTTTAGTAAGGTTCAGGGCTAGACCGTTCGCCCTGAACCAGCCAGCTAGTTGTTCGGCCGCCCGATTCAAGTTTACCTCAAGCTGCCGGTGTGTCGTCGCGGTTGCTATCGCAGCTACGTCATCAGCGTACATGTACACTTCAGCTGCTGGCACCGATTCTGGGAGGTCGTTTAGCAATAACGAGAAAAGAATGTTTGATATTGAGGACCCCTGAGCGACACCCATTGACCACGTTAGAGGGTCGGAAACAAGCTTTCCCCCCCCGCCAACGACCACTTGAGACCTGTCCTTCATCAAACTCAGCAGGAGACTGTGCGCCCTTCCAGCAATGCCATAGTGCTGTAGCTTTGCAGCCAGAGCCCCGTGGTCTGCTACATTATATATCATAAATATCCGACATTTTGATATTTATAATAAATATCGGATATTTTCGAACCCTGCAAATTTGACTTGTTACGAGATTTTGTTACATGGCATTTGTTGCTTGTATGAATGTCCTCTATTAAGTTGTTA
Source organism: Idaea straminata (assembly GCA_951213275.1). Classification (NCBI taxonomy): domain Eukaryota; kingdom Metazoa; phylum Arthropoda; class Insecta; order Lepidoptera; family Geometridae; genus Idaea; species Idaea straminata. The sequence goes on along the minus strand of OX577845.1, from coordinate 15,856,251 downwards.
TATGCATTGTATTGCCCACTTATTTTATGCAGTATTTAATTTAGTTGCATTTTTTAATTCGTATATTTTATTTTATTAACCGTTTGCAATAACATAACAAAGTACAAACTATATTAATTTCGTAAAGCATACATAATTATTGAGATGAAGGAATGTTAATTCAATTAAAACACTTAAGGAATGTAGAATATACAATAAGTATGTACGTACAGGGTACGCGCAAAGTGATCACTCCGGACATATTGAAGGCAGAAGATCCCGACACGCCTCCTGAAGACCTTTTATACACTGTACTACATGGAAAAAACGATATTTCCAGGTATAATACTAGAACTACAGACAATAACTCCTAATTTATGAGATCTTTATTCTTTAAAATGTAATTTGATTATCCTGTAGTGGTCACATTGAGATGTCCGGCCAGCCGGTGGACTCGTTCACGCAGCAAGATGTCGACAATGGCGTGATATCTTTCGTGCACGTTGCATCGTCCGACAAATACTCCAATAAGACCTCGCTCAAGATTACCTTACAGGTATGAAATGATCGTATTCCTTACTGCGACGACACGATGAAAATGCATAGTACATTGATGGTTGCTTTCGTTACAGGTGTCGGACGGTATAGAGACTAGTGGTCCGGGGGTGCTGCGCGTGACCGTGTCGCCGTTACAGGTCCGCCTGGTGAACAACACGGGAGTGAGGCTCGTACATAACGCGGCCGCACTCATCACACACCAGAACCTGACGTTCGCGACGAACGCGGAGGGCGAGCCCGCGCCACCCGTACGATACGACATCGTGAAGCCGCCACAGTTCGGCGTCGTCGAGCGGCTCCGGATCGCCGACCACACATGGCAAACGGTTGACTCCTTCACGGACGAGATGCTACGTGCCGGACACGTGCGCTACGTACACCTGCTCGGCGCCCCCTCACACGACGAGTTCAAGTTCAAGGCGTCTGTCGGCACCGTGCGCACCGCTACCTTGTATGACTTCCGCCTCACGTTCATACGTCTCGAGCTGTACGAGGCGACACGGAACGAGCTGTTGCTCGAGGATGCGCGCGAGGCGTTCCTCACGGCGCACCACCTGCGGTACGCGACGCGGCCGCTTGCTCTACCACCCGAACGTATCGCGTACACGTTGCTACGCCCGCCCAAGTACGGTGTGCTCCACCTAGCCGGTGCCGACCGACACCTGACGATGGGCGCACGTTTCTCGCAACGACACCTCGATCGGTCACAGCTCTGGTACCGGCTCCACCGGCGCGCCTATTCGCACGTACACGACGAGTTCGTTGTCAGCGTAGCGGCGGGCGAATGCGACCCGCTTACTGCGACAGTTACCGTACGTCACGCGCCCGCCGGCGGCGGTGAGGGCCGCGACCGTGAACCACCGCGCCGGTTGCAGGTCGGTGAGGGCGCGCGCCTACCTATACCAGCCGCGTATCTAGAGCTACCGGACGCGCGCGTTACTGAGCTCGTATTCAACGTGACGCGTACGCCGCGACACGGCAAGCTCGAAGTAGTCGACGGTGAGATGCGCCCCTTCCGCGACAACGCTACATACTTTACTCTTACCGAGCTCGTCGCCGAACGCGTCTCCTACGCTCACGATGACTCCGAGAGCCGGCACGACTCCTTCCACTACATGGCGCTCAGCCCCGAGCCGGAGGACTTTCAATACGTCGGCGTGTTTTACATCGACGTGATGCTGCGCAACGACAACGGGCCGGTGCGCGTCGGCGCGCCAGACGCTGTCTTCCAAGTGGTTCATGGAGGTGCGCGATTAGTGACGTCGCGTGACCTCGCCTACACGGATGCGGACCTCGATACCCGCCCCGCCGATATAGCGTACACGTTACAACGCTACACTAAGGAGCCGCCGAACGGCGGCCTTTTCCGCGCCGACGAGCCGAGCGAGCAGATAGCTCACTTCACACAAGACGACATCGACCGAAACCTTGTTCTGTTCAAGCACCAGGGTAAGGAGCGCGGTCGGCTCGCTTTCTGGGTGTCCGACGGCGTGTTTGACGTGAACGGTCACCTCGAGGTGCAAGCGTCGCCGCCATACATAAGAGCGGGCGCCGGTGCAGGGACGGTGGTCCGCGCCGGTGATGCTGCACCACTACCCGCCCTCACAGTCGATACGAACATGAACTGTCTCGAGGAGGACGTGCGGTATGAGGTGACATTACCCCCGCGTCACGGTGTACTCACGTTGGGTGAGGCATCGCCCGCGCCCGACAGGTTCACACAGTTAGACGTAGCCGCGAGACGGCTTGTGTACAAACACGAGGACCGCGCCGCCGCCGCCGATCAGTTCGGGTTCAAGGTGATGTGTTTAGATGCGTGGGGCGAGGGCGTCTACCCGCTCCGCGTATATCCTCCAGCCTATTGGGAGCAGCTGCGTATCCTCGCACATGATACCTTGCTCGTCGAGGAGTCGACCAGCGTCAACATCACTAAACAGGTTCTCGAGGTATGTACCTCACTAATATCCATATAATCACATCACGTTAAGACAACACTTCAAGTACTTAATGTTTATAATTGTAGTAGCAAAATTAATTAACGTACTTACTTTTTAAATTTGAAAATTAAGCCTCAAATATTTACGGTGTTATATATTATAAGGTGAAAACAGGAGTACTGCATTGATATTTCAATATTTTGTACGTTGTACAGGTAATGCACCCGGAGATAGATCCGTCGAACATAGTGTACCACGTGACGGATCCACCTAGACACGGGTGGCTCGAGCTGCGTGCGACGCCGGGTGCGGGTGCGGGTGCTGTGGTAGGCGAACCGGCGCGCGCGCTCACCTTCGAGCAGGCCGCGGTGAACACACGCCGTGTCCTCTACGTACAGTCCGGCGTGAACCGCACCAGAGACGAGATCACTTTCAACGTTACAAACGGCATCACAACACTATCCTCACTCACGCTACACATCGTCATTGTACCTGAACACTACTACGTGACAGCGGATAACCTCACATTGCCGGAAGGCGGACGGGCCAGCATCAAACCGGACATGTTCCATACGATCACAGACTACTACAGAGGGAAGGTCGTCGCTTACAAACTAATAGAGAAACCAAAGTTCGGGAAGATCGTGATAGACGAGCAAACGATCGATATATTGCCTGTGCTTAAACTTAATTCTGGTAATATACAGGTAAGGAATATCCTGCTTAAGGAATTATTTTATTAGACCGGGCGGAGCCCGTCCGTGCTGCACGTTTTTATTTCACCGGGATAGCAGCCGCCGAGGGGACGGGGTGGATTCGATGACACGGATCATGCACGGTGTAATATGAATTGCTTCATACAAAATGTAATGTTTCAAATCCGTGCCCCATCCGGGCCACGTACTCGGCCCGGTCTAATGTAAATCATCCCTAACAATCGTCGATATTATTGTGTCAATGTTTTGATATATATTTTATATGTTTATAGTATGTGAACGATGGATCAGAGGAGGTGTTGGATTGGTTCCGTTTGGTCGGTGTGACAGCGAGTGAGAAGCAAAGCGCTGTGTTCACTGTGTACGCACGTATCGAGCCTGTTAACGACGAGCCGCCCATCGTTGCGGCCAACACCGGCCTCTGTGTATGGCAGGGCGGCGTCTTCACACTCACTAGAAACGAACTATGTAAGTATACTAGCTTTCATCCGCGACTTTGCCCGCTTAGGGTCTGATTTTTTCCTTTCTTATCAGATGCCTGCGTCATACAAAGAACATACCCTCCAAGTTTCAGGTGTCTAATATAAGGTTTGGACTGTGTTTTGATCCGTCAGCGAGTCAGTCAGTCAGGACAAAGCATTTTATATGTGTAGAAGATGTACAGGGTGGTTAATTTGATTGAATCAGTAAGGACAGATCCTAGAACTGCTGTAGCAATGAAATAAAGTCAGTTTACGGACGATTATTTTACGTGATAACATCATATGAAAAGAAATAACGGAATGTGAGCGATGAAGTCACACTTTTTTGTGATTACTGCCGGTGTTTATCGCTTTATAGGACATCATCACGTCAAAAACGTTCTCAGTAGACTTTCTCTTGTGTTCAAACATAAGGCTAGGCCACAATTATACTAAACCAAGATTTACTTGATTTTATAGTAATAATTTAAATGGTAGTATTATAACATAGCAAAGGATGCATCTAATACAAGTATGTATCGGTTTCAGATGTGAACGATGTGGACACGCCCCTCCAGAACGTGACAGTGATCGTCGAGGACATTGTCTCTGGGTACATGTCGTTAGCTGAGGACCACGACCGACCCGTGCGCACGTTCACTCAGGCCGACATCGACGCCGCTAGAGTTGTTTTCGTACACACCAGTTAGTATTTATATACCTAAATACTACACATTCACTTCGCACCTACCTATTACATATTTATTCAGTTATCTAATCACTCTTCGTATCTTTACAGATGGCACCAAAGGGAAGATGATATTCAACGTAAGCGATGGAGTACACGAACTCTCTAGAATTACATTCCTGATATCGACGAAATCTGTGTCGTTGAAACTAGTCCGTAACAAGAAACTGTTAGTGTTCCCATTGATGCGCGAGGTGTTGACGACGAACGTGTTAATGGCGCGATGTTCGGACACTAGCCGCGGGATAGTGTACCGCGTGACGCGAGCACCGACGCTCGGGCGGCTCGTGCTCGCCTCTCCGGAGGGGGCCCATCGCACGCTCACCCAGTTCACGCAACGAGATGTCAACGAGTCGCGTGTATATTACGAACACACTCACCCGTTCACCGACCTACGCACCAACGACTCGTTCGTGTTCAACGTGGAAGCGGCGCTCGCACCGCCGCTAGAGAATCACATGTTTGAGGTGGAGGTGTCCGTGTCGGCGGGCGGGCTGGCGAGGTTCGTTCACGCACCCACCGTCAAGCTAGAGGAAGGAGGCGAGGCGCCGCTACTCGTCAACGTGTCTGCTGTCGGCGAGTATCTCGAGCGTCAGGCGGGCGTGCGTGCGCCGCGTCTAGAGGCGGTACCGTCGAACGGTCGGCACGGCACGCTCGTGCCCGCCATCGTGCCCCTAGACCCCGCCGCGCTTGCCGCCGGCCGGTTGCGTTACCGGCACGATCACTCCGACACTACCACCGACGAGGTACATCTGGCGCTCTATCTGCTGCCCGACTACGTGCTGCTCTGCAACGTTACTGTGCCGATAGCGATAACGCCGGTGAACGATCAACCGTTCCGGCTTCTCACCGACACGCCGCAGATTCAAGTCGTTCAAGGCGAGAATTACACGCTGACGCGCGGCGACCTCCTCACAGAGGACGCGGACACTCCGCCCGCAGACATACTGTACGATATCATCAGCGGACCGACACAGGGGCGCGTGCTCGTGCTAGGTAACATGACACCGCCGCTGCCGGTTGAGGAGATGCATTCCGCGAACAAGTTTACTCAGGCAGACGTCGACTCGGGTCGCGTCGTCTACGAACACTCAGGCGCGCTGCAGACCGCCACCTTTTACTTCCGCGTCTGGGACGGACGATTCAAACCTACGTACACGGTATTCACGATCGACGTGGTGCCGGTGATATTGAATGCGCGCGCCTCACGCCCTCTCCGCTTGCAACAGGGCTCAAACGTGGCCGCCCTCACCGCTGAACAAATGTATGTTGAGACGAACGCGGATCGGGATAAGGTCAAGTACGAAGTATCTCGTGGGCCCTCTCACGGGCTCGTCTACGTCGGCCGCGAACCTATCACCGCGTTTACGCAGCGCGAGCTCGCTGCTCGCCAAGTTCTATACATGCAGAACGATATGACCGCCGCCAATGACAGCTTCGAGTTGACCGCACGCGTACATCACGCGAATGCTACGCCTCCGTTCATCGTCGCGGTGCAGGTGCAGCCCCTGATGTTGATCGGCGACGTGCGTGTAGATAGCGCGCGCGCGCGTCTCACGCTCGCTCACATGGACGCCGGCTCGCTCGCTGACCTCACCGGCAGCGACCCCGTCTACAGCGTCGTGCGCACGCCAAGATATGGACGACTCATGAAGATCATACGCAGCTCGGGTGGCAACGAAACCGCGAGAGAGACTCCCGTAGCACATTTCACGCACGAACAACTTAAGGCGGGACTCATCTACTATGTGCCTTCGAAAAGAGTTACCGACCTCGACGGTTACGAGGACAGCTTTCGGTTCCTACTAGCCGCTACTATATTCCAGCCGGCCGCCGGTGACCTACGAATCCTGATCGGCAACCGACACAAGAAAAACCTACCCGGACCGAGCGATCCGGAGAGCCACGAGGCGGTGCCGGTGCCCGGCTCCGAGTGGGGCGTCTACGTGAGCATAGCGATGGGAGGTGCCGGCATCGGCGTCGCGGCGCTCTGCGTGCTCGCCGCGGTACGGTGTAAGCGCCGGCGGCGAGCGCTCAACAAGCTCCCGGCGGCAGCGCTCGCACCGATCCCGCTACCGCGGCCCCCCGACCACCTGATGCCCTCGCCGAAGCAAGTGACTCCGACTGGTGGCGTGAGACGCGCCGCGTACGCCAGCTCCGAAGGCGGTGCGACCGGCGCGAGTACACCGCTCGCTTCCGCCTCCGCCGGCTCCGGCGTCGCGTGCAAGGTGACCCCGCTAGCCGACGCCGCACTCGCCGACCTCACCGCACGCTACCCTTACGGCGTCGACGATCACACAGACGTTAGTATTATACTATCACCTCTTATACTACACTATACTACCTACCTACTCGCACTACATAAGCGATATTAATCATAAACGTTTACCTGCAGGCGGAAGACTGGAGCAGCTATGAGGCGAGCGAATGTGCGTACGGTGCGCGCTCGGGTATGAGCGGAGCGGGTGCCGGCGCGAGTACTAGTGCAGGCGCCGCCGCCGCCGCAGCTGCCGCCGCCGCCGCTAACCCCATGCTGCGCCGCAACCAGTACTGGGTGTGACCCCGCGGGGCCCACGTGGCACCCACACGCGCCAACGCCCTTCCCCCGGGTTACAGAGGCGCCCGACGCGTTCTTCTCGTGCCGACACCCTTCTTGCTCAGCAACTACGGGCCACCACTCACCGAGGTCACCGTTTAAACCTAACAACAGTTTATCAAACCTTTCCCCCTTACTTAATCGAGCTTCGACAGAATGACATACCTTTTTATTAAACACCCTAATGCTCGCCGCAAAAAAAAAAGGCGTATAGTTCGCCGCAATGCACAAAATAAGTGTCCGTCCACACCAAGAGCGGTCTAATTAATTTTATTCTAAAATGGATAACCTCCAAAAAATTATGTAACAAAGTTGGATTAATAATTTGTTTTTGTTCTTTTTCTAAAAGAGTATGCTTCTCAACGAGCTCGATTTCCAACTGTATTTCCTTAGATTGTTTGTAAATGACTGTTCTGTGAGTCTGTGGGCTTTAATAGATATACAGTTTTTGACGCAGAAATTAGCGGGTTCGATCCTCGCCGTCGAACAATTTTTTGTGTACAGATATTTGTTTCTGTAAACAATCATTGTTTTGATCTGGGTGGTTCTGTATTTATAATAAGTATGTATTATCTATTGTCTGGTCACCATAACACAATCATAGTGGCTTAGCTTAGGGTTAGATGGCCCTGTGTGCAATGTCCTCCAGTATTTATTAGAACCCACAGTTCGTTTAAATACATCGATACAGGAAAAACCCCGTAGCGTAGTGTAGACTGTAGGTACGTTGGTGACAATGCCTATTAGTTTAGTTAGAAATACTTTCCTAATCAACTAACTTACACTTGTGCAGTTTCTTATGATACATAGCTTAGATATGGATACTTCATTTTGCTACGAAACTATTAGTTTACATAATAGAAATCCAAAAAATCTAAAATGTTTTCTAAAAGTGCATGACGTCACTTATTCGCAAACATCGTCGCTGTCAATTGGTAAGTTGTTATAATAGTGTAATGGCGTTTTGAAGATAAATTCGAAACGGATTTTTTATAGTATTTGTATAATATCCTTAAATAGTCTACGTTACGTACTTGCGTGATTTTATACTAGCAGAGATAGCGTTGAATCCGGATTATATCTAACTAGAATAGATAGATAATATGACATAATGTCTCTGAAAAATTCTACACAAATACGCAATTGGAACAGCGCTGTTGCATAATAGACTTTTATTTATTTATTTTTTATCTTAAAGTTTGAATCTTATATTTGTCGTATGATCCCATCGAGCACTTAACCAGCAGAGGCGTAATGCGGGTCATGAAATTCCTAAACTGATAAAATGAAATATCTTATATTATTTAAAACAACCGAAAAAAAAGGAAAAAAAAGTTGCTCAATGTATTCCTATTAATTATATTGATATCTTAAAAAATATTGTATTTCCAATTTCTCTTTCCTTAAATTGAATAACTTTAAATGAAATACTGCCGTATTACTGACCAATTATGTCTATAATAAATATTTGCTTGTCCAACTCTAGTATCACGTTCACTTGGATAGATCAATCGAAACGAAGCGATCGCCGCATTGAAATCGGATTTTTTTCGAAACAAAATTAACTATATTTCCTCTCTACTGGATATGTACTCGATGTGAGGTCCGTAATTAACTTAATCGAGCTTATTTAGTCAGTAACAATTACAAAGAAAAGCTAGTGATTGAGCCAAATTTAGCTTGACTTAAGTTTGCCTTCATATGAAGAACGGTGTTGTTAAAATAATACCAACTTACCAACTTAAGTTTGTTTATCATTAAATTTACTTTTTGATCATATGCAGAGTATCACAATAGACTGAACAATAAATAGGTAATAAATAAGTAACACCATTACATAATTATTTTATTCAATAAGCTAAAAATATACGGGTTATTGTTAAAAATTAACTAAGAAAGCCATTGAGGGCTTCTGTTGGAAATTCAAACATATTTAAATTGTAATGTTAATTCGGAAATCAGCTGTTACTCTAAATAAAAATTATTTAAATGCCAATAAGTCGACCCAACCACTGTTTTCGTGAAAAGAAAACTTCTTTTTCTAGTTTTGGGGATTTTAGAAATACTCTCCCGACTCAGAGACAGCGGCTAAATAAAGCGTCGTTTAAATATTAAATAAAATACAAATCATGTTATAAAAATTCAAGGGTTGGGTCGATATTTCTGGCGGCCAGTTAAAGTATAGATATTGTTAGCTTTACATAGCAATATAATATTTTTGTTAACACTAGGTTCTATTGGCGCACAAAATTTTGGGATAAAAAGTAGCTGTTCGGGGCTTCAGCTATCTGAACACACCAAGTATTTACAATATACAACCGGTTCAAATAAATACTTTTACGTGTAGAATTAATATTTTTACAAACTTTCGCGTTTGTAATATTATTTTAGATAAGTATCTAGCTCATATGAACCAATTTTTTATCGCGCTATGGGGTGCTTCATTACATAGTTCTTGTTGTTAAAATAATGCATTTAGATTTTATACCTTAGTTGTTAAATTATACAGGGTCGTTAATGATTAGCTATGCGACCAATTAAGGGCTTCTGTACATTAACAAACAATTTTCATATTAATCAAATGTTTTGAATTTATGTCCTTCTAAAAATCAACTATTTCTTACACAGATAGGTACCTTACAATATTACTTATTTCTCTAGTTTGATTGACTGTTCTAAATCTTTAAAATATTTTAGTTACTAACGTGGCAAATACCGCGTTTTAATTAAATTTAGTTATGAAAATTAACTTATATTAAAAAAAAACGACAAAACTCTGAAATCAAATGCAGTTTTATTAAGATGTATAGAAATAGCCTTAACAAGTTGTAAAGCTAATTATCAATAGCCACAGCGAATAATGTACTTAGTAAAGATAGAGAAACGTTCACAATTAACTAATACCTCATTTTAAAAGCCGAAGAAGAGACCATTACCCCAATATAAAATTATAAATATCGTTCTTGATACATTTACTTATCGCTTTCTTGTCGTTAACTGTCGTTCAGTGTCATGGTATGTTGAAGCGTAACGACAAGGAAACTTCACTTTATTTCGGTGTAGGTACCACATCTATACATATAAAATGCTTTGTCCTGAATGACTGACTGACGGATCAACGCAGCCTAAACCGCTGATCGTAGAGACCTGAAACTTGGAGGGTGTGTTCTTTGTATGAGGTAGGCATCCGATAAGAAAGGATTTTCCGAAATTCTACCCCTAAGGGGGTGAAAAGGGAGGGGGCAGAGTTTGTAGTGGGACAACGTGATCCCAACGCGGACGAAGTCGCGGGCAAAAGTTAGTTTCACATTATGGTAGGTACCTACATTAATATGCTTTTATTAATGGGGATTGCGGCCGCGATAAACGCGATTTCTACAGTCGTCTCGTTATCTTAGGAGAGGTTATTAATTACTGTATTAATGTTAAATTAGATTATAGTTAGTCTAGGTATGTATAGACGTGTTAAATGAAATATGTACTCCATCTAATAAGTGCCAAAGTTAATAAACCAAAATAATTCCTTAATTTTTAAACAATATATTAACTCGTTTCATAATCAATATTATTTTATCAAATAACACCAATATGATAATAAAGTATATATTTAAGAATGTTTAGTATTTTAGATTAATTTTATTAATATAAAAGTAATATGAGTATTTAGTCGCTGTTGCCTTTATATTAGGACATTATTCTTCCATGGTATACTTAATGTTTGTTGTGAACACCAACCTCAGTTTAGCTGTAATATTTAAAGTACATAAACATAGCATTGTTACTTTTTGTTGAGCAATGATTGGGCAACATCCGGTACCAAAATGTTATTGGTTGTAGATTGTAGACTAGATGTTATCAGCCATTCGAAAAAGTTTGTTAATAAACGATAACATTAATAATAAACTTAAAAGTGATTATAACTTATTCCGGTATACCAAAACGGTTGCGTAGCCTCATTTCGAACATATACCAATGGATAGATGGCATTCATTTATACAAGAAATGCCATGTAACAAAATCACGTAGTCTCAGGTTTTCCTGGCTTGTAGCAATAAAAAAAATGTTATATTTTTTTTTAACATCAAATAACAGGTATGCTTGACACTTTCCGAGATTCTGTTACATGGCATTTGTTATTTATATTAATAAAAGATATTTTGCGAAATAGGATTAATTATTGCCGAATGTTATGAATATGGAGTATATCGGGTCGCCACGCCACGCTGTGCGCACGTCCGTCGCGCTACGCGGTCATAAGCACACTGGTGAAGGAGTGGGCGTGTCCCGCTCCCCACCATCGCGGCACGTGCGCATGGGACGACAGAACGTCAATATTATTAACATACGTTCAACAAATAGCAACAAGTGGTCACAAATATTGTACAATGTTACCTCATGTTGATCAACAAAGAGTAACAGATGTGGATCAATAGAAGTAAGTTTGTTTGAACGCAGCTAGCCTTAATTATAATAGACTTAGTCGATCGTGTAGTTTAAGATGGGTCTGACATTCCGGCCTTATGTTCCTCTTGATAACGTTTTATACGAATATTGTAATAATAAAGATTTGCAAATTATTGTTTGCGATTTGTTTACCTCGTGGTGCATCCCCGGACCGGTATGTGAGACGATCTGCTAACTAACTCGACCCAACCAGATACCTGACATTGTCTATAGTTTCATGTAACTTGGTGTAAAACGTGAGAACGGACGGCCATAATATTTTCAGAATTCGTTTCTTTTACCAAATACATACAGAAATATAGTCTATAGTGTCTTAAAATTATAATATATCTTAATATAGCCTCTGAGAAAAATGTCCAAAACTAAGTACCTTATTCAATACACTACATTTACATATATTTGCCTGTCCTATACCACCATTGAAGGATAAAAGACAAAAGGAAATCACCAATGAGGAACCGTAAGGAATTCCTAAGGTCTTTAGATAACACTTAAATAGTCATATTTAATTTAAATGATGTTTTTTATATACTATTATGAGCGATATCCATTTTTGGTTAGGTATTTCTGTCAAATGCTTTAGCGGGTTCGTTCTCATAATTTACACCTTGTAGATACATTTAAATATTTGCCATCTTTGCGCGAAGATGGCGCGCAAATTAACGAATGTGCCTCTCGACTATTTTGTGCTACTATTTTATTCATTCATAGAGATAAACAACATATATTACAGAGTGTTGAACCTATATTTTTAACCTACTCCAGAAAGAAGTTCATAATATATTTACAGTATTTATATTTATATTTCAAGTGCGACGTAAATAGAAGACAAAGTCCTACGACTAATCGACAGAATCAGTACCTGCTCTCTATTGTAGTATAAGTATTTTATCTCTATGCTCTTACTTTTAATTCAATAAATAATTTAATTATGAATTGACAATACTATTGTTTAATACAATACTTTCTACCACAAGTTTTAATTGTATTCAAATAAGTTAGGATGAAAGTTTCGTCCACGAGTTGCTCGAGTATGTAACACGCCTCTTGTGCAGAGTTAAAATAACTATAACATAATTATTGTAATAACATCTGAATTCGCAAATCAACGTCAAATTCAACGTGCAGTGTAAATGCAAGGCATTGTTGGCTCCCTTAATTAACGTGTGATTTCTCAGCCGTTGATGGCCATTATTGTGTTCGAGTAATCACCCAATAAAAGGCGGCTACTCGAGATTTTATGGCCCAGTTGCGCTGATGCCGTTTTAGAATAAAATATGATACAATTTATTAATACAACACACGACATATCACACTCAAATAAGAAAAAAAAACAAAGAATAATAAATAAGTATCTGAGAAGTCGTGTGTTGTTTATCACTACACTACAATCATGCTATGCTTAGATCTTTAAAACTACGCAACGAATTTTGATGCGCTTTTCTACATAGAGTGATTCGAGAGGAAGGTTTTAGTATATAAAACAAAACTACCACGCGTACAAAGACGCGGACGACAGCTAGTTAACGTATATTCGTTTATTATCAAAACTTGTGGTATTGGAGTAATGCTAGCGGGCGGGGCGGTTCACAGCGACAGTTCCGCCCGCACACTCTTACGTGCCATAACATAGAAGATAATTATTTAATTAAAATTATGCATTTTATATGACAAGTTTGTTTCACATATTAACATGATTATAATTAGTATGATGTAAACCGACTACCATTTGGTAGGTAATGAATTTATATTAAAATACATTTTAAAACCATTCTTTCTTGTTATTTATATCCTGTTTTCTTTTTATTCAACCTGTCAACTTCAATACAATCCCTATTTAAATAATATTCTCATGTCGCGGTGTTAGGCTCTGCGCAAACGGGCCACTAACCATAGCCACCGGTGGACAGCCACAGGTCACGATTTTCATACATTTTGATAAAACGCGGGGCACACATGTGGCCGGTTACGGCTACATCAAAATGTATGAAAACTGCTAGTGGCTGGCCACCGGTGGTTGTGGTCGGTGGCCCGTTTGCGCAGAGCTTTGCCAAACTCCACCTAAACGGTTGAACCGATTTGTATGATTTTTTTGTGTTTATTCATTAGGTCTAAGCATCGAACACTATTCAATTTTTTTCCTTTTATATTTTTTTTGTATAAGGCAAAACAGCGTTTTCCGGGACAGCTAATGAAACAATATATATATGTTTATAAAAAATATATTTTTACGACTATATGTACTTAATTAATAACACAATAATACTATTATTTAACTCAGTTCAAATTATTACATAGGCAAGAACCTTCTTACAAGTATTTGTAAAATATACAGCTTACTTAATTTGTACGAGGATTATTTTTTATATTCCACTATTTGGTTAGATAAGACCTAGACGCTGTAAATACTAGCTATGAACAGCTTTACTAAAACTTACTGCCTAATAAATATAGGTATTTGAAATGAGAATGAGTCTCTATGTTAAAAAAACGAGTCATCTTTAATTAAAAGACTCATAACCAAAACTCTGAAACTACAAGAGCTACGTAGCTGGTTTGCAAATGGGGGTTCCTTTTAGGACGCCTGCAAAGAAAAGTTTTTTAGAAATTCTACCCTTAGAGGGACGAAAAGGGCTCACGCGGGGCGCAGCTTCCTATTTCATAACAAGTAGGTAAGAATGCCCAAATATACTTCAATAATACAAATACAGGTCTTATAAAAATGGATAAAAATAATTTTAGTTATTGTATTCAAATTATTACTTTTTTTAAATTAATTTTTTTTTTTAATTATATTTAGTTATTGTATTCAAATTTCAATTTTTATCTACGTTTTCCAGGTTCACCGAGAAAAGAGAAGATATCTCACTTTTCTGAAGGAAACATGGAGGAGTCAATGAAAAAAATAATGCATTATAGAATGAGGTAAGAATTTTGTTCATGCAGGTACTTATTTTAATAAGGATATTTTTGAGATCCACTCAGATAAAACAAAACACTACTGCAACGTTATTACTACTAAATTGATAATACAGTTAAATGGTAAAGTGAGGCAACGATTGGCTTGGCTAGACGTAGGAGTATAGGTCTAGTCGACCTGTAGTTTGCGGAAGTTGCCAGTGAGGCCACGCATAGCGTCGCCGACTGCGTCCGGGCCTGCGCAGGCGCCGCGCAACGCGGAGACGGCGCCCTCACGCGCAGCCTCCGAATACAGCTCGAGGCGCACGCTCAGCTTGTCGTTCAACAGCAGCGTCTCCCGGCGACACTCGAGCTCCACCTTCCATAACTCTGTATACATATAATTAGTTGTTAACTTGCACCAACCTGTTCCACATATCTTCGATATTTTTTCCAATTATCGCTACCGATGGGTTTAATGGCACGTTCTGCTCCATCTATCACTACTGATCCGCACTGGTAGAGGGATACTTGGATTTTTTTTCATTTGCCTCTACCAGTAGGGATAAGTTTTCAACCCTTCGGCCGCATACGGAGGTTCGTAACCAGTTGCTAAAGAAGAAAAAATCTTCTTCGTACGAAACCAGTTTGGAGTTTGGAATCAAAATACGATCGAAAAAATAAACAACAGACGATCTAAAACAATGAACAAATTAGACCTCGGTCGGTTCCATTTTAAAAGTTTTAAGGGTTAGTACCACAACGTTTCGTGCACAACCTATTTTGAGATATAAATGAGGTCATTTTAAGAAATGGATATTCTGAGAGATTGTCTTTTTAAGAAGTGGTCATTTCTAGAAGTGGCTATTACCAGAAATAGACATTCCAAGAGTGGTAATTTCTAGATGTGGACATTCTAAGAAGTAGTTTATTTCAATTGTGGACATTAAACGCCGAAAGGTTACAGTTACCGATCATCTCGTTCATTGGCATGGTCCCTCCATACTCTTTGGGCAGTAGCGCCTTATCTATGTCCACCTCTTCAACCGCGCTGTACAGCCGCACACGTTTCCTTATTTTTTCCGATATCAGATTCATGCCAAAGTCGAGCGCGAATTTGACAGTAGGGTGTACGTTGATGCCGTAGATCTCCTTGTGGCGGATTGGAAGCGTCCGCTGCGAATATGAACATTATAATAATAACCTTTATTTATTAATTGGGAGCGGTGTTGGCTTAGTGGTAGATACCTCGACTTTCATTCTGAAGGTCGTGGGTTCGAATCCCGGCCGGCCATGCACCAATGTATTTTTCATAAGAAAAATTTATGTGCGCTAATTGACATTGCTCTTACGGTGAAGGAAAACATCGTGATGAAACTCGCTTAGTTGGCTCCAGAAGTATTGACAAGTTCTCTCCTCTGGACATGGTCGACTAAGCTGTGAGGGTAGTAGGTGCTGGGCAAGCCTACTCCATCCTCACGCAAAAATGACCCAATTAAAGAGGGTCCAATGGCGGAAAACAGCCTGTATACAAGTACAAGTTCAACCTTTATTTATGCCAAAATAGTGTAGAACATATTAATGTAAGTACATATTTTCATGTAACATGTAAGATGATTATATAGGTACACTAACGGCCGAATAATGAAAGGCTACTTATCTTAAGTGGCGATTTAAGTGTCATATTAAAATAAGATAGGAGCGTCTTAAATATTTAGGGGACCCCTGAACGTTTGAGTATTAGGGCATAAAACTAGAATCTGCAATCGCTTTAAATGATGCTAACAGCGCTCAGCGGTTTCATCTGCGTAACTCCCGATTCCGTGGGAATATCGGGATAAAAATAGCCTGTGTTAATCTAGGTCTCCAGCTATCTACAATAATCTACATACCAAGTTTCATCAAAATCGGTCCAGTAGTTTCGGAGCCTATTCGCTACAAACAAACAATAAAATTATTTATTCTTTATTATCTATATAAATGAAATTCACCGATTTGTATGAAATTTTTTGTGTATATTCATTAGGTTTGAGAATCTTTATTTTTCTAATACCTATATATTTTTTTAAAATGGTAAACCAACGTTTTCCGGGACAGCTAGTATAAGTGTTGAATTATTATATTATGATGGTTACCTCCCCGTTCTTGACGATACGAACGGCCTCCTTGGGCGTGAACAGTGTGAGATGCGGGAAGCCGACCCCGGCGCCGTCAGCAAAGTGAACCAGCCCGCGTACCTGCGTCTCCTCGTCCTCCAACAACGTCTCGTAGCAGATGCCCATCACACGGCACATGTCCTGGTTAGTGAACTTGTACGGGTCGAATACACCTACACACATCGACATTATCATAAAATGCTGGAATAACTAAAGATTCAACAACATTCAAACAAATATGTACAATCGGCGCTCAAAAGTCCACTAGTAACGTAAAGTTTACAATCCAGCAGGGCAAGCACGGGCCGAGGATAAAAATTATGTCCATCCGTTATGTTCTCTGCTAAGCACTGGAAAGGGGAAAGGATAAGTATATCCTTATTTGACATAACACGTGGAGATCTATTCCCCGCAAGAAACTCAGAGAACGAATTTCAAATTCTATGATTCCCCGCCTATAGCATGGGGAAGACAATAGAGTAAAAATAAGTCAAACAAGAGAGAAAAAAAAGTTAAAATAAGTCAAATAAATGACATTGACAAGAATGACAAGCACAGATGTATAAAAAACTAATTTATTACGCTGATTTAAGACGACATTATATGTACTCTGTGGTTTACTTATAACGGCAATAATTACGGGGATCAGTTTTGGCGGGAACGAGTTAACAACATGTCGCGCTGCAGTTTTATTTTCATGAAACTTAGATGTAACCCGAGTTGAATTGTATAATTCTGGTGGAATGTTATTCAATTTAGTTCTGTGAAAGTGCACAAGTGTAGTGAAAGTAAAAATCAGTGTCAAACATGCAGTTTTCTCGTTGCCTCCAAATCTCCTATTATGGTTATGGTAAACTTGCCACCGCTTTACTATAGCCCCTGACTTGACGGACTATGACGACTTTGACTGTATTGAAACACTTTAGGCCCGATTTATGAAAAATCGGGTCATAATTTGATGCAAAATATAACTTGACACTGGCTAAATGCACACGTGCGAAGCCATAATAAAAGAAAAAAAAATACGGGGATAAGCGTTTCCCCTGTTTTTAACCCCCGACGCAAAAACGGCGGGGTGTTATAAGTTTGACGTGTCTGTGTGTGTGTCTGCCTGTGGCATCGTAGCTCCCGAACGGATGAACCGATTTTGATTTAGGTTTTTTTATTTGTGTCTACCGTGGACAGTATATCCACCCTTGTGCCCACGCTCGGGGGGTGGACAAAACTGACAGAGTGAAAGACTATTTTGTCCTTTTCCTGTGGATAAAATGTCTCCGGCCATGCTAGCCCTGCTGTGCAGCATGTTTGCAGCACTATTTTAGACACTCCATGTAGTGTAACTACGTAACCTGTGGATCGAACCCACGTCGGCCAACTAAAGACATAGCTAACATGTTGAAAATAATAATCACACAGAGAACTTTTAATTAAGTAGGTATTTGAGTTTGTGTGTAATGTCTATTAGAAGAAGGTCGTAAGTCCAATACTGATCCATACATGGTTCATAGTATTATTGTAGCGCACTGATAGTGAACTTATGACGCATACTGTACAAGATTAAGTACCTACCTACGAAACCGTGAAATATTAGTGCAGCAATATTAAAAGCTCAAAGCTACTATCTGCAAAGCAAAAACATAATAAGACGACAATGAAAATTATACCACATTCCAAGCTTGAGTAGTTATTTCTATGACTCAATGTAGATTGCTAAATTCGAGGTTAGGAATCGCTGATTGTTATATACACACATAGCTCATTAATAGGCGATAGAATAAAAGCATAGATAAAATTGTAAAGTACTTATATTAAATATAGATATATGTAAAAATATAAATGTACTAGGTTG
This sequence comes from Idaea straminata, assembly GCA_951213275.1. Taxonomy (NCBI): domain Eukaryota; kingdom Metazoa; phylum Arthropoda; class Insecta; order Lepidoptera; family Geometridae; genus Idaea; species Idaea straminata. Next base: position 15,837,889 of record OX577845.1, on the reverse strand, counting down.
TTTGGCGTTGCGTTGGCATCTGATGGCTATAATAATGTGTTTATTGTATATCTACCGGGCCTGTAGACCACCACGCGGCGACCGCTCGCGTCTTTGTACGGACTCACGAATATGAAGCTGGAAATGTTAACAAATTACACGATTAGCTTAACATTTTATACAACCTCTACATTTATAGGGTTCCGTGCCCGAAGGGTGAAAACGGGACCCTATTACTAAGACTCCACTGTCTGTCTGATAGCTTGACTGGAATCTTGAAATTTTTGCACAAATCTGACTCGCACTTGACCGGTTTTTTATAAATATGATGGTTTAATTTGTTATTTATGTAAACGATAATGACCAGAGGTTTTACCACGATTTACCACATATTGTTTATGCACTCGATCAAATGTACCGTTTAGGCCCTAAACAGAGATACGTAGGACTAAACTTAAGGGTGATCAAATATTAGTTTTGTATAGCTCCGTTTTGTACAGCTAAAATAGACGGCGTGACAGAGACTACGATGATAAAGTACTGTTTATGCTATCTATCTCGCTAGCCGATTCTAGGTTTGAATTTCATCGTATTTACTTAATTCAGTATGTTTCTTCGAATGGTTGGTACGGGTATATCGCACACAAAAACACAAAATTAGATTAGATAGCCTCTACTTTTTTTGACCTCGATAATTATTGGATCCCTTAGCCTTTTTTTGTTAAAGCGTTACGATTTATTATGTATATAAATGATGAAGACATCCAAATTTATTATTACAATACTTTAAACAAAATTCGCAATCGATGAGTTCGGATTCACTAGTGAAAGTGATGTAAAGAGGTGGGCATGCGTTCATTGCGCTTGAGTCGGCAATCGGTGACGCAACCGATATGGTGCCCGTAGGCCGAAGCTGTAGCCTTGAATCTTGAAAATGGCATCAGGTCACGGTCGGTCAGTCGCGACGTGGTGAACATATTTGCTTTGCACATTGTTCGCCGGTGTAGATGCAAGCACGGTATGTCCTGTTGCAATATGGTCTGATTCACCTACCCCAAGTCGATGAGTTCCATCATATTCGGCAACTTGTAGTCGAGCTGGTTAAATGCTATGCCCCAGGATTGCCGCAGCAGAATGTACCGCTCGATCGCTTCTTGCGCCATCGGTACGCTAAACTTCTTGGCGCGCAAGAAACGAAGCATGTAGTTCGAATCTGGAATGCAGTTTAATTTTCTTAAAAATATTGTATCTTTAGAGAAAGAATAATGTAAGAAAATTATAATTTATAACAACTATTTTTAATTGACCTAACGCATACCACAAGTGACATAATAATTATTATCTTTCTGTATCTAGATTTTTTTCTAAGATTTATTACACCTATAGAAATGGACGGTGCGTGCCGCTGAAGATGTGACGTGACGTAGTATGTGTTACGTATGTGGTTACGTACCCATTCTTATAGCCATGAACTTGGGGTTCTGGTCCATCCAGAGTCTGAGCGCGGTGAGCGCCTGCGCGCGCGCACCCTCCGTCTCTCGCAGCTCTTCAGCTGCTAGCTTCTGCGTCTCCTCCGACAACCCGCATACGTATTCGTCTGCTTCCGTCAAGTGACGCTTGCTCAGACGACGCGACGACGTCATCCTTCAACTTATATTCGACGGAAACTGGACAAAACAAACGTACTATATGTTTTCGGAAAGCTCAAAGACTTTTGCAAGTTTACGAGTAATTTCAAGAAAAAAGGTCAAGTAGAACTAAAGACTTTTAGGTTTGTATTGCAAATAACTTAACAATTATTACAAGTAGATCTGCGAACTGTATAGACCTTCTCAGCACAAACTACTCAGTCATACAAAATGATAGACGGTACCTTACCATTTTGCCAGACTTGAAGCAGAGACACTTGGTGCGCTTCGCTCGCTCGCTACTATAACTCGTAAACCTCGGTCAATAACTCGTAATACCGTATGTTATCTATCTCATAAATACTGGTCCGTAGAGTAAGACATAAAATCTTATGACATTTCCCCACTGAATTGCAAAATATTAGAGCCCGCGTGCTGTAGTCTAGGTAGTGTTTAGCAACATCCAATCCCGCTCTACTCAATGTCCGATTCAATCACATTCAATCGATGAAATTGCAAGCCTTATTATTCATTAAGCCAATACCTCTTTGGGTACACAATTTATGCAATGTATCATTTTCTATTTTGTCATAAAGAAATGATATTTTTTAATCAGGGTAGAGTCTGCTAGTAGCTATCTACCATTCAGCACGTTCCCACTGACAACGAGTGGGGAAAAAACATGGAAAAAATATAGAAACGAACTGGGATTCCTATTAGATTTAAGTTGGGTTTGACCTACTAGGCGATCAAAAACTATGAATAGGTGTCATTCCCTGATTGCTATAAAAAATAAAAAGTGAAACTGTCCTAATACCATGAGATCAGAAATATAAGGATGAACTTATTTGAATAGAACATATAGTAATTTGGATTAAGGGAAAAAAAAACTTGTGTGTTGAGTGCTGAGATTGAAAAGTCTCATATATTACAGTAATTTATTTCGTTGAACTAAAAAAAATGTTCTGATGTACCAGGAGATCAGAAATTATAAGGATGTCTCAAATTTCCTTTGAAACTCGATATCGAATCAAATTTGCTCCATTGTTGTAGATTTAGTGAAAGCATGGTATATAACTGTTTGTTGCGTTGTTGTAGGTATGCCACAGCTCTAGTCCCCGTGAACTAGTTGAGTAATACTAGCTAACACCGCGACCGGCCCTCATTTCGGTATCTTATGTAACTGCACCGATTATATCTTGTATTACATCTCATTCGCAATAAATAACAACCATAGAATAAACAGCGTGTAACGGACAAAGGAATTTAACCTAAATCAAGAAAACTTAACCGCACTAACTTTTCAATAATCCTTGCTAAGATCAAAATGAACTTTTTTACATTGGAATGAGAATAGATAAGGATATATAATTTTTAGAAGTTAACGTATAACGCCTGGGCTCCCCGATAGCAGTGTTGCAAACTTGGCGATTATTGCGTTAAAAGGTGCTAAATTATTGTAACCGTTTTATGTTATCCACACAAAAAAGTGCACAAATGGTGCTAGGTCGTAGACATAAAAAATAAATATATGTTAAACAGGCGAAAAAGACACTGCAGTCACATCACTGCACTGCACTGGGAGCTAGCTAATAGCTATACGGAGAAGCTACATTAGATCTGATCATCATATTCAAAGGTACATTCAACAAGCTTTCTCATGACATTATCGTTCTAGCTGAAGGAGGCCAGCTTTATTGAAACATACTAAACGTTTTGCTTCGTCATTCCTTATTAGTATTGCGAGAGAATGGAATCAGTAGCCTTCGTCGGTCTTTCAAGCCTGACGAGTACAGTTTGAGGGACTTTAAGTCACGAGTGAATAGGTATCTTCCAGATATACGTACTACATTTAAGACCGCATCGTCACTGACCATAAGACAGGTGTGTTAGTGATTAAATGCTATTGCTGACCTATCACTTGTAGAAACAAAAAAACTTAAATTGTGCAAACTGAAGTCACTGATATATCACGTGTTTAGACATACACATGATAGTTTGTAACTCCTTAACGTAAAAAGCTACAATTTAAAATTTATGGGTGTTTGTTTGTTTGTTACCCTAGGTTAGTTTTAATCCGGACATTTTCACAGAAGTATTAGGATAAAAAGCGGTTTTGGCGAAGTGGTATTATGGGCGTATACGCAGGGAAGGGTAGAGTGGGGCGCTCTCCATTTATCGAACCCTGGCCAAATATCATCTCTATGTGCTTATTAAAACAGAACTTTCGGTGACTTAATAACGAAGAAGTACACCCTAAACCCCGGCTTTAGGATTCCCGGGATGATAGTACACTATGGAACGGTACGTGAGGTGATGCTGTTACCAGACCGCGCTTGCCGCAGGGCACACGGAACACTAGTGTGTTAGCGAGTTGTGTCGTCGAATTATGAAATGTTCCTTGAAGATATATGCAATTACAGAAATCCGCGCGACTACGCCGACGCGGGCGCACGGTTAAAATATGACGAAACTGCGTATAATGGATGGAACCTACGAGTTTGTATTTATTCCTACATACCTACCGCGGTCATATTTACACATATCTTGGCCAATTCAATCACACATAGCGTTTATTAAAACAATGAACGACTTAAATGCGAGCATATAGACGCGAGCTCGCGAACATACCTGATAAGCGAAGGTTTTATATGACCGAACAACAAGAGCGGCGCAGTGAGACGCGGTGTTTAGGAAACAATTCAAAACTGGATAAGACTTAATCTTAAGAGGAAAGGGTACCGGCGCTCTCTCCATACAAACGTAGTCGACTGTTTCCTCCCTGGATAATGACATTACCACAAATATTTTTTGCATAAAACTTGTAACTGGACTACGTTTGTATGGAGAAAGCGCCCGGTACCCTTTCCTCTTAATTTCAAAACTTTTTTGGGGTAGATGAGAAAGCAGATCTACTAACGAAAAACCAATTATATTATCTTCTTCTTCTTCAAAACAAAAGTTCTAGTCAAAAGTTCTAGTAAAAGTATGTAGGTTCTTAGGCCTTTTTGTCGAATATTTAGGGGAATATCTTCTTTCTCAGATTATGAAGGTAAAAAGACGGAGTAAACTGCAGTAGAGACCTACGATAATGATGTTTTTATATAAATATAATTTTAGAATAATAAGTATTAACGCAATGCTAAAATCTTATAAGAACGTACACGAATACTTCGCATAGCTGAACAAATCAATAACTATAAATATTTAGTTATTTTTTAGTTCATGCATTTCAAATTTAATAAAGTAGTTAAGTAAACACAAACAAATTGAAGTCACGGTCATCATTTCCCTCTATTACCTTGTACTATTACATATTCTGTGCTATTACCATATAAAAGACATCAACGCGCTTTTGTTGTTTTGTCAAATTACCTGTCAAGTACCTTAACAACATTTTTAATGTTTTACATATTTTTATTACCATAATATGATAGTAAAGTAGTACCTACGATAAATAAAATATGTTTATAAACACATCCAATTGCAACCCGCGATTTTATCCGCGTTAATGGCCTACCCCTGTGCTTTTCATCTAAAGCGATCAAGCTCTTTGATCGTGAAAAGTGAACACACAAACATACTTTCGCAGTATATAATATTAAAAAAGATGGGATTTATGAGGTTTTCTGTATTCAGTTTGTTTTTGTAAAAATCTCAATCTGAGGAAAATAAATGAATGAGAAAAAAAATGGGATCAGTTATAATTTACTTTTGGATAACATCCCTCAGTTGTAGTCGGGTAAAAAGATAAATAATAAAAAAATAAATACCATATTTAAAATTTTTGTTTTTGTTGCTCTCAAACTATTTGCAGTAAAAATATTGAAAATTTTTATTACCTTTATTAAAAATCTTCTCGTACTCGAACCTATATCGCGAGGGTTATGGACACGCGAAGGAGTGTAGAGCACAAGCTATAGAAGTGATGGTGTCCGTTCGCGGGCTGAGGGTGTCGCGTACTGCCCGCCAAAGACGCTGGCAAGCCGGTTTTGCTTTCTCGACTTACAGCAATTACTACTACGCACTTTATCTACGTACTTAATCACCATGTGACTCTGGTGAATGTTGCAGAGGCTCTCCACATCAGCAATCAAACATCTGTAAGCGGAAGAAGCATTGTATCCATTTAGGGAAATCATCCATACAAATCTGGTGAGCCACCGACCGTTCAGCACTGTCCCGCTTCCAAGACCACTGCACTGCAACCAACCTCATAAGAACTAGGCCTCAATATAACTAGGCCATCTACATGCCCTAATTTAACTAGGTAGGCAACTATTTACTTCTTTCTAAAACAACGAAAGACTTAAGTATTCATCAGAAAAGTTTTTTCTTTTCTAAACAATTACAAAATATTCGATTCCTGGCTGGTAAATACGGCTATAGCTTTGGAAATATTTTATTTCATTTTATTTATAGTCTAATTCGTCCCACGCAGGGCAAAGCTCTAAGCCCCTTCCCCTCTTTTCATTGTTACTTTCTAGAACCAGCAAGGTCGACCTAGCCGGTTCCAGATGCCGCTATCTCTTGGACCTGGATGCGAAGTCACCTGCTGTTTGGAACGTGGTCGGTGGTGGTTTTTGGCTAAACTCAAGCGGCAGATAATATGGCCAGTTCAGCAGCAGTGTTGTCAACGTCCTGAAGTTTAGTTTAAGAGCGCAGTTCCGTGTTCCTGATCTTGTCAGAAGCAATGTACAAGTCAAAAGCTTATTTTCTTATTGAACGTAGTAGTTAGGTACTAAAGTAAAACTACAAATTGTTTTAATTTAGTTTTAACGACTACTGCTGCAGTGGTAACGAGCAATTGACCTCGCCTCGTATCAAATACTGACAGAAAAATAAAATAGGACTTTTGAACCGTACCTTCCAAACCGTATATTCACGATTTAGGGGTCAAGTTTTATTGTCACCTACATAAGCTTCGTACATCAACTAGTATATTTTTCGGTGATTTCTCTAATAAATACTTAAAAAAAAGGTATTTTTTTTTGCAATAATCGGATTATAGCCATATGTCTTTTTTTACATCTTTACGGACCATTTTTTTAGTATTCGATAATAATGATTACATATATGCAATAAAAGCTACTGGCCACCTTAATTTAAAACTAAATATTTCGGAAAAATTGGAAAAAATGTTTAGGTCATTAGAAATTTGTTTTATTGTCAATCTAAAAAACAATTCATTTGTTTATTTTTTTGTTATTTTGTCACTAATATTAAGGTTTTTAAAATCCATTAAATAGTCCCTCATTACCAGCAGGTTCGATATCGCTATAATGCAATAGATTACTTCAAGAACGGTCCTCAAGTATCTACGGAAATTAATAAAACTATTTGGTAACCATAATTATCTGTGCCTTAAGTTTTTTGCAATACAATTTCAGTTAATTAGAGAGAGATCTAAGTGTGCGTAAGGCAATATCATATTGCGTCTAGTTACACAGTAACTAGCACAGCATATGCGAACTAGTGTAAAAGGTAGGTAGCTGTGTGCGTAGAGCTTGTGACGAAGTATTATTGCGTGTTATGCGCAAGAGTCGCAGCGGTTGCCACTCTGTTTCTGTAGATATATCCATTTTCCAAACACCATGGCAACGACGCCGACGCAGGCGATTATTGTGTCAACTGAACTATTAACCAATTAATGGACAAAAAGTCTGTCCTGCAAATTAAATTAAATCTTGGGTTATTAGAAGCAGAAGAAAACTAGAATTTACAGCTTCTAAAATTACTGTGTCTGTTTTTCCCTGTATTAACTAATTGAAATCTGTTTTTCAACATTGTATTGATCTATTTTCTGGGAAGATCGTGTTTTAAGTACTTACTTTACATCATAATTTACTGAGTAGAACCTGAGTAGAGAGGGTTGTAACACATTGACATAATAAACAGTCAGCTAATTTGTTTTTTTTAGTTGCGCGGCCACCTTGTAAACCTAGGGCAATGTATATAAAACATAGGGAACAAACCTCGGAAAGTTTCCTGCTATGTGGCAAACAACAATGGTCTTATTAAATATTTTTAAGCTATTGCATAGCTTTTATCGCTGGCTTTGAGCGCGTCGACAGAATCATAAAATTCCGTCACGAAAATAAAACCTAACACCCCCCACTCCGCCTACCATGTAGCTCGGCCGAGCGTTCGCTTAACGTGTATGTATATGGTACGACTGTACGAAGCTCGCACGATGCAATTTTTAAACATCAAATAACAGATAAACATGGAACTTTATCAGATTATGTTACATAACATTTGTTGTTTGTATTCATGTCCTATATACATTGCTGCATATAAAAGTGAAAAAAAAACCTACTTTTATAGGCAGTAGGTACTTAACTACAAGGAAACTCAGTAATGTATTATTGCTCAAACCCAAAAACGCGGGGACTGTTTATTTGCAGGCGCATAAAATGACCATTCGCAACCGTAATTACTTACTATTACGCAAATAAAACATTAGTTGAAAGATAAATAGGTAAGTACTGAAGTCAAATGTCAAAAGAAAAACTCAGGATTTCTACAGACAAGGTAATTATTACAGCTATATCTACTAACAACGCGCGATGCCTCGACGCCTCGCAGGACCGATCTTGTACTTGTATACAGCCTGTTTTCCGCCATTGGACCCTTTTTAATTGGGTTCTTTTAGCGTCAGGATGGAGTAGGCTTGCCTAGCACCTACTACCCTCTCAGGTTAGTCGACCACGTCCAGAGGAGAGAACTTGTCAATACTTCTGGAGCCAACTAAGCCGCGGGTTTCATCACGATGTTTTCCTTCACCGTAAGAGCTATGTCAATTAGCGCACATAAATTTTTCTTAAGAAAAATCCATTGGTGCTTCAGAATGAAAGTCGAGGTATCTACCACTAAGCCAACACTGCTCTCCAGGACCGATACACCGTACAATTGCTACACAAACCTGGGACTTCCACACATCTTTCAGTATTTGGCTAAATTGAGGCTTTATGGCATGCAGAAGCCATTAATTAAGAGGAAAGGGTACCGAGGGCTCTCTTCATACAAACGTAGTCGAATGTTTTCTCCCTGGATAATAACACTAGAGCAAATATTTTTGTTGCATAAAACTTATAACTGCCATGACCATGCCCCTATGTTTTTTTGTTGTTTAAGTTTTAATTTCTATGATAATTAGAAAATGAAAAAAATAGTTTTTAGCCAACTAGAAAAATGACCAACAGGTTACTTAGATAGAGTATACTTAGATGTCGAACCAGAGTTGTAAGTAAAAGCCTTTGGCCATTTTGGCATAGTAACTTAAAATGCCGCGGTGCATTTGGAGACCCATGCCAATCGACAGTAGGGATTTTTGAACGGCATTTTTGGAAAATCACAGTACAACACGTTTTGTTAAATATCCCGTTTCCGAGACGCTTTATAGATTCGCTATGAAGGCATTATTTGATCACTGTAATGCCCTCTATCAATTAGCATCGGTCTCGCAGTACACCTCGAAAAAAAAGCACTATGCCAAGTCCCATACTAAATGTTCGGACACAGAATATATATGTACAATTTATGTACCTACATGTATCTGTGGTCTCGTTGTATTAAATAACAAAAGAAAAGTATATAAGTAGTATATCCATTGTCTAGCACCCATAACACAAATCTAGTTACTTGGGGCTTGATGGCGATGTATGAAATATTTATTTATTTTATCTATTCATACATACGAAACAGCCATACTATGGCCAGAACGCGACTAAAGGCGCTACGCAGACATCTAAACAAACGCTTGAATGAACCAGTGACCTAGATCGCATAGGCTGCCCGCGCGTTTATATCGAGATGCTGTTTCTCTCTATTGTCTGCCTTTGCAACTACTGACTCAAATATTGTACTTAGCTGTTACGTACACAATAAAAATAAAACTGATTTAATAATGCGTGTTTACAACAGTGCGCAGCGTAAGCTCTGTTGTAACACCAATCTACAAAATCATTGTAAAAGCAATAAAGATGATCTGACAGGCTAGGTAGTAGGCCCCAGAAAATAATAAGGTCGTTTAGAAGTACAAGCACATGAGTAAAGAATGTACAAGTTCTTCTTTAGTTACTCGGAAGTTTTTTGACATGTACTTTTGTCAATTAGTTTTAAAAAAATCTAAAACCTGAACTATGTGCCTGAACTGTGCAATAAGTCGTATTATGGTATTTATGATACTAACGATAAGAATTGTTGGACATGATTTTCATTGATTTCGTGCATATATCTTTGCCTGTGACCAATTTCATAAAGGTCACAGGCATAAAGGTCACAGGCATAAAGGTCACTGGTAAAGATTGAGTACCTTTCTTCTAATTAATGAACTAGTTCCCAAATAAACATACGAGATGATTTAATTTAATCATGACAGTGTTTTAGGTAAGCATTTCAATTAATAATTTTTATATCCTTAGAGAGCATAGTCCAATAAAACATGCGGGTAATTATCGATAAGCAATGATTTAATAACAATATTCTTTTATATAAACAATCAATTTTTAACCTGTCTCGACCCTATTTTAAAAGCTTTTATTTATTCTAATCATCATAACAATCCATTAAATTTTTACTCGACCAAACTAAAATATAATGTGTTGGTATCTTTGTACCGTGCCCCTGAGATAGTAAAAATGGTAGACAAGTACTTGGTTTAACAATTAATTTGTTCGAGTTTGATCTTTTAGACGGGTAACATCTATCTAGAACTGATAACGGTCATTAAACTAGGGTCCATAAAATACGTGAACTTGCATATGGGTAACGTTGTGATAATGGTGTACGCAAAGCCTGGAGGGAAACACGTTGCGAGCTACGTCGTCGTCGGACGGCAGGAACGGAGGCGCTCTCTTCCTCCGGGCATTCATCCTGTTGAATATGTGAGAATATGAAACATAGATCGATCTTTTATATCTAAGGTAGATTGGATATTATGTATTGTAGGTAAAGACCAGAAGTGAACCAAGTTGATGGACGCCGCAGATAGAGTGCAGTGCATAGTTACTGGAGCAAGTAGACCGGTGAGGAGGCGGGCGCGCCCGGCGGCACAGGAACCGGCACCACAGTTGCGACAACAGCACCAACGCTACAGCCGCTACCAACACCAACCACAATGCATTTTCCACGCAACTCGAACAGAATGTCAGACCCACTAGCTCGAATTGAAATCCGCTTGTTTCGGAGTTCGCTTTGCACCTGTGGGATTAAACGAGACCTCTATTATAATTGTAGTTATTTGTAGTTACCTATTCATAATTTTGACATATGAGTATACCAATAGAAATTAAATAGCTTATTGTAGTTACCAAAGATAAGTTGCGACAAAAGAAACAAATCTGTACGTTGCATAATGTACTGTTATAAAAAAGGCAAGAAAAGTAGGTAGATACCTAAAACCTACTTAACAATTTGCTAAAAAATCGTAGCATTACGTTAGACTTAGAGATAGTGTGCGTTGCGGAGCGCAAACGCTAGCGACAACCAACGAGTAAGTAACCAGCTCGATGTTTCTCAAGAGCACAGTCAATGTGATTATGGTTGGAATTGCATCACGATAGTGATGCAATGGAAGGGCGAACGCTACACGCCGCAGCCTGTGCCGTAGGCCTGCGCCTGCGCCGCCCGCGTTGTGTTCGTCACATCACTATTATAATACGAACAGTATGATCGTAAATCCTCACCGATTTACGATCATACTATTTACTATAAAGATAAACATCGACCATGTTCGAGGTCGAGGGTTCTCTTGGGAGTTTATTGCGCGGATCGGTGGTAGCGAGCGTGAGACTTACTTGCAAGGAGGAGGAATGGGAGTGCCACAGGGCATGTTACGAGCAGAGGCCACGAGCAAAATGTTTCAGTAGCCGGTGGTGATGAAGCCGGAGGAGGCCAGCCGGCACGCTTGTGTTATGAATATCAGCAGAAACACGAAGAAAACGCAAACGAACACGATTTCAACTAAGTCGAACTTGCTGCAGATCGCCGATTTTGGCGGGAACTCCGGGGCTGCCATCACTTTTGTACCTGCAAGCGACAATACATCATGACTATTTGAAATAATATCTATTAAATATACATAGTCCATTAAAAAGTTACATTTGGGGTTGCGTTTTTCAGGGGACGCAATTTTATTTTTTTGATGTTAAGAGATATATCGTAAAAACCATTTCAACCCCTATTTTCAAGATGGCGGCCGTGTGACAAGAGTGGCGACCCCACAAACTTGGTTTTAGCTTTACACTGACCCCCCCCCCCCCTACACATCAAAAAAATAATATTGCGTCCTCTGAAAAACGCAAGGTAAGGCCTAAAAAATGTAACATTTCAATGGACTAACATAAAAATATGAATTATATAACAATCACACTTACACGGGTATACTTATATTGTTAACTAGCAGCGCTACACGGTTTCACCCGCGCAAGATATCGGTATAAAAAGTAGCCTATAGCCTTCCTCGATAAATGGACTATCCAAAACAAAAATATTTTTTCAATTCGAACCAGTAGCTCCTAAAATTAGCGCGTTCAAACAAACAAACTCTTTAGCTTTATAATAATAGGGAAGATTTGTAAAAGGGTGGTTAATTTGAACTTAAATTACCCACCATGTATACCTGTAATAAAGGAATAGAGGAAATATGGTTTTAAATACTGGATTGTTCGATTTCCTCGAAAGGTCGTGGTATCGTGTACATCAAAACCCAACATGTAGATAGTAGAACCTCAGCAATAAACGGAAAATGGATCCTCAAGCATATATATCTACGGGAAGGGATTATGCGCTCTGCGGCTACTGTGTATCGCAATTTTTCCACACAAATGCAACACAGGTGAAACCAAATGACGCAAGTAGTCCTACTAATATTATAAATGTGAAAGCTTGTGTGTGTGTATGCATGTTTGTTACTCCTTCACGCAAAAAGTACTGACCCAATTGCGATGAAACTCGGCATCTAGATAGCTGGAAATCTGGATTGACACATGGCTACTTTTTATGCCGATATTCCAACAGGATCGAGACTTACGCGGGTGAAGCCGTGGGGCGCAGCTAGTTTTAAATATAATTAAACCTTACCATAAATTCAATGTCTTGTTTAAAATATAGCTTCCTGAAAATCTGGTGGGTAGTGCTGTGAAGGGATGCCGTCAAAATAAAGCCATCTGCAACAACTTATTATTAAGCATATAATGGGCCACTACGACATGAACTTCTATTAAAAAAAAATTGAGTATGTTCTATGTTTTTAACCGACTTTAAACAAAAGGAGGAGGTTCTCAATTCGTTGCATATATTTATATATATATATATATATATATATATATATATATATCAAAAAAAGAATCCATGCGTTTTCTTGTAATCGGCGAAAATATTTTCGCCGATTACAAGAAAACGCATGGATTCTTTTTTTGATTGAAAAGGGATAACTCACAGGTGGTCCTATAAAAATGCACTCTGAAGATCTGATGAGGATCTTCGGAGTGGTGGACAGAATCGCACCTCAAGAGTACAGCAAATTGCTCGGTTTTCGATTTCCACCAATAGTTTAAAATTAATAAGTTGCATTAATCGTCGATAAACAAATATTATACTACAATTTATTTCAAGTGTAGGGCGAGACTAAGTTCGGATTTACTAACAATCTCGTAACTGGAATTTTAGTATCGCGGTGCAATCTCGTCTGTAATGCAGTAGGCACAGTTTTCCAGCAGTTACTGGCTCCAGCACCGTTCTACAACACCCCAATTCTTTCAATATAATCAAGGCTATGTTTAATAAGTTCAATCTCTTTGACAGTAGCTTCTAGGAGGTGCTTGTGCCTTGATGAAGAAATCTTTGCATGTACTTACCGGTATTTCCTATCACCCTATCGTCCGAAGCACTTGAGTTTCTGTCTAATCATGTTGATGGAAAGGGTCTAAGATTTTCACAGAAATTTTTGCTACATTTTATGATCTATTTCTCACTTTTTAAGTGACAACGATGACAAGTGCCATTCGTATTCTCCTGTTTGATAATTCTGACAAAAAAGATTTTATTGTATACACCTAACAAACCTATTATGAAATTCCTTTTCCCAAGGTCAGTGTTAAACCATGATTAAACCCTTCAAACCTTATATCGAAAATGCCGGTTATGCCCATAGAACTGGCATGCACATCAGTAACCTATTCATGTTTTACAATTTGTATGAATCCCAAGAATGTTGAAATCGAGCTTTTTCTTCCTTTTTCTACGATAAATATGTCCCAGTCTAATATAAAACTTCCATGGTTCCAGCCTTGGTTATTCCTCATAGTCCAAGCAATCTACTTATATCATGATATGTACCAAGGTTTATTGATGATGTAGACTTGAAATATACAGAATAACCCAAAACCTGGGGTTTGAGAAAGGAACTTTTTATTAGTCTTTATAAGACATAAGTAGAGTATTTTATTATCATAAATCTTTTATTATTTTCTCTAGTTTTGTACACCGTGTTTGTTTAGGTCCAGACTGTTCTTTCTGAAGTCACAGAGTAGTAGTATGGTACAAGCCGGGGGAAGGTTTTGTGAGTGACTACAATAAAAAAAGGAGAACTGTATAACAAAAGCTGAGAATCTACACACCAAACTGGTAGCCGCTCCAAACGTTTTGAAGTATATGTCCCTGCCCTCACTTTTCAAATCCGTGTTAGCGCCATCTACCGTCATTAGTTTCAAACTGTAGGTTTGTAATCAATCCCACTTTATGTGTAAATATAAACCCAAGAATCTAAACTTAAGTTTTAGCTACGATTACATTCACTAACGTCAGCTTTAATATCTAACGCTTCTACGAGATGGAGCTACAAGTAATGTATACAAAGACTTATATTATAAATCTAATATTATTTCCTATATATTTAAACTAGCAATTTTTGTGTAAATATATGTATATATATGTATACAGGATCTCAGAAAAAACGGCTCCAACGATTTCGGGGCGAGGTATATAGTATAAAAAACCTAAAATAACCGTCACCCAGGTATTAGGATATTAAATGGGATCATACTACCGTAATTCTAATGGTTTGAAATCATAAAAAAGCGCTGCCTGTAAAAGCTGGCTTGGTGGTAGATACCTCGACTTTCATTCTAAAGGTCGTGGGATCCAATCCCGGCCGGCCGTGTACCTACCAATGGATTTTTCTCACGAATTTATGTGCCCTAATTAACATTGCTCTTATATGGTGCAGGAAAACATCGTGATGAAACCAGCAGTTTAGTTGGGTATTGACAAGTTCTAATACATCCAGGTAGGATGTCTGAGACGTGTATTACTAGGCTTGCCTAGAATCTATACCCAGCTTGTGAGGAAAAAACTCGTCAATACGTCTGGATCCAACTGAGCAGCGAGCTAGTTAATAAAAGCAACCACCTGTAGAAATAACACTTTAGTACCATTATTAGTGGAAATGGAAAAGGAGTTGGTTTTATTACTGTTATTTTTTTTGTTATACCTTACCAATACTAGTAGGTACTTACGCTTGATAATAGGTACGTATGTAGAGTAGTTGATATGATCATTACCTATAGGTAGGTACGTGATACTTACAGCAGGTGATACAAGGGGGCACGGGACAGACGAGGCAGGTGTGCCCGGTACGGCGACGCGGGCGCAGCGATGACGCGGCGCGACGAGTGAGGGCAACCACCAGAACAGCGGCATCAGACCAGTACAATACAGACTGCCGAGCGTGACGGTCGAATCGTTCGCTGGGAGTGCAACAGTCGGCTCTGTATGTCAAGTGTAAAGACAGTGTGCAGTGCAATGCAGTCGAGCACGGTGCAGTTGGCACGCGCGGAGTTCACGCGTCCCGTCGAACACATCATGCGCTGTGATGACTTCAAGAGCAACTTCGCCAGGAAGCTATCAACACGATACACGACCACTCACTCACCAACACCGGCACCACGGATCGGAAACAAGACTGACATACATGATAATGTAAGTAACTAACGATGTCTAAGAATATAATAATCCTAATATTATTGTCAAGAACGACTGTAACCAATACACAGGTAAGTACCTACTTCACAATAAACAACGTATGTTTGGTGTGTACTTTACCTACAGTAAACAATCATACAAATATCTAATACACTACTATTGATATTTTCAAAACAATCTCCGAATAAACGAGTAATTAGGTATGTCCTGTCATGTATGCAGGATGCATACATCCATTGCCAATATAAGTTTCCTCAGCTGTACCTTTAGACGGATATCATATGGACGTAGACCCTAACCCTAAGTTCTTGTTCATTAGTCGTAATTATAGCAATTGGGCTTAGATGCAATATTTTTAATTTTAAGTATGCTATTGGTTTATATTCTAAAACTATCTACACTTCCATGTTGGTCATTAAAACTGCAAATTCTGCAAAACAGGTTCTTATTAGATCAAATGACTGAAAACACTTCAATAAGATTGCCTGGAAGAGATCGATATGAGCGATTAAGGCTGCCCTTTGTAACACTTGGACTTCAGCGTTGTTTTTTCTTAATGTAATTTAAAAATGGTGTTTCCTATGGTCTAATTCGCCAATAGTCCAATTCGTGACTTACTTTCTCTACTTGCACTAAATTCTTATAAGTAGGTATTTCATCCCTCTCAAGCAGTATGATACCTTATTATACTTGTAGGTAGCTACTTGTATAAATAACTTTGAGTTAGACCTCCGACACGGTAAAGACATGGGTAAGGATTTTGTAAATAGGACAAAGGCCTATGTAACATGTGTGCCAATAGTATGACATGGATCTTTCTTTTTACCCGACTGCGCAACGCAAAGGAGTGGTAATGTGTTCATCTATACATATAAAATTCTTTGTCCTGATTGACTGACTGACTGACTGACAGATCAATGCACAACCTAAACCGCACTTTGTATGACGTAGGCATTCTTTGTATGACGTAGGCATCCGATAAGAAATGATTTTCCGAAATTCTACCCTTTTCGGAATGTAAAAGGGGGGCAAAGTTTGTATGGGACAACGTGATTATTTGGTCCAATCTACTTCAAGTTTTCGACTTCTACGCGGACGTCTATGTATGTATGTATGTTTGAACCTATGGGGCTCTCTAGAGCCCAAACGCGTGGGCCAATTTTGATGATTCTTAGTAGGGTTTCGTATTTGTTTTCAGGGAGAGTGCTAGAGTTCCCCCTCACAGTCAAACTTAACCATAATTAATTGACACATTCGTTTCTTTTTCTACCAATAACATCCTAGTCACGCTTTATTTTAAATGTTTATAATTATTGTAACTAAAGAAACATTAATCGATAAAAATAAGTAACTAATACACACTTATTATGTTTTGTATGTGCCTTTAATTCATGTAGTTGGTTAAAAATTGTACGGGCTAGGCGTTGAAGACATTTAAAATTATATGAAATTTAGTTAACAACAGAGTGAAAGTGAGTATAATAAAGTTAAGATAGTATGTATGTATAGTATGACTGTATTACATTGCATCTAAGTACGTTAGGTACATACCTATTTATTATTCAACGGCCGCCACCTCCGCCGCTCGTGATAATGAAGCGTTGCGTAGAAGAGTGTCCGTGTACATATACATATTTATGTTTCCTCCAGGAAATGTTGTCAATATTACCTATCCGTTTTCGTTGAATTGTTATTTATACGAGTTTAACAATGATTTATCCACTTGAAATCGCCGTTAAAAAATATTGATTTCTTAGACGGACGTACCGTCGGCTGTATAATTGTAGACCCACCGTAGAGCTCCAAAACGGCTGTTATAAGAATGTTTTTAACACGAGCAAGATTCTAGATACCTGCTTTAAGTGAAGCTGTATGATGCCCTCATGCTAGAGGGTCCAATACATCACACATGGCAACGAGAAGCGCGATCGAAGTACTACTATAATATGTATTGGTAGGTAGATTAGATACAAAATATAGTTAACCCTTGTATATATATATACATATAATAAATAATTGAATATTGCCGGACATTCCACACATCGCCATCTAGCCCCAAGCTAAGTAACTAAACTTGTATTATGGGTGCTAGACAACGGATATACTACTTTTATACTTTTTCTTTTGTAAATATATACTTATAAAACATAGAAACAACGAGACCATAGACAAATATCTAAGTGTCAGAGGCGGGAATCGAACCCGCAACAATAATCCCGATGTATAAATATTAAAATCAGATTATGATGAACCTTTCTGGGCAAGCATCTCAATCTTATACATGTCCTAGATTTAAAGTACAGCACTGTAATATAATCTATACATGTATATAAAATGCTTTGTCCTGAATGACTGACTGACTGACTGACTGACGGATTAATGCACAGCCTAAACCGCTGATCGTAGAGACCTGAAACTTGGAGGGTGTGTTTTTAGTATGACGTAGGCATTCGATAAGAAAGAATTTTCCGAAATTCTACCCCAAAAGGGATAAAAAAGGGGGCAAAATTTGTATGGGACAAAATCCTATTAGAACCATTTTCGACTACAGCGCGGACGAAGTCGCGGGCAAAAGCTAGTCTAGAATAGATGTAGAAACCAATTTTATTATTAACGACCCTAAAGAGGAAGTTCTGACTTTGGCTCGGCATCGTTGCAGTGAGGGAGACGCGGACGTATTGTGAAGTTCTCGCGATATGAAAGGATGATGCTGATAACGGACCGTCTATTGTTTAAAACGTTCTATCTAGTTGTTGGGATGTGGGAAGCCGTTTTTCTCTCGATTGTATTCACTCGGACAAAAAATGCGAACGCACTGTTATAGTAATTATTTGAATCACATTACATACCCATATACATTCGAGCCAAAAACGTGACCCTCCTGCATGTTGGTGCATTCCAAACACACCTAAAATCGTGCACACTAATTTGGGTTAAAACGCGTCTAATTATTATAAACTAGCAGCGCTCCGCGGTTTCACCAGCGTAACTTCCGATCCCGTGGGAATATTGGAATAATAATCGGCGAACATACATAAAAAAAATATGTACTTACGCGACGAATTGAGAACCTCCTCCTTTTTTGAAGTCGAAAAACACAAAAAAATATTTCGTAATTATAGATAATTGATAGATATAATAGAATAATCACATAATTATTTAATAATTTTCTTAAAACTAAACTACTACATAATACGTAAATGCAGTAAAATAAGATATAAAAACTTTACCAGATAATACGTTACAAATTATAGTAACACTAGCTAAATACTAGCCGCGCTCCGCGGTTTTACCCGCGTAACTCCCGATCCTGTGGGACTATCGGAATAAAAATATAGCCTTCCTCGATAAATGGATTATCCAACACAAAAAGAATTTTTCAATTCGAACGAGTAGCTCCTGTTATAAGCGCGTTCAAACAAACAAACTTTTCAGCTTTATAATCTATAATATAAAAATGAATCGCAAAATGTGTTGGTAAGCGCATAACTCAACAACGCCTGGACCAATTTGGCCAACTCTTTTTTTGGTCTGTTTGTTATTATCAGGAGAAGGTTCTTATGAAATAAAAAAATAAGAAAGTTGCGCAGAAACATATTACGCGGGTGAAACCGCGGGGCGTAGCTAGTATTAGTATAGATTTGGGCATAGTACAAAATATCGTAATTGTACGCACATTGTATTTGTTCAAAATATTTATCTTTTATAATAGGGCTTTGTTGCCTTATGGCACTTGACCCACCCTACTTAATCATGCTAATCAAGACTCGCCAGCGTCATCCTAACAAAGAGCTTGGTCGAAGCATCCTAACGATACAATTACGTCACAATCTTAAAACATTTACCAGGTCGTTACGGAATCATTTAAATTTACTTTAATTTTGGGTTAATATACACTTTCACTAAACGAGTTCCAAATGTTACTCTGATTATGTTTCATTTAGCACGAGGCGACGCGCGATGCATCTCGTTATCTGTCTTTACCATGTCTCTATTCATATGGCTCGTTAGATCCATCATGGATCTGGCCAAGGGATCCACTGGGAAGGAATGTATTCAGTGGAACCACAAATAGAAATCTGGATTAATGAGAAATACATATTCTTCTGGGTTCTAAGAAGAACTCAACTTACTAAAAAAAAATCTCAGTATATCCACCAATTGAAATCTGGATTAAATGAGAAAAAAATATATTCTCACTAGATCTACCCCGGATTTGGCCAAAATGGATCTTCTGAGAATGATTGACCTTTTCAATAAGATTAAATAAAGAAATAAATATTGTAGAACATCCACACATCGCTATCTAGCCCCAAACTAAGTAACTAGTCTTGTGTTATGGGTGATAGACAACGGATAAACTACTTACTATTTTTTTCTTTTGTAAATACATACTTATAATACATAGAGACAACCAGACCACAGACAAATATCTAAGCATAAATACTTGTCTGTGGCGGGAATCGAAACCGCAACCCTGTGTTTGGCAGTCCGGCATAGTGACCATTGTGCCAACTGGATCGATCAAATGCCGGGAGTTAATTTATATTAATGGACAAACAGTCTGGAAGAAAATGAAAAACAATCGAGTTTAGAGGTCTTGAAAAAAGCAATAGAAAAAAAACAGAATTTTGAAAACTTGTTTCTGTTTGTTATATACCTACTGATATGTAATTAAAAGCTAATAAAATTAGTGTTTATCTGCGTTCGAGTATATTATTAAGTATTAGCAGCGCTTCGCGGTTTCACCTGTGTAACTCCTGTGTAAAAATATATCAAGATAAAAAGTAGCCTATATTACAAAATTATAACCAATGAATCAATGTATCCCCATACCAAGTTTCATACAAACGTTCCAGTTGTTTATCGAAGCCTATTCGTTACAAAAAAAAACTAAACAATCTTTCTTCTTTAAAATCTATACTTATATTATAAAGCTGAAGAGTTTGTTTGTTTGTTTGAACGCGCTAATCTCAGGAACTACTGGTTCGAATTGAAAAATTATTTTTGTGTTGGATAGTCCATTTATCGAGAAAGGCTATAGGCTACTTTTTATCCTGATATTCCCACGGGATCTGGACTTACGCAGGTGAAACTGCGGAGCGCTGCTAGTATTAGTATATAGTAAAACTTTTTCTATGTGCGCTAATTGACATTGCTCTTACGGTGATGGAATACATCGTGTTGAAATCCGCCGCTTAGTTGGCTTCAGAAGTATTGACAAGTTCTCTCCTCTGGACATGGTCGACTAAGTTGAGCGGGTAGTAGGTGCTGGGCAAGCCTACTCCATCCTCACGGAAAAGGACCCAATTAAAAAACAGCCCACATACAAGTACAAACTAGCTTTAAGCATAAAAATATAGCTCAGTATTGATACAACAGTGCAGTAATATGATAAACTCATTTCACTACTACGAAAATAAATTCTACCATCAACAATTCCAATTGAGCTCTAGTAAGATGTTTTTTTTGTCGCGAACAAATCTAAAACCGTTAGTATAACGAAACTTTTTCACATTGTGTTGCTCGGTCTTTGTCTGGGGCGAGCGAGAACCGTTTACCGGCAACTACTCTATGAAAAACATGAAATAATTGGGACTCGTTTTATGATTCGACCACATCGACGTCCGCCAAATTATATTTGCCACATATTTTGACTAAGGTGAAGAGTTTGTCAAGATACTTTTTGTAGAGACAAGAAGTCTGACTCTTCATTGTGAATGAAGAAGAATCTTGACTCTTCATTGTGAATACGGGTGTAACTCTTTACACTCGTATTCACAATCAACCCTATGAGATTGCATAGTGCGCGCGAATGCATAGAGCCGCAAATAAGACGCTGATTCGCTAGAGTGAAGAGAGCAGCACAAAATTTACCAATCATAGGGCCGCATTAGCGCAGTGCCTTCACTTATCCAAGAGCAGCTTAAGTACATTTTGAGAATACGGGCGTTAGTGTGTGTACTTTTTGCACTTGTATCAAGTGTGTATCTGATAAGTTTTTGACCATTATGGTCCCGTGATAGCAACATTTTACTTAATAAAGTTTATGGTGGTTTATTTTGCTTATAAAATCATAATAATCTTCTATAATATAATTCTAATAATATAATATAATTATCTTATATATAAAAATCAATTGCTGTTCGTTAGTCTCGCTAAAACTCGAGAACGGCTGAACGGATTTATCTTATCTTGGTCTTGAATTATTCGTGGAGGTCTAGGGAAGGTTTAAAAGGTGAGAAAAAATCGTTCCCACGGGATCGGGACTTACGCGGGTGAAACCGCGGGGCGCAGCTAGTCTATATATATAAAAATGAATTGCTGTTCGTTAGTCTCACTAAAACTCGAGAACGGCTGAACGGATTTATCTTATCTTAGTCTTGAAATGTTCGTGGAGGTCTAGAGAAGGTTTAAAAGGCGAGAAAAAATCGAATAATTTCCGGGAAAACCCTAAAAACAGCCCTTTTCTATTTCCCATAGAAACGTTTTCTCGAGTCAATTCCTACGGGATCGGGACTTACGCGGGTGAAACCGCGGGGCGCAGCTAGTCTTATATATAAAAATGAATTGCTGTTCGTTAGTCTCACTAAAACTCGAGAACGGCTGAACGGATTTATCTTATCTTAGTCTTGAAATGTTCGTAGAGGTCTAGGGAAGGTTTAAAAGGCGAGAAAAAAATCGAATAATTTCCGGGAAAACCCTATCAATTCCTACGGGATCGGGACTTACGCGGGTGAAACCGCGGGGCGCAGCTAGTATAATATAAATCTTCTATAATTCAATAATGAATTGCTGTTCGTTAGTCTCACTAAAACTCGAGAACGGCTGAACGGATTTATCTTACCTTAGTCTTGAAATGTTCGTGGAGGTCTAGGGAAGGTTTAAAAGGCGAGAAATACCGAATAATATCCGGGAAAACTCTAAAAACAGCCCTTTTATATTTCCCATACAAACGTTTTCTAGAGTCAATTCCTACGGGATCGGTACTTAAGCGGGTGAAACCGCGGGGCGCAGCTAGTAAATAAATAAATAAATATTGCAAGACATTCCACACATCGCCATCTAGCCCCAAGCTAAGTAACTAGACTTGTGTAATGGGTGCTAGACAACAGATATACTACTTATATACTTTTCTTTTGTAAATATATACTTATAATACATAGAAACAACCAGACCACTGACAAATTTCTAAGCATAAATACTTGTCTGAGGCGGGAATCGAACCCGAAACCCTAGGTTTGGCAGTCCGGCATAGTGACCATTGTGGCAACTGGGTCGTCTTAATAGTTTAGTCAACTGCACTAGAGGGAAAAGAGGTTTATTTCACGATGTAGAAATCGTAGGCATTGTATCAATCTAGATAATAATAGATTTGATAATTTACGATGTAACGTTAGGTACATTTACCAAGGTTACTCGATCTATATACAGGGTGAATTTGTAAATGAGTTCAGTACCATTTATTAAACTAAAGATAGCTGCTGAAAAATGCTGAAGGTATTTTGTAATTTTCATTCTACTCTTCCTGTAAAAAGTGCAATTTGACGTAACAAACTGCTGCCCTTGAAGAACTGGTTTTACAAATTGTATGTTAAGCAGTGAATTTAGAGCAGTAAAATATCACTTGTCCTCTATGCCTCATACGCTATTGTTTTGCAGAGACAAAAGGGTGAAAATTGCAGTAAACTACAAAAATGGGCGATTTCGTTTGATTTGCCTTAATATTTTTGTGTCCAGAAATTTCCATGATGATCTCTCAGCAACAATGATACAATAATATAAAGTGCTATTTTTTTAGGAAATTAACAGATTCCTGGCTAGACCACATACAATGACTTATCAAAAAATGTAATGATGAGTAGTTTAGTTTTTGTTCACACATCTCCTTTCACCATTTTTCGCGTAAAAGAAATAGTCATGAAGCATAGACTAAGAAAAGATCCATGTCTTGAAGGTTCATATATTTAAAAAAAAAACACTTTGTATGCCCAGTAGTTAAAGATACCTTCACGTATTCTATGATACCTAATTACCAACCACACCATTAGATACACGTTATACATCGCATTGCGAGCTGTTCCAAGCGAGTGAGTCTACATCCGTCCGTTCCTTTACCACATCAATACCACTGCTGGAACTGCCACATTTTGGAAAACAAGATATTTGGCTTAAAACAACGACTGCATGTTTTCAATAGTGCTGGAATAAGTGCTATTTCTGTACTTACACAACCTGTGTTATTATTACATAACTCATTAATCATAACAAATTAGGGTGTCCAGATGTAAATTGCTTTTACCTACATTGTGATTCTCTCACATTATGGTTTCATTTCGACAAACATAAATTGTAGTACCTATTGTGATTCTATATCAAGACAATCTTATTGAAGAGATGTTTCGCAGTAGCTACTAACTTTACTGTATTAGTGCAGTTAATGTGGTGTGTATATCATTCGTTTCCCGTGAGAAGTGTTACGACGGCATCGGCGGCGGCGCGGGCGCCAGTGACGCGTCAAACAAAGTTCAGCGTCTCAGCTTATTCGGCCGCGCCGTGCCGCCGCCACCCGCCGCACCCGCAGCGACAGGCCGGATGCAAGAGTCACGGCTCACCGGCTAAGCGTGACGCCTCTGCCCCACGCACTGCACGGCCCTCATAACATACACTACAATACAATAACAGCTTTTATATAGGTACATCCACCTTACTAACACCTTTCCTATGTTTGATATGTTGGATAAGTAGGTACACACACATGTTTTATAACTTTTTTACGTGAAACAAGGCTTGACCATCATCTCACCATTTTAAGCCTTTTCTATTTTATACTTAAACTAGCATTAGCGTAAAAGTCGAAAACTTGAAGTTTTGGGGAGTTTGTACGGGAAAAATCACTTTTCCCATACAAACTCCCCTTTTTTCACCCCCTAAGGGGTAGAATTTCGGAATATCCTTTCTTATC
This sequence comes from Idaea straminata, assembly GCA_951213275.1. NCBI lineage: Eukaryota > Metazoa > Arthropoda > Insecta > Lepidoptera > Geometridae > Idaea > Idaea straminata. The sequence goes on along the minus strand of OX577845.1, from coordinate 15,813,331 downwards.
GGATGCCTACGTCATACAAAGAACACACCCTCCGAGGTTTTAGGTCTCTACGATCAGTGGTTTAGGCTGTGCGTTGATCCATCAGTCAGTCAGTCAGTCATTCAGGAAAAAGCATTTTATATGTATAGATATTACAAAGTGTCGACAATCCGGTTGTTGAAATCATCAATGTAACAGAAATGAATAAATGATTTCTCTTTCGGCATTGCAGGTCTCTGCAAAGATTGAGCCCCGTACCGATATTACCCTTTCCGAAAGTGTCAGCAAGCAAGAGGAACCAGGTGCCGTCGATTATGCGGCCGTGGGTGCGGATGCTGGTGCGGGTGCAAACATGGGTGCGAGTGGCGTACGTCTCGCCACTCTCAACATGGAAGTGGACACGCTACGCTGGCAGCTGGCCCAGGTATAAACTCAAGCTTTGCGCTCCTTCTATTTGTATTATTGTTATTGTTGCACTGCGAATTTTATATTTAGTTAATAAAAACAAACAGCATTTGGTTACGCAACAGTAAAAGTAAACATAAGTACGCTAACGCTTTGCGAATTATTTGCCTATTATTATGAATGATTAATAAAAAATGGATGAATAGAAGAATCTCTTATGTTTGTATTTCTCTTTATTGTCTTCACACTTTTGTACTCCGGAGTCTAATAGCGATAAAGTATTATGGTTGTACGATGGTTTTTTATGAAAATGAGATAAAATTCTTCTCAGTGACAAGCAGAAGTCAACTGTATTAGTCTACCTACCTAGTAGGTAGACTAATACACTAATACTACATAGATAATTGTATAATGCTTTCCTTGTTTCCAGACAGAAGCAAACAGGCAGATGCACATAGCTTTGCTTAGGCAGGTTGTGAGTTTCCTGAGCAGGGTAAAGGAACACATCGAATGCCAAAAGGAGGTGGTGACGCAGACGCCAAGGGAACTGTCACGTGCTCGCTCTGTGCTTCAACTTTCCACCCCTACAGTCCTCACACACCCTCTTGCCCGCGCTGCCGCCAGGTCTATAAGCAGTGCTGATGCTGGAACCTGGTAACTACCTACCTACAATTATATAATATACGAGACTAATCGCAGAGAGCATGCGAGTGACCGACCGAAGTCTTTGGGGGAGACCTATGTTCAGCAGTGGACGTCCTGTGGCTGATATGATGATGATGACGAGACTAATAGTACTAGTAGTGAGGAGACGCATGTGACTTGAAAATTGATCTGTATGAACGTAGACGGATGGAGAGGAAGAGGACGACCTAAGAAAAGATGGATGGATTGCGTGAGACAAGACACGAGAGAGATGAATGATAACGATGAGATGACGAGTAATAGAAGTGAATGGAAGAAGATGACATACCTACTCTTCCAATCTCTAATAAATAAGGAGAAGGGCAGGCAGAAGAATCTCGTGAGTCACGATCAAATACCTGGAAAATATCGGGATTTAAAGTAGCATAAGTAGTTATTCCAGGGTCACATGGATCACTTACTCACACAAACTTATTACTGTAGGATTAAAATATCAAACGGACGGTTGAGGTTTAGTTTGTTGTGTTATCATATACATAATTACTATAATACTAAATATGAGGTATTAAACACATGTTCAATTTTTTCAGGAACAACTCTATGCTAATTTTACCGCCGGAGAACCAATCTAATCAAAAGATGAGTGAAGAAATTTCAAGACTAGTCTGTCTCGCCAACACGGTTCTCGGCACCAAGCTGCCGGAGCTGAGTTGCTGCTGTGCAGTCAAGGAAGAGGAAAGTGCGCGGGCGGCGATGCGGACGGCGCCGGCGGCGACGCAGTCTGTGCGGGCGCCTCACAATACATTCAATACGGACGATATAAGAACACCGATCACTCTATTAAAGAATTCATGCGCTCCGGACACTATTGGAAGTGTAGAATTGACTGAAGCGACGACAACCAAAACGCTCAACGTGATCGAAAAACGTAACGACTTCGAGCAGTATAGCTTCATTGAAGATGAAAGTGGTTTCTCATCGATGAGTTCGTTCCAGGAGATAGGAATACCAATAATAAGCATAATACCGGCGTCGCCTTGCGAGGAAGTGTGCGCCACCACGGTCCCTGCAGCACCAGCGCCTACTCCGTCGGACGAGGAAGATACCACCGCCACATCCACTGCCGCAGCCGTTCATGTTTTCTGGGTCTGAACACGACACTTATATCACGCGGTGCGGTTCGTTCGATGCATGCCTACCTATCTAGTTCAACAATGTTTTGATACATTCTTGTTATTACAATAATATTATGAAATAAATATATTTGTCAACTACTTACAATATTTTCATAGTTACTAAACTACCGTTATCATCATCATTGCGTATAGCGTTTATCCTTCGTGGATCAAACAAATCTCAATAACCAGACCCTACTCCTATGTGGAAAACGAATGCCTACTTCGCTGTTTTCCCGATGGTTATCGGAAGCCCCCAAATTCACACCTGCCAGCGTAATTATGTCAGCGTTAAGACATACGATTATCATAAAATAAATTCATTAAATTTCCTCGGATTGACCCACAAACTACTAGAGATGTGAACCAGTACCGGTACAAAGATGCAGACGATTTAAAACCAAAATAATGTAGAGATACAAAATATTGTAGTTCGTTGGAGATATCTTATACCTCATTCTATAATACCAAGGACATGGTAACTGAAGTTGTAACTTAATACTAGCCGTTTTGTGGTTTGTCCTATGTTTGTCCTTGTTTCAAGGTCAGTGCATAAAACTCTTCGAGTATTTAAATACAACCTTTAACTTAAGTCCGAATCGAAGCCTCTGGGATTTAGATTTTATATTTTTTATACTTTTTGACAAAGTCACGTCCAGTCGTCAAATTTCAATCACATTTCGATCAAACTGCAATGACTATATTTTTATAATTTTATATTTTTTATAATAAAGCAAAATTTAGACAAAAAAATCGTTTTGATTCTTTAAAATTATTAGTGATAAATAATGGCATTAGAGGATGAGGGGAGCGCCGGCGCCGGCGACGGTGGGTCGGAAACCAAAGTGTCAGCCACTCTGCCCGAACCTCCACCTCCACCCATACCCGACGTAGAGCTCATCGTCGATGGGTTCGGGTTCATGCCGAAAACGAAGCCAACTAATAGCTCGCCACGACAATCCGGCACCTTCGACAAAACGAAGAAGACTATAAAGGAGATAATGCCAGAGGCGGAGGAAAGCAGAAGCCCCTGCGCTTCCAGCACCAACATCGACATTGTCAGAAGATACACATGGAAGACTAAGAATAGGATGGTTGCGCAGGTAACACACGCATCAATTATTTAATCATCTGTGTAGGCATCTCATTATGTATGTACTAACGTTTTTTTACGACGACGATGCCATGACGATTGTGTGGAATCTATCCGACAAAAAAGATGATAGCCTTGTCCGCTCTATACCTGTTCAAAACGTATTAACTTTACCATAAATAATTATATAATGCAATATTAATATAATATGAGTTGCAGGTGATTTCATACGGTGCTACGATCACCTCTATTCAAGTTCCGGACAGGAAAGGGGTTCCGGACGATGTGATAGCTGGCTTCGATACTTTGGAAGGTAATTAATCTGTCTTGACGCTTGCGTACCTCTACATAATGTGCGTCGCTAATGTTACTAAATGAAAGAAAGAAAACAAGTAAAACATTTATTTGGTGCAGGCACACGACAACTTTTTAAATTAACACACACAAAGAAATAAGTAACTTATCCAACGAAGAAGTTAAGAAAAAAACATACATTAAACTTATGAATATTTAATAATAATGATTGCAGAGTACCTTCAGCCTCGTAACCCGTACTTCGGTTCTACGATAGGGCGGTACGCAAACATTATCCGCGATGGCACCTTCGTGGTGCGACCTTCGGGGAAGATGTACATGGTGTCTACCAATCATGGCCATCATCACTACCACGGCGGGTACGTCGGCTTCGATAAGGTACAGTTAACAAGTTTCCGCATTCTTCAGGTATAACGCTGTGCAGATGCCATCAACCATACTCGTGTGTGTGTCGTATCTATCTTACAGGTGAACTGGCGATCGTACGTGAACGGCTTGAAGGTGGTGATGAGCCACGTCTCAGATCGGTTCAATGAAGGCTACCCGGGCACAATGATGGCCCAGATCACTTTCGAGGTCTCCTGCGACAACACACTGCGCATTGAGATGCGTTGCTCTACTTCTGAACCCACTATTGTCAATCTTACTAACTCGCCCTATTTCAACCTTGCCGGACACGTGAGTATAGAAAAGTCTAAATATTATTTGACTACGAGCATTTTTGGAAAATAATTAAGATTATTATTATAGCATGCTGGATGCGAGACGATGTACGACCACATCATCACGATCAATGGCGACAAGTATACGGCGACAGATGACGATGGCATCGTTACTGGTGAAAAGAAGATAGTAGGCGGGACAGCGTTCGACTTCCGAGTACCACGTGTCATACGCACGATGTTGCCGCGCATACCGCTCGGCGGCTACGACGTCAACTTCTGCATAACGCAAGGCACGGAACAAGATTTGACATTCCACGCCCGTGCACTGCACCCAATTACAGGCCGTGTCCTCGAAGTCTACAGCAACCAGCCCGGCCTACAGTTCTACACCGGCAACCTGCTGCCCGATCCTGACAAAATAGTCGAGGTAGGTTTACCTACCATTACTATTATCTACCAACGCTAAGACTTTCTGAATAAACGATTGCATGTCTGTTGTTTGTAGCCCTTGCCAGGAGGAGAGGAAGAAGACGAAGGAGAGGCAAGCGAGAGCGAGACTAATAGTGAAGAGTCGAGTGTGAGAGGAGAGAATGAAGGCGAGGAAGAAGAAAAGAAAAGTCAGGTAAACAAACCACCAATTCTCAATCAAAGAGTACCTAATCCACCTGGGTCCTACTTAAATTATTCATGACACTAATTCCCACTTGGCACACTGGTCCCCATACCGGACTGCCAAACACAGGGTTGCGGGTTCGATTCCCACCTCAGACAAGTATTTTTGCTTAGATATTTTTCTGTAGTCTGGTTGTTTCCATCTATATATATAAAAATGAATTGCTGTTCGTTAGTCTCACTAAAACTCGAGAACGGCTGAACGGATTTATCTTATCTTAGTCTTGAAATGTTCGTGGAGGTCTAGGGAAGGTTTAAAAGGCGAGAAAAAATCGAATAATTTCCGGGAAAACCCTAAAAACAGCCCTTTTCTATTTCCCATACAAACGTTTTCTAGAGTCAATTCCTACGTGATCGGGACTTACGCGGGTGAAACCGCGGGGCGCAGCTAGTCTATATATAAAAAAATGAATTACTGTTCGTTAGTCTCACTAAAACTCGAGAACGGCTGAACGGATTTATCTTATCTTAGTCTTGAAATATTCGCAAAGGTCTAGGGAAGGTTTAAAAGGCGAGAAAAAAATCGAATAATTTCCGGGAAAACCCTAAAAACAGCCCTTTTCTATTTCCCATAAAAACGTTTTTCTAGAGTCAATTCCTACGGGATCGGGACTTACGCGGGTGAAACCGCGGGGCGCAGCTAGTGTATTATATAAATATATAATAATGTATTTACAAAAGAAAAGTATATAAGTAGAATATCCGTTGTCTAGCACCCATAACACAAGTCTAGTTACTTAGCTTGGGACTAGATGGCGGTGTTTGGAATGTCCTGCAATATTTATTTATTTAATCGTCTGCTAGGTAGTAATATTATAGTATGCTAGCTCACATCAACCATCGTCCATTATACCGTTCGTAAACAGTTGTTATAATACCTACGTATTTGGATAAATATAGCATTTACGGATGAGTATATTATCATTTTTATTTCATTTTCGCAAAGAAATGCCGAAATTTTTGTTTTAAATGAAGATCAATATTTTGATTTGATTTGTATGGAAAGCAATCAGTCGATACCCATAATGGACAGGACATCATTATTGTGTTTAATATCTACATTGGGTTTTTGTTTTTTAGGGTTCCATACCCAAAGGGTAAAAACGGGACCCTATTGCTAAGACTTCGCTGTCCCTCCGTCTGTCTGTCTGTGACTAGATAGTTGAAATTTTCACAGATGATGAACCTATTTCTGTTGCCGCTATAACAACAAATACTAAAACAGAAAAGTAAAAAATTAATACTATCGTTTTAAAGAATTTTAGGGTTAATTATTTTCATGTTTACAATTTTTCTATCTTTCTGTCTGATTGTAATGGAGCTATCGCGGCACTACTAAAATCATGGGTTAAGACGAATTAGGCGAATGATGACGATCGATGTTGATGACTGATTGTTTTAATAAAATAATGTAAAATAATTTATTTTATATTGTCGTTACTTAATTGCAACACTAGCACATCAGTTGAAAACCACTGAGTAATTAGTTTACGAATTTTTAAACCTACTTTATGCCTCTACTGGGTAATCTGGGTATGTATGAGTTGTACAAGCACGCGTTCTATATGTTACAGGGTAAAGTGAGCTACGGTTACGTGCCTCTGCTCGGCAAGCAGGGCACTTACTACAAGAAGCACGGTCTCTTCTGCCTCATGCCACAGAACTTTCCTGATGCAGTCAACCATGTTAGTCCACTCAATTGTCATTAGCTAGGTAGAAGTAGGTTAGGCACCTACTTAGTTTATATCATGCAAGTTGGTTGAGACCAGCCTTGAGTCGAACTACCTCATCCTGAAAGTGTCGCGAGCTGAGGATAATTAATATTTCTCCAATTGAGCGACAAAAGGTGGCCCGCCTCTGCCTTATCTATTCGCTCACTCATTTCTCAGTAGCTACCATGGCCCAACTCCATCTCCATGGAGCCAGCGGCTTACACTGGGTCGTCGCGCGGCGGCTTCATTTAGTTCGATCTTCACTTGGACTGCTGAGGATCGAGGCAGCCTCTATTGGAGATCCAGCTTAAGAATGATCAATCTGGAATTCTCGCTACTCTTGAGTTTACCACTTCAAGCATATCGCCAGAATTCTGATAGCTCGCATCAATTTATGTTACATTAGCTACTTACTTTAGAACTTAGAGACGACGAAACTATGGTTATATGGTAGCTATGACTGACACGGACGAGTTCAATACGATTTTGAATTTATGCAAACCAAGTACCATCTGTTCTTCAGTATGCGGCATCTATTTAGGGGTAATCTTTAGTAATATTTAGGAGTAAGTAACTGTGTGTTTTTCGAATCAAGTAACTGACATCTTAAATTAGGGATTTTGGTACCAACAGTTATTCCCTTAAGACCTTTGCTTGCTCTGCAGAGAGACAACAGGTAATAATGTAAAAAAGTTAGTAAAAATAAATAAACTTTTTATATAACAAGCAAACGCTAGAACTATCAATCAAAGGGCAGTTATCGATTTTAAAGGCTCGGGGCGGCGACCGTTGATATAGGTCAGTGTATCACGTGATAAGTCAGCACAATGATAGACATACGTTCAATAAGTTCGCGTTTGCGTCGTGCGCACGCAGCACCACAGGCAGCACGCCCCCGTAGACTATGAATTCTAGGAATTAATCAATTATGTTCCTTTCAGAAAAACTTTCCGAACTCCGTATTGAATCCTGGTGAAGTATACGTTCACAAAATGCAATACAAGTTTGGTATACTGCTCGGGAAATATGTATAAGTAATTGTCAAATAACCTACTGTACTGTGAAATATTTAAAAAACATTGTAAACTCATGTCTAAATATAAAAAATATTCGATCTATTTAGTTTCATTTGACAGAGAGATTATACCTATTCCTAGAGTAGAAATTAAGCGGTCGTTTTTTTTCTATTAGCGCCATATCGCAAACGTCAAAACTAGACTGCGATTTTGTACCACAGTAATGAAAAAGTAACCGTAGTACCACTGGTGTACTACTGGGTGTACCACGGTTTCAAACGGCAATTTTCTACTTAGGTAAGTTGGTAGGATGTAACTCTACTAAGCAGGAACACCTTTTCTAATAGATCTTTCCGTGAAATGAATCTATATAATTAGGGCTATCAATGGTGACAAAACTTGAATTTGTTTCATGTTCAAGAGTTATAGGCTGTTGAAAATAATGACTGCCTTTATTCTGCCCTAACACCAATCTGCCTTATAAAGAATCTGCCATAACCAGAATCTGTCCTAACTGGACGAAGGACTTTAAGAGCTTTATAAGCTCAGACGATTTGGATTAATTAGACATTGAAGTAAATTAACGACGAATACGACGTTAGGGCACTTCCACAGCTTACAGGTTTTATCAGACCGTGGTACTCGATGGCTTATATTAATTAAAGCCCCTATGCAGATACGGCTTTTTTTCGATTTTCGATTTGAAAATAGTACATTGCAATACAAGTGTGGTAAATTGATCATTGTATTGAGGCGGTTTAAGACGCGCGAGCGGAACGCGAGTGCGTCTACAGATCGCCGAGATTAAATGATCAATCCACTAGTGTATCGTACGACGTTTTTTTTCACAGTTGTGAATAAAAGAAAAGACTTGAAAAGAAAAGAAAATAATAAATAACAAATTATTTGGGATAAGTCTATGTTTACAATTTTTTTATGCATTATTTTTTTGTTAATTATACTCCCGAAAGGCCAGGCAAAAGACTTTTAACCTCTACAGCCTCGTCTGACATACAATATTTTTAGTGTTTTTTTCTATTTGTCGGGGGTTAAAAACAGAATATCTAATATATAAAAATAAGTCGGGTTTTCCTCCCTGACGCTATAACTCCAGAACGCACGAACCGATTTCCACGGTTTTGCATTCGTTGGAAAGGTCTCGGGCTCCGTAAGGTTTATAGCAAAGAAAATTCAGGAAAATCTGGTGGCGAAACGGAGTTCGCCGGGGTTTGCTAGTATAATATAAAAAGGAAAAAACTATATTTAAGTAAAGAAAAAACAACATGAAACTTTTAATCATTTTTAAGACGTTATCACGTAAAATTATCGTTCGTAAACCGACTTTATAGACAACCTTTATTGCTGGAGTAAAACCTCTATTTTTGTACCTACTTTATTTTATCCATCAAAACAGTATAACCCAGATAAATTAAGAATGTTTCATCTACCTAGCATGTAATTAGCAGTAAGATACCAATTTAACTTATCCGGATAACTTTTTACACACTAGTGAATTTTATTAGCGAAAATTTTGCGTAAATCTATACTAATATTATAAAGCTGAAGAGTTTGTTTGTTTGTTTGTTTGAACGCGCTAATCTCAGGAACTACTGGTTCGAATTGTAAAATTATTTTTGTGTTGGATAGTCCATTTATCGAGGAAGGCTATAGGCTACTTTTTATCCCGATATTCCCACGGGACCGGGAGTTACGCGGGTGAAACAGCGGAGCGCTGCTAGTTTCTAATATTGGAGCTTAATAAAAAAATTACTAAAGCAATAAGTTTTTACTTTAGACCTTTCCGATAATTTTCAACTCTTGCCATTATTATAGAAAATATAAATTGTCGCATTTTTCTCTAATTTGGCTCCAATGATTTGAAAAAGATTATCATCAAAGTTTTATTGAAAATTTAAAGCTCACTTCTGCAATTATAGCTTTCCGTAGAGAAGGTCAATCAAAGTTATAGCAGCAAAGATTATAAAAACTCATATTTAACAGTTTTTTGGTAATAACTTCACACTACCTTTTTTCAGGGTCAGTATTATGAAAATTAAAGGCTTGAACATAAAATGAGCTTTTGTCTTTGATTTTCACAATACTGTTTGTTTCTATGCATCCATCTTTAACAGCGACACTATACTCGTAAATCAATACCAAACCAACGCCAGGTATTCCGCGCAGCGAACACCGAGGGGTTGAGGGGTGGTCAGTAGCTGCGAACGTTGACCCCTGGCGGAAAATCGAGGTATGCGCAGGGTTCTGCGCAGCCCCTTTCCACTTTACCTGATAGCTTCACTGTCATATTTCTAGATTGTTAGGTTGTTGACGGAATGAATTCTCAAATATAGCCCTGTTAATGAAACAATTGAATTAAAATAATGTTTTTTAACTCCTGTACCGTCATTTAAAGCCCGTAACAGTGTCTCAACTACTAGAAACGCTAACTACATCATCCCTTTCTTGATTCCTATTGGTTGACGCGCTTATTAGTTCTAAAATCACCCGTCTGGGGCGCATCTGGGCTACCAAGCTCAGATTAATCTTTGCCTCATTGGTATTTTCATTTTCCCTCTGTGCGGACGTTATGTGAAGTGTTGTGAAGTGGTGTGAAGTGGTGTGAAGTGATGTCCGGAGCTACTAAACTGTAAGTACTCAGTGTGTTTTATATCAGTACAAGTTTAATAATTTTATTAAAACCTAGCTTTTATTTTATGTTACCGTTCGGTTTTAAACGTGAATTGTGTAGGTAAGGTATCTTTGTGTTCATTCTGAGGGTCAAGCTGACCCGAGGGGTAGCAGAAACAAAAGAAAGTCTAAAGCGTCCTCAGCGCCGCGCCGCCGGGCATAATTGTGAAAAGACGGAAAAATTACACACACGAGTTGCGTAAACTCGCAAAATTATTGATTAGTGAAATCTTTTTTTTACAACAACATGGCCGTAGCCGCCATTTTATGTGCTAACATTTACTTTATCGGGGATTTTTTTTTTTTGATAACGACGATCCGTTCCGCCTAATTATCGAACAATCCAAGTCAACAATTCAGAAAAAAAGTAAGTATGAATTTTCGTATAGTATCTTTAGTCGCCGAGAGGAGAAGGGAATCGCCATTTTGTCTCGTCTCGCCCCCATGACTTTCTAGTGCCTTCTTCTCATTGGTGGGTGCTTCGGAGGCTACGCATTACTTAGTTTTTAAGAAGTTTCAATGTAAATACAAATGAATAAAGAAATTTTGACTTGTCCTTGTGTGTTTTTTGTTTCCCTGCTTACACTTAATATTAACATTCGTCGTACTAAGGTTTCTCCTTATGCCCTTATATTCTTTAAAATAAATTTTAAATAAAGTTTAAGAATCAATAAAATTTGATCTGGCTACTGCGCCGGCGCGGTGGCCCCTCATGTTTTCGGGATTTTGAGCAATTGGGTCGCGCAAGCGCTTAGAGATGCAGGCAAAAGCATAGCAAGTTCGATTTATTGCTAGAAAAAGACATCCTGTCACAACACGTTCACTAGGTACAAAGTAAACCAACAGTTGGAAACTAGGGTCTCGAGAACCTGAGACTTTTTTGAAAACCAGTATTTTGTGTAAAGCTTTGTAAGATGCTTGTATATTAAGCTTCAATTTTTTTTATAATAAAGATCTTTTGGTATACGCAATTTAACAATTTAATAACATCACAATTGAATATAGAATCTGTTATCCGAATTTTCACCATTTAGTTAGTTAATTAACTAGATTTTTTTTAACTTTGATAATTAGACTAGTTATATGTAATGAAAATTCATACTGATAGATGTCGCTAACGAAACTTAGTTCGAAAAAGGTTAGTGCTATTCTTAAATTCAACTATGACGGTACTTGTGGAGTAATTGGTAAGCGCACTTGAACGGTATTCAAGTGATGCGAGTTCGAGTCTTTGCAATTTTTGAACACGCATTATTACTTGAGAAATATTTTCAGATATCCCAGTGCAGGCCATACACTATATAATATTTAAAAAAAAAAGAGATAATAGTACAGACAGACAAACACAGACAGACACAGACAGACACATACAGACACATACAGACACAGACAGACACAGACAGACACATACAGACACATACAGACACAGACAGACACAGACAGACACAGACAGACACAGACAGACACAGACAGACACAGACAGACACAGACAGACACAGACAGACACAGACAGACACAGACAGACACAGACAGACACAGACAGACACAGACAGACACAGACAGACACAGACAGACACAGACAGACACAGACAGACACAGGCAGACACAGGCAGACACAGGCAGACACAGGCAGACACAGGCAGACACAGGCAGACACAGGCAGACACAGGCAGACACAGGCAGACACAGGCAGACACAGGCAGACACAGGCAGACACAGGCAGACACAGGCAGACACAGGCAGACTCAGACTGATATAATAAACATCTTCTGAACTACTTCCTTTGTAATTATTTGGTGATAGACTAGACAGACGAGACAGACGAGACAGACGAGACAGACGAGACAGACGAGACAGACGAGACAGACGAGACAGACGAGACAGACGAGACAGACGAGACAGACGAGACAGACGAGACAGACGAGACAGACGAGACAGACGAGACAGACGAGACAGACGAGACAGACGAGACAGACGAGACAGACGAGACAGACGAGACGCAAGGTGAGGTTTTCACTTATTTTTATTTTATTTTTGGTTTACGACTAAAAGTTACTTAACAAAAGTTTTCGATAATCTTATTTGCAACGAAAACTGTTAACGTATATTTTTTGTGGGACCTTTAGTTTTTCAGATAAACCAGGATAAACCATAAAAACTATTTAAATAATAAGTTGTGCTTTGTTGATACTTGGTAGCCTAGGGGACCGATCCCTATTCTATTCTAAGCCCTAATTGTATGAACGTGGTTCGTGTCACTAAACTCCATTCTTAGTCCCTACTAGTACTTACTTATACGATAATGATGGGATCGAAAATCTATGAATAATAGAATAGATAGGATATCGATTGTCGCTGTCATTTTGTTTGTGTCTTTGAGCTATTTTAAAATCAAGGAAATTTAAAATACTTGGAAAATACATAGGAACCACGAACAATTTAGAAATATCATGGCAAATGGCAATATCATAATAAGTAGGTACGCTCAAGAAACTTAGGGAAAGACCGGCACTCACTCTATGAGTAGGTACACCCCATGTGCACCGCTAGAATTATAGAAATAATATGGAGAAATATTATGATTAAACCTTCGAATTGCATTTTTAGTTGCCATTCAGCCAGCGAAGTTTGGAAAAAATAAATATAAAAGACGTATAAAATCACCAGTGCCTCTAAAATCTTTATGATTACAAAGACCATAGATAACTTTCTAGCAATCAGTTTTTTTTTTTTTTTTTTTTTCTTTTATAATGGCTTCGCACGTGTGCATTTAGCCAGTGTCAAGTTATATTTTGCATCAAATTATGACCCGATTTTTCATAAATCGGGCCTAAAGTGTTTCAATACAGTCAAAGTCGTCATAGTCCGTCAAGTCAGGGGTTATAGTAAAGCGGTGGCAAGTTAACCATAACCTTAATAGGAGATTTGGAGGCAACGAGAAAACTGCATGTTTGACACTGATTTTTACTTTCACTACACTTGTGCACTTTCACAGAACTAAATTGGATAACATTCCACCAGAATTATACAATTCAACTCGGGTTACATCTAAGTTTCATGAAAATAAAACTGCAGCACGACATGTTGTTAACTCGTTCCCGCCAGAACTCATTTGCACAAAATTCCACTTTCGTACCTCACAACTAGGACGCTCAATGAACATTTTACATCATTACAAAATGAACTTTATTGTTTATATGATATATGGTTTATTTTAGAGAATCACAAACTCATAGAGAATTTCGGTCCGAGAGGGATGGAGATAAGAGTGTAAGTGTATCCCTTTCCAACTGTATTGCCAGTCCGAAGACATTTAATCATAATAGAAATGGTAGAAAATTAATATGCCTATAGCCGAATAAAATATCACTTTTTTAGTAGAAATCAGAATAATTTTAAGATTTTTCTTTTTTTTTCTTTTTTTTTACTTATTTCGTAGATAGAGAATAAATATAGACAAGCTACCAGCGTATACAGTGTAAGACAGCGAATATTCAACATACCTATAAGTATACACGGTGTAACAAGGGGGGTAGAACATCGGTTGCTGGGGGGTGGGAGACCTCAGTCACATCCTAATTTAGTTTTTAAGACGTTTTCAAGTGGTCTATGTACAATTGTATTAAGCATCCAAAGAAATAAAAAAATTGACTTTGACAGTACCCATCGATTTAACCCCCCTGTATGTTCTGCAATATTTAGCGGTTCAAAAGTTAATCGAGTTGCCAATAATCGACATTATTTAGGTAAATTTTGGTACTAAGCGTAAACTACATTTAAACTAGAATAACAAGATTATTACACAAAAGTACACAAATAAATAAAAAAATAACCCTAATAATATGCAATGGTAAAAAAATAAAAAATATAAAAATTTAATTTATCTGCTAGCCTATTTTTTTGTATGTAATAATATCGTATATTTTTTTACTTTTTGTACTATCAATTATATTTTTCAACATGATGACCTAGCTCTAGCTAAATGAAACTTTCAGGGGTTATTTCCCATGTAAGCAAGTGGTTTTTAAGATAGGTAACAGAAAAAAATAATATATGAAAAAAAATTTTTAGGACCAGATTATTTAAACATGACACTTGAAAAAAAATATTACTTTTATTTTTATTTATTTATTTAATAAATTCAGTACACAAGGAAAATACAAAAAAAAGATTACATAAGTTATTACTAAGGTAACTCTAACCCTGTGAAGAATTTTCTGCCGACAGACGTCTAGGGAAAGGAAATAATATAGCGGAAGGTAATTAAAGTGTACAAACAGTTTCAAAGAGGAAAGCAGTTATTGAATTCTAAATATTATTATTAATAATATACAGAAGGAATTACGCAATATATATATATATTTTTTTTCATACATTATACTTAAAATACCGCTACTGTCGCTGATGTAGCGCTTAAGCCAATTTTAAAATAACCTTATAACTAACTATACAATAATAATCTAAAATTAAAAGTAAAAAACTAAATGTAACTAAACAAAACTAAAAGTAAAAAACTAAAGACTATGTAATTTTTTTTATTTTTTATTTTCCTTTTTCTTTCTTTTTTCTCAGTCTGTAGACTTTTTCTTTTTAACATTTCCTTCTTTTTTTTTGTAACTTAGGATTTTTTTTCTTTTCCCCACACTTATTTATACAGTACGCAACACAAAAAACACAAATATCCACAAAAAAACAAAAACACTAAAGCTATTACAAGTACAAAAGACAAAACAATATCAACACAACACGAACTTAATATTAATCTATTATTTACAAAATTAAACATTACTATAGCACTACATCAGCGAACAGTAGACCCATTTGCCCTAGCGGCACTCCTTAGCGCATTCTCGGCAAAGGCAAGAAAAACGGGTCGGCGATTGTCGTCACCCATAACAGCCGCCAAATTACCCACCCCTAACGCCTGATCCATCCTGCACTCGCACTCCAACCTTTGGAGGCCATACTTAGGACACTCGATCAAGATATGCTCGACTGTCTCCTCAGTGGAGTCATCACAAGTGCAGAACGGATCACCTATCAGCCCAAACCTATGAAGGTAGGCCTTGATACCGCAACTTATATAAAAGTGAATACTTACATAACTATACAAATATAAATACACACACACACACATATACATATATATACCTATACAAAATAAATAAATAACAATAAGATACATACATATACTTATACATAGAACATACTTATATATAATATACCTACACTACACACAGGACAGATCTTTGGACAGATCAGATCAATGCACAATGCTCTTTTAGTTTATTTTTACTTTAATGGTTTTATTTTAAGTTTTATAAATCTAAGACTCTGATTGGTGTAGGGGTACAAAAGGTCCATTATTAAACTTAATTCACAAAAAAAGGCAGAATCGCAGACCTCATAGTTTGGCTGTAATTGCGAAGTTCAGGGTGAAATCTGATTTTGACTAAAATTTCACTAAAGTTCAAATAACTTTTGAACCACGAAATATTGCGGAACATACAGGGGGGTTAAATCGATAGGTACTGAGATCCCCCACCCCCCAGCAACCGATGATCTACCCCCCTTGTTACACCGTGTATAGTTGTAAAATTGGCACTAAACAGCAATTAACCATCACTGTACAAGTGCACGCTAATTAGTATTCCTTTTTAATCTGTATATAAAAATCTTGTGTCACGATGTATGTTTCTAATAAACTCCCAAACTACTTAACCGATTTAAATCAAATTGCACATGTACCCGTATTTTGGTGTAACTTACTGGATAGGATAGTTATCATCTTTATTATTCGCTTATGTCGTGAATGTAAACAAATTAAATGTATCAATAAATGGTTTCTTAGGCAAGTGTTTATCTACTGTTTAGTTTTATGAAGATGGCGGTGTACGTTGATTCATCGATAAAATTCTTCAATATTGTTTGACATGTAGTTTGCAAATACACCCAATAGATGGCACTGTGTTCGGGACTTACGCGGGTGAAATCGCGGGGCGCAGCTAGTATCTTATAAAGCACAAGTAACACAAATTATAGTCTAACACATGTCTAACAGGATAAGAAAACAAAACTTTGATAGACACCAAACGCTTGACGACACTGATGGCAAACAAAAAAATTGTATATGCAAATAGAGACAAAAAACTTATACTTCGTCTTGCTCCCACTTACTCATTTGACAGTCAATCCTTCTCACTCTAGTAATTATTGTTATTTTAGCAGCCGGTCTATATTTGTTCTCTGTCTACGTAACTACGAGAATAATAAAATTGTTAAATTATAAAAAAGTTCGATTGTCAATGTGATGGTAGGATTTATTTACACGCAACGGCAGCCCATGTTGATTTGATAACCACGGTAATTTTGAAGCGATATTTATTGCCATTTTCATTTTCAATATTTTTTCCTATTAATCAGAATTATTTAATTAAATATTGAAAAAATTTGTTCCATTTATGGCTGCGAAAGCCAGTTATACCTTAATTGCGGAGTTTTTTCTTTCAGTAAGTAAGTTTACCTAAAAATTTACTTTCTTAGAAAGTAGGGTAACCATAGATTATGATAAAATTATGAGATCATAGAATGAAATGATATTATTTATCTGATCTGAATTTACAAATAACTTAGTACAACAAACATAGTTTTTGAAATGCCCCGCGGTTTCAATAAAGCCGCGGGTGCAATAAAGTTACTTAGTATCAGGATACTTAGTTACTATATTACATCAGTCCCTTAGTTTCCGAGCCTCTGTATTAAACAAAATAAAATTAGAAACAAACATAATATTTTCTCTTAGCTCTGTACCTATTGTATACTTAGTTATATATAGGTCATCTTTTAATACTATTTTAATAAATATTATGTACTTATAAGAGGTAACGTTTGTTTGAATGGATTTGAATATTTCTCTAAAAAATTGGTTGCCTGTAAAGTCGGTATACGGGCGAAAGTTTTACGTGACAACGACTTTGAGTGGTAAAATAATTTTAATGTGAATATGTCTATCTCTCTCACTCTCTCTCTCTCGCTCTGTCTCTCTCGCTCTTAGGCGGGCTAACTGTGCTCGAGTGGAAGGGACGCGTGCCTTTCACTTTTTATGTCTGTCTCTCTCGCTCTTAGGCGGGCTAACCATGCCCGAGTGGAAGGGACGCGTGCCTCTCACTCGCTCTCATTGTGAGCGCATAACGTGAGCGGAGCGTAACGCAGTTTCTTGAAGTGTCACCCGGCAAACCAATTTATAAGACGTTGTCACGTCAAAAACTACATTATTAGGTGATTCCCTGGGGCCCATTTTTTTTTAAATATTAATTATGTCTTCGCACAGCTTGTGCATTTAGCCAGTGTCAAGTTATATTTTGCATCAAATTATGACCCGATTTTTCATAAATCGGGCCTAAAGTGTTTCAAAACAGTCAAAGTCGTCATAGTCTGTCAAGTCAGTGGCTATAGTAAAGCGGTGGCAAGTTTACCATAACCTTAATAGGAGATTTGGAGGCAACGAGAAAACTTCATGTTTGACACTGATTTTTACTTTCACAACACTTGTGCACTTTCACAGAACTAAATTGAATAACATTCCACCAGAATTATACAATTCAACTCGGGTTACAACTAAGTTTCATGAAAATAAAACTGCAGCACGACATGTTGTTAACTCGTTCCCGCCAAAAACTCCGGGGGCCCATTTTGTAGATACAGCTCTTTTTGCAGTACCTATAAAGATAGTATAAATAAAAAAATCATTTATCTGATGGTGTAATTTTTAGAGAAATATCCAAATTCATTCAAACAAATGTTACCTCTTATAAGTACATAATATTTATTAAAATAGTATTAAAAGATGACCTATAACTAAGTATATAATAGGTACACTGCCAGGAGAAAATATTATGTTTGTTTTGAATTTTATTTTGTTTTATATGTTTGTAATACAGAGGCTCGGAAACTAATGGACTGATGCGATAAATTAAATTTAGTATCACGAATTGGACATTGATTCTTACACTGTTGAAACCGCGGGGCATTTAAAAAACTATGTATAATATTTAGAGATCAAACAGGATCTTTCTAGTTAAATTGCAATAAGTGATTAGTAAATTTATATAAATAATATCATTAGATTCTATGATATCATAATTTCATCATTACTTTATGGTTACCCTACTTTCTAAGAAAATAAACTTTAGGTCTATTTACTTACTGAAAGAAAGAAACTCCGCAATTAAGGTATGACTGGCTTTTGCAGCCGTTAATAGCACACATTTTACCCATTTTAAATTAAATAATACTGTTTATTAGGAACAATTATTGAAAATGAAAATGGCATGGCATATCGCTTCGAAATTGCCGCTAATATCTAATCAACATGGCCGATGAGCTGCCGTTGCATGTCAATAAATCCTACTATCATATTGACAATCGAACTTTTTTAAAATTGAACAATTTTATTACTTTACTAGCTGCGCCCCGCGTTTTCACCCGCGTAAGTCCCGATCCCGTGGGAATATCGGTTATTCGATTTTTTCTCGCCTTTTAAACCTTCCCTAGACCTCCACGAACATTTCAAGACTAATATAATATAAATCCGTTCAGCCGTTCTCGAGTTTTAGTGAGACTAACGAACAGCAATTCATTTTTATATATATATAGATTATTCTCGTACAAATAGGTAAAACCAATCACTAAAAAATTCAATAATCTCAAAAATATTGTGATTTCTACTGAAAGAGTGATATTTTGTTCGGCTATAGGCATATAAATTTTGTACCATTTCTATTATAATTAAATGTCTTCGGACTGGCAATACAGTTAGAAAGGGATACACACTTTACACTCTTATCTCCATCCCTCTCGGACCGAAATTCTCTCTGAGTTTGTGATTATCTAAAATAGACCATATTTCTTGGAAAATAAAGTTCATAAATGATGTAAAATGTCCATTGCGCATTCTACTTGTGAGGTACGAACGTTACAAATTTTATGGCTGTGCGTGATTTCATCTGCGGAAAATTTAAAAGTTTGGTCACCCTCATGACAGAGACAAATATACCATCTCCGTAGACAGAGAAACCAGCTTGGTTTCTCTGTCTACGACCATCTCAAATCTATCTTTCTCGGCTCGCTTATGGGCCTCTGGTGCATCTCTGGTGAGCTTTCCAGTTATTTTCCTTTAAGTTTCTTGGGTGGGAATTAAAACGTAGAGATTATATACTCTTTGGCGGGAATCACAGCAACGTTTTCTAACCTCCTTGCAGCAAGGGCTCGTCAAGGGGGAAAGGGAACGCTTGGCATTGTGATTTTTTTGGCGCGGCGCATTTTGAGACCCATACAAATCGATAGAAGGCTAACTGTGAACAAAGACTTTTAGACACAACAGGCTTTGTAACTTAAAAAGCCGCGGTGAGTTTTGAGACCCATATGTATTGATATAATGCATTATGGCGAACAAATAATGCCTACACACCTTAGGCTTCACACCGAACCGCTAAAGCGTCTCGGAAGCGGGATATTTAACCAAACGTGTTGCTGCGGTCCTATGATTTTCCGCAAATGCGTGATGCATTTTGAGACCCATACCAATCAATAGAGGGCATTATGCATACAAATAATGCCTTTGCACTGGACCCCTATTGCGTCTAATGTTTTCCAAAAATACGCCGTGCATTTTGAAACTCAAACCTATCGATAGAGGGCATTACGGCGAACAAATAAGGCCTTCACATCGAACCTCTAAAGCGATGAATATTCATTGAATAATGTTTTTGCACGAATCACGTTTCTTTGTATATCCCGTTTCCGAAACGTTTTAGAGGTTTGGTGTAAAGGCATTATTTGTTCATCGCAATGCCCTCTATCGATACGTATGAGTCTCAAAATGCACCGCACATTTTTAGAAAATCATAGGACAATACGTTTTACCGAGACGCTTTAGAGGTACGGTGTGAAGATATTATTTGTTCACTGTAATGCCCTCTATCGATTAGCATGGGTCTCGAAATACACCGCGCAAAAAAAAAACACTATGCCAAGCTATCGATAGAGGGCATTATGGCGTGGAAATAATGCCTTTCCACCAAACCTATAAAGCGTCTCGGCATTATGACTTACTATGTTTTTTTGTGCTATATGGTCGAAGTGTCTAAAGGCCTTTCGTCCAAGCACTGACCTCCATAGTATATGTGTGGTATTTGTAGTTAGGCATTTACGCAAGACGGTTTGAAAACCCATACCGGGTTTTCCA
This sequence comes from Idaea straminata, assembly GCA_951213275.1. Taxonomy (NCBI): domain Eukaryota; kingdom Metazoa; phylum Arthropoda; class Insecta; order Lepidoptera; family Geometridae; genus Idaea; species Idaea straminata. Next base: position 15,792,720 of record OX577845.1, on the reverse strand, counting down.
TGGGTTTTCAAACCTCAGACAAGACTTTTTGTTAAATTTGTTGACACCGGCTATATGCGCAAGTCATTACATGCGGAGCCATTATTAAAAAAACCTCAGCTCACTTCACTTCAATCACTTTTGTCGCCATATTGCTTTGTCGCCGTGTGTTCACCTCGCCTCGAATTCATTTTATCAAGCCAATAGGTAAATAAGATTCATTAACTAGTTTTCCCCGACATTATCGTGTATGGTTGTAGAAAATGCAGTGTAATTAGGACCTAATGGCGAGTAATTTGATTTAAAAAGTCAAGAAAATGATGGTTGTTCATTTGCCACCTTGGATCGAATATGAATCGTTCTCGAATAGTGCGGTGTGTGTTCAATCCATATGGGTTATTATGTTATATAGGAGTGAAGATAACTAGTTAGACAGTGCTTACCTGAAAGTATTGATTGCCGTGCACGCCTCTGACGTGGTGTTGTAACAGCAACATAGGTATCTAATAGGTATTTCCTCTAGCATTGTGATTACGGAGGGGCTATCTGCGCCAACCGTTGATAAATATATATAATAGCCCAATCGGTGACAAGTTAATGGGTCGCAGCCATAGAGTCAGGTGAACTTCTTGTAGGGGTAGTTTCAAAACGAATTAAAAGTTATTGGTATAGGTAGTTACAAGAGCTTTTCTAATTGGATTTATTCCTTGTTCATATTCAAAGTGATTTGTGATGTGTAACATTTAAAATTGAAAGTGTTGTGTAATGTGCATCCTCAATTATGTATGGCCACAGGTAAATGGCAAGGCAAGGTACTAATTATCCCCCTTTGATGTTCCGTGAACGGTCTCTGAGCTTCGGCAGCCATGTTAGTAGAGTAACAATCCTTCCATTCAAGCCCTTCAAACTTAATTATGATGTAGTTTTTTCATTGGTAAATTTAAAATACCATTCCCTGTCATTTACTGATGTGCATTCACTTTTATAGCAGGAAAGTTCATTGCTTATCTCACTTTTGTTTATTAAGTAGGTATATGTAAAAAGAGCTGCGCTGAGCTGTGTGTGAATAGTTGTTTTATACATGATTCATATGTATTCACTGACCTATATACATTGTATTGTCATTCATCTAGACGTTTAGTTAAGTTGTACCTACTATACTCAATTATCTAGTCTACTAATATTTGTAAAGCGAAAGTTTGTGTGTATGTTTGTTTAATGCCAAAACAACTTAACCCATTCCGATGAAACTGTGTATGAAGACAATAGACATATAAATTTACTTTGTTAGGACCGAGTGAATGTATCGAAGAAGACTGAATCCACCCATTGTATTTGTTGTCGAACTGTTTTTCCTAATTCTACATCTGAGCGGCTATTTTGCATCCGGGTGGGAGTTTTGTTACCTCCTGCTCGAGCCATCCCAACTCCCAAAAGAATGTTAGAAGACCCTTAATGTTCTTTGTTACCTAGTGAAGCGGAAATGAGTGGCCTTGTATTTGGCGTCAAGGATCACTTGCGTGGCTGTCAGCAGAAAATGCTATTTGCAAATTGATTTATATTATAAGTACTGCTTGTTTGTATGCGAATGGTGTACAAAATGAGCTAAGCTAAGGAGCTAAAAGCAAAATGCCTTTTGCCAATGACTAAAATTGTTAATTACTGCATTGAACATTGTGTAAATGGAGGTGAAATGTTTTTCTACATAGAATGGAGAGCTTTTTCTTTTTTTGTATAATTTCTTGTAACAGCAAATTTGTTGTGTTTCACTTAAGTTTTGATAAACTTATTTATTACTAAGTTTATCAATAAAAAATAAAGAAAGACGGACAAGAAAGTATGTTCTTCTTTCTTTATTTTTTATTGATAAACTACTATGTAGAAAAGGATCTTATAAGGGTTCCTTTTTTTACCTTTTGAGATACAGAACCCTAAAAAGGCTGTATCTATAGGTTTTTTTGGACATAAATTTGGAAAGGCTTAAATAAGACAAGGTACATTCTTCTTTAATTTATACCAAAATAAAGGACAAGAACTCACTTACAAACGGTACATAAGACTTAAAGACAATTTTCCATGGCATAATTATCAATTCTAGCTATTAATGCAATAAAAGGATAAAATAAAAAAAAACCTTTTTTTTTTTAAAAGAATTGAAGTATTTTTTATTTTAGAAAATACCTGTTTTTATCCCTTATATTACAAAAAAATGTTTTATTGATGTCAATGTCTTGAATAGTTTGTATTATAGGCTTATAGTTCTTGCAATTCATGAGTGCGCTCTGCCTTTGTTTGTGTGAGTGACCAAACTGTATATGTGTTGCTTGCTACTGACGACTGCATCATCTTCGGGTACACACACTAACGTACATGTGTATTTACGATTATAACTACAAACAAAGGCCGAGCGTACTCGTGAATTGCAAGAACTGTACATGTTTTATTATTTAAAAAGTGTATTACTTTTAAGTGATTTAAAAAATAAAAGAAAAGGGCATTATAAGAGTAGAAAAAAGCTATTTTATTTGTATAGAAAATTACGCGGTATGTATTAAACCCTCATAGAGGGGCAGGCAATTTTATATAGCAAACATTATATATGTGTAACAGACCCAGACTTGCTTTATTTACATTCTTTTGTAATATCTTTCTGATAGGGGAGCATTCGACGACCTTGAAATAACAAATAGTATGATTTATAATGAATCAATAGATGTATGTTTCTGGTCTGAGTGTCTTTGTATTTTATAAAAGAGAAAAATGTATTATATCTGCCATCTGCAGCTGCGCATATAACAAACCGGATTGCATGAATAAGGGCTAAAGTAGGGCGCTGTGTGTACAATTTTTCATGTAATATTTATCTTTATTAACTTGGATTTTTTAGTTTGGACAAAAATCCAAGTAAATAAAGATAAATATGTCACAAGGCACAAATGTTTGGACAAAAATTTTTATGATTTCATTCATATAGTGTAATCAATATTTTTACACATTTATCTCATTAGTTATTTCACTGTATTGTCATCCATAAGTTTGTTTATTAATTGGGGTCACATATAGGTTTTTAAAATTGACTGTCGAAAATTATAAACACATCAACAAGTCACTTGTAGCTTAGAAATCAACCTATGGACTGAAAGTATTAATTTAACCTGTAATTTGTCACCGAAATTAATTTTCCAAGTGCATATTTGAATATATCTTAGAAATCGATTTAATTAATTTTAAAACAATGAACTCATCTAAACATAACTTTATGAAAGATTGTGTGATATGATAACTTTAGCTCTGCAGTGTGTTCATCTTGAGGTGTACCATGAGGTATTTTTGTATCTCACAGGTAGCGTTGCCGGTTTGAGTCCAGCATCAGTATACACAGAATGGGCGACCGTACAAACCCTATAAAGTTCGGTCCGGAGTGGTTGCGCAACCTGCCGGGTGCGGGTGCCGGTGCGGGTGCAGGTGCCGGTGCGGGTGCCGGCGGGGGAGCAGGCGGAGGAGCGAGTGGTGGAGGAGCGAGTGGCGGAGCAACTAGTGGCGGAGCAACTGGCGGAGGAACGGGTGCTGTTGCTGGCGGCAGCGGCACCCGGCCTACACCGCATGGTACAACGCCCTCAAAAGTCACCCTCGCCAAACTCCGGTTAGTGTTTAACGTTCGCTATTCTCTCATCTGACCCTTGTTCACTACTGTGCATATAGTCAGGCAACTAAAGTAAAGAAGAAACTTGTTTTTAGAATTTTCTCAATTATAGCAAAATTTTAAAGTCCTACACTTACACAAAGATATGCACTTGTTTTTCCAACTGTATATTAATATATTAAATATATATTTTGGCTTTTCAATAAGGGCGGGTAGATGTTGAAATGCAATAAAACAAACTGTGTGTGAGGTATTAACAAAATGTATTTTTTTATTTTAAAAGGCCCATATATGCCATTAAGCGTGTTTTATGACAGCGATCAATTGCCTGCTTCGGATTCTTACGGTGGCATGGATCCGATTGGTCAAATTTTCAATGGCTCTTCTGCATAAATCCGGCTCAATTTTGAACCCGTGTAATGTTCACCTTTAGAGCATTGATCAATTGTGGTTTATTTGCATCGAGAAGAAATCCCCACTAGAAAAAGTTTAGCAGGGTCAAATAGCATGACGTTGGTGGCCAATTCACATCACCCCAGCGAGAGATAACCTAACTCTTAAATCGTCCATGCAGAATGTCAATAGCGGCGTCCTCTGTGTGGAAATTGTACCACTCGCATACGTATCACCGCAAGAAGCCGAGGTAGACATTTAGATGATGTCATATTACACATCTAATGGCTTAAATAGGCTATTTAAATAAAAAAATAATTTTGTTAATAGGTACCGCACACTCACTTTGTCTTATTTCATTTTAGCATCTACCCGCCCTTATTGAAAACATATATTATGTTTGACAGATATGGCAGAGAGGAAATGCTGGCTCTCTACGACAGAGACGCGGTAGAACCACCGGAACAGTTGAAAGTTATAGAAGCGTTGTACCAGGCACGCGGTAAGCCGCCTTACGCCCTCAACAACACATTCGAAGATGACGCAGTAAGTATATATTTCATTCCACTAAAGTACTTTGATATATATTATATCAGATTGACAAGTTACTTAATAATATTGTATGTCCAAATAACAGAATGCCGGTAGGATGGGCGGGACGGGGATCGGTGTTGCGGGCGGTGGCCTAGGTGGTACTGTGACGGGCTTGGGGACAGTAGGTGGGTTGAGTCGTGGGCGCGGTAATATCGGAGGCGATGTGAGAGGGGCGCGACCCATGGGGGGAGATCGGACACGGTCGCGTCCTATGTATCGACAGACGTCGGTGGGTCGCGCAGCGCCATGGCACCAGCGTGGCTACGAGGAGGAACCGCGGTTGTGGAGCAACGGTGGTGCAGGCGGCGCCGGCGGCGGCGGGGGGATCGGCTCCCGCACTAACGGCGCGGACCCACCCGACTGGCCGCCCAAACTGGCCACGTACCGCAGCAAGCGCACCGCCAATACGAACTGGCGGCAGCAGGCGGGTGGGCGCGAGGACATGCCGCCAACGGACGAGTGGCGGTCACCGGAGAACGCCGGTTCACGTCGTCAGGACAAGTGGCCGTCCATGCCGGGCGGCGACCGCGAGTGGACGCACTCCTCGCGACGCACCTGGGCCGCTGCCGATTCAGCCGACGACACACTCCCTGAATGGTATCTATAGCCTACACTACTGCATTCAAACCGGTTCAACTGTTTCTATTTAAAGTACAACACAGACTCTAGAATTAAGTCAGCTAAAACAACAGCATTTTTGTTACATTGGGGTTTAATAACGAATTATTTTACTACAGAACTGTTTTGAATGTTGTCGTCGCTTCTATAACGTTAATGATATTTATAATATTGGTGTAATTAAGAAACATCTATGTGGTTGATTGTTTGGTAGGGAATGAGTCGTTTTTGTATTGAACCCTTGACTTTGAAAAAGGGTGTGTATCATGTGTGGGGGCGTATGTGTGTGACAGGGCTCTTGGCGAAAACTCGGAGGCGTGTGCGGGCACGTTCGACTCATCGGGCGCCTTCCACGGATACAGCAACGACGACTCCGACCTACCAAAGTCACAAGAATCACCGTATCGTGAGTGTCTGACCGGCTTACTGCTTTCTGTCTCTCTTTACTGTTCTAGACCAATTAATTAAATGAGGATATCGATATTATTTTAGCACTGACACGGTCGCACACGCACGGCGCGTTCTCTCGCTCGCGGACTGTCGACGAGGGCTCTGACGAGTGGTGGGCCTCCGAGAAAGCGAAAAAACTGTCCCCGAAGCGATTTATGATGGAAGCGGGCGAGGGCAAGGGGCCGGGTGCGAGCGCTGGAGCCGGTGCAAATACAGGCGCAGGTGGCGAGGCTTGGGCGCCCGCGGTGGACCGCGAATCACCGCCTGACGCGCGTGCGCAGCCGGAGCCGCGCGCCGATCGGGGCGACTTCAAGTCTGTGATGTTACCGTCGAACAACGCTCTACGTCAGAAACACCAGAGTATTGGCTCGCCGACAGACACACCGACGCGACGCTCCGTGCCACCACCGCTGGCCACCCCCGTTCCGCACCCGGTCGTCGTCGACCCGCTACCCCTCGCCGCACCACCGCCCGCACTGTCTCGACCACCGCTCATGATGCACCACCATCAGTTACACAGGTACATCACGTGCGTCACTTAAATAAAAAAAAAAAACTTTATTTTTTTCTAAGCATTATAAAATAAAAACAATTTGCTCTCTCTGTTTGTCCAGAATAATTTTCAAAGATAGTAAGTAAACTGTATTTGTTGTCCAGCTAGTGTTCGCAACTTGAGGCCTTTTTTTTCGTCGATAATTTAGGTCAGTTTCTTACTAACACGAGAGAAAGGTCTTTAGCCCGTAAATTAATTCCTTCTGTCCGAAACCGGGGCGAGATTGTGATAGACAGATGATATCGTTGTTTGTTTTAGTGATGAGGAGAAACTAAAAGAGAAGGAAACAAACAAGCTGGTGGAAGATATCCTCGATATGAACCTGGACGAACAGTTGCGGCCGGCGGTTCGTGCCGGGGTCGGAGGGGCGACCAACGACGTGTTGGCGGCGATGTTCGGGTCGCGATACGGTCCGGGGCCGGGAAACGCAGTCGCAGAGGCGGAACTGGCCGACCGTTGGTACTACGAGGACCCGAAGCGTACAATCCAAGGACCGTTCTCCTCTAAGGAGATGTACGGCTGGTACAAGGCAGGCTTCTTCGGGCCGACGCTGATGGTGCGCCGTGCTTGTGATCCCGCTATGCGCCCGCTCGCCACCTACGGACATATGCCGTTCGGCCACTTCGAGCCGTTCCCGACATACGACCTGCGCCGCGAACCAATGATGCCGACGACACCGCACCTCCCGCTCGATGTGAGTCGAGTATATTAGCATGGGCGCTACTGGACGTGCTTCTAGATGTATGTGTACGTGAGCGTGTCTGTGTGTGTGTACGCAGGTTGAGTCGCTGTGGAGCGGAGGCGGGGTGACCGGCCCTGGCGAACTGATGTGGCTGCAACGGCCAGGCCTGGCCGCACCGATGCCAGGACCTCTGCCCACACCGCTGCCTCCACCGCTGCCCACTCCGATGTCCGCACCGCTGCCCGTTCCGTTACCAGCGCCGCCATCTTCATCAGACGCACGTCTGTCACAGCTGCCGCTCTACTTTTGGGACCACCAGGTGCGTAATGTAAAACTTTGTTTGTAGATTGCTTTCATGATTTCGTAGTCGCTCGTTGCAATTTCTCGCTGAAGTAGGTATTGCGCTTTTTACATCTATTATTTAAAATGGCAATTTTATTTAAATATGCATTCTTTGATAATATTGTAGTCTATTGTTAGTGCATCACTAATTTAGAAATAAGCTTTGACTACATAGGCATTTTTTTTTTTTTTTTTATAATTTATCCGCAAATAGTTCAGACATCTTTAACCTTTGTAAGACGGTGTGTGTATTTATAGGACTCGACTTGATATTGGCACATATACATTTTAGAACATTCAAATGTGATATAAAAAAGTAATATATTTTGTCTTGCCAGCGTATAATTATCGTTGTTATGATAATGATCGGTCGCCCGGTTGACGCGTGCGTATATAGCGCTAGGTACAGAATCCCTCTCGAAAACGATAGGTACCAGTTAAATTGGATTTCGTTCATTTTCAGGGTAGGATGTAAAATGTTAGCGTAAGAAGTGAGAAGTTGCAAGTGAGTGTCGCGTCGTGTCGCCTCGCGCGACTCGCAAAGCTAAGACCTTAGTACTGTTGCGATTGGTACTCGAACCGAGGCAAGTTATACTTTCTTCTCTATCGTACGTGACGTGTATGCCGTCTATATTATTATATCTACCACTTATACGGTATTTTATCCTTTCATAATTTTCATATTATTGACGGACGACGCAGATAATATATCATTTCATTGTATAGGAAGTAAAAATAGTAAATAAATCGAAAATAAATCGAGTCGACATACATCATCGAATCGTAATTTACAAGTGCACCTGAGCACGTGTCCTCGGGAACTAATTATATAAATATTTTGTAATATTAATATCTTCGTTTCATTCAAAACTCACGCCTTCGAAATGTATAGTATTTTCTTATTTTATCATATAATTAAAGATAGGTTGACTTAGCGACAGCATCCTATTTATACTGCCATCGTTGTGGCCCAGTTTTAGTCAAACAAAATTGATTATATGATACGAAAAGAAGAAGAAACGTACGTGATAAAAGGTGATTTTTTTGGTGTCATGCTTTCACTCAGGTGATGAAATAATAGAACAGATTTAGCATGTGATTGTTATGCATGGACACGTTTTTTACACTGCACATTCTTTGCTTAATATATGTCGGCAGTGGCGAGGGTTTATTTGAACATTTTGCGCACTGGGCAAATTAGGTTTGACGCCCAATAATTAATAGTGCTTAGGATCTAAGCTGGGGTGAGCTACTTTTTTAAGTAAGTAAAAGTTGTTGATGAAATTTTAGGATGTCAAAAAATTCGTGGGTTATAGATTAGATTTATTGTTTTTTTATCTAATTGGAACTGTATCCAAAGAGGGTTATTAACAAATGGATGCGAGAGACGGTTTTTTTTTCTTAAGTATAAATAGTGTAAGATCTGCCGCGCGCAGTGCGCCTGCGCTCTTTGCTGCATTGACATAGCTGGTTAGACAGTACACACTTAAATATATTTTTTTGGTATGTATTAGGTTTTGAAAAAAGTCGTAGAACAAAAGTCATTCGTTTTGATGTGAAAAATTGCGCCCTGCACGGGTTTGGAGTGGAAATTACCCTGTAACTTAATGAGAAACATTGCAAAATTTTAAAATTACTCTTAGTGTCAATGAACTCGGCGCCAATCGGCAAAGAGTCCCATTCAATAATGTTTGTAACGCATCACTTTTATAAAACTTTTAACTGGCCATAGCTCTGAGCCATCTGAGTAAGCCAAACAATAAAATTTGAGGTTGTTTTAATTTCGGAACCAAAAGTATCCCTTCGTCTTTCTCCGTCCTCTAAGGTATGCCGTTCTAAGGTATATACTATTATGCCGTTTTTTATCTAAATCAGTGCAGTCGTTTGACCGTGAAGGGAAACCAACAAATAAATAAATAAACTTTCGGATTTATAATTTTAGTTATGATTTGCATGAATCCTTTGCAAAGTAATAATATGTATGAAAAAATATAAAGTTTAGATATTTAAAATGTTCTATAATAGAAGCAACATTTGCACATCAACCACAGACAATAGATACCTTTACGACCACTGACTTCAAGAACATTTAAGAAACATCGTTAATCTAAAACCTACATAAATAAAATTAATTTTCATTGTTTGATTTGCTTGCTCCAGTAAGCATAATATGGATAATTCCTTGTATTACCTTGCACTGGTCCATATGTTTTGCAATTTGTATATGAGGTATGTTTCGGTCAAACTACATAGCATAATTAATAAAAATTTGTCACTTTTGTGGCAATGCAATGATGATATATGAAGTACTATGCTAGGGAATTATAGTCTGATGATGGAGCCGGAAAGCACTCCAGAACATAGCCTTGTGTTGTTTATTGTTGTGAGGTATCACACATCTATAATGGGGTTGGGACTTCTCAGAGTAAGTAGCATGTTGATTGTAGTCAGTACTAGTTTGATAAAAAGACATTGAATAAAGCGTAAAGCGCGCACAATTTATATTAACTACTATATTCGATTTATTCTAGCAGCCCGTGATTCCATCGAATGTACGCTTGCCAGAAGAAATCGCAAAAGAAATGAAGACAGAAGAGCAGATTCTGGCGCAGTTGCGAGCGGCGCAGAGCAAGCTGCCGGGGCCGCCGATGACGGGAATGTCAAGCGATTGTATGGCGCCACCGATGCCGCCGGTGCCGGCGCCGCTGCCCGCTCCGCCGACATCTACAATACTAAATTTACCCCTCTCGCCCCTGCCCCTCCCCTTACCCCTACCCCTGTCTCTGGCCGATATCCCGCCACCGCCGCCGCCGACACTCGCCGAACAGAAAGCTCGCCTCCCGAACAACAAGCCAGCCAAGCAGCCTGCCGCAAAGGACGTCGACAAACCCACCAAGACCAAGGACAACACTAACGCTAAAACTAAAATCAAAAAGCCAAAAGACGAAAAGAAGGATGAAAGTGAACCGAGAGAGGAGGATCGCGATTCGAACGAGGATCGCGACCTATTTGCGAACAACAATATCTCACCCAGGAATGAAGAGAAGCTTAACAAGAAAGATATCGAGAAAGAGAAGAAGGTAACGTTGTCGGCCATTGCGTCTTGCCGTGTCTGTTACGTGTTCGATCGGTTACGGAAGGGTAATGAATGACCATATTATGTCTCACTACAGGAATGGATCAAGGATGGCTTTACCGTGGTAAAGGGCGGCGACCGTGGCAAACGACGCGCTGACGAGACGCGCCCCCTGGCCGCTATGTCGATCGCCGACGAGCTCGAGCAGCGTGACCGCGGGGACCGCAAAAGGTGCCTTATCCTATACTCACTGTTTACAACACACCTTATTGTAAAAATAACTAGGTGTTAGGAAATACTTATGCCTCTCATACAACTTTTTTTTACAGAAAAGAAGAGGAGAAAGCTTCCCAGATTGAAGATGATAAAAAGAAACGAGAAACGGCGAAGAAGCAACAGCAGGTAAGTGAAAATGGTCGAAATTGAATGTAATCGGGTAAAGTGTCGGTGTCTCACAAATGATGTTTTGCGTAGGCGACGAGCAGCGGAGTCGGCGTGGGCGGTGGAGTGTCGACGGGCGCTATCCGTCGTTTGGCTTGGAGTGCGGCGGCGAGCGGCGGCCCGCCGGCTGCCGTGCCCACTCTCGCTGACATACAGCGTCTCGAGCGCGAGAACAGGCATGCGGCGCGCGAGCAAGCCCCACCGGCGCCCACCCCGCCCCAGCCCGCGGCCCCCGCCCAGCCGGCACCTGCGCCCTGGGCTGCTACCGGTGACATCGCCTCCAATGCCGGCCCATCACACTATCGACCCAACGATGAGATGCACGACTTAGGTACCTAGCTGCTCTATCGACACACTCATCTATATTTACACATTGATCACTTAGATATTTTTTATCTTAATTCTGAGAGCAGATCAGCCTAGAATAATAACAATTACATCTCTTTTTTTTATTAACAACATTTTTAAAGAAAGTAATTTTATTTTTAAATAACTTGTTATATAAACGGATTGTGCACAATCAAAAGTTTCCTAATCAGGATTTCTCATTTGCAAGGAGATTTATTTTAATTGTGAATTTCCTCTCTTGCAATTATTGGTATCAGTCGATGGTGCAAGGTTTGTACCATGTCGTGTGTTGCAGGGTTCTGGGAGGGTCCGAGCGGACGCAATATGGGTGGTGCGGGACGCGACGATGCAGCCGAGTTCGAGTCGTGGTGCATTGCCACGCTAGCTGGGTGGCGGGATCTCGAACTAGACGGTGAGTAAATCGATACCTTAAGCTTCTGACCTACACAAACGTTCCCGCTGTCAAACAAATATTTGTATCATCTACCAGTGGGTGTTTCTGTAAGTAATTAACAAAATACTAGTAGTTTGCTCTGAACTGAGACTACTACTACTAGTAGAACTGTTTTACCGATTTTTACATTTCAGCATAGACCTTACTCACTTTGCTCGTTCTGTCAATAAGTAGTGTATTCATTGTCAGGCATTCGTGAGTTTGCTTAGTTTAGGGTTATCTGGCGCTCGTGTGTGGAATGTCGTACAATGTTATTGTACGGTCGCGTACGTCGTGTTACAGGGCCAACATTTGTCACTTTCCTGAAGGACGTGGAGTCTCCATTCGAGGTGAAGGAATACGTAAAGTGCTACTTGGGCGAGTCACGCGAGGCATCAGAGTTCGCGCGTGCGTTCCTCGAGCGGCGGCGGCGCGGGGGCGGTGGGTGCGGAAGTGCAGGGGGGTCTGGTGTGCGTCCGCCCCCCGCCCCCGCCGATGATCTTTGTGCACCCGCGGCCGCAGTGACGCCACTGCTCGACGCGCGCGCCGGTGCTGCTCGCAACCAACGTAAACACAAGAAAAACCGTATGCTGAAGGTGGATGCTCGTATACTCGGCTTCTCGGTGACAGCCGCCGAGGACCGTATCAACGTCGGTGACATTGACACTGCTTAATCGCCCTAGACGAGCGTCTAGACAACACACCCATGTCTACACTAACACCGCACTAGCGAGCACACCGCCCGACCGACACGCAATCTATACACGCAATCAACTGTCTGTCAACCAACTCTCAACTTATAACGATGTATATATTTAATATTGTACCTACCTACTCTACCTTTAAAGTTTAATAACGATTTCTAGTCTTTGCCGGCGCGTGCCCCATGCACACTCTTAACTGCATTTGATACTATTTCAACAGAAATATTAATAATATTAGGAAGAAAAAAAAAAACAAATTAAATGTGTGAAATGAAATGAATCGGTCATTAGGACTGATTATAATTAATTGTGTAAGCTCAAAAAGCTATGTTACATTTCGATTAATTGATGTTTTACTATAGTCATAAGTACTCATAAGGCACGTTAATAAAGAATTAAATGTGTAGGTGTTGTATAATGATAAATAATCAAAAGAATTATATTTAATTAATTGACAAGGTCCCACTGTCCTTTTGATTATTTTTCAAAAATAACTGTAGTGACGTAGGTATTATATCGACCAACTTGTCTTGACCACCGTTTGTAATAACGACGGACGATTCCACCTTTGTTATTGCTATTCAGTCATTTTGTTGGCTACATAATGCCGTGGGCTAGATAAGTTGGTATCATGCATGATAATTGATAAGATAAAATTATAACCAAGTAAACGTGTATTTGAGGATGTCCTATTTATAATGTGTGTCATGTAGGTGATTTATCTAGGGACAACCTGGTTGTATTAAATTTAATATTACGCGAACTGGAAATTGAACGGATAATTTAACTATGAAAGGGCGATCTGCCGCGGCAGCACGCGCGCGTTTGATCATGTGATATTAACATTTTAATATTTTAAACAGTTTCCGTTACTTTGATTTTTGTTATAATTGTATCGATGCAATAATTTAATTTTTAACAAATGAATCGGATAGCACGTATTGGTTTGTCGTTTTAATAATTATTTGAAATTAGTTTTAATAATGATTTGATTTTAAATTATTTATTAATTTTAGCGCGCCACGATTCGTTTGCCGATTAAGGTGCAGAGAAGATCTAAGCGCGAGTATTATAACGCGTAATAGTATATAATTTACTTTAGTGATCCAAACAAAAAACAAACATTATCATAATATTCTTCTTGATATACCACCATTATACCACTGACAACTGAAAAACATAATACAACTATTTTGATTTAATGGGTAAACCACTAAAATACCTCTAACAGAATCTTACAAACAGTTAGCCGACAAAACAAATAGCTGTTTTCCTTCACCGTAAGAGGAAAGTTAATTAGCGCACATAATTTTTTCGTAAGAAAAATGCAATGGTGCGCGGCTGGCCGGTTTCGAACCCACTACCTTCGTAATGAAAAACATCCACCATCCACCAATACATGTCCTAGGCATTACAGCGTGCAGCGCCCTGAAAAGCATTGATAAAAGTTGCTGTTCCTGTATAGTCTAAATTAAATGTGAAGGCCAGAATTAATCAAATAGCTATTTGCACACCATCTCGCATACCGTTAATTTTTCCCATATATTTCTCCCGACCGCCAGACCTCTAGTTCTTCTCAGCACCTTAATAATGATTTTAAACAAATTAATTTTAGCTCGCCACGATTTGTTTATCGTATAATGATTTTAAAATATTTTAAATAGTATAAAAACTTAATTTTATATAGTTTAAATATGATTTGCGAACTGCCAGTTTGCTTTAATAATGATTTTGATTGACGAGATAATTTATTTTCAACAAATTAAAAACATGATAGGATAGCACACGAGAGGCATATGTGTGCCTTGAATATAGCGCGTGGAGGACAAGGTGCGAGGCGATGCAAGTTGGAGCGACACTCATCGTTTGTTACGAAACTAATCAATAAGTCCATCATATTTAAACACTCGTATCGTAATAAATGTTGATTCGTTTTATAATTACATTGAAAGTGTAAATATTACTATGTGTATCTGTTAATTATTAATAAAATACACTGAGATCGATGTTTTATTGTTTTATTTTTCCACTTTGCTGTAATCTACTGCTAGAATCATGTCATCGAATGGATGGGAACTTCTTGAAGAGGTAATATACTTTACTCGCTTATATTTTCTTTATTAGAAAACTACAGCAGGAGAAAACAACGAATTAAATATATAAATAAACTAGCAGCGGGATAAAAGTAGCTTAATTCCTAATTAATCAGTGGATACTCATACCAAGTTTCATTAAAATCGGTCTTGTAGTTTCGGAGCCTATTCGTTACAAAAAAAGTAACTTTCCTCTATAATATTATAGACTAGCAGTGCTCTGCGGTTTCAGCCGATCCCGTGGGAATACCGGGATAAAAATGTGTAGACTGTAATGATAGTAGGCTAGCCCAATTAATGTATCCTAATACAAAGTTTCACAGCGACATCTAGGGGTTGGTAGCGCTGTAAGCTTTAGGAAAAATTGTACGAATGTGGAATTGTACGAACATGGAAATTGTACGAATGTATCCATAGCCGCTTGTGTTACGGTGGCAAAAATTAAATATATACTGTAACACTTAGGACCACAACAAATAACTATTTGTTAACATAAACAAAACATCTGTACATTACTAGACCGCGGAAATCGAACTAACAACCTTTACATCGCAGGCGGATGTTCGCTTACCTCGTCACATGGTAAGATACTAATTTCCGCTCTATTGTTTTCTCGCAAAAGTTTCAAACCCATGGTAATACCCAGATAAAAAATAGAGTCTTCGTACCGGTGTTTCGACTAGTAATTCTGGAGCGAGTTCAACAAAACGCGTTCGTAAGGTTGGCAGAGTCATCATAAAATTTCATGTATTTGATTATGCCAGGATTTAATCTGTAATAAGATTTATCAAAAAAAGACAAGTTTTATTACGCCACGATAGATTGCATCACTGAATCACTCCTAGCTACTGGATAAAGAAAAAACTGAACAATGTCTGTGATAATAATATAAACCTTTATTTTTCCATTATTGAATGATAATTACAATAAAATATATACACAGCATAAAGCACTTTTAAGGTAGATACAATTTTTCATTTGTTTTATTTTATTTACTAATTTTATAAATATCCATTTCAATAGTAGGTACCTATGTTTATATAATTGCATGCTCAAAATATGTAAAAAGATATATTAACATTTAACATTTTTTATTGCTTTACTTTTATTTTCCACAACCTTCGGCATCGCAGGTGGATATTCGCCCACCGCTCCACATATAGTACGATATTATACGATACCATAGGTATATAAGTTTCGTAGCGCTCTGTTGTTTTCTCGCATAAGGTCCGATCCCGTGGGAATTCCAAGGTAACATATAGCCTCCCTCATGAATTGAGCTAAAATATTTTTCAAATTCGTCTATGTAGTTCTAAAGCGAGTTCAACAAAAAGCGTGCGTTACTTTAGCAGAGCCACCATAAAATTTGATTTTGACTATACCAAGATAGAACCTTTAATAAGGCTTACTAAAAAAGGACAATTATACCACGATAGATGGAATACTAAGTCACCACTAACTACTGGATAAAAAAAAATGGTTGTCTGTAAAGTCGGTTTACGGACGATAATTTTATATTATAACATCATAAGAACACATTGATCAAACAATTGAGACTTGAGACTCGAGACTTGACAAATTAAATTCAAAATTAAAATCTGTAAATTGCCTTGTCAATAACGGAACGTGCGCGATGATGTCACCTTTTTTGTAAGTGCTGTCGGTGTTCATCGATTTAATAGACGTTATCACGTAAAGAAAAACAATAATAATCCATTTTAAAATGATATAAAATTGTATAACATCTCTGATCCTTTGATCAGATATTATGGTGGTTATAGCGTGCGCCATCTATCAAGTGAGTTAATTTAAAAGAAGAAAGTATATGCCAATATGCGCTATTAGAGTCGCACCGACCAATTCTGATTTAGAACTATATCTAAAAGTAATCAGAGCTTTGCTATGCCGCGGTTTCTTCTCGAGATGCAGACTTTTTTACTATAAGCTATTTATTTTGACTAAATCTAAACATATTGAAAAAAAATCCTACGGTGGCTCTGCGAGAGTAACGCACGCTTACAAGATACAAAGGCCTAATTAATTTTGGCATAGTCATTCGGTGCCATCTCGCTTTTTGTTTTCAATCTCTTGTTGCATGATGGGACCTTTATAGACAACCAAAAAATATTAAGACTAATAAATAGATAGAAACAACCAGACCACAGACAAATATCTAAGCACTAGCTGCGCCCCGCGGTTTCACCCGCGTAAATGTCCTATAGTTCCTAAGATATGAAGTAAAGTAAATCGTCCGAGGATTTCTTAAGACGTTATTTCGGGGGATATAATAATATACCAATTTACATGTAAAACCAATAAAAAATAACTGAATAGTCCATGGTGTAACAAGAAATTGAAAAAAAAAAACAAAATCGCTCCGAATATCTATGCCGACGCCCATACAATTATTAACAATGTCTTACAAAGTAATTTGTTACATCCGAAAGCTTCAGCTTTATCATATAAATATAGTTAAAAATATAGCGAAAAATAAAGGGAAGCAAATTATATTTAATTTATTTCTAGTAATGTTGTAAATATTTTTTACACGACATAAAAACGATTAAGTATACAAAAACCATTTTCGAAACATCCCCTAAACCGACAGGATTGGAAAGTTGCTTTTTGTATATTAATTTAAAATAACTACTAACTCCCTTATTCATAAACATTCAATAAATCTTCAATATGTTTTGTCATTTTCACACTTTTACAAAACACAAATGTGCGAAGAAGACAAATCATTATTTAACCAAAAAGTTTATGAAAAAGAGGGCTAATGTATTTTTGATTAAATTAAGAAATATAACTTCAACGCTTTTTGTTCATGGCGATGAGGGTAAAGCGAAACCAAATGGTCTAACTGAGATATGTCTCATATAACATAGCCCAGTACAGACCTACAATAATAAACATCAAAAGTATTATGAGCAAATTAAAGATTAAAATTAACGTATTTTTACAATGACTATAAATATTTATAGTATATAATTATTACCTACATAACATTTGGAATAAATTAACAAACATCGTTCTAGTATAGGCATAACCACAGTATATAAATGTAACAATATTACACCTGCATATAAATAAATAAATATTGTAGGACATGCCACACATCGCCATCTAGCCCCAAGGTAAGTAACTAGACTTGTGTTATGGGTGCTGCTAGACAACTCATATACTACATAAATACTTTTCTTTTGTAAATATATACTTATAATACATAGTAACAATCAGATCCCAGACAAATATCTAAGTATAAATACTTGTCTGAGGCGGGAATCGAACTCGCAACCCTGTGTTTGGCAGTCCGGCATGGTGACCATTGTGCCAACTGGGTCGTCATATAAACCGGCCCTCGGGATTCGTTCTGAAGGTGTTAACATATTATTAGATGTAAGTGCATTTGTATATATAAAAAAAGAGCAACCCTACGAGTTTCTTACTCATTCTTCTCGAGGGAAACAGCTTTCCGAATGAGTGGTAGCTTCAAATTTTAAATTTTTGGTTAATCAAAGATTCAAGTTACATTATAATTTGTATTCATAAAAAGTAGAAATTTTTGGTCTAAAATAATTATAGAGATACAAATGATTTACAACAAAAATAATGCTTCGAGAACAAAGCATTTTGCAGGAAGGCCGTGATAGCATCGCCTTACGTCAGACCTCTATAATGTAAACAAATAGCGTACACAGGGTTCATTGAGAGAAAATAAACCAGTTCTATTTTGACCGCTGTAAAGCTTAGATGTTTCATTTATTACTCATACTTCCCTAAGTAATTAATAATTATTTTTCAACCCCTTCTGTCACGTTCGACACTCGCGACTTATAGGCATCTGTGTAATGTAAATGTATTTAACTGTGCACACTATCGGACGTAAGTCGCGGATGTACTTGGGCTGCCCTTGAACGTTCGGACGTCTTATAGCGATCTGGGCCGCTGGATGCCAAACGACCGTGCACACATATCAGTCGCGGCTGTCGGACGCGTCCGATAATGTGTTTCCAGCTTTAGTAATTTCAAGAAACTAAAGGTCGCTGCATACGTAACGCACGTCCCGTCCGGCACGTATGCAGCGACCTTAAGTCAACTGAATTTGGGGAGGGAGAAACAGTTTGTAATGATTGTGTGATATTGTATGTATGTATGTGGGCTTTTTTCCGCAACTAGACTCTTTTTAATTGGGTCCCTTTTGCGTGAGGATGGAGTAGGCTTGCCCAGCACCTGTGTGATA
Source organism: Idaea straminata (assembly GCA_951213275.1). Lineage (NCBI taxonomy): Eukaryota > Metazoa > Arthropoda > Insecta > Lepidoptera > Geometridae > Idaea > Idaea straminata. Next base: position 15,774,128 of record OX577845.1, on the reverse strand, counting down.
TTATGTCACTTTTTAAAATTGTTTTCGATGTATGGGAATATAACCTATTTTATTGATTTAATAATTAAAAATAACTTTTCTTACTTAAACAAAGAAAAGTTAATGATTATTAATAAATATGACAAGATATCTAAAATTGTGTAAGTAACCCAGAAGACAGTCAGTGAGCAGCCCAAGTGAGTATTCTACCAAGCGGCAATTTAGAGTAGGATCTCGCCTACCGCCAGACCTTCGTGATTTTATAAAAGAGGAGAATTACTCAGCGCATGCCTTCAACACAGAACGATGTGCAATTATGTATTATGTGTTTTTAAATGAATAGGTTTTTTTTCTTGACTTTGCAACATGATAACTCTCCAAGCCACTATGGTCTGAACTTCATAATTGCACATCATTAGCATTAGAGGTATGCAGCTGAGTGATTCTCAGCTTTTTTAAAATCATGAAGGTCTGGCTGTAGGCGGGATCCTGGTCTAATAGTTATTTAATTTATGGACATCAAGTAGTTAAAATACTGTTATATTGTTATACTGTGCTAGAAGGATGTCGAGTGATAAATCTTTATAATAATATGATCTAAACTAAACCAGTATTACTCAAACTGAAAATTTAGACTCACATAACTTCGTCAAAACGCAGACCGAATATTTGGAGGTATTTTTTAAAATTTATTAACTATACGAACTTTTATAAAGTATTTTATTTACGAATGGAGGTTGTTATAGAATTTTTAACTTTTTTTTTTAATTTACATAATAATTAAGTCAAAAAACGATCTACCTACTTATGCCTTGATCACACGCCGGGTAGAGCGATGAGACAGCAAAACTGCTGGCGAAAACACCTGATTGGAAAATCTGGCGTTTTAACGCGCAATCAGTAAACAATTAAAAAAAAATTAAAAAAAACTTTTATACTGCAAAAGTCCTAGAACAAAAGTCGTTCGCCTAAATGTCTAAAACAACCCTTTTCGTATTACTATATCGTCATAACGCATTGTATGCATATAACATTTGTTTGAAAAATAGGTTCGCAGTCTTCTGGTAAATGTAATTAATGTAAAAGCACTTCGAGAGGCTGTTTGAGTAATCCTGCATTAAACTATAACCCCTATATATTCATTAACATTTAATAAACCTTTTTAGGGTTCCGTACCCAAAGGGTGAATACGGGACCCTATTACTAAGACTTCACTGTCTGTCCGTCTCTCTGTCACTAGGCTTTATCTCATGATGCCGCGATAGCTAGACAGTTGACAGATTATGTCTTTCTGTTGCCGCTATAAAATCCCATACAACATGGTGAGGAACCCTTCGTGCGCAAGTCCGACTCGCACTTGGCCGTGTTTTTTAATTAAAATGTGTTTTGTCACTGTCTAACTTTTACACATGACAGGTGTGTGAAAGTGACAAAACACATTTTAACTAAAGGTAACCACAGATACACAGAAGGCTTATTATATGTTTATGAATAAAGGCGTAGAACTATAAGCGAGTAGCGAGAACTATAACAGAGTCACCATAAAGTTCACATTTTTTGATATGGCTCCTCAGACTTGTTTACGCACTCGATCAACCAAATATTTCCTACGAAACTTTAAAACGGGAATCGGCCAACACGCGAGCTGAAATAAATTTCTTAAAACAGTGTCTTTGTTTTTTTTACCGAATATTATTTACGTTAAGGTTTAAAGACATTTTGTCACATAAGAAACAAGTTACTTTAAATGAGACATACACACAAAATTAAGTATTCATATCAGACGTGTTAAGTTAGTATAATTGGCATAAATATTACAGCGCAATATTCAATTCAAGGTTTATTTTAAAAATGTTTATAGACAGATTCTTTAATATCTAATAAACAATTAACTGAAATTGTTTGAATAATCAATACGGTAAGTTTGATCGTGTGCGTAACCAACTCGTGATAGAGGTACAAGATTCGGTTAGTATTTAATAAAAATTAGTCGAGAAGTAAAAAATATCTGTCTCGCGTTTGAAAGTTATAAGATTATATATGTATCTGATTACTCGAAGATAGAGTCGTTATATTATTAGAAAATTCAGATTTAATCAATGTTTCTATCAAACGATACTTTGTTAATGGCTCTGCTGGAGGAACTTATTACCATAGCAGGATCCTAAATAAACCCATATCATTTTTAAATGCGATACAGACATATTTTTTTACTTTGCGACTCATTTCTACTAAATACCGACTAAATCCTGGCATTGTCACAAAACACAAACTTTTATGTTGGCTCTTCCAAAATAAGGCACGCAGTCATCAGAGCGATGAGCTAGCGCGGCGCATGCGCTTGCGGGTGCTGTGGTGGCGGCGGCGGTGGCGCGGGCGGGTAGCCTGCGTAGAGCGAGGCGTGGGGGTGTGCGTGAGGTGCACGCATCAACTCGTGGTAGAGGTTGAGTGCGTCAACGAGTTCCGCGCTGAGCTGGGTGAGGCGCGCGTGCCGCGTGTCTGCGCGTTCGAGCGCTGCGTCAACGAGTGCACCCATGCGGAGAGCGCGGGCTTCGCGCGCACGCAGTTCTGCTTCACCCGCACCCGGAGCACTCGGATCCGCCTCGTGCAACGCTGTCAGCGCCGCGTCCATCTCAGACTCTTCAATGGCGCGCACCTCCTGCTCGACGACGGGAGCGGGCGGCGCCACCTCCACTGCCGCGGCTGCAACCGGCTCCGGCTCCGTTGCGCCACTAGACTCCGGCTCGCCCGTTACGAAGTTTGCCGGGAACAATCCCTCGCCACGCGCCGCCGTGTATCCTTTCCACCAGTTGGGGTCGCTTGAATCAGTTACGTGAACTGAAATTAGATAAAAAATTTCGGTCAGAGGCATCGTCCTTGCAGTGACCCCGACCGGCTCAATCGATCACTCACCTGTCTCGCCGGCAACGAATGTGAGCTCATTATCCTCGGCTGCCTCAAAGTCGTATAACGCACGAACTTTGCGGCCTACGACAGGTGCGGGTGCGGGTGCGGGCGTGGGAGTGGAAGTCGGCTGAAGTGTGGAGTCGACGCGCGGGTACAGAGGCGCTGCGTCGCGCAGTGATAGCGCAATAGCGCGCGCGAGCTCGTCCCGCTCGCGACGCGCCGCTGCCGCCGCCGCCGAACCGGGTGAGAGCGAAGGTGACCCGCCAGTCGTCACAGCCGATGCCGGCGTCGGCGAAGTCGACGAGGTAGTCTCACCTCCCTCTGCGCGCAGCTTTGCTGCGAGGGAGGGGATCAGATCGAGTTGCGGGTCATCGCGAAACTCGCCATCGGCCCATTTGCGCAAGAGAGCGCGCAGACGTGTCGCTACTGCAGGTTGGGCGCGTGATAATAGCCGTCTGAATTCGGTTTCGAAGTCCCGTGAAGCAACCTCGAGGTGGAAAGCGCGACCACAGTTGGCTACGCAAGCATCGAGCAGAGTCGCCGCGTGCACTTGCACATGCGGATCGGGGTGACCGAGCCGGCGCAGCACGGCGCGCAGGCAGTCGCGCGCCGCTACCGCCGACGCGCCTGCTCGGTCGCAGATCTCCATTATGAGACCCCATTCCTCTGACGTGCTAGTCTCACTAGTTGCACGCTCTGTAACACAAATAGTGCAGTTACTAGAACCTCTGTATCTCGAATATTAGTTGTATTAGTAAACTGCTGATTCACTCGCGACAGTCAGACAATTGTGTGATAAGAACCTGCAAAGATTAAAATCCGATTTAAAAGTTTATCAAAGCAAAAAAGCAGTTAGTTGATCAATTCAGTTTTGTCTTCAGTGAGAAATTGATACAGTTCACAAAGTAACTGATTTTCTATAAAATCAGTCCATTTATTATGAAGATTGATTTAATACATAATCAGTCATCTATCTATACAAATATTATAAAGAGGAAAAAGTTTTTTGATTTGTTTTTAAGGAATAAGCTTTGAAACTACTGGACCGATTTTGATGAAACTTGGTATGGTATGAGGATACATTGATACTTACAGATATAGGCTACTTTTTATCCCGATATTCCACTAGGATCGGGAGTTATACTTTTAAAGACAACCATAACAAACAAAAATAACAACTAGTTAGTCTAAGTCTCTGACCTCTGGTTTGAACAAAGGCGTTACTTGCAGTGATAAGTAGATGATTTCTTAGTCTCAAAATAGTCCATTGCTTACAATAATATCTAACTATACCTACAATAGTTTTAAAAAATATAAACGTTTCAATACTTCACTTTGGGCATACATTATCTTAAATGTATCTACCTTAACTAGATTATACCTAAATAATAGGTACTACACGTACTAGTATTAATTAAAAAGCTTTTTATCGTCATATTTTAAAGTTCTTACAGGTTATAAAACCCTAGTATAACATAATTAACATAAGTGATGACTCATTCGATTATGTTCTGGCTGTTCCGCCTAACTTTCGTATCGCTATTTCGAATCGAATCAACTAAGCAATTTTATTACAAATTTATGTAATACTTACCAACATCCTGATCGAAGGGCGACGAGGTCCCAAAAATTCCCATTGCGTTTTGAATTTGAGCACGATTATGTACTAAAATCTTATCTACGTAACAATGGCGTTCACAGTATAAATATAGCTTTTGTCTATCAACACAACAACAATGAACCTATCCAATGAACACTTTCTTAACTTTTGTACCTAAAAAAAGGAAGCGCGTTTCTGTTTTAACTCTCTTTTGTCAAATTATAATCACAACAGTGTTGCCACCTCTATTACTAGCAAAATGACCAAAAATAATGCAACTGACTGAGACCGAGGGGCGGTAATTGGGAGAAGTTACATGACTTAGTGGTAAACTTCCTTGGTACATTTTTCAAAATCTTTGGCAAATTCTACTCGAAGATGACTCAAAGCAAATATCATACTCGGATGTTTCGCCCGGTCAGCTAATTAATGGTCCTTTACTGACTGATGATAATGCACAGCTAACACTGTTTGGTTCAGGAACTTGAAATGCTCATCGTAGCGATTCCTCGTCACTTGATTTCTTGGGCGAATATTCTTGCAGTTACAAGACATGGTTTAATTTATGCTATGGTATGTAGAAATATATATCAAATTTAGTATAAATTATGCTAGAATGGCAACACAACAAATGACGTGGTGACATTAGTTTTTTTTATATTTCCGAAAGGGCAGGCTAAAGGCCCTCAGACTGTTGGTTTTTTTCCCAGGAGGTTACATTTGTCAACATAATACCATCTTAGAAAAAGCGGGAAACGTCGTAGAGACAGGCGGGATTTTGATTTAGGATTTAAAAGCTATAATGTTTTTAACTTTTAGAGAATTATTTATCCATTGAGTAATTAACTTATTTATAGCATTTCCTGTTAACAAAAGAAGAAAAGATTCTCAATCTATTAAGAACATGGAAACGCTAACACAGTTAGAAACCCCACATCACTCGGATCTAATCTCAAATCCCTAACCAGCTCTTTCCTATCATCCTAATAATATTGGACACACTCCATTAATAGATGCTGCACATCCTCTTCCACCACGTCAATCCATTCATCTGTTTTTTGAGTCGTTTGGACTTCTTACTGTAAACCATTCGCAAAGAATTCTATCTTGACTCCAACTCTAATATAATTCTAAACGCCCTATTTTATGGCATTTTTAAAATACCTTTTCATTACTCATACTCCGAAAGTAGGTCTAAAGATGCCTGAGGAGCGTGTAGAAAGAAAAACTTTCAGCCCTAGGGAAAATCGCTTTCACTGCCAGCTGTCATGTCAAATTATGGCTTCGCTCGGCTTGTGCAATGTGCTTGTAGCCAGTATCAATATCATTACGCATTAGGAACTTAAAAAACCTAACCTCCTTGCTTTAGGTAACACCAAAGAATAACAATTATGGCTTCACACGGCTCATGCATACTGCCAGAGGTAGTATGGAGTCTCTCATTCATTCTCGTTATTATGAAGAATTTTATGTATTATTCGTAACGAAAAGCACAGTGTTTACCTCGGGTAAAAGACTCATTAAGTCCCTCGAACTATTAGCGAAACTATTAGCCAAACTCCGTCTCGGGACTCAATGAGTGACTTTCACACCTAGGGTAACAATGTACTATTAATGCCGTTCTCTAATAATATTTTAGTCATTCCAAATTGTTAGGCAAATTGTTCTGAGAATCTTGGTGACGTGGATATGGTCTAGGTCCGCACCATTGCCCCTGTTGTGGTTTGTCCTCTCGAGTTACCCTACGCCATTCATCTACGTTATCATTGGGTCTGGTTTTAAGTTGTCGGCACTCCCTCCACTTGATTATCCTCTCCACACGTTTCACTATCTAATCCTGTTTTACGGGCTGCCCCTGAGACTATAACACGATTTGCACCTCTTTAGAATGTTTAGCGTCTTGCGTTTGAGTCAAACTCTCTTCTTCACTCCAATCCCCGCCCTCAATCTGGACTTGTTCCATTGCATCATTACAAGGAGCCTCCTTTTCATCAATTTCAATCCCCGAAAATGTTAAGAAAATGTAATATCATTATCTTCGTCGTCCATGTTATTTTTGTGGGTACTTACTCGCAAAAAACAAAATCGCTTCCCACCTACATATTTGGCACCTCGCACACGATAAGTATCAAAAAATAGTGTGTTCTATTGATTGTTTCCTTTATTTTAAATTCAAAAATAGTTCCGTACAATTCTCCTGATCTGGTAAGTCAAAAGTTCATACATTAGTTTAACCTATCGCCCACCAGATCTAGATTTAGCTCCCTTTTTATTCCATATGCATAAATAGACACTCGACAATGAGAATTACTCTGTCTATGCACCCTTTTGAATTCGGTAGATTCCTTAAACGTCATCGCTTTTCAATCATAATTGAAGGTAGCGTCAAGTGTAGGTATAATGAGAAATAAAATGAGTTTGTCCTTTTCAAAGCATAGTATTAACTTACGATTTGCTTAGATTCAGACTGTCAAAATAGCTCTTTGCTCTTTACCCCGCCCAATATATCCCTATTATCACATTACCCATCGATCACGTAGCAATTTTCTTAATGCCCAGACAGTGTGATGAATATTAAAGTTCAGATGACTACTAATCACTTTGCTCAAAGTAGCTTGTCATTATTCATAATGCCCTAATTAATCACTTGGTTCATAAAATAATTAAATAGTCCAGGGCTTTCCATGGGCTTTCCAAACTTATTTTAACTGACACGCCCCACGGTGAGTGGGCTGAAAATCGGCTTTTCCGTTTTCACTAGAAGAGTTAAAAGGAGTTCTCTATTAAGACGGCATACTTTACAATTTCATTCGCAATCTAGGAAACATTAATTTAGGTTAAATGTATTATAGATAGCTTAAATCAACTTTGGCTGGCTACGTTCGGACATCGTTGTTGGTGGATAAGTATGTAATCAATCAATACAGGTCCTATATATTGACATGTTGTCAGGAAACGTTCCGTTTGTCGGACTAGCAGATTCTGGACACCGAAAACAGTGATGCCACTTTAGAAACGGCACAAGCCAGAAAACACCATCAAACGTGTCGTCAATTGTCATATTATCGCCATTCGCCATAAAGCCATGTCTTCTGTTACCTATAGCCATTAAGAACAGACTAGAATATTAAATTGAAAGTACTTAACACTATGTAAGGCTGGGCGCATACGTATCTACGTTTATCGCATTCGGAATATTTCCGACTCACGGAATACCAATTCGGAATTCCGCGAGCCTAGCGCACACATTAGTTATTTTTTAAAGAAAACACACAATGATACTATAGTTTTTTGACGTGATAACGTCTAGTAAATTGATGAAAAACCTGCATTCACACAAAAGTGTAATGTTCTGGTAACATGGCGTCCAGTTCCCGGAAGGGGACGCATAACGTCATGGTAACATAAGAGTATTTAATAAGAATATCGCTCATCTGGGCTCAATTTTACGTGATAACGTCATAAGAAACCGGTGAAAGTTTTCTTCTTTCATTTTTTTTTCGTGACGTCATTGTTGACATGGCGTCACCGGACTTTGACAATAACATCACACAATATTACCATGACACTTTTTTGTGAGTGCAGGTGTAGACATTATCACGTCAAAAATATATTTATACAGGAAAAACAAAAAAAATCTCTATTATTCATTGTTTTCTTATGAAGTTATCACGTAAAATTATTGTCCGTACACCGACTTTACAGACAACCATTTTTAAATTTAAAGTATCAATTCAATTGAAGTTAAAATGCCAAGACATTCACAGATTTAGGTGGGAACTAATAGAATTCGACGCAAACTTATAACCAACCTTTGTTGAGTTTTGCAAAATATTTACGCATTTCTCGCACTGACTCGTGATGACAGACGACAATATGGCAATCGGGCGTTATATTACGCTTGATACTGGTTTGATTGAGGTTTGATCGGTTTCAAAAGTGGCAACACTATTGCGTTTTCTAGTCCCTGAGACGAAACTACAGGTAGTTAAATACTACATAATATTAAAGATCTGTGGGACGGAACGGAACGTTTCCAGTCACCATGTCAGTAATGCAGTATTGCATCCGCTATTAGATTTTTATAAAATAAATTACAATGACTACAGGGATTTAGTTAGAGTGTTTCAATTGTAAGTTGGCGAAGGCTCGCGAAGTGGTGATGCAAGTGTAATGCAGTATTATTAGCAGCTAAGGACTGTAAATTGCTAAATGGTAGGTAACTATATTATATATATCATTGAGTAGGTACCTACCTACTTAATTTGTTGAGTTTTAGCGACATTCAGTGAGGCATATATATTCCTGTTTCTATTGTTCCTATTTAATTATTACTTAAATTAATTTTGCTTCCTGTGGTAGGTATTAAACTATGTAATTTTGTTTATGTATGCCGATTAGGCGAACCTCTGTAACGAATTTTATATTATTGCTATTATAAGTGACCATCGCATTGTTGTAAACACTATAATGCTTAGCAATAAACATTAAAAACCATGATAGAGTATGATGTGTTGTGCCCAAAGCTCTCACGCTGTGCAGAAAAAAAAACAAAATCTTATAAACTTGTCGAAGTTATTGATTTTCTATGCGTCTGCCAGACATTCGACGATTGGCGTCGGAAATGTGAACAAAGGAACCAGAGACGTAGTGTGGCAACATTACTCGTTATGCCGCTTGTCATAATTTATTTTATGCTTCTCGTCGTGCTACATAATCGCGAGTCGCGATTAATTGCGCATGTAGAGCAGTGTGTGGGCAGAAAGGGGGCAACATCGCTAGGAGCATAGCTATTACAGGGCAAGGAACATAGTGTGGTGGGCCTATTAAATCTATTCATAGAAAGCATGAATAAGTTATAGAAGTAGAAACAAGTTTTATGTTGATTGTTGCCTCCCATAAATATAAGTCCCAGAGTTTCGTAGCATCATGGGAGTAGGCTAGGGTTTTCAAGGATACAAACATGGGGTAGTGTTGCTGAACTATCAATAGTTTTAGATAGTTTTCATCTGAAAAAGCCTATAAGTACTATCGATTGGCCTATCGGCATATCAATAGCTCAAAACGAGGCAATAGTATTGATGCTCGCCAAGAATAAAGTATTGATACTACGGCTAGTATTGTTGCTCGTAAATAAAAAACTATTGAGAGTATGGATTACTTCAGACTATCGATAGTCAACCAATTTGCAATAGTATATGGTATATTTTAACAGTAGGTAATGTACAGTTGGAGTCAGACCTGCAGATGGGTGCTTCACGAATAACAATATATTGATAGACTTGTTGCTCGTAAATAAAAAAACTATCCATGGAATCGATTATTTTTGACTATCGACAGTCTGCCAATTAGCAATAGTACATACTGTCGGAGTCAGAATTACAGACCCATAGTAAAGTTATAAAATTACTATTATTGGAATATATTTTAATAATATTTATTGAATAAATTCATGAGCATATGAATAAATTCAGGATCTCTATGGCCCACCATAGAGGTCCTAAACTGCTATAGTGGGCCATAGAGGTCCTAAACTGTTATTAGAATTTTTTCAACTGAAGCAAGATTCAAAGTTCTTGCTCGTGTTTAAGTCTAATGTCTTTCAACTCATGAATTAATGCCGGGCCCTGGTGTCGGCTAACGTTCCTTGTGTTCTGGAGACCCCGGGCCTCAGCCGCACGGATGGCAAGCGTCCCGATGGGTTGACCCTCGTTCCGTGGCGTAGGGGCAGATATCTCATATGGGACGCAACTTGCGTCAACACGTTCGCGGTGAGTCATCTGCCTCTCACGGCAAGAGTGGCCGGTGCGGCGGCCGAGGTAGCTGCAGGGAGTAAGCACGACAAATACCTATGCCCCGCTTGCTCAGAATTATATTTTTGTGCCTGTGGCGGTCGAGACGTCTGGAAGTTGAGGGGCCGAGGGTTTGGCATTTGTGAGGGAGATTGGCCGTCGCCTCCGTGACAGGGGTGTGATCCGCGTTCCGGGGCATTCCTGGTGCAAAGGCTGTCGATAGCGGTTCAGCGGGGTAACGCCGCTTGCATATTGTCCAGCTTTGCACTGGGAACGCTGGGGAAGGGTTTGTTCGAATAGGTTTACCTAGTTTTAATTTTTAGAGATTATTTGTTTATATCTCGTATTTAAAAAAAAACTCATGAATTTATTCAATAAATATTAGGTAAGTATTAAAATAAAAACATTCCAATAATAGTGTTTTTTTAACTATTCTGACTCCGACAGTATGTTCTATTGCTAATTGGCAGACTGTCGATAGTAAAAAATTATCGATACCATTGATAGTTTTTTTATTTATAAGCAACAATTCTATCGATCGTTTGTTATTCGTGAAGCACAATACTATCGATAGTATTGTCTCGTTTTGAGCTATTGATACTATCGGGTTTCAATCAACTATCGATAGACTATCTTTAATTTAGCGACATACGACTATCGATCGGCAACACTGACATGGGGTAGTTTCGAAGGGTCTAACATGTGAAATAGTAATTACATGTGCTATTTCCATATTCACCTTTTTGTGGAAATTAAAAAGTAAGCATAATTTGAAAACTATGAGTCCTATCAATATGCTTCAAAGACAGTAATTGTAAAGAATTAAATAAAAAACATTATTTATTGGCAGTTTTGTTGTAGCTTTAACTGTTTAAAAAAAACTAAACGGTGATACAAAACGGATAAAATCACTATACAGCTTCTAAACTGAGGTAGAGAATTGAGATTTTTTTTGGATTGGATTGATATAGCTCGGCCAGTGAATTATGGCCGCCCCGGCGGAAATGGGTGGGGATGGTTTGCGCATGTACATCGCGCACAAAATTATTACAGCCAAATCGTCATACTTTGTTAACATACCGTTTATTATTTTTGTCCAACCAGAAAAACATTCCTTTCAATACTATTACTATTATCCATAATATTTATTCACTATAATTTCTATATAGATTTCTATATTAGAACTGATTGCGAGGTCCGGCGCCGCCCTTTTACATTCATCTATAAAGTTTCTAAACTATTCAAGAAAATCCACGAAAGATCAAAACAAACTTCTATCGTTGTTCAGGACGTCGGACTTTCTTTGCTGTCAATGTCAGGGTCAGTCTAGGGGCGAATAGAAACAACTATTGACTAATCATCGATAATCTGTCACTGTCACTTTAAACAGTCAGATTTCTGTCAAATGTACAGGATTATTGGTAATTATACTAGCAAGCCTTCTGTGCACCTAAACAAACAACTATTATTCTACGACTTTTGGAAAATCTAATGGTTTTTTTTGAAAATTTTGAAGTTAGGTTTACCTGAAAGTCAGCTGTTCCTTACATGAGGTCATTAATCTTAAAATTTATTAACTTTATAAGTTTTATCTTCTGTTCTTAGTCTGAATGACATTTTTTTAAATAGCTGTTTTTCGAATTTACAAAACCTCAAAATTTTCATTTTTTTTCGAGTTTCCAAAACTCGTAGAACAAAAGTTGTTTGATACGGTGCACAGAAGGACCTGTGCCTCAACGGCTTGCTAATATAATTACCAATAACCCTGTATATTTTCTATTATCTTTGACGCGAACTGAAAACCGCGGAGCTAATACTGTCCTGCACATTTACTGAACAAAGGTACGAACATGGATTTCTATGCCTGCACCAATGATTACCAATTTTTCTGTCTGAAGTTGTATTTTCAGTCTGGGTAAAGTTAGATGCGTGGCTGCAATGTTAAACGGTGTGATGGTAAAATTTTATGTCCGCGACAGTACTGTGCAACAGAAAGCGATGATGTGAGCAACTGAAAATTCTGCCCATACCCCTTCCACTTTCCGCCGGCGGCCATCATTCGCTGACTTACCAATAAATTGAGAATTGAATGATGATCATTTGCTCAGTAACAGTTATGATGATCATATTGCTCAGTGACAGGTTTAACCGTTTTGATAAAAAAAACTTTAAGGGGTCTGGACATTAGTATGGGAGCTTGGCATACCTAAAGATTTTTTTTGGGCGGTGGTATTCGAGACCCTTGCAAATCACCACCAGACCTCTTCCGAGACGCTTTGGAGGGCTGGTGTAAAGGCATTATTTGTTCGCCGTAATATCATCTATCGATTGGCATGGGTTTCGAAATGCACCGCGGCATTTTAAGTTACTATGTTTTGTGATACAAAAGACGGGAAAAGGGGAGGCACCAATCACCATACAACTTGTTTCTACTTCTATAGCTTTTTTTAGCTTATTATAAATGTATAAGGCACCTGCATGCGAAGTGCTTTCCGCCAGACAAGACCGTAAATAAAGCGAACGCCCGTGACTAAAATTACTAGTAATTTTAAATAAGGTGCCTGCAGGTTATAAGGATTACCTTAATTAAAAATTTAATATGTCGTAAAAATTGGGAAAATTACTAAATAGGAAAAATTAGATAAATATTTGCTTTATTGTCAATCTGAAAACAATTAATTTGTTTATTTTCATGTTATTTTGTCACTAATATCAATGTTTTTAAAACCCTTTTAGTTGCTCTTATTACCCGCAGGTACCTTATAATATATTATATAAAAAAATGGTTGTCTGTGAAGTCGGTTTACGGACGATAATTTTACGTGATAAAGTCATAAGAAACCGATGTTTTTTTTTTTAAATTGTTATTATAAACATTTTTTTACTTTATATTAGTCTTCTATTCGTTACACCATAACACAATCCCAGATTAGCGATATTATAATTATTAAATACTCGCGTCTGGTCATATTACCATGACGCATGACGTCACACAATATTACCGTGACACTTTTTTGTGAACGCAGGTCTGTGTTCTATCAATTTACTAGACGTTATCACGTCAATAAACACCCTCCTGTATAGCCAGCCTGTTTGGTTAACAAAAATAGTAAACTAGCTGCGCAGTTTCACCCGCGTAAGTCCCGATCCCGTGGGAATATCAAAATAAAAAGTAGCCTATAGCCTTCCTCGATAAATGGACTATCCAACACAAAAATAATTTTTCAATTCGAACCAGTAGTTCCTGAGATTAGCGCGTTCAAATAAACAAACAAACAAACAAACTCTTCAGCTTTATAATATTAGTATAGATTACTATATTTGCTGACCGAACACAATTTTAATCTGACGAAATCTTCAAATTTCAGTTGACCAGCCGAATACAAGCCGTGGAAGTATTGAATGAGACGATTATATAAATTTTATCTGCTTTATTGAAAAAAATTGTCTACAAAATGAGAGTGTGTGTTGTTTGTAAAACGAACCAATCGGAAGATGGAGTTTCTTTCCACAAGTACGTATATCTAGCGATGTTTTATTGATAACTAGCTTTTGTTTTATTAATAATTTTATTGATAACTAGCTTTTGTTTTATTAATAATTTTATTGATAGCTAGCTTTTGCCCGCGACTTCGTCCGCGTAGAAGTCGAAAACTTGAAGTAGATTTGGACCAAGGAATCACGTTGTCCCATACAAACTTTGCCCCCCTTTTTCACCCCCTTAGGAGTAAACATTCGGAAAATCCTTTCTTATCGAATGCCTACGTCATTCAAAGAACACACCCTCCAAGTTTCAGGTATCTACGGTCAGCAGTTTAGGCTGTGCGTTGATCCGTCAGTCAGTCATTCAGGACAAAGCATTTTATATGTATAGATAGATTATGAATAGAATGAATAGGGGGCATATAGGAATAAACGGGCAATTTCAGGCCTAAAATACTTTAAAACCATACAATTTTCGTGTATTTTACTATGATTAACGTAAATATAACTAAGTATTATTACTTGAAATCAAAATAAAAAATCGGCCAAGTGCGAGTCGGCCTCGCGCAGGGGTTGCATCCGTACCATGTTGTATGGGAGCCCCACTTATTTTTATTTTCTGTTTTTGGTATTTGTTAAAAAACAATCTATGAAAATTTCAACTCTAGCTATCACGGTTAAATCTTTTCTTTATGGTCTTCTGCTGACACCATGAGATACAGCCTGGTGACAGACAGACAGACGGATAGACAGACAGTAACGGAAAGCTATCATTTTGATTTTATAACGACATTATCCAGTACCGACGAGGGGCATACGATTCGTTCCGTTGGTTAAGTCCTTTAAAATATTTAGTTCAGAGTAGGTACGATCGGCTGCATAATTGCAGACCCACCGTAGAACTCCAAAACGGCTGTTATACGAATGTTTTCAACACAAGCAAGATTCTAGATACCTGCTCTAGGTGAAGTTTAAAGTCTAGAAGACTTTAAACTTCACCTAGAGCACTTCACTCATCAATTAATCAAACAAAAATTATTAGAATGCAAACATGCTAATAATAGTAATTTTTGAACTCTACCGAGGGCTGCAATTATGCAGCCGATGATACATATCGATAGATATTGATCAATTGATGATTTAGGTGAGTAAAATATGTTTATTTTAATTACAGTTTCCCAAAAGATAAAAAAAAGTTAAAATTGTGGCTAAAGAATATGAAATTAGTCAATTGGACACCGAAGCCAGAACATTTGCTATGTTCTAAACATTTCACAAAATCCTGTTTTATAAAATACGGTACTTGGACAGGTTTGAAGAAATGCAGCATACCCACAATATATTTCGGTGAGTAGATAGTTTTTTTTAATAATTAGATACTTATTACAGAAGCAGATAATAATGATTACTTCAAAATTACCTACTAGTGTCAGCTTCGGGTGACCACAAGGCTGGCACCTGCCTCGGACAGCGGATAAACATCGTCATCCAACGAGCTATCGCAGCGAGCCTCTTGGGCACACTTCGTAGGGGGGTCCCATTTGGACTTGGTAGATTCGTTGATTAATTTAGGATTGTGACTGATCAATCAGAAAGTCTTTGGGAAAGGCCTATGTTCAGCAGCGGACGTCATATAACTGATATGATGATAATTATTATTATTAATTAATTATGAAAATATTGATAAAATTGTTATAAATCTCTTTTAGATAGACATTTCTATGTGGACGCGAATAAACCATACAATTATTTATCTGATGCAGAGAGAATAAAGATAAATGAAGCCCAGACCTTTGTTCAACAATATAATGGTATGTTTTTAATCCCCATATATATATATATAATTCTGGTGTCGCGGTGTTAGTTACCAATCTCAATAAAACCTATATTTTGGCATCAATAGATAGTGTTGCTGATAGATAAATTCTTGGAAACAAACAATGACAAAGGAAATATTTTTTTCTAGGTATGTGATAAATATGATATTCAATGTCTACAAATAGGTATCATTGTAAATATCGATTGTTACTGAAGAAGTAAAGAAGTTTGAACCACTCTTCAACCTTGTCCAAGTCTTGTGCCTCAACACTTACTTAAACTATTTCGTTTATTCTTAACCGACTTCAAAAAAGGAGGAGGTTCACAATTCGTCGCTTATATTTTTCAATAAATATTTTCAGATCGATCTTCAATTCATGGAGATATAACACCAATCATTTCTATATCATATACAAACAACACTGGAGCACAAAGACATCTAGCTAATGCTTTTGGTAAACAAGATCTTTCTAACCAAAATGGTATGTGTATTGTGTAATAATGTAAATTTAAATAATACGTTATAATATATCTACAAGACTAACTCATTATTTCACCCATTTAGTGTAAATTAAGAGTGGTGTTGGCTTAGTGGTAGATACCTCGAACTTCATTCTAAAGATCGTGGGTTCGAATCCCGGCCGGCTGTGCACCAAAAGATTTTTCCTAAGAAAATATTATGTGCACTAATTGACATTGCTCTTACGGTGAAGGAAAACATCGTGATGAAACTCGCGGCTTAGAAGGCTCCAGAAGTATTGACAAGTTCTCCCCTCTGGAAATGGTCGACTAAGCTGAAAGTGTAGTAGGTGCCGGGCAAGCCTATTCCATCCTCACGCAAAAAGGACCCAATTAAAAAGGGCCTAATTGCGAAAAACAGCCCGTTCAAGTACAAGTAGTGTAATCTAATAAATTTTGTTTATAGTTCGTACTAACTATTGTGTATTCTGTTCAGTCATAATTAATAATAAAATGAAAATAAAAAAAATTAAATAAAAAAAATATAAACACAAAAATGAAAACTAAACTAAACCTAATCAAACAAACCCCTCCCCAACGTTCCCGGTACAAAGCTGGAGAATATGCAACATGTATTAGCCCGATTTGTTGATTATAATATTTAATCAATATCTGAAATCAATTTTTTTAGCTATTAATATTTATTAAAATATTGTCGTTCATATTTAAAAGTGTTAACACACGTCCTGTTTTGAGCTGGTCCGACGTCTAATTTCGAACAAGTGCGAGTCGGACCAGCGCATGAAGGGTTCCACGTTGTATTTAAGCCCCACTCTATTATATTTTCTTTTTTTATTCGACATTGCGACAATATAAATACATAATTTGTGTAAATTTTAACTCTAGCTATCACGATTCATGAGATACAACTGGATGACAAACGGACAAACGGACAGACGGACGGATGGACGGATGAACGGAACGGATAGACGGACGGATGGACAGTGAAGTCTTACTAATAGGGTCCCGTTTTTCCCCCTGAGGAACGGTCCCCTAGATCGGGCCGATCAAAATGGGACGTGTGTTATTTACAACCACTATTTAATTGTTCTTTATATATTTTCAGATGCTCCGTACAAATATCTTAAGCCAATGATTCCTGATATTGGTATAAATAGAAATGAAACTAGCATTTCTCTTAAACAAGATGATTGTAACATTGGTATGTATATAATTATACTAGCTATTGCCCGCTACTTCGTCTGCGTACAAGTTGAAAATGGACCAAGGAATCACCTTGTGCCATACAAACTTTGCCCCCTATTCCTAGAAACAAACATGGCAAAGGAAATATTTTTCTTGGTATGTGATAAAAATCATATTCAATGTCTACAAATAGGTATTATTGTAAATAGCGATTGTTACTGAAGAAATAAAGAAGTTTGAACCACTCTTCAACCTTGTCCAGTCTTGTGCCTCAACACTTACTTAAACTATTTCGTTTATTCTTAACCGACTTCAAAAAAGGAGGACGTTCACAATTCATCGCTAATATTTTTTCAATAAATATTTTCAGATCAATCTTCAATTCATGAAGATATAACACCAATCATTTCTATATCATATACAAACAACACTGGAACAAAAATAAATCTATCTAATACATTTGGTAAACAAGATCCTTCTAACCAAAATGGTATGTATATGTAAAAAATAAGTTATAATATACCTACAAGACATAAGGCGCCCGGTATGAGAAAAATCCGAGGGGTAAAACCTACTCACAAGTAACGAAAATCGTGTCACGTTTTTGGTGCGCACCTTTAGTGCGCAACTTTCTAATTTGGCTGTGAGTGTATTGCGTATGGTTAGATACTCGTACTTAAGGAGTAAACTCCAGTCGTGCGTCGGAGCTGACACACACACTTTTTTTTACATTTAATGTAAATTAATAAGCAAATATTTTATTTATAGTCCTTACTAACCAGCATGACTTTAATGTGACGCAAACTATGACATTAAAAAATCTACATTTATGCTAGAAAAAATTGACGAAATGAAGGTTATCTCTTTCTAAAATGTCCACGACAATGGGACTTGCGCAATGTTAGAAAGAGATGACACAATAATTATAATGCATGTCAGAAAGAATATGATATGGGGCCATCAGTGATGGGGAGGTGGAGGTTCGACATAAACCAAATTGATTGTTTAGATTAAAAAAATAGGGATGATTAATTGTATTAGGTAAATGAAATTCAAAAGTCGAAACTATTTTATTTTTACCATTTATTTTTAATTACCACAAATAAAATTTTACTTAACTTTCTTATTCTTAAATAAAACTAATTTATTTTTAATTACATAGAGCACGTCCTTGAATACTTATTCGGCATCCATCATGCTCGCGTCTTTGAGTCCTGATTATTTTATCCCATTTTTCTTTAATTAAACCGTTACTAGGTAATCTATAAAGTAATCAAATATAAACAATATTTATCCCTAGGTGTACCCTATTTTATCAGCGTAGTCCCGCCCTATTCCGCGAGAATATCGTGATGAAAAGTAGCCTATCTATCTTAACCAACATCTACAACCAATAAGTACATATTAATTGCAATCGTTTTAGTAGTTTATGCGTGTAGGAATAATATACATACTTAAATACATACACATTTACATACCTACTCACACATACAAACTTTTGCATTAAAACATAATAATAATTATGAAACAAATAATAACAAACAAATAAATATTGCAGATTTTTTTACTCCATTCTCCCCTAGCAAACAACATAAAAATAAACAGAAAAATAATTTTAAATTAACTACACAGTTACTTACGAATGAAATGATTATGTTTTTGCCTCTTGTGTTTGCAGTTTAATTTGTACATCTCCTGAATAACGCACAAAATCATGTTATCTCGCGAAAAACTGTGAAAATTATTTAAATGACGTCTTGTGGGTGATTGTAAATCAGTCGGAAAACAGACTGGTTCAATTATTACTCCGATTTGTTGATTATATTATTTAATCAATATCTGAATGCAAATATTTTAGTAATTAATATTTATTCAATTCTTTACGTCATTAATTGATCGGGTCCCACGTATAATTTCGAACAAGTGCGAGTCGGACTACCGGACGAAGGGTTTCGTATCCAATATTTTTTCTTTTTTTTTAGTTGTTGTTATAGCGACCATAGATATACATAATCTGTGAAAATTTTAACTCTCTAGCTATCATGAGATACAACTGGATGACAGACGGACAGACAGGCAGACAGACGGACGGATGGACGGACGGACGGAACGGATAGACGGACGGATGGACAGTGAAGTCTTAATATTAGGGTCCCGTTTTTCCCCCTGAGGGACGGTACCCAAGATCGGGCCGATCAAATTAGGACGTGTGTTATTTACAACCACTATTTAACTGTTAATATATTTTCAGATGCTCCGTACAAATATCTTAAGCCGATGATTCCAAATATTGGTATGAATAAAAAAGAAACATATATCCCTGCTAAACAAGATACTCCCAACATAGATGAGACTCCTAACATAGATGAGACTCCTACCATAGATGATACTCCAAACATAGATGAGACTCCTAACATAGATGATACTCCAAACATAGATGAGACTCCTAACATAGATGATACTCCAAACATAGATGAGACTCCTAACATAGATGATACTCCAAACATAGATGAGACTCCTAACATAGATGATACTCCAAACATAGATGAGACTCCTAACATAGATGATACTCCAAACATAGATGATACTCCTAACATTGGTATGTATATAATTATAGTTGAAAATGGATCAAGGAATCGTCTTGTCCCATACAAAGTTGCCCCCTATTTCACCCCCTAAGGGATAGAATTTCAGTAAATCCTTTCTTATCGGATGCACACTCTCATCCATCAGTCAGTCAGGACAAAGCCTATGGTATGGATGGTAACCCACAGTCAGGTTGTTTACTGGTCACAAAACACACCTCACCGGCCAAAACCGAGAGCGCCGGAATCGCCTGCACTTGGACCACACACCAATATATAGTCCGAGTTCACGCCGCGCCGTCGCGATGTATCGTGACATCATAGATCATAGTAAACAGCTCTTGCCGGCAGCGTCAAGCGAAAATTAACGCTCCACTTAGTGAAAATGTTGAACTACCCTCAAACTCTGAGATGACAAAAATATCCGACGAAGGGCCTTTTATACTGGTAGAAACGTAAGAAAAACTCGACACGAAAAATAAATATGCGCGGTCTAGAGCGGCTAGTATTAAAAATGAATCACTGAATGTGTTGCTAAGCGCTATTCTCAATAACAGCTGAACCAATTTCGCTAATTCTTTTTTTAGAATATTCCTTATAGTACGAGGGTGGTTCTTACGGAGAAAAAAAATTAAAAAAATGTCTGAAAAAGCCTAAAAACAATACTTTTCTATACTTCCAATTCCCATACAAACGATTCGTAATAATACTTACAAGTCAATTTACAAGTTTTATTGGAGAGTTTCCGAGAAGGCAAACCAATTGAGTGACGTTAGTATCGCATAAATATTGATGTAAATCGTGTCGCGGTGTTAGTTGCCAAACTCCACCAAAACGGCTGAACCGATTTGTATGATTTTTTTTGTGTAGGTATATTCGTTAGGTCGAACGACATCTATTTTTTTCCTTAATTCTTTTTAGTTTTTTTTTTATATACTCAACTTTTTATACTCAACGTTTGCCAGTTATGTTATATTTTCTGTATCGGTATTAGTTACCTACTTCTAACCACTATTTCGTTGCTCTAAATATTTATAGATTATGCATCTACAAAACGCCGATATATTAAATCGATATTTGCTGTACCCGATACAGAGAAAATGAGAATAATAAAATTGAAAATTAAATAAAATCTGAAAAAAAAAACAAGTGCAGGAGTCTAATTCATTTTTACTTTTCTTTATTATTATTTTATTATTATTCTCACTTTATTTGAAGCCCGTTTAAAAAAAAAGGGTCCTTTCTTGTCGGTCTGTTTTTAATTATTTTTTTTCAGTTATGAACTCAGTGTAGTGTTGCCACTTATTTTGCAGCTGGTCAACCGGGGTGTTAGAACTCATTCAAATTTTTTTCATTACGTTTGAAAATAAATAAATGTAGTTTTAATTACTATTATAACTAACATTAAGTAATACAGGGATATATATTTTTTGAGTCTTTGCTATGAGCTTTTTATCAGTAAAAGCTTCAAAATATACTCGTGCAAAATTCTTAAAATCAATTGAATATAATAAAATACAATCTTAAATACATAAAAAATATTTAATAAGTTTTAATACTAAGGTTGATTAGAACAAGAGAAAATTAATACGTATAAGACCTTAAACATTAACATTGACTGTCAAAGTATCAAACTGATAAAATATCTTCAGAAATAACTTAATAATCTTATGGTTCATCATCATCATATCAGCCCATACACGTCCACTGCTGGACACAGGCGCCACAAACAGTGGTCCTGAGCCGCCTCCATCCACCGACTACTCGCCACCGCTACAATGTCGTCGGTCCACCGGGCAGCTGATCTTCCAACACTCCGTTCCGCGTTGCATCGCGGCCGCCACAGAACCTACCAGAGGATTCTACCAGAGGAAGGGCAGCAGCTTCCATCTGAGTATTTACTACCTAACTGCGATCACCAATCCGCCTGCCAAGCGTGGTTATTATGGCAAAACCATCCTACATGATCTTATGGTTATTTATTAAAATAACATTTTATTTTAGATTACCTTTTAAATTCATTTAGCTAAATATGTTTAAGTACAATCTCACGCAAGCCAGCCTAGGTTACATAATTTAAATACATTATATTTTTTTTATTCACAGATCCAAGTATACTCCATGACCATCCCTACGTCTCTTTTACTCCATTAAAAGACTTACAAAAAGCCCAAAATCCATTAACATTATCTTTAGAACCCCAAAGTCTGAAACAGCAGGAAAATAAAAGGAAAAGGTCAACCACAGAAAAGCCAAACTTAAACAAAAAGAAGCCAAACTTAAACACAGTAAAGCCAATATGCTTAAACGAACAAGAGCCAAAACAAATTTTAAATTCAGAAAATTCTAAATTATGGTTGCTTGCTTATGTATGCGTAAACATAGCAAAGCCAAAAATATGCAACGAAGAAAATACTGAAGAGCCATTGGTAAATGACGAAGAGCCAACCTTATGCAACACAGAAATTATTGAAGAGGAAATTTTATACGACACAGAAAATACGGAAGAGCTATTGGTATGCAACACAGAAAATGAAGAAGAGAACTTATGCAACACAGAAATTATAGAAGAGGAAATATTATGCTACACAGAAAACACAGAAGAGCTATTGGTATGCAACACAGAAAATGAAGAAGATCCAAACTTATGCAACACAGAAAATGAAGAGCCAAACTTATGCAACACAGAAATTATAGAAGAGGAAATCTTATGCTACACAGAAAACACAGAAGAGCTATTGGTATGCAACACAGAATATGAAGAAGAACCAAACTTATGCAACACAGAACATTCAGAAAAGCCAAAATTTAAGAAATTAGAGAAGATAGTAGTTTATTCAAAATAATTGCGTATATGTATTTTAACATAATTTTGGCTTTTCTGTGTTTAAGCTTAATTTTACCCACATGTCATGTTTAATCAGTTAGAATCTAACTGTTAGATGATAAAAATTTGAAGTCCATAACTAACTGATATATGAACGCACAGCTCAAGCCAATGAACGGATTGGTCTGTTTGGCACACAAAGCTATTATGACAGGCATTCGCTATAAAAATATTTTGAAAGATTCATTCCCTACTCGGACGAAATCGCGGGTGTGAGCTAGTTATAAGAATGACCAATACAATGAAATTTGCTATTGCAAACGATCTCTACTATGGAACATAATAAGTGGTGTATCGCTAACTTTTACTATTCCATTTCATTCAGGAAATAACGCTCATATACAGGATTATTGGTAATTATAGAAGAAAGCCGTTGAGGGCCATTTCGGTGCACCTTAAAAACAACTTTTGTTCTTCGACTTTTGAAAATTAGATAATTATTTCATAAAAGCCTTAGGACACTTTGGCATAGTAACTTAAAATGCTGCGGTGCATTTTGAGACCCATGCCAATCGATGGAGGGCATTATGGCTAACAAATAATGATTTCATACTAAACCGCTAAAGCGTCTTGGAAACGGGATATTTAACCAAACATGTTGCTGTTGTCCTATTATTTTCCAAAAATGCGCGGTGCATTTTAAGACCCATGCCAATCGATAGAGGGCATTTTGGCGAACAAATAATTCCAAACCAACAACACCAAACTTCTAAAACGTCTCGGAAACGGGATATTAAACCAAACATGTTGCTGTTGTCCTATTATTTTCCAAAAATGCGCGGTGCATTTTAAGACCCATGCCAATCGATAGAGAGGCATTTTTGCGAACAAATAATTCCAAACCAACAACACCAAACTTCTAAAACGTCTCGGAAACGGGATATTAAACCAAACATGTTGCTGTTGTCCTATTATTTTCCAAAAATGCGCGGTGCATTTTAAGACCCATGCCAATCGATAGAGAGGCATTTTGGCGAACAAATAATTCCAAACCAACAACACCAAACTTCTAAAACGTCTCGGAAACGGGATATTAAACCAAACATGTTGCTGTTGTCCTATTATTTTCCAAAAATGCGCGGTGCATTTTAAAACCCATGCCAATAGATAGAGAGGCATTTTGGCGAACAAATAATTCCAAACCAACAACACCAAACTTCTAAAACGTCTCGGAAACGGGATATTAAACCAAACATGTTGCTGTTGTCCTATTATTTTCCAAAAATGCGCGGTGGATTTTGATACCCATGCCAATCGATAGTGGGCATTATGGCGAACAAATAATGCTTTCGCACTAGACCGCTAAAGCGTCTCGGAAACGGGATATTTAACCAAACGTGGTGTCTTACGATTTTACAAAAATGCGCGTTGCATTTAGAGACTCATACCTATCGATAGAGGGCATAACGGTGAACAAATAATGCCTTCACACCGAACCGCTAAAGCGTCTCGGAAACACTTTATTACTCCATAAAAACAAAACGCAAAATGATTACATATAATAAAGTTAATTCTAACTTAAGTAACTACCTATATGCTAAAAGAAAATTCATGTTTAATACCTTACACTACTACTAACTATTTATTTATTCTTTGTATATCCCGTTTCCGAGACGCTTTAGAGGTTCGATGTGAAGACAATATTTGTTCACAGTAATGCCCTCTATCGATTGGCATGGGACTCGAAATGCACCGCGAAAAAAAAACACTATGCCAAGTTCCCATAGCTCCCAAGTTTGATCGACTCCTTAGTCTGAATCTGATTTTTTTTTTCGAACTAACAACCTCAAAAAATCCCAAAACATATTATAATTTTTAAAATTCGTAGAACAAAAGTTGTTTGTTAAGGTGCACAGAAGTAGTCCTCAACCGCTTTCTTTAATAATGACCAATAGCCCTGTATAAAAATATCTTTATCAAACTGACATTTAATGTATACATCTATCTACACAACAATTATCTATATATTTATATACCTACTTATAATATTATAGGAGAGGGCAAAAGTCTGTTTTTGGAAATAACTATTAAAAAATGAGTCTAAGGAACTTTGAAAAAGTAGTATTAGACTATAATGGTAGGTAGGTATACTTACTTTGTAAAAATTACATAACGAAAAGTATTACAAAATTATCAATATATTTAATTTAATACACATCAATTTAAATAATTACTAAACATAAACCGATTTCGATCAAACATAGCTAAGAATACTGCCGACTGATTTACCTTTCAAACAAAAAAAACTAAATCATAATCGGTTAATCCATTCGGGAGCTACGATGCCACAGACAGACACACACACAGAGAGACATACACACAGAGACACGTCAAACTCATAGCAACCCATCGTTTTTGCGTCGGGGGTTAAAAATACAATCAACTTATTAAACATATTTGCCTGTGAAATTGAAGTAACGAGTATTGTAGACGTATCAGAAAGGTGCATTTATATATATTTTTTATTTCACCTGTAGGTAAGTTGGTTAAGGTTTGCTCGCGTAACACATTACTTCATAAGGTTGGCCCTCGGTGGTAGGCCTTTGTCGACGGCTTCTAACACCACCCCTGGACAAAGTCATGGTGCCTCGTCACGTTCCATCATGTTCTCCGGGCATAACGTTCTCTTTCTATGCGAGCATACTACATCCTCGATCTCATCGTCGCTTCCCATCGTGTGAAATTGGGTCAAATGTAAGCTTATTGTCTTTGGTTGTCTGTAAAGTGTATAATTTTACGTGATAACGTCCTAAGAAACCGACGAAAAATTGATTTATTTTTTCTTTTATATTCGTCTTCTATTCGTCACTCGTCACCATAAGACAAGCCCAGATGTGCGATATTATTATTAAAAAATATAAAACAAACACGTGTTTGTTTTATATTGCTGCATGCTGTGTGACGTCATTGTTGACATGACGTCACACAATGGGAACGTGACAATGACGTCATACAATATTACCATGACACTGAATGCAGGTGTTCCATCAATTTACTAGACGTTATCACGTCAAAAAAAGTATTATAAAGAGGAAAGATTTGATTGAAAACAACATAATTTTTCAAACTTCAAATGTAAGGCAAGCTCAAAATTCCGCCTTTTGTGCGGCGTCTAGTTCGCCCGTGTCACTTGGTCCGTGCCTGTGGTCCGTGCGGTTGCGTGGAGGGAAAGTTAATTGTGTTACGTTTTATTTTGCAAGAATTCTGAAATTCTGAAAATGACGATGATGTAAGTGTAGAAGAAGAATATAGAATAAGTCATTTAAAAGCTGTCGTTTTTAAATTGTTCGTACTGGATTCAAAAGTAGACCGCCAATCCAGTTACTGGACTCGATTGCTCACTGGATCCATTGCATTCCAGGGTGGGTTTACATCTTTCCAATTACAATCCAGCGCTAGATTCGATCGCTGGACTGGAATGTAAAAAAGTACCTTTAAAAATATTTTTAAAGGTACGAGAGTCGAAAGACTTGTTGAATATGAATTTTTGAGTAAAAACACTCCATTTCAATTTTGAATTTTCATAAGTAATAGAATAACGTTGTTCGTCTGGATGTCTAGAACCCCCTCCCCTTTCGTCTAATACCCTGGTACGAAACTAATATTAACCGATTTTGAATTAACTTGGTATGAATAAGTATATTGAATCTTTGTAGTAATATAAAATGTGTTAGCTTTAAGTCTATGTTAGTATTTACAAACACTGTTTTTATCTCCTTATGTAGCGTGGTGGGAGAAAACCGCCTTTAGAACGCACGATTAGGACGCGTGTATTTTTATTAAGTATTTATTAACCAAAAGGAATACTACAGGAACTATTATTTTAAATTGTGGATTTACAAATTTGTGAAATGTATTGTATTACTAGGTATAAGTATATAAGTAAGTATGTGTGATACAAGCCTAATGGGTTAGCTTGAGCTATCGAACACTGTGTGCAATAGTAATGTGTAAATCTTACCGAAATCATAAATTTGGTATCGCGGCCTCAGCGGTATTCCCATACGGTACGTATTCTAAATAATTGTCACTAGTACCTTTAGTACTAGAATACAATGTGTCAATTGTACCATCACTGGTACAAATCAGTGGTTCTATTCACTTATAAGCGTTAATTTGCTTTATAGATTTGAACACAGGTTTCCATGTTTAACGGCTTTAAGCCGTAATCGATAACCCTAACATACTTGCTTCAGTCGGTCGTAGATAAGGTCCAAAACCGACTTAAAGCCGCGCGCAACCCTGTAAACATTTCTAGTAAGCTCACGCTAGTTAGCAGTGTAAGTGCTGTTCATTCAATTTGGACCGCAGTATTAGCCTGCCGCCTGGGCGCATACGTATTTTTCCGCATTCAGGTTCTCGGTACTTCAAATCAGCCAATCAGAACTCAAGGGAATATTTTCAACAAAATGCTGCACGTGTGTGGTAATCGGAACATTTTGTATAGATTTGAAGTATTCGAGAACCGGAATGCGATAACCGCATGCGGAAAACGCAAGTACCTATGCATGCGCCCAGCCTTATAATATAACTAACTGAAGCATGTATGGTAATTCTTTCAACTGCGTGTTGCAAGTTGCACTTCTAGTCGTGATGTTTTTACGTGTGATCTCATAGATTTAAGTACCTATATAACCGACTTCAAAAAAAGGAGGAGGTTCTCAATTCGGTTGTAAGCATTTTTTTAATGGTTGTTCGCGCATATCTGCTTTGTTTATCAACCGATTTTTTATAGATTTCAGTATTATAATCTTAATATTTAATATTAATAATCTGTACACTTAGATTGATATTTGGAAATTGTTCTTTTTTTATTAGTAGTTTGACTGCATAGAAACAAAGAATGTTCTCAGTAGAATAAAGAATAAATGTGCTTAAATAAATAATGTTGTTTTACTTTATTTTAATTATTTTTCGAATAAAATAATAATTCATAATAATTATTTTCCCGGGTCTTCATCGCACATTTTTATTTCTCTTACTACGACGTTTCGACTATGTTACAATAGTCATGGTCGCGAGGAGACTGGAACAGCGGCGAGCGTTGTCTCTCATGCTGATAATTGAGAGTAGTAAACGAGGGTAGGTCGAGGTTTAAAAAATAGTTGATAAAAACGAGATTGCTCTTGCATAATATTAACATTATTTGATCAAATTTTAGTAAGTATCGATCACTAGATCAAAAGCTTATGAGGAAATGGTACCGACGCTCTCTCCATACAAACGTAGTCGACTATTTCCTCCCTGGATAATGACACTAGTACAAATATTTTTGTTACATAAAAGTTATAATTGTCATGACCATGCCCTTAGGTTTTTTATTTTTAAATCTTAATTTCTATGATAATTAGAAAATGAAAAAAACCAGCAGGGAGGAAATAGTCTACTGCGTTTGTATGGAGCGAGCGCCGGCACCCTTTCCTCTTCAACCAATTTATAGACTTACATAATGCCAAATAGTCTCGTTTATCCTGTACCAAACATACTTCCTATCTGAGAACAGGGATTGGCTTTTTGGTTGCACAATTTATCGATCAAAATATGCCAAATAACTTTAGATAAATTCACATAACAGCCATATTTTTTATCATACACAGATAAACAGTGCACAGCATATTTGACCATTGTCAAAATCAATACAACTATTTAAAAGTTTAAAATAATCAAATGATACTTTCGTAATAAATAAAAAGAAAAGATTATGAAAGTATCTTGCCGCTCAAATAGCAACAGTGTACCTACCTATCTAATATGGTAGGTAGATGCTTATAAGTTTTGCAATAATATTTGAAACCCCCTTAGGCTTAGTGGTCAGGCAGCTACGGTAAGATTTATACTAGCTGCGCGTGCGGTTTCACCCGCGTAGGTACCCATCCCGCGGGAACTTAGGGTTAAAAAGTATCCTATGTCCTTCTCCTTCCCCAAAACTACCATTATGTCGATTTTCATCAAAATCGGTAGAGCGCGAAACAAATAAACAAACTTTCAGATTTATAAAACTTATTAGTTAGGACGCCTAGATCGAAGGGACCACACGCGTTCATCTTTCAATATATAATCAACGGGAGTCGAGGCAATCTAATTCAGGAAGGAAGGCAAAAAACTAAACTAAAATACCTACTCTCAGACAACGAAGCCGCCTAGCTGTACTTAAGGCTCTAATGAACACAATCATAGACTATAAACTGATATTTTTAACGTCAACGGAAGGCCAATTCACGTCAATAATAAAAAAACAAATTACATTGTGTGGGGTGCCCAGATAGAGTAATGAAACTAGTCGTCCATTTTGATGGTAGGATTTATTCTCCTAGTAATAACCTGACTCCGTATAGCATATTACAGCTTATATATACTACACAGATATCTAGATAGGAAAGGGTAACAGTAGGTAGCGCATCTGATATACAAACTATCACGTATACACGTGATATTCATAAGATATGATAAAGACACGAATTTCTACGGTCGCTATAGATTATGACGAAGTGCTGACACACATTGCAATATCATTCGATTACAAACTACACTCAAATTAACTGAAAATACACCCAAAATCAGCTTTTGGTATTCTCAAGAATATATTTTGTTATCGTAAATGCAATCGGAATGATATTGTAATGTACATAATTTGTTTTATTTTTTACGAGAATTGGCAAATGACGGTCAGAAGCGTCACTATAAAAACTAGCCCAAAAATAAGGTAGGTAAGGTTCCGGTGGATTAAACAACATAGTGGATCCAGTCGCAACGATGTTGGGGACAAACTCTGCAGGAGGGAAGCGAGCTCTATACATAAAGGATCCTGTCCAATGGTAGCATTTCCCTTTCAGGTAAGGGCATGGTTGAGATCGCGCACTCAAAAACCCTAGGCTGGAATACAATCCCAGCTGTTACTACTGGGATTTTTCCCCCATTCATTCCCTATGGGCGTTCTCACCTAGCAACGCACCCTAACGTGAGACTGACTATGGCACAAGCAGTTTTTATGGTTCTATACCCAAAGAGTAAAAACCCTTTGTTCGTCCGTCTGTCTGTCACCAGTCTGGTATCTCATGAACCGTGATAATATCTAGTTGAAATTAAACGCTCTGTAAATATTGGGTACGATTTTGATTAATTGGGCGTACTATGCTACTTTGTCCCGATATTCCTACGTGATCGGGATTCACGCGGGTGAAACCGCGGGGCGTAGTACCTACCTACTGTAATCGTGAAACTACTCATCAACATCCTAAGCGGATGAAACCGCTCTGTCATTTAGCTATTTGACTATACCTAAACAATCATAGAACTAGATCAGGCAATAGGGGCAACTATAGTCCTTGACGAAGAACAATGTGACATTTATGTTCATAGGTATTATAATATAAGTAATTTACTTATAGTTAGTATAAGGAGCCTCTCTATAATGATTTAGTGACTGGGGTTGGTACTGTCTTTAGACCACATGCATTTCGACATCAGCTTTGGACCATCCGCTGCTTAGACGAGATGCTACTTTAGACTACCTCCCACTTATTCCAAAACGAGATTTAAGAATTGTCCAAAATGTAGATTTAAACCTTAGATTTAGACAGATTTACTTGTGAACTATAGTCTAAACACTATCCCTATATATTATACATTGATACGGAGCTATAGTTTAAACACTATCCCTATAGATTATACATTGATAGGGAGCTATAGTCTAAACACTATCCCTATAGATTATACATTGATAGGGAGCTATAGTCTAAACACTATCCCTATAGATTATATATTGATAGAAAGCTATAGTCTAAACACTATCCCTATAGATTATATATTGATAGGGAGCTATAGTCTAAACACTATCCCTATATATTATACATTGATAGGGAGCTATAGTCTAAACACTATCCCTATAGATTATATATTGATAGAAAGCTATAGTGTAAACACTATCCCTATAGATTATATATTGATAGAAAGCTATAGTGTAAACACTATCCCTATATATTATACATTGATAGGGAGCTATAGTCTAAAAACTATCCCTATAGATTATATATTGATAGAAAGCTATAGTCTAAACACTATCCCTATAGATTATACATTGATAGGGAGCTATAGTCTAAACACTATCCCTATAGATTATATATTGATAGGGAGCTATAGTCTAAACACTATCCCTATATATTATACATTGATAGGGAGCTATAGTCTAAACACTATCCCTATATATTATACATTGATAGGGAGCTATAGTCTAAACACTATCCCTATAGATTATATATTGATAGAAAGCTATAGTCTAAACACTATCCCTATATATTATACATTGAAAGGGAGCTATAGTCTAAACACTATCCCTATAGATTATACATTGATAGGGAGCTATAGTCTAAACACTATCCTTATAGATTATATATTGATAGAAAGCTATAGTCTAAACACTATCCCTATATATTATACATTGATAGGGAGCTATAGTCTAAACACTATCCTTATAGATTATATATTGATAGAAAGCTATAGTCTAAACACTATCCCTATAGATTATACATTGATAGGGAGCTATAGTCTAAAGTCTAAACAATATCCCTATAGATTATATAGGGAGCTATACTTTTAACACTATCCCAATAGATTATATAGGGATAGTGTTAAGACTATAGTTCATGAGTAAATCTGTCTAAATCTAAGGTTTAAATCCATATCCCAGACTATTCCTTAACCTCGTTTTAGATTAAGGGGGGAGTTGGCGACGATTGGATACTGGACTAACTCGTTTAAATTATATTTAAATATAATTCCGATTACAAAAATAAAATTCTCAAGAATACTAAAAGCTGACTTTGAGGGGATTTTGAGCTACTTTGAGGTTGTTTTTTGTAATCGGAATGATATTACAATGCATTTTGAACAATGTTATTTACAAGAATTGGCCTTCAGCTTGGCATCAGTTTAAAATACTCAGTTCTGGATTGGTTCTGCCTCTCTAACTACTTTCTACCACAACTCCTTTACCGCTCGCGGTGTACAACTGTGGAATGCTCTGCCTGCTTTTGTTCGGCAATCCAAATCTTTGGTTGTTTTTAAAGCCAATGTGTACAAGCATTACCTTGCTCTCGCTGAAGCTTGTAAATCAAACATATAGCTGTACTATTATTTATTTGTACGTATAGTTAAGTGTATATTTACATATATATATATTTATGTATGTATGTATAGGTGCGTATTTATTTTTACTGATTTTATTATTATTTAGAATATTTTAATTTCTATGTATATTAATATTTATTTTATTTTCCTCCTTATATTCCTATTACGTTATGTACAACCCACCCATCCCCTTCTTTAACTCTTGTCCATCCAAAGGTTGCCTGGAAGAGATCGCTTTTAGCGATAAGGCCGTCCATTGTGCCATATTGTTAGGTTTTATTTTGTTTTTGAAACAGGAGTTTATGTTAGAATTAAGGTTTAATGTGGTACAATAAAGAGTTTATCTATCTA
Organism: Idaea straminata; assembly: GCA_951213275.1. Classification (NCBI taxonomy): domain Eukaryota; kingdom Metazoa; phylum Arthropoda; class Insecta; order Lepidoptera; family Geometridae; genus Idaea; species Idaea straminata. The sequence continues at coordinate 15,741,935 of OX577845.1, read as the reverse complement.
TCTATCTAGTATATCGTTAGATATGATCTTAGAACAGTGTTGGCTTAGTGTTAGATACCTCCACTTTCATTCTGAAGGTCGTGGATTTAAATCCGATGAAGAAAAATTATGTGCGCTAATTGACATTGCTCTCACTAAGCCGCGTGTTTTATCACGATGTGAAGAAAAACATCGTGATGAAACACGCGGCTTAGTTGGCTCTAGAAGTATTGACAAGTTCTCTCCTCTGGACATGGTCGACTAAGCTGAAAGGGTAGTAGGTCCTGGGAAAGCCTACTCCATCTTCACGCGAAAAAAACGCAATTCAATAGGTAATTGTGGAAAACAACCCGTACAAATGTAAGTAGGTAGATTATGATGTTGAGGGTTTGACCCACGCAACTTGTCAAGATCCAGAGATGTGCCCAAAAACCATAATTTTAGACTTTTGATATTTGACTACTTGCGTGGTTCAAACTTTAAAGGAGGTAAGTATGTCCAGGTTCATATTTACCAACACCTTTCGATTTCCGGTCTGTTTTCTAACTGATGACTGTTTTTTTATCTTACCCCGGACTTTGACCAGAAGAAATTCGAAATTGATAACCAAGCGACTTGGGTTGGGGCACTATATACCAACATTGCCATTAATTACCAATACCCAGCTCTATACTTAGTATAATATTTTGTAAAAGTTTTGCTCAATAAATTATTCTTATTTTACTAAAATCGCGTCACCCACCTTGCGATACTGCCCGCCAACTATTGTACGCTGACTTCGATATTTCGTCATTTTGGAAGCACGAATGGGAAGTCAACCCGCCTGACAACCTGGGAACTGTGAATAACCCTACGAAAAATCCAGCTGGATTCTCACTGCCCAGAAAAGTATGATGCCGGCTAAATAGGCTGAGAACCGGGTGTACCCGCAGCCGTGCTTTTATGTACAAATGTGGATGGAGGTCGTCGCCGGCGTGCGATTGCGGAGCTGCCTCGCAAGATGTCACGCACATTATCAAAGATTGCCCCTTGACGAAATATGATGGTGACCTAGCAGACTTGTTCACCCTTAAAAATGACGTAGGTAATCCAATAGATACAGAAATTAAACATAGAATTATAAAATTGATCGACTGTTAATGCCATACGATTAAATAATAAATTCTCATTTTTTTATTTATATTTCATGCCAAGCAGACGATACCGTCACCAATCACTAAATAGGTAGCTCCTTAACTATTAGTTTAGTATCAAGCTTATGACGCGCTTCGTTGATCATGCATTCTTATCAATAGTCGTTCAATCGAGCGCAAGACGACAACACGTATCGGGAGCGTAGTTTACGACTCTTTTATTTACCTACATATTGTTCCTGTATTTTTCCACGATGAAGTACAACTCGCTAGGAACCACTGGAATGAAGGTGTCCCCCATTGCAGTTGGAGGGGCGGCTTTTTCAAATATTTATGGGTGAGTAATATGTTTTCAGTTTTATTTTGCAGATCGGTCGGTGTGTATGTAGGTAGGTAGGTTATTTAAATCATTGACGGACCGGCTTGTGTTTTGTGACGCTCGCACTGTGCTGTTTGCGTTTTTATAAGTTGTCATTTTTTTACAAATGTTAGGTAGGTAGCGTTTGACCACCATCCATGGACGTAATAATTATATACATATATTATGTCTGCGGTTTAAGATGTACGAGCAGCACTCGCGACTTGAAAACATAAGTACTTACTCTTTGTTATATTTTTGATAGTGACATTTATAAGTATAAATATACCTATTTATTTATTATCTTTACCTAACAGTCGTTTTTAACTTATTTATGTCTGTAGGTAATTAAAAACTAGGTAGGTATAGCTACTTACATGGAGTAAGTGAGAATTTTATTGACTTACTAGCTGCGCCCCGTGGTTTCACTCGCATAAGTCCCGATCCCGTGGGAATAACAAAATAAAAAGCCTTCCTCGATAAATGGACTATACAACACAAAAATATATTTTTCAATTCAAACAAACTCTTCAGGTTTATAATATTAGTATAGATTATTTCTATAAGTTTGAATGGTCACTAAAACTAAAACAAAATAACAATATTAAAAACCTACCTAAACTAAATAAGTTTCCCTAGGTAGGGTGCCCAAAACTCTGGCTGCATTGCCTCTTTGTTTGGCAATGCCGATCCATTGGCCAACGTAGAAAAGTAGAGTAAGTTATTTGTCTTTTTATGTATAAAAATGCACTTACCTACTATTTTATTTAATTTCTCTTACTAAATAAAACACTTTAATAGGAATACATCAAACAAACATCAAATCAAAATACACAAAATGAAAAACTAAAAATAATAATAATAAGTTAGTTCCTAGTTCCTGTTGCCCCCTTGCTGTAATTTACTCGGCTAATTAGGGTGGCCCAGTCTGAGAGTTGGCGAGTCTCCGCCTGCCATTTTTACGTGTTTATTGAACATTGTTACGGCAGGTGCCAAAGTATCCATAGTTCCCCAGTATCTAGTCCACTACCATCCCATCACAATAGCTCTAGTAGTTTTGTCCTGTAGATTATCAATAGTTTTCACCCAAACCGGAGGTTCTCCTTGGTTGCACTTTATAGTGTAGACAGGGATAATCGCCGGTTTAGAATCCACCCCATTGCTTGCTATTATACTTGTTATTGTAAAGGGCCTCTACGTGTTGGCTTCGTACAGGACGTATAACAGACAATAATAATAATAAACACAAAATAATTAAAAAGACACCAAAAAAAAAACCCACCCAGAAATTAGGTAAAAATTAAACATTAAGTACATTATTACTTACTAAATTGAATAAATTCCAGACTTTACAACGAAGATAAGAGCATTCAACTGATTCGAGAGACACTGAAATGTGGAGTGAATTTTTTAGAAACGGGACCTTGGTATGGTCAAGGCACATCTGAGAGGACTATGGGAAAGGTAGGTTTATATTTAAATAAGTAGTTTTGAAGTCAGGTGGGAACAGATGAATATACATATAGATATACATATATAAGGGTCAAAAAGATAACCCTCCCGTTTGGCTTCGCCGTAGTCGGGTAACTAGCGGCTTTGCGCGGGTCATAATATACCTACCTATGTCCATTTCGGTGAAAACTGCTTAAAAATATGTTCAATAGTTTTTGACTTCGACCATGTTTTTGAGGGGCCAGACTGACCATCACACCACCCTGTCACACTAGTATGGTGGTTAGGAATTCTATTTCTTAACTGTCCCACCGACAAAAGAAGATCGAGAAAATACGATAATATCAAGTAGGTATGTTTAATATTTTAATTAAAACATAGTTAAACTGGGGCCAGACTGACCATCACACCACCCTGTCACACTAAGACAGATGTTTTATAATAAGTATAGATAGATAGATATTGTGTTTGTACTTAATTACTATTATAGCCTTTACAGTTATAAATATTTATTAGAGATTTAAATATTAGGTACTCGTTGAATCTTGCAGGCGTTAGCAGCAATTCCAAGGGAGTCGTACTTCATAAGCAGCAAAGTCGGAAGATACGAAGTAGAAACTGAAAGAATGTTTGATTTCTCTAAAGAGAAAACCGAGGCAGGCGTCGACAGGACATTGCAACGTTTGGGCTTGGATTATGTGGATTTAATTCAGGTAAGATAAAACCATGAGTACAGAGTACCTACCTATTGTAGTATACCTAATGTATTACTTAATCAAGAAAGTACCTACCGATAAAGATCAATAATCCACAAAATGTTGGTTATTTATTTTTTATTTTATCACATTCAAACTAATGCTCTTTCAGAAACGATACACTTATCTACGCCAACAAGTAATCCAAATACATTTGTTAAACGCTTTTTTCCGAAATTTAGTTCAATTCTGACCGCGAATTCTTCTTTAGGTCTTCTACCGAATGAAAACGGGTGCCACGAAGTGGTAATTTAAGTTTAGGAAAAAAAAGTCGGCTAGAAAGAAATAGCAAATTCTTCCATTTTTTTCAGCTGTGCGTTGATAAATATGTATATCAGTCAGGAGTTTGATTTTTAGATTAGATTCTTCCTATTGAGCTGAGCTACACATCCCAACTACGCGTACATGCGAATTATTCCAACGAAATAAAGTTTTGACTTTGGCTTTATGGCAGCTGTGCGTGTGGATTGTAGTTATAGGGCGAGAAAGGCGCGGATGGAGGACCTTTTGTCTTCAGTCTGACTACAGCAACACTAATTGATCAGTTAATATCACGTGCGTGGTACATCTCAATGTTGTTTATCAAAGATTAACAACATTCAATTTAAACTTGTTAATAGTTAGGTACCTATGTTGCGTAAGAAGCAAAATGACCGTCATATCTAATTAAAGGTTTTTTTTAACTATTATTATAAAGGGTATTTTGTAATTAATGGATAAACGGTTACCTACGAGTAGAGGACACTGTGCCGGTTCAGAAAAATACAAATTATGTTTAGTGAACGTCTCTCGGTTTACATTTTCAAAAATTTAAAGATAAAGATAAAAGATTAAGATATTTATTTGCATAGGATTAAAAGTTTCACATACTTTGTTAACTTTTGCAAAGTATGTGAAACTTTTAATCCAACTTAGTTAATAAAAATTAAACTCCCGTATTCCAAGATAAATGTGCTATCAAATGCAAACTGTTATTGACACAAGCAATTTTTTTACTAAGATTTAACTCAAACTTCTGTTTTTTATTTACTTTTTACCTTTTGCGGTGTTAAAAAAACGTATGGTCACCCTAGTGCCAAATTTTAAAATAAGTTGCATATTTCATTAATATGTGTTATTGCCAGCATTTAATACAAAATTATTTTCTATTTAAATGAGCCAGAGTAAGATTTATATGAAGTACAAGTAGATAGTATCTCCGCTACCGTCGCTGATCTATTTTAAAATAACATTAGGTATAAATTTTAAATACTAAACAATTAAAAATTATAACAATAGATACCTACAGCATACTCACACACAAACAACTCAATTAATAGGTTTTTTTTTTAACTTTTTCATATTTTCACGTTTATTATTCGACTTATACCGTACATACCTGTGGGTAATAAAGTTTTTTTAATACCTTGATATTAGTGACGAAATAATATAAACAAATGAATAGTTTTTCATAATTGAGGGAATTAAAATAGTACATTGCGATACAAGTGTGGTAAATTGATCATTGCATAGAGGCGGATTGTGACGCGCGAGCGGAATGCGAGCATGTTAAAACGTCGAGATGCTATAAACAATACACAAACAATAAGCCACACGCGTATCGTACGACGCATGTTATTAGCAGTAAGATATGTATTTAACTTATCGGGATAACTATAGCACTCGTTGTATCATAGGTAATGTAAAACGCACGCGTGCATAATACGCTATACGTTATAATACGTTGGATTATGAGCCTAAAAGCGGTTTAATAAGATCCACTTTATGAGCAACTGTAATAAAAAGTCTATTTATAATTTCTAGGTACATGATTGCACGTTCGCCCCTGACATCTCAGTGGTCCTTAAAGAGACACTTCCTGCTCTAGAAAGGGCTATCAAAGACGGTAAAGCAAGACATATAGGCATTGCTGATTACGACTTAGACCTCTTGAAGGAGGTGATTGAAGAGTCAGAGGTCAAGGTTTCCACGATATTGTCATACTCCAAGTCTACTCTGTTTGATAATCGGCTGCAGAATTATACTAAATATTTCAAGGTGAGGAAAGGAACTTTTATTATAATAACGCTTTGCGGTTTAACCCGCGTAACTCCCGATCTCGTGGGAATATCGAGATAAAAAATAGCAAATATTTCTGATGAATCAATCTATCCTCATACTAAGTTTCATAAAATTCGGCCCAGTAGTTCATACAATTTTTTTATTTTGTATCTGGGGTTTTTTAAATTTAATTTTTTAAAATCCTTTTTGTAGGAAGGGACTTTTTAATTAGCTATTTAACCCCCGATGCAAAAACGACGGGGTGTTATAAGTTTGACGTGTACATATGTGTGTGTCTGTCTGTGACATCGTAACTACCGAACGGATGAACTGATTTTAATTTAGTTTTTTTTGTTTGATAGATAAATTAGTCGGGAGAGTTCTTAGCTACGTTTAATCGAAATCGGTTCAGCCGTCTGAAAGTTATGAGGGATAAAAGTCAGAATTAAAAATCGAATGTAAGTAGATAAGTAGAAATAATATTTTTGTGTTGGATAGTCCATTTATCGAGGAAGGCTGTAGGCTCCTTTTCATTTTGATATTCCCACGGGATCGGGATTTACACGGGTGAAACCGCGGAGCGCAGCTAGTAAATTATAAGCTAACTAACTAAATCATGTTATCTATTTCAGGGGAAGGGTGTCGGAGTTATAAACGCAGCGGCCACCGGAATGGGACTGTTGTCAAACAATGGACCACAACCGTGGCACCCTGCCAGCGACGACATCAAAGCACTTTGTAAACGAGCCTCCGAATATTGCAAGGTACGGTCGGCTGCATAATTGCAGACCCACCATAGAGCTCCAAAACGACCGTTATAAGAATGTTTTCAACGCAAGCAAGATTTTAGGCACCTGCTTTAGTTGAAGTTTAAAGTCGTCTAACTCGTGAATTTATCAAACAAAAATATTAGAATGAAAACATGCCAATAATAGTAATTTTTGAACTCTACCGTGGGCTGCAATTATGCAGTCGACTGTACCTACGTCATCGTCATCATCATTGAAGCCAACATTCCATGGGCCTACTGCTAACACAACAGCTGTCAAACTTAAAACGGCTATATTTCAGAAACTTGATCCTATATTGTTGGCCTCTCTATAGAAGTGATAGATCTTATCCAGATCCAAGTACGAACAACAACAATTTCTACGAGTATGTCTTCATTTCAGGTGACAGGTGTCAATCTTAAAATTATTAAAAAACCTTAAATTCAAAAGGGTTCATAGTAGGACTACGGATAGTTTGATTTACTCATGGTCCGATCGATGGAACTGAGGACTGAGGAGTTTGATTTTCCCGTGGTTCGATTGATAGAACTGCGGATAGTTTGATTTGCCCATGGTTCGATTGATAGAACTGCGTATAGTTTGATTTGACCAAGGTTCGATTAATAGAACTGCGGATGGTTTGATTTGGGCGTGGTGCGATTGATAGAACTGCGGGTAGTTTGATTTGCCCATGGTTCGATTGATAGAACTGCGTATAGTTTGATTTGACCAAGGTTCGATTAATAGAACTGCGGATGGTTTGATTTGGCCGTGGTTCGATTGATAGAACTGCGGATGGTTTGATTTGGGCGTGGTGCGATTGATAGAACTGCGGATGGTTTGACTTGGCCGTGGTTCGATTGATAGAACTGCGGATGGTTTGATTTGGCCGTGGTGCGATTGATAGAACTGCGGATGGTTTGATTTGGCCGCGGTGCGATTGACAGAACTGCGGATGGTTTGATTTGGCCGTGGTTCGATTGATAGAACTGCGGATGGTTTGATTTGGCCGTGGTTCGATTGATAGAACTGCGGATATTTTGATTTGGCCGTGGTTCGATTGATAGAACTGCGGATGGTTTGATTTGGCCGTGGTTCGATTGATAGAACTGCGGATATTTTGATTTGGCCGTGGTTCGATTGATAGAACTGCGGATGGTTTGACTTGGCCGCGGTGCGATTGACAGAACTGCGGATGGTTTGATTTGGCCGTGGTTCGATTGATAGAACTGCGGATGGTTTGATTTGGCCGTGGTTCGATTGATAGAACTGCGGATATTTTGATTTGGCCGTGGTTCGATTGATAGAACTGCGGATGGTTTGATTTGGCCGTGGTTCGATTGATAGAACTGCGTATGGTTTGATTTGGCCGTGGTTCGATTGATAGAACTGCGTATGGTTTGATTTGGCCGTGGTTCGATTGATAGAACTGCGTATGGTTTGATTTGGCCGTGGTTCGATTGATAGAACTGCGTATGGTTTGATTTGGCCGTGGTTCGATTGATAGAACTCTGTGATCGGACCACGGCCAATAGACGCCGAAATAGGTCTATTATCTATTCTTTTTAACCGAAAAATGGAGGAGGTTTTCAATTCCGTTGTATGTACGAGGGCGGCACTGAAATTTCGGGAATCAAGGAAGTGACACAACATTACTATTTCAAAATGTATTTATTGCTTTTCGAAGTATTCTCCGCGAAATTTGACACATTTTTCCATACGATGGAACCAATCATTAAAGCAACCATTCCATTCGGAAGTTGGGGTCTCCAAAATTGCCGTTTTGTAGGCGTCCACAGCTTCTTCAGGTGATGAAAATCTCTGACCACGCAATTTATTCTTTATTTTAGGGAAAGTATAGAAATCATTAGGGCTTAGGTCGGGGCTGTACGGCGGATGGTCTAATAATTCTATGTTTTCTTGCTCTAAAAACTCTTTTGTTCTGTTCGCGGTGTGAGAACTCGCATTGTCGTGATGGAGGATGATGCGGCGGCTGCAGTTCTCTTTACGGAGTTCAGAAACGACCTGTGGCAAACAAATGCTAGCATACCATTCTGCATTAACCGTTCTTTGTCCCTCAAGAGGAATAGTCACAACATGGCCGGTTTTGGAGACAAACGTGGCCACCATTTTTTTTGTAACACTCCGTGAACGAACAATTTTTGTTGGCTTTAACTCATTTTCGAACACCCAAACTCGTGACTGGTTTTTTGTTTCGGGTTCGTACGCGTATATCCAGGATTCGTCACCTGATACGATGTTGTATACAGCATTTGAGGATCCTGCGTGGAATCTTTCGAGAGTTCTGACGCACCAAGTAACGCGAGCCACTTTTTGCTCTTCACAGAGCGAATGCGGTATCCATCGGGAAAACAACTTTTTTACACCTAATTGTTCATGCAAGATTATTTGTATTTGACTCATGCCAATGTCTAAAGTTGCCTGAATTTCGCGGTATGTTACATGTCGATCTTCCTCAATCAGCTTACGCACAGCATCAACGTTTTCTTGGGTGAGTGCAGTTTTTGGACGACCTTGACGGGGATCATCACTGAGCTTGACACGTCCACGTTGAAATTCAGCAAACCAGCGATAAATTGTGGTTTTGGATGGGGCTTCATCACCAAATGCAGAAATCATCCGGTCAACACACTGTTTTTGTGATAAACCACTTCGAAAGTAATAATAAATCATCGCTCTTGAATTTTCTCGAGTCAATTCCATTTTCTCAACGACTAAACAAGTTTGACAAAACCTTGTGACAAGACCGAGAATCTTTTTTTAAATAAATAAATGGTATTCGATTTTTAAAACCAAGGAGTTTTCAATTAAAAAGATTTAAATATGACAGGAACAGTGGAAATATTCCATTCCCGATACTTTTAGTGCAGCCTATGTATTTCTCCAAACTTCTTCTTCTTCGTATCGATAGCACAAAACAAAGGGAGAATTGACGAAGTAGGGTCAGATCCGCCCACTCCAGTGTACTGCCAGGTCTATGGCGTTGTTATTAGCTGACATCAGGTCAGCCAATGTATAGCTATTAGGGCTGGAGGGGCAGTTCAAGAGGTGGAGCATAGTTTGCTGGGGAGCCCCGCAGTCGCACTGAACCCGGCATGGATCGATCATGCCCCATCTTCCCAGGTTCACCCTGCAGCGACCAACCTGAGACCTTAGTCTGTTAAGTGTCTTCAATACTGTTCCATTCTCCAAACTAAATAATGATGTTGGTTAACAGGCACAGAACGTGGAACTTGCCCGTTTGGCAACATGGTACACATTAAACCAGCCAGATATAGACACGCATATCTGCGGCTTCTACAACATGGACCAATTCAAAGACACCATTGATGTGCTAGAGCGTGGCCTTTCTGAACACGAACAGAAACTCCTGGCTGAAGTTCAAAATAGGTAAGAACAATAAAACCAAAATATCGAGTTTTGACGGGAACGAGTTAACAACATGTCGTGCTGCAGTTTTATTTTCATGAAACTTAGTTGTAAACTGAGTTGAATTTTATAATTCTGGTGGAATGTTATTCAATTTAGTTCTGTAAAAGTGCACAAGTGTAGTGAAAGTAAAAATCAGTGTCAAACATGAAGTTTTCTCGTTGCCTCCAAATCTCCGATTAAGGTTATGGTAAACTTGCCACCGCTTTACTATAGCCCCTGACTTGACGGACTATGACGACTTTGACTGTTTTGAAACACTTTAGGCCCGATTTATGAAAAATCGGGTCATAATTTGATGCAAAATATAACTTGACACTAGCTAAATGCACAAACCGTGCGAAGTCATAATTAATAGAAAAAAAAAACCAAAATTTCGATCCAAGAAATTCTAGGTCTAATCGAACTACGTTGCTACAACCTTGCACATGGAGATCAAAAGGAGCCAGTGTTACTCCAAAAGATTTTATATTTAGGTATCTAGTTGCCCCGGTCATGGTCCCGGCAAACGTTGTTTTGCCATTTACAAAAAATCAAAATAAAGGAAAAAAATAGATGTTGTTCGATTCTCAGACCTAACGAATATCCACAAAAAATTTCATACAAATCGGTTCAGCCGTTTAGTTTTATATATCGCGACACGAGAGTTTATAAAGGGATAAATCTTCACACCAAGTTTCATCAAGTCGATCCAGTAATTAGTTTCGGATTCTATTCCTTACAAACATTTAAAAAAAAAATGGACTGTTAAATACAATTTTATTTTTTTCCAGATTTTTCGACAAAGTAACATTGCATTGGGATAATGTTGAACTACCAGCTTATAAGGCTGAATTGAATAAAATATTGAATAAATAATTCTTTTTAAGTAACCTACCTACATATTATTACCCGACTACCGCGATGCCAAAAGGGAGGGTTATGGTTTGACCAGTATGTAGAAATAGAAATAGAAACATTTAGACATTTATGTAGGCTATATTTACTTCGCTAGTTGGCTTCAATATGTTTTGTACTTAATGCTACACTAATATATATTTGTCTTTATCTTTTATACAATAAACACTTATTTTTGTACCTATAATAAAACAGTTTCGTAGTTTTATTCTTATTGCCATTGACTTAAGCAAGACAATAATATCAGTATTGGTCAGTGGCTTTCCGAACCCATGGCACAACTGCTATGCTTAACTGGTTGTGCCGTGGGTACTCTTCAACACGATTGAGATACCAACGACTAAACCCGGACCCACCCACGGCGCAATCTTGGTATCAAGACCCACCCCAAAACTTAAATTAAAATTACTTTTTAGGCAAAAGAACTTTTACTTCTACTATTCTTTATCTCAAAAACCTATTAAACCATAATATTTTCTTGTTTCCTCATGAAAGTTACTTGAAAAGTACAAGCGATCTACGAAGCGAGGTTTTCTTACTATTTTACAAGTAAATTTAGAAAAATCTTATGACTTCCGGTGAAAAATTAACTCGACTAAGGTCTAATCCTACAATAAAAAAATTAAAATGCATTATGGTAAGGTACTTTTTAATTGTAAATAACAAAAAAATACTTGCTGAAGAAAGCAAGAGCCTATATAAAAGACTAAATCCAAAGATCCGCAGATGGTGATTTAATCACTATTTACTTCAAACTTCTGTTTTGACTTATTACTTCAGTTTATTATATACGAACAGCTAAACTAATTTAGCTCTCGGTGTGGTCTCAGCTTCATATTTATCAAAGTAGATGTGGTATTAAAATAAAATAAAATTTAATACTTGAAACCTTTATATTGCATAATAATTATTATTATTAAGTAGGTGTATTATGAGAAACAGTACATTCTTCAGAAGACATTCTGGAGTTCCAGGCCAGGTATAAATAATTCTATACCTACGAGAGGGTATACACTTAAATAATAAAGAAAAAAACGCTGTTTCCTTATGGTCATACTAGTTTGTTATACCAGTACCGTCAAACAGCTTGAACGATTTAAATATTTGTACAAGGTTAATACAAAATGTCAAAAAGAAAGCCACGGCTTGTTCCTACTTGTTCCCACTGGATACATTCGGGACTTACGCGAGTGAAGTTACAATAACAATGTAAAATATAGAAAATAATAAACCAAGCAACAGGCTTTGTTTTTTTAACGTTTATTTTGCATTAGTTTCCACTTAATAACAATGACCATGAGGAAACAGTGGAAAAAAGGAAAATTACACAGGTCTGTACTTCGCGAAGATGATTAAAATGTTCGAAAAAAGAGCAGAAGTACAAAAAATTAATAGATTTATTATTTTAAGCGCGTAAGCCAGCGCTTGACATTTTTGGAAATATTTTTAAGGAAAAATGCATCTCCAATGTTTTTCTATTTTATAAAGATATTAACAGATGTCGCTAACGAACCTTAATTTGTAAATAAAGTGAAATACATAATATCCTAATTTCACCTGCGAAGCAGCCAAAGGAGATGTCCCAAGTTCGAGTCCCGCGCTACAAAATTTTAGAGATGCATTTTTCCTTGAGAATATTACCAGAACAAGATCAGGGAAAACCACCGGGAAACCAGTCAAAATTATCGTTTTTTTTTAAGCAAGAACTACATTAGGTAGACACAACTTTGAAACGCGTAAAATGTGTGGTGTGGAGACATTTCGATATAAGATAAATAAGTAAAATTGTCATAAAAAATGTATGAAATTCGACTCGTTTAGTTCTTGCTTATATGTCTCGATTTAAACTTAGTGATTCCTTTTCGCTAATCTATTTGTGGAGTGCAAAGAGTGTAGCCTAGTATTAAAGTACCTAGTACGCCTCCAAATCGTTCACACGAGCTATAAACAAAAGAACACATGCTAGTTCATTGACAAAGGGCCACTAAATTATTGGCAACCTCCATTTTGATTTTTAAGGTTCTGTACCCAAAGAGTAAAAACGGGATCCTATTACTAAGACATTACTGGCCGTCCGTCTTAGCGGCAACAGAAATACATCATCTGTGAAAATTTAAACTGTGTAGCTCTCACGGTGACAGACAGACAGACTGACAGACAGTGGAGTCTTAGTGAAAGGGTCCCGTTTTTACCCTTAGGGTACGAAACTCTAAAAAACAAGATGCCGCCGTCCATACAATTGTTTTACATGTTGACAATTAATATAATCGAAAATTCCACAACGAAATAGCACTATAGCAGTCGTGAAACGCGCAACATCTATCCCCTCTACTACATGACTACATGATGATCTGATCACGACCGCTCTGTCAAGAGTGTAACGAAAAAGAAGCAGAAAAGCAATTGAAGATAATAATAACCTCTTGTGACCTGTCTGAGGGTCAATTCTCGTAAATGTAAATTATTGCATTTAGATTACAAGTTTTTTTCTTGAGAATACCAAACGCGGACTTTGAGAGCTACTTTGAGGGTAGTTTTTATAATCGAAATGACAAATTATAGTAGGTAGGCATCAACAGTTTGTCCATCCCGAACATACAATAATGAGTTACATAAGTAACTTAATTTTTACTAAATACAAAACAATATATTGAGCATATCAAGCGTGTGTATCTAGTAAAATAAATAATAAAACTAATGAATTTACTAAAATTTGTATAATATAACGGGAAACTTAACAATCCTATTAATAATTGGAAACCTATGTGAAGTAAACATCCGAATCATAATATTCTTTAATACTATAGAAAGCTTTAGAGATCAACCATTTTATTAACTTAGTACGAAAAATATTTCCATTTAGTATTTTTATTTCTATAGGTAAAATATATAAGTCTATTTTTTGATAAAGCTGTTGGTTCTTCCAATAAATAAATAAAGTTATATAAGATATAGATAGAGGTTAAGGTAAGAATATACTCTTTTTTAAAAACATTCCAAACATTTACGAGAATCGGCCTTCTCGAGGCATAATGATATTGACCGGGTTTGCCATAGTACATTTTAACAACGTATTTTAGACCTAATATAAAATACAATTAATTCTTAAAATTAAGTTTTATTATAACAATAGTATAAAGTTTTGTAAATAAAAAATACCTATAATATAAAAAAATATCAGACTGAGTTAGGGTCGTCCCGTCATACGTACGACGCGTCAGTCATCCCAAAAAAACTTTTACGGTCGTAATAAATTAAAAATCTAAAATATACATTTAATTAAATAAAAGCTTTTAAAAACACTCAAAATAAATTAAGATGATTAGGTTTATTGCTATTTGTTGAATGTTGTTCATTGTTGCCCATCTCGTTTACACCATCGGCAACATAGAACAACATTTAGCAACAACTTTTAAGTTTTTATTATGCTGCTGAGGTAATAAAATTAAGTATGAAATATTCTCCAAATATTATCGGTTGTTACCTCCAATAAAATAATTATTTTTAAACTAACATGGTTATTTTAAACTACTTAAATTCAAAACGGGTTATTTACCATGTTTATGAACTAGCGAAACTGGTTCTTGTTGCATCGAAAACTACTTGAAATATCGAGCTACTGAAAATAAAAAACCGGCCAAGTGCGTGTCGGACTTGCGCACGAAGGCTTCTGTCCATACCATGTTAGATGGGAGCCCTATTTTTTTATAGTATTTGTTGTACAACAGAAATACATAATCTGTGAAAATTTCAACTGTCTAGACGGACAGTGAAGTCTTAGTAATAGGGTCCTGTTGTTGGGTACGGAACCGTAGAAACATGGTAAATATCCCATTTTAAATAAATTAGTTTTTTTTTTAATTTACAACAACAAATAATATCTTAGTATCGGATATTGCCTGGAAACGTTTCTCAACAAAAAACGTTGAAGTAACGCCTCGATATTTTTACTAACTTTCTATATACTTGCACAGTATTCTATTACAACGATTTTTTGTATAAAATATGTCTATATAGTTAGGCCACATTATAATCAGTTTATTTTTGGGGCATTAGCGTTCATTATTAGAGTGCGTTTCATAATTAGTTCCTACGCCTTAATGTTGGCAGCAATGCAAATATGTATTGCGTTAGGACGTTTAATGTGCTAAATTCAATACAAAAACACAGGGTAGCCAACATGACGGTAGAGGAACTATTTGAAGAAACGCACTTTATAAATATGATTCATTTCTTCAGTGCTCGAATTGTAGTTTCCTTTAAATCTTTAGATATTTTTTATCACAGTTGCTCATAAAGTGGATCTTATTCAACGGCTTTTAGGCTCATAATCCATCATATTATGCACGCGTGCGTTTTATATTTGTTAACTAGTGCTGTAAAGTTATCCCGAAAAGGTAGGTACCAAAGAGTTTATAACTAGCAAAAATGGTTGTCTCTAAAGTCGGTTTACGAACGAAAATTTTACGTGATAATCACTTAGAAAACGATTAAAAATTGAGTTGTTTATTTTTTGTTTTTTCTTTTATTAAATATATTGTTTTTCCGTACCATTGTATTTTGTTCTTAACCCCCGACGCAAAAACAAATAGAAAAATCCCTAAAAAATAATGTATGTCACACGAGGATGTATAGGTTGAAAGTCTTTAGCCTGGCCTTTCCGGAGCATAATTAACAAAAAAATATTGCCTTAAAAAAATGTAAACATAGAGTTAACACAAATATTTTGTTAATTATTATTTTGTTTTCTTTTCAAGTCTTTTCTTTTATTCGCAACTGTGATAAAAAACGTCGTACGATATACGTGTGGGATTGATATTTGCATCTTGGCTTCATTAACACGCTCGCTGCCGCTCGCGCGTCATAAACCGCCTCTATGCAAAGATCAATTTACCACACTTATATCGTAATGTACTATTACACTTCTCATTTAAATACGTAACGGTGCTACGATTTTTGTCTAAATTGTACAATTTTTTTTTTTAAATTGCAGTCATGTGATTTCTTAAAGCCAGGCTACGGATATAATATTATTACATTTTTATTTTGTACTTAATATACACACATGTACGATTCTGAGTGAAAAGAAACTTAAGGTGAAAGGGTACCGGCGCTCTCTCCATACAAACGTAGTCGAATGTATCCTCACTGTATGATGACACTAGCACAAATATTTTTGTGCCATAAAACCTATAACTGCCATGACTATGCCTCTATGTTTAGTTACTTTTTCATTTTCAAATTTTTATAGAAATTATATAGTGGTTATAAAATAAAATAATAAATATTAAAGGATATTCCACACATCGCAATCTAGCCCCAAGCTAAGTAACTAGACTTGTGTTATGGGTGCTAGACAACTCATATACTACTTATATACTTTTCTTTTGTAAATATATACTTATAATACATAGAAACAACCAGACCACAGACAAATATCTAAGTATAAATACTTGTCTGAGGCGGGAATCGAACCCGCAACCCTGTGTTTGGCAGTCCGGCATGGTGACCATTGTGCCAACTGGGTCGTGGGTTATAAGTTTTATACAACAAAAATATTTGCTCTAGTGTCATTATCCAGGGAGATAACGGTCGACTACGTTTGTATGGTGAGAGCCCCCGGTACCCTTTCCTCTTAAGATGATTATGTTTCAGATTTATGTTTGCTAACGTTTGATAGGAATTTGTTTAGATTGATCATAATAAAGTGAAAGGAGCTGGTAAAACGTTTTGAACGCCGCCGTATAATTGTTAAGGTGTGTGTGTGAGAGAGAGAGATAACGATAACATGAGTGAATGAGAAAGAGAATTAGTAAGGCGCGAGTGAAAAGCAAGATAGCAAAAAGATGTAAGGAGGAAACTGTAAAGTAGATTAAGAATTAGATAAATGAAGGGAAGACTACATTCAATAAATAAAATAAATATGTTAGGACATTCCACACATCGCCATCTAGCCCTAAGCTAACTAGACTTGTGTTATGGGTACTAGACAACGGATACACTACTTATATACTTTTCTTTTATAAATATATACTTATAATACATAGAAACATCCAGACCACAGACAAATATCTAAGCATAAATACTTGTCTGTGGCGGGAATCGAACCCGCAACCCTGTGTTTGGCAGTCCGGCATGGTGACCATTGGGCCAACTGGGTCGTCAATGAACGGCGATTTCACTAAATGGAACGGTAAATTCACGAACTGAAACAATGTTTCGGTGCAATACGAGCACTGCATTTCTTCTTAAACCGATTGTGCGTGTATAGTCAGATATCACAACATCTAAATATGTACTTACGAATAGGTAAAAATACCTAAAATAAATACAATTACAATGATTATTTGAGTATTACTTATTATAATATACTATATTAATTATGTAAGTATATATTATGCAAATTACTATTTGGTATCGTTTTAATAAAAAAACCTATCGTTGTTGTTTCAGTTTCAAAGCAAGAGACTCATATCAATATAGTGTTACAAAATCACCTTCTGATAATAAAGCTAAGTTAAAGTTAGCTTCGGAAGCCTAGGCACATGCTTCCGTAAGGTGATATCGAAGGAACGTTTGGACATTATTCTAAGTTTTTTTTTAATTTCTCGAAAAAGTGGCTCAGTCACATATCGATATGCAACATTATTTTGTAATCCGCGCGTCTATAGCATAATTTTTCAACTTTTTAAAATAATACTATTTACTTTTAGTAAATAGTTGATTTGAAATTATCAATATAATGGAAGTGGCGTTCCTGAATCAAACGAAAATTAATAAAATAAATAAATATTGTAGGACATAGCACACAGTGTAACGGTATTTAACTACGAGATCGAATCAGAATTTAGGAGATTCGTAGGCGAACCAAAGATACCGACATAGCCCAAAGAAGTGGCAATGGGCGGGGCATGTGGCTCGTAGAACTGATAGCCGTTGGGGCAGAAAAGTCTTAGATTGGAGACCACGTATCGGAAAGCGCATCGGCTTCCGACTAGATGGACGGACGACTTAATTAAGGTCGCGGGAAGTCGTTGGACGCAGAGAGCATGCGACCGATCGCTCTGGAAGTCTTTGAGGGAGGCCTATGTTCAGCAGTGGACGTCCTGTGGCTGATATGATGATGATTACACATAGCGCCATCTAGCCCCAAGCAAAGCAACTAGGCTTGTGTTATTGTGTCCAGGCAACGGATAGAATATTTATATAGTTGTTTTTTGTAAATACATATAGGTAGAAACACCCAGACAGAAACAAATATCGAAATGATTATGAAGATACTTTTCAGTACCTACTGTTTAAATTGTAAATTTTACGTTAAACATGGTATAAAAGTTAAATAATTTATATGAAAAAATTATATATTAGATGCGCAGATTACAAATAATGGGTATTATTCGAAAAAGCTTGGTTTTCGAATTTAGTGCCATCCAGTACAATTAACAATATTGCTAAAGAATTAAAGTGTTTATCTAATATACAATTTTTTTCAGCCAAGAGGTTTTAATACGAAAGGGAGTTGTTCTAGACGTCTAGGCGAACAACTTTTATTCTACGACTTTTGAAAATTCGAACATTTCGTTCAAAGTTATTGTATTTAACAGCAGATTTTCAAGTAAAAACTCCTTCAGAATTATCGAAAAAAAGTTCGTATTTCCAAAAGTCGTAGAACAAAAGTTATTCGCCTAGTCGTCTAGAACAACCCCCTTTCGTATTTAAACTTCTTCGTTGAAACACATCGTATAGGCAAGTATATTATATAACACTAATGAGCATATCGATTTAGAACCTCGTAAAACACAGAGAAGCAAATCACCGTGTAATATAATCGATAACGATTAATAAATCGATTAAGAACTCTTACGATTAATTAAAATCATTACTAAGGCTGTTTAATTAAACATTCTTAAGTATTAATGAATGGCGAAGCACCTGTAAACTACGAATGATTTATAATTTATTTTCTTATAAACTAATAAAACTACAAGGCTTAAATTACTGAAGCGGTTTGCAAAAGTGCCCTTATATGGCGTATACGAATAATGAACTATTATTGCTGTTTTAGCATTTGTTCCTATTAGCCCATATTTACATAAGACCAGATTCCTAAAAGGACTGATTTCTAAATAGACAAAAAACACATTCATGCACACTTTTACTAGCTGTGCGAATTTATATAGGTACTTGGCTCTACTTCATTATTAAGGGTTGTAGTTTTTTTCTAATTTATTAATGTCAACATATTGAATGCTTTACAGGATTCTGCTGTTTTAATTTTGCTTAAGTATCTTAGTGGGTTTTAATTTTAATAACGTAAGAAGATTATACTATTTTTTAACATTCGAAGTTCTATTTTGTTGACATTTTCGTATTTTATATTCTCGTTTTCCCGTATATTTAGTAATATGTCGTTTTAGGAATCTGATCTAACGAGAATCTGACCTTATAGGAACAAATAGGTTTTAGTGCCTGTGGACTTTTCTAACTCTAGTAATATGCTTTCATATAGGCTATAAGTAGGCTAAAAAAACACACGTATGTAGCCGTGATTCGGTATTTTAACCTGATTATGACACTTAAAACGATTGCTTTTTGATATTTCTTCCAGACTCTTTAACACCGTTGTCCAATTTTCAGACGAATTTTTGTGTCAAACAAGTTGGAAGTAATTAACGGCCACCATATCGGCCATATTTATCTTAAAACAAAAAATCACAGACAAGGCATTAATTCCCTAGTAAGCCTTATCACAGACCTCAATAAAACCTAAAGGTCAAAAGGAGAGTATAGTTTATGATCCCTGACGATCTTAGGATACGACGACTCTTTATCAGAACTGACTTTTGCTAATCCCGTTGTCACCAATTCTTTTAACAAATTAGCGAATCCTTGAATTTCTGTGTTATTATTGAGTTTATCAGTGTTTATGTGTATGTTGGCTTTCTTTACTTTTACTGATTTTGTGTGCCATACTAGTATCTTAGAGCAGTTGTTTGCTAAAGGCTCGATGTCCTCCAGTTTAAGGTCTAGGCTGCATAGGAACATGTCTTCTTCGTAGCCCTCTGCGTAAGGCATGGTCGTTGTGGGTTTTATGAAGTCGATGTTCACTGCGAAGCCGGCCATGTCGACTGCGAACGTACGCGCCGCCGGCCACGAATCGAAGAAACCGGCCACCTTAAATATAAATACGATTTTTAAATAACTAGCTGTCCCGGCAAACGTTGTTTTGCCATATGAAAAAAATAGATTCGCTTCTCAGACCTAACGAATATACACAAAAATGCCATACAAATCGGTTCAGCCATTTCCGAGGAGTTTGATAACTAAAACCGCGACACGAAAATTTAATATAATATAGAGATGATCGTTGATTCAAATCTGGCCGTGTACCGATGAATTTTGCTTACGAAAAATTTATGTGCACTTTTTACATTGATTTTACTGTGACGGAAACATCGCGATAAAACCCGCGGCGTAATTATCTCTATCTCGACAAGTTCTTTCCTCTGAACACGATTGACTAAACTGGGTGGTTCTAATACAAGTCCCAGGCACTACAGTGGCTGGATAGCATGGATTAAAGTTGCTGTCGCTCAAGTAAAGATCAAAGAGAAAAAAATATACAAAAAATATATTTACAGTGTGTTTCAGCGAAGGGGTTCTAATACAAAAGGGGGTTGTTCTAGACGTCGAGGCAAATAACTTTCGTTCTACGAGTTTTGGAAATTCGAATATTTCGTTCGAAGTTTTTGTATGAAACAGCTGATTTTCAACTAAATATTAAGAAAAAAAGTTCGTATTTCCAAAAGTCGTAGAACAAAAGTTGTTCGCCAAGACGTTCACTCTAGATTTGAAGACTCCAAGCTGTGACTGTACTTAGCGGGAACACTTTCTGTGAAATCTATACATATAATATTCTTTGTCCTGTATGACTGACTGACTGACTGACGCATCAACGCACAGCCTAAACCGCTGATCGTAGAAACCTAAAACTTGGAGGGTGTATTCTTTGTGTGACGTAGGCATCCGATAAGAAAGGATTTTCCGAAACTCCACCCCTAAGGGGGTGAAAAAGGGGGGCATAGTGTGTATCGGACAACGTGATTCCTTTGTCCAATCTACTTCAAATTTTCGACAACTACGCGGACGAAGTCGCGGGCAAAAGCTAGTGAATCTATATAATTAGGGCTATCAATGGTGACAAAACTGGAATTTGTTCGTATTATGTTTAGAGTTATATGCTGTTGAAAACAATCATATAGCTAGTGGGTAAAGGTTGTAGTTTTAGGGGCAAAGCTACGGAAAGGTGGATGCATGACGCTTTGTACGGAATTTGAAAGGTTTTCACTTGTGGATACAAATGGCAAATGATTGCCTTTTTCTGCCCTTCGTTGTCTTGTGGGAAACAAGGAAGGAATGATGTAATACCCTCTGATACTAGTGGATCGATATGAAATTTGGTACAGAGAATATGATGCAGGTACGGTATAGTTTCAAACTTACCTTCCCGTATTTAACGACAGGCGCGGACACACCATATCCTGGCAACAGGCCGACGGGAAACATCGAAACTTTCTTCGTCTGCCTTATCTCTTCAAACAATTGAAGGTCAAATGTGTTGTCGTCGTCTCCGAAGTACAGAACACCTTAAATAAATATATATTGTCAGGCAGGTGCCTTTATCATATCAAAGTCAACTTCTGGGCCTTTCCTGAAAGAATTCCACAGCGAATAGCTTCATATATATACGTACTAGCTGCGCCCCGCAGTTTCACACGCGTAAGTCCCGATCCCGAGAGAACATCGGGACAAAAAGTAGCCTATGTGTTAATCTAGGTATTCAGCTATCTACTACATAACTATTTTCTTGGCAATCGGTTCAGTAGTTTTCGCGTGATGTAAATTTCAACATTCAGTCGTAAACGAAGGAGTAAAAAACATACAAACTGCCACATTTATAATATTATTAGGATATTGTATGCCATTATTTATTATTGGACATTTTTAGTACTAGACAGTTTAATAATTAGACATTTTTATAATGGGACTGTATAACTTTTGGACATTGGCTTTAGACATTCTTCTTTTTTGACATTAGTCATTGGGTCGAAATGCTTTACTGGTAATTTAAATTAAGACAAACTGCTTCTTTAGTCTCTGTCGCATTTCATCTCTCGCTTAGGGCGAAAAGCTATCTAGACAACCATCCCATTTAAGTATAATGCCTGTATAAGCCTACTAGCTGCGCCCCGCGGTTTCATCCACGTAAGTTCCGATCCCGTGGGAATATCAGGATAAAAAGGGTAGCGTATGTGTCAATCCAGGTCTCCAGCTATCTAGATACCAAGTTTCATCGCAATCGGTCCAGTAGTTTTTGCGTGAAGGAGTAATAAACATACACACAAACTTTGACATTTATAATATTAGTAGGATTTAGTAGGATAGGATTCATATCGTATTTAAGGTAACGCGATCACAAGGGGAATGATCATACTAAATTGGTAAGGCTCCTGTAACCAGCCACATTTGTTTTCAACAACATGTTTTCCTTACCATTTTTGGCGTGATTTCTGATCCAGGATAGGGCTGCTCGACGATTGGCCACTCCGCGAGGGAAGTGGCTTGTACTGTATCGGAAAGGTTTGGGGCTCGATATGTGTGTGAATGGAAGCCCTGTACGTCTGTAATAAAATATAAAACATTTTTACACAATTTTATTTTACAATCTCTACACATTTATTTGTATTATATATTTCAAATCAAAGTCCCCGGCCACATCTGTCTGTCGGCTTGAAGGCAAAATTGATTATATTAAATTGCAATATCATTCTCATTGCATTTCGATAACAAAAAATATTCTTGAGAATACTAAATTTTGAGGATATTTTGAGCAAATTTGAGGGTATTTTTTGGTAATCGAAACGCGTAATGATATTGCAATATAATTTGAACAATGTTATTTGAGGGAATTGGCCTTTTGCACGCGATAAATTCTAAAACTCATAAAACGAATTTTCATACTGTTATCTTTTAAGGATGGAGTGATTCAAGGTTGGTTTGGCTTGAGGCTAGATGGCGAAGTGTGTAATGTCCTGCAATATTTATTTTATAATCAGCCTACTCACTCACTAACACAGTTTCGTATTCATAATAATAGTAAAATACGTAAACACACAAATATAAAATAAAAACATGGTTTACATGAACTGGCAATAAACATGAAATAAAATAAGGTAGGTCCTAAAATTGTATTACATCAATGGGTGTTGTTTATTGTTCACTTTACAATGTAAGCGATTTTTACCCAGCTACAGCTAACTGCAATTAGTTTTTCAAGGTTTTTTTAGGGTTCTGAACCCAAAGGCCAAAAACGGCACTCTATTACTAAGACCCCACTATCCGTTCGTCTGTCTGTCACCAGGCTGCATCTCATGAACAGTTTAAATTTCACAATGACGTATTTCTGCTGCCGCTATAACAACTGAAAACAGAAACTTTCGTGTGTGAGTCCGACTTGGCCGGTTTTTTATTAGCTGCATGGTTTCACTTACAGAACTATAAGTTCTGTGGTTTCACCCAATTTCGGTGTCGGGAATAATCAGGATTGGTTGGCCTCTATCATTCTCCAACCATTTATTTTTAACTCGTTAGAACATAACAGTCATTCAGGCAGACGGACAGAGAGACAGTGTTACTTTTTCATTTGTCTTTTCGTAAAGGATAGTAGGGTTTTACGCCCGTATTCACAAACAGTACTTAAGTTGCTCTTGGATAAGTGCACGCACTGCGCTAAAGGCGGCCTTATGATTGGTCAATTTTTTTCTGCTCTCTTCACTCTAGTATATTATTGGCGGGTCTATGCGTTCGCGCGCAATATACGATCTCATAGGGTCGATTGTGAATACGGATGTTAGTCCAACTACAGGCAGGAGTAGTTCCTTCCTTCCAGTTAGATCTGAGGTCATCTACCTATGGGTATGAGTTTATTCGTCTTTCTACCTGAGAATTGAATTCACGCTGAATTTTAATTAGGTAGGTACATAAGTATTGTAGTTAATGAATTACATAAGTAGGTATTAATGTTTCTATATCCTACTAATATTATAAATGTGAAAGTTTGAATGTGTGTGTGTTTGTTTGTGTGTTTGTAACTCCTTCACGCAAGAACTACTGGATCGATTGCGATGAAATTGGTATAGCCGATTCGAATCAGTAGTTCCTGGGATTAGCGCGTACAAACAAACAAACTCTTCAGCTTTATAATATTAGTATAGATTTATCGTCTATGATTGAAACACATGTAAATTCCAAATACACATTAGTCAGATAGGTATTTTAGTATAGAATATGGCTATTGTTCTAAATAACATAGACCATGGTATTATCTATTCTGTTCATACAAATTACACCTAGCAGTTTGTATAGGTAGATTCTTATCTCTATGTGTAAATAAACAATCCGACTGAAGCTACCTACTTATTTATAAATATTGTGTTATAGCTGTGCACCGCGGTTTCACCCGCGTAAGACCCGATCCCTTGGGAATATCGGGATAAAAAGTAGCCTATGTGTTAATCCGGGCCTCCAGCTATCTGCATATCGAATTTCATTGCAATCGGTTCAGTAGTTTTAGCGTGTGTGTGTGTATGTTTGTTACTCCTTCATGAGTAACAAACATACACACACACACAAAGTTTCACATTTATAATATTAGTAGAATATTGATAACATAATGAACAGGAAAAAAAGCGAATTATTTCAGTGCACGTGAAGTCCAAAGTAACGGCCCGTCGAATTCAATTTTTATTTTTCACTAGCTGTGCCCCGCGGTTTCACCCGCGTAAGTCCCGATCCCGTGGGAATATCGGGATAAAAAGTAGCCTATGTGTTAATCCAGATCTCCAGCTATCTAGTTTCATCGCAATCGGTTCAGTAGTTTTTGCGTGAAGGAGTAACAAACATACACACACACACACACAAAGTTTCACATTTATAATATTAGTAGAATATTGATAACATAATGAACAGGAAAAAAAGCGAATTATTTCAGTGCACTTATTTCTGTTAATTAGGTTTATGTGAAGTTCAAAGTAAAGGCCCGTCAAATTCAATTATTCTTTTTCATAAAAATAATCAAAAACCAAAATTTTAATTTTATTTCTTAATTGAAAGTGGTTTATGAATTAATCGTCAATTATTGTTATTGGATCAAACACGTTATGATACAACATATACAACATTATGATTTCAGGGCCTAATAAAGAATTCAAAAAAGCTAAAAAATATATTTTTCAAATATGCTTTTTCCAATTAAATGGTATATTTTGATTTGGCAGACATTCGGTATGAAAAAACTCATAGGATAAATATAAATCCTTATACCTATTACATTATTAAATATCAAAATAAACAGGAAATAACTAAATTAATTAATTAGAACTGAAATTATAGGGGTAGTTATCTTTACTAATATTAAAAAGCTAAAGATTTTGTTTGTAACGCACTAATCTCATTTTGAAAAAAAATAATACTAGAATGGTTTTATTTTGAGTTTTATAAATCTAAGACCCTGATTTGTTTAGGGGTAAAAAAGGTCCACTATTGAACTTGTTTCACTAAAAAAGGCAGAATCGCAGACCTTATAGTTTGGCTGTAATTGCGAAGTTCAGGATGAAATCTAATTTTGACTAAAATTTCAATAAAACCCAAATAACTTTTGAACCACTAAATATTGCAGAACATACAGGGGGGTTAAATCGATAGGTACTGCGGTCCCCCACCCCCCAGCAACCGATGATCCACCCCCTTGTTACACCGTGTATAAACACGACTCATTTTACTTAAGTATTTTAAAAATTAACCTATTATTATAAAATAAATGATCGCACAGAGCAAATAACAATGCTAATTGTCTTTCAATAAACAAGTTCTATTGGTGTAACGTCATTGTCTTTATAGTATAAAGGCATTTAAAATATCTATATAAGAGTTTCCCTCAGAAATTAAAATACTTAATTTATGTTATGGATATTTGTTCCTTGGCTTTTATATGATACCTATTCAAATTAATAGTTTTGCATATCATCAAATTTCATTTCTCAACATACAAGAGACTGAAAGTGTTATTTACATATTCACGAAAATATGTTGATTTTATGAAACTTTCTAATTTAATCGATTTTTGTGGATGGTAACTTTCCCAACATCTTTTTAAAACGAAAATTTGTCGTAATTTCGAAGCTTATCCAAATATTAGTCAAAAATAATATGTTTAACAATTTTAATTATATGCGACTGACATTTGGTGATTGGCGTCATCCAGGGTCTTTAGGGAGTGGGGCTTATCTAAATACTAGGTCAATAAATATTCTGGTAAGCAAGCTCCACCATGATTACTAAAGAAATATCCTAGTAAGCTAACCTCTACCAGAATTATTAAAGAAATATTTAAAAAAAAATATTTTCTTAAAAATGTAACACATCGAGACTTGAACTCACGACCTTAAAATCTATTAAGTATCTTGACCAGTGCATCAATATTAAAGCTGAAAGTCGCGAGTTCAAAGTCTCGAGGTAAAAACAACTTAAAGTTAAATGTTACCTCAAAATATTAGCAACAGGGTTTGAGCAGATCGCCTGGTCATCAGCAACGATCCAGTGTATTCTGGAGACGTGCATGAGAGTGTGGCCGAGACGCGTCAGTTGAGGCACTTGTTCTGGTCGAGGATATGTCGGAGTGACGAAGTAAATCATTAACTGATCATCATTGTTAACTACATTGGTTCTACTGTCGATGTGGTTCACAGAACATATCACGTTTTTAACTGCTATAGGGAAGATCGCGTTGGTCTCCTGAAGATTTGACCTGTAACTGATAAATGAAAATTGTATTCGTTATGAAAGTATATAGTTTTTTTAGTAAATATATTCTGATCATAATTGGCTTTTTTATCGCGTATAATTGCTAAGGATATACCTGTTTGTCCATCCAAAGGTTGCCTAGAAGAGATCGCTTTTAGCGATAAGGCCGCCCATTGTGCCATATTGTAAGGTATTAAATATGAATTTTCTTTAAACATATAGGTAGTTACTTAAGTTAGAATTTATTTTGTTTTTGTTATATGTAATCATTTTGCGTTTTGTTTTTATGGTGCAATAAAGTGTTTATCTATCTATCTATGTGTTTAAAATAAAGAAATTGCGTCCGTCAGTTTCAACCACGTAAATCCGTGAAATTTTAAGGATAAAAAAATAAAGATTACAGTGCAAATTGGGGCTAATAGGCAAAAAGGCGGCATAGACGATTTTTGCCTTGGATAGGCTTAGATTTCATGAGGAATTTTCGCTTTTAAATTATACCAAAATGTAGGAAAATAATGTACACACAACACACTTAACAATTTTCCAATAATTAAAGTGTATGTAGGGCTACATATAAGTTACTCCAAAGGATTCAAAGTGTTCTCACACAAAGCTTCAAAACCTAATTCACTAGTTTCAGACGTTTGTTATACAATGAACAAACTAACATATAAAGATAGGTGCTAAAAACATAACCATTTCTTTGCAGTCGGGTAAAAATATATTTATCTCTTTATCTTCTCTTCTTCATTAGTTTAATAAAATTGCATTGTCACGCGATTTACACATGTATGAAAAATTTCAGCCTAATCGGATGCCAACAAATGGTCGAAAAATAGTTTGCAAATATTGATGGACAACTTACATACATACGAACTGTGCAAGTTAAATAAAAGCTTGAAAAAAATGAATCATAGAATGTGTTATCTCGAAAACAGCTGAACTGATTTCACTAATTATTTTTTGTTTTGTTTGTTATTGTCAGGAAAAGGTGCTTATGGAAGCAGAAAATTATTACGCGGGTGAAACTGCGGGGCATAGCTAGTTAAATATAATATTAATTGTCCAGTATAGAAGATGTATCGACACATTCAGGTAGGTACCTCAATTTATGTCATAACCTTGAATAGATGTGGATATGACATCATTTCGATGGTTCAGTAATGGTTAGGTATGAGCATTAGGTATTGTAAAACCATTTTCAGAATAAATTCAAGTTTATCAATGTGCTGTCTAGATTTCTAACATGTCTGTACCTATGTATTCTAAAGATGAAGACAAAGCAAATTTATTTAAGTATACTAATAAAATTAAACCATATTTTATTTTATTCATTATATCTATACTTATATTATAAAGCTGAAGAGTTTGTTAGTTTGTTTGTTTGAACGCGCTAATCTCAGGAACAACTGGTTCGAATTGAAAAATTATTTTTGTGTTGGATAGTCCATTTATCGAGGAAGGCTATAGGCTACTTTTTATCCTGATATTCCCACGGGATCGGGAGTTACGCGGGTGAAACTGCGGAGCGCTGCTAGTGTATTATATTTCCTTTGTTTATTATGTGATGTATATTTGATGTTATTTGAACATCCTGTGTTGTCTGCTTGTTTTAGATGATCCAGCTGCAGAAATCACTGATAAAACTTCTTGTAACTGGTCATTCGGTAATTCCTGAATTCACAGGATATTACTGGAATTGCAACGCCATATGGGCAGGATCGCCATTAATCAAGAATTGAATTAATGATAAATTAAATATTGCAGGACAATCCACACAGCGCCTTCTAGCCACAAAGAGGAAGCCATAGAATGAATTTAAATTTTAGCCTTAACTCTTTGGGGGTGACATGGTCTGTACCAATAAAAGCCACATTCATCAATAAAGACTAAACAACAAAAATACATAATCTGTGAAAATTTCAACGATTTAGCTATAACGGTTCATGAGATACAGCCAGACGGACAGATGGACAGCGAAGCCTTAGTTAAAATTTGTTTTGGTACTTTAACACATTCTTCATAAAGTGACAAAATTCATATTAACTAATTAAGGGTTATTAAACTTTTTTTTAAAATTAATGTTATCTTTATTAATTTTTATTTTCTCTGTGTAAAATACTTAATTTGATTGTATAAGTGCAACACTAGCACATCAGTTGAAGACTAATGATTAGCTTGGAATGTTATATTGGCATTTTTTAACCCCCCTCCCCCTCGATGATTCATGGTGAGGTTTAAGACTACCCCTATATCACGTATATTTCTTTTAATACATATTTATAAAATACAGGTATAAGTATCATCTAATTTTACTAAAGATAGAAAATTAATGACTGTTTGACGAAAAAATAAATACATGTAACGCCTTTCGGTTGAATATCACGCTTTTACCGAAAAAATAAATACATATTACTACACCCCACTCTCCTAGTGATATTTATGGACTCCTCCCCCCCCCCCCTTTAGAGCCTCAAGTGCTTAATGGACGGCCCGTAATTTATACTAATATTAGAAAGAGAAAAGATTTTTTGTTTGTAATGAATAGGCTCCGAAACTACTGGACTGATTTTGATGAAACTTGGTATGACAATACATTGATATGTATCGTCATATATTTTATTATATGTATCCTCTATGTTATTCCCATAGGCATAACTTTTTATCCCGAAATTCCCACGGGATCAGGAGTCACGAGGGTGAAACCTCGGAGCGCTGTTAAAAATAAAAGGA
Organism: Idaea straminata; assembly: GCA_951213275.1. Taxonomy (NCBI): domain Eukaryota; kingdom Metazoa; phylum Arthropoda; class Insecta; order Lepidoptera; family Geometridae; genus Idaea; species Idaea straminata. The sequence goes on along the minus strand of OX577845.1, from coordinate 15,712,507 downwards.
AATATAAAAGTAAGAATTTAACTTTTTTAGTTTTATCAATAATTGCACCCTGCAAATTTATCAATTTTAAAGCCCAATTCGTGGGAATATCGGAATAATATGTAGTCTTAAATAAAAGTGTTATTTTAGGATTCCCGCATACTTACTTCCCAAGTTTCATGATAATCGTTTCAGTAGATTCCTCACAGAAATGTAACAAATTTAATATTTATAATAGGTACTTGATATTCTAATTGATTATTAAAACCAACGAAGAGATCAATAATAGCGGATTATAAACCTATAGGCGACACGCGAGTTTTATAAATAACACCGCCCGCCTCCGAAGGTTATATTTTGTCTAACCTTGATAATAACTTGGTTTTAGGTGTAAACTTAAACACAAACTAAAGATAATATTTCTTTAATATTTACCTAAACATTTTATAAATACAAAGAAAAACAAGGAACAATATCTTACCTTACTATTGCGGTATTAACAATTACAACTAAAAGAAATAATGCTGTCAATAACACAATTTTTCTTTTGAAAGTCACTTTGAAGTTACGCATTTTTATAATTTTACACAGTTATGTCATATACAAGCTTTTACCGAGGTTTTATATTTTTCTCGATAGAACGTAAAAATTGTAATCTCTTTGGATAGAACTGCGAAACAAAAATATCCATGACTGACTGACTATAGTGCAGACAGTTCTCATAAGTTTCAGTTTGCCTTAGGCTGGGGGCGCTAGTGCACTTTATGTTGCTAGCAGTGTTGCCAGTAATGTCTAGTCAAAAATTACTTGACGTGTATATAAAAAAAGTAACCTTTTTTATTTTTGTGTAAAATGTATTAAAAGTTCATTACATGTTTATTGCACAAAATTACAAAAATATAGTTAATTCAGTTTTTATTCCATTATAAGTAAGGTTAGAAATCTCTAACCTTACTACACACAGTGAGCGTAGCGGGAAAACATGAAAGAAATGTAAAAAGCGTTAGTTTTAAGTTAAAGTTAATAAATAATTTGAAATTCCGAAAAGTTACCTAGAAGTTACCTTTTGAGTAATGTAACCTAATAGTAACCAGACAGGCTTAAAAATCACCTAAAAGGTTACTTAAGTAACGTACTGGCAACGCTGGTTGCTAGTTGTTAAATAGAAAAACAGTAAAGTTATTCTAAATTTAAATAATATTATTTTCAACATGTTGAAACTTTCAGGTAAGTTTTTTTTTTTTTTTTTTTCTTTATTATCAATGTAAAAGGAAACTTAAATAACATTTATTATATGTAGCTTAATAAACCACAGAGGTTTGTAGTAATGCTACATTATAAATATAAAAGTTAATTATAAAATAAAAATAAAATACCCACCGACATACAATGATTACCGACAAGTACTGTAGGTATACAAAAAAGGTATAGGTGGGTAGGTAAGTGAGATGGTGCTTCACGTCTAATTATTCTAGTACTAGATTTGTAAGCTCGCAGCGCAGGCGAATGCCATCAATAAATGATTCAATTTAAGTCTTCATTTTGGCGTAGTGACATTTTGCTGCTGAAGAAACTTGGAACTATAATCTGTGAAATATTATTAGAGAGTTTTGGCGGGAACGACTCAACAACATGTCGTTGAGCAGTTTTTTTATATTGGAATATTTAATTATTGGAATAAAAAATCCTTAAACCATCGTTTTAATATTGCTTGAATATATCTTGACTTGAAGAAATGATTACTTTGACTATTTTCGATGGAAATAGAAAATCGATAAAAGACTTTTCGCTTCACTCTGCGGTCGCAGATCGGCGACGACGACGTCTTGCAAAGCTCAAAAAGGATTGAATGGGTCGTGACAAGGTCGTGACCCACCGGCATTAGTCTTGTGCAGACATAGTGAATTGCTTAACTGCCTTGCTATTTTGTTACTGATACTTTGAAAAGTCGCGCGCCGCCCCTGTTGTTGTTGGTAGCTAAGCGAGACTCGTTTCCAACAAAAAAGTTACCCAGAGTTTACGGAACATTTTACAGCATTACAAATATACTTTATAGTTTTGGAACGAAGTTCCTTATCGCGCGATGCGCAAGGGGGCTAGACGGTAAAAAAACTTGAGAGGTGTCAAGGGACACCCGGATGGAACGAAGTTTATTTCGTTATTAGTGAAGGTATTTTAATAAAAAAATTGTTTTATCACAGTTGCTCATACAGTGGATCTTATATAACCGCTTTTAGGCTCATAATCCAACGTATTACGCACGCGTGCGTTATGCATTACCTCGACGCCACTAGTGTGTAAAAAGTTATCCGGATAAGTTAAATTGTATGTCAGACGAGGTTGAATAGGGCAAAAGTCTTTTTCCTGGCCTTTTGGGAGTATAATTATTAAAAAAATATTTCCTAAAAAAATTGTAAACATAGACTTTTCCCAAATATTTTGTTATTTATTATTTGATTTTCTTTTCAAGTCTTTTATTTTATTCACAACCGTGATAAAAAAACGTCGTACGATACTCGTGTGGATTGATCATTCAAGCGAACGGATCGCTCGCGTTCTGTTCGCGCGTCATAAACCGCCTCGATGAAATGATAAATTTACCACACTTGTATCGCAATGTACTATTTCAGGTTATAATATTTTTTTTTTATTATTATCAAAAATATTATGTAATATAAACTTAATCAGTAGGCTCAATTTTAGTATGCAAATAATAACAGGCACAGACAGAGAAACACGCGCACGCCGCACGGCTTACAACTATAGCAAAAAGTGTCGTTACAACTTTTGGTCTTGTGTCTCTCTCTCTCTCTCTCTCATAGAAAGTAATTACTAAAATTGAGCCTACTGATTAAATTTATATTACGTTATATTTGTTAATAATAAAAAATATTAAGCTAACTTAAAAATATATTTTATTTTTATTTTTTATTGTTTGGTTTATTTTAGAGAATCACAAAGTCAAAGAGAATTTCAGTTCAATAGAGATGGAAATTATATAGTATCTCTGTCCTTTCCAAGTGTATTGCCAGTCTGACAAAATATTTACTTATAATAGAAATGGTAGAAAATGAATATAGATAATATGCAGTTTTAATAAAATATTACTTATTTAGTAGAAATTACGATTATATGTTTTTTGGTGATTAGTGTTATTAATTTGTACTTGAATAGTAAAAATTAAAAAATGTACAATTGTGAAAAAAATGATTGTGAGCGTATTGGTAAGATTTATTTACTCACATATGCACCGACATCGGCCATGCTGATTACTCGCGGCGTTTACGAAGATGTCCAGTTATTTTCGGTTTTAATAATTTTCATAAGTAGGTGTAACCTAGCTGTATCATTTAAATTTATTTGATAAAAATATGGGCTATTAACGGCTCCAAAAGCCTGTCATACATAGAAAGTAGGGTCGCCATACCTAGTGATAAAAATTGTATGATCATAATGATTCATAATAATATTTAATTGGAATCTCGGAATCGGCTCCAACGATTTTCATGAAATTTGGTATACAGGGTTTCGGGGGCGATAAATCGATATAACTAGGAATCATTTTTAGAAAATGTCATTTTATTCGTGTTTTATCGAAACTTACTCTTTTTTTATCTGAAAAATATGACTCTTCGTTGGGTTACCGAGATAAAGCTACTTTGGAAGATCTATCTCTCTCGGTCCGTCCGGATATTGGCCTTCCGCTCCGTTTTCTTTCCAGTCCGGGTAAAACTTTTAATGCCATTGACTTTGTTCAACTCTGTGGTCCAACTTCGTTTCCTGCTAGAACATTCTGTCACAGGGCTAGACCGAATTAAAAAAAAAATAACTTCCTTTCTAAGATTGATTTTTTCGTGTGTTAGGTTGGTGGTATTGATCGACGTTGTCAATAACTTCAGAGTGGTAATGCGAAATCATTGCGCGTAGTGTTATTGTTTTGTGAAAAAAACTGTGAAACCTGACTAAATTGAATTGATTTCGCTTTATTATCCATTTCGTTATTTATCCAGATACTTTTTAGTGCGTGTTACTTTTGAAATATGTCTCTTCTGAGCCCGGTAAGTCCTAATTTTTTCGACATCAACATTAGCGTAGGGCGGTACATTCACAAGGAGATTGCGAACATTTCTAGATATTTTGTCATATTCGTCAATAAAAAGGATTATTATTCATGTTATTAGTAGTCAGGGCCAAAGTCAGAGCTAGAAGCGCTTATTTCCGTGATACTGTAAGGTTCTGTTATAGATTTTTTGGTGGTTTCGATCATTGCATCCTCCATATTTTACTGCTACGTGCATGGTACCAACTACATAGTACGGATGGCTATAGAATTTTTTCTAGCTTGTGTTTGAGATATTTGGGCGAAATTTCACTTTTCCGCTAAAATATATGAGTTTTATGCTGTAATCGTACGTTTAAGTGACGAATCTGCGTTGTCGCCGTGGTTATTTCTTTATACTAGGTTCTCAGTCTTGGTTTTGCTGAACCTTGAATTTATTAATGGTTTAGCATTGATATTGGAATATCGAAACAGTGCTATACACTGAGATGAGACCAAATCATGATTTTTTGATGCTAGGTAAATTAAATCACTTATCCCTTTGTTTAGTATGAAAATTATTTTTGCGAAAATTAGTGGTCAAAATTTTTTTAGGACTATTTAAATACTTAGGAATTCAAATGGCAGAGTTAACCAATTTCTTCAGCATTAGCATTATGGTATTGACTATGAGAAAAAGGAACATAACTAGCTAACAATGGAAGCATTGATGAATTTATAATTACACAGATTTGAAAATTCTGCATATTTGGGTCTGGTTAAATTAAATTTCACCCTATGTGACCATCATTTAAAGTACACTGTGTTAGACTTATGGACCCTCTAACCCGTGTTCTTTCCTTATTGGGCACTCGTAATTATTACAACACGTAAATCTACTCATCAAGATAATTTTAACAACTCCTAAAACTATAGGCTTATCTAGTATAGGTAATGAATCCCTAGATTTCTCCCAACACCATCATTAGATCAGTTCATATTGTCACCCAAGTTTCGCTCTTCCATTTGTTACCCCACTCGGGTATATTTATCCTGCAGTATGCCAAATAGTTTCATCCCCATCTTGCACCTCCTGTCTCTGTAAACCCTGATACTATTCATGTTCGAACTATGAATGTATATTGACTTCAACAATTTGTATTACAAAAGTTATGAAGATCAGAACAACAATACTCAAGTCATTGACGAACTAACATACATAGGAGCGGTTCCCCGCTCGCAAAAGTATACAAAATATGTACAACACTATAAAAATCTATAAACATTATTCAATCTAAGTAAACTACATCAAAACAAAATTATACAAAAATATTCTTATACCTAGAATCGCAAAAAACCACACACCAAGCAAAAAATATTGCTAAACTGTTGGTTTCTATTATAAAGTTGTCACTGCTTTTTGAATACTTTATACCATTGAAGCAAAATTAATAAAAAAGCAAACGGTTTAATACCTTACTAACTATTGGTGACCTAAATTGTGTAATTTAATTTGTAATAAGCTTCCATATACTTCGATTTTATATGAAACTAGCTTTTGCCCGCGACTTCGTCTGCGTAGACGTCGAAAATGGTACTCTTAAGCAAACTACCCCCAAAATAACTTTCGCCCCTTTTTGACCCCGTTAGGGGATGAATTTCAATAAAATACGAAACACGTGTTCCATCAATTCTGTTAAAGAATGTTTTTGCAAAATTTGAAGTAAATTGGACCCAGGAATCACATTGTCCATACAAACTTTGCCCCTCTTTTTCACCCCCTAAGGGGTAGAATTTCGGAAAATCCTTTCTTATCGGATGCATACGTCATACCAAGAACACACCGTCCAAGTTTCAGGTCTCTACGATCAGCGGTTTAGGCTGTGCGTTGATCCGTTAGTCAGTGATTCAGGACAACAAATTTTATATGAAACTTTGCCCCTCTTTTTCACCCCCTAAGGGGTAGAATTTCGGAAAATCCTTTCTTATCGGATGCATACGTCATACCAAGAACACACCGTCCAAGTTTCAGGTCTCTACGATCAGCGGTTTAGGCTGTGCGTTGATCCGTTAGTCAGTCAGTCAGTGATTCAGGACAAAGAATTTTATATGTATAAGAATTGGGTATACAGGTCTATTTAAAAGGATCACTAAACTGTGCGGATAGTACCGATTTTACGAGTATTTTTTGACAGTTTTTGCTTTGCATCTTACAGATGATTGTTTCCAAAACTTTTAACATTTATTCCATTTGTTATATTCCCGAAAAGCTGTATTCACAAATATGAAATCGAAAAATGTTAACAGCTATTGTCGTTACTACAGCATCTGCATCTGTTCAACAATGGTCGATCAGACGCCCGAGGATGTCCGATACCCAGCCGCAGATCGTAGGGTTCAACGACTACATGTTCATGTAGGTATCTCTTACGTTCATAGCTTTTTGGAATAAAATTGAAAACAATATCGTTGTAATATTGCACCGCGCCACTTTGTCGTTTCGCAACCTTTTGCGTCGCAGGCGAGTGTGCGCCCATCCCAACACAGAGATCGTTAAAAAGTTGAATAACCTTTCCTTAGGGTTTTACGTAGAAAAATAGCAAAAGCAAATACCGAATACAGTGGAGTTAATCATATCCATCAAATTAATCCGGCACTCTACACCATTTGACCAAATCTCTTTTCCAATAAAATCTAGTAATCTGTAATTTCTTCCATCTATAATTCGTATCGTACCATTTGTAGGTTGAAATATTGAAATATTTTGCTCCTCTTTAATATGATTTTAAGTTGAAAATTCCTTATCTTTTCTATGCTTATCAAAAATTAAGTTTTCAAAAGACGGCATAGGTGTTTTTGCCCTAAGTTTAAATAGGCTTAAAACGATAAGGAATTTTCGCCATTAAATTAAACCAAAGTGTAGGAAATTGACTCATCGACAAACGGTACATACAACAACACTTAACAATTAATATCCATTCAATAATTAACAATTTTAGTTATCGGCGACAGGCATTTTGCGTGCGGTCCCTATATGCACCTTGTGATTACTCAGTCAAATATTTTTACCTTCAAAATGAAAAAAATAATTAGACATATTATTATATCTAGTTAAAAGTGGGCTGTCTGTAACAGTAAAGATTGTAATTAACAAAAACCCACATTTATATCTTACCTAGTATTATTTTTTTCACGGTAAACGCCATCTGTTGTGCGCATGTTGAACTAAGTATACAGTTGAATGGCATCGTAAATAAGGTTCACCCTCGGGGTTGGGGTAAAGGTAAACGAATAAAGTACTTGTTTATGTGATTCCTAATGGCTAAAAAATAAACATGTTATCATATATTATTAAAAAGAAATTATGAAATTTATGTTTCGAGACATCTCTGTCGGATGGCAGATGTTTAGATAGTTTGAAAGATATATTAGTTCTTGCTCGAAAACCTAGATGTCAGTATAGGTCACGAATTGAAATAGCTTCTGTGGGTCAGAATTCTTGATGAGATGAAATTTTGTTTTAGCTGTGCCGCCGCGATTACACCTGTCGTGTCCAAAATACCTAAAATAAAGATTACCAAAATCAATTCAAAATTTTTCTTTAATCCTTAGTGTAGACAAGAACACAAACTACTTTTTACAGGTGCGAAACCTATCTAGCAGCAAATATATCGGTCTATCTTCTTCTATATACCTACATAAAAATTATTGAGCCTCGAGTCGAGGACGGCTAGGCTGATGCGGCTAATTTTGGTTTAGATATGTTTTTGGGAGTTCCGGAAAAAAAAATATAGTGAGAAAATAATTGTTAGATAAATGTCACCGTCAAAAAAAGGACTCATTTTCATGCATTTTTCTTCATTTCTTTTAAATTTTAGTTTATTAAAATTATTTAATTACTTACATATCAATAGACTTAATATTGTGAGTGTAGTAGGTATGTCGGTACCAAACTAGGAAGAGAAAATGTAATTAATATTAAAAACCAGCCAAGTGCGAGTCGGACTTGCCCATGAAGAGTTCAGAAACATGATATTCTGTTTTTAGTGTGTGTTGTTAAAGCGGCAACAGAAATATATCATCTGTGAAAATTTCAACAGTCTAGCTATCAGGGCTTATGAGATACAGCCTGGTGACAGATAAACGGATGGACAGTGGAGTCTCAGTAAAAGGGCGACTTAGTTCTGAGTCCAGTTTTACCCTTTGGGTACGGAAGCCTAAAAAGAGATAGACGAATATTAATTTACTTTAGTTTTTTAATACTTGCGTCGTCGTTGTATGAAAGAAGAGGGACCATGTTACATATTGGCGTAGTCTCCTATCGCGAACAAATTTTATTAATACTTTCAATCTGTTTTATTTGATATAGAACTTGTTCCTTTTTTGAACTTGTGCACTTGGATCGGCTTAAAACATTATAATAAGTTTCTAGGTATTTTTTCTCAGGACATGTTCGGACGACAGGACATATCCTATTCCGAATTCTTTTTAATGATAGTCTTCTATACGTGATTTGTGGTTTCACACGTTTTATGCCGTTTTATATTATGTGATGCGGTTTCACCGCACGACGATTTCGTATCGCCATACCTACTCCTATCGAAAGGAAACATCAATACTAACAATTTGTTTCGGTAACAAATATTTGTTGTGGTCTGGGGTTTCCGTACGTAGCATAATAGTCCGGGTCCTTAACTTCAAATACGGTCCCATATGGCGGAGAGCATTAAACTAGGCACCCAGCTATCTTTCACTTTATATAATATGATGTATAAGTAAAAACAAGTCGTAAGGTGAATGTTTTAGGTGCTTTTCTCATCTTTTGTGACTCAGATTATATATTTTTTTTATATAAATTGTTAAAGCTGCAACAAACCTGTCTGAAAAACGTAAGCATAATTTGAAAACTAGGAAGTCCTATCCAACTTACTCCTATAACAATTATTGTAGATAATGCAATGAAACACATTATTGCTCACTCAGAGTTTAGTTCTTTTATGTTTTTTTTAACTGTAGTTAGTGATACAAAACAAGAATGAACAATTATGAACAATTAAAAAAAAAGAGTGAACAATTATGTTTTTCATGAACACAGCCTAAACCGCGGATCGTAGAGACCTGAAACTTGGAAAATGTGTTATTTGTATGATGTGGGCATTCGAAAAGAAAGAATTTTCCGAAGTTATAAACCCTTAGAAAAAGGTGGGCAAAGTTTGTATGGGACAGTGATTCCTTGGTTCAATCTACTTCAAATTTTGCATAAACATTATTTACCAGAATTTGAAGAAAGACGTGTTTCGTATTTTATTAAAATTCATCTCCTAACGGGATTAAATTGGGTATAATGTAATTTTAGAGGTGATTTGCTTCGAAGATGATATCAATACTCCTTAGTGCTTTTGATTTAAAAAAAAGCCTATTAGAACCATTTTTGACTTCTACACGGACGAAGTCGCAGGCAAAGGCTAGTTTACATTATATTACAAAAAACAACCTGCGATGATAAAATTTTAAGTACTTATCATCTTAATAATTTAATTCATATTTGGCTTTACATTCAACAAGCTTATTTATTCAGAGCCAGCAATTTTCATCCATGCTATCAAGGGCGCTGTTAGAGTCTAGTCTATCTTAGACGATTATACAAGCTGACGTTATCGTGATAGCATGTCTTTCTTTTCCGACAACGAAGATGCGCTTGTTTTGCTGCAACTCAATAATGTGCAGAGACACCGAAGATAATGGGTCTACCCTGTGTGGGAAATGTCACTAGAGCATAAATCCTATTTCTCTCCATCCTGTACATTTTCATTTTTTTACGTGGCGCTATTTTGTATTGAAACCTTTTTAAGCGCCAAGATGCATGCGCCGCGCCTTCACCGTACTCCTTTTTTGAAAATTTCGTGCCATATTATATTTTTCAAGTCACCGCACAAGAGTTTGCGCGAAAATATCAAACCAACCGATCGCATCCGCTTCACTTCACCTGTCACCCATCTGTCTGTCGTGTTGAATCGCTTACGTAGGACTTAGCGTAGCGAAAAATACTGAAAGCTGTCGCGTGCTCCCTTGTAACGTAGCGTAGGTATAAACCAACAATGAATCATTAGATTTTTGGAATAGCCATTACCCCAGTCAGAAATTGAACCTGTTAATACTGTTAAAATGAATCGCCCTATTTCTTATCAATGTATATAAATATTTACCTCTTATTGTATAGTCCGTAGTATCATCAATTTAGAAAACATGGTACCCAGAAAATTCTAAGAAACTAATTAGTATGAAAAATCAAAGGAATTACCTTACTACTATCCCTGAACAAAAAAAAACAAATTAATCAGGAGGACAATCATATGGCCTTTGACGTAAAAAATGCTGCTCTAAAAATATGAAAAGTTTTATATATCTACACACTAATACATTTTATATAAATTAGAGAATCTAGAATATTATATTTCATAACATTGACAAAAATATCACTTGCCCACTATGCCTCATCCACTATTATTTTGCCACAGGCGGAAAGGTGAAAATTGCAGAAAAGTACAAAAATGTTTTCTTTGATTTTTCACACTCTGTTTGTATCCAGGAATTGTAAACAGTATATTTCTCTATCTCTTATAGTTTAAGAAATGGCCCTGAAGGCCCATTTAAATCAATCATTCTCTATATACAACTCCCTCTCTGCATAGTTTAAATACCATGATTTTCGGAGGGAAGAACATGTCCGGAGCAAACTAAGATTTTTTCAAGATGTTTTGGAGTATTAATGGTGCCCATACATTGTTCTTAAGATAAATCCGTTGGTGCACGACTGGTCAAGATTCGAACCGAAGACCTTTAGAAAGAAACTCGAGGTATCTACCACTAGTCCAACATCGCTCATAATTTTATTAAATTCCTAACTAAAAGCTAAATTTCATTATAAACGCATGTAACTAGTTTTAAACTGAAATAGTTAGAAACATGTTCGAAACGAGTATTTCAGAAACAAATAGTTATAAACAGTATTTTAATATATAAATTGTTTAAAACAAATATTTCCTATTAGATATTCGACAGTTTTACATGACTGGAGTTCTGAACCACATTTTTGAGTTTATCAACGTTATTGCTAAATTTATTAAATATTTGTGAAATCCTCCGTGTACGGTCACAACAACACAAACAATTCTCTCGTTGCTACCTCCATAACCAAGTTAAGTTTTTCAGACAGTATGATCAAATCTATTTTTTCTCTATAATTGTTATTGGCATCTGCATGTCAAAAAGCCGCAAATTTAGCCAATCACTGATGGTTGCGTGGAAGTCCACATTTAACTGAAGATATTAATATTTTAGCACAACATTTTAGTTCGGTTTGAGCTGTCAATCAATTGGCCAATTTCAGGGATTTAACCATAGATAATGTGATTAAAACCACAGAAGTCGGAATAGATTTGATTTACGTTTTAAATGACATTATCCCCGACTGCAGTACAAAGCTACTAAACAAAATAATCACTGAAATTAATGATGTTGTAAACATTTAATCAAGCGTCTGAATTGTCCGTTTTTAAACTTTTGACTGACTGATATAAGTAACTAGATGTAGCGACTTCCTACGTACGGTAGTTTTGTTTTATATACTAAAACCTTTTTCTTGAAACTTGCGTAGATCTAAGCATACATAGGGACGGACAGACAGCGGAAAACGACACTATGTAGTGATAGCACTTAATACGTTTTGGGTGCACACCTTTATATGCGATACTTCTAAATAGTTCGGCTTTCCTGAGTTACCGGCAAAGTAATAGAAAAACGACAAGTAATAGCACAAATTGTAGACCTGGATACAATGCCCAGTATGATAAAGGCGAAGATCTCTTGGATAACTTGAAATCAGATATCGGCTCCGCAAGCATCCGACATAAATGAGCTTTGAAGGCATTAATTAGCCCTGTAGGCATAAGAGCTCGGCCCCTAAGGCATTTGAGATTATTTACTGGCAGACGCAGAACGAAGCTGGTACCAGCTGTTGTCCATGATTAAGAAAATATAATTTCGTAGGTAAAATGGAAAGAGCTCACCAACTTCTGAGGTTCCGTGTATGAGCGTAAAAACACTAGTTATGAGCATATTAATGTAAATGCCCTTTTCAGGTAATTTATTATAGTTGTGAACTTTTAAATTATTTAAATTAAAAGGCGCTAGTTATAAAAAAAACATCCAATCACGCACTCTCAAATTTGCGTTGGTACAATTTTTAAATTCGGATGTAAAAGTGCTGAAAAATGATTCGTTTCATAAACTAAAGACCAGATTAAAATGCTTTACAGCAATACAAACCTCTCTTGAAATAATTGAGAACTATTTCCTGGATGCTGTATTTGTGCTGTAACCTTGCTTTTAGCCAAATTTCGTGATTCTAGGTCAACGGGAATTACCATATAGGTTTTCGACCCAAAACCTATAGGGTACTTCCGGTTGACCTGGAATTGTCAATTTTGGTTAACAGCAAGGTCAGAAATATTGAAAAAGTTAAATATTAAGGTTAATTTTGGTACCCACAAGTTTTCACGAAAATTTAAATTTGCCCATATCTTTTTATCGTGTTGACTCAGTACCTTAATTTTTATACACCTTATAGGGACTATAGACCTCAGTATCTGGTATGAATTTCAACTTGCTAGGTCCACCCGTTCCTGAGAAAATCGGTGGTGACACGGACAGACAAGAAATGATCTTATAAGGGTTCTTTTTTTACCGCTTGAGGTACGGAACCCTAAAAATGGCTCTGGAGTCCATTTTAGAATTGACCCTGTATATTGAATCTTGAAACTAATATCATAATTGACAAATAAACAAATTTTCTAAATAAATGGTTGTTTTAAGTCGTATCTGTTGCTTGTTTCAGGTGGCATCGCGTAGCAAGCGTCGCAGGGTGCTTGTAGTCAACTCGGCTTTTACCTGTCCACTGTAAAGTGGCCAGTGTTTCTTTAGGTATAGGTAACAAAAGGGAGAAGGCGCCACGTGTGGGCCCGCGTACTTTTCGGGGCGGGCGCCTGGCGCCGCCCCAAACCTGCATAAGTAAGTTTTTGCATGTACTCCATATTTCCTAATTAGTTTTATAATAATCGTCACAATAACTACCTTTAAATCTGATTACTAAATCAAAGAGAGCGGACGGATCAAATGTATTAATTAAAAATTCTTTAGAAAACTGTCATTTTATCTGTCTATTTACTACCTTTGATTCGTTGTATGATACCACTCGAATCTACCTTTCTATATTCTGATGGTGGATTTGTTAACTCTAAGAGGTCTATTATAGCTTGATGGTATTTTATTATATTAAGGTTTTTCAATAATACTTTTACCCTAATCAGTTACGAACATTATCAATATAAAATTAGAAGCGTATGCGTACTAAACGCTCACTGTAACGTGAATGTGATCCGAATGGCCGGCAAAATAATGTTTTCATCAGTTTTTAAGCTAATGCATAGCTTTTATCGAATCAAGAAATTCCGTAACGAAAATAAAACCTAACTCCGCCTGCCATGTAAGTCGGCCGAGCGTTCGCTTAACGTGTATGTATATGGTACGACTGTACAAAGCCCGCACGATGCAATAGCTTTACCGCGGCAGTCCCCGAGTGCCACACGTTTTTTTTTGCAAAATTGTCCCTATAGCAATCGTATTGTTAAGTTATTTTTTTAATCTGCGAATCTAGAACATAATTTCCTAACTACCAAATGCGTAACTAGACTTTTAAACTGTTATTTACTAAATTCAAAGTTCATTAAAGACGCACTACATTTAAATTTGGGATAGTTGCATAGTATACATTAGATTTTCTAGATACGCAAATTACAAAAAAAACGTGATATTTCCATATCTAACTGGGTTGTTTTTGAATTTGGCGGAATTTGCTAAATCGCAATTGTTCATTTCGCAGTGAATTTCCCTTCTCTTCTCTCTTGAATGTCGTAATATTCCATAAGTATTGCACCTTAACGTTTTTAAGCGTTAGAGATATATTCACAGGTATTTTACCTGGCAGCCTCTCACTGTCCAATACTGTCCATATCAATATGGAGTATGTATAGGGTCTCTTCCATATCAACAAATAGCACATTTTAAACAACAGATTTCAGGTAGCTTATTAATTAATGAGCGCTGTGTCGATAAAGACGACTACAAATTATTGATACGGACAGCCAGAAATAAAATAACTGATCGATCTGCATCTTAAACGTTAAAATTAATTTAAATATAAATATCAAATGTTATAAAAAACTGAAACATTTCCTTTACATTGTAAGTTTAAAAAATAGAATTTACCTAATTAAATGCGTCTGTGTGCATTTAACACAGATGGGCGTGCACACATCTGAGTTGTATAGGTTGGTTGGTCGCATTTTCACCACCCCGCCCGTTGTCATGGTAACTACAGTGGGTGGGGGTGGCTGGGTTTCCACCCCGCTTCCCCTCCCTCTATCTAGGTAAGCTATTTTACCAGACCGGTGCCTTAGTTTAGTTCCAATGCATATCGAAATGCAGTTATAATGGAGCTCTTCGCGTACATCACGCACATCGCGAGTTCGGTTGTGACAATGTTTTTTACGTGTTCTCCACCTGCAATAATAAGGCTAGTTTAATAGAATATTTTTTACATTTTTTTTTATTCGTTCTTTAGAATATTTATTACTTTGATTTAACTGTCTTTAATATCGTTAGAGTTATAAATTACGAGTATATATGCCAGGCGACTTTTATGTTTGCTGTGTCTTTGTTTGTATTTCTTTTGGCGATTTTTTTAAAATTATCTTTTTGTTTATTTTGAAAGTGATGAATGTATGTCATTTGCGGTTACCCTGGATAGGACTGGAGGGTCGCAAAGGGGTGGGACATCTTCCTTCATTGTAAGTAATTTATTCTCCAGTACTTATTTCACAACATCTCGGGAAGTTTTACCCCACTGAAAACAACTTAAGAAAAAAAGTATACGACGCGACGCTGTGTTATTTTAATTTATTATTTTAAGTGTTTTGCGAATCTGTTTTGTTATTACGAAGTAAGATCATTAGATATTTTTATCAGTGAAATATCGCTATTTTATAAAATAACTTAGTAGCTGTCCCGGCAAACGTTTTACATTTGCAAAAAGATGTTGTTCGATTCTCAGACCTAACAAATATACCTACATAAAAAATTTCACATAATTCGGCTCAGCCGTTTAGGTAGAGTTGGGTAACACCGCGACACGAGAATTTTTAGATTTTTTTATATT
This sequence comes from Idaea straminata, assembly GCA_951213275.1. Classification (NCBI taxonomy): domain Eukaryota; kingdom Metazoa; phylum Arthropoda; class Insecta; order Lepidoptera; family Geometridae; genus Idaea; species Idaea straminata. Next base: position 15,697,214 of record OX577845.1, on the reverse strand, counting down.
CTTACCTTTAAGCGAATGTGTTACATTGTTATTATTATAAAATACTAGCAATGTGCCTAATGAGTTTTCTATCGGCGACGGTTTATCCTGATTCCGTGAGAATTTCACATTTGTACAATGTTAGTGCAAAACTAAACATGTCACACATTCGACCCCTGTCCAGCGAACCACCACGCTCTAGGTTTTTTTCCACAAAAACTATCTAAAAATATACTTACTTAAATACACCCGAATCGTATGTTTGCACGTTGCATCGCCCGCACCGCTCAAATAGTGTCATAACTAAAAAAAACCGAAATTGATTTTATTGTACCATCAGAAAACCTTTCCAACCTTTAAACTTTTTTTAAGTGTCTATAAGGCCTAAAGCTGCGGACGCCCGCGACGGGTCCATACAATATTGAATCGTCCTTTGTCGGATGTCGTTGCTCTATAAAAAAATCGTCAAACAAAGCGAAACTTAAACATAAATACGAATGCTAACCAAAACTTTGAATTTAAACGCTAGTCGCCTAGGAAAACTATATGTAGTTGGGGCATGTAACGTCTTCTAAAGTACAAAATTTCATTATAATTTTTTTAAGTTATAGTTTTTTATAATCACCTGAACCCACCTAAAACTCGAGGTAGATCCCGCCAAACGTGAATAGCCACCATTAATAAAGATATGCAAAATTCCGACATATCGACAAAGACGACCCAGGATCGTGTGTTCTGGCGAAGAGTAACTAGGAGAGCCGACCCCAAATAATGGGATAAGGCTAGGAGAAAGAAGAGAGTTTTTTTATAATCATCAATCAATTAAATGACCGAATTTTCTCATAGTGCGTCGCTCGCGTGCTTCCGCGTAATGCAGTTTCAGGCCTAAGGGCAAAACTTAAGCTATAGACATGAATAATATAACTGAAAGCAATGTTAGGCCAGTGTCTGTTTATAGTCCGGTAAATATGTAAACAGTAAATTGGAAACAATTTTCTCATATAAAATGCAGAAAAGTACACTTGATTGTGGTAATAAAGTTAGATAACAATACGTCAAATCGTATTAGTTAATGGACTCGACTCAAATGTGCACAAACACGACTTAACTAAAATTAGGTTTAAATGTATAAAAGTACATTGCGATACAAGTGTGGTAAATTGATCATTGCATAGAGGCGGTTTTAGCGCGCGAGCGGAACGCGAGTGCGTTTATAGAGCGCCGAGATGGAATGATCAAACCATACGTGTATCGTACGACATTTTTTATCACAGTTGCGAATAAACGAAAAGAAAATAATAAATAGCAAAATATTTGTGATAATTCTATGTTTACTATTTTTTATATTATATTATTATATTTTTTTGTTAATTATGCTACCGAAAGCCCAGGCAAAAGCCTTTTAACCTATACAGCCTCGTCTGACATAAAATATTTTTTAGGGATTTTTCCATTTGTTTTTGCGTCGGGGGTTAAAAACAGAATACAATGAGAAAAGGAAAATATAATTTAGTAAAAAAAGAACAAAAATAAATAAATTCAATTTTTAATCGTTTTCTAAGACATTATCGCGTAAAATTTTAGTTCGTTAACCGACTTTAGAGACGACCATTTTTGCTAACTTAAAACTCTTTAAATTACGCGGAGTTTTTAATTTTACATGTCTAATCGTTTTTGATTAGGTTAAGTTAAGGTGTGTTGTTAAACGAAATTTGTGTTAATCGTTTTGAGTTGGTTGGTTGACACATTGTGTGGAGAGAGATGTGACAAGAGGAGTAATCTAATGTGTAGAAATGTGGAGAGGAGAGGAAGAGGACCTAAGAAAATATAGATGGCTTGTGTGACACAAGAGACAAAAGAGATGAAATGTGAACATTGTGATGACGGCTAACAGAAGAGAATAAAAGACAGAGACGTAATTACTGCGCCGACCGCAGGTTTTTAATTTGTAACGAAAATAATATTTTCATCCTATCTATTCAAAAACTGACGTTTTATTCGCATATAAGTGCACCTAAAGTAGTACGTTTAGAGGTTCCCTTCAATAAATGCGACTAAAAGTTGGACATTTTAACCCGCTGAACAGCGGGTAATAATGAGTTTTGAATTTGGAATATGAAACTTGTAATGTCTATCGCCAGAGACGACCAAGGGGTCGAACGTCAAATACTGCACAAATTGTATGAATTGGCCGGTGAGACCCGCGCCTCAAACAAAAAAATAAATAAAGGCGGCAACTGATGTGCTGTGTATGTTTATGTATCTGATATTGCAATTTTATTGATTTCACAAAATGTAATCGTCAAGTAGTGAAGAGAGCACAATGTTAACACCGAAATCTGTGAAAATGGACTCAAAAAATGTAAAAGACAAACTTTTACCCACTAAATCCCTGGAAATTTATTTAAAAGCCTATAACAGTTTCCTCGAATGGAAAAAATGCGAAGGAGCAAAGACTGAAAATGTATTTCTGGCTTATTTTTAAGATTTAGCTAATGTGCTTCACTCCGGTCTGGATGCAAAATAACGCCCTCGCCCTAAAAATACAATTTTAATACCTTGTGATACATTCTACTATTTTTTCATCGAATATAACATTTAATATTAAATTCGTTGTTTTATGTACTAATATTTCGTAAATTCGTTGGCTTTCTCGTCAATATAGTGTCAACTCACATAACAACTAATTTTTTTGCATATTTTTAGAAAACCTTAAACTTGCACTATCTATTTTAGAGCTTTAAAATCATTTTTTTACTGAGCGTGTTAATTGCGATCGCTTCCCGTTACACTACCAGTATAGAGATATGAGAAGAAAATAACTTTAATAATTACTACAACTTACAACAACAATTTTACTTTTTCTTTCTTTTAATATAATATTGTTAATAAATAGCATAATTAATCGCCAACGTCAAATAAAACAAAAGACGATCGGAAATAAAAAGAACAAAAGCGATCGAAGAAATAAAATAAAAGAGGACCGAAACGGAAACAACAGACAACCAAAATGGAAACAAAAGGAGATCTGAATAAAAACAAAAGTTGAAACGGAAACAAAATACGATCAAAAAATAATTACAATCGGGCTAATTCAATAATAGTACATTACGATATAAGTGTGGTAAATTGATCTTTGCATAGAGGCGGTTTATGACGCGCGAGCGGCAGCGAGCGTGTTAAAGAAGCCAAGATGCAAATATCAATTCCACACGTATATCGTACGACGTTTTTTATTACAGTTGCGAATAAAAGAAAAGACTTGAAAAGAAAACAAAATAATAATTAACAAAATATTTGTGATTAGTCTATGTTTACATTTTTAAGGCAATATTTTTTGTTAATTATGCTCCGAAAAGGCCAGGCTAAATACTTTTAACCTATACAGCCTTGTCTGACATACAATATTTTTTAGGGTTTTTTCTATTTGTTTTTGCGTCGGGGGTTAAGAACGAAATACAATGGTACGGAAATTAATCGTTTTCTAAGTCATTATCACGTAAAATTTTCGTTCGTAAACCGACTTTAGAGACAAACATTTTTGCTAGCTAAAAAACTCTTTGGTACCTACCTTTTTTATATATCAAAACAGTATGTAAGATACGTATTTAACCTATCGGGATAACTTTACAGCACTAGGTTGGCAATGTAAAACGCACGCGTGCATAATATGTTGGATTACGAGCCTAAAAGCCGTTGAATAAGATCCACTTTATGAGCAACTGTGATAAAAAATTATTCATTTCAGTTTTCTAGTCTTCATTCGAAAAGGCTAGAAAACTGAAATTAAAAGTCGAGATTAAGAAACTGAAATAAAAAGCCGCAATTATTTTTTTGAACTGCTTTAGCCTACCCTTTTTTAAAGTTATGAATGCCATTATTAAGGTTGCCTGTCCACAGGAGCGGTGCGGTTTCCATCAATAGAATTACATAAAAAATCCGCGTGCGGAGTTTTGAAGTTGCTCAACTTTCAAATTTTAACTACCCTGTTGTACAATAGTTTAATTTTGAAGTTTATTTAACGATTACTGTTAAAATTGCAATTTCTTATTTGGTATAAAGAATAAATCTATCTTTAGTGTTTGGTACTTAGGTTAGGACGTACCAAAGACTTTCAAATCCCGTTGGTCGGAAGGTACGTTATTCCGGTCCCCGCTGCTATTGCTGGTAGCATTTATGGGGGCAAGTTAGAGGCATTATAGGCGATCCGAAATTATCTATCTTAATCAAGAAACAGGTTTCATCATAAATGATATAGACCAACAATGGTACATATTTTTATGCATATAACTTTCGATAATTCTAAATTTTTTCGTATTTTTGATAATTTTTATAATTTCCACACCGGATCAGTAGTACTACTGAGCAGTTCAACAGGTAGTGCAATTGATACTTTATTGTTTACCGATTACTAGTTTCCTTGTTATGTCCAAAACTGCAAACAGTTTAGAGCGTTTGTTTTTTACTTTTTCAAACTTATCAGCCCTATGACGTAGGTCCTTAGCAAAACTGATTACACCCCTCCCTTGACTTTAAACCCCTTCTTTGAGAAGAAAACTAAAAAAAAAGTGATAAAGGTTCTAACATAATCTAGATGTCTTAAAGGAAATTATTTTCATAATGATTTTCAATCATTCAAAAATTCCCGCACAGCAACCGCATCAAAACTGACTTTTAATTTTCCTATAAATTATCAATTTAGAACTAAAATAAGCCCAATTAGAAATTAAAATGTGGCGCGAACAGAGAAAAAAAACAATTTCCTTAATTACTGTCATACACTTCGCGGAAAAAATATAGATTATAAAAAAATGTGCTAAATCAATACCAAACAGTCCGGCTAGAGAAGTAAATTTAGAAAATGTATTCACTGAAAAAATAATTACGATTCGGAAAATAACGTTGATAATGTGAAAATACATAACGGTAACGGAAAAGTCCTTCATAATAACGTATAAGTCCATAATGACAATGAAAAACTCGGAAAAGTCCATAATGATAATAAGACTTTGCAACTATCCAAAATATAAATGTAGTCTGTCATTTCTGAATTCACTGTTAAAATAATTATTGTAAATTGCCATTAAATTTTAATTTAGTAGTTTTAAAGTGTGGTTAAGCTTTTAGAAGTTCAAAATTACGTTATAGATAAATAACGTTACATTTCAATTTCTTACTGGGTTACAAAAAACTGATAAAATAGTACATTGTTACCCTAGGTGTGACTTTCACACCTAGGGTAACAATTTGACATGACAGCTGTCAGTGAAAGCGATTTTCCCTAGGGCTGAAAGTTTTTCTTTCTACACGCTCTTCGGGCATCTTTAGACCTACTTTCGGAGTATGAGTAATGAAAAATCGATTTTCGCGGCAAGTCTTGATTTTATCACACAAATGTAATTCTCTATTTCCTATCAGTGATAATTTTTTAAATTTTAGAATTATCCAAAGGCATATAAGCTGCCTACTGGACTAATGATGTCTACCAGCCTAGACAAAATGTTAATAGTTTAACATAGATAATAGACATTTTCCTTTGTATTTTTAGATATATCTCAGAATTCTATAAATGGCTTATGACAATGTATTATTGGCATTGTCGATGGATTTATTCTTGCATTGAGTTAACATAGAATTGACGCCCACAAAGTGTTTCAAGTTCAAGGCATTCTAACAGAATATTTCTATATTAAGATTTCGTTTGTTGACAATAACGGTAGCAATTTTATTCATACTTACTTTATTAGAACTACTAAATAAATACTTTTTTATTTGAGACTAGCTGCGCCCCGCGGTTTCACCCGCGTAAGTCCCGATCCCGTAGGAATTGACTCTAGAAAACGTTTGTATGGGAAATAGAAAAGGGCTGTTTTTATGGTTTTCCCGGAAATTATTCGATTTTTTCTCGCCTTTTAAACCTTCCCTAGACCTCCACGAACATTTCAAGACTAAGATAAGATAAATCCGTTCAGCCGTTCTCGAGTTTTAGTGAGACTAACGAACAGCAATTCATTTTTATATATATATAAGATGTACCTTCTGCTGTCATGTCCTAATCGCATTGCGTACCATTTGCGACTCGTCCCATTGACAATTTATATTTGCAACTAGTTCCGGTGTGTTCTTGACTCTAGGCATGGTGGTTCGCTCCGTTTTGTATAAGTTATCTGTTACATCCACGTACGCAATTGTCTGTGACACTGTTATATGATACTCAAGTGACATACATTCATCCATCAAAATTTACTTTTTTTCACACACACACTTTGTAATATGTGATTTTTATAATTTTCAGCTGATTATCCAATAAACAAAACCTCAAAATTATTATTGGAAAAAGTTCGAATTTCCAAAGTCGTAGAACAAAAGTTCGTCTTGACGTCTAGAACAACTCCTTTCGTATTACTATACTCTCGGTGACCATAAAAATATTTATTGTATAATTTTTTTTTGTAATGCAAATGTTTTAAATGCTCCGGATCCTCCTTGATGGCTGTTTGTCGTCATTAAGCAGTTGTAGGTGTCTATGAAATTAAAGTATAGATACTGACACATGAGGCGTTCTGTGTTTCATAGTCACTAACGCAGTATCCGTGAAATTATCTATTTGCAACAGTCATTATTCTGTACTAGATTCTTCGATTTGTCAATATACCTAGTTCGAGAATTAACGACAGCATTTTCTTTTAATTGAGACAACACTTTGAACTTGCTTGGTTGGTTGTATGGTTTTCTACTCTAAATTACAATATTTTTTAATTACCTCTACAACAATTTACTTCTATGTCCTGTACTCTTCTGATTGACTTGGGTATCCTCTCCGCACGTGACTGAACCAGTCTACTACTCTCGCTGACCAACGTTTATTACTAAGTTTGACTAAAAAGCTATCCATGGAAACATTGTGGTTTGTCGATTGGTGATAGTAAAAAGTAGGTGTTAATAAATCACCACCACCGCGCACATAAATATAAATTAAATTGATATTATGATGTGTAATATATTATGATAAATTAAATTGATATTATGATGTGTAATTTGATATTTCGGGAATAGGATATGAAAGGAATTAGACGTCTTGGGAATTGGACATTTTAAGAATTTGACTTTATGAATTAGACATATGGATTATGACATTTTGAGAATACAGTTTGTTAGCTATTTGTCAGATATTTATATTTATGGTAAGAATAGGTATTATCTTCTAGGAAAGCGTGCTACATCTAAGGCCGCATCTTCACCTACCTTCAGACAGGTGTGATAGGGTCAATCGCTGATATGTAAATACGTAAAAAAAATGTTTAACAGCAGGCAGCGGTTTCATTTCAACGTCATCGGTTTTTCTCGTATGCAGTTTTAAACACTACGTGCCCGTCTCTCATCAGTGACAAAACACATTTTCACTAAAGAAGCATGAATAAGTAGTTTAAATAAGCCACTAAAAATGTTTTGTATAAAACAAAAAAATGGTCAATACTACAACCGAGTGTGTACACCTAAGCACGTTAGTGTTTTAAACGAACCTGTTTTGTTGTTTTTCGGACGGCACTAGCTCCCGTAAAAGTAAAAAATAAAGCCGCATCGATCATGTAAGGATTCGGTGAAGATTATTTAAAAAACCCTGCCCGAAAACGTCATTAGGTGTCTAGTATACTATGGACAGTCAGTTACCAGTGTGTCAAAATGTCTAGTATGACTTAAAACGACTAATCCTAAAATGTTCAGTTCCCGAAATGTCAATAACTATCTCCACTCTAGTTTGGTATAGCAGGAAACAAAAGCAATGAGTAATGAAAGAGAGTAAAACCAAAAGTCATTCGAAAAGGAAACAAAAGACGATCGAAGTAAAAACTAAAGTTGATCAATTTGATCGTTTGTTTTTATTACGAGCGTCTTTTTTCCGTTTCGATCGATTTTTGTTTTTACCTCGATAGTAAGATTAAAATTTCTTGAACCCTTGCGGTGATTTCTCTCCGACTTGCCTAGGAGTACATTTTTCGAGTTTAAGGCTGGCTGTCCACAAAAGCGGAGCAAGGTAGCGGAGCGGAATCGTTGCTACATTGTGCAATATGCGGACTATCCGTGCTGAGTTTTTGGAACGAAGTTCCTTATCGCGCGTTGCGAAAGAGGTCTAGACGGAAAAAATTAAGACTAAAAGTTGAAAAACACTTTTTGATTTTATTACAATTTCTTCACTAATTAATCGGAAAAAATTTCGTTCCATCCGGGTGTCCCTTGACCCCCTTAAGTTTTTTTATGTTGCACAATGTGCGTGGAAACGCCGCTCCGCTACCTCGCTCCGCAATTGTGGACAGTCAGCCTAGTCTCGAGCGAAAACCCTAATTAGTACCCATTTCGTTTACGCAATTTGATCGTAAGTTATGATTAATTTAATATAATTAGGTGTTAGGCGTACAACTGCAACCACAATGGGAACGTAAGTATTACTGTGAACCGGATTATTAGTTCTATTAGTATTTCCTGTGTGGATGGTACTGTTACCTTGGCACATATAACTATCATTGTTGTTGTTGTCATTGTTATTGTTGTCATTGTTGTTCTTTAGTATAATATCTTCGGGTCAAAGTCCGTTTAAGTGACAGTCAATCAATTACTGGTCCCTGGTCCGGAAACCGTCTGCCGCTTTAATATATTGCTTGATATGCCCTGGACCCTCCTTCGTAGTTTGACCCACGCAAGTGGTCAAGGGCAATGTCTAAAAACCATATCCTTGACCGGTCCAAAAACTGCTCAAAACACTTTTCGCTTTAGGTATTTGGGCTTACTAGATGGATGAGAAAAGAGTCGCAGGTGTTCAATATTCATTGTCACGAGTGCGGGGTGATGGCCCACCTGCTCTTTTCCACTAATTGTCGTCGTAGTCCAATTTACTTTTGCACCACGACCCCTAGTTAGAGGCCCGTGGTCCAATTTACCTAAAAAGCATAATTATTTAAAGATGATCTAAACTAAAACAAAAACTATCAAAACAGAAACACAAACCGATCATAATAGAGCTTCTAATAGAGACAATTTTTGTCAGAGATGTCTACTGTGCTATGACCAGTAGAAATCGACAAATAAAAACAAAGCTATGTGCTTACTCAGCAATCTTTCTCTTTTATAACCGGGAAAAATAAAAAAGTCGAGCGATTCGGGACAAGTTAAGAATAAAAGCTAATCTAATAAAGCTAATGCTGACGATTTTTTTATAAAATCTTCCCTTGCCTGTTTCATACATAGAAGGGTAGGATTCAATAAATAGCACAAAGACAAATTACCTACTCGGCCGAGTATAGATCAAGGTACAAAGCGACCTGATTAGTAACAGCAACGAGAACTACCTCATCCCCACACACAGTGGCCTGTTAAGCTGTGTCTCGACTCGCGAATTTGCCACGTGTGCACATTCCAGTTCTATCTCTAAGTTTCTTTGTAAATAAACAATACGTTACATTTGATCGAAACTTTAACGACTCGTGGACAAAGTTAATTCAATAGGGATGTTAATTTATTGATAATTATTAAAATACAGTTATTTCAAGAATCAGTCCTTTTAAAAATAAGTCATTATGTGAATAGGTCTTTGTTTTAGGTGTAGGGCATTTTGCGAATAGGGTATTTACTTAACACATCAACATTAAACGATATGGTAGACACGCTCTTCTCCAAGAAAATAACATTTTAAAGCAATCTCGAAGGCGTTGAGAAAATTTTGCAGTCGCTCGCTTCGCTTGCTCTCATTTCCTTCTACAAATTTCCTATTTCTAAGATGCGTGATCTAGACGTCACTACGTCCCTATTGGGTTAATATTATCAATATCCGCTCGCTAGCTGCGCTACTACTATTACTATTTAGGTATATATTAGGTAGCTACTGAAAATCAGTTTGTACGTAGAATCCTGCGTTGTATCGCTGTCCTAGTGGTAGCCAAGTAAGTGGTGGACATCGGGAATATACCGTACCGTAATTTCAATTGAGAACAATTGGAGACTACAAATAGATAATAGGGCTGCAAATCTGAAATCGGCCTCGGGCGGCTATTACCCACTATATCAATTACGTTATACTTAGTAAACACATGATATAACGTTATATACATGTAAAACACATTTAAAACTTTATTGCATGTGCCTATTAAGCATAAACTCTGAATCTTGACCACATGCGGGCTTCAAACTTTGTAGAAGTTATGTCTAGGATCGTATCTACCGATAAATTAAAGCGAAGGACGGTTTCTGGACCAGTCTATAATTAAATTGACTTTTTATTTTACTTAAAATAGGATGGAGTTTTCAAAAATTTGTCAGATTAAAATGTCATTAAAATCTAGGAATATTGATATCTACTTCGAAGCAAATCACCCCCAAAATAACTTTCTACCTCTTTGTAACTCGATCATTCTCAGAAGATCCATTGGCCAGCTCCAGGATGGATCTAGTGAGATATTTTTTCTCATTGGATCCAGATTTCAAATTGTGGATTTTAGACTAAATGTCGCTGCAAATGTAACGTAAAAACCTCGGACGGGACGGGGACGTGACTTGCATCGTGGTCGTGGTCTTTAAACATACGTAACGTGATTTTTTTCGTACCGGACCGGACGGAACGTAAGGATTAACCAGTGCGAATTAGTAGCGACCGGTTGCGATAGTTGAAAACAAAACTCCTAGTATCCCTACCAGTATATGTCAGGAAGGATATATGGAATAAGGGTATTTTTTTTTCTTTAGATCAATGTTCAGGTCAAATTTGGATCAGTGCTTCGATTCACTAAGGTTAAAGTGGTCGGGCGTGTGTGATTAGGGCGCGATAACTCCAGTTTTTGTATGGCAATTGCGCTCAAAACACACATACCCACGACTTAAACTGAAGTGATTCGAGGCACTGAAGAACCAATAATCACTATTGACAACCAACAATGATATTACAAGCCAAGTAGACCGCACCATCACCAGTCACTAAATATGAGAAGCTCTCAATTACACATAATAACTTGCAGTATTTTACATCCAACGAACTACTTTATGTCGTTTGTTGCATCTTGCTTGATAGAGCCTTACTTTCGAAGGTAAACAGCTTTAACCGATATTATTACTTTAATTGGTATTTTATTTGTACAATTTTTAGTCAATAAGCTTTTCGTTTTGCGAGAACCAACTTTATTATTCTGAATCTATGTTTAAATTAGATTTGTTTTGCATTGTGATGCAAAATATGCGTTATTACTAAATAATAATAGGTTGCGAAATTAATTGCTGAATACACTAAAATACCACCAAGCTATAAGACCTACCTAGTTTTAATTTACTCATCAAAAACTAACACTTTGTTATCATTGATATTAAAATGAGAAAGCGAAATGTTATTTTTTGTTGACGCTGTTAAAATAATCTTAAATTATTATAAAATTTTAAATTGTTATGAAGTATAAGCCGCTATCTAAATGGTGCATTTGTAAAAATAAAAGAAATTTTCTTAAAAAACGGAAAGTTAAATTTCAGCTTTTCCGTCTTCTGTACTTTTTTTTTAAAGGATTTGTTAAACAAATTTTGACTTCCATTGTAGATCACCCTTTGTAACTTTTAAATCAATTGAAGGATCAAATATGGTAAAAGAGGTGTTAATTATTTATTTAAAAATGAAAAGAGACACGTTGTCGTTGTGAACAAGACAAGTGTCTGATAGACGGTTCCTATATGAACAATTCCTTTAATATTCGAATGTGTTATCAACACAGTAATGTTTCTTGGTTTAGATTACATCCTGATGGGAAATTGGCATCGGGACTTGAGAGCCATGATATTTACGAGAATACCGTCATTTTAACAAATGAAGACTATATTACCGGCCCAATCGAAGACAATGTCTTTACTATAACCAAGTGAGTGATTATAACAGTAAACTGTTGCATATTAAATGTGTCTATCTCCTTATCCTGCAGCCGAATACTTCACTTCTCACGGAGGCATTCAAATAATTATTATGTTGTATAATCGCGTTTTTCTACCGAGCTTATTATTTTTTATTCCGTTTTACTCATTCATTAAATTTTTTCATACATTGATTTTTATAAAAACAAACTAAGTAAATAGGTACAAAATATATATATCACTAGAGAAAGTTTAAAAAAAATCTATTTAAATTTATTTTTATTATTTTTACGGAGTACGTAAAAACTAAAACATTTTTTTTGAGTCAGCAAAAAGCTGATTTTTATTATTTTTATTCAATAAAGTTATTTTTATTCAATTTTAATACAATTTCAGATTCGGTCCTGTAGTGTTTGTGTTATTGAAAGAGAGGCGAAGTGCAGGTATTGTATTTGTTTGAGACATTTTACTAACTGAATCGTATAAATGATATACAGAGCAAGAGTAACCTTTTATGATTGTTAGATAGTAAGACGCTATGGATAACTAATCTAGTTTGGCGAATGTCCCATGCCTTCGAACCGTGGTTGTAGTTTTTTGGTTTTCTTCACCGTAAGAGCATGTGTTTCAATGTCCATATATATATATATTTGAATACGTTGGTTTACGGCCAACATCAATATTCAAACACGCGCCGTTTGAATTTAAAGTCGAGGTATATCATCCAGTAAGCCACCTTGGCACTTTTACCGAATGAAAAATTTATCAGATTATACTAAATTGCATGATGCTATATCCGTATGGCGAATTATGACATACAAATACCTACATACTTTTGTAATAAAACTAATTTCGTTACTAGGAATAGTCAATTTATATTATTTTTGACTGTATTTTTAAACAAGTTTGTGTTAGGTAAACGTTTGATCATAATCACTTCATAGTTAATAATAATAAATAATATGTATTAATACTTTAATAATAATTAAGTAGGTTAAGTACCTACCTGATTGGTACATTTTTTTTTGCATTTGCTAATTTCTGAGTACATTATAGAAAATACTAAATATATTAACTCCGGACTCGCACAGGATTAGATTAAGTCATGGATATACTTAATTGAAAATTTCTTAGCACTAACTCGCTTATTTTCTACTATAAATAAATGTTTTTATTTTTTCGTAGTCATATTAGCAAACCCCCCCGCCCCCCTTTTTGTTTTATCTAAAATAGCTCGGCGCATTTCGTCACTTTCACACATTTAAAAAATAAGTGAAGTGTTCGGCTTGCCCCTTGCTTCGTTTCTTATTTTACAGCTAAATTATGCCTTATTTTTTAAGTGTTGTTATTTTCATTTCTACAATTTTAGAGGAGAACAGCTAAACACAATGAATACGGGTGAAGATGAACCATCTTCTGGTTTAAACGGTAGACTTAGACCCCGCAAGTCTAATGCTACAGTTCCGAGCCCCGCCGGCAGGTCTAGTCGCAAAACAGATAACAAGCTGATTCAAGATAAACAAAGAAGAAACGTCACCCCTTCGAAAACGCTGCAAAACAAAACTGATGATCTCGTAACTCCACCACCACCGCCGGATCCTCACCTCCTGTGTCCCTACTGCGATCGAAAATTCGCCACTAAACTATCCGCATCCAAACATGCCCGACGCATTCATCTTTCGACTTCGAAACAAGATCACTTCATCAACTGTCTTTACTGCAACCATTCGGAAGCTGAATCTCATAAGATCATTCGTCACATGGTGGATAGCCACCCAAATCAATACTTCGCCTGCCTCGACTGCCATACTAGATTCCTTTCCACGACTGAACTGGCCGAACACAAACTCAATGTTTGCGAGAAACAAAAGGCTCCGTACCGCAGCAAACTTAGACAGAAGAACTGTATTGACTCGAAGAAGAATAAGAAAAGATTTACCGTCGATCAGAAAGGTAACTTTTCTAATGAAAACAAAGAGTATACGAACGACAATGCTTTTAGTGGAATGGTTATATCGTGCGAGCTGAAACCTGCTATCCAAGGGCATGACGCCGCTGATATCGAAGACAACATTACAACCAACTTGATACTGCCGCCCGGTAAGACACTCGGCAACGCTAGTTTGGACAAAAATGCAGTGATGGTGCTCGATGACCTGCAATGGAACAAACGTATTGCAACACCGAATTTCACATTTCATAATACAGATGCGGATCAAATTCTGTCGCGGCTTGGAGTTGTTCATCGGTCGCCGAGGGTGGGAGAATCTACTAGACGTGCTTGGTTGAAAATGTTGGATGAGAATAATCAAAAGTTTGAAAAGTGCTTTGACACGAACTTTTACTCTAAAGTAGCAAGTAATGTACAAGAGAATCTTTCGAGGTTTCTAGATGGATCTTTTAATTTCAATCCTGATGCTGACAGCTCTATTAAAACTAGAAAATCAAAGAGCAGTGTTGTCATTAACACCGCTGAAGGATTTCCTATCCTCTTAGCTTATGAACAATTTACTCGTCATATATTAGACGGGTATATGCCAAGGACGGTGGCTCCAAGGCACAAATGGAAATGGGGTAATAACGATAATGAAGAAAACGCTTTAGTTGACGCTAATGCCATAAAGCGTGATAGTCATGTCAATAATTGTATAATTACTCTCGTTTCTAGTTTAGATATATGGACTCAATTGCGCATGAGACGCAAATTTGAAGATGTGTTTAGCACCACATCCTCCGAAAAGACTGAAAAAAATAATATCATCGGCTTGGAATTAAAAGAAATACTAGAAAGCAGAGAACTGCCGGCTACATCATCTCAGATTGTCAAATGCACTGGTGCGGCACCTCCGCCTCCGAGGGAAAGAAGTGAATGGGCAAGTTACCTGGGATTGTCACCGACGAAACCTAAATGTGAAGAACAACCAGCGGTATTGAGCGGAGAGTGGGTTAGACCTCGATGCTACATCTGCTGCGCGTGCGGTGAACAGACTCGCGACGGTCGTGGGCTCACCTCGCACATGAGCACGCAGCATCCTTACGCACAAGTCCAACACTACGAGATCGTCGGGGACACACTCTTGAACTCTGATATAATCAAGCATCTCTACGTGCCGCCGAGTCAACTATCGAACAGAACACGCCCGCCTAGAGGATATCGTGATTGTACTAAGTGCAAGAAATCGATTGCGTTAGAAGATATACATCAGCATATGTTAGACTGTGCGGGGGACACACCAGCCGTGCGAAGAAAGGTACGAAATAGGCCGTTCGGGGTGCGCAGGCGTCGTAGTCGACTACCTGACAATACGATACGTAAGAAAATACGTAAAGAAATAAGATCGCGACATAGACAAAAAGTTCACATGAGACCTAGACCCAAAATACGGACCGAAGTCGGTGATGGTGAGTCGTTCGCATTTATGTTTTTATTTTGATTATTTTGATTCTGCTTTTATATGTCATTTCCTATATTATGGCTTTGTGTTTTTACATACAGTGCTTGGGGCCGTTATTACGAGTGTACCGTAAAATTCAGATCAAGCGCATATCGATTATGCTAATGAATAGTTTATAAAAATTTCCACGCTATACCTACATTGTGCAAAAAATAACCCGGGCAACGTAAGTGAGTAGGAAATTATTTTGGCATCTCGATGACCAATCAGCTGTCTTCAAGTACTCTATGTAAAAACCGCACTAATCTTATTCCCTTAGATTTTTGAAACTTTATTGTGTTGTATTTATATTTTATTTACTGATTTTCTAAAATATACACACAACTACATTAATCTACAGTACTAAAGCGTACAAGCTTAACAAATAACTAGTTTTGGTAAAATGAGTATAGGTAGGTTTTATTGCCAACACTTAACATAATATAATTATTAAATAATAAGTTCTTCATCCCAAACATTACTAAAATAGATTTAGATGAATACCACTCAAAACAATTTAGGCCTACCAGGTATTGCATTCTCACGGCATTAAAAAGAAAAACAAACATAGGGTGTTCAAACATTACCCTAACATGGCAGGGTGATGAAAAAATATAAAAATGTTATTTTAATGTTTTTTTTTCTCTAAGTTTTATTAATAAAAATGAATAATGATCTGTATGTGCCTTCATTTTACGTACAATATTCAGGCATAATTGAAATCGTGTACCCTAAATTGTTTTAAGATTAGTTATAGATTGCAACTGTATTTGTCGAAAATTGCTTTTTAGTTCGTCTTTGAAATTAGGTATGTATTTTCCGAAAATTGCATTTTAGTAATTATGTTCCGAAAATTGCTACGCGGATAAATCTCAGGTAAAAGCTAGTAATATATTTGAAAATATTATTTGCGCGAACTGTTTTATAAGTTGGTTACCAGTCGGGTTGTCAGTTTCACTATACAGAGTGCACTCGTAGGTTCTAAAAACGTCATCCGAATGCAGGCGATGTCAGTCTATCTGAGTGGACTCAGTCCCTGTTATTCTGATCTGATTTAAATCGTACGAGTACACTCGTATGGTGAAATCCTCGCTTACAGGAAGGTACAGTGAAGGCCATTTAATTAAGGTATTTTCGGTGTATCCCGCTTTATTCATTGTACAATGTACAAGTTTATTGATGGATAAACTGGAATTGTTTTTAAGTCGTGACACGACTTATAGTAATGGATACGATCGATATTTTTTCTATAAATGATACACCTAACAGATAAATAATACGTAGGCCATATTTTGTGTTCGATTTTTACATTACTACTCACACTACTAAACGACAAAATGTTGGTATTTTATAGATCTACGTATAATAAAGACGTCGCTTCATTACAGTGGTTTATTTAAGACTAAAGCTTATATTTTTCCTACATTTAGATGTAAATTATAGACTCAAATTCCATTTAATTTATAAACCTATCCAATTTTAGTTCAAAAACACTTATGCCGATTCATTTCAACGTAAAGTTTAGATGTCCGAACTTAAAAATGATAAATGTTTTTGTCATTAAATTATGCCAAAAGGTAAGAAAAGATAAGACCTACAAGCGGTACAAATAACACCAGTTAACCACAATTTTCCATGCGATAATTGACAATTTTAGGTTATAGGTGAAACGAGTTTTGTTTTTGGTGCCTTGCGCCTTAATATTTGTTTTTGTGATAAGGTATTTTTACCGTATACAGTGCGTTACGACAAGGGTTTATAGTATTCATACGAAAGGAGGTTCTTCTAGACATTCTAGGCAAACTTTTGTTCTACGACTTTTGAAATTTTCAAAAATATTAACGAAATGTTTTTTTCGGAATCATCTTTTTCTTGGCTCTAACTCCAAGACAGAGTTGATTTCGAAAATCATTGTCCTTGGAGATTGGACTATACTATATAAAAAAAAAACGATCTTCATTATCAAACACCTGAATTTAAAAAAAACCAATTGTACCTAATATATAAAAAAAAATTAAGGCGCATGTTTTTTTTTAACAAAATCGCAAATTACTAAGTGCCATCAAAACTTATAACGGGATAGTGAGATACTAATCGACGCATGTTTTCTGAATCTAATGATATATTCTATTTCGACCATGTCTTAGTATTTTTTTTCCATTGTTGCTTCGATAATATAGGATGTTTGGTATACGGTCGGCAAATTAAAAATGTAAGTTAGTCGTCCTCCGACATGCTAGTTCTTTGTTTGGTTGGTTTGTTCGGCTTGATCTAACTCCTGTATTCTTAAGATTTTTCAGAATATGGCACCCATACGATTTGGAATCAAGTTTGTTCTCATCAACCGTATTCATTTCAAAATAAGGTGATAATATTAATAGAATACATGTTGAAGCTGTGGTGCGGGAATCCGAAGCGCACTTTAAAATTTCTCTTACTGTTCGAAAAACCTGCTTAATTGCTTTAACAGCGCTCCGCGGTTTCACCCGCGTAACTCTCGACCCCGTGGGAATATCGGAATAAAAAGTAGCATATGTTACTCCCAATTAATCGATGTATACAAAGATACCACTCTTACCAAGTTTCATCAAAATCAGTTCAGTAGTTTTGCAGCTTATTCTTAACAAATGTCAAAAATCTTTCCTCTTTATTATATTAGTAGAGATGACTCCAATGACTCGAAGAGCAAGTTAGTAATAGAGTCCCGTTTTTATTACCCTTTGAGTACGAAACCCTAAAAAACTATCCACGTGGACGGAGGGTAAGAACCTAGGTGGTCTCAGGAGGTGGACGGCGGGTAAGAATCTAGGTATATGCATAACTGGGAGCCTCTTCGGCATCGGAGAGTGTTGATGAAGAAAGAACTTGTTGCTTTTAAATATTTGTATTTTTAAGATAGCAAATACTCTGAGATTAAGTAACCACTAGGTTAAATAAATGTGGTATTTCATAGTCTTTTATAAAACATTGTCGTTTCTGTATACTGAATTTAGCCCTAACTACAAAGTGAGAATTAAAAACAGAATATAGAATAGAAGTGTCTTAAATGTTTTAACAGTCCAAGGCATTTGAGAAACGTTGGAGTAAGTATTAGATTTTAGATATCTTAAGAAGAAACATTCTGCATGGCGTAATTTAGCTATGAGTCGGATTCCAACCAAACAAAGACGGAAAGGACATTCCTGAAAGAATGTTCCCATGTCACACATCGAATTTGCGGACCATCTACCAAACACCCTGCATAGTGGGGTACTTAGTATGCTTTTTAATAATTATTTATGCTCTAAACTATAAGGTAGTACCTATGTAATTCCTGTTCCACTTGCTTATTTTGCAGATATTATGGTTCTCAGTGAATAAATAGGAATTATGATAATAAACGCCATATCAATTCTGTACTTCCATTATGTATGTTCCGATGTGTGGACGAAGTGAAATATAACTTATCAATTGATTTGTTGGGAATAGAGCAAGCGATTAGAGCACTTCGATTTCTATTATATTTTCCCATTTATATAATTTTTCCATTCTGATGTACGTGTAATTGAATAACGTAGTTTCTATAAAACTTAGACTGATAAGCTGATATGAAGATCGCTTGACAAGATAAATAAATTTGTCGTTCCTAATTATGTGGCCACTGCTGTATCCGTAGAGGGGTATTGGTTGATGCACTAAAATTAACAAAGCTTGTAAAATACATAGCCATCTCAGCCTTTGTATTTGGCCCAAAGCCTAGTGTAGTACAGCTAAATAAATAAAAAATAGCAGCTGGTTCTAATTTATGGTTCTCTTTTTTTTTATTGCAGCGGAAACCATTCGCAAAATGATAGCCGACTTACCTGCAAAGCGCGCTCGTGTTATTGTTAATACCACAGTAAATAACATAAGATCTAAGAAGGACTCGCGGATTAATTTAAAGTTAAACAGACATAATACTGAAGGGCCGAAGAATAGGATTACTCGTTCCAGGAAATCTAACCTCGAAGTCAGAGATAGTGACAATCCGAAGAAAGAAGTTGACAATACACAATCGGATGACGATGATGAACCTCTCAAATTGAACACCAAATCCTCGTCTGTCAAGAAATCACAAAGCAAGGATACTGTTTCAATAAAAATCTCATCCACGCAAAGAAGTAAGAGAAGTTCTCAAATTCATAAAACTAATTTTGACACGATAGCATCATTCTAATAGAACCCTACTACGCGATCATCGCGTGGTCGCGCGATAACAAAGATTATTATTTTTTCGAAAGGTGGATGTATTCATAGATACTCGTAGAACGCGGATATGTGATGATCCCGCGAATAAACGACGCGAGCGACCGCGGAGCTCGCTTCGCAGTATGCATGGCATGGGCGCTAACCATGAGACGACGACCGAAGCACCGCAATAGTCACGCGAATTCAATTAAGACATCTATTCGACATCAGTATGTTTTATCGCGGATTCGTACGATTAAAATTCTCGCGAACTTGCGATGACGGCGTAGTTGCGTTCTATTCGTGCGATGCTTTAGGCTCGTTGTTAATAAATCTAATATTTCAGGTAGTTCATCTAAAAGAGTTAATATAAAAACTGCTGGAGTGAGATTACGCGAACGCGGCACTCGTAGCGATCGTAACGACAAACGACAGAACAAAAGCGGTGGTGACAGCGATCGCGCCGGTTCTGGTGAAGATAGTGGAAATCATAACAACATCGCGCCTGTGTCCCATATTCCGTTAAAACATTCTATTGCTCGATTAACTGCGGACAATGATACAGGGGTGAAAACACTCCAGCAACTCGGACCAACAGAGCAAAATCAGGTTGTAATTGAACGATCTCCTACAGAAAAACAACAATTGTTCGAAAACGACACTAAAACTGACAAACTTGACAAACCACCTTTATCACAAAATGTTGCAAAAACATCAGATAACGCAGGAGTACAAAAGTCTAAGCCCAATAAACCGAGAAAAAGATTAACTGATTGTATTGCTATGTTGGCCAAAAAAGTGGGCGAGCCAGAGCAAGAATTAAGAGAAGCTCCTGCTGGATTACCTATAGTGACCTCCGAGAGTGATAAAACACAATCCAAAGAAGAATCCAACGAAGTTCCTGCAATGGATAAACGGGACGAAACTCTTGCCAAATATCATGACAGTCTTCGTGACCATGCAAAAGCGACTAATGCTTCAAGTCATGTACCATTACTTGAACGTGAAAAATTTCGCCGTGTCAGCACTTCTTTTCTTGAACAAACGCCTTTGCAAATACCATTCACGACTGAGAATAGTGGGGTCCCCAATGATCCCGAGCCCCCTATAATAGTAAGCAGACATATGTCAGTATCAAGGATGACTGATAACTCTAACATTAATATGACTCCTGCCAAAGTGGGTCCTAGAATGCTCACTGCGGCGGAGTTAATCGACTCTAGGTACCAACCGAAATCGATCGAAGAGCCGACGCCAGAAGCAACTAGCCAACGAAGGAGTTCATACTATGGTGCTAATTTCGTACAACCTTCTGCGAAACACATTGATGCTGGCAGACGTAAATCCAGCCGACAGTCTGCAACACGTGCTGAGAGCGAATCACGTGCTCAACAAATTTATAACCCGACTAATGTGCCCAACTATCAATTTTATACAAGACCAGAATTCTACGCGGAGCCTAATTCATGCAATATGCGGCGGAAATCGTACGACTGTGTACAGACTTCTGCGGCTTATAATCCGCATTATCAAAGTCAACTCGCCCAAAGACATAATTTTTTCAGTGTTCCGATGTTTGTTCGACCAGATCTACGCAATTTACCTTTTGAAAGTATTGATAAAAATCTTGCTTTGCAATTAATAAACTATGGTCGAAATCCGACAGACATGACTGCTTTTAATGAAGGTGCCCCACCAGAGTTAGCACATTTTACCAATTGGGAAGGGCATCCGCGACATTTGTATACATCGCCATCTCCCGATGCTCGCCACCTACGGCATGACTCACTCCAGCGTGATAGCATTCCGTCAATGGATATAAGTTTGGAAACTCTTCATAATTACAATTCGGTTCATAGAACCACACCGATAAAGACACCTGACAGTCGTATTTGTGTAACCCCTGTTCAACATGATCCACGTCAACCGAGTCCCGATGGTAATAATGGCCAACAAGTAAACAACAATTATATGAGGTCTATAACGACACCTGAATATCATTCTATGAATCCTCCATCGTTAGTTGGAATACGACGCGAGTCTTGTAAAAGAATTCTTGATACATCTGAAAAAGGTTTTCATTCGCAAGAATTTTTCGAAGGAAATTCTCAAAATAAGATTAAAAGATCTCCCGATAATATATATAACGCACATACCGTTTATCCTGGTGGCAGTGAGTACGCCGCTGCGAAATACCATCACCCGAGTGATAAAGTAAGTGTATCTGTGTCACCGTTAAGTCAAGACATCTTTGATTATAAAAAAGCGAATCCAGTATCTTTCTATTCGCATGTACCAGGAAAATCAAATGATTCTTTAAATACATCGGTGTTTGCCGGGACGTCAATGTCCGAAACTCAAAAGCGAGGGCACCATGAAGTTGCTGATACTGAAAGAACGGCCATGTCCCGTGACTTCGAACACGATATTCGACAAATAAATGTATATGATGACAGAATAAAATTGTCAAAAGAACAGTATTCTGACACAACTTCTGCCGCTCATCATCGTGATCGTTTCCAGAACTCTGTGGCAAAGAGTATGTCTACATCACAACAAGAAATGCTAAATATAAGAGTACCAAAAGAAACATTACTTTATCCGGAAGATAATGTAGAACTTCAAACAAGTCAACCTTTACTTAACGAGGCAGAATCCCACTATGATATTCCTACTGCACATAGAACGTCTGTAGCCGGTGCGTCCAAACATACATTCTCTGTTGATCAAAATGATCCAAGGCTTTCAGATAATTACAAGGACGAATTGCCACTTAATATGGTGCGAAACTGTTCAGAATTTGAACAAACATATAGTAATGAATCTGGACAAATGCCCTTAGATTTGTCGACAAAAGGATCTGAAGATAAAAAAGGGAAAGATGACGGCCCAGAAGATATGTCTATTAAAACACATGAACAAAGAAAAACAGAATTACGTATTAAAAGTGTGGCGCAGTTATCTAATCTAGAATATGGACGAGAGAGAGCTATTAATTTAATACTCAACAAAGCAACATCAGAGTTGGAAGTGGAAAAACCTAGAAGAGAACACCAGTATGGAGATACATTTAATGACTCAGATTACAATCAGATAATGATTCAACAACAATCCAGTCTAAACATTAATAACTTAGAACAACGAGAGCATGTCGAAAAACTTTATGATCATGACAACTCCAAATACTCTCAGTACGTCGAGAGAGAGCTTATAAATAAAACTATAAGTCATGATGCTTCCCCGGCTAATATGTCCAAATGTATTCCTAACATCACTGTAAACAGTTGGGAAAGCGAACAAATGACACCACAAGTTGTATCTGATGTAGAGAGTTTCAGAAGATCTCAAGTTACTGACGTGGTAACACTAACAATGGAACCGGAAAATTCCACATATCAAGAGTTTGACTCTTACGACAATTCAAATTCCAACAGATCACACGTTGCTTTACAAACTGATGATGATAAATCATCAAAATCCTCTCAACCCCAGCAAGATGATCCAACAAATATTAGTAATGAACACTATGCCGTTGATGCAACGTCAATTGTTGACAAAGAAGATAAACGAAAGAACCTTCCTAAAGAAATAATTGATTTAATTGGAGATCTACCTAAAGGAAATCTAGATAAGTTATTGGATATTCTACCACAATATGTCTGTGTATCAACTACTGAAAAGAAAGATGACACTGAATCTTCCTCTAAGGAAAGCCCAAAAGAGAATACGCCGTCGGTTACGTCAGCTGATAATGCTACAGTGAACACCGTTGATAATAGTTTGACTGTAAATACTAATTTACTGTCGGCACCAAGTTGTATACTACCGAAGAAAAGACATTCACCAAAACTATCTTTTGCTGTACAATATCAACAAAAGTATTTGGAAGAAAAGGCTCCTGTGACTTTACCAGCTAATCCAATGTTGCCTACAGAATCACTGATGATACAGGAAGACAAGCCAAATTTAATCGATAATTGTACCGATTCTGTCACAAAAAGTTTGGAAACAGTCATTAGTACTGAAAATCCTGAAATTAGAGTTATTGATTTAACGGAAGACAATAAGGTACTCCCAGCGTCTAATGAAATGATCTCAATGGAGAATAGCACCGAATTGCCCCTGGGACAAGATCTTTCAAAATCTACTAAACTGAAAAACTCTAGTGATAAAACCGCTATTCTGAGAGCTGTGCGGTTCAAAAAATCGAGTGATCCACCCCTACAGGTCACATTGCACGAAGGTATTCAAAATGTTAATCAAGGTTTACTTGAAGTTGATAATCCTAGTTTAGTGCAAAATTCACTACCGACGAAGGAGGAAACAAAAAAGGATAGTGAAGAACAGATTGATAGTACTATAAAACAAAGTTTAGTCTCGGATGCAACTGAAGTACATTATGAAATTATCCCCCAGGAGAACAAAGTTGAACAGAACCATTTTTTAGGATTAAGCTCAAGAGAAGGTTCTAAGAACGATTTTTTAGAATCAAGCTCAAAAGAAAGTGCTAATGAAAGTAAGGCCTTAACGTCTGAAACTTGTGTGCCGTCAGGGTCATTATCTACTATTCCAGAAAAAGAGGACAATTTGGTTGGACCTTTAACTTCAGACTATTCAAAAAACATTGACGCAAAATCCAGTTGTGTAGACTTACAAGATGAACATCCTAAAACCATACCGATAACGGTTAATTGTGACTTACTTCGTTCGACGCATCAGGACTCTGAACATGTATCTCCAGATTCAGTACTCCAACCTAAAACAAAGTCCATGTTATCCAATGAAAAAATAAAAAATCACCTGGAGTCTGCTCATCCATCTGTTGGGTATCAAAAACCGGATTCTTCAAATGAAATTAAAAGTGATAGCAAGAATCTTGAAGATTATGATTCAGACGATGATGTTTCGTTAGCTTTTATTGTCAGACAAAAGCAACTCGATCAGTCTGTTTTAGCATCAACTGACTTAAGCTGCCTTAAAACAGAAACCAAACAAAAAGTGTCTAGTAAACAAAGGAAGAAACAGAAAAAGATAAAGAAAAAGCGGACACAACCTTTGACATCTAAAAAAAATCCGGAAGTTGCATTGGATAAAACAGTTTCTAACAACGACGGAGCTCAAAATTCCAAACATGTTTCGAATAAGCCTACAGAAATAAATAAATTAAAACAAGTTGGGGAAGACGATTTGAATTCATCAACATTGCTAAGTGCTGAAAGTCCTATTAAGACCACTGAACCGCTATATGAATCTGACGTCAACAAAGAGAATAATTTATATGATCAAATGAGCAAAATCAAAGAATGTGACAAAATTGAAAATTCTGATCAAAGAGCTTTAAATGAAAAGAATACTGTGACAGAAAAAGTTGATGTTGACAATGAAATAAATAAGACAATTAAAGAAATAAAGGAGATCAAAGATTCAATCGATGATGTAGTCGAAGATTTAACATCTAATAATAAAAGTAAAAAGAGAAAACAGGGAAAAGAGTTGGTTGACAATAGTAAAATAGAAGTCACTGAAACTCCTAAAGAAAATAATTGCGAAATTCATATTCCTACAGCCAAATTAGCAGAAAATTCAGTAACACCTGATAAAGAAGTTAGTAGTGAAATTCAAGAAGATCCTTGTGTTCAATCTGATCACGATCAGGAAATTGGGAAAAAAATTAAAAAAGGTCGTGCGAAACAAAAGAAAAAATTGACATTGGTTGAAGCCAATTACGACGAAGTTCCATCCACGGAAAATCTTATTGCTCCTTCAATACCTCTGCGTCGTAGTAGACGTGGTAAATCATTTTACGCCGAACCAAATGTTTCTTCATCCTTACAACCTGCAGAAAAACTGCCATTGACTAAGAAACAATTAATTTTTTCCAAATTATTACAAGACAAATACGAAACTGATTATTCAATTTCTGAACAAAACAAAGAAGTTTCAAATGATAATATTTCTTGCAATGATAAGAAGAAAAGTAAACCTATAAAGCGCAAAAAGTCGCCAAAAGGAAGAAGAAATATTAAGAAGAACAAATCATATGAAAGCGAAAATGATGAACAGTTTTCTGAAAACAATATGACATCGTCTAGCTTAGATACAGAAGAAAATAATTATAAGGCTTCTCAAAAAGACGTTACCAAAGATCATGTAGGCATTGATAATTCAATCCTTAATATTGAACAGCACGATAATATTTTTAATGAAGAAAATAATAAAGAAGAACAACATACAGCTTCAGAAAAGAGAAAATCTGATTCGACTGACATTTCAACTATACCCAAAAAGACTAAACTTACTGAGGAACCTGATAAAATATCAGACGATGAAAATAATGCAAATGGGAACGGTAGTGAACACCTGGAAGCTAATAACGATGACGGCAAAATTTATGAAAATGTCGGAGAATGTTGTGGAGATGATTTGAATAAATCTCCTTTTTATGAACAAGATGAAAATATCTTTAAATACAAAGATAATACAAACTCTGGATACAGAAAACGTAATAGATCTGGTTCTACATCCGAACCTCGAACGGCGTGTTATAATAGACAAATTGAATACAGGCGAAGTCGGTCCTCGGTGGTACTCGACAGGAATTCTGAGCATTATGATCCCTACGACATAGACTTGGATGACATGATCGAGATTGCATTACCTATAATAAAAACTGTCAAAGAACAATCTGAAAGTTACCCGACAAGATCAAAAAGAGGTAAGTAATGACTAACACTATATTATTTATGTGTCTTGTTTATTTGAAAAAAATAATATTTTAAACGTTTAACTTTATTGTTTCAGTTAAACGAAGGTCTTTAAACATCAAATACAGTTCAAGTTCGAGTGATTCAGACTCATCGAGGAGCGATGTTCCTCTTCAAAAATATTTTGAAGAAAAACGAATGTTAGAACATAAACAGTCTAAATACAACAAAGAAAACATGATTGCTGTTCAAAAACATGCGAATGATCATCAGACAGTTAATGAAGAAAACAAGACCCATATGCGAGATGACATTAAAGAAAAAATAAATGACACAAAGATTAACCATCAAGCAAATATTATGGTAAAAGACAATGAACCTAACACCACTTCAATTAGTGACGTAAATGAAGTAAGGGCAAATGTTTCCTGCAGTGTCAACGTAGATCACGAAGCATCACATTCTGAGAACGTTACCGAAAATAACAACTTGTTCGAAGGAGAAGTTAATTCGAAAAATAATCTGGAAGTAAAAGATAATAGTAGCATAGCTCTGATTCCGAGCATTACGGATAAACGTGTCAAAGAAAAGAAACGTTCTAAGTCGCTTAATACACTAAACGTAGATACTGATACTACTACAGATGAACAACTGAGTACAGACAAATTTTTAGAGAACTTCGGTTTCTTTTCTGAAAGGAAACCTAGAAAATCCAACTTATTAGCTTCGAAAAGAATAGCTGAAACCATTCATATGATCAACGTAAAGGATGAGGCATATTTTAGCACCAAAGATCGTGCTACTAAAAGGCTAACGCACCATAAAGAGAGCAAAAAGACTTCAGAAGCAGAAACTACATTAAAATCATTGCAAGGTATATACCGGTTTTGTTTATCTTTTTCGCGTTACTTAACTTTTTGACGATATTTGATATTTATATTTGATCAATATTTTAAACGTTCTTATGAACTATTTATTTAAAATTCAAACATAAGTATTAACATTAAATTACTTTCCAGATTCTGTCAAATTGAATAACGCACTTACCCCAACCAAAGTCCAACAAGAGGAAATAAAAGATACCGATACGAACTTTCAAAGCGAAGCCAATATAGATTCAAACACGGCTCAAAACATACTCAATAGTGAAAAAGTTAGAAACCTAGAAAATAATTTAATTGATGGGTTTACAAAAGCAACTGAGGAAAATGCGAATCAACGCACTCACAAAGATTATGTCTGCGTTGAAAACAACTCGCATAACGAAGTGACTCGTGACCTGACCAGTCCGGAAGATAATAATGTTGAACCGAGTGGTACTGAAACTAAAAAGGGAAAAATTAAAACACCAAAAATAAGACCACCTGGCTATAAAGAAATGATGTATCCTGAAATCAATATTGATGAAATCGATTTGTTTGAAGATAAGTTCGATAAAATTAAAAGAAAATGTCGATCTCAAGCGGCAGCTGCAAAACAAACCTCAGTTGTTGAATCTACAAGTCCTGGGTAAATACATAACATACATAAAGAGTTAGGTACCTACCTACTTAGACACAGTACATTGTTTTTACAAATGATAGGTTATCATTTGACCACTAATAGGTGACGATTCGTGTTCTTTAAGGCTAAGCAATACTAATTGGTTTTTTTTTGCAGTGACAAATCTCGCAAGAAGCCTGAAAAGAAAACAAAGAAGAAATGTGTCAAGAAAAATATCCAAAGCACAAACGTACCAACGAAAGCTGCTTTGAAAGGTTTCGATGGCATAAAAATATCGATACCAACACAAGATCTCAACATGCCCCCGAGTATTACACCGCCTAGACAACAGAAGAAACGTAAAGGAGGTAATAAGAAGAAGGGAGATAGAAAGGACTCCGACTCTAGCAGTAAGTATGATAGTGAACTGAATATGAACTCGCGTTTGCAAGAGAGAGATGTCTATGAATTTAAAGACAACGATGACACAGAGCTATTAGAGCTACGACCTTCGACAGTGATGGACAGATTCAGAAGTTTAAATAAAGAACAATCTAAGCAGAAAGATAAATGCAAAGATAAAGATAGTCAAAGGCATTCTAAGTCATCGAGACATGCTGATTTCTCGGTTGACCGAGATCCTGAAGATAAAATCGATAATTCGATCGATGACGAAAATAAATCTCTGGAAGTCGATCATGAACGCAAAAGTAAAACAGACAGACGTAAGACGACAAATAAAAAAAATTACGCTCATTTACTGCAAGAGCAGACCGGCCGCGACGACGATAAACATGTGTCAGGCTCCGATAAACCAGATTCAGATACGCATAACATTCAAGGACAAGCTCGAAGAAGGAAACCTACTAAAGGCAATAATAAAAATGAGGATCATACTAAGAAAATGATCAAAAATGATAATAATATAACGGAAGAAGGCGAAGGGGGCAAAACGGCAATGATTGACGATTTTGATGATGACAGTTTCGAAGGCACAGATAAGATACCGCTAGCGAGTACAGCGCGGTTCGTACCCCCGACCAACGATGACAGCTCGTTTGAGTGGAACAGTTCGCCGGAGAGCGGCTACGTATACATGTCAGAAAACATAGAATGCAACTGCACTCCGGAATTGGAGTTTGAAACTGGGAAGAAAGGTTGCGACAGCTTAGCTTGTGTTCACCTCGAAAACAACGCTGAAAAGAAGGCAGTCATGGGTAAAATATTCAAAAACAACGCAGTCCGCGAAAACAACGAACCCCTCGAGTCTCCTAAAGATATGGATCAACTTTTTGACAGTCTACTCGAATCCAATTCTAATGATGCTTCACTTGAGCAACATGATTCCGGAAAAAATAACAAGAACACTTCCCCCGTTGCTGGACCGTCTACCGCAAATTACGTCCACTATGATGATAATAACTCGGCTCGAGTTTCACCTCGTGAACGAAAAATCTCGCATAACATGTCACAAGACAAAGAAGAACTTGATGCGTTCTCGCGTCTGTTGAACACTCCCAGCACTAGCGCTGCCGCGAATGTCTACGCGGCGCGCTTGCCCCCGGTCAAAATAAACGATGATTCCGTTTCGAATAATGAAGACCTGTACAGACAATGTATTCTGTCTCATAACGAGGATGACACTAACGATTCCTTCACCGATCAATCCACTAACGTGAGTCCAGTCGACGAATATGTGATGATGTCTACGAAAAACACTCAGACCGAAGATCCCAAGACTATAGTAGAAGCACCTAGAAGACCAAGGGGCGACGATGATGAATCAGAACTGGATGAAATTGAATCTAATGATTTCATCGTTTTGCGACGGTACGTAGTCACGGATTGTAACGGCTCACAAACTGAAATGCCTCACTCTGATCCCGCTTATACGTCCGACTCTTTATTAGCAGCGAGAGAAGACGACGACTCTATCGGCACCACTCCTCAACCGGGTGACTACACAATGATGTCCACAAAATGTACTCAAACCAACGCTAAGAAACACAAGTCAAAATCAAAACATGGCGATGACCAGAGAAGTGATGATGATTCACACCCTTCTAACGACATCATACCGAAGGACAAAATCACACTGAAAAGGTTCGTCGATACAGCTGTTAAAAGTATTCAAACAGAATTACAGACGTTTAAAGCACGAAAGTCTTCTAAACATGATGAATTAAATTCTACAAAGTTTATTGAACCGTCTACCAGTAAAGATAAGCGTTCGATTGCAAGACCGTCAAAGAAAAGTCACAAAACAGAAATTGAAGACTACAACGGAATCAGAACTGACGGCGAAACATCGGCCAGAGAAGATAACGGCCACGAAACGGCCCAAAGATTAGACGAATCGCTTATAGACAAATCGCGTTCTATTACATCTGAGAACGGAACTAGTCACAACTATGAGAGCAACCCTCACGACCATTTTGAGGTGGACACGGGCGTCGCGAGACAGAGAGCTCGAAGGAAATGTACGGTCGGTAAACAGAACGTGCTTGCCGAGCACTGGAGCTCAGAGTCAGAGGTGGAAACGGTACCGGCGAGACCAAGCAGTGCAGATTCGGTCGTCGGCATGCGCAAGAAGAAGGGAAGGAAGCGAGAGGGACAGCAGGCGAGTGTAAGCGGGAAGCGTGCGCGGTATGCCCGAAAAGAGGGCGAGGTGAGCGGGCGTGCGCCGCCTCCCGGGCCCACGATCCGCGCGCGTCCCGCGCTCATGCCGCCCTACTGGAGTTCCGACACCGAAGATACTACCACCGGTGCGCAGCCCCAGCACGGCTGGATTGTTGGCGACAGCCATAAGAAACTGGTCACTCTGCTCGCCAACGCAAAGGGACGCAAGCGTAGCAACGACGATAAACGGATCCTTGATGAGTAGATAAACTTTAGCTTAGATTATATTAATCTTGTAAATATCTGTACATATTTTAGTGATTATCTTTAATATGTCCGCGTTTCGTGACATTTTGACCAGATACTTTATGGATATTTTGATTGAATTTAGATTCTCTTGCTTTCTGTAAATATTGTATATCTTCTAGGCGTTATTTTAGTTAATTTTTATCAGAAATTGAGGACTGACTTTATTTAATGTTTGTAAATTAAGAGAGTTATTTCTTTTGAAAGAATGGAATTATTGATTGAAATTATTTGATTTCGCAGTCCTCTAGATTTTATTTACATACTATATGTTAATGGGGCATTTTTTATTTCATTAATTAATATATATTTATTTTATTTACAACAAATTAGAGACTTCGTAATCATTAAATTGATATAATATTTCGTGAATATAATTATTGTAGTAAAATTTATAGAATTATATTGTTTAATTGTTTAATAAAGACATCATGTACGGTCGGGATTGTTTCATACATATCTGTTGGAACTGTATTCTGTACACAGTGATACCTTAAGTAATTACCTATATTTTATTTTACTTGCATTTTGATCTCTGGCGCGCCTCATTTGACAACAATTGATATTTTCTTTAATTCGGGGCCAACAAATTGCATTAATAAAAATCAAAAGTTTTCTGTTTCTATCGAAATTATTTAGACATTATTAATCGATGCTAGTTGATACCACAACACATAAAATGAGCATTTTTGTAATTTTATTAGTTATCATTACTTACTTCAGAGATTACTGCTCGTCTATTCATAAATTGTCCAGTGGATTGAATTGTTTAGTAAGCCCATTAAGAAATCCATTATGATAGCATAGGCAACACATAATAGAAAAGAGAATATAAGTGTTTGCTTAAGATAACAGCAGCAAATCTAGGGCTCGTTAGATGTTGGTGATATATATTGTTGCGTTACACACTCCCGTGATCAGTGTATCAAACAGGGAACAATGTTATGTAATAAACATTTTTAGTAAGTACCTACATAAAATGTCGCGAACGTAAGCTAATATGTTAAATATAATTTTAACGGTTGCAGTTACCTTTAACGATATAACAATAAATATTTCATTTGACTAATAGGCATCATAACTGTAAAACGTAATTTATCTCGTCTCAGTGTTTGAAATGTTTAGCATACACAGATAAATGTTTTAAGTAATTTCCTTTAGTTATAAGAAGCAATTTCAAGATATTGGTTACATGCAACGAGTACCACTAAAACTGCATCACTTACACTGGATGGAGGTTAAGACGGCAAAATTTGGCTTTGTTACTGAGGGCTATGTTTTTTGTTAGTATAACAGATTTTCAGTGGACATATAGCGGCGCAAATGCGCCGTAAGCGTTTTATAGACAACTACTGCCATGTGCGTGCGCCGTAAGCGTTTTATAGACAACTACTGCCATGTGCGTGCGCCGTAAGCGTTTTATAGACAACTACTGCCATGTGCGTGCGCCGTAAGCTTTTTATAGACAACTACTGCCATGTGCGTGCGCCGTAAGCTTTTTATAGACAACTACTGCCATGTGCGTGCGCCGTAAGCTTTTTTAATTGGTGCACTTAATTAGCACTATAAGTGCAGTTCTTCCAAATTTGACTGCAGCCTTCATATTGATCTGCGACTTATGGGGGCAAGTATAGGTAAAAAATCCATAATTATATTGAACATCCGTAACAGACGATAAAAAAAAATAAATGAATTGGCGTCTTAACCAACCTCCTAAGTGGCGGCAGTTTCATTGGAATTAGTTGAACCAGCCATTTTTTTTTGTATTCAGCGGTTGTCGCAACGTTTACCAATGCAAAATTACAAGAATCTTCCCGAATTAATAATAAATGTACGTAGATAGATGCAGTAGGTATATTTTAAGACACTTGTCATGCATTTTTACATTGAAACGTTGTGTTCTTAGTTATTATAGTTTTTAAGTTCTCGATATTTTAACAAACATGTTGGCTGCCACTATTTTTGGAAATACTATATTCATCTTTCTGTAATTGAAACGCGTTTAATTCATTATTAAATTAAATATATTTGATTTATTTTTATCTATTTTAATTTATACATTATGTATATTTATTTTAAAAATATATAAGTATTTTTTATTCAATCTAAGTTTTTATAATAAATTATTGTGCGATCACAAAACATAATTACATTAGCTACCATAATAATCTATAAATATACTTATTAATTATTAACTAGTACATGTATATACCTAGGTAAGTAAATATATGAAGTTAAATGTATTAAAATAATGATTAGCGTATTATTATGATTATTGAATTGAATTTTAGGTAGAATAGCTCAGATTTTGAAAATACGTGCCAGAATGTCTGGCATATAGTGTCGTTATCGTAATATAAATGAATGTGGCAAAAAAACATAGAATAAAGTACCATCAAGTGACATAGGAATGTAAACAAATATAAAAACTATAATTGAATAAATCGTAAAATAAAACCTTTTCCTTCGTAAATTGAAACTATGTATTTGTAATTGGAATCCAATATGGCGGACAATAGACTAACGTTCATAAAGATCTTAGAACATTAGAAATATCAAATCAATCCAGTATTTCCGAAGATACTACCTACCCCCTTTCGAAAAAAATAAATAAATAAAAAAAATATTCTGCGACAACGTTATCTGGTCGATGCTATATGGTAGTTTAGTTTTAATAACATATCTTTAATCGTTTAGTTTTTAATTGTATATATCTATGTGTCTTATAATAATGAGTGCTACGAATTTTCGTAAAACGAAAAGATAAATAAATTCGAAAACCTGAGTCGCGCATACAATATTTTTTCTATTTGGACAATGTGAGGAATGAGAAGTTGGATTATAGAGCAGTGGTAATAAAATAATAATCGTTAGTAATATTCAATGTTATTCAACTAAATAATAAGTTTAGATGTCACTAAAATTAACCAAATAAATTATAGACACACTAGATTGTTTAAATAATAGAAACAGAACACAATATATTTACTTGGCTGCAAAAAGATCCGAATGAAAAATGTTTAATGGTGTAGTTTTTAGATTAATTAAAAAAGAGACAGCTATTATACCTAAAGTATGTAAGTACAGGTTAGAAGGGGACCATTTTGGTCGGTGTAAATTCAGATCTCTACGCGTACGCGTTCATTTTAGTTAATAGTTTTATTGGAAACTAGTGTGTAGTATCGGCTATTTTTAATTAATAAAATTAGTTTTTTTTTTCTTTTAATCTACGACAGTTAAATGTCCAATTTTTTTTAAAGTCCACAAGTACAATTAGATTGATTTAATAGGTAGAACACAACCGCTGATTACGAGAAGGTTCAATAGTACTAATTATTGTAGTAATTACGAATAATACCCTATTTATTGTATTAGCTAAAAATGCCCCCGCTATCCCGAACGTTTTAAAAAGTAATATTATAATCTATATCAGATAACTGTGTTTATAACATTGCAATGGTGTCCTTCGATGTTCGTGAATTAATAATTGTTTAAGTAATTATAAAATAAATGTTATGTCTAGATGTCGGGACATTTTTAATCATATAGCCAGTATATTGTATGATGTAGTTACTTGTCCTGAGGCTGGTAACGGGCTCCCCCTTCGTATTTGAGTTTAATTTTGTTAACTATTTATAAAATACTACATATTAGCTAATTTTAGTAGACAATTTAAACGTATAACTGTCATCTCAAGAGGGTGATGTTGGATTACAGACTTTTCTATCCGCTGGTAATCCGGCGATCGTTCAATAAGTAAGAAAGTTAATGATATACTCATTTGAAATAAGCCCAAAACAAATAAAAAAACATAACATAACATAGACGAAAGAGTAAATAAAATATGTTTTGTCACTATCAACTCTTACAGATGCTAAGTGTGCGAAAGTGACAAAACACATTTTGACTAACTTAGCCATAAATGTTTATGAAAAAATAAGCTTTAGCATAAACTGCAGTAAAGCATTCAGCCGCAGCCCTGGTCTTTTGGCCCGCACCCAATAAAGTCAAAGTCAAAATTATTTATTCCTTTGGATGCTTAATACCTAGGTACAAAGATCACATGGACGCGTCTTAAAAACTAAATTAGGATGTGTGCATTCGGAACGCGCCAATGAGAAGAAGGCACAAAAAACTCATGGGGTTTTTTTTCATGTGATCACGCTCACAAAGGTCAAGGTCAACATTCATCAGCTTTGAATGGTTGACGTATTTATCGGCCAATAGAAGAATCCTTGGTCTGTTTCACTTTTAGTTATTGTTTTATCTAGTCCAGTTTGATAAAGACTAGCGCGTTATCGGCCTCTATTACATATAATGTGATTTTTTGAAGTCTTTCTATTTTCCCTGGATGTACATACACACGTATGTTTTAGGCTTGTGTGTATCTAAATTTAATGATAATTGTATTACGATAATTCATGGAATATTAAACTTAAAGCTCAATGTTCTAATGTGTTTTATTTATTAACTCCCTACCTATGTATCTATGATAGTTAAATAGATCGACAAGTATTTTTAGTAGGTAGTGTAGCAAATCTTTGATCAGATAAAGTAATTTTTTCTTTAGTAAAGTACAAAGTAATTTTTTCTTTAGTAAAGTACAAAGTAATTTTTTCTTGAGTAAAGTACAAAGTAATTTTTTCTTTAGTAAAGTACAAAGTAATTTTTTCTTGAGTAAAGTACAAAGTAATTTTTTCTTTAGTAAAGTACAAAGTAATTTTTTCTTGAGTAAAGTACAAAGTAATTTTTTCTTGAGTAAAGTACAAAATAATTTTTTCTT
Organism: Idaea straminata; assembly: GCA_951213275.1. Lineage (NCBI taxonomy): Eukaryota > Metazoa > Arthropoda > Insecta > Lepidoptera > Geometridae > Idaea > Idaea straminata. Next base: position 15,661,827 of record OX577845.1, on the reverse strand, counting down.
TAGTAAAGTACAAAATATTTTTTTCTTTAGTAACTAAATAGTTAGGTACTATCGTCGGTTCAGTTGTTTACAATCCTACTAATATTATGAATGTGAAAGTTTGTGTGTGTATGTTTGTTACTCATTCACGCAAAAACTACTGGACCGATTGCGTTCAAACTTGGTATGTAGATAGCTGGAGACCTGAAGTAACACATAGGCTAATTTATCCCGACATTCCCACGGGATCGGGACTTACGCGGGTGAAACCGCGGATAGCAGCTATACGGTGTAACAAGGGGGGTGGTTCATCGGTTGCTGGGGGTCCCCCACCCCCCTTGTTATACCGTGTATATTAATTGATCTTCCGTAGGTAGGTATAGTATGCAACAAAAATGGAGACCCATTGTTAAGTTCTAAAATTGCTATTCTAAGATTGTTTTTTACTCCAAACAGGGTTCAAAGTCCTGCTCGATTCAAAGGACTTTAATCTTAAATAATAACTTTATTAAACATATTAATAACTAGCTGCGCCCCGCGGTTTCACCCGCGTAATAATTTTCTGCGCAAATTTCTTAATTTTTTATTTCATAAAAACCTTCTCCTGATAATAACAAACAGACCAAAAAAAGAATTGGCCAAATTGGTCCAGGCGTTGTTGAGTTATGCGCTTACCAACACATTTTGCGATTCATTTTTATATTATAGATTAAAGTAAGATCAATTCAAAAACTCTAAAGTCCGTCACCATATTTTGCCCTCACAGATATAATAGGTAGATAAATATTTTTCTCTTGTAAATACATACTTTATATACACACAGAAACATTAACTGTACATAAATGGTACATAATTTTTTTTGAGGCGATTTTCGAATTCGCAACCGTCCTACATCTATCGTGGTCCTTAAGATTATAAACACATGAACTTCTCTACATGGTATAAAACAAAGTCGCTTACCGCTGTCTGTTCCTATGAATGCTTAGATCTTTAAAACTACGCAACGGATTTAGATCCGATTTTTTAATAGATAGAGTGATTCAAGCGGAAGGTTTTGGTACATAAAACTACCACGCATACGAAGTCGCGGGCAACAGCTAGTATAAGATTAGATTAGGAAATTAGTACTACTACAATCAAAGGCCTCAGAGGGATAAGGTAAAATCTGCTTCGCGGCTGACGTCCAGGTGCTTCATGCCTTCGATGTCGAACCGTGATGAGTTCTAAGTGAATTGTCGACCTTGTATGTATGTATGTATGCATACGGGCTTTTTTCCGCAACTAGACTCTTTTTTTAATTGGGTCCTTTTTGCGTGAGGATGGAGTAGGCTTGCCCAGCACCTACTACCCTCTCAGCTTAGTCGACCATGTCCAGAGGAGAGAACTTGTCAATACTTCTGGAGCCAACTAAGCCGCGGGTTTCATCACGATGTTTTCCTTCACCGTAAGAGCAATGTCAATTAGCGCACATAAATTTTTCTTAAGAAAAATACATTGGTGCACGGCCGGCTGGGATTCGAACCCACGACCTTCAGAATGAAAGTCGGGGTATCTACCACTAAGCCAACACCGCTCTGAATTGTCGACCTTATAGACATAATCTTCGTGGTCATACTGATATGACAAAATAGTAGGTAAGTATAGGTCTAGGCCTGGTTTCCTCACGGTATTTTCCTGTGCATCGTAAGAGCATGGGTTACGCCAACCGCCACACGTCAGACTTCTCTCACTTACCTTATTTAGTTTAAAACTTTAAAAACCCAGCGCGGACGAAGTCCCGGGCAAAATCATATCTATATTAGTACAGTATTTTTGTATGTAACGAATAAGCTCCGAAACTACTGGACCGATTTTCATGAAACTTGGTATGATAGAGGTCTCCGGGACTCACCACCACCCGAGATTTCATCTGTACTCTAGCTCCGACTTTCTTTTGGATCCCAAAATCAAGATTGATCTTACATTTAAAAAAAAATCTTCTAAGCATTTAGTTAAGTTATTCTTATAAAATTATAGTTGTTATCCTTTTCTAGACTTTTATTGTTGAGGGTCTTGAGCTATTAGGTTTATCAGGTAGGACTGACTTATAATTCTGACTGACGGACTGACTTCTTCAACTTCTTCTCTAGACTCTTCTAAATTTCTTAAACTGGTAACGGAACCTTCCGTTTCGTTACAACTGTTATAGCGATATCCCGTCGGGACTCCGATTCACGCGGGTGAAACCACGGGGCGCAGCTAGTTAATACATAAAAACAACTTCAAAGTCAACTTCTTGAAAGGTTGCCCGGAAGAGATCGCTTTGAGCGATAAGGCCGCCCTTTGTAACACTTAGGCTTAAGCTTTGATTTTTATTATTATAATGTTATTTGAAATTGGTGTTTACAATAAAGAATTTATCTATCTATCTACCTAAAATAAAACATCTCTTTGCATCCACTTTAATTTTTATTGTCGTCATTTTCTTGGTCAAGTCTCGCGGTAGTCGGCACCAGCAGATCTGGTTTCCTTCTTCTAGCCACCACCAGCAGAACAACCCCAATGACCAGCACCACACCGCAGACTGCAATTATCACCGGAATCAGGATATCGACCAGGCGCAATGGGAATAGAAGACGATCTTTTATTTCGTTTTTGTACTCTTCTGGGATGTCGATGCCCTGGAAAATATATTTAATTTAGGTAGGAGTTTGACCCAAGTAAAGTAAGTATTACTGGGAGGTTTATTACAGTGGGTTAGTCGTGGCAAACCCAGGAATCGATATATCTATGACAATACGTTTTTATTTATAAAAATGTATCGCTGAATGTGTTGCTAAGCGCAAATCTCGAGAACAGCTGAACCGATTTCGCTAATTATTTTTTTAGAATATTACTTGAAGTACGAGAATAATTCTTAAAATTGACTGAAAAAGTCTAAAAAGAACACTTTTCTATATACTCCCATACAAATTTTCTATAATTTATAAATAGTGTTGCTAAGCGCAAATCACGAGAACAGCTGAACCGATTTCGCTAATTCTGTTTTTAAATTTTCTTAATTTTTTTAAATTTGCTTGAAAATGTCTAGAAACAACACTTTACTATACTCCCAATTCCCATATAAACGATTCGTAATAATACTTAAACGTCAATTTAAACTTAAATACCATACCATAAAGTTCAAGTTTTTGTGGAGAGGTTCCGGGAAGGCACAACAATTGAGTGACTATATCGTATAGTATAAATCACATGTAATGTATAAATATTGATGTCAATCGTGTCGCGGTGTTAGTTGCCAAACTCCACCTAAACGGCTGAACCGATTTGTGTGAATTTTTTTGTGTATATTTGTTAGGGCCGAGAATCGAACAAAATCTATTTTTTTTATTTTTAATTTTATGGCAAAACAACGTTTGCCGGGGCAGCTAGTTGGTACTTAATAAAAATCTACATTTTATTTTATTTAGGTAAGTACCTATCTATACTTAGAACCATTTTTCGAAAAAAGCACCTAAATTGATGTGATTTCTAGGAACAAATCATTCTTTGACAGTAATTAGCAGTTATTAGAAACTCCCGCAAATCGCGAAGCACTATCCATAGATATTATATTGAAATCAAATGAAATCGATTATCCATCTTTTACCGACCAGAAATTTTCATCTTGTAATTATTTTTACCAAAATGTAGTAAATGAACGGCTGAACTTTTTGGATTTGAAATGTGCGCCTTATAGATTATGAATTCCGTTACAAAATAGTTTTGTCTATTCTATGTTCAAAGTCTAGCAGCTACGAAGACTTAAGCTAACAATTTTGCTATGTGAAAAATGACATTTTAACCCTTGGTTGTTAATAGATAGGTTATAAGACTTTATATAGACTATGGGCTATAACAGAGAACAAAGAGCTGTCTTTCAATGAAAAGGTAATTCCGACAGTGACCCTTTGAGACAACTGCCATTCTAATCTTTCATTGAAACCTGAAACTATATTGGATGGTTCCTATATTCTGAGGAAGGTCGTCTATACAATCAGTTTCGACAATAGTAGGTATTGTAATACGAAAGATGGTTGTTCTAGAATTTAGTCTAGTTGTGTACAAGTCTAGATGAACCAGACATTTGAATAAAGTTACGTAGTATTTTCTAAAAAAAAAATATATTTACCTACTCGCCAATCAGCTTGTTTCTCTGAGTCATTGACTTAAGGTTATCCATGTGCTTTAGGGTTTAATTATCGCCTCTAGACGTCTAGAATTACGCCTTAGAAGCCTTAGATTACAACGGGTAACTTCGTCAAAACATTGAATAAGCAGATATTTATCCTCGGTTGGTTCGTGAAGAGTGGAATTACATACAAATGACGCGGCTGCTATGATTCAGTGTCACTGTTTTACAATGTAAACCTACCAGGGTAGATCGTACGTAAGTATCAGTTACAATTACCGAATTAAAATTGCTGGCAGATATTTACGCGTAAATTTGAATTCTTTCGGTGGTCTTGAAGGTGTTGGAACTATTAAAACTGTCTGAAGCAACATTATCAATTGGTACAAAAATAAGTATAAGCGGTTTTTTTGGTTCGATTCTTGGCTTTGCTAACTCCGGTCATAACTGTGTGCAAGCGCTGAGAAATTCTCAGCTTTTGTAAATCACGAAAGTTCAATGGTAGGCGGGATCTTGGTCTCACTCATTCTGCTGCAGATACAGCAGTTCTATTTGTTTTAGATAAATATTGAGGACATTTCACACTTCGCCATCTAGCCCCATTAAGTCACTAGACTCGTGTTAAGTGCTAGACAATGGATATACTAAGTACTTAAATACTTTTTCTTTTGTTAATATAAAAATAATAATACAATGAAATAATACCACAGACAAATATCTAAACATACTTGTCTGAGGCGGGAATCGAACCCGAAACCCGTGTCGTCAAATGACTATTGTTAAATCTTACCTCTTCAATCCAAACAATAGGTGTGAGTACAGTTCTCAAGTTGGCCGTGGTCGGAATATTTGTTACTGGCTTTAGAAACATATTGAATTGTGCCCTCTTCGCTCCACGCACCGGAATTCCTGTTTGCTGGACAAAATAACGAGATTGAATACACAGAATATATAATAGTACAAGTATTGAACATCCGGTTCGGCAACAAGGCTTCCATGTTTCATATTACTTGGTTACGGAAAGTTCCAATTTCCAATTTTGGAATATTCAGTCAATCGCAAATACTATAGTGTCCTATAATATTTGCGATTTAAAGTAAAATATTCTATGAATAAAATCAGAAACATAAAATTCTAGTAACCTCACATTTAATTAAAAATTTATCTTTAGGTATAGGTACCTAAAGATAAAGTAAGTATCAGGAAGGCCTGATACTTACTTTATTGCGGTTTTCAATCTTGAATTGTATGTTTTTAGGACTATTGCTACACAGTGCTATTTAGCCCTAAGCTAAGCAACTAGGCTTTTATTATAGTGACCTGACAACTGATAGAATACTAGGTAGGTGCACACCTACCTTTTTAAATGTATACCTACTTAACATACATTATTATTAGACAAGAGTAAACCATCCAAACTGTGCAACAAAAAAGGAAGGTGTTCTCAATGATATATATCCCTGATTATATATCTATAAAGAGGAAAGATTTGATTGTTTATTTGTTTGCATTGAGTAGGTTCCGAAACTCCTGTGAACCGATTTAGATGAAACTTGGTATGAGGATATATTGACTTTTTGGGAGTTTCATAGGCTACATTTCATCCCGATATCCCCAAGAGATCGGGACCTATGCAGGAGAAACCGCGAGGTGATGCTAGTGATTTTATAAGGAGGAAAGATTTTTTATTGTTTGTTTGCATTGAATAGGCTCCGGAACTACTTAACCGATTCAAAAACTCGAAACTCCATTCTCTTTCCTTATACTTTACTGTTACAAATTATGACGTCATATTTATGTTCTTATAGCTGTGTAGCCCCAGCATAGGATTGGGTTTCCGACAGGCAAGGCGGCCGGCCGTAAAAATATTGCCAAATCATATTGCACATATGCAGTATGTGCATCGACCCCAAATAAATTGGAATAATTAATGTTTCATCGTTATATGCCACCCCTACTATTACGTCAAAAGTTAACCATAATTAAATTAAACTCTTCATCTCTTCCTACACTAACGATTCACGTCAAAACAGCAACCCCATTGCAAGCAGTTAAACTTCAGATATACAAAGTTTCCGAAACGCAAAGATCTGAAATTTAAACCGCGAGAGCTGAACTTGATTATATTTCGTTGGTTGATGTGGCCTTAGGCTCTTAGTATAGTTTTATGCATGTTTCAAACATGGTTTAAGCTTTAATAAAGTTCCTAACATGAACTGTCTAGTCTCTACCTTATGATATGCAAAATTTAATTAATGTTTCGCTCAGGAAAGTTTAAGATACGTAGGTAAACATGTTTCAGGCACGTAATTAGCTCTTTGAAAGGTGAGTTCAGACTAGACTCTAATCTAGATCATTTCCTTGAGCATTTCAATTTAGAGTAACGTTCATACGAATGATACAAATAGGTACAGGCAAATGTTCAAAGTGTAGTTTGAGTAAATTTTAAAACAGCGAATGCTTGATGTTCTTTAACTAGTTAATGCTCTAAAACTTGTTTATGATAAACCTTTTACTAATGAAGTATTAGTTTTAGTTGCTCGATGCACATATCAATTCATAAACAAATAAGTTATGCCCGAAGAGCAATAAAAACATAATTAGGAAAATGTGAGGCTTTCGGAAAATTAAGAATTTGGAAAATTAAGACATAAATGAGAATTCGTACCGATGATAAAGCAAACCACGTGCGGTAAATTGAAAATTAGGAAGTTAATTATACTTTATACAGGTGAATTAAGATCTCCCTCCTTTTTTATTAGTCTGTTTTAAACTCATTGGTTTATTAACGACGTTTTCAAGTCTGTTCTGAGGTTGTGGCATGATATAGCCTACCTGATTGTAGTACGGAATCCCTTTAAGGACGGTTTTCATAAAATTAAATAAGTCAATAAATCTACTTATTGCAAATGGGTTGCCTAAAAAATTTCAGTACAGAATGTTTTTTTTTGTAGACTTTTTGCTGGTTTGGTTAATATACAAATTATATACTAATGAAATACATAATCTTTATTTTAATTTAACTTTAATTCATTAACCAGACCAGTGCAAATGACTAGTATTGATTTAACTGCCTAAAATATTCAACTTAGGGTTTGCATATTCTATGGGCTTCATAGTTTCAATTGATATGGAATAAAAAAACAAAAAAATATTGTTAATTAATCACTGAAATTTTATAGACAACCCATTTGCAATATATTTATTGACATATTTAATTTGATATAATAAATACACTTTTCATCCATTAAACCGCCCGATGAAGGTCGTTCTTAAAGGGCTCTTAGGTTATTTTGGTTTTAAAGCTTACCGGTTCGATATCCAAGAATATTCTATGATTTTCTTCGTTAGGGTTCATTCCAAAGACGCTGTTCCTGTATATTAAATCGGCGTACAAAAAATGAGGGTAGGACAGCACCAACATTGCACCTGTGAAAAAAAATTGTAAGTATCAATAATTTTATTATAATCGTAATATAATTTATTTTGGCAAATTTTGAGCTCATCTAGCACCACCCTAGGAAAACATGCAGGGTTGTGGTTGGTATCTCCTGCGGACGCCAGCTGTGATTTTCCTCAGATCCGTAAAGCGATACGTTTCTTTGATTCTCCCTCGGGGGAGAAATCAAGGCCTTAGTAAAAACAAGTAGTTATTTAGCGAATTGTTTCAGCCGTTTAAGTGGAGATTGGTAACTAACACCGCGTCACGAGAATTTTATTTAAATGTGAAGGGATAAAGGACTACGATCAAACATATTGAGTATATTCTTTAAAACTTGCATGGACATACTGACTGGAAAAACTCACAATCTGCCAAAACGAGAGCCGAGACATAGCCACGGAACCGTTCGTGCCTGAGTTCGAATCGCATTTGGCCGGTTGTCTTTTGTTTTAGGTCAGCGTTTGACCACTACCTCACTTGATGGTAAGACAATGCGGTCTTAGACGTAGCACTATTACCTAAAAGATACATATACACTGGTGACTTGACACCTAATAATTAGGTAATATAACATTCGAGTACCATTAGAGGAACTCGAGTAAGAGAGAAAGGTAGACGGCATTGAAACGAAAACTTTTCTGACCCGTCCTTCTTTTGTGAGTGCAGTCGCAATACGGACAAGTTCGCTAGGCCACAGTAAAACAATATAACAGTATTTAAACTAAGCTAATAGTTAAAGGAAACCTCTTGAATTACATATTACATACCCTCGGTACATAAAGACTCGCAAGGGCTGTCCACTATGTCTCCTGGGTTACTTAATAAAAAAATCAATCTCTATAATATATAAATCGCTAAATGTGTTGCTAAGCTCAAATCTCGAGAACGGCTGAACCGATTTTGTTAATTCTTTTTTGTTGTGTTTGTTATTGTCAAGAGAAGGTTCTTATGAAAGAAAAAAATAAGAAAGACACACAGAATATTACTGCGCGGGTAAAACCGCGGGTCGCAGCTAGTTTTAAATAAATTGTTGTCATAATGATTATCTTGACAACAAAGTATATTTCTATTAAGTAAAAGGGGATTGTTCTAGATGTCTAGGCAAACAACAAATATGAAGTTATTGTTTTTATTTTGAGTGTTTGTATACCTACTAAAAATCAGCTGTTTTCGGCAACAATTCATATTTAAAAATAATCCTCAAAACTCAATAAACAAATAATAATTAAAGGTCAATGACCTCTAACGCTAAGAAACAGCTGATTTTTGTGTAAAATTTAAATAATTTCAAAATTTTCGAAATATGTATAAGATTGCATTTTACAGAAACCCTTCATCGAAACATATTGTAAATGCTGCTACCTGCTACCAAAAGTTTGCAAAAAATGCTAAGTTTCTCCAAAGAAATCCGAGGGCCGATTCAATCGTTTACTCTCTGTAGATCCAGTGATCGAGATCCATTTGATTCCATTGAGAAAACTTTTTCTCTTTAGATCCATTTCTGATGAATTGGTTTTAACAAGAACTTTTATCATCTGTAGATCCAATGATCATATTGATTTTGTTCCACTAAGAATACCTTTTGTCTTTAGATCCAATTGTAAGAAGAACTTTTACTTTTTGTAGACCCAATAATCAAGATCCATTTGGTTCCAGTGGTAATACTTTTTATCCTTTAGATCCAAAATTAATTGCTTTAATCTACTGGTTTGTATGAAGTTATAGAACTGTTACATCTATAAACTGTGGTTAAAGCAAAGTTGAGTTCGGGCCACCTAGAGCTTTAATCCGACAGATGCGAGCAATACGAACCCCATGAAAGTTCGACGTTGTTTGAAATACTGAATACGTAGATACATTACGTTTGATATAAACTTTAACGACTCGTAATACGACCTCAGGGGAGAATGTGAAAGAGTCTACAACACAAGCAACAACTCATTAGCAGTATTGGTTTCTGTAACTTCAAACGATAGCCTCCTTATTCCAAAACAAGTTTAAGGATAGATGTGAATTTAAACCTTAGATTTAGACAGATTTACTCATGAACTATAGTCTAAACACTATCCCTATAGATTATATAGGGAACTATAGTCTAAACACTATCTCTATAGATTATCTTTAGATTGACGACCCAGTTGGCACAATGGTTACCACGTCGGACTGCCAAACACGGGGTTGTGGGTTCGATTCCCGCCTCAGACAAGTATTTATGCTTAGATATTTGTCTGTGGTCTGGTTGTTTCTATGTATTATAAGTATCTAATTACAAAAGAAAAGTATTTATGTAGTATATCCGTTGTCTAGCACCCATAACACAAGTCTAGTTACTTAACTTGGGGCTAGAGATGGCGATGTGTGGAATGTCCTTTAATATTTATTTATTTATTATTTATTATATAGGGATTAAATCCACATCTCGGACTATCCTTAAACCTCGGTTATGGAATAAGGGGGTAGGAGGTTCAGTTCAATATGTAGTAATTACTTAAATAGTACCTATACTTGATTATTGTATATTATACTATAGTCCGAACTTTATCGAGCTGTTTAATGGAAGAAAAGTATTTTAGGGTTTAGGGTTGTCTTAAAAATATCAGTCCAGAATATGATTAATTAACAATAAAAAAATTGTTTTGTTTTTTAAACCTTATACAATATTGATTTATTTTATCAATACCCAATTACCCTTCCAAATGGAGTTGCATGAGGCAATCGATGAGCAATTAAGCATTGGTTTACGTACTTCCTGACCAACAAGATTGTCTTGTAATAGGCTAATAATTTAGTGGTCACCTTTATAAATAGATAAATATTAAATATCTAACGTCTTAAAATTGCCTTGACCCTTTGTTAGGGCGAACACATACATTGTTGATTAATTGGCTAACTGTAACAAAATCCTATCCTACTAATATTATAAACTAGCTGTAGCCCGCGACTTCGTAGTTGTAAGTACCAAAACCTTCATTTGGAATCACTCTATCTATAAAAAAAACAGCATTAAGGCGCTCTTACAGTACCGTGTGTAGGTAGTCACATTACCTTAGCCCCCGCTCTCAAAGACGTAGCGTGCTGCGTGCTAACTGTTATATTTGATCGATATGCAAAACATTTTAGCATTATTATCCACAAATATAGTTCCTAGAGGTCAAAACCTATAATTTGAGTCATTTTTAGAAACAAACGTTAACTATTTTTGAATAAAACCCGATAAACGATCTAATAATTATCTGTTTTCTAACATTTTTTTTATCGAACGAAGTTGTTTATATCATGTTTTTAATCACAATAAACAAAAATATGGTTATTAAACTAACTACAATATCCATTTATATCCATATAGCAAAAAAAGAGTATTTGATTACTTAGAGTTGCTTAAAACAAAGGTTGATTTTGGTAGCTTTATTAGCACCTGGCCTTAACATCCGCTGCGTAGTTTTAAAGATCTAAGCATAGGTACATAGGGACCGATAGCGGAAAGCGACTTTGTTCTATACTATGTATTGATGTCAAAGTTAGTGTGTATGTTATATATATTTATGTATGTATGTATAGGTATGTATTTATTTTTACTGATTTTATTATTATTAATTAGAATATTTTGTTTCTTATGTATATTAATATTTATTTTATTTTCCTCGTTATATTCCTTTTACGTTATGTACAACCCACCGTTTAATTCTTGTCCATCCAAAGGTTGCCTGGAAGAGATCGCTTTTAGCGATAAGGCCGCCCATTGTGCCATATTGTTAGGTTTTATTTTGTTTTTGAAACAGGAGTTTATGTTAGAATTAAGGTTTAATGTGGTACAATAAAGAGTTTATCTATCTATCTCTCTATGGATGATTTTTTTTGGTATTCCAAATACTCCGGCTAAAAAAGTTAAATGTAATTATGATTCGTAAAATAACATTGTTGCGAAATTGTATAACGATAACGGAAATGTCTATAATGATAACGGAAAAGTACGTACATAATGATAATGAAAATTCCATAATGACAGTGAAGTCTTAGTAACAGGATCCCTTTTTGTACGGAACCGTAAAACCCTATTTATAAAATGGTGCGGCTCTTGACCTACGTCCGAGATGCTTGGATGGGTAAGAACGAGATTTTCTAGTGGTTAGTAAGACAAAGATAATTACGTAGAAGAACGAGGTCAAATAATTTTATAAATTAAATAGAATGAATAGAATAGAATTACTAGCCTACTACTAAAATTACTAGCTACGCCCCGCGGTTTCACTCGCGCAAATTCCGATCCGGGACCCGATCATGTTCTTCTCTATCCCCTAAACAACCACTGAAGTGTTTTCGGATTTATAATATTACTAGTTATAAATCCGAAAACGCGCGGTAGACCACCAATGAGATGGAAAGACGATATCATACGACACGCAGGTCATGATTGGATGACAACGGCTCTAGACCGTCAGGAGTGGAAGAGGATGAAGGAGGCCTACGTCCTGGATTGGACAAATAAAGGCTGAGATAGATAGATAGATAGAATATTAGTTAGAACGAGGATCGGGATCGAGATCGGGATCAGTATTAAGATATGACCTAATACCTAATACTAAGGGCGTTTAGCTTAAGCTGAAGACAATTGACGGGTAATCATTGTATTTCAAAAATCACTGTGTGCTGTGATGCATATTTTATAAGGGAGAGTGGGCATGCCCCTTTGATATTATTTGACACTTTGACAGTCGGTTAATAATATGCTTAAACATAATTATTTTTAATAGTGCAAGCAAACCTTAGTTTCTAATTTAAAAAAAAACATTATTAGTACCTACCTAACTTCTATATTTCCTAAGTAATAAGTGAGGTTAAGACTTTAAAATACAATCTAGTAAAAACCTACAAGTCAGTACAATGAGCGCTCGTCAATTATAATTAGTTAGTATCTCTAGATTGTATCACAGTTTCCCATTAACACATTAACTTCGCCAACGATACGGACGGACGGTTGGCAGATAGAATTATTTATTTAGAATTCATTGAGAATTTTATAGACGAAATCCTTTTAACGCCAATAGTGTGCCAATTAGTACATGAGTAAGGAATAGAATATAGTTCCACTGACACAACTTATCATCGATAGAATCTTTCAATAATGCCGCCATGTCGCCACTTGCCGATACGTCATCTTTAAGTGACAAACGTTTTCCAATTTCCGATAATGTTGCAACGAAAAGTAGGACATGTATTGACATTCGATAAAGTTACTGCAACTAACTATGATGGAAGAAGTCGCATATACGAACATACATAAAAAATATTTAAAAAATAATGGTTGTCTGTAAATTCGGTTTACGTACGTTTACGAGATAACGTCATAAGAAAACGAAGAAAAATTAGTTTTATTGTTATTTTCCTTTTTTTCTTGCATTGCATGTACTTACTGCATTTTGTAGTTGTTTAGTGAAAATAACTAAAAAAAAATATTTAAGTTTATAGTTTTTTTTATAAGTTTTCACTCCTGGAGTGCAACCGTTTTTTTCCCTTGAAATGAATCTTCTATTCGTCACTCATCACCATAACACAAGCTCAGATGAGCGTTATTATTATTAAACAAATACGAGACGCGTGACGTTTACCATGACGCCGTCATAGTACCGGAACATGACGGCACGGAACACGAATGCGTCATGGTACCGGAACATGACACTTTTTTGTATCATGTTGCGGGACCATCAATTAATTAGACGTTATCACGTCAAAAATATACGAGGTGAATTGAGACCCTTCTAATTATGGGAATTCAGTGGTTCAGAAACCGCCTGGTGCTAAAAGAGCAGACAATTAACCGGCGGCCTTTAATACCATCCTCTGGACAAATTAATCGTGCCATATGACTCGCCGTGTTCCATCATGTTCTCCAGGCATGCAGTTCTCTTTTTAGGCGAGTATGCTACATTATCGATCTAACCGTCACTTCCCATCAGGTCAAATAAGGTCAAGGTGCAAGCCTATTTTGTGAAAAAAAAACTCATTTTTTTGAAGTCGTTTATAAACTTTGAGGTTGGTCGTTGGGAGGTAAAATCAAAAGTAGTTAACGCAGTGACCTATTTCGACATACTCTCCATACTTATTTTCAATTGACCGGCAACCTTTGCTAGTCGGCAAAGGGCGCTCAAATCTCCTCCAACAAAAAGATTAATATGAAAGTTTCTACATTGTACCTATGTTGACCAACTAACTGCGTACCGCGGTATAACCGGGTAAAAGTAGACTTTCTCAACTGATTCAGATTTTTAAAAAGGGTTAAATCATAGGATAAGGACATCTCTACTAATATTATAAAGCTGAAGATTGTTTGTTTGAACGCGCTAATCTCAGAAACTACTGGTTCGAATTGAATAAATCTTTTTGTGTTGGATAGTCCATTTATCGAGGAAAGCTATAGGCTACTTTTAATTTTACGCGTGAATACGCGGGTGAAACCGCGGGGCGCAGTACTAACTTATGTTTTTCAACTTAATATTTCCACAGCATCAAGACATAGATGCTAGTATTTCTACATAGCTTATATAACTCTATCTACAATTATATTCGTGTCATACTGTGGTACGCCTCAACAGTCAGCTTACTCTAAATAATGTTGGCGCTTCACTACTTACACGTCGGCTTTTCCTTTCTGCTTCGATAGCTTACAATGTTTTACATTAATTTATGCTTGAAGAAAATAAAACCTTTTAGACGCCGCAAACAACTACGCAAAACACCACGTTCACACAAAACGCATTACTCGCAAAATACCACTTACGCAAAATACTAACTACGTATAACACCAACTTTGATTTAGAAACAAAAGACGATCGAAATTATGAACGAAATAATGATCGAAATAAAAACAAAAGACAATCGAAAAAAACGATCGCAACGGAAACAAAAAACAATCGTAACGGAAAAAAGTGCCGATCGTAGGTAATGGAAACATATTAATTAGAATATCGAATTGTAAACAAAAGACGATCGAAAACCTAACATTGGCATATTGAGGTATCTTTTAACAAATAAGCAAATTTATTTTTAAATATAATAATATTGCAAGACATTCCAAACAAGCTAAGTAACTAGACTTGTGTTAAGGGTGCTAGACAACGGATATACTTCTAATATGCTATAATAAGCTTAAAAGTTCACAGTCCTGCCGGGCATTGCAATCGCGTGATAACAGACCGAGGCTTTTCTTACTATAGGTAGGTAGGCGCACTATAGTTGGGTAAACAGTGATCATCAGTGATGTTAGTAGTGTTAGTCATATAGGTTAAGTTTCTTACTCGCTCATTAAAATTTCGTTGTTGCGATTTTAATAAGCGAGCGAGAAACTCAACCCATAAGATACCGGTTTTGTCAAATTAATCTAAAAACTAATACCTCCCTAAATCTATAAGTATAAGTACTAATCTTCTTATACTATAAAGCTGAAGAGTTTGTTTGATTGTTTGAACGCGCTCATCTCAGAAACTACTGGTTCGAATGGAAAAATTATTTTTGTGTTGGATAGTCCATTTATTGAGGAATGCTTTAGGATACTTTTTATTTTTAAATTCCCGCGGGATCGGGACTTACGCAGGTGAAACCGCAGGTAAGAGAAATAAAAATATAAAAAATACGCGATTAGGATCCGGGAAAATAATTACTATGAATACAAATCGTGTAAGTTTAATATATTTTTTGTTAATTATTCTCCTAAAATGACTTTTAACATTATACAACCTAGTCT
This sequence comes from Idaea straminata, assembly GCA_951213275.1. Lineage (NCBI taxonomy): Eukaryota > Metazoa > Arthropoda > Insecta > Lepidoptera > Geometridae > Idaea > Idaea straminata. Next base: position 15,646,518 of record OX577845.1, on the reverse strand, counting down.
GACATACAATATTTTTAATTTCTTTTGCAACATATAAATTACTGAGTAGGTGTCACCAAGTCGTGAAGTGTGACGGCTATTCCTAACTCTTCATTTGTTTCTAGCAAAGTTCTTCTGCCATTTGTTTTTCCTACAAGCAGTGCAGACCATATGACCATAACGATACAGTTAAAGTACAGTTTTGTGTGGTCATACTGATATGCCATTATAGTATGACCGCAGGGAAACCCTGGATTATAAGCTTTTTGTGCGACCGTTCTTAGGTCGCTTCAAAAATTGAAGGTAAAAATCCGATTCCTACCTACTTACATTTATAAGGCACTTAAAAATATAAACCTATCTTATGTGATTGAAATGTAGTTGGCTTAGTCTACAAAAATATTAGCTCATCGGTTATAGCAAATGTTGAAACGTAACGATAGCGCGATTTAATTTTACCAGTGGCGCCATCTAGTTTTCGTCATTGTAAGTTTATGATTTTATCACGAGTATTGCCGAGTATTGAATCCTAAGATAACATAATTAGAATTACATGTATATTAAAATATTATTTTAAATAAATACTCATTGAATTCACGGTGTTGATTTTGATCAAAAAATACATCACTACATACTTTAGTATAAAACAAATTCGCTTCCCGTTGTTTGTCCCTGTATGCTTATATCTTTAAAGCTACTCAACGGATTTTGATGCAGTTTTTTTTTATAGATAGAGTGATTCAAGAGAAAGGTATATAAAACAACCACGCATACAAAGTCGCGGGCAATAGCTAGTTAAAAATAAAAATGTTAAATGTACTTGTCATGCGTCATATATCAAATTTTATTATTATAATATTTTAAACGCCCGACGCAAAAACGACGGGGTGTTATAAGTTTGACGTGTGTGTATGTCTGTGGCATCGTAGCTCCCAAACGGATAAACCGATTTTGATTTAGTTTCTTTTGTTTGTATTAGCTACGCCCCGGGTTTCCACCCGCGTAAATCCCAATCCCGCAAAAATTTCTGGACCCAAATTATCCTATGTCCTTCTCCATTCTCTAAACTATCACTATGTCGATTTTCATTCAAATCGGTCCAGTCGTATGACTTTGAAGAGGAAACAAACAAATATACAAACAAACAAATAAATAAACATACTTTCGGATTTATAATATTAGTTAGCATAGTAGTCCATTTAATTTTAAAAGGCTGAGGTACGCGCTCGGTTTCAATGCAATGAATGGGTATCCGCTTCGGATATCCGGCGGAAAAACCTTCGTGAAAATCTGTTGTACATGGATGTATCTCTCTTAGCGCTGCTCATACCTACTATTTTTGAAAACAGATAGCGTGCACCAGTGTTTTCGATCAAGTACACTATTCGACCGACTTCAAAAAAGGCAGAAGTTGACATATCGATAGATTTTTTGTTTATGCTAGTTATTACTTTGTTGTTTATGGAAAAATTTTAGTAATTCTCTTCTGTTGGAAAGGCTGTACCTAAACCTCAAGGGTGATCCTTTGAATACTATTTTTAACCCCCGACTCAAAATCGACGGAGTGTTATAAGTTTGACGTGTCTCTGTGTGTGTAATAAACCGATTTTGATTTGATGTCTTTTGTTGTAAATACTATTTTGTTTTAGGTTTAGAATTAAGGATTATTGGAATCAATTCCGATAACTCAATTGAGTACGAGCAAGATTATTGCAATCGCCCCGGGACTTCGCCGGTTTTAATGCCGTGCGATTGCTGGGATAAAAGTAGTGTTTGTTAATTTCTTATATTCATTTATCTTCTTAAATAACGTCAATTGTCAAATACCCTTCCGCCAAGTAGAAAAATATTGGAATGAAGTTCCTTATCGCGCGTTGCGAAAGGGGGCTAGACGGAAAAATTAAGACCAAACGTTGTAACGACGCTTTTTGCTATGGTTGTAAGCCGTGCGGCTCGGACGTGCGCGTGTTTCTCTGTCTGTCTATCTCTCTCTCTCATAGAAAGCAATCACTAAAATTGAGCCTACTGATTAAGTTTTTATTACATTATATATGTTACTAATAAAATAAATATTATTATAACTTAAAAAAAATAAAAATTATTACAAACTTCAACTTCGTTCCATCCGGGTGTCCATTGACACCTCTCAAGTTTTGTTTATATTTTTATCAGTAAGTGGTAAGTATTTCACAAAATATTGTATTCAAATCAGTGTGGATAGCATTGTTATCGGCTAATGTACAGCAGTCAATACAAGTCTTTCCCATATGTTAATTGTTTCATTAAATTTGTATTTATCAATTTTTTGACGTGATAACGTCTATTAAATTGATGGAACACCTTCACAAATAAGTGTTACGGTAATATTGTGTGACGTCATGCGTCATGGTAATATGGCCAGACGCGTTATGGTAACTTAGGAAACAGAGTATTTAATTAAACTATCGTTCACCTGGGCTTGTGTTATGGTGTGACGAGTGAAGAATAAAAAGACGTATATAATGGAAAAAAAGAAAAAAAGGACAAAAATAGAAGAGGAAGAAAAAGAAAAAAAAGGGAAAAATATTAACAAAAAAAATCTCAATTTTTCATCGTTTTCTTATGACGTTATCACGTAAAATTATCGTCCGTAAACCGACTTTACAGGCAACCATTTGTTTTTTTTTAATCAGATTGTAGGTGAGACCTTTTTCGACATTTTGGTAGGTACTTAGAATTTCAATAACTATTTGTTACCTATTCTTCAAATTTCAAATTAAAATTTTGAAAATGGAACAATTACAATACCTATTTTAATATTTTTTTGTCAAAATTTATATTAACTTAAATCAATCAATCAATATTAATATATTTGACTAAAATTAAATTACATATTACTTACTTATCCATAAAAATAGTCAATCTATTGCTCTAACCTACCTAATTAATTTTTTTTTGATTTGTCAATGGATAAGGTCAATAAGTTTTGAGAAAAATATATAAGGAAACGTCAAGGTTTGTGAATATCTGTCAACTTGCGGTTTTTTTCTTAATTATTTTTCCACGAAAAAGGGGACATTACTCATTAATTTACAATACCTATAGAGTCACAATTCACGCCGTTCTATTATCTATACTAATATTATAAAGCTGAATAGTTTGTTTGTTTGTTTGAACGTGCTAATCTCAGGAAGGATAGTCCATTTATCGAGGAAGGCTATAAAGGCATTTCATTTTGTTTTTACCACGGGATCGGGACTTACATAGGTAACCACGGAGCACGGCTAATCTATACTTATATTATAAAGCTGAAGAGTTTGTTTGTTTGTTTGTTTGAACGCGCTAATCTCAGGAACTAATGGTTCGAATTGAAAAATTATTTTTGTGTTGGATAGTCCATTTATCGAGGAAGGCTATAGGCTACTTTTTATCCTGATATTCCCACGGGATAGGGAGTTACGCGGGTGAAACTGCGGAGCGCTGCTAGTAAATAATAATTACACATTTATAGTTCAAAATAACATTTGCTCGAATTTAGACGTTATCTGACAACTGCTTGTATAACGTTCAAAGTAGCTCGTATGCATCATTCACTCAAGGGTTCATTTAAACAAAAGCTCTCAAACAAAACTTCACTCAAACAAAAACCCCGCGAACGCCGCAGCACCGCACAGCGCGCGCCGAGTTTGGCGCGGACATTTTATTTGTCTGTTTGTGACTCTATTATTTAATTTTACTCAATGACTTCACTACACAATTTTTTTAGAGATTATTTTCAAATATAGTTTAGGTATTTAACCGACGAAATACGGAGGAGGTTCTCAAGTCAATGCGTATATTTTATAATTTTTTATGCATGATTGATCACGCATAAATTTGGTTCAGTAGTGGGTCGTCATAAACGCAAACTCGTCATACCAGCGCAACTCGTCATAAACGCGACTCGTCATTTTCGCAACTCGGCATAAACGCGACTCGTCATTTCCGTAACTTGTCATTAACGCATCTCGTCATTTTCGCAATTCGTCACACGAACCTTAAGCATTACATGTCTCTCATTTTGACGACCCAAAACTAATCCATAAATTTTAACAGAACTCAGAGTAGTTCGATTTTGTTAGGTAGAAAATGTAAAGTAAAATATTTCCATATTATTTTAGGTAACTAGAAATTCTAAAATATCGGCGTACGGTGTGAAAACTATTGATAATTTTAATGAAAGACATGTTTATGTCCGCGAGGCAACACGTCCATCCATTATAGTTTATTTTAGTAACAGTTTTTTACTCTAAAATTTAATTATACATTGCTGATGCAGTGGTTTTACCTCTTACATTATTCGCATAATAGTATTATTTGTTACTAACTGCGCTCCGTGGTTTCACCCGCGTAGATCCGATTCTTGTAGGAATATCGGGATAAAAAGTAGCCATCTAGGAATGTTAATCCAGGATTAGAGCTGTCCACATACTGAGTTTCAACGCAATCGGTTCAGTAGTTTTGCGGGAGTAAAAAACAAAGGAGTAGAAGAATTCAAATAAATATTTTATCATAAAAACTAAGAACCTTTTATTTATAAATATTTATAGGCTGGAGACCACGTATTGGAAAGCGCTGCGCGGGACGACCTCTTACAAGGTGGACGGACGACTTAATTGAGGTCGCGGGAAGTCGTTGGACGCAGAGAGCATGCGACCGATCGCTTTGGAAGTCTTTGGGGGAGGCCTATGTTCCGCAGTGGCTGATATGATGATGAAATTACACTTTTCAATTCATTCAACGTTTCGTTTAGAAGTGATTACCGGTATAAAAATATTATAAATGTTAAAAGCAATAAAATTCTTTGTCAACACGAACCATTTCTTGCAAAAATACCACGTCTTACGATTTCTTTTTTATGCCCTTATAACCGATTTAAAAAAAGGAGGAGCTGTATGTTTTATAATGACTTTATGTGCTTTCGGGCATAACTTCTTTAAATATAAACCGATAAGTGTAAAAAAAAAATACCGATAAATTCCCAGGGAATCAAAATTTGCGGCGGGGAGCAACTAGTTTAGGTACTATAAAAAACATATGGTACTCATTCTAACTCCTGCCTGTAGTGCTAGTTTTTTATGATGCAAACGCTTCTGGTTAAATTCGGAATGTGACAACGGGAGTTTTGTATGGAAAGTTGAAAAGCGCCCCCAGCGTACGTATTGCAAACCTTTAACTTCCTATACAATTTTCTCCTACGCAAACGTGATACGAGTACTAACGTTTGCTAAACGAAAAAACTGACTGATTGCTTTCAGAAATCAGAAATCATTTCGTTATGAGGAAAGGGTACCGGGAGCTCTCTCCATACAAACGTAGTCGACTGTTTTCTCCCTGGATAATGACACTAGAGCAAATATTTTTGCAGCATAAAACTTATAACTGCCATGACCATGCCCCTTTGCTTTGTTTTTTTTGTTTTATTAATCTTAAATTCTATGATAGTTAGATAATGAAAAAAAAAACCAAAACATAGGGTCATAGTCATGGCAGTTATAGGTTTTATAGCACAAAAATATTTGTGCTAGTGTCATTATCCAGGGAGGAAACAGTCGACTACGTTTGTATGGAGAGAGCGCCGGTACCCTTTCCCCTTAAAGGTCATTACCATTTCAATACCTTAGTATTGCTGTTGTATGCTCTAATATACTTACGTTCACAATAAAATAAATAAATATTGCAGGACATTCCACACATCGCCATCTAGCCCCAAGTTAAGTAACTGGACTTGTGTTATGGGTGCTAAACTACGGATATACTACTTTTATACTTTTCTTTTGTAAATATATACTTATAATACATAGAAACAACCAGATCACAGACAAATATCTAAGCACAAATACTTGTCTGAGGCGGGTCGCGAACCCGCAACCCTGTGTTTGGCAGTCCGGTGTGGTAACCATTGTGCCAACTGGGTCGTCAAGTACGTTTGTACTAATAATACGGACACGTTAGAACTACCGTTAACCGTTAAATGATGGCCGCTGGTGGTCGGGCTTTCAATCCATTACGCTTGGTGTCAAGTTCTTAAAGCCGGCGCGGTTTACAGGTAGTTAAGTATGACGGAACACAGCACCCAGCGTAACATGATAATATCGAAGTGAAGGTATCGGGCTGTCACTAAAGCTAAGCATTGCGCGCTAAACATCAGCCAATTGGAAAATCTAACGAGATTTCCCGATGCAAACTATTAATTATGTTACCTTTATAATTTAAGGCGCTCTTCCAGTACCGTGTGTAGGTATTCACATTACCTTAGCCCCCGCTCTCAAAAACGTAGCGTGCTGCGTGCTACCTGTTATATTTGATCGATATGCAAAACATTTTAGCATTATTATCCACAAATATAGTTTCTAGAGGTCAAAACCTATCATTTGATTCATTTTTAAGAAACAAACGTTAACTATTTTTGAATAAAACCCGATAAACGATCTAATAATTCTCTGTTTTCTTACATTTTTTTTATCGAACGAAGTTGTTCATATCATGTTTTCAACCACAATAAACAAAAATATGGTTATTAAACTACAATATCCATTTATATCCAAATAACAAAAAAAGAGTATTTGATTACTTAGAGTTGCTTAAAACAAAGGTCGATTTTGGTAGCTTTATTAGCACCTGCCCTTAAATGATATTCAGCGTGGTAATGCTGCTAGTGTGATGGGGTCTTTTGCGCCAGGGGAGACTCGGGGCGGTTTGCTTGATTAAATTTGTTTATTGTGTATTATATTTGATTATTATATTTTGTTTTTTGTGTTCATTAATTGTAATTAAGTTTTAGTTTTGTAATTTTAATAATCTATATATATTTGTAATATTGAATTGGAATAAAAATCTAAGTACCTGCATGACGGAGCTTTGCTCGGTATTTTTTTTTAGTCTAACCTCAAAGCAAACACTCATTGACTTCGTGTTACTTAACAACGCCATCTGCTGGAATAACTTTATTGCTCACAAAAAATAGTATTAGTAGTTCGCCAATAGATGTCTGGAAAAGTCATATTTTTCAGATAAAAAAAAAGTAAGTTTCGATAAAACACGAATAAAATGACATTTTCTAAAAATGATTTCTAGCTAGATCGATTTATCGCCCCCGAAACCCCCTATATACCAAATTTCATGAAAATCGTTGGAGCCGATTCCGAGATTCCAATTATATATATATATATATATATATATTTATATATATATACAAGAATTGCTCATTTAAAGATAAGATATATTTAAATGATTGTTATTTTGTAAGGCTTATTTTAAATTACCCCATTTTTTTTTCAAATTGGCCCAAGGGCTAGACGACCCAGTTAGCACAATGGACACCATGCCGGACTCCAAACCCAAGGTTGCGAGTTCGATTCCCGCCTCAGACAAGTATTTATGCTTAGATATTTGTCTGTGGTCTGGTTGTTTTTATGTATTAAAAATATATATTTACAAATGAAAAGTATATAGGTATAAGTAGTATATCCGTTGTCTAGCACCCATAACACAAGTCTAGTTACTTAGCTTGGGGCTAGATTGCGATGTGTGGAATGTCCTGCAATATTTATTTATTTTAAGATATGTACTCATACCTATCAATGATACCAGTGTTTTTTTTCTAATCGCTTTTATATTTGACTGACTATTCTATCTATACTTCATATTATAAAGCTGAAGAGTTTGTTTGTTTGTTTGTTTGAACGCGCTAATCTCAGGAACTACTGGTTCGAATTGAAAAAATATTTTTGTGTTGGATATTTCATTTATCGAGGAAGGCTATAGGCTACTTTTTATCCTGATATTCCCACGGGATCGGGAATTACGCGGGTGAAACTGCGGAGCGCTGCTAGTTTTCAAATAATTTTAATACCTACTAAATTAAAAACACATACATTTTGACATTAGAAAAATACCTACTTATTTATATTAATTTTGATATTTGGATATTTTTTTCTACAAAGGTTTATTACCCACGTCGTATAAGTGCGTTTCATCAAATACTTCATAAGCCGATATGTTGGCATCAAGCAATACAAATCAATACCAACCTTGTATATACCACCTGTGCCTACCACAGACAGACTTCATAGAGATTATGTAGGGAAGGCCACATGACGGCATAGGAACTAATTGATGAAACGCTAACATAACTAACAAGAATATGTTTATTATTTAATATATTTAAACGATCAATTCTCGTTTATATCTATACTGGCGGTCCGGTACGTGCTTCACTACGTATAAAGTGAAAAAATGTGATAAATGAAGAACGGCTCGACCGATTTTGTGCAAACTTCACATAAACCATAAACCAAACTACTAAATAGTTCGAACAAAGCTTAAACATTTGGTTTGGATAGGTTAGCCCGTTCTTGAGTTTTACAATTACAATAAAAGTGCCATTGATTTATATAGATAGATAGATGTGTATTCAGGATGTCGGAAACGGCTCCAACGATTTTACGATTTGACGAGGTAAAAAAAAGAACGTAAAATATCCGAGCAAAGCTCGGTCACCCAGGTACTTATAACTTATTGTCCTAACATTTATATTAAAAATCTACGAAGTACCGCTATAATAGCTAACATGCTCGTTAGTGCATACAAGCGGTAGGAAGGTATAAACCAAACGTAGGTACATATGAACGTAAGCTTTGTGAGAACCGGTCTTTGTACGCTCACATTCCGACAGGAGCGTACAGAGAGACTTTCTCCGACACCTTTGCAGCTAAAAATTTCAATACACCGACGCTATGGAATTTATAAGTCACACGATCTGAAAGAGATTTTCCTATTTTAAAAACTCAAATAGCGTTTCATTTTACGAAGAAATAAAAAGATGGTTCGCACGACTAATGTCCAACAAGAAAAATGTTCAAGTGGAAATTTAATAACGGAAGAGAGGACAAAAAGGATGTACTTACTTTGAAGCTATTTAAAAATATAATCTAGCATTTGAAAGATTTTTTTGAGAGACTAGCTTTTGCTCGCGACTTCGTCCGCGTAGAAGTTGAAAATGGACCAAGGAATCACGTCGTCCCATACAAACTTTGCCCCCCTTTTTCACCCCCTTAGGGGTAGAATTTCAGAAAATCCTGGTGAAGCCTACGTCACACAAAGAACACACCCTCCAAGTTTCAGGTCTCGACGATTAGCGGTTTAGGCTGTGCGTTGATCCATCAGTCAGTCAGTCAGTCATTCAGGACAAAGCATTTTATATGTATAGATAGATTTAGGATAACTAGTAAAACGACATAAGCTTGAAGAGTAGTGGTAAAACTTTGAACAAAAACATAACAAAAATTACTTGTTTGCAAGGAGGTTAGGTTATTAAGGGCAGGTGCTGATAAAGCTACCAAAATCGACCTTTGTTTGAAGCAACTCTAAGTAATCAAATACTCTTTTTTTGTTATATGGATATAAATGGATATTGTAGTTTAATAACCATATTTTTGTTTATTGTGGTTGAAAACAAGATATGAACAACTTCGTTCGATAAAAAAAATGTTAGAAAACAAAGAATTATTAGATCGTTTATCGGGTTTTATTCAAAAATAGTTGACGTTTGTTTCTAAAAATGAATCAAATGATAGGTTTTGACCTCTAGGAACTATATTTAATGCTAAAATGTTTTGCATATCGATCAAATATAACATATAGCACGCAGCACGCTATGTTTTTGAGAGCGGGGGCTAAGGTAATGTGAATACCTACACACGGTACTGGAAGAGCGCCTTAAGTTCCTATATGTGTAATGGCGTCAGATGCTGATAAAGAAAACCTATGAAGAAGAAAACAAAAAACACGTTTTTTTTTCATTTCACGTTATACTGTCAGTTTCATTGTAATCTAAAAAACCGGTAATCTAAATCAGTAATATAAAAAAAAAAACAAATTTATTTAATTTTTTCTATTTGTATTTTAGTTCAAGTATTGCCATGTCGTCATTAACAGCGATCTCTTCTGATAATCATTTAATTTAACTAAGTACCAATGTTAGATTTAGGTAAGTATCAACTTATAATAGAATAACTTTAGGATAATATGCTTCAGTAGGTAACAACTCCACGTTGACGAAGCGTGTTCCGCCGATTCTGAGAACTCTAAGTCTAAATATAAATATCTAGGGGTGATTGCAGACGAAGGGCAGCCTTTTATAAGAAGTTTCTATGTGATCTTCGTACAAAATTACCTATGCATCCAAATAAATAAATAAAAAGTAACTTTACTTGACTTTGACTTTATAGTTCATCGACTAAAGAGAGTATTTTTTTTCAAAATGTTAGATAAATCACGAAACGCGTGACATAAATTGGTTGTTTACGTAAAATGATGGACGCCCGAATCGCGCATAAGTATACCTACATTTGACGACCCAGTTGGCACAATGGTCACCATGCCGAACTGCCAAACACAGGGTTGCGGGTTCGATTCCCGCCTCAGACAAGTTATTATGCTTAGATATTTGTCTGTGGTCTGGTTGTTTCTATGAATTATCCTACTAATATTATAAATGTGAAAGTTTGTGTGTGTGTGTGTGTTTGTTACTCCTTCACGCAAAAACTACTAAACCAATTGCAATGAAATTCGGTATGTAGATAGCTGTAGGTCTGGATTAACATATAGGCTACTTTTTATCCCGATATTCTCACGGGATCGGGACTTACGCGGGTGAAACCGCGGGGCGCAGCTAGTAAGTATATATTTACTAAAGAAATGTAAATAAGTAGTATATCCGTTGTCTAGTACCCATAACACAAGTCTAGTTACTTAGCTTGGGGCTATATGGCGATGTGTGGAATGTCCTGCAACATTTATTTATTTACATAATATACCCTTTATTCATTGAAAGTTCCTTAGTAAGGGGTTAAAGAGTGCAATGTCGTAATTATAACCAGTTGCAGCTGCTACAACTTCATCTTATTCTATTAGGTCATCCCAGATATGCGCTTTTAGTCCCTCGAACCTTCTTCATTATGTCGATGTGGCCAAGCCAGCGAAATCAGGCTGATTTAGTTTCGCCAATGATATTAGGCTTAGCCAAAAGATCTTCCAACCCCACATTCTTTCTTACTCTCCATTAGCCATTTTCGGGAAGATGGCCTTTTGGAAGAAAGATGACCCGTTGGAAGAAACCCTTCAAGCAGGTGACTGGCAGCAAGTGGCACAGAATAGGGCGCAATGTCGCTGTGCCAGCGTGAGTCAGTAATGTAAATTATTATATTAGAAAAATAGGTCCTGGTCTGTATTCTCCCTTAGATATGGTTCTGATGCGTAAACAGGACCATCCTGTGTATTATCCGGTTTATTTACATCCTGTTATTGTTGTTTTAGATACTAAGTTTGTTTTATATTGTACAAACATCCTGTAATCCTGTACTTGTAGATACAACCAGGATGCTACAAAAAATATTTATGCATAGAATTAAGAGAATTATTTTTATTTAAAGTTTGGGAAATTTACCCCAATTTACAGGAACAATTAAGGAATTTTCAAGATCTGGCAACATGATTATAGGTAAATAATGGTGTTGTCACATTTTAAAAATTCCCCAAACATAATTTTTTTTAACGTTTGTGTCCTTTTTTGGATAAGTTAAGTTAACTAAGAGGTATTTCAATGTATTTTTTTACAAGAAAATTAAGAAGAAAAATAAGTATTTATCAAACTCACATAAATTTGAAAATCTAAAGTGACTTTAGTCTTTTTTACTCTTAATAAGAGGTAAATACTTAGATTGATATTCAAACCTATCTCAGTTATTATAATTTCTATGTTAATTTTAAATTCCTAAAGACTTCTAATACTTTGATTAGCATTATTACCTAATAACTTCTCTTTGATTTTTTGCACTTGTTCTACGTGACCTAACTTTGCTATGGTAATTTAACTTTAGCAGAATAACAAAGTCTTCCTTTAGACATATACAAATTTAAAATGCTTTGTCCTGACTGACTTACGGATCAACGCACAGCCTAAACCGCTGATCGTAGAGACTTGAAACTTGGAGAGTGTGTTCTTTGTATGACGTAGGCATCCGATAAGAAAGGATTTTTCTAAATTATTCCCCTTGACAAGGTGAAAAAGTGGGGCAAAGTTTGTATGGGACAACGTGATTTTTGGTCGACTTTCGACTTCTACGCGGACGGAGTCGTGGTAAAAAGCTCTCGATATAATATTGATAGAGTCTCCATAAATTGACAATGTTAGATAAATTAATGTAAAATAACAGTCTCGATTAATTGTGTTGTTACGTTATTTTAGTGGCGTATGCCAAAAAAGCCCAAAATATACCTAAAATCCTTGTTTTCTAAACTTTTGAAGTTCATACAAGTATATCTAACCACCCCGGAAAATTCACAGCGTATAGTAAATCTTTTTATGAAAATAATGATTGTGCTAGATCTGGGTTGGGCGAACTTTTATTATCAAGAGCTAAATAAAACCTATGATATGTAATGATTACCAGATTTGCTTACAATTTGTAACCTAATTGTTACGGTGGATAGAACATTAAAAAAGAGAAAATGTTGCTATTTATTTAGCTTCACCTGTCCCGATGTTTGACCCGGAATCTTGCAAATTAAATTTGATCCACTTTTTATTTATATAATACTAGCACCGCTCCGCGGTTTCACCAACGTAACTCCCGATCCCGTGGGAATATCAGGATAAATTACTTAAAATGAATCAATGTATCCTCATACCAAATTTCATCAGAATCGGTATTTCCATCCAGTAGTTTCGGAGTAACAATACAAACAAAAAACACCAAAAACACAAATAAATTGTACCTGCTTAGTTTACCAAAATAAACAAACAAATGAATATTACTGCACTGATATTTATTTACTTCATTAAATTGAAGTGTAACGCGACGCCCGCCACGCCACAAACGTTGCTGTTCACACTATTTTGGTTTGTTAGTTGTGTTAGTGTTTTTAATGAGTTCTGACTATTATGCCAGTGTTTACATTTATTCAAGACTATTTGAGAGAGAGAGAGTGTATTATGGATTAAACAGTTTTCAGTCCGGAGATGGCTCACGGGCCGTAGTTTGTCACACACAATAATTAAACACCTTTTTAGTTATTGAATAATTTTAAGCAATAAAAGGAATTTGTATAATTTATATGGACGAAACGCTATTAAGATACCGGCACTTAATAAGTTAGAAAGACTGTACAATAAGTTAATGCATTGATTGGTATTAATAGAAAAAACCTACACCTACCTTAGTATTAAATTACCCTGTAGGTACATTGTATGGCGAAAGGTCGATCACAGAGGACATATTTTGTGTATCATGCTATGTAACATCTTTTTATACCAGTGTTCACAATAAATGATTTTTGAATTTGAATAAGTTCGAAGAAAAAAGATATATATTATTAGTTTCCAGTTTCAAATTTACAAAACGAACGAACGTGTTAAAAATGAATTGAAACGCTATAAATATAATTCACTAGCTAAAAAAACTGTATTGATTACGTTCATTAACAAATCAGTTGAATTCTAATAATAAATGGTCTATGTAAAATCACAACGTAACTATACTATAACCATATTGTGTCGAATTGAAGCGGCTGATTTTTTGTCTAAAACATCTACATATTCATTTGATTCTGAAGTAAGCCACAACAATATATAAGTATGAGTCATTATTGATTGTTTGACATTCCAAATGTAAGTAAGAATTTCAAATCCTTTAGAAAATTACATGAAATAATAACATGTGTATCGTACGACGTTTTTTATTACAGTTGCGAATAAAAGAAAGACTTGAAAATAATATAAAAAATAACAAAATGTTTGTGATAAGTCTTTGTTTACTATCTTTTTAGGCAATATTTTTTTGTTAATTATACTCCCGAAAGGCCAGGCAAAAGACTTTTAACCTATACAGCCTCGTCTGTTATACAATATTTTTAGGGTTATTTCCCTTTGTTTTTGCGTCGGTGGTTAAAAACAGAATACAATTGTACGGAAAAAATATTTAAGTAAAGAAAAACACAGTTAAATTTTGAGTACACGTTAAATTTTCTTTCGTAAACCGACTTTAGACACTACTATTTTTGCTAGCTTAAAAACTCTTTGTTGGTACCTACCTTTTTTTTCAAACATCAAAACAGCATAACCCAGATAAATTAAGAATGTTTCATCTACCTAACATGTAATTAGCAGTAAGATACTAATTTAACTTATCCGGATAACTTTTTACACACTAGTGGCGTCAAGATAATGTAAAACGCACGCGTGCGTAATACGTTGGATTATGAGCCTAAAAGCGGTTGAATAAGATCCACTTTATGAACAACTGTGAAAAAATTACTTTTCGACCCATCCTCAAGAGATATAAGTAAACGTGGTCGTCGTATAACAATACACAACATAAGTATTTTTTATCACAGTTGCTCATAAAGTGGATCTTATTCAACGGCTTTTAGGCTCATAATCCAACATATTATGCACGCGTGCGTTTTAGATTTGTTAACTAGTGCTGTAAAGTTATCCCGAAAAGGTAGATACCAAAGAGTTTATAACTAGCAAAAATGGTTGTCTCTAAAGTCGGTTTACGAACGAAAATTTTACGTGATAATGACTTAGAAAACGATTAAAAATTGAGTTGTTTTTTTTTTGTTTTTTCTTTACTTAAATATATTGTTTTTCCGTACCATTGTATTTTGTTCTTAACCCCCGACGCAAAAACAAATAAAAAAACCCTAAAAATAATGTATGTCACACGAGGATGTATAGGTTAAAAGTCTTTAGCCTGGCCTTTCCGGAGCATAATTAACAAAAAAATATTGCCTTAAAAAAATGTAAACATAGAGTTATCACAAATATTTTGTTAATTATTATTTTGTTTTCTTTTCAAGTCTTTTCTTTTATTCGCAACTGTGATAAAAAACGTCGTACGATATACGTGTGGAATTGATATTTGCATCTTGGCTTCTATAACACGCTCGCTGCCGCTCGCGCGTCATAAACTGCCTCTATGCAAAGATCAATTTACCACACTTATATCGTAATGTACTATTAATAGGTAGATACATTACGTTGGAATTGCACGCCATGCGTCTATCAATTTTTAAGTAGAAAGTATTTTAATTGAAACTGTATCCTGCGAGTTTCCACCCGCTCGCCCACCGATAAAATCGATGCACTAGCCCCTTTGAAACATTGGAATAAAATAAATAATAACGTGCAAATAGAAGCCCAAAGCAAAACCCATTTCGTCTATAAATAAAAATGTAATTAATATTTTATTTAGGTACATGGAAAATTGCGTGTGTATCTTTTGTAAGCAAAAGGTAAAAAGCATTGAATTAAATCGTGCAAATAGAACTATTGAAAAAACCATTTCGCCTATGAATAAAACTGTTAATTACAATTTTTTTTCATAGGAAATTATGTGGGTGCAATTTGTAGGAAGGTCCTTTATTTTGATATTTTTTCCTTTGAGCGAAAATTCAAATTTAGTTTCCTCTCGTTTTGGAAAAAATTTAAAACAATTATCGATTCTATAATTAACAATGGTATGGTATAATTAAAAGGTAAAAAAGCATTCAATTTTAGCTTCTTTATACATCCTAAAGTTAGAAAGATTTAGAGAGCGGTGTTGCATAATGCTGCCGAGGATAAATAAATTAAAATATATCTCAAAGGTACGGCTTTATATTCGTTACATTATTGTATTGTTGACTGAAATAAATAATATTTTAGGCAAAAAATGATTTTCCATGTATTTGTTAAGAAAACAAATTCCTTCTTCGCATTCTAAAAAGTAAAAAAATGTTAGATAGCAAGAAATTTAATAAGAATTTAGGCAATTTCTTGAAAAATATTCAAAACATTTTCAATCAGTTAGTTAAAATGAGAGGTGATGAATAAAAAATGTCACCCAGCAAAAAAGACACAATTTTAAAAAGTTGCCTTAAAATTTTATTAACGCTGAAAAATAAAACACAAAACACTGTGACACTAATAATATGTACAGACATTTTACTGTGTAAATGTGACATTTTACTGTGTAAATGTACACAGTAAAATGTGTAATAAAACACACTTTTAAAATCCCTTTTAGGCTTTAGGTCATTGAGTAAGGTCCGTCCGATAAAAATAGAAAAAGTTGGGAAATTTAGTATTTTTTTAATTCACCCAGAGTTTGGTTTTTTTTAATGTGGTCCCACTATTATTTACATATGTGCTCGCTGCTAATAAAAGTGTTGCCACATCGTGGAAATTCCTTAAATTCTTTGTAAATTAGGTTATTTTTACCGAACAATAATTCATTTATTTATGCAAATTGTTTTTAGATTTTTGGTAGGTATCTTGGGAGTATCTTCAAGTAGATAACTATTATCGGGGGTATAAATAATATAATTAGCTTGACAGTCCTAAACGAACTATACTTAAATTATGTATGCTTTCCAAGCAAAATTACAAGTACATTTTTTTAAAGATCTATTGTAAACAATTCTAAATCTGAATCTGATAGTTGGTCTTACGCTTGTCTTAGCACTTAGATACGATTTTTGGAAATTTGACCTCAAAAGTGGTAAAAAATACTGGTAAAATTATTAGCTTGGAATAACTATTATGTAGTTATTTGTTCTTGCGAGCATGCGTTACGAGTGCATTCTCGTAACGCGTGCTGTGCGCGTGTCTACTTTTATAACATTTTTTTTCACGGGACCGATAGTAATGCGGTCAAAACCGCAGGGCGCAGCTATTAAATACATAATTCACCAATAAAGTACATTTTCAGCAGCAAAGTTCCGTTCTAATGACATAATAAGTAGCTGCCTATTACAGACGTAACAATAACCAGTGACATAAAAGGCCGTCGTACGGGAATTGTTCAAACTTCCCCTGTCGTGAAACAATTATGGTTAGAGGTAATTCTAGAGCACATGAATAACAAACGAACTAATTTAGAATAGCTAAAGAAACCGAGACAAAAGTAGTGAACTTATTTTTAAGTGCGTCTGCACTCGGCATTTGATTCCAAATAGAAAAAATGCTACTAAAAAAACGATGACCATCGATTGATGCTCTAATTGAACATCGTAAAATAAACAAAGTCAAATGCATAGCCGGAATTTCACATTTGGCGTAGTTAGTTGCGTAGAATTCAAAAGTGGTCGCTGTACAGTTTTTGGATATGTATGTAGGTATTTTTAATGTTTTCTTAAAAAATGGTTGTAGGTAAAAGTTGTAAATATGGGATTTAAAAAACACGAGGTGTGGCACTAGTCATAGAAAATTAAGTGAATCTTCATCTACTATACTATTGTAGGTACTGTGATTAACAAAAAAAGAAAAAATTGCTAGTTATTATAAAAAGTAGTGTTTAAAAACAAAGTTTTTAAAAACAAGCGATTTCTTTTTCACACTTTTTTTAGCCCTCTCATATGCTATGGTGCATATAGTTTGTTCCTGTTAATATACCTGATACCTCATGTTATCGTTGTATAATAGACTAGCTTTTGCCTGCGACTTCGTCCACGTAGAAGTTGAAAATAGACCAAAGAATCGTTGTCCCATACAAACTTTGCCCCCCTTTCTTTGCCATCCGATAAGAAAGGATTTTCAGAAATTCTACTCCTAAGTCACCCCCTTAGGAGTAGAATTTCTGAAAATCCTACGTCTACGTCACACGCCTACTTCACACAAAGAATACACCCTCCAAGTTTCAGGTTTCTACGATCAGCGGTTTAGGCTGTGCGTTGATCCGTCAGTCAGTCAGTCATTCAGGACATTCAGGGTGGGCAGGATTGGAATGATTTCATTTGAATGTTTTAAGTCTGACCTTTTGTATTCATTTAATATGCTATGACTTTAGTTTTATACTTGTAGTTTGTACATAGGGGATAATATAAACTATAGAAACAGTAAGTACCTATAAATGCTTTTGACTGAACACATAACATTCGTATATTTAATCTAAAACCTTATTACTAACAAATAGGTAGGTATAACTAGATATACTCGTAACCTTATAATATGCTATAGTCCGATTATCATATTTAAATGGCAAACATTTTTAGGGCTACTTTCGCTAGTCGCCCTTAGGTAAATACGTCTTTTTTAAAATAAACACGCGTCATCGCACAGCAGTCCAAATTAATTTTACTGGCAGTCCAACTAATATCTATAATGATAAAATGTTACAAACCTTCCCGTTGCCAAGGCTGTTTAGTAGTAATACTAATAAAATCCACTTAAAAAGGCTTTGGACAAACCGGCATCCGCGACCCATCTGGCAAGGCATGCGTCACTAAATAAAGTACATAGTGTTGTGTTAACTTATGCCGGTTTGTGCAGAGCTTCATGATGTCTTTGCCGGTAACGGTGTGGTCGTACCACCGGCAAATATGTTGAGTTTGAATTTACTGTTGCCTCTGGAGAAGGAGAAATTAGGCAGTTTCGGTGGCTTAGTCGGGTTCAGATACAAGTCGAATATGTTTTGCGTACTTCTTGTCCTTCTCTCTGTAGAAGTAGGAGTATACGCAGTGGTTGATGGTGTCGTCCGACTTGTCGTCGGTGTCGGACGATTCGTTGTAGTTGTCCGCTCCGTCGATCGAGTTGTGCGATCAGTCATTCGAGTCGCACGTTCCGTCGTGTAAATTCTATATGTTGTTGGATTTTTAGTTGTGAGATAACGGCTAGTGAATGTGTACCACGGTCTAGTCGTTGGTGGCTTAGTGGTTGTCGTGGTTGCAGTCCTCGCAGTTGTTGAACTCGGTTTACTTGTAGTTGTCCACACCCACGGAGACCGAGTGGTCACTCGAGGCTTCAGCGTCGTCGTCGAAAATTTAAACACGTCATTACTCATTTTATAAGTGGCCTTTGTTGTCAGTTCATCATTCCGTGTTTTATAGGAAGTTGTAAAGGTTGCCCATTTATATGCAGTGTGTGTTACGTTAGCTGGTTTTATTGTCGAAGTTGGCGTCGTCTGTGATTTATATGAAGCAGTCGTGCTTTTAACCTTTGGTGATGTATAAGCAATAGTCGCACTAGTTCGAGATTTATGCGTTGTCAATTCCCACGTAGGCGGTTTGCGAGTCGTACTAATTGTATATTTTTCAGTCGGGAACGTGTAAAATTGTTTCGTAGTCGACTTCGAAGCAGCTGCATCGAACATTGTCATTTTTTTGCGGAACGAATTGCTCTCTATGAATCTCCAAGGTTTGATAGGTGGCACATATTCAGTTGTTGTGGTAGTCGTAGAGGTCGTTGTGGGCGGGGTAGTCGTAGTCGAAACCGAGGGCTGTCGTTCCGGCTGTCCCGACAGTACGGGCAGTTTTAATTCATCTACTTTGTCATACTTGTAGTTGTACCAATCGATGCCATTAATCTTGTTGTGGTCGAGCACCTTTCCGTAACTTCCACGGAAAATGGAGCTGACTGCCAAATAGGGCGGCAGCAAGTTGTCGATGTTCGGATAAGAAGGGTACAAGTTATTCGGCTTGTAAAAGTTCTGGTACATGTTGAACGTTCGTCTCTCACTTTGGAATGTTGTAGCATTCTTCGGGTACTGGTCGCAATCGGCGAGATATTTCTTAGTGTTGTGCCGGCAGTGGTGCGGATAGACGACCCAGGCGAGGAACCCGTCTCCCTGCAGGCGCGTGTGCTCCTCGTGTACTGTCAACGCGCACTCGAGGTCGTCGCTGATATCGTCGTCGCGGAACGCGGAACAGGGCAGTCCGCAAGCTTTACCCGGCCCGCACCAGTATAGCTCGCTGATCTGGAAGATGCCGTGATCGCCGCTGTGCGGATTGTTGGCGGTGGTGTCGAACCGGGACTCGTGGTATGCGATACAGACCCATGTGGAGATGTGGTCGGGGTGTACTCCGAGCGCACTCAGGTCACGTGCTAGCTCGCAGCGGTTGTAAATGCGCGCTTCGGCAAGCGCGAGCATCGCGCACGTCCACCACGCGAGGCGCATCATCGCGACGTGCGTGTGACCGCGCCGTCGCATGCGCGACTGCTTTTACGTCTCTACGTATAGGTACGGACGGACCTCCCGCCGCCGACGCCGCCTGCGCGGGCGCCACCGCTGGCCGCGTGTCTTCTCTTGTACCCGTATTATTCAATAATCTTAATTGGAGTTTAATCTGTTGTGCATTTTAGAGCAGAGATAACGATATTTTGCTAACGGTGTGGGATGTTAACTAAAGATGTGCCGCGGTGTTGCTTGAGACAGGTGGCCGGCGCGGGCGCAGGCAAGGCCGGTAAGATTCACTTAGGTGGGGCAGTCACATCATCGTCTTTCCACAGGTACTCAACATTAACACTATATATTTACTATCGTAGTCCTCATTTAAAACAACTACTTGTGTCTTGTTGCGGTACTTTTAAATCTAGTTTCGAAAACGACCGGTTTTGATGACACTATTGAAAATGTTGCGAAAAGGTCAATTTTTTTGGCCTGTTCCTAGAACTTCCACATATTTGTCTCCATTTTGAATACGATTTATACATGTGTATCATGTTACTAATAGGTGGGTATTTTGTAGGTAGGTATACTACCAAAATGTAGTAGGTAAATACGAAATTTAACCGAAGTAGTAAAAACGGTGCGTACGCCGTACAGTGCGAACAAACATGAAAAATCTGAAGTTTGGGAACCATTGTTAATGTGTAAACAAGATATGTTTCCTGAGGTCGATAGGTTAGTCGATGGCCTCTATCACTTCATGTTGCTTGTTTAACACTTAGAACATGATGATCCGAGAGCCCTTGACAATTATACCTACGTTAAACAAAAGATACTATTACGAATATAGTGCCAGAATATCTAGAGCCAACTTAACTTGTCCATCCCACAGACTTTTATCTTCTGGGCTAAAATAACAAATAAGTTTATTCTGTGTTTTCGATGCCAAATGTCTTGAATGTTTTACCATTCGATAATTATATCGCGTTAAATAAAAAATGAATATGCACGAAATAGCTCTTTTGAAATCTGCTAGCGGACTGCGAGCTCACAGTCACTTAAATATACATTAATCATTAGTCAATAATATTCTTTAAATAAGAAACTCGTTTTAAAAATATCAAATTAAAGTTATATCCATTACACATACATATAGGCACTAAATTGATAAAGTATTCATATTATAAAGAGTATATATTTTGGTTTTTGTTTGTAATGAAACTACTGAACCAATTTCGATGAAACTTGGCAGAAGGATACATTAAATATTTGGGAATAATATAAACTTTCCATTCCAATATTCCTACAGGCTTCCGACTTACGTGGGCGAAACCGCGGGGCGCTATAGTAATTTATTTAAAAGGTACATCAGCTATGTATTTTATAATACAATGTGTTTCAGCGAAGGGGTTTTAATACGAAAGGGGTTATTCTAGACGTCTATGCGAACAACTTTTGTTCTACAAATTTTGTTAAATTCGAACTTTAATTTGGATAATTGTAAAGGAAATGTTTACTTGAAAATTAGCTGTTTCATACAAAAACTTGGAACAAAATGTTCGAATTTCCAAAAGTCGTAAAACAAAAGTTGTTTGCCTAGACGTCTAGAACAACCCCCTTTCGTATGAAAACCTCTTCGCTGAAACACATTGTATACTTGTTGAGTTAAAAAGTAGACGGTACTTACTGGCCTACTCCACCTTTTCAGAAAGTACTGGTTTTGACAAGGGAAAAGTATAAAAAATATTACTTTTTATTACCGGCATACTGAGAGATTTTTTAATATTGTCATCAGCATCATGGTGGCACAAATACCGAAGTTAAATGCCGAAGTAAAGGCTCGTTTACACATCTGTCTATTCACAGGTCCTTTTTTATCGTATGTAGGGTCTGAGTCAGAATTGCAGACCCACCGTAGAGCCCCAAAACTGTTAGTAGAATGTTTACAAAAGTCTTGCTAGAGTTCAAGTTTAAGGCCTTTATTAGATAAATATTACTAGAATAAAAACATTCCAATAATAGTAATTTTGTTCGACGATTTCTCAGATACTCATTATTATTTATTATCGAGCTTGCCACAGTTTACAGACTTACTCTTGAGCGTTTTAGTTTTTTTTATATTTACTATTATCTATAATTATAAATAAATAAATAATAAATTTTGCAGGACACTCCACACATCGCCATCTAGCCCCAAGCTAAGTAACTAGACTGGTGTCATGGGTGCAAGACATCTCATATAGTTTTCTTTTGTAAATATGTACATTTAATACATAAAAACAACCAGATCACAGACAAATATCTAAGCATAAATACATGTCTGAGGTAGGAATCGAACCCGCAACCCTGTATTTGGCAGTCCGGCATGGTGACCATTGTGCCAACTGGGTCGTCAATAACTATCTCTTACGGTTTCTTGTTTGTGTGTATACTATGTCGTGTGTTTGTTCGAATAAATTATATCTATATATACATATAAAATGCTTTGTCCTGAATGACTGACTTACTGACGGATCAACACACAGCCCAAACCGCTGATCGTAGAGATATGAAACTTGGAGGGTGTGTTTTTTGTATGACGTAGGCATCCGATAAGCAAGGATTTTCCGAAATTCTGCCCCTAAGGGGGTGAAAAAGGGGGGCAAAGTTTGTATGGGACAACGTGATTCCTTGGTTCAATCTACTTAAAATTTTGCATAAACATTTTTTCAAAATCGATGAAACACGTGTTTCGTATTTTATTGAAATTCATCCCCTAACGGGGTTAAAAAGGGAAAGAAAGTTATGTTAGGGAGATTTGCTTCGACTCGAACTCCTTAGAGCTTTTGATTTAAATTAAGTAAGTACCAACATTTTATTTTGACATGTTTGAAACTCAATCCAATTTTAATTTAACGAAAAAATCCTGTTTGAGCTATTTTCGACACCTGCGCGGACGAAGTCGCAGGCACAAGCTAGTTATATTCTAATTTTAAAACTCTACGGCTGGTCTGTTATTCTGACTCCAACCGTACATGTATTATGAGCGACAATGAGCGTGTCCAATCTACAGTATTCAGGATCTGATAAATACACAAGTTGATTCGTTGCAAACGATCCTGCAAATACGGTGTGAATAAATCTGCTTGTAAATACCGGACTATTGTGAGTGAGTCATAAGGCTTTTGGGTTTGCACGGTCCGTGTTTACCGCTGGTATATGAGTTTGGCGACCTAGTTGGCACAATGGTCACCATGCCGTTGCAAACACAGGGTCGCGGGTTCGATTCCCACCTCAGATATGTATTTATCCTGTAGTGTAAGAATGCAGGCAAGCGAAACCAGTGGTAAAAGTTATAGACAAAACTATATTGTAAACATAGTAATTTGACATTGCATCGCACCTGCACTGATATGAAGATGTGCCAAGGCCAATGTTACACAGGAATCAATATTGTATTAGAAGGTCGTGTGACGTGGTATGTTTAATTATTATAGAAACCCCCGTATTTACTCAATAAATATTCAGTAAACACCATACATTCAACGTGTCAATAAGTCCTCCTACCTCCTCATCCAATGCTTAGATATTTGTCTGTGGTCTGGTTGTTTCTATGTATTATAAGTACATATTTACAAAAAAAAGTATATAAGTAGTATATCCGTTGTCTATTTATTTTTTATTTCTAGCATCTATAAAACGAGTCTAGTTACTTAGCTTGGGTCTAGATGGCGATGTGTGGAATGTCCTGCAATATTGATTGATTTTTATTTAATTTCGAATCAAGTTATAAGAATATTTTTATTTTTAGTTACTTAAATATACCATAATTTGCAACGCCCCGAGCTTATGTTACTTCCAATTAATCAATGTATCCTCATACCAAGTTTCACCTCAATCGGTTTAGTAGTTTCAGAGCCTATTCGTTTTACAAACAAAAAATCTTTACTTTTGATAATATTAAAGATTACAGTAGCGCTCCGCGGTTTCACCCACGTAACTCCCGATCCCGTGGGAATATCGGGATATAAAGTAGCCCATGCTACTACCAATTAATCAATCCTTATACTAAATTTTATCAAAATCGGTCCAGTAGTTTCGAAGCGTTCCCGGAACATGACGCATGACGTCATGTTTTTTTTTGTAAATGTAGGTGTTCGTCAATTTATTAGACGTTATCACGTTAAAAAAATCTTTTCCTTTTATAATTTAAAGTATAGACATAAATTTATTCTTTGAAACCTATTTCACCTTTCAAGTTACCTTTAACACAAGAATATATTGTAAATGCAAAGAGAATTATTTACAACCCAGTTGCTCCAAAGAAATACCTTGTCAACAACACCTAGTTTTATAATAACCTATTTGTAGGCAAAGTGACATTATTTTAATGAAATTGTTGAGGCATAACGATGGGATAGATATTTTTAACTCATCCTAATAGCTTTAGAAAATTTACTTACACTGTGGCTAACCCATATTTTTGGTTACCTACCGAGAAAAAATGCTACGCGTTAAGAAAACGTGCAACGAAAAACCGTAAGAGAAACTAATCTGCCTAATATATATGTACATTTAAACACAAAAAGAATGAAATTGCTCACGGTAGGCTTAAATCTCACCAGATCGCTTTTTAAGCCTGCCGTGAGCAATTATTGATTAATTAATTAAAGCTTTATGTATATGGCACTGTTAGCTACTAACATATATTATATATATATTATACTAACATATATAGCTAACATATTCGGGTATTGTTCCGGCGACGGCGTCACCGATAATATTTAAATATTGTAAGCGGAAAGCTTTGTAGCTGTCTCAATTAACATACACAGAGACACAGGCGTATTATACCGGCTAGTTACGTGGGGAACAAATGTCTTGCCATGGCGCCTCCGCCGGGTCGTGGCAGACTGGGTAGACCCAAGAAGTGCTGGCTTGACGTCGTAAAGGTATGCTATGATATGCGTGCAAATAGCCTTACAAACCAGGATGCTGAAGATCGTGCGAAGCGGACCCCGGGCTCCCGAGAGGGATTGCAACCGGGAACATCGCTCGGATGATGATGAGAGACACAGGCGTATTTAAGTAGGGGTAGGCAAACGGGAACGTTCAAAATTAAACCGCCACGCGAACGAAGTCGCGGGCAACAGCTAGTTAAAAATAAAATAAGGTATAAAGGGACTTTTAATCAAACGCATGTTCCGCGATCATGTTTTTTTTATTACTTCTATTGTATAAAAGTTTTTTTCCAAAACTAAACCTCTTTAAATAAGTGCTGTTTACGTGAGAATGGAGTAGTCTCGACCAACACATACTACCCTCTCAGCTTAGTCGACCATGTTCAGAGGAAATAACTTGTTAATACGTCCGAAGTCAACTAACTAAGCCCCGGGTTTCATCACACTAGTTGTGTAGCTCTTGAGTCGTATACCTTTTTCCAACCACACTATGAATTTTTATTTATTTAAGTTTATGTAGTTCGCTTTGGTTATAAATTAACTTTTTTCTTTATTTCTTTCTTTTTTTTTTTATCACGATTTTCCTTCACCGTAAGAGCAATGAAAATTAGGTACATACATCGTCAGTCGAGATGAAAAGTCTGGGACTGATCTAAATAACCGAACTACGTTGAATGGTTTTGGCTTAGTGGTAGAGACCTCGAATTTTATTCTGAAGGTCATGGGTTCGAATCCCGGCCGCCGTGCACCAATGTATTTTTCTTAAGAAAAATGTATGTGCGCTAATTGACATAGTTCTTACGGTAAAGGAAAACATCGTGATGAAATCCGCGGCTTAGTTGGCTCCAGAAGTATTGACAAGTTCTCTCCTCTGGAAATGGTCGACTAGGTTGAGAGGGTAGTAGGGGCTGGGCAAGCCTACCCTATCCTCACGCAAAAAAGTCCCAATTAAAAAGTGTCTAATTGCGGAAAATAAGCCGTTCAAGTACAAGTACTTAGTACTTTTAATACTTTTTTTTTCAAATTAATAGTCTGTAAAATGACCTTAGCTGTTAGATTGTTTGGATAATAATAATTATTCTTTTTATGCATACATATTTTATAAATCGTAAGTAAGTAGATAAAAACATTAACATTTAAATAGATATTACTACCCAATAAGTAAATTTTGGTTACGCTTCGTATCGTCGATTCGACTGTCGTCTATAGAACCGAAGTTTCGGTACTTATTCCGTAGGAGGATTTTAATTTATTCGTATCGTGTGCCTATCAAATAAAGTTAAATGCAAAAAATATCAACTAAAAAGATTTTAATAGGATTTGTTTGGTATCCAAGGGGATGAAGGGGATGGGAAAGTAAGGGGTGCGATGGAGGCGATGGTGGGTGGTGGAGGCGGTGGAGGCCGTGGGTGGTGCGGGGGTGGTCCACCCTGTAGCACAGAATAGGTAATAATAGTGTAGCCCTAGGTGCCGAGCTGCTCGTCAACAACAAATACGAAGGCGTAATAAATGAAGTGGAAATTTTAAGATACTAGCTGTGCCGGCAAACCTTGTTTTGGCATAAAAAAAATGAATAGTGTTCGATTCTCAGACCTAACGAATATACATAAAAAAATCATACAAATCAGTTCAGCCGTTCAGGTGGAGTTTGGCAACTATAACACCGCGACATGATAATTTTATACAAATAGGGTTAATAACGTAGGTTCTCAGTTCATTAGATTTTTAAAAAAATATATGCTTTATAATTTAGAAATGTCGAATTATTGCGTTACCCTCAAACTGAGTTTGTGCTGGTTTAGTTTACCTTTCGCACCTACTTCCTCTGACCTATTTTATCTCTTCCGACATCACTTTATTGTTTCATTCTATAGAATTTATCGAATTTATCACTAGAAATTGTAGAATTTCAATTGACATTTGGATTATTTTGATTCACTTTGAACTGAATCGTGGCTGAATCTAATTCACTTAAGCTGTATCTGACTAATACTAGTATTGAAATGGGGTTTTTGAATTCCGGAAATCCTGAATTTTAGAATTTACATCTAGAGCTCGAATACGGAATCAGGTTACCTGTGATGAGATAGGTAGACTGGTCAATCCGATTAGGCTACACTACGGACTGCTCCGTTTGTATGAACGAAGAGTTTGAGATGAATACTTCATTTATGCAATCAAATTATAGTATTCACTTTAGATTGCACTAAAACCATCTAAAAGCGATGGAGAGGGAACGAGAAACTTTAACAATTAACAACTCGACGACGAAGGGAGACACGCCGACCCGCGCTGTCTTAAATGTAGATAAAAAAGCATATTAGTAGGTATCATTGAAATAATGGTGGCAAGGCAATACTTGAGCACATCTCGAGCATATACACAAATAGAAAAAAAATGATTTCTCCCCGTTTTTCTAGATTACAATGAAATTGATAGTATATAGTGAACTATATGTAGAAAAATGATAGAAGCATTTAAAGTCACGTATTTTCATTTTCTTCATCGGCATCTGACATTACATTAGGAACTTCAAGAAACTAACCTCCTTGCAAACAAGCAATTTTTATAGTTATTTTTTGTGTAACGTTGTTATTAACTTTATTCCCTTGTTAAAACCTTTTGTGAAAGCATTCATAGAATATCTTTTGTTATAACGAGGTATTTAAATTCGCATTGTCTAAGCATAAATATTTCTGTACCTGAAAGCCCGGATTTTAGCTGGTTATCATGGCGACTGTTCCTGAAACGTCCGTCCAGCCTAATATCGTATAACAGCGTATAAAAATTGAATTTCAGTCTTTGTTTAGTGAAATTCAATATGGATGCGCCGGCCTATTGTGCTGTCGGTTGTCAATATAGGTGATGTGATGCACCACTACAGTTAACATTCGAAACCAAACAAAGCGCAACCTCGTTTTAAAATTGCTTTGTTTTCAAATAATTTTACTCAATAGCATAAATATCAACGCTAAAAATATTTTAACATAGAATAGTTGTGTTTAATTGATATGTTAGCTTCCTATAAATTAGTAACACTATGCCATGCTTTTCAACATTTTTTAGAACCTTATTACAAACAGTCCTCTTCTTTCATTTCCTTTTATATATATTTTAGAATTTGACATTTTTAATAATAAATAATATAAATAAATCTATATATAAATTAATCCCTATTTTCCTTGGTCACGGCATCACGCGTGAACTTCTGGACCAATTTTGTTAATTCTTTTTTGTTGTATTTGTTATAGTCCGAAGAAGGTTAATAAAAGATTTTTTTAAAGTGGCACTGATAATTATTACGCCGGTAAAGCCGCGGGGCGCAGCTAGTAAATAATAAATATAGCAGGACATTCCACACATCGCCATTTAGCCCCAAGCTAAGTAACTAGACTTGAGTTGTGGGTAGACAACAGATTTACTACCTAAATACTTTTCTTTTGTAAATATATACTTATAATACATAGAAACAACCAGACCACAGACAAATATCTAAGCATAAATACTTGCCTGAGGCGGGAATCGAACCCGCAACCCTGTGTTTGGCAGAATGGTGACCATTGTGCCAAATGGGTCGTCAATAATGTTAAACTTTGAAGAATAACGTAATGCTTACAAATTCTTTGAAGTTGCGTTACTAGCGTTGTATAGGTACGTTACCTCCGTGTTCTAATATGTAGACCGGTGCAGCTGCACCGCCCTTTGTAGCTACAAAGGGTTCGAATTTTTTGTTTTACTGCCGTCACGAGTGGAGGTAGAAAGAAAGGTCCCTTGGTTCATTTTTATAGTTTTTCCATTTAAAATAAGCCTTTATTTTACCACTTTTTATTATTAATTTGATAGATCTTTCCAATAATATCATACCCTGCATGCATTCAAGTAGACAATGACCTCATTCCACTTTTGATTCATGCATACATCAATTAATTAGATCAACCTATAATTACATTTCACTGATATCATCAACGGTCAGTATAATCCTCTTAATTAATTGATAATTTTCAATATATGGACATTTATATTTAGGTATGAGCGACGGAATTTATTTTACCCCTAGTATATTTCTTTTTTGATATCCAACATCCACTCGGATTGTTTAATTAACTCATCGAGGCGTGCAGAGAGCGCGGCGCAATGCTACACTACATACGAGTATAGCAATCATTTCATCGCTTTGTAGAGACTCGTGTAATATTGCGCTAGCTGTAGTTAGTCCAACGTGATTATTCTGTATCAGTTGATTCAATAATTGGACATCAAAGCTGAGACGTCGTGGAGGTAATCGGCGTTGATTGGCACAGACGGTTAACTGAAGCTGAATTCACACTATCTGAACATTTTATCAGTTGCAGCATTAATCTATAACTACAGACGTACCGAAACTGGAACCGAAAGATCTGTCGCAATTTTTATTATCAAGAATAAAATCTTTTAGGTATTACAGAATGTGTTTGACTAAGGGCTTTAATACGACAGTGGGTTGTCCTAGTATAGACGTTTAGGTTAACATGGTTTTATGACTTTTGGAAAAATCATCTTATATCAATGTACATCTTATATAATCTTATGTAAAAATCAAATTATAAGAAAATAATGGTATTTAAGTTATAGTGTATCAGTTGGCTAGCACCCATAACACAAGTCTAGTTACTTAGCTTGGGGCTAGATGGCAATGTGTGGAATGTCCTGCAATATTTATATTTGGACGTAATGTGGCTGATATGATGATGATGAAGAATGAAATTGCCCCCCCCCCTTGATACTTCAGTTGAGTTTATTTTTTTATATTCAGATAAATCTCTTTGGTAAAAGGAGGATTATCCGAGATTATACTTCTTGTATTTCCACGGTAGCAATTAGTCTTTTGATCTTTAACAAATTGCTTTTATTTCTAATGTAGGTATATTTTTTTAGTACGTATAAATTATAATATAGATGTAAAATATTGAAAGTAGGTACGATGCCTAGGAATAGTTTCCGTTGTTGACTGGCGAAGTACCCAATAATAGGAGGCTCAAGCTAAGCGAAGCTCGCTTATCGTTTACGATCGTGCGGGTTAAGCGACGCCTGGCGCGGTCATTACTTCGATGGGTGGCCAATTAGTAGTGTGGCAAAAATGTGTTTTCGTGAGCCCCTCCGTGCTTCGGAAGGCACGTTAAGCCGTTGGTCCCGGTTGCTACCTCTACTAGCAGTCGTTAGGTCAAGTTAGAGTTAAGGCGATCTGAAAACTCTAACAATAGGTGAGCCACACCACTATACGAGAAGAAGAAGAATACCAAATTATATAAAAAACACACGATATGGCTTATATATCCAAGTTATAAATAAAGTAGTTTCAATTAATATCCTTCTTTCATTCTTTAGATGACAAGGAAAAATACGTGTATTTAATTAACGTAATAATTATCGTAATTGATTAGAGAGACATCAATAATTATAGATGTTGAATCTGAACATGGTAATTGCTTTCTAGATATATCCTTGTATTAATAACTTAGAGTACCTAGTACCTACCTGACTACATCGTCAATATGGTCTAGAATTACCTATTAGGAAGTTAGCTTTGGGTTTCTGCTTGACTAATCGATATAAGGCAGGAAATGGATTATTCAATCTATATCGTACGTATCTCGCCGATGCATCCTCTCGCGTTGTTGTTTATTGCGTTAACCCTATTAACGCCATTGACTGACGCTGATTTTGAGATAATTGCGTTTGAATTAGTAGCGTACTTGTACTTGTATACAGGCGGTTTTCCGCCATTGGACCCTTTTTAATTGGGTCCTTTTTGTGTGAGAATGGAGTAGGCTTGCCCAGCGCCTACTACCCTCTCAGCTTAGTCGACCATGTGCAGAGGAGATAACTTGTCAATACTTCTGGAGCCAACTAAGCCGCGGGTTTCAATTAGCGTACATAATTTTTTCTTAAGAAAAATACATTGGTGCACGACCGGCCGGGATTCGAACCCACGACCTTCAGAATGAAAGTCGAGGTATTTACCACTGAGCCAACACTGCTCAGAGAGAGACTAAGTACTTACTTTTAATAAAATTATGAATAAAAAAATGTGTCTGTAAAGTCGGTTTACGGACGATAATTTTACGTAATAACGTCATAAGGAATCTTTTGTATGGTTGACATTCCCATTTTGCATAAGTACTTACATCAATACGTTGATAACGGTATCTTGACATGACGTCACACTTTTTTGTGAGTGCAGTTCATCGATTTACAAGCGTAAAGAGCCTACTTTCCAAACGCATTTCCTACACATTGTAGGAAACACTTAAATCGTAAAATTAAATATGGTGGCAACATACTGTGTGATATCAACTTACCGACACAGCTAAACAGCTCCATAGCCCCAGTCAGAAGGCACCCATCCTCCCTGTTGACCCCCTGCGTCACGTTCAAACAGTAACACCCCTCGTGGTTGTCCAGGAACCATTCGTTAGATGAGTATCTTACAGTCGGTATCCCTTCGACTTCTATATCGTATTGGTAACGAAGTTCCACAGTTCTGGGGACAATTCATGTTATTAAAATAAAAAATTATAAAAATGAAACTTATGGTGAAAGAGTACCGGCGCTCTCTCCATACAAACGTAGTCGACTGTTTTCTCCCTGGATAATGACACTAGAGCAAATATTTTTGTTGCATAA
Organism: Idaea straminata; assembly: GCA_951213275.1. Lineage (NCBI taxonomy): Eukaryota > Metazoa > Arthropoda > Insecta > Lepidoptera > Geometridae > Idaea > Idaea straminata. The sequence continues at coordinate 15,614,987 of OX577845.1, read as the reverse complement.
AACTTATAACTGCCATGATCATGCCCCTTATGTCTTGTTTTTTTTAATCTTAATTTCTATGATAATTAGAAAATGAAAAAAACCTTAACATAGGGGCATAGTCATAGCAGTTATAGGTTTTATGGCACAAAAATGTTTGTTAGTGTTATTATCCAGGGAGGAAACAGTCGACTAAGTTTGTATGGAGAGAGCCCCCTTTCCTTTTAACGCGGTTTCATAATCGTAATTTGAATATCCAGTGGCGGGGCAAGGCCTAAATGTGTGGGCAAAATGATAAACTCTTAAAACTGTCGAATTCTTGTTTAAAAAGTTCGAGGATTTGAATTTAAATGTTTGTTCTTAATATTTAGTCAGTAGTTGTCCCGGCAAACGTTGTTTTTCTTTTTAAAAAAAAGGTAAAATCGAAGAAAATATAGATGTTGTACGATTCTTAGACCTGACGAATATACTTATTTACAAAAAATTATACATATCGGTTCAGCCCACGGACCTGTATTAGAGTTCAGCCGTTTAGGCGGAGAGTGGCAAATAACACCTAGGAGGCAGGAATTTTAATTCATTGTAAACTAGTTACGCCCCGCGGTTTCACCCGCGTAATAATTTTCTGCGCAACTTTCTTAATTTTTTATTTCATAAGAACCTTCTCCTGATAATAACAAACAGACCAAAAAAAGAATTGGCCAAATTGGTCCAGGCGTTGTTGAGTTATGCGCTTACCAACACATTTTACGATTCATTTTAATATTTTAAAGATTATGTGTCGGTAGTTTCATTTTCTTATGTTTGAGTTTTTTCTACTTTTTTAGTACAGAGACTACAATACTGTATGTAAAAACGGTATTTTTTTAAGTTAATTACGGCTAGGAGACGCGGTATATATGGCGGAATAGTCTAAAAAATGCAAGCTTAGTGACAAAAATATGAATTGGGGACACAAAAAAATGTGTCTTAGGTATATACTTGATTGTTTTATGTGTTACGGATTAAATCAGACCTACTGGTGGCCTCGTAGTTCTAGAAGCGAGGCCTCCTTGGACCGCGAGGTCGTGCCCTAGGCGGGCGGCCGCCCACTTCGCCTACGTCTATCCCCATCTCTGAATATCGGGAAAAAAGTAGGTTAAGTCACTCTCAAGGATTGAATGTAACGGCATACTAAGTTTCATAAATAATAAATCAACAAATATTGCAGGACATTCCACACATCGCCACATAACTAGACTTGTGTTATGGGTGCTAGACAACGGAATTTACTACTTATATACTTTTCTTTTGTAAATATATACAAATACATATAAAACATAGAAACGACCAGACCACAGACAAATATCTAAGCATAAAGACTTGTGTGAATCGAACTCGCAACCATGTGTTTGGCAGTCCGGCACGGTGACCATTGTGCCAACTGGGTCGTTGTAAATCAATAAATAACTAATTCACAATAAAGGAATAATTAAAAATAAGTAGTTTAAAGAATCAAGTCTACTAATTGGTATACTTAATACACCTAGATGACCTAGATCACCTAAGGAGAATTAAGTCGAAGTCACCTTTATAGTAAATTAATTCTAAACTAAGGTACCTGCGGGTAATTAGAACCACTAAGAAGTTGATAAATTAACAAGAAAATAAATTAATTGTTTTTCAGATTTACAATAAAGTAAATATTCAACTAAAACCTGTTTTTAAGTAATTTTACCCATTTTTACGAAATATTCGGTTTATTATTAAGGTTGCACTTATTACCCGCAGGTAACTTACATATTACTCAAAAACATGACCTCAACCACATTCATTAACCCCGATACGGCACAGGGTTGAAAATTTTAAAATATCGTATAGGTGTACCTATCCTATATCCCTGAGCGTAATTTCATGAGCGTCAACATGGCGTCAACAGCGTCACTTGACCGTTAAGCGTGTTTAAGCGGAGATAAACAATATTTCATTATAGAGAACCGTAGAGTATTAAAATTAAATTAAATCAATCATTTTAAAATAAATTGATAGTAAGGGACCCCTTTAAAAACGACCTGCACCTAGCTGATTAATGGATGAAAAGTATTTCATATCAAATTAAATAGGTCAATAAATAAATTGCAAATGGGTCGACTAAAATATTTCAGTCCAGAAATTTAAAATTATTATTCTGACATTTCACTGGTTTGATTAGTAGATAAATTCCATATCAATGAAATACATAATCTTCATTATAACTTAACTTTAATTCATTCACCAGATTATAATTATCGATTGAGACGTTGTGACGGGAAAAAACAGTCAACCTAACGTTTGCATATTCTATAAATGCTACATACTATCGATTGGTATGGAATTTGTCTATTAACCAAACTAGTGAAATGTTAAATAAATATTAAAATGTATCATATTCTGGACTGAAATGCTTTAGTCAACCCATTTGCGGCAATGTATTTTTTGACCTATTTATTTTAATTTAACATACTTTTCATCCATTAATCAGTTCGATGAAGATCATTCTTAAAGGGATCTTAGACTATGACTTGAATAATGTACTCCAATATTGATCGTCTTAGGTCACTATTAGGTCTTTCAACTCAAGTATCCAATATACCATTGGTTCGTTGACCGTATAATCGACAGTCTCTGGCTCCGTTCTTACAAACAGATACATTATCTGTTTGTAAGAACGACTGTAGTCGACACTGATTGACATAGGAGGTGGCGGGTTTCGAGTAATTCTTTTTTAGATTCTTTTTACTTGATCGAGTTCCGGGTATTTTCGTTTAAAATTTAAAGAGTCTTACGTGTCTTCCCCTCATTGGAGAAGCCACAAAAATCTTCAACTAATTATCATTTAAATTATTGATCTTGAAAACAAATAACTAATTAATAAATATTGCAGAACATTCCACACATCGCCATCTAGCCCCAACCAGACTTGTGTTATGGGTGCTAGACAACGGATATACTACTTAAATACTTTTGTAAATATGATACTTTTATTACACAGAAACAACCAGAAAACAGACAAATATTTAAGCATAAATACATGTCTGAGGCGGGAATCGAACCTACAACCCTGTGTTTGCTACAGCATGGTGACCATTGTGCCAAATGGGTCGTCAAATCGTATATAATTTTGTGTTTATTCAACAGAAAGTAGTTTGTACCAATTTACAATAGGTAGTGTTAATGGTAAATAGCATTTGCAGCTAATAGTAAATATATTTCCTTTGTGCTGAATAAATATTTGTTGTACTGTAAATATGACTGTTTCAGTTTCAAAGTTGAGTGACCATTGATGCCACTGTTGAACAAACAATGAAACGTGATCCCGAGTATTTGTACGTAGGTATAATACCTACTGCTACGTACAGAGGAAAAATAGCGTTCATTTTATTGCATTGTCTCAATTTAAGCCCTTTGAAGTGAACCCAATCAATTGGGCTTTATAAAATTCTTTTTAGCATGAATGAGTTTTTATCAAAAGGGGTTCTGTGCAGTCTAGAAATCCGATTAAAGCAGTAGAGTTGCTGTATTAAATGGTAGTGCCACAGAATATGTAATAGTTCTGTACTAAGTCTCCTTTGATGTTCTAATGGGGTATGACAAATTGATGTGAATTCAAAAGCAGTCACATAATACGGCCTTCCCTTTTATAGCGATGCCAATTAAATTAACTAGAATTAGTTAGGTACCTGCGGGTATTAGGGGACACATGCAACCCTAATTAAAAACAAATTATTTTATAAAAGTAGGGAAAACTACTAAAAACAGGTCATTAGATAAATATCTACCTATTTTCTTTATTGTCAATCTGAAAAACACTTCGTTTGTTTCTTTTAGAAAAGCTTTTAGAACCTTATTACCCGCAGGTAAGTAATTTGATATTAAAAGCTTTTATTTGACTTGCAAAGTATGTATGTAGGTATGTTTGTTCGGTTGGAATTTTGCAACGTAATTTTGAAGCGAATATCTTCAACTGATTGAGCTGAATTTTTTTGTAACTCATGTAGTTTGCTGAAGTTGTTAGAAAATAATTAGATAACAATGTTTTTTATGACAAAAATATTTACTTCATCGTACTAGCTGTAAGTTTGATTAAAATAAATAAAATAAACAGTAAAGTATCTAACGTTATGTTAATAATATGTACCACGTCGAATCTGAATAGGCTACAAACAACTTAAAGAAGTTCAAAAAATATTTAAATTAGGTACATACATCGTCAGTCGAGATGAAAAGTTTGGGACTGATCTAAATAACCAATGAATGGTTTTGGCTTAGTGGTAGAGACCTCGAATTTTATTCTGAAGGTCGTAGGTTTGAATCCCGGCCGCCGTGCACCAATGTATTTTTCTTAAGAAAAATGTATGTGCGCTAATTGACATTGCTCTTACGGTGAAGGAAAACATCGTCATGAAACCCGCGGCTTAGTTGGCTCCAGAAGTATTGACAAGTTCTCTCCTCTGGACATGGTTGACTAAACTGAGAGGGTAGTGGGTGTTGGGCAAGCCTACTCCATTCTCACGCAAAAAGGACCTAATTAAAAAGGTTCCAATGGCGGAAAACAGCCTACATACAACTACAAGTACGTTGAATGGTTAATTGGCCCGATATCTTGCAATATTAATATATTCCGTGCCGATACATAAAAGCCCGAACTATCAGACTGTGTAGTTCGACCGTATTGCTTCAAAGGATGAAAAGTTTGGAAAACGTAATGAGAACGTTCTAATTAAACATTTGACAGACTCCAGCGTATTGCATAACCTGCGAACTTGTTGATATCCATTTCAATTATGTTTCGAGCACACATTTGTGAAGAGCCATTCACAAACTTATTGGTAGTTTTGATGTTATACTAATGAATATTCACCTTTAGTTTTCATGCTTTTCAAAGGTAACGTATGTAAATATATATTGGATTCTTACTTTTTAATTATACATACATAATACTACATAGAACGCTATAGCGAGATTATATTTAAATGTCAGGGTTTCAATAGCTGACGATAAAATTAAAATCAATTAGGAAGTTGGCAAGGAGTAGGTATCGATTCAACTAATAAGTAGGTATCATAATCTGTGTTTACACGTACATTATGAATATATTAATAAGTTAATTAAAAAATGTCAACCATGAGAACACCAGATAAAGAAAAATCAAGTTCGTTCCCTGACATGAGGGGTCTACCCGACGATGCAACGCCACCGAACTTTAATACTCGGTCTTCTGTTCTAAAACGAAAAAGAAGTGATGAACTTTTATCGCAGTTTGAAGATGTGGTTTTAGACCTGAAAAAAGAAATGAAAGAACTTTTTGGGACACAAAATTCTCAAATAAATAAAATTTTAACGACGATGTCAGAACTGCAAAGTACCACAATTCAAGTACAAGCTTCGGTTAATCATCTTACAGAAGAAAATTCAGAGTTAAAAAAGTAGATTGAACAGATGGATATTCAAGCAAAAAAGGACAATGAACGGATTGTACTCTTAGAACACAAACTTGAGGATGTACAAAAAATGGAAAGAAAAACAAATATAGAAATAAAAAATGTGCCCCTTAAGGGAGATGAAAATAAGAGAGATTTTCTGTAAATGGTGTCTACCTTATCTAAAAACCTTGATATACAAATAGAGAGATCAGACGTCAAGGACATAATCCGTACAAAAAAGCCAAATACCGAACGAAGCACATTAATTGTTGAGCTCAGTAATACTTTTATAAAAGCAGACTTATTGAAAGCGGCAAAGACGTACAACAATAAAAACAAAAACAATAAGCTCAGTGCTCGGTTCCTTGGACTCAACAAACACGGTGACACACCCATATTTATATCAGAACATTTAACTCCTAAGGCGTCCCGGCTATTCTTCCTAGCAAGAGAATTCAGAGTTACCAACAAATACAAATATTGCTGGACCAGCTATAGCAAAGTGTATTTACGCCAGGATGATAATACACCGATCATAACTGTCTCAAATGAAGCACAATTCCAGCAATTAATGAAAATGTGACTATGTTTATTTGGGACTCATATTTATGGAACAAATGTGAGTAGGTCTATGGATAGGATTTAATTTAATAGGTTACTTAACTCATTAACGATATATTTGCGTCATTTACTTCATTTTTCTCTAAAAAACACTAAAGGCAATCTTACTTATTTATATACTGGTAAAAGTGAACTACAATTGTACAGATACATAGAGGTAACATTTTATAATAGCTTGACACGAATAATGAGAAATACAAATCCGGAGAAATCAGTTACATACATAATAATGACTATTCATAACAAACACAACACAACTACTAAATATTACACTCTGTCTCTTTACATACTCCAAAATGGATAGTCAAATTACAGTTTTACAAGAATTAGACGATATTAATAATGCAAAATCTGTGAGTTGTTCGATTAGTGATATTAAAAATCATCTTCCATCAGATGTTCCGAAGTTGTCAGTGATAGTACAAAATTATTATAAGTGTGCATAAAAGTATTAGAAGTGTGCATAAACGTACTAACATTGATGACTTGGAAATTAATATTAGCATGCTAGAACACCAAATTGATGTTGTCGTACTAACTGAGAGTAGAATTGATCTAAAAAAACCTTTGCCACAAAAACCAGATTACACTACCTACAGCACAACTAAAAAAGTCAACCAGAACGATGGTGTTGTAGTTTTTATAAAAAACTCTGTCCAACACTCTGTTAAAGAAATTAGTCTTTTCCGAGCTTCATGCTTAGAAGTAAAAACTCCAGTTAGTACACTAATTTGCATCTATCGTTCTCCAGCAGAAAAAGACCCCACAAAGTTTATCGACTCTCTAGACTAAAATCGCCACATTTAAAAACCAATACTGCGCTTTTGGGAGATATCAATATCAACATCTTGCAGGGGTCCAATGCTCTAAATGCTAAACATTGTGACACATACTTGGATATGCTAGCTTCGCACAGTCTGTTTCCGGGACATCGTTTTGATACCAGAAAAGATAGCTGCCTGGATCATATTTTAACCAATATTGACTATTCAAAATTTACAGCCTTAATTGCAATTTTAGACACTACGATTACTGACCACAAAATGGGACTTATTTATTTTGATAGCAATTCTAATTGCACTTCAACAAAACCGATCAGAACTTCGACAGACTTTAATAAAGCACTAACAACTCTTAAAAACTCTAATTTTTCTGAACTGTTTGAATTAACTGATCCTAATATATTAAGAGAAAAGCTTATTGCAATTATCTCTGACAGCATTTAAAACCACACGGTGACTATTGCTGTTCCATGCAGTAAAAGAATTATTAAACCGTGGATAACACTTGGTGCTCTAAAGTGTATACAAAATAGAAATAAACTGTATAAACAACTTCGTAATGATCCAACTAATGAGATTCCAATAATTACATATCGAAGATATCGTAATTATTGCACAAACCTTATTAAGAAATTAAAAATACAATATGAAAGAGATCTGTTAAATAATTCTAAGTCTGACAATAAAATCTTATGGAAATGTATGTAAAACATTAACCCATACAAATAAAAAAGACAATAATAATAAAGAACTTCTAAATCTTAAAACTAATCCTACTGAGTCGGCAATACATATAAACACTCACTTTAATAATATAGGAAAAACTCTAGCCGAAAAAATCACCAATCGAAATAGCATTATGAGTGCAACGGATTTTGCTTCATTGCCGAGACAAATCAACTCTATAGGTGTAGTTGAACCAGTCCCCCATGAAATTGATTTAATCATTAGTAATTTGAAGGCTCACTCTGCGGCCGGCTGGGATAACATTCCCACTAAATTTATAAAAATGGCAAAATCTACACTAGTTCCCATTATAACCTACCTGAACAAGTTGTGCTTGCAACAAGGCGTCTTTCCTTTTGAACTAAAGCGCTCAATTATACATCCTATCTTCAAGAATGGTAGTAGAGAGGACATAAATAATTACAGACCTACATCCGTTCTCACCGTTCTGTCTAAGATTCTCGAAAAGATTATTAATGTTCGCTTAGTAAATTTTTTTGACAAATTTGACATCCTATCTAGTTCACAGTATGGGTTTCGTGGGGGGATCAGCACCGAAGATGCAATATTAGACCTGACGAGTAATATAACTAGGCTACTGGATGATAAAAAGAAAACATTATGCATCTTTCTCGACCTAAGAAAAGCCTTTGACACCGTATCCGTTCCTAACCTCTTAATAAAACTTGAAAAACTAGGTGTCAGAGGAACCTTTCTTACGCTGATCACTGATTACCTACGTGACCGTAGACAGAGGGTTAAACTTGACAGGGATGTGGTTAGTACCGATGTATCGACCTCTAATTATGGAGTACCTCAAGGTAGTGTCCTCGGTCCTACCCTCTTCCTTGCTTACATAAATGATTTAACTAACATAAAACTCGTAAACGGGAAAGTAGTTTGTTATGCCGACGACACAGCCATTCTGTTTCATGGTAGAACTTGGGAAGAAGTATACAATACTGCAGAAAAAGGATTTCGTAAAGTTATTTCTTGGCTAAACGAAAATCTACTTTCTCTTAACACTGAAAAAACAAAATATATCACATTTTCCATAAGAAACGCACAACAACCTGACCCTAAAAAAACTTTAACTGCTCATTTTTGCGATGAAACCAATCTAAATAATTGTGACTGTACGAACCTTGAGAGGGTCAGTACCACAAAGTACCTAGGAGTCATGGTTGACCAGAATCTAACTTGGTACCCACACTTAGAACTAGTGTCGAATAGAGCCAGGCGATTGATATAATGGGTCTTTAAATACCTACGAAACATAGCTGATACACAACTTTTAACCTACATTTACATTACTCTTGTGCAATCAATACTTCTACCCCGCCGCGAAAATATTTAATCAAAAAAATTCAGATGTACCTACTTACGAAGGATCATAATTTTTTTTGTAGGGTTTTTTTTTCATAGTTTTTGTTTTGCTTGTTTTAGGCTTTTTACGTTCATACTATTTTTATTTTGTGTCGGGGTTTTTTTAAATTTTAAATTAAATTTTTTATTTCATCCTTTTTGTAGGGAATGACTTTTTAATTAGCTATTTGTAATGTGCAAATCATGCCCTTTCATTTTATACCCCACTCGGGCATATCTATTTACATTCGGTTGTTAATCTTGACTTTTGTCCCCCATAACTTTTAGACGGCTAAACCGATTTCGATCAAACATAGCTATTTGTAACGTACAAATCATGCCCTTTCATTTGATACCCTACTCGAGCATATCTACTTACATTCGTTTTTTAATCCTGACTTTTATCCCTCATAACTTTCAAACGGCTGAACCGATTTCGATCAAACATAGCTAAGAACACTCGCGACTAATGTACCTTTTAAACAAAAAAACTAGATTAAAATCGGTTCATCCGTTCGGGAGGTACGATGCCACAGTCAGACACACACACACACACACACACAGAGACACGTCAAACTTATAACACCCCATCGTTTTTGCGTCGGGGGTTAAAAACAAGTATGATATTGGAAGATTTTTTTCTAACTACCTACCTTATTAAAATAAAATGTAAATGTGCCTACCAACTTACCTGTGATTGTCACATTTGTTTATCAACAACGTATTGTGTAAGGAATTTAATTCCCTGTTTTACTTAAATCTGTGAGTTAGGTTATAATTAAGGTAACTATTAGATATAATTAATATTAAGATAATAATATTGTAAATGCATTGCTGTGCATACTGTGGGCTACGGCAAAGAGGGGACTCCCTTGTGTTTTTTTGGCAATGTTCGCTTTTGAATAAATTATTTTTCATTTTTCAGTTATTTTTTTCCATTTCCGGCGTTTCTATTGTTTTGATAAACTCGGTTTGTATCACTTATAAGTTTTTTCCTCTTTATGTTAAATATCTGTCTTTTTCTAGTTGTATATTAGGATAGGTATTTGTTATCTCTTTTATACATTAAGTATGTATTCTATAATTCATACTTATGTACTTTGTTAATTCAATTATTAAATAAATAACTTCGTTTTTTTTTCTAAAATACATAATATTGTAAGCCTAGAATACAAACTATTCAAGTCACTAACATACAATTTTGTTGTAATTTAAGGAATGGAAAACAAATATGCAACGTATCTAAAATAAAAAAAAAACTGGAATGTGATTCTTAATCAGTTTGAAAGCATTTTTTTAATCATCTTAGCTTCCCGTCGTCGCCTCGTTGCTTTAAGTACGAGTAGGTAAGAGGTAGGTATATGAGGAAACAATATGTTTGATGAAAATCGATATCCCCAGCATATCTAGAGCAGTAACAAACTCTGGCATTAAGTTATTGGAATGCAACACGTCAGTAGGTAGTAAAAAATGGATCACTCTCTGCCTTATAATGGAATAATTTACATTTATCACTTTACAGGTCGATAATATATTCTAGCTATGGTGCAGTTGTGACCTAGTTCTTTGTGTTTACGCCTTAACAACGAAGTATTATAAACGTATTATTATACTTATTTCTAATATTGTATCTGTAAAAACACTGTATCTTCCGAATGAGACCCTCGTCAAGCCCTTTAAGTGGCTTTTCAAAAATATTTCAAATAATGGAGAATTCAAATTCTCCATGAAAATGATTATGAGAATCGAGAAAATGAGAAATACTTAGGTATTTATATTTTCTTCTTGTATCATTTATCTATACTTATATTATAAAGCTGAAGAGTTTGTTTGTTTGTTTGTTTGAACGCGCTAATCTCAGGAACTACTGGTTCGAATTGAAAAATTCTTTTTGTGTTGGATAGTCCATTTATCGAGGAAGGCTATAGCCTACTTTTTATCCTGATATTCCCACGGGATCGGAAGTTACGCGGGTGAAACTGCGGAGCACTGCTAGTTTGGAATAAACTTTTAACTTTATTACTTACCGGCAAATATCCAAATTGATAGCAAAAATAGACTTTTCGGTGTCCAAAAACGGTGCAAAAATCCCGGAATCAGTCCCTCTAATAGCGTTACAAATGCTGGGTATATCTTCTTGTTCATTTACCCAGTATTGAAAATATGGCAGGTCATCGAATCTTATGATTTCAGCGAGCATTTTCGGGTCATCGAGACCTCTGAGAACTGTGTATTCGGCAGTAGGTTTTCCATCTTTCTGTTAATTAATTATTTATTTTAATACTGATAATTCATGGGAAATATATATATATAAAATTCTTTGTCCTGAATGACTGACTGACTGACGGATCAACACACAGCCTAAACCGCTGATCATAGAGACCTGAATTTGGAGGGTGTGTTCGTTGTGTGACGTAGGCATCCGATAAGAAAGTTTATTTCGAAATTTTACTCCTTAGGGAAAATCCCATTACAACTATTTTCGACTGTTACGCGGACGAAGTCGCGGGCAAAAGCTAGTATAAAAGTTATCTTTGTTTCATATGTATCTATTTAAGTAACTTTAGATGTTCTTTTTACTCTGTGTTTGTTTGTTTGTCGTGTGCCTTTGTACTGAATAAATATATCTTTACTAATATTATAAAGTTGAAGAGTTTATTTGAACGCGCCATTCTCAGGAACTACTGGTTCGAATTGTGTGGGATAGTCCATATATCGAGAAAGGCTATAAGCTACTATTTATTTCAATACTCCCACGGGATCGGGACTTACGCGGGTGAAACCGCGGGGCACTGCTAGTTATATCTATCTATTTATACATAGATGGATAAAATATATCTAATAGTAGTGAGGGGTTTCTCGCAATCGCATAGGGTTTCTCAGTAAAACTCTCTTGCGAGTTTTTATGGGAAACATTTTCGTTTAAAATAAAATTTCTTAGTTTACTGTGTGTGTGTTTAGTTAGAAGTTCGGTGGTTTAACTTACATAATCAAACAGAGAGAAAAGTATAGACCCGTCGGGTTGCTCCACTAAATTCTGTGCATTAGCTCCAATAATCCTTATAATATTACATGCGATAATGCCAACTAATCCAGGGTTATCACAAATTCTGATCCCGTCAAGGAATAAGTCTCTCACTCTGGTGGTTAAGAATGGACTGTTATAAACTCCGAAGACGGCGGGCATAGCGGAGTTCAGGATGGTCATAAGACCTGGGAACCTGCTTTCGGCTATTTGGATGACTGCCTGTAAAGAGAAGTAGTTTAAGCAAACGCAGTCCAATAAAATAAAATTCCTTAAAATAAATAATAATAGTAAAATAGGAACCTGAAATGTCAAAATTATCGATTTCAAGTTCTACAGAAAAAGAATTGATTATAAATAAATATATAAATAATAAAAAATATTGCAAGACATTCCACACATTGCCATCTAGCCCTAAGCTAAGTAACTAGATTTGTGTTATGGGTGCTAGGCAACGGATATACTACTTAAATACTTTTGTAAATAAATAACATATAAAACAAACAGACCACAGACAAATATCTAAGCAAATAACTTATCTGAGACAGGAATCGAACCCGCAACCCTGTGTTTGGCAGTCCGGCATGGTGACCATTGTGCCAACAACCTCGTCATATTTATTAAATTATACATTTATAATTTATAAATCTATTAGGTTATACATATTTTAATCAATGAATTTCAGAATAGAATAATACATTTTTATAATGTGTCAACCCTATCGACTAATTTCTGTAATTCGAAGCGACCCACTAATTGGTCAGCTAAGTAATAAAGACCAATTAATTGTAGCACGTAATAGGTCAATGGTTAAGCAACAAGTCATCTTCAAGACATGCAAGTTAATCTATACATATAAAATGCTTTGTCCTCAATGACTGACTGACTGACGGATCAACGCACAGCCTATACCGCTGCTGATCGTAGAATACCTGAAACTTGGAGGGTGTGTTCTTCGTATGACGCAGGCATCGGATAAGAAATGATTTTCTGAAATTCTACCCCTAAGGGGGTAAAAAAGAGGGCAAAGTTTGTATGGGACAACGTGATTTCTTGGTCCATTTTCGACTTTTACGCGGACGAAATCGCGGGTAAAAGTTTTTATACATTTTGTATAATATTTCTAAAACTATGCATTTGCTAAGATGTAGGGATTACTTCAGAAACTGACCTAGTTTCTGAAGTACGTTGTCCCTATAAGTATAGGTAGGTATATTCTTACGTTTCATGACAAGATAAAGTCCACGATGACGATAATTTACGTAAGTAGGTACCTAATAAACTGTTAGAATATGTAAGTACATGGAAAACCTAACTATACTACTAATATTCTGAGTAAACAAGCAGTTAGCGAGTTAAAAACATGAAAACTTAAACGCTTTAAACGAATTCAGCGTAATCAGGTCAGAGTTATATTAATTAAAAAAGCTTTTAAAAATGTTACAGACAGGGCTTCCGAGCGGCGTACTAAGAATTCTTCAAATAAAAACCATAGGAATACTTATTTTATTAATTACTTTGAGCAAAAAACATTCAAGTAATTTATTATTTTGTAAAACTCCAAGTTCTTTATTCTAAACGCGTCTTAATTAGTAGTTTTTAATGTAACATACATTATTATTATGTAGACTAGAGTTCTAATTGTGTTCTATAAGATTTACTTGTATATTGTATAAGTATTTTTTTTGGGTGAGGGTGGAATAGGCTTGCCCAGCGCCTATACTACCTTCTCAGCTTAGTCAACCGTGTCCAGAGCAAAGAACCCGCGGCTTAGTTGGCTTCAGACGTATTGACATATCTGAAGCCAACTAAGCCGCGGGTTTAACGATTACTTCATCGTAAGAGCAATGTTAAATAGGCATAGAGGTATCATAGATAAATAGGGCATTATAAATTTTCCGTCATAGAAATTTAATGGTGCACGGGTGGCTCGAATTCGAACCCACGACGAATAAAACTCAAGGTATCTACAGCTAGGCTAACACCGCTCGTTCGGGAGCGGTGATTTAATTTTAAGGCGGTATTAGATTTATTGGCAAGGGCCAACTCTTGGCCAATCTAATGCATCAGCGCGTAATACGATTTCTAGATAATATAGGTAGCGTGCATTAATTTCGATTTAAGCGGTTGATGTGCAATTTAAGTTAGCCTGTGATAACTTATACTTAGATTGCTTATGCGACCTGTGAGAGACAGCACCTAACTACTAACTACCAAAGTTTCAATAAGGTGGATACCTACAAACTATGTATAATTTTCTATTACCAATGTAGGTCAGAGGTCTTGACAACCTCTTTGGCTCGTCTAGCAAACACCCGCCTGCGACGCAGAAAGTTGAGGATTTGATTTCCGTCTCAAACAAATATTTATTTAAGGTATTTGTTCCTGGTTTGGGTATTTATGTATTACTAGTAGCGTCCCGCGGTTTCACCCGCGTAAGTCCCGATCCAGTGGGAAAATCGGGATAAAAGTAGTCTATGTGTTATTCAAGGTCTCTATCTAACACACCCTCCAATTTTCAGGTCTGTACGATCAGCGGTTTAGGCTGTTAGTTGATCCGTCAGTCAGTCATTCAGGATAAAGCATTTTATATGTATGTATGTGGGCTTTTTACCGCAACTAGACTCTTTTTAATTGGGTCCCTTTTGCGTGAGGATGGAGTAGGCTTGCCCAGCACCTACTACCCTCTCAGCTTAGTCGACCGTGTCCAGAAGAGAGAACTTGTCAATACTTCTGGAGCCAACTAAGCCGCGGGTTTCATCACGATGTTTTCCTTCACCGTAAGAGCAATGTCAATTAGCGCACATAAATTTTATATGTATTGAAGATTATGTATTTAACAAAAAAGTATTTAAAAATTCTATCCGTTGTCTAGCTACCATTACCAAGCGTAGTTGCTTAGCTTGGGGCTAGATGGCGCTGTGTGGATTGTCCTGCAATATTTATTCAGTTATTAGGTACACTAACTGACCATTATCTTTAAGTACGTGGAGACGGCAAACAAATTACAAAATTATCTAATTCAAAATTAAAGTTACTAGATAAGATATTAAATTACTAAATACTGGATAATTTGAGTTAATCCTAAGATTTGTCGATAAGTGTTCATTAGAAATAGGACAAATAAGGTGTTTAGGTATGTCGAAATATTCCGAGATAAATAGGTCTCAAATAGTTAGAAAAATATCGGGTTAACAAATAAATATTGCAGGACATTCCACATAATGCCATCTAGCACCACGCTTAAGTAACTATACTTATGTGTTATGAGTGCTAGACAACTGATATACTACTTATAATGTACTTCTGTTTTGTAAATATCCTACTCCTACTAATATTATAAATGTGAAAGTTTGTGTGTGTGTGTGTGTTTGTTACTCCTTCACGCAAAAACTTCTGAACCGATTGCGATGAAACTCGGTATCTAAATAGCTGGGGACTTGGATTAACACATAGGCTACTTTTTATCCCGATATTCCCACGGGATCGGGACTTACGCAGGTGAAACCGCGGGGCGCAGCTAGTATACTTATAATATATAGTAACAACCCGACCACGCAGACAGACGAATATCTAAGCATAAATACATGTCTGAGGCGGAAATCGAAACCGCAACCCTGTGTTTGACAGCCCGGCATGGTGACCATTGTGGCAACTGGGTTTGACGACCCAGTTGCAAGGGGTAGGTACCTAAATAATCACTTATAGAATTACAGGTATTCCAGACTACTCCTAGTAACAGGGATGCAGCCGCAGCGAAGTTCGTGAAACTCTTAATCAATCCTCTTCGTTTTAAGAGATTACAGTTTTAAAAGTAAGGAGGTTAGATTAGTTACATCGTCTTTCTTTACATCGGTTACAATTAACGTGCATTCGGTGACGTGACATCCGTTACATTATCTAATTAGTTATTGTACAGTCGGCTGCAAAATTGCAGCCCCCGGTAGAGTTTTAAAATTACTATTATTAGCATGTTTTCATTCTAATAATTTTTGTTTGATAAATTGATGAGTTAGAAGACTTTAAACTTCAACTAAAGCAGGTGTCTAGAATCATGCTAATGTTGAAAACATTCTTATAGCAGCCGTTTTGGAGCTCTACGGTGGGTCTGCAATTATGCAGCCGACCGTACATGACCTCTTATTCTTCTGACCTATCTTAAAACCATCAACAAATGCTAGCGATGGTTATGCTTATATTGATTTACTTAATTTTTATCTTAAAGCAAAGGTTTTAGTAGGGAAAACTGGTGAAAAGTAAAAATATGCATCGCACAGCAAATAACGAGCGCTCTCTATGCGACCCAATTTTAGACAAACACATGACCTACTACGCTTTTTCTGTTTAAAACCTTTGCACGTTTTTAGGGTTCCGTACCCAAAGGGTAAAAACGGGGCAATACTAAGACTCCACTGTCTGTCTGTCTGTCTATCACTAGGCTGTATCTCATGCACAGTTCATGAGATACAGCCAGGTGAAATTTGAAAATTTCGCAGATGATGTATTTCTGTTGCCACTTTTATAACAAATACTAAAAACAGAATTTAATGGTACAGAACCCTTCTTGCACGAGTCCGACTCACACATGGCCGGTTTTATTTTTTTGCCGGCGACGACGCGCGCGTTTTTGGTGAGCGCCTTCTCTGCGCGTTATTTATACGTTTTAGCAGACAAGGATCGTGTGGATGACGTCCTTCTTGCGTTTGCTGAGCATCCATGCAGAGTCCGTAGTGTGAGTTTTTTCGAGAATATTGTATGGGAAGTTATAGCTTCGCAAAATAATTACTAACGTTGTAGTTGCGTTTGCTACAAAAAAAACTCGCACTACGGGTACTGATTGCGTTCTTCACACGTCTACAGCGCATAAAAAACGTATGCAAAGGCTTGCACTTAATTCAAATTCAAAAATAATGATATGATATTTAGGATTAATTCGATTGTTTATCGTAAAGAATGCTAATAATTAATATCTACATATACGTAACTTGTATCTTTTATCTACATAATTAAGTGGATAAATACCTCATATCAATACCTACCTAAATATTAGTTTTATTGTCAGACTTTTGAAAGTCGTTTACAAGTATTCAATACTTTTT
This sequence comes from Idaea straminata, assembly GCA_951213275.1. Classification (NCBI taxonomy): domain Eukaryota; kingdom Metazoa; phylum Arthropoda; class Insecta; order Lepidoptera; family Geometridae; genus Idaea; species Idaea straminata. The sequence continues at coordinate 15,597,949 of OX577845.1, read as the reverse complement.
TTGGGCAATTAATGTAATCAATTCACAATATTTTCGAGCTTGTTAACAAAAAAACTAGACCGATTTAAAAAAATTGAAGGACATGAACTCTTGAACATGAGTTTAGCAAAAACTAGAAGCGTCCTGTGGTTTCACTCGCTTAAGGCTGCTTTTCCACTCAGAGATGTGTTAGAAAGAGTGGTGTGCGAGGAAAAAATCCACCAATAGTACCTATCACTTTATTTGTCTAGTCTCATTCAGCGCAGCTCTGGTAAGGGTCTGGCGGGCTCTGGTCTGGTGGTGGTTCTATATTTAAAAATTCTATTGATGGATTTTTGCCTAGCTCACCGCTTCGCTCTGCCTTGCTCCGCTCCAGTGGAAAGGAAGCCTTAATAAAGTCAAGCGGAGCGAGGAGTTTGTACATACAAAAAAGCTTAGGGATGTGTGCTATGAATGCATGCGAGGATTGTGTGCGAACGCGGTGCATTGAAGAAATTTGTGAATTGATTCCGCTACACATCCTCGCACCCCTCATCTGCGCACAGTTTCACAGCATCCTCGCACATCTCTGGTGGTGAGACCACCAGAGATAGCATCGCTACGAATCCTTGCACCGCTCAGCTTCTTAGTACATATCGGTGGAAAAGCAGCCTTAGTCCCATTCGATCAATATCGGAGTGAATTAAATGGACAAAACAAACAAATACTAAGATCAGAATGATTTTATATTTTCGATTTTGATAATTATATCATTAAAATATACATCGTATTTTAAGCAAAATCCAATTATATCAGGTGCAAACGTTGACTAAAAATGCAATATGCATCTCCATTAAAATGCAAAGCAAAATAATTTAGATCATTAAACGTGAATTGGTTCATTTCCAGAGCTTAAACCCAGTTTTCTATTCGTTTAAAAACAAAATGTAAAAACTAACGAGAACTCGACACCAGAGACTGAAAAAAAGGTTTATGTAGGTTAAATCTAAATAGATATTCCTAGATAATTAAAGAGAAAACAAATCTGGGTCACCCAGTTACGAATAAATGCTTAAGTACATGGTTAAAATAAAAATGTAAGAACTTTTGAAATCAAGCTTGTTGACATAAATATTCGCAAACATAGATAACGAGCTGCGCACCCCGGTTTTACCCGCGTTTACTCATAAACAAAGATAATTAATAAAAGTTACTTCGATTAGCAAACTTCAACAGTCCTTTTTACCTGTTTAGAGGTCGAATTTTCAAATGTCTTTTCATAGCCCCATAGGACTTTCATAGGGTTATTCCCTATGATCTAAAATAATCCCCTATGAGAGTTTCAAACTCGTAGCTCTCGTAGTTTCTGAGATAACTTGATGAATCTTTTTCTCTTTTATAGGTATAGTGTAATATGTATACAAAGTTATTGGTAATTTTAGTAGCAAGCTGTTGAGGGCTACTTCTGTGCACCGTAACAAACAACTTTTGTTCTAGTATTTTTATTAAGAAAAATGTATGTGCGCTAATTGACATTGCTCTTACGGTGAAGGAAAACATCGTGATGAAACCCGCGGCTTAGTTGGCTCCAGAAGTATTGACAAGTTCACTCCTCTGGACATGGTCGACTAAGCTGAGAGGGTAGTAGGTGCTGGGCAAGCCTACTCCATCCTCACGCAAAAAGGACCCAATTAAAAAGGGTTCAATGGCGGAAAACAGCCTGTATACAAGTACAAGTACAACTTTTGTTCTACGACTTTTGTATAATAAAAAAAATTGAGTTTATATTAATTCGATTTTTTAAAACGAAGGTCATTCAGACTAAGAACAGTAGATAAAATTTACGTAACGACGTAAAAAAAAATACGTAAAGTTTTAAGATGTTCCATACACGGATAACCTCTCCGTGTATGGAACAGCTGATTTACCGTTCAACCTAATCTCAATATTTTCAAAAAAATGTTCGAATTTCCAAAATAGAACAATAGTTGTTTGTTTAGGTGCACAGAAGTAGCCCTCAACGGCTTGCTAGTATAATTACCAATAACCCTGTATTATTCAATATTTTATAACAGTATGACATGACTGCGATATTTAGCCCTAAACTAAGCAACTATAGTATTGTTATGTAACAGACGACGAATACCTTTATCATTTTCGAGATTAAAGAATTTGCTGAGAATTCGCTGCATTTATGCATTCGCATTTCGCTTTGTATATGAAAAACCAACATCGTAAGGGGCGTTTATGATAGTAAATGAAAAAGACTTACGTAGTTAAGGGCGCTTACGATAGTGGTGATAAACACTTACGTGGTAAAGGGCGCTAACGATAGGTACTTAATGTAAATATACCAACGTAGTATGGGGCGTTTATGATAGTAAATGAAAAAGACTTACGTGGTTAAGGGCGCTTACGATAGTGATGAAAAACACTTACGTGGTAAAGGGTGCTAACGATAGGTACTAAATGAAAATATACCAACGTAGTATGGGGCGTTTATGATAGTAAATGAAAAAGACTTACGTGGTTAAGGGCGCTTACGATAGTAATGAAAAAGACTTACGTGGTTAAGGGTGCTTACGATAGTGATAAAAAAAACACTTACGTGGTAAAGGGCGCTAACGATAGGTACTAAATGAAAATATACCAACGTAGTATGGGGCGTTTATGATAGTAAATGAAAAAGACTTACGTGGTTAAGGGCGCTTACGATAGTGATGAAAAACACTTACGTGGTAAAGGGCGCTAACGATAGGTACTTAATGAACATATACCAACGTAGTATGGGGCGTTTATGATAGTAAATAAAAAAGACGTCTTACGTGGTAAGGGACGTTGACTATGGTAACAATGTCGTCCTCAGTGTAGGGATAAGAAGCCTCCGCATCGAACTCAAAGTGATCTACCCTTCGATATTTAATGATATCTCCATCAATACTTGTCACGTTACGGTATTGATAAAGTCTGCAAACAAAAATAGATTAATATATTTTTTTATTATAAATACGTCAGCGTTTTGAAATGAATATCATATAATATCCTACCGAGATCCTACCTAACATCAGTTTTCAAAGATTAAAACATGGATAAAATGTTAGTTTTTGATATCATATCAAAACTGTCAAAAAATTCAGTTTAAAACTTAGTACTTTACTTCTTAGACTTTTCTTTGATAGGTAGTAAATTGATTCCGAACATATGTCGATGCAATTCTCGTTAGATTCTATCAAAGAGGTTAGATTACCCTTCTCTGACATGCTCCATTCCGGTAACATTGGCAACTGAGATTCATAACCAGTTGCCAATGCCATACTCGTTACATATTATGACGTATTTATGACACAACATCCGCTTTAAAATTGAAAATTAAATAAGCATTTAATGTTATTTAAAATGAGCTACATATTTCAAACGAAAAATGTTTTAACCTTTTACTCATAGACAGGTTATTTCTAACGTTCAACATGACAAGTAATATCTCTAAGTACTAAAGCGACTTGTGAAGTTTCCTCCGACAGATTGCAAACTTTATCGAGCAAAGTATAAATAAATCGACACTCACTTATATATAAATGGTCCAATTTCAGTAAGTATCGGGGCTCCTCCATTGAGTACTGCTTCTTCATTGGTCACTTGCCATAATGTAGCAGAAAATTGCAGCGGGAACGGAACTTCTTCAAATCTCTCCATTTGAATAGTGTCTTCGTGTAACACAACTTGCTGTAGGCATGTGAATAACAAACATTTAAAGCTGCAAATAGAACCAATTCTAACAATACTTAAACAAAACAACAGTGTACTGTTTCCTGGGTTAGGTTTTTTCTACATTTTGATGTTGAAAAATCCTTTTAGTTTCAAAGCCTATCCAAAAATCTAAAACCACTAAAGCTGTCTTTTTTGTTGATTTAGCTATAGGTTTTTGTATTAGCTTAGAAACGATAAAGAATTTTCCTCTTCTAATTATACTGAAATATAGGAGATGTCCTACAAAGAAGACAGATAAATGAAGATCGATGGCTATTTTGTTCGGCAAAAATCTTATGTTGCAGTTTTTATAAAAATCGGGCACGCAACTCCTTTCAGAAATAGTTTAGACTATAGCTCTTAAGGCCCATGTAAAAAATCACCTTGTAGGTATAGGTAAGTATGTTTGTGCATGATTACAATATAAATATTGGGTTTCATAGGTGTACTGCCGGATTAGATACATAATTGTTGTCTTAATTTGATTTGTTTCACCACCCGTGGTGGAATGGGACAATTTTCATCACTACTGGATGAGATGAAATATACCATTGTGTGAGTAGATTACTAGTTAGTCAGTTAAGAAAATTAAGTGCCAACTGAGGTACTGGTGGTGTGATTTGGTGGCCAGTTGGTCCGCACCGCCTATTTCAATTAAAAATAATATGTAATAAGATACTTGCGAGTAATAAAGGCCACTTGCCACCTCACTTTATTAATGCCCTTCGTGTTCAGGTTTTAAAATTAATAGAATTAGAATCTTATATCAAATTATACTGTCGTTCAAAAGTCCTGCAATCAAATTACATTCACAGTTGTTCTTAGTTGCAAGTTTTCCCATTAGAACTAGGTAATTAGTGTCAAATGTTACATTTAAAATATTAATGAAGCGGTCTCCTTTTACGTTGCAAACAATAATTCACTGGAAATCAAGAAATCAAGACATTTATTATGGACTAAATAATGCAACGGGTAATTTATGAAATTGTAACCAACCTTTGAGAAGTCGACTATTGAAAATTGATTTCTCTTTTCTTCTTTGTATCGATGGCACAAATTAAAGGGAGAAATAAAACTTTCTTGGGGAGAAATGATTCTAAGTGTAGTCAGATCCGCCCACTTTAATATAATGTCTGGTTTTTTGTACCTATCGGGGGGACAGTTATGTGCAGTATGGATTGCTGGGAAGCACCGCAGCTGCAGTTTCGCGTGAATCGAACATGCCATGTCTTCATGTAATGACTAACTGATCACTGTGATTTGCCTAGTCTCTATGACATATCACTTTGGTATAAAAGCAATTTAGAACAAATGACTCAACATGGGTAACATGGGTTGAATTGAAAAATTCTTTTTGTGTTGGATAGTCCATTTATCGAGGAAGGCTATAGGCTACTTTTTATTTTGATATACCCACGGGATCGGAACTTATGTGGGTGAAACCGCAAGTCGCAGCTAGTTTATTGTAAAGAGTAAGATTTTGTAGTTTATTTTTTCAATTTGATTTTTAAATGATTCTGAAACTAATTGACTGATTTGATTGATCGAAAGCTAAGATTATATAAGTGAATAGTAATTATTGGAACGAAGTTCCTTATCGCGCGTTGCGAAATAGGGCTAGACGGAAAAAATTAAGACTAAAAGTTGAAACGACACTTTTTGATTTTATTACAATTCCTTCACTAATTAATCGAAAGAAACTTCGTGCCATCCGAGTGTCCCTTGACACCTCTCAAGTTTTTTTTATTAGTGAATGAGAATTATATTTTTGTGCCTGTGGCGGCAGGGATGTCTGGGAGTTGGGGGGCTGAGGGTTTGGCATTTGTGAGGGAGATTGGCCGTCGCCTCCGGGGCAGGGGGTTTGATCCGCGTCCCGGGGCATTCCTGGTGCAAAGGCTGTCGATAGCGGTTCAGCGGGGTAACGCTGCTTGCTTATTGTCCAGCTTTGCACCGGGAACGCTGGGGAGGGGTTTATTCGAATAGGTATAGTTTAATTTTTTAGACTTTTAGTTTTTTTGTTATTGTTTTATGTACTTATTTTGTGAATAAGAATTTAACTTTTTATACATAAATTAATTAACAAGCAAAGTATTATCTATTCAATTTAATGTAGTTCAGTTGGTTGATAATACCCATTCACTTGTTCCTGTGGTTCTCCTTTTGTTCCCACTACAGTGGTTGAACATTTTAATTAGGTTACCATTATTTGTTTGATTGTTACTTAGATTTTACATTTTTTTGTATTATAGCAGCGCTCCGCGGTTTCACCCACGTAACTCCCGATCCCGTGGGAATGTCGAAATTAAAATTAGCCTATAGCCTTCCTCGACAAATGGACTATCCAACACATATTTTTTCAATTCGTACCAGTAGTTCCTGAGATTAGTGCGTTCAAACAAACAAACAAATTCTTCAGCTTTATAATATAAGTGTAGATATGAGTGTTACTATTCCTTTCATCAATGTTCAATACATTTTTCGTAGGAAAAATCCATTGTTGCCGGGATTGGAACCCACGACCTTCGGAATGAATGTCGAGAAATCTTGAACTAGATCTAATCTATATCTAACATTGTTCTTATGGTGAAGGAAAACACCGTGATGAAACCCGTGGTTTAGTTGACTCTAGAAGTATTGACAAGTTAAAGTATCATCTAGCTAAAGTTTCACACATTGGCGACCTTATCGCTGAAAGCGATTTCACCCAGACAACCTTTAAGATGAAAGGTACCCTCTCTTTCTCCATACAGACGTAGTCGACTGTTTCCTCCTTGGAAAATGACACAAGTGCTAATATTTTTGTAACAACAAACTTATGACTGCGCCATGACTATGTTTTATTTTTTAGATATATTTTGTTTTTTTAACTCATAGGTACTTTCTATAATAATTAGAAAATGAAAAAAACCAAAGACAGTCATGGCAGTTATAGGTTTTATGCCATAAAAATATTTGCTCTTATGTCATTATCCAGGGACGAAACAGTCGACTAAGTTAAATACTTACATCTATTATAATATTTTCTATTAGATTAGGAACAACCACAAAACTAATAATACAACTGCCTACTACTAAAATAACGCCAATCACACTTGTTATAATACCACATATTGTGTTACACATTTTTAAAAAATTTAACAAAAAAATAATTATAAAACTAATTAAGGCGACAATCGGTACTAATCCGATCGCTTTACCAATGACTATAAATTGTTAAGATCAGTGAGTATTTGTTTTTCTGATAACATTGATAGGGACCTACCTACCTCATTTCTCTACAGTTCTAAACTGTAATAAAATGATTTATTTTTATTCAGAACTTAGTAGTACCTACCTACAAAAAATAAATGTTTTTATAATATACTAGCTGCGCCCCGCGGTTTCACCCGCGTAAGTCCCGATCCCGTAGGAATTGACTCTATAAAACGTTTGTATGGGAAATAGAAAAGGGCTGTTTTTAGGGTTTTCCCGGAAATTATTCGATTTTTTCTCGCCTTTTAAACCTTCCCTAGACCTCCACGAACATTTCAAGACTAAGATCCGTTCAGCCGTTCTCGAGTTTTAGTGAGACTAACGAACAGCAATTCATTTTTATATATATAGACTAGCTGTCCAAGCAAACGTTGTTTTGCAGTATAGATAAATAACCTAGATACCGACTGTAGCGCCATCTGCCGGGCTGATTTGTGAATCTTAACCATCCAGGCCGCCACCCAAATGCATACAAAACAATATTCCACCCGAACAAACATACATACATACACTGCAAGTTAAATATTCTATTCGTGACAAAACTTTCTTTTATGAAATAAATTTAAGGAACCATCGAATGTTTTATTTTAATTATACCTTGACCACCTTGGTGTTTTATCAAAGATTAGTATAGTAAAGTACCTATGTACGTAAAGTAACTTATCTTTATTAACGACAACAAGGAGCATCGATCAATTGTTAAATTCTAGATAAAAAAATGTAAGTACTTAGGTATTAAATGTGGTATGCGATAGTATAGTTGCGTACAACATTTTTTATTGGATAACTTCGTACCTACATAAGAGTACTTTTCTTGATAGCTATTTGCAATAATGTGTATTATGCAGAGGTGGACATTTTTCATGGTTAAAACTGTGGGCCACAGCTACTAAATAACCTATAGGTACTTAAACTTGGAAGGAAGACACGGAAGGTGACATAGGAACTACGCAAAGAAACGATGCAACCTCATCGAGTTTGGGCTCGTTAGAATCGTCTTGACGAGTAGTTTGTCTTTCAATGGTAACCAGGGGCCCAACCGCGATAAGTGCGTCGGCTTCAAGCCAACGCGTCGGCATATGCCGACCGGCGCCTCACACTGGACGGAATTTTGAGCCTGCATTTCATATGATTTTTGAAAGATTAAGTTGTTTTATTCGTGTGTTTTTAGTGTAAAGGATTGTTTGTATTTAGTTAATTTAATTTAATTTTAGAGCATTGCTTTTAAAGTAAGAATAAGTCTGCTTTTCATTTCAATTAAGAGTATTTACTCAAGCCAAGAAATTAATTATTCTCTCGGGTTAGACAGAAAGTTTTCTCACTTCAAGAAATCCTTTTTACAAAGTAGTTTCCACGGATTTCCACCTATGGACAGAATGATTAATGCGGAAAGTTTGGGTCAGTCCCGGCTGCTCCCAATTGAGGACAATTAGGAACCCGTACAAAGTCGGGATGGGTAGCTAGTTAATTATTTAAAAACACAATAAATAAGTAGGTAGGTTTTGTGTTGTTAGTTAACTTGGTGGCCTAATTTGAGTTTTAAATCGAGCAACGCTGGTGGTTCGTTTTGCTTGCTTCTGTGGGATTTGGCCCTAGATGACCTACGTGATCTTTGGGTGGTGTAAAGGAACAATCTCTTGGCAAAAGACTTCGGCCGCTACTTGTTACCACCCACCGACTTAACTTAAGTCCTATCGCCAAGCGGACTTCTCCATGTTCCGATACATTCACAATCCTATGAGATTGCATAGTGCGCGCGAACGCATAGAGCCGCAAATACGACGCTATTCGCGAGAGTGAAGAGAGCAGCACTAAATTGACCAATCATAGGGCCTCATTTAGCGCAGTGCGTTCTCTTATCCAAGAGCAACTTAAGTACTGTTTGAAAATACGGGCCTTAGGCCGGTGCAGTCACAAGTTTTTGTTCCACTGCAGTCTTTTTACCGGAGGCTTATATAGATTGAACTGTCCGCCTGTCGTAATCTGGATTTCGAGTAAACAAGCACTTCGTTACTATTTTTGATATTATTATATACCTACTTACGTTTATTGGTCGTGGTCCGATTGCGGAGTCCCATCAATCGAACCACGGGTACCTATATCATAAACTGTCCGCAATTTGATATTATCAAATTGTTTTGCCTGTGGTTCTGTCAATCGGACTACCCTTAGAATAATATAAAATTGTTTTGCCTGTGGTTCTGTCAATCGGACTACCCTTAGAATAATATAAAATTGTTTTGCCTGTGGTTCTGTCAATCGGACAACCCCTAGAATAATATAAAATTGTTTTGCCTGTGGTTCTGTCAATCGGACTACGATTAGAATAATATAAAATTGTTTTGCCTGTGGTTCTGTCAATCGGACTACCCTTAGAATAATATAAAATTGTTTTGCCTGTGGTTCTGTCAATCGGACTACCCTTAGAATAATATAAAATTGTTTTGCCTGTGGTTCTGTCAATCGGACAACCCCTAGAATAATATTTTGCCTGTGGTTCTGTCAAACGGACTATCATTAGAATAATATCAAATTATTTGCCTGCGGTTCAATCAATCGGACGATCCTTAGAATAATATCAAATTGTTTTGCATCTGGTTCTATCAATCGGACTATCCTTAGAATAATATCAAATTGTTTTGCATCTGGTTCTATCAATCGGACTATCCTTATAATAATATCAAATTGTTTACCTGTAGTTCTATCAATCGGACTATCCTTAGAATAATATCAAATTGTTTTGCCTGTGGTTCTATCAATCGGACTATCCTTAGAATAATATCAAATTGTTTACCTGTAGTTCTATCAATCGGACTATCCTTAGAATAATATCAAATTCTTTTGCCTGTGGTTCTATCAATCGGACTATCCTTATAATAATATCAAATTGTTTACCTGTAGTTCTATCAATCGGACTATCCTTATAATAATATCAAATTGTTTTGCCTGTGGTTCTATCAATCGGACAATCCTTAGAATAATATCAAATTGTTTTGCCTGTAGTTCTATCAATCGGACGATCCTTAGAATAATATCAAATTGTTTTGCCTGTAGTTCTATCAATCGGACGATCCTTAGAATAATATCAAATTGTTTTGCCTGTGGTTCTATCAATCGGACGATCCTTAGAATAATATCAAATTGTTTTGCCTGTGGTTCTATCAATCGGACGATCCTTAGAATAATATCAAATTGTTTTGCCTGTAGTTCTATCAATCGGACGATCCTTAGAATAATATCAAATTGTTTTGCCTGTGGTTCTATCAATCGGACGATCCTTAGAATAATATCAAATTGTTTTGCCTGTGGTTCTATCAATCGGACGATCCTTAGAATAATATCAAATTGTTTTGCCTGTGGTTCTATCAATCGGACGATCCTTAGAATAATATCAAATTGTTTTGCCTGTGGTTCTGTCAATCGGACGATCCTTAGAATAATATCAAATTGTTTTGCCTGTAGTTCTATCAATCGGACGATCCTTAGAATAATATCAAATTATTTGCCTGCGGTTCTATCAATCGGACTATCCTTAGAATAATATCAAATTGTTTTGCCTGTGGTTCTATCAATCGGACTATCCTTAGAATAATATCAAATTGTTTTGCCTCTGGTTCTATCCTTATAATAATAGCAAATTGTTTACCTGTAGTTCTATCAATCGGACTATTCACATAATAATATTAGATTGTTTAGGTCCTACAGATTTATAATACAATAATCAGATCAGTCATAATTACTTACTTATACTTACAAAATCGGACTCTAAGGCGTAGTGGGCGTAAACTCACCAGCGACGTAAAAGGTTGTGTGTGGGTTCGATTTCCGTCGTCGAATAAGTATTTGTGAACAGTTAACATTTGTTGTCATCTGGGTGTTTCTGTGCAATATATAGATATGTATTTTACCAAAAAAGGTTTTAAATTATACTAACTGTCCCATGTCACCATACCACAAACCTAAGATACTTAGCTTAGAGCTAGATGGCACTTTGTGTAATGCCTTAAAATATTTATTTTATAAAAGTATTAAGTACTTTTGCATTTATTTTTTGTTTAATGTTCTAAATTAATAAAGTTCCTACTCTAAATATGAGGTTTAAATCTAATTGATAGAATCTTTTAATTAAATCGGGTGAAATAAATGAACAAACAAATATTGTACGGATATTTTAATGTACTCTACTAGTACTACATAGACAGTGATAAATGCTTTAAGAAACATAAAGACGCATAATCTTTCAGATGCCTTACCACGAGTTTTTTTATGTACCTATTGAGTATTTTCCATCAAACTTTTAACCCCCATATAACATTATGTAGGACTTTTTTAGTTTTGTTATACAAAAATAATTGAAAACAAAGATAAGAAAAAATAAGTGAGTCTATTAAATTTTGTAGGTAAGTAAATTACAAAAAAAATGTAGGACGAAAAAATATTAAAGTATTTACGATCGAATCGAAAATATTCGTAAAATTGCAAGATAAAAGTTTTCTAGAATGTTAAGTTTTTAAATATGTGTTGTCACTTACAAACATCTGTCAAAGTGCAAAAGTAACAAAACACATTTAAATGAAGGGGGTTAACTGAAAGCGGCCATTACGCAAACCGAGATGGATAGCTTAGCACGTGTTTAGGGTGATCAAACATTAATTTGTGTAGATGAAACGACGCAGCGTGATTAAGCCAGAGCTCAGAGCTCAGTTTTAACTATCTCACGGTTCGCGTATTGTCCAATTCTAGTCTTGGTCAATACAGTACGTTTCGACTTTGTTAACTCGTGGTAGGGTTACAGTAGAGAAAAAATTATCTAATTAAAATAATTATAATAACACAATCAGTCACAAAAGACACATTCCCTATTCCATTCGAGTTTTCACTATGCGAGTTAAACTATAATCTTAAAGTAAGTATAATGTTAAATTATAATATTTTATGAATTAAGTAATATATTTGCGAAAGTTAACTGAAATATTTGACAGGACTTTAGAGTCTACGACTTATATCACAAATTAAACTTCTCTCCAAATAAGACAAAAAATTATCAAGAATACCACGAGGTCGCAGCGATCGGTGTGCGAATTTTCGCGAGAAGACGCGGAAACGTGCGTTTTAAACATCGAAAAATCTATCTTATTTTGTGGAGATAGGTTTCAATTTGATTTTTACATGTCGCTTCGCTTGTATTTTTTGCCAGAGCAAAACAAACTTTTCCAACGGAGCGAATATAAAAAGCTTAGTAAACTAAACATTAATAACGCATGGAAAAAACTCGATTTCAAAATGTTAGTCAATTTATAATCGATTGAGATCACATTGTAAGAGGTTTAACATTAAAACTAGTAAGTATTATAATAAAAAATAAATGTTTTTTCTTTATACGAAACAAAATAGGAGTTTTAAATGATTTAAAAAAGATGTTGAATGTTTTGAAAATTAATAAATTTTGTCACTAAATCAAGAAAAAAAAGAGAAAAAATAGTTTATAGAAGTTTTCATCATCTAATAGGAACTAATCATTATTAAAAAAAAATAGAAATAGTTTTCAAGAATATTTTGACATTTTGTAACAAAAAAGTAAATAAAATATCAAATAGAAAATTAAAAATAGTCCAGTAAATATTTTCTTTACAATCGGAAAAAGATTTTTAAGGGATTCAATATTTTTATGAGAAAATATTCGTACAATATCACGAAACTAGTTTCCTAGAATATTCTAACCACAATTCTAATAATATATTTCGTCACAAAAAAGTTAAGAAAAAAGCAATAAGTATATTTTTCAACTGCTAATAGGCACCTACTTACCTATTTTTTTAATTATGTAAACCGAAAAAAAGAGTCACTTAAAGATTTTTATGAGAAAATATTCCAGTAATTTCAAGAAAAACCGTCTTCTAGGTTTTTTAATAACTGTTAATTAATTTTTGTCATAAAATAAAAATAAAAACAAAGATGTGGAATAAATAGATACCTATTACAAATATTTTTTTAATGTAATTCGAAAAATAGTTAAGTTCTTAAGATTTTTATGGGTAAAATATTCGTCCAATTTCAAGAGAAACGTTTTCTAGAATGTGTTGACAAATGTGACGTCTTGTCACAAAAGATTAGAAAAAGAAATAAAATCTCTCAATTTTTTTCCCAGACAATTATTTTTTGTACAGTTGGCAACTCTTATCATACCCAACCGTAATTTTCCCGAACATGTGGGTAATTTTTTAACAGTTTGATTTTCTCTCAAAAAAAAAGAGCGGCCACACCCTACCGTGAAGAAGTAAAAAAAAATAACCTTAATGTTTTTATGAAGAAAAAAAACCTTAAGAATATATAGAAAAATCATTATCATGTCAAACAACAACAAAAAATATATATATGCTTAACGTACTACCACACTTTATTCTTAATTGCAATAAACTAAATAAAGTAACTATGTACTTCAAATAATAATTATTCTTAGGTATAAGTTCGTGCTTATTTATGATACATACATATCATGTATTTTATACTTAGGCTATTGCAACTTAACTTCTTAAGAAATTAAGTTAAAAATAATAGTTCTTAAAAAACTAAAAGAAAAAACAAACGCGATTTTTGAACGAAACATTGGTCAAGACAAGAAAAACACTATTTACGACGAATCTAAATAATTATAAAGACAAAATGTAATTTGTGAGTATACGTATTATTACTATTTACGGACAAACATCAATTCGATTACGCTTAACACCGAAGAAGAAAAAAATGGACGTCTAATAATATGAGTTTTAAACTAATAAACGCCGATTACGTACAACACTAACACCCGTATTCACAAACAGTACTTAAGTTGCTTTTGGATAAGTGAACGCACAGCGCTAAATGCAGCCCTATGATTAGTCAATTGTGTGCTGCTCTCTTCACTCTAGTATATTATTAACGGCTCTATACGTTCGCGCGCACTATGCAAACTCATATGGTTGATTGTAAATACGGGTGTGATAATATCTGCTGTGAGACAAATAATTGGTCATCTACTATTATGAGTTTTAGAACATATATAACAGCTATTAAGCAATTAAATAGACATCGATTATTATGACTAACATATATTCTTAAAAACGTCGACTACTGTTAACATTGATATTAGTATGTAGATAAATGGCCATCTATTACAGAGTTTTGAAATAACAAATTGTTTCGCACACTACGTATTACACTGAAAAATATTTGCTGAGATATTATATAAAACGCCAAATATATTGAGTTTTAAATTAACATATCGTTCTATAAACACCGATTACTATCAACGCCGATTCTTTTAAATAAATTATATAGTATGAAGGAATAAAATAGACAGCGATATGATTATGACTTGATTAACATATGATTATGTTCTAAAAACATCGATAATGGTTCACATTGATATTATTATGTGTTTATAAAACAAATAAATGGCTATATATTATTATGAGTTTAAATACACAAATTATCTTACGAACGCCGATAAATTTAACACCGATTAAAGTAATGTGAAGCGTTAAAATAGACATCGATTACTATGCGTTTTAAATTAACAAACATCTTACGAATGCCGATAAATTTAACACATATAAAATTAATATAAAGCATTAAAATGGACATCGATTATTATGCCTAATTTAACATATTATTCTTATAAATGCCGAATACATTCAACACCTATTGCTGTGATGTGAAACAATTAAACAGACATCTATTAATCCTGAGTTTTAATCTGAGTTCGTCTAATAAACACCGATTTGACTAATAAGTGCCATAAAGCAATTAAATGGACATCGATCGTTATGAGTAATTTAAAATATATTACTAAAAACACCACTGGGCATGGATTGACAATCGCTAAGTAGTATTTCTATAGGTGTTTAATTCAAACGAATTATTATTTACCTGAGTTTGTCAAATAAACACACATTATTAACACCGATTAGGGTAATAAGTGCTATGAAGCAATTAAATGGACATCGATCGTTATGAGTCATTTAAAATAAATTCTTTTAAACACCGCTGACTGACAATCGCTAAGTAGAATTTCTACAGGTGTTTAGTTCAAATGAAGTATTATTAATCTGAGTTTAAATCAGAGTTTGGCTAATAAACACCGACTAGAGAAATAAGTGCTATGAAGCAATTAAATGAACAATATCGGTCGTTATGAGTAACACCGATTAGAGTAATAAGTGCTATGAAGCAATAAAATGGACGTCGATCGTTATGAGTAATTTAAAATAAATTCTTCTAAACACCTCTGACTGACAATCGCTAAGTAGAATTTCTATAGGTGTTTAGTTCAAATGAAGTATTATTTACCTGAGTTTAAATCTGAGTTTGTCTAATAAACACCGACTAGAGAAATTAGTGCTATGAAGCAATTAAATGGACAATATTGATCGTTATGAGTAACACCGATTAGAGTAAAAAGTGCTATGAAGCAATTAAATGGACGTCGATCGTTATGAGTAATTTAAAATAAATTCTTCTTAACACCTCTGACTGTCAATCGCTAAGTAAAATTTCTATAGGTGTTTAGTTCAAATGAAGTATTATTTACCTGAGTTTGTCTAATAAACACCGACTAGAAAAATTAGTGCTATGATGCAATTAAATGGACAATATCGATCGTTATGAGTAACACCGATTAGAGTAATAAGTGCTATGAAGCAATAAAATGGACATCGATCGTTATGAGTAATTTAAAATAAATTCTTATAAACACCGCTGACTGACAATCGCTAAATAGTATTTCTATAGGTGTTTAGTTCAAATGAAGTATTATTTACTACAGACGGTGCAATAGTATTGTAAATTATTTTATATATAGTCTACATGTATATAGAGTATACAATTACACATAATAGTGACAAATATATACTTATGTATAAACGCTGCATATAAACATATATACTTTTATAAGAAGGATTTTTTGTTTACAAACTTTGTAAATCCCAAGTCAAGACAGTCAGTGCAAATACGAGTCACGTGTCCCTACTTGTGTCATTTTAATTTGAAAACATAGATATTACCACTATACTAAAATTCTACGTTGCCATAATTCATTATAAGTAGGCTAGTCATAATCAATTTGGCATGTTTACAAATTAAGTCTTCATCCAAGTGATAAAAACCGCGCAGAAAATCCACTGTTCAATCAGAATTAAGATTCTGTACATATTGACCGCAGCTGATTGAAGCTTAATATTTCCAATGTTTAATTTTCACGATTGAATATAATTGAAGATAGATTGGTATATGAATTTTATATCGAAAAATTTGTCCAGACAAATGACTTCCTACCATTAGAAACCTTACCACATAGTACTAATATATAAAATAGAGTAGTTACTCCGTGAAGTAATATAAATCTTACTACGATGCATTAAGTTTAAGTATAATTCGGTTAGTGTTGTGTTTGACTACCGCTCGAACTACAAGCACATAGAAATGATGCGATAATGCAAGCTAAATTCAACTCTATTATTGAAGAAAAAGCAACAACTCGCACGGGTCCTGCCCAAATAAATATTTAAGCGGAATTGAGCTTTAGAGGTACATTTTTAAGCCCATCGATTGAGAATGGCCAAGTAGCAAGTGATGGTAGGAACCATTTTTTATGCACATGACATGTTTTAATATCCTCAATAACGAAGTAGGATATTTTTAAATACCTACGCCTAGGTTTCTATAGTCACAATTGAAAATAAAACAGTGGAAAATGTAACGTTCAATTATATAAATCTATACTAAGTATAGGAACCTATAGTCCCGATGACATCTACTTATTTACAGCTTAACGAAAAAAAAACTATGAAATGACAGCGCATTATGTACAAATGACAAACTTCAGCCGTCCATTCGTCACAGGTGACGAATCTAATTCCAATACTTCCCAACAACTCACCACAGATTTCCATTCTCTTCCCATTTTTTATTATTAATTGAAAATAGATTTAAAAACACATAACTTACTGACTTTGTTTTTTTAAACATTTTTTTTTTGTATTTTTTGTATTTTTTTTGGTTTTTTCTTTTCGTTTTAAAACATCGAACACATATTTTACGTTTGCACATCAATTTTGATTTTCGTTTCGAAAATTTAACAGTAAATGTACCTTATGTACAAAAAGGAATTATGACATTTAAACACTTAGATATGGCTATATTTTACTGTACTAATAATATAATAAGGACTTTAATGTTGATTTGCTATACAAGAACGACACCACTAGCAGGTCTGTGTACAAAAGGTTGGCGGTTCGATTCCCGTTGTGAAACCAATACAAATAATCATTTTCTTTCATTTTCATTTGTAATTTTTGCTATAGTATTAAGGAATCTAGCCCTTGTGGCTTAGTAGGTTATCAACGGTGCAACGAAGGTCGCTGATTCAAGTCTTACCACATATTTTTTTTATACTTTGACGCTAGTGGCGACATCTAGTTGCAAACAAACAGCCCACCGGTAAATTACACTTAACTTATTATGTAAAATTTTAGGGATCTATTACACACTATACAAAATATGATGTGAAACGTCTGTTTACGGAATCTCTTTGGTATTATGTACCGTTGTAAAGAACTGATATAATCCAAGTTCAGCATACATTCGTGCCGTTTCACATTTATCATGTCATTGAAATATTTTTGGTCGAAGCCGTGTCAGGTAAATGTATTCTATACAACTACCACAAGTTTTATTAGTGTTCGATCGAAAATGTTAGCTTTAATCGTAATGATTTAAGTTAACATGTTCGAATATTATCAAAGCTTATGGTAAGTGTACTGTGCAATATGGCGTCGCAAAGGTACATAGGTATCCCTAAATTGTCAATTTTAAGTCCAAAGTATTCGTTTAATGTATGAAGTTAAACGCGAGCGTCTTCCTTTGGTAGATCTACAGATTTTTGTCTATTAGTTTGAATTCTTTGAAAAAAGAAGACAAATTTCAATAGCTGGTATAGCCTTCGAGTTTTGAATATTTTTACCCGTACATTATTTTAGTATGAATATTATTTACTATGTTGTCGGCCTTAATAGTACACAATTAATAGTCCTGGTACACAAATACTTAAATCACCAACCGCATTTATATAGAAAGAGGGTAACCGGCGCCGATTTACCGGCGCAGTACAATCACCTGCACCGAGTACCGGCGACAAACAGCCAATGATCCGCGCCGACTCACTCTCTACGTGAATGTGGCAAAAAACGCCCGAGCTTAAAGGGCAGGGAATATCTGCTTTCAACACTGAGATATAATGTTTTATTAGAAATGATGAGATGAAGAAAAAGTTTGCTACAATTTTATGCGCGAGCACAAGGCTCTGCTGCATGCAGACTTTTTCTTCGTCTCGAATATTATATTATAACTCAGTGTTTAAAGTCTATATTTTCAAAGTCTAGTATTGGAATGAAATATATTTATAGTATGGTGTATATAGATAATGTTGGTGTTATCTATATGTTGTGTTTAAGAGTTGAGAATGGATTCGATAGAGAAGTCCGGCTTGCGCCGATGCTCGATGTATTCGATGTAAGTCTGGACAGTGTGGAGAGTTGGCGGGAGAGCTGACGGCTCGCCGTCGCCACCGCCTCGCTCATTTCAGCTGGGCTTCTGTTGTACTTCTCGCATCAGAAGCTGGTAACACACAAACGGTACTATATTTAATTTCTAATGTTTATATTTTTGCATACTGCAACAGCAGTAAAATGATAGATAACTTTATTTGTACAACACAGGAAGAAACAGAACACTATATACACAAAGTAAAGTAATAGCTAGAAATTATAAGTTGCACAAATGGGCGGCATTATCGCTGAAAGCGATTTCTAAAAATGTACAAGACTGTAAACAATGTTAAAACACTAACTTACTATGTCCCTATATTTAAGCAAAAAAAGAATAAGTACTGTATGTAACGCGGAGTAAAAATATACTTTCTACTATAGTATATTCTTCTATAATATGTGCCGATCAGTCTATTCGTTTGAGTACTTTAAACTTTCAACTCTAGCAAAAAATTTGAACTTGCTTAGTTGAAACCATTTGACCATTCGACGACCCAGTTGGTACAAAGGTCACCATACCGGACTGCCAAACAAAGGGTTGCGGGTTCGATTACCGCCTCAAACAAGTATATATGCTTAGATATTTGTCTGTGGTAAAGTATATAATTATATATTTACAAAAGAGAAGTACATTATCTATACATATAAAAGTCTTTGTCCTGAACTACTGACTGACTGACGGACGGATCAACGCACAGCCTAAACCGCTGATCGTAGAGACCTAAAACTTGGAGAGTGTGTTCTTAGTGTGACGTAGGCATCCGAAAAAAAATAATTTTCCGAAATTTTACTACTAAGGGGGTGAAAAGGGGGGCAAAGGTTGTTACGACAACGTGATTCTTGGTCCATTTTCGACTTTTACGCGGACAAAGTCGCGGGCAAAAGCTAGTAAGTAGTATATACGTTGTCTAGCATCCATAACACAAGTCTAGGTTACTTAGCTTAGAGCTAGATGGCGAAGTGTGGAATGTCCAGCAGTATTTATTATGATAATAGCAGTTTTGCAGCTCTCCTGTGGGTCTGTAATTTTATTGCCTCATTGTACATGTCAGGAAATACAGTCTTAGGCAAATGTTACCTGATGAGAACGATCCGAAGTGATGGTTTCAGTTGTACGAACAGATGGTGGGGGTGGTCGGATCATCTGCGACCCGTTCTCGCGGGGACAACGAGGCGGCTCTGGCGGTGGCGGCGCTGACGCTGAAACGCACAACCCACTCAAATATATTCTTATAATAAACTATTGACGACCCAGTTTGTACAAGGGGCACCATGCCGGGCTGTTAAACACAGGGTTGCGGGTTCGATTACCGCATAAGACAAGTATTTATGGTTAGATATTTGTCTGTGGTCTGGTTGTTTCTATGCATTATAAGAATTTATTTACAATAAAAAAGTATTTAAGCAGTATATCTGTTATCTAGCACCCATAACACAAGTCTAGTTACTTGGTTTGGGGCTAGATGGCGATGTATGGAATGTCTTGCAATATTTAATCATTAATTGTTTTCCCCCGTAGGCCCGTTCCACGTTATAGACCGCACCGTATTTCATTTTTGTCATTTTACGCCTAAATAAATAAATAAACCGGAACACCTCACTCGGGTGTAATTTGTTATTTTACACCTAAATTATCATTAACACCTCACCCGGGTGTCATTTCTGTAATGCTACGTTTAAGCAAACATGAATACCTAACGTGGGTGCGGGTGTCGTTTTTGTCATTAATATACGTAAATAAACAATTACACCTCGCCAGGGTGTAATTTTTATCATTTTACATCTAAATTAACATCAACACCTCAACCGGATGTATTTTTATGTTGACCTACAATGATAGAAATGACACACAGTGTGACGTGTTAGCAATAAGTAAGTAAAACGTACCTGCAGTCAACGGTATGGCCAGCCTAGCATTAACGGCCAACAGATGGTCCCTCCTTTGCAGTAAGTTGGATACGTGTTCCTCCAGTCGTACATTTTCTGTCCGCAATTGATGCAGGCAGGAAAGCAAAGACGCTACTGTAAACATATGTCCCGATTCTATTCAAAAACTGCTCAAGTTTTGGGAGGAAATCCGAATTTTTGTATAAGTAACAAAAAAAATCGGATAAATGGGTAAAAAGGGGTATGTAATGTTAATACAGGTTTTGTGCTATACTGAGTGTTTCTTTAAAATTCCCAAAGTTTGGGTATCGTTTTGTTAAGGCGCAAATGTAAAACTAAAACGCTTTTCACTTTTGACTAAAATTTTTGATTATTGCATTATTGTTAAGTGTTGTGAAAAGGAATCGTTTGTAGGTAAGTTCTTTTCCTACCTAATAGCATATGTGCATTTTAGTAACTGCATTTATCCAAGAGCTGAACATTATTTATTCAAAAAATTGAAGTTCCTACTAAATTATAAAAAGTGAAAGGTCAAATAGCAGTAGCCTCATCTAGATATAAGGGGTATAAACTGTATAAATAGCGGTGGCGCCATCTAGATATAAGGGGTATAAACTGTATAAATAGCGGTGGCGCCATCTAGATATAAGGGGTATAAACTGTATAAATAGCGTTGGCGCCATCTAGATATAAGGGGTATAAACTGTATAAATAGCGGTGGCGCCATCTAGATATAAGGGGTATAAACTGTATAAATAGCGGTGGCGCCATCTAGATATAAGGGATATAACCTGTATAAATAGCGGTAGCGCCATCTAGATATAAGGGGTATAAACTGTATAAATAGCGGTGGCACCATCTATATATAAGGAGTATAAACTGTGTAAATAGCGGTGGCGCCATCTAGATATAAAGGGTATAAACTGTATAAATAGCGGTGGCGCCATCTAGATATAAGGGGTATAAACTGTATAAATAGCGGTGGCGCCATCTAGATATAAGGGGTATAAACTGTATAAATAGCGGCGGCGCCATCTAGATATGAGGGGTAAAAACTATATAAATAGCGTTGGTGCCATCTAGATATAAGGGGTATAAACTATATAAATAGCGGTGGCGCCACCTAGATATAAGGGGTATAAACTGTATAAATAGCGGTGGCGCCATCTAGATATAAGGGGTATAAATTGTATAACTAGCGGCGGCGCCATCTAGATATAAGGGGTATAAATTGTATAAATAGCGGTGGCGCCATCTAGATATAAGGGGTATAAACTATATAAATAGCGTTGGTGCCATCTAGATACAAGGGGTATAAACTGTATATATAGCGGTGGCGCCATCTAGATATAAGGGGCATAAATTGTATAAATAGCGGCGGCGCCATCTAGATATAAGGGGTAAAAACTATATAAATAGCGGTGGCGCCATCTAGATATAAGGGGTATAAACTATATAAATAGCGTTGGTGCCATCTAGATACTATAAGGGGTATAAACTGTATATATAGCGGTAGCGCTATCTAGAAATATTTTTTTTGTGTTGTGTTAGATACTGACTGTCGAAATGTTGCGCTTGTTCCATCAGGAATTGCGATCCTTGTTCCCATTGCCGTTCCAATAACTGATCGAGACTCTGTGCGCTGGACGAGCTTCGACCCATGCCGCTACCACCCTATATACAAAATAAATCGATAAAGTACAATTATACAGTCATACATAAAGAAACACATGACAACAGCAGGAGAATTGAACAAAAAAAGGAAAATAATTATATTGATCTGTACGAAGTTGCTACTAAAAGGGTGACAAAAGCGAAAATACGTGAACGCCAGTTTGATTGGTTTTCTCCCTCAGTATACCAATACCAGGGTTGTCAACTAAAGTAAGGTTACATTAAGCCGACGACAGACAAATCTGAGCGGATATAAAATAGAACAGTTTTACCTATATCGAAGTTTCTTGATAACGAACCGCAAGATGTGACCCCTTTTAAGACAGTGACACTCTCAAGCAAAGGTTTTTGAATTATGCAAACTTATCGTTAATAATATTATTACATATCTTGGGTAACGTATGTCAGTGGAGTGTTGCACATACCGGCACAGCTTTATTGATCAGCGGTGGTGGAACCAAGGGATCCGGACCTACGGATCCTGCAGCATGAGCAGCTAGCTCAGCGCTAAGTTGTTCCTGAAGCCGAGCGGCCGCGCCGCTGTCTGGATTTAGCTCGTTGCCCAACATGTGCGGTGCGGTACAGCTGGTTAACATCCTGGAAAATATACACAAACATTGATGTCAAGGCAATAGGTACTTGAGCATTTACACAAATAGAAAAAATATGATCAAACTCTAATTTAAATCAAATAAAAGGATAATATTTAGTGAACTAGATGTGAAAAAATGGTATAAGCAATATGAGTCACATAATTTTTTTTAACAGCATCTGACGCCATTACACATATAGGAACTTTAAGAACCTAACCTCCTCGCAGACTCGCTGCTTTTTCTTGCATTAAAATATGTTGAAAAGGTTTTTTGTCGCATAATAAATATACGATTATTTGTCTGTTACTTGCAGTACATTTGATCGAAAAAAAAACAAAACCTGTATTAAGTGTGCCTTTATATATGGCCTATGACGACGTGCGGCGATTCAAATTACTTAAGAAAAATTTAAATTTTTGGAAAAAAAAATAGATAATTTTGTTTATAATAATCATTTGGGAATATTATATGTTCATCATAAAACTCTGTATAGATTCTATTTAAAGTAAACTTTGATTAATATTATAATGAAACTAGCTCCCCTGGGAAACGATTCGCCATTTACAAAAAAAATGATGTTGTTCGTTTCTCAGACCTAACGAATATACACAAAAAAAAATCATACAAATCGGTTCAGCCGAGCACCGTGACACGAGAATTATATATATAGGGATTGTGTTCTTGACACCGTTATACAATATAAATAATACAGACCTTGATGCAAAACATGTAAAGGTTTTTCTGTTTAAAAGAATACATTAACCTATTTGACGTTTTCTAAAACGTAAAGTGCATTGTATTAGAATAAGTTATGCCGGTAAATAATGGTTGGATAGGTCATGTCGGCTTTACAATTCTAAAATATGGGACAAAATGTAAGTTTTACATGTGAAGTTGAGTTGATTACTTTGAGAGCTTGTAGCGCCGACAACTATAAGTGATACAGAGGTGAGATATGAATAAAAAAAAATGCGGTATGTCTTTGACTTTGTAATGCACTATAATAATAGTGCATTACTATCCTATTATACTCTACTAATATTATAAGGTTCAGTCGCTAAGTGCCCATTTCGCAAAATGTGGCTTTCTCATAATGTCGCTTCCGCACAATGTCTCTTTCGCAAAATGCGCAAGAACTTCGAATAATTTTTATTTTTTATTTAGTATTTAATAAGTAATCATATCATAAATGTCATAACTCTTAGTACTTACTTAAATTTACTTTAGTATAATCCAAAAAAATATTAATAGGTATCGAATATGGTATACTAAACAAAATAAACATTTAAATAAGGCAAAAATATATAATTATGTAGGTGTATTTTAGAATATTATTAGAAACATAAATAAAATATATTTTATAAATTAAAATTAATACTGAATTTTTGATCATTTTTTTTAAATTAAGGTGTATTAAATTATTAAATTTAATAGCATAAACATATAAGGTATTGGAATTGTATAATTAAGAGTTTGAGGTACCTACTAATATGGTTTATATACTATTATTCAGAATTTTTTATTGATTGAATACATTTTTATTTTATTAATTTATTACGTACGTTTTAATTAAAATAAAAATAAAATATGGCTATCAATTTTTTTCTTTTTTAATTATCTTAATTTTGAATTACAATTCTTTTTTGTTTCTAATAAAATTGGTACTTGTTTTTAATCGAAATATTATTGTACCATATACCAATATAGGTATCTACCTACTTATATTTTTTTGCCTTCTTTGAATGTTTAATTTAATACTCAAATGATTTTTCTGTTAAAATCTAAAATTTTATTCTAAGTCCCTATCAAGACCTCTTGCTGAAGAGACATTGTGCGAACGCGACATTATGAGAAAGAGACATTATGCGAAAGCGACATTATGAGAAATAGACATATTGCTACTAGGCGACATTTTGCGACTGAGCCTATTATAAATGTATAAGTTTGTGTGTTTGTTCCACTATTACGCAAAAAAACTGAACCGATTGCGTTGTAAATAAAAGTCCACCTTATTCCAAAACGAGGTTTAAGATTAGGGGGGCTATGTTTACAGACCTGGATTAACACTGATTTTCTCACGGGATTGGGACCGGGAATTATATAATTAAATTTTATTTAAATAACCACTAGGTTGTTATTTAATCAGTTTGACACTTTGATAAATGGTTAATCATGTTAAAGGTCTTAAATGTATTTATTTTTATCGTGCAAGTAAACTTAAGTTTTTTTTTAAATTGTTAAATTAGGACGCTTATCGCCACGACGATCATTATAAAAAAAGGGGTGCGTGAACTTATGTACGCGCGTGAGAAGTTATACTTCTAGACGTTATTAGTCCGTCTGTCTGTCTGTCCGTCCGTCTGATATATATTTTGCGGGCAGCTTCAACTTATTACTTTAGTGTTACAGCGATGCGAGCGCATCTTGAAATTTCATTCTCGCAGCTTCAACCTGTTTTAATTTTGGGTTACGCAGTTGCGTGCGACATGTGACTTTTGTGATATAGATGCGGGCGCATCTTCAAAATTTCACTCTCATCATTTATTAACGCGCCTAAAGAGGTATAACATAAAAAATTAAATTAAAGTGTCGTTAAATTTATTCGTACTCACTTTGAGTCTGTCTTCGGCGGCTTCAAAGGCCTGTCTGAACCTGGAATGAAAATTACTAAATAATTTTAAAATACATTACAGGGCCCATTATTGCCTGTTGCCGATAACTAATTAACAAGGACATTAAAATTTATAATAAAAAAAAAAGGGCCAAGCATATGAGCTGAAGTGCATTTAATATCTTACTAAAAAAAGCGTAACTGATGGACACGCCCAGCTAAAACCTATAAACACGTTTAGGTAATGAACTTTTTAAACTCACACGATTTGTATTCATAGTAATTCTTTTCCCGGGTCTTAATCGCGTATTATTTATTTTTATTTCTCTTACCTCGACGAGTCTCCTCGCGACCACGATCATTGTAACATAGTCGAAACGTCGAGGTATGAGAGTAATAAAAAAAATACGCGATTAAGGAGGAAAATAATTAAATTTAGGTAATGTATAAATTATTATTCATTTTAAACATTGCCTAGGTATTCTTTGAATAAGCGAATGCACAGCTGACTTATTTGACACACTAATCTTTTTACAAAAATTTTATTATTAAAACAAGGCAAAACATAATGCATTGCTTGATAATAAAATAAATAAAATAAAATAAAAATAGCTTTAATTTTCCTTAAACATTTAGGTTATGAAATAAGATAACTAACTATGCTGATAACTTATAAAAAGTATTACTTACATTAAAAAATTAAAAAAGGGAAAATGTTTAGGTATTCAAGGCAAGTAACCCATCTATAGGTAACTTGACCTTTAACACCCAGACATAAATAAAGATACACATATATAAGAGTATGTAAAAAAAGTATATAAGTAAGTATGAGTTTGTTATTTTTTTTTTTTTTTTTTTTTGTTGTTTTTTTTTTTTTTGCTTATTAGTATAGTTTAGTAGTGTTAGTACGTTGTTGTGTAAGGACCGCTCATGCGGTAAAAGCCTCCTCCAAGGTTTGCCAGGTCTTCCTTTCTCTCGCTAATCTTGGCCACAGTCTGCCGGCTGTCTTTTCTATGTCGTCAGACCATCTTCTCTGTGGTCTGCCTCTTTTACGTTTTGAGTCTCGTATTGTATAGTTCGTTAGTATGTGCGCCCATCTGTCTGGTTCCATTCTTTGTACGTGTCCTGCCCATTTCCACTTTAATTTTAGTGCTGATGTGATGACGTCTTTTGCTTGTGTGCGTTTTCTGATAATGATGTTTTTCACTCTGTCTTTCAGCCTCAAATTCAAGAAGCTCCTTTCGATACCTCTTTGACAAGTTGCTATTTTATTCTTTGTGTTTTTGGTGAGAGCCCATGTTTGGCAGGCATAAGTTAGGCATGGATTTAGGCATAGGTTCATTGCTTTGGTTTTAAGTTTAGTTGGTAGAGCTCCCTTGAATATTTCCTTCATAGCCCAGTATTTGTTCCAAGTTTGTTTGATTCTTCTTTGGATTTCTTTTTCGTTACAGAGTTTGAATGAGATTAGGTGTCCCAGATAGATATAGTCTTCGACGTATTCTATTTGTTTTGTATTCAGTGAAATTGGTTTTATTTCTTTGTTTGTCATCATTTTTGTTTTGTCTTCGTTTATTTCAAGTCCGACAGTTTTGCTTTCGTAGTTTAGTGTCTCTAGCATAAATTGGAGTGTGTCTGGATCTTCGGAGAGCAGAACCAAGTCGTCAGCAAATCTCAGATGAGTCAAGTATTTCCCGTCGACCTTTATCCCCTTATCAGTCCAGTCCAGCCGTCTGAATATGCTTTCTAACACGGCAATAAATAGTTTTGGGGAGAGAGGATCTCCTTGTTTTGATCCTCTTTCTACTGGGAATGGGGCCCCAACTTCTTCAAGCCTTATCCTTGATATACTGTCTTTGTATATCGCCCTTAGCATGTATATATAATCATTGTTGATTCCTTGTTCGGTTAACGCTCTCCATATAGACTCATGTGTAATCGAATCGAAAGCTTTTGAGTAGTCTATGAAAGCGACATATAGTGGTCTGTCGTATTCGTTGTATTTTTCGATTATTTGTTTTAGAGAGTGTATATGATCACAGGTAGAATAGTTTTTTCTGAAGCCAGCTTGTTCCACTGGTTGGCTGTCATCTATTATTTTTGTTAGTCGTCTAAGTATTGTTGAGGTAAAGATTTTGTAGAGGCAAGGTAAGAGACTGATTGGTCTGTAGTTTGATATTAGTTTTGGGTCGCCTTTTTTGTAAATTAGAGCAATCTCAGAGCCTTTCCATTGTTCGGGTGTGTGTTTTTCTTGCATTATTAGGTTGAATAATTTTGTCAGTGGTTTGGTTAAGATTTGTCTCCCTCTGATTATCATATCACTTGTAATGCCGTCAGGTCCGGGGCTTTTTTCTGTTTTTAAGTTCTTTATTGAGAAGTCTATTTCGTTTTCCAAAAAGGGTGGGACTGGGTCTTTGTTGACATCTTGTCCTGATGTGACTATAAGGGTTTCTAGTTGTGGTTTTCTGTATAAAGCTTGGTAGTATTGCGTAGCTACGTTCATAAGGTCTTTCCTGTTTGTAACTATATTCCCAGATGTGTTGTATAAATGTGTCATAACTTGTTTGCAATTATTTAGTTTGTTGTAGCCTTTTTTAAGTCCACCTGTTGTGTTTAGGTAATCGTTTAAGACTTTTATTCTGTAGTTTTTTCGGTTTTGTTTTATCTTTTTATTTATGGTTCTGTATAGTTTACTAAGTTTGAGTTTTTCATTTTTTGTTTTATTATTTTTGTACTTTAGTAGGTGTCTTTCTTGAATTAAATTTTCTACTTCTTTTGTTATGATTGATTGTAATTGTTCTTTTTGTTTCGATATCTTTGAGTAGTAAGAGCAGTTATTAATGTTATTCTCAATCACATTGTAAACTGTTTGCACCGTGTCACCTGGTGATATTGTTAGTGTAGATAGAAAACTGTCAAGTTTCTCAGTGTCTATATAGTTCGATATTTTTTTCTTGAAGTTAGCTCGACTCCGGGGACGGTTACTGGCGATGAGTAGTGTTAGTCGGACCATTCTGTGATCGCTGAAGTGTTTCACTCCGCTTAATATACTCAGGTTTTCTACCAGTCGTGGTTTATTCGTAGTAATGAAGTCGATTTCATTTTTTGTTTTCCCACTCGGTGAGATCCAGGTCCATCTTAGTTTTTCTGGTTTTTTAAACATTGTGTTGGCGATTTTTAATTTATGTTGTTGGCAAAAGTTCAAGAATAGTTGTCCTCTCTCATTACGTTTTCCATAGCCATATTTTCCCATTGTCAGATATTCGTTAGTTTCCGGTAGTCCAATTTTCGCGTTCATGTCTCCCATTAAAATTATTTTTTCTGTACATTTGTCCATGGCTTTTTGTAGGTTGTTGTAAAAATCTTTTATTTCGGCTTTCTTTGCTTTTTCGGTAGGTGCGTAGGCTTGTATTATTGTAAAGAGTTTCCTGTGTATTGTTATTTTTAGAAGGATGACTCTCTCTGATATTGCTATAAAATCTTCTACTTTTATGTTTTTTTGTTTTCTGACGAGAAAACCAACTCCTCTTTCTCCTTTTGTTTGACCAAATGAGTATATAAAGTAGGATCCTCTGTCTTCTATTTTGAATCCTTCTCTCCTTACTTCTGAAAGTCCGATAATGTCCCACTTAATGGGAGATATTGCTTGTTCTAGTTCTAAAATTCTTGATTCGCTAGCCAGCGATTTTAGGTTGAATGTTGCTATATATATTTGTGAATTTGTTGGAGGGTGGTGGTCTACTGCCCCCGCGGTGACCGACCGTTCTGGGGGAGGATTTTGTTGTTTTTGTAATGTTCGTTTCTTTGCTAGTTTGGAGTTTGTGTTGCCTTTTTTAGTTTGGAGGGGCTTCGTTAATTGCTATTCGTCTGGTTCACTTGATGAGCGGGCCGTTGAGTATCTAGGAGAATCAGTTTGCACTTGAAGATACTGAGCCATTGATGTCTGTGAACTTAGAGAAGAAGATGTAGTTGGGCCCTTCAGTTTCTTTGTCCTTAATTTCTTTGATGCTTGATGTGTGTTGTTGTTTTGTGATTGTCTTGTAGAGTTTCCCTCTTTGTTGTTCGGCGGTGTGATTTCTAGCTCTCTTTTGTTACTACTAGTAGACTTTGAGTCCTTATTGTTTGTTGTTATGTTTTGTTCTTTAATTATTAGACGATCGTAACGTAAGTAAGCTACTTTTCCTTCTTTCTTCTCTCTTTCTAGTTGTTCTTTTAAGCCTTTTCTTTTTTCTAGAATTATAGGTGGAAAGTCTTCTTTCAGGTACATAGGTGTGTCCTTCAGGTTTCCTTTGTTTTTTAGGATGCTTAATTTTTTTGCATTGCATTGCTTGATAAACTTACTTAATATACGAAAACTTATAAACTAAATCGTCAGTTATTAGTAGGGACAATAGGGTTGGTATTTGGTACTTACTTGGCGAGCTCGGCGGTGAATCTTTCACTGTTTCATGGTAGATCGGAGGAGGCGGTATCGGTTGAGGCTGACGACGGACACTCGCTAGACTCTGCGTTGAGGTTGATGCTAATTCTGCACGAACAAAAAGGAGTTTTAAATAAATATTGTAGGACATTCCACACATCGCCATCTAGCCCCAAGCTAAGTAACTACACTTGTGTTATGGGTGCTAGACAACGGATATACTACTTGTATACTTTTCTTTTGTTAATACTTATAATATACTTATATTACATAGGAACAACCAGACCACATACAAATATATAAGCATAAATACATGTCTGAGGTAGGAATCGAACCTGCAACCCTGTGTTTGGCAGTCCGGCAAGGTGACCATTGTGCCAAGTGGGTCGTCAGTATGAGACGAGCATTTACATTTTAAGGAATGATTATAATTAGACCGGGCCCTACCGCGATAAGTGCGTCGGCTTCAAACCAACGCGTCGGCCTATCCCAACCCGCGCTTCACACTGGGCGGAATTTTGAGCCTGCCTTTCATAAAGAGTTTGAAAAATCAGGTTGTTTTTTCGTGTGTTTTAAGTATGCAGGATTTTTGGGAACATCAAACCATTCAAAAATAAGTGATTCTATGTGTCACTCGGCACCATAACACAAGCCCAGATGGGCAATATCATCATTAAATATTTCTTAAGTTACCATGACGCATGACGTCACACAATATTACTGTGACACTTTTTTGTGAATGGCAGGTGTTCCACCAATTTATTAGACGTTATCACGTCAAAAATCAGAGCGCCAACAGTAACAATTTTAACGATATACATAGGCTGCACTAAAAGTATCGGGAATGGAATATTTCCACTGTTCCTGTCATATTTAAATCTTTTTAATTGAAAACTCCTTGGTTTTAAAAATCGAATACCATTTATTTATTTAAAAAAAGAATCTCGGTCTTGTCACAAGGTTTTGTCAAACTTGTTTAGTCGTTGAGAAAATGGAATTGACTCGAGAAAATTCAAGAGCGATGATTTATTATGACTTTCGAAGTGGTTTATCACAAAAACAGTGTGTTAACCGGATGATTTCTGCATTTGGTGATGAAGCCCCATCCAAAACCACAATTTATCGCTGGTTTGCTGAATTTCAACGTGGACGTGTCAAGCTCAGTGATGATCCCCGTCAAGGTCGTCCAAAAACTGCACTCACCCAAGAAAACGTTGATGCTGTGCGTAAGCTGATTGAGGAAGATCGACATGTAACATACCGCGAAATTCAGGCAACTTTAGACATTGGCATGAGTCAAATACAAATAATCTTGCATGAACAATTAGGTGTAAAAAAGTTGTTTTCCCGATGGATACCGCATTCGCTCTGTGAAGAGCAAAAAGTGGCTCGCGTTACTTGGTGCGTCAGAACTCTCGAAAGATTCCACGCAGGATCCTCAAATGCTGTATACAATATCGTATCAGGTGACGAATCCTGGATATACGCGTACGAACCCGAAACAAAAAACCAGTCACGAGTTTGGGTGTTCGAAAATGAGTTAAAGCCAACAAAAATTGTTCGTTCACGGAGTGTTGCAAAAAAAATGGTGGCCACGTTTGTCTCCAAAACCGGCCATGTTGTGACTATTCCTCTTGAGAGACAAAGAACGGTTAATGCAGAATGGTATGCTAGCATTTGTTTGCCACAGGTCGTTTCTGAACTCCGTAAAGAGAACTGCAGCCGCCGCATCATCCTCCATCACGACAATGCGAGTTCTCACACCGCGAACAGAACAAAAGAGTTTTTAGAGCAAGAAAACATAGAATTATTAGACCATCCGCCGTACAGCCCCGACCTAAGCCCTAATGATTTCTATACTTTCCCTAAAATAAAGAATAAATTGCGTGGTCAGAGATTTTCATCAACTGAAGAAGCTGTGGACGCCTACAAAACGGCCATTTTGGAGACCCCAACTTCCGAATGGAATGGTTGCTTTAATGATTGGTTCCATCGTATGGAAAAATGTGTCAAATTTCGCGGAGAATACTTCGAAAAGCAATAAATACATTTTTAAATAGTAATGTTGTGTCACTTCCTTGATTCCCGAAATTTTCAGTGCCGCCCTCGTACGGAATCCTTAAAACGAATGCGTAAACCACTCATTGCGGAATTCACGGAAATTGATTTTAGGGATTCGTGTCAAAACTGGCGGTTTCGTATACGAATCGAAGTTTGAACACTTCAAAATTACCGCTCCTGGGTTTTGCACACTGCTCTATCTACCTCAACGGATATAACTCATATTGTTACGCATCCCTACTTCTGTATATGAATGTAGAAAAGAACTATTTATTTTTGTATCGAAAAGTACCCGATATCTAAAACTTTTAAAACTTTGCTAAAATATTATTATAAAGTTTTTACTTACGTATAGCTGAAGGCTGTGCATTTGCCATGGAGACGACAGAGGCAGCCATTGCTTGACGTTTCTTGTTTCTTATGTTGACTGGAGGCATGGGAGGCATAGGAGGCATGGGGATGTCAGCGTTGGCATCCTTACTGGGACCAGCTACTCCGCTTAATCTAAACAATACAATATAGATTGTTGTCAATAACTATGTGGAAAGAGAGCTGCGTTAAGTTTTAACCCTACGTCTTTATGTGACATCGTGTTTTAAAACCAGCAGAATGTTCGTAGATAAAGGATCATTAAAGTTATTGGTATAGTCCTACGGAGTCATCTTAATATATTATTTAGATAGAGGACACATATATAAACAAATATCCCTACCACTTTGGTTACTTATAAATATCAGAAAAAAATTCAAATTATTACCTAAAATGCCATGTCTTGATATCGTATATCAGTCGAAGTAAAATTTTGCCTTCTGACCAATTTTAAAGGATTACAGAATAGACTCGGACAGAGTGCTGCAGGTGAATTAAGTAACAAAATAATAATTGAAATTTTGAGAAATTTAGCGGAATCCGCCGCTAAATTTCTGGACACATTCTGGACACAAAAAAGTAGTATTTAGGCACCCACCCAGGTGATCATAGATAGATAAACACTTTATTGCACCATAAAACAAAACGTAAATTATTAAGAAAACACATATAAGAAAAACAAAATAAAATAATCATAGTGGAATAAACCGTTTTGTGACGGTTTAGAAATTGAGACAATTGTTTATTTTGATGTATTCTTTTGACTCTATTTAATTTTATCTCACGACATGGCCATTTATGTTGTCCTCGGACAATTTCTTTTAAACGTGACGCTTTAGGACATTTTGGGAATATTAAAAAATAATTAAGATGTTACCGGAGGACTATGCCAACGTATATTTTTTTTACATGTACCTTTCGCTCGAGCGGGTGATTTCGGGCGCACTCAAAACATCTATCATGTGATTTTGCATTAAGTAAATTATCATTTAAATAATTATTAGCCTAATTAATTGTATTTCCTTCGCATTGAATCGTGTAAATTTGTTAGCGCCTTACTAGACTAACGCGGAGTACACATTGTGCAATTGAGAGAGTATTATAACCATTTTTAAGTCGCTTAACATTTATATTCACGACCCAATGAGTCGTGCAACGAAAACAGGCTGACAGTCAATTTCGCACCAGCAAATAATAAATTTTCATACACCTAAAATTTATAAACCTCACACAAACATCAAAGAGACGCGTTTTAAGAGGTCGAAGGTTACGTAGAGAAAATTTAAATGACTAAAGTCCAAATGTAGGACTGAAAATCTTGAACTTCTGTAACTATGTTCTCTTCATTTCCTTGATTAATTTAAGTACATATACTTTCCTGCTATTTTCGCTGAAATTGACTATGATGTTATTTTTTTCTTTTTGTTCTATGTTAGTTATTTTTTCTCTTTGTTTTATATTAGTTACTTTTTCTCTTTGTTCTATATTACTTGCTTTTTCTTTTTGTTCTACATTAGTTATTTCTCTTTGTCCTATATTACTTGTTTTTTCTTTTTGTACTAAATTAGTTATTTTTTTTCTTTGTACTAAATTAGTTATTTTTTCTTTTTGTACTAAATTAGTTATTTTTTTTCTTTGTTCTATATTAGTTGCTTTTTTTCTTTGTTCTATATTACTTGTTTTTTCTATTTGTTCTATATTAGTTATTTCTCTTTGTTCTATATTACTTGTTTTTTCTTTTTGTGCTATATTAGTTTTTTCTCTTTGTCTTGTTTTTTCTTTTTGTACTAAATTAGATTTTTTTTCTCTTTGTTCTATATTAGTTACTTTTTCTCTTTGATCTATATTACTTGTTTTTTCTTTTTGTTGTATTTTAGTTATTTCTGTTTGTTCTGTATTACTTGTTTTTTCTTTATGTTCTATATTACTTGTTTTTTCTTTTTGTTCTTTATTAGTTATTTCTCTTTGTTCTGTATTACTTGTTTTTTCTTTTTGCTCTATATTACTTGTTTTTTCTTTTTGTTCTATATTAATTACTTTTTCTCTTTGTTCTTTACTTGTTTTTTCGTTTTGTTCTTTATTCAAGATTTTTTCTTCATTCTTTCTTTCTTGGACATCTTTGTTTAAGGTACTGACGTCCTCGGCCAGACCTCTCACTGTTCGTGTCAATTTTTGACGTAGTCTTCCGGTCTTATCTGTGTTTACTCTAGGTGTTTTTTTAATTGACCATCGACAACGTTTAATTGTAGCACTTCCTTCCTCAACCGTAATTGGATTCACAGGAGTATCTTTCACTTTAATTTGTTCATCGTCTTCCATCATCACCGATACTTTACGTTTTTTAATGTTTTCACTCACTTCTATTTTTAATGATTTTACACTCATACTTTATTTTAATGCTGATTGGCCACTTATCTTTAAAAAAAATTAGATTAGAAAATCTTTGTTTAACTCTCTTATACAAAGACTATAAATTGTCTGTACATATAGGATGTATACAGAAAAAAAATCTAAGTACTATATATTTGTTTGTCAAAAAAATATAATAATATGCAATTTTAGAGTATATTTTCAGACTAATTAATTCACCAAGAAATCTCGAAACCTCTATGACGAACAAACCAGTATTCCTCATATTTATTTATCGAAATTTTTTTCTTCCCTGTCTAATAATTACAACTAAAAAATAATTTTAATCGAATACTTTAATGCAAATTATGTTAAAGTACTTTTTAAAACAATATTTTTTCATTCAAAACTGTTAACATTTTATATAGTGTTAGATATTATAGTACGTTTTGGTGCAGTACAGTTTGACACGTTTATCTATCGAGACGAACAAATAATACCTAAACACCACATCCTTAATCGGACACAATTTGAAAAAAAAAACTCCTTGTCCTAGATTTTACAAAAGTTCCAAAAAGTATCTTTCGAATTGGACGTTCCTAATTATTTGTTCGTTTCAATTTCAAACTGCACCGCGTATTTTTAGAAATTATTCGTACATCACTTTTTTCCGACTAGCTCGTTTCCGAGTCACTTTAGAGCTACGCTTTGGAGCCATTATCTGTTTTTCTACATAGGTATGCGTTACAATATGCACTGCGAAGTTTTATTTTACTATCCCGGTCCCGTCCTTACAATGTTCAATGTAAGGGTTATTAGTATTTTACAAACAACCACCTCCGCCGCGGGTTCCCAATCGACTGAAGAGAAAATCTCAAATAATTGCCTTAAATAGCAGAAATTGCTTACACGTGTCAACCCCACTGTTTCATCCCCCTGGTTTTATTTATTTGTGTTATAAGCAATCACAATAAGGCTTCCACAAATTAAAAAAACATAAACAATAGCCATTCGGTTGAAAATAACGTTAATAAACTTATCAGACGTTTTGAAAGAAGTTTCAGTTGATTATTAAATGAAGTCCGTTAAACTAAGCAAAGTTTGGACAACGTTAACGATTTAATGGATACTATATCAGTAACAATTAGGCGGGAAAATAATATTATATTTTTCGAAGACAAATAGCTATTCATACAATAGGGACAAAATTGGTAATTAGGAGCCAATTAAAGTTATTCACAAGTAGGAAATAGAGTAAGAAAACATTTTTTTCCTGTTGTAAAATATTGGATAAATAATTGGCTCCATAAATAGGTAAATAAATATTGTACAAAATTACGTCGTCGTGCGTACGTCGCCGCAAACTAATCGACTAGCTAGGCTTGAAAGATGGAAACAACGTATGAAATCTATACTAATATTATAAAACTGAAGAGTTCGTTTGTTTGTTCGAACGCGCTAATCTCAGGAACTACTGGTTCTAATTAAAAAATACTTTTTGTGTTGGATAGTCCATTTATCGAGGAAGGCTTTAGGCTATATAAGATTACGCTGCGACCAAAAGGAGAGAAGAATCAGTGGGAAATGTGGAAAGAACAGGGAAAATGATTCATCTTTGAGGGCTGGGTCCGTTTTTTGTTTGAACGCGCTGATCTCAGGAACTGCTAGATCGAATTGAAAAGTATAGGCTATTTTTTATCCCGATATTCCCATTGGAGTAGATCGTACCAACATTTGATAGATTAGACCCGCCCTAGAGGGCGGGAATATAATCAGGGACTTATTGTCCGCGTCAAGAGGTTATCCAAGGTTCACATCAAAGGTGTATTGTCATTAGCTTATTATCGGCTGTTTCATACAGACAGGAACTGCTTTCTAACACTGTTTGATATTGATAAGATATTTTAACTCATGTGGGCACTAGAGTATGCGTGATTCTGTAAAAATGTAGCTTGCCTTTGTGTGGCAGTCAACTGCTGCTCTAATATAATTAACTATTTTCCTTTGATTTGCCATACTAAGTCTGTTTCCTTAAAACAAAGAGACTCCTGTAGACCTTACTTTAGAAAATACAAATTATTGGCGGTTAGATTTTTTTAAACACAAAAATATTTTTGAAATTATATTATTAATATATTTTTTAAAATTTAAATACCTTGGTAGAATGAAATTTTATTGATGAATGAAATGTTTTTAATTAATAAAAGTACTATCTGAGAATGGTTGATACTTAGTTAAGTATCTGCAGGTTTAAATTTTTTTTACGATTTAAGTTTGATTTCATACGCCTTTACAGGCAGGTGGCGCCTGGACTATACTGTATTTATGCAATATAGTTAATTGTAATAACACATCGATGTAACCGAAATCTATTAAATAAATATTCTTATTTCAGGAGTTGATCACTATCAAAAACACAAGTGCGAGTCCTGGATAGGGTTAATGACTTATCCAAAAAGCGAATGATGCAGTATTAGTCTTTGTCAAAATTAGGGACGCGAATTCTTACAACATTTTTTCGATATCTCTTACAGTTTAGAATTTTTTCCTGCAAGTGCATTATTTAAAAAAAAATGCGTTTTTTTATTTATATTTTAGTTCAGAAAGCATGTAATACCTCGAGGACACAAAATGTAAATAGAAAATAATAAATACATATTTATTTTGAAATGAAATTTATTATAACTTAATCTATTTATTAATTAGTTACGATATATTTAATTCAATATGTAAAAACTAGCAGCGCTCCGCGGTTTCACCTCCGTATCTCCTGATCCTGTGGGAATTTCGGGATAAAAAAGTAGCCTATAGCCTTCCTCGATAAATGGACTATCCAACACAAAAAGATTTTTTCAATTCGAACCAGTAGTTCCTGAGATTGGCGCGTTCAAACAAACAAACAAACAAACTCTTCAGCTTTATAATATTAAGTATATATTAAATGTAAAAAATGTAAAAATAGTCATTAAAAATCATTTTAAATACAGTTTGTGCATTAAATATTAGGTACATTTGCTATTTCTATAAATTATCTAACATCATTATTTTCTACTAGGTTATTATCATTTTAGAAATAGCTAATAGTATCTAACATCTATGGCTTTTATTGAAACACAAAAACAGTTTTAAACTATTAAATTTGACATCGTGAAATTACTTTTTCGTAGAACTATAAAATGGATGCAAAAAATACTGTCCGCTCAAAAGAGCATCTAGATCTAATACTAAGTACCTACCCTTCGGTCTATTTTTTTTATCTGCCTATTTTGTTCTAATTATAACCAATATTATAGTGAATAAATCTATACTTATATTATAAAGCTGAAGAGTTTGTTTGTTTGTTTGTTTGTTTGTTTGTTTGAACGCGCTAATCTCAGGAACTACTGGTTCGAATTGAAAAATTCTTTTTGTGTTCGATAGTCCATTTATCGAGGAAGGCTATAGGCTACTTTTTATCCTGATATTCCCACGGGATCGGGAGTTACGCGGGTGAAACTGCGGAGCACTGCTAGTTAATAATATGTTTATTAAATGAATATGAATAATACGCTACGTGCTCGTCCAAGCGCCAACGTAAGTTGAGATATCTTTATGTACTAAATTGTCAGCCTACAAAAAGTTGTCCAACAGTATTGTAGATTGTACTTACCCAGGTTTATTCGGATCAAGCTGCTGCATCTCATAAGCGACATTGAGTCCGGCCCAAGCACGCTGAGCCGCAGCATGGCCTGGATGGCCAGGCATACTAGATTCCATGGCCGCCTGAAACACGGACGCCGGTCACAAAGGGCCTGACCCAGAGTTTCACAATAGCACATTTTGTCCTAATTTTCGTTCACTCATTGCGCAGTAAACGGAAATAAACTTGAGCCTACTTAACTACTTTAAAATATAAATATGGTAACATTTTTACAGCGTTTGACAAGTTTAACACAAGTTGTTTACGCACTCGATCAAAGAAACCATATTGAGTATTCCCACGAAACTTAAAAACTGAAATCGCCAAATAGATAAGAATTGAATATGTTTTTTCTGCCTGTTGGGTATGAAAAGGAAGCTTATAGGAACTCAAGGTGTCGGTCCATGTCAAAGCGCTCAGAAACAAGCTAGATGCGAGATGGTGTGTAATTAGTCATTTTTGGATACTAATTAAACACATTAATGTTAAATTTTAGAAAAGTATTTTCCAAGTATATGGTTTGATCAAAAACCTATCAAAAACCCAGAACGATTACTTGTATTTAAATACGATTTTCAATCGTTAAAATATTTTTCACATGGTTTCTTTTTTAATCAAAATGCATAGTTTTAGATGTATTATATTTAGAGCACAGTATTTCGGTGGTATAAGTTTATCGTAAAGAAAATTATAAAGGGTTTTTGGCGGGAACGAGTTAACAACATGTCGTGCTGCAGTTTTATTTTCATGAAACTTAGATGTAACCCGAGTTGAATTGTATAATTCTGGTGGAATGTTATTCAATTTAGTTCTGTGAAAGTGCACAAGTGTAGTGAAAGTAAAAATCAGTGTCAAACATGCAGTTCTCTCGTTGCCTCCAAATCTCCTATTAAGGTTATGGTAAACTTGCCACCGCTTTACTATAGCCCCTGACTTGACGGACTATGACGACTTTGACTGTATTGAAACACTTTAGGCCCGATTCATGAAAAATCGGGTCATAATTTGATGCAAAATATAACTTGACACTGGCTAAATGCACACGTGCGAAGCCATAATAAAAGAAAAAAAAATAAAAAAATTATAAAGAACATACCTATGTGTTTTTTGTTTGGGTCGCTGAAGTAAATTATATACTTTTACACGTTACAATACCGTACTTAGGTCCTGTCTCTCTTAATTACCACGTTTTAAAAATATTAACAGAAATTTTAAAAATAATTTAAAACCAGCCTACGGAAACATTGCTCACTGAAAGAAAACCTATTTCGTGATAGCCGTGGTCGTGTGCTACCTTGCTCTAAGGTTCGCTTACTAACCAATGATCTAGCCTAACAAGCACTAGATATTTTTTGTTTCATGCTCTCCGTAGTCTGGTTTCAGTTTTTAGACTTACTTAAAGAAATATATTCGTATTAGATTCTGTTTTTCTTTCTTTGTTGAATAGGAGTAGGGGTATAGAGTTAATTTCTGTGATAAGTTATAATCACTAATTTAACTTCCGATAAGAGCACTGACTTAACTGTACGAACGCTTGTTAATGGTCTGACCTATAAATAATGGAGGAAAATTAAACATATGAGGAAATTGGGTGTGTAATATAACTATACCGTGTTAGTTTTTTAAATTATAACGTTACATATTATGGTTTGAACTATAAGAAAAATATAGATTTTTATTTTAAATATTATTGGTGTAGGCACATATATAGTAAATAAATTAATTGTCTTAATTTATAAATTTAATGGTACTATGTCCATTTATGTTATCATCATTCAGCTAATCAATGCAAGAGTTAAAGTTAGTTATTAAGCTAGATATGGTTTGCTTACTGTTGTTCTGTTATTTCAGTTTTAAGACGGTACCCTAGTAGCGTATACTCCATACAAATTTCCCTATTTACTTTCTAAATAATGCCTCTAGTAGAGCAATAAAAACTTTTTTTAATAAAACCTATTTGATGTACACGTGGTTCTGTTATTTACTTCATTTTAAAAGGTTTATAGCAATTTTCTTAAATTAAAAAAAATATGTTTTTTTAGCTAGAGGCATTGACAGGGGCGGAGCGAGGTAGCGGAACGGCGTTTTCACCAATAGAGTTCTCCGAATTTTATGCAATTCTATTGACGGAAACCGCTCCGCTCCTCTCCGCTCCGCTTCAGCGGACAGGCAGCTTTATGCAGGAAGCAAATACATTTGTATGGAAAAAGCAATATCAGCGTACCCCCTAAAGTTGCGTTATAATGAGTTTTGATTCTACAATCTTTGCGTATTGCAGATTTGGATCTGATCCAGATGTTAACGTGGACTGCAGAAAATTAGCATTGTTTTATTGCAACCTCGTTTTAAGCTGCACGTGAAATATTTTATCTTGAAGTCACGGAGTGAAGGCCATGGGCACAATAGAATGTAACCCTGGCTGTACTGCCGTGTTATGGGCAGAGGTATCAAAATCAGGTCAAATATTTATATTATCGCACCATTATTTAATTTGGCATCATTTTAATTTTTTTCTTATTTCATACATAAAACAAAATATATTTTTTTCTCAGTAGATAAATTTGTTTTAAATAAAGGATGAAAATAAAAGAAATGCTTCATACAGCGTGGGAATAAAATTGCGGGGTAATAAAACTCTTTGAAATATAATCTTAAACATAAATAACTTCAGTAAGTACTGAGAAAAACAATAGGTAACATTTTTTTTCAATAATGCTTCAAAATAACCTTACTCATTCCTTTACTCAGAAAAATAGCAGATAGTTATTTTTTTTTAAATATGTCGGGTGTTTGATCATTATCTCACAAGATGCCATCGATACGCTCGTACCCCCAAATAGGGGGGGGCATCCAGGGGCGGAGTGAAGGTGGGAAGAAGGCAGTGGAACAAAAAACTTTTCACCAGTCCTCTTTTTGTGGCTGCACCGGCCTACGTATCGGAATACGGGCAATTGATTGATTTAAAAATAGGTATGTTACTATGTATATATTTTACCATGACCTTTCTTAGAAAAATACTGAATCGATATAAATTCAGATTTTACTAAAAGATAAAGTAATTTTCAAGGCTTGCCCAGTATATATTTGAATAAAATCTTAATGTAAAGTGTAATTTCTATAACCGAGCGTCTAAGCATTGTAATAAGTTATAAATAAACACCAAGTTACGCTGAACATAGCGTGGTTTGCAGATTAGACACATGTGTTAAAATCCATTGAGCGTTACCCAAAAACATATGCAACCATATTATATGGAAAGTTTATAACGTCTGTTGGCCGACAGTGGCAGGAATAATTATCTTTGTCATATTTTACTTGTGTTCTCAAATAGGTCACATTTAAATAAGTGACAACGACTTACGACTTTATATTTATTCTAGACTTACAAGTGACTGTTGTGAGTTTAAACTGTAAATAGATTTTTGCGTTCCTAATACAACCATGACGACCTAATTCAGTATGGATGCAAATCGGAGGCGCTTTATCATATATACGAGTTTACTTGAACATGATTTAATAGTAATATTCTTAAGTTATTCATACACAATCGAACTGTGTAAGTTTCATATATGACGACGATATTTTGTGTATTAATTGTTACCGTATAATTAATTTGTCACCGGTTAATTGTAACCGTTTTAACCGTTAATTGTAAGAAAAATGCACAAAATGCAAATTAAGTGCACAAAATTGGTTAATTTTTTATTACTGACGCCGCGACGGCTAACAATCGCTTTTTCTCTTTTAATAATAGAGAAAGAGCCTTCGATCGCCAGGTGAAAGTTTTTCTCCAATTGAGGTAAGAACTATATCCGACTCTGAAATTTGGATAATCGCGGTCCACTTTGAGGGGGAGTGTGGGAACAAGGCGCCTACAGAGAGGATACAGATTTATAATATCACCGCCGATTTTTGGCGGGATCATGAAATATTCTCCCGTACCGCGGGGGGCAGTTGCTTCCCTCCTCCCCTCGGACACCCATTTGCGTATGAGTGTTTACTCGTTCACTTTTATGCACAATTGTATATTTTATTTTCCGTTTACAATATTCCATAGTTTTTACAATGTCGCGAAATATATTTTTTTTAAGTTACCTATCATAATTATACGGTGAAAAAATCAAAATACCCTTGGTTATCATAAAATAAATATAATTTGTTATATTTCGCAGGTTGTCGCTAAGAAATTAGCACGTAGCGTTTCGAAGACATTGTGAGAATCAATTGATAAACTTTTATGATTATTCGCAAAACGTAAACAAAAACCTGCACTAAAATTAACATTTTGGGAACGAACCGTCATATTCATATATTCAAACGTTTTAAATAAAAAATAATAAACCAAGAACATAAAATCGCAAGACCCAAAACATTTCGTAAATACACAAAATAGGTAGAAAC
Organism: Idaea straminata; assembly: GCA_951213275.1. Classification (NCBI taxonomy): domain Eukaryota; kingdom Metazoa; phylum Arthropoda; class Insecta; order Lepidoptera; family Geometridae; genus Idaea; species Idaea straminata. The sequence continues at coordinate 15,555,369 of OX577845.1, read as the reverse complement.
AAAATAACACGTGTTTTATAATAATAAACTAAAGTTGTTATTATTACTCCGATGAACACATAAAGACGCGTATAGACAGACTAAACTTACCATTCCACTGTGATTAATTCAAGCAGGTTGCATTTAAAACTGTGACACTATCGAAAAGTGCGTTAGTAACTAACACATGTATTGTAGCGTTTTGTTTAACTGTTCGGACAGATGTTGCTTGTACTGATGTTATATCACGACTGAATGGCGCACACATGAATCCACGACACGAGTTCACTTGGTAAAGACGAGTCGTATCTCAGACGGTCGCAGGTAGCCCTAGGGGTTGGGTGCAGGTACAAAATACAATGTCGACGAAAGCAAATTTTTTTTCTAAGAATTTTAACCGATAATTTTTGTTTGGTTAGATTAGATTTTTAACGCTAAACTGCTTCAATACCGCTCGAATTGAACATAATATAATAAACAAAAATTGAAATAAAAACTTTAACTGAAATGTATTTTTATTATTTCCTCGTAAAGAAAATTATAAAAAAAATGTCGTCGATAAATCCTCTATTTAATTAAATAATCATTTTTATTCTACATTCAGCAAATAAAGCTCGAAAACAATATGGCGGAATTCGACTTTGCCAATATCTAATTTGTGTCCTTTATTTTTGCAATAGGCTTGCCCTTCCTTATACACTTCACTAAAACGTAATAAAATATCAGTAACCGGTTCAAAACTAAAAATATCCGCTTTATAAATTTGTGCATTTCATTGCATAAATGCATAAGGTTCAAAACTTTATCAGAGTATGTAAGTACTTGTTTAATAGGTACCTATGTTTTACGTGCATAATTACGGAGGTGAATGGCTGTAGAGACCTCGCTTGTAATGCCATTGCAATATACAATTAAAACATCATAAATTGCAGCTCGATGGTTTGATGCGCGGACCAGCCACGGGGAAGGCTATCAAAGGATAGAACCCTTCCTTTGCGAGTATCCGCAAGGACATTAAAAATGCACCTAGATAGTTACGTTTCTATGGTTTCGTTTGATATGGAACCCTTACAATTTCAATTTACAGTGCTTGTTGGAAAGCTAGCAATTTATATTTAAATATTTACCTATATATACGATTATGAAATGCCGACAATAATTTTATTTCTATCACTGTAATTTATCACTATCATTTTTCAATCAGTTAAGTTATCTCTTGCGAATTGCGTTTAAATATAAACTATCGATAATATCGGTTTCATCGCAATCAGTTCAGTAGAGTTTTCGTGATTGAATAACAAAATTACACAGGCAAAGTTAGCATTTATAATATACCTGGAAGAGACCGTTTTGAGCGGTAAGACCGCCCTTTGTAACATTTAGATTTTTGTGTTATGTTTATTTTATATTTTATGTAATTTAAAAATGATGTTTGCTATATTTAATTTATCTATATATCTATACTAGTAGCGCTCCGCGGTTTCACCCACGTGGGAATATCGGGATAAAAAGTATGTTACGTAACTCCCAATTAATCAATGTATCCTTATTCCAAGCTTCATCAAAATCGGTCCAGTAGTTTCGGAGCCTATTCGTTACAAACTAAAATTTTAGTTTATAATCATATTTAGAATTTTCTAGTATTTATTTTACGTTGCTTCAGTATCAACCCTAAAACTAGGCACTAAGTTGATTAACCCGATGAAATCGTCTACAATCTGACTAGACGCATTCAGGCAAATCACAAACCGTACGTAGATACTGTATTTCTATACAATTTGATAAGCATCTGCAGTTACAGTTCAATTTCAGTGATTGCAACCGTGAGTGATGAGTTTAGAGCGAACGCCAGCGGGAGGGGTCGTTGTGAAGCCACAGGATTAACAGAAACCTGTGGCATCCAATTTTCCAATAAAATCGATGAAAAGTTTGTAATATGTTGAATACTTTCACTGTATACTGTGTTACTCACTAATTTTGCGGCTATGTCTACCTAAGTTTTTAGGATGATGTTTAAAATTTTGGTTTGCTATTATTTTATTTTAGTGCCACTGGCAGCAAAACTGCAAAATCTCGATTTTACTAAATATTGACGGGAAACATATTTTTTAACTGAAAGCTAAAATTGAATTTCAAACTGTCTATCTTGTACATACATTTTTGACAGTTTGAAATTCAACTTTAGCTTTCTGTTAAAAATGTTCAAGGTTGAGTAAATCTAGATTTTGCAGTTTGACTGCAAATAGCCCTAAGCGCCATAATTTTAAAGCTGTCACAGAATGCGGTTTTTGCCCGCATCTGTCAAAACCGCTGTATATTAAAAATATATAGGTCGAATGTTTTAGTCTCTGCAGACTTGACAGACAGACGATAGTTTATTAAAAGCAATAATTCATTTATTCAGCGACCGTTCTATACTGCTACCAAATCGGATGACAGAGCCCATAGTTGTGGGTAACTAGTCTGAGAACTGCAATGTCGCAATGAAATGCGGTTTAACCATCGAAATAATAAAGAGTTGAACGCAATTTCCGTTCACATTCTTATTAGGGACGAAAAAAACATGCGGTTTTCCAAAATTGCAATTTGTATGACGTTTGAACAAGCCAACTTGTACTTGTATACAGGTTGTTTTCCGCCATTGGACCCTTTTTGATTGGGTCCTTTTTGCGTGAGGACCCTCTCAGCTTAGTCGACCATGTCCAGAGGAGAGAACTTGTCAATACTTCTGGAGCCAACTAAGCCGCGGGTTTCATCACGATGTTTTCCTTCACCGTAAGAGCAATGTCAATTAGCGCACATAAATTTTTCTGAAGAAAAATACATTGTGCACGGCCGGCCGGGATTCGAACCCACGACCTTCAGAATGAAAGTCGAGGTATCTACCACTAAGCCAACACCGCTCTTTGAACAAGCCAATTAAAAGCTTCAAAGATTATTATTTATTTAAAAGCACGATTAATTGGTCCTATTTAAGATGTCTCGTTATCGAGCTTAAAGCAACAACAAAAACTCAAGTATGTTAAGCCTAGTTAAGCCGACGAGAGGAAAATATTTTCTATTGATAAAAAAATATCCATAACAAATTCGTAACAAAAGTTTTTAGGGATCCGTATAACAAGAGGAAAAAGCGGAACGTTTATAAGATCACTCAGGTGTTAGTCCTTCATGCCACGACCATTTTTCTCACGGGTGGAAAACATCAAAGTTGACATATATATAGCCTTTGGACATGCGAAGAAAGAATACTATGGCCTCTCTAAGACGTAAAAATAATAATTAGATTTCCGCAAAAGAAAACTTTTTTTATACTTGTGTTGTACCTTAATTTTTGTCAATTTACACAATTCGAGTTCAACCGGAAGTATTCCGGAAAGAAGTAGTAACCGGAAGTAGGTTTTGGGTCAAAAACTTACAGGGTACTTCCCGTTGACATAGAATCATATAATTTTGCAAAAAGTCAGGTAACCAGAATTTCGCAGAAACAAAGAAAAATAAGTTCGTTTTGGTACTAACAGACTATATAGTAATTTAGTAACGTCATCTATGGTCTAACAAAACATCGAGATTTTTTTAAATACACATAAATTGTTATTTATACAACTTACTTGTTTCTGTGGTTGATGAAAGATATGATGCGATGGTGCCTGCATTTCCGATGGTGCTGATACCTATACAAAAAACAAACAGTTGTATCACAAATTTAGGAGGAAACAATGCATGGACAGTGCAACAAGGATCTTAATGGACGCTGAGATTCTTTACTATTCCAAATTTGTACATTATTTGGCAGAAAATTAGTCCCATTTTTGTTCACGTTCATAAAGAAACTTGTCGCGGTTTAATATTCAATAACCGATCCCAAAATATGAGTGATTAGAAATACGAGGCGTTTCAAACAAATTCAAGTTGTTTTTTCAAGTAAATTTTTCTCCATATAAAATGATATTATAATTTACGTTGGGCATTCAGAAAGTTTTGAGGAAATGGCAAAAACAAATTTGTTTCGATAAAGTTTTTCAAAAAACTCTCCACCAGCATCTATGCAAAGTTTCATGAGAATTTCAGAACAATTTTCCAGTTCGAAGCAGACAGAGATTCTTAGGAGCACCTTGGAGGAGAGTAGGTATTTACGTATTTGGATTCGTATAAAATAGTTGCGCAAAAAAACCCGACTCTGATCTATTTTTCAAATATACACGATAGTTCAATTTAGCGTGTAAGTTATGTGGAGTGTTTGAAATTCAAGCTATGTATTTTTACTTGTAAATATTTGAGTTTACAAAATAAAGCACTGTCTATTGTCTCATTATATTATTTTTTTGCAAAACTTTCTGGATGACCTGGTACCTACTTAAATTGCACGAAGTACAAATTTTTATAACACCCTGTTAAAAAAGCTTTTCTTTTAAATAGGGTGTAAATTAAAAGGGGTGGCGTATAATTCTTACTAAGGTTTCTAGGTAACGGCGCGGCGCGCGGCGGGAGTGAGGCAGTACAATAATGAACCCGAGGTAACAAGTAAAGTACGCGACATACTTGTAGGTAACAAGGGTGATTGATACTGGTGGGTGTTGCGTGGGACAACGTAGCATAATAGAACCTAGCACACCTACACAGTACACGGGTAAAATTATCTAGACATCATTCACTGAATATCCATTACTAATTGAGAACTTCAATTCAAATCATAAAGTAGCAACCGATAATAGCGCAGGTGTATTCCCCTTCAGGGCTTTTCTATTCCTGTCTAATTGGAGGGCTTATTAGACAGAACATGTTATTGCATATAATATGTAAGAGAACAGCCTATTTATTTACGCAAATGTACCCACCTTTGTTTTTGTAATTGTATATTATGATGTTTGTTTTTTCTAATGTTAGCTAATATTCCTTACTGATGAGATTAGTTCATGCATTAAAAATGTGATTGTCGAAATAGAAACTGTATTTTTGTAAAACAAATACGATTACAAGCCAAGTCAGGTTGTATATTTTAATGTTTTAACTCTTAGGTTTTAAAAAGTTATATAACTACGCAAAAAAAATATAAATTTGCTTGAGCTGGATCTAAAGCGGCAAGTCGGTATTTTTGATCTAAATTTACAGTTCAGAATTCTGTCGAAGCGATTTTTTACGTAATTACATATACCAGAAAACAACCTTTAGAAGATCGGTGATTTGTATCATCAAAAATTCATATTTGTTTCAAAAAAACACAAGATTGCATTGTAAGTTGCGAAAGCTAAGCTTACAACAGGCTTGTTTAATCCATGCATGTAATATCTCGACGCACACATTCGAATGTTAGTTATAACATTAAAAAAATAGAATCATTTAATGCCGTCAACACACGACTGTCATTAATTATGTACGGATCTGGATTTAACAGTAAAGAGGGGAAAATACTACAGACTTCTCTATCGATCGATAGCTGGCGATACGTCCTATTTTAAAACGTACAAAAAGTCTCAATTTATATGCAACGGTGAGCAAGGTATAGAAGCCTGTAGTTAGCTGAAACAAAAGAGGGAATCAAACAACAGTGCATGGCCACGATCACTGCACATTTTGATGACACGTTTGACTATTATCACATTTGATGGTAAATGACAATGCAGTCTGTGAAGCTCGGTTATTATTTAGATACTTGTTCACTGATGACTTGTTTATTTATCCTTCGATAATTAAAATAATAGGTACGTTTAGTCATTTTAACACTTTTATAGATAGATGACAATAATACTAGTATACTGAATTTTTTATGTGGGCTTTCAGGGCTATATAAGAGATAGCGAAAAATGCTGAAAGGAGTTGCGTGCCCGATTTTGACAATAACTAAAACTGCATCATTCGATTTTTATAAAACTGATTACGTAGGAATCGAACCTGTTGATTTTATTATTATTATTATTATTAAGAGCCTGTAGTGTCCCACTGCAGGGCAAAGGCCTCTCTACTCCCCTTCCACTGATCGCGATCTTGTGCGACGGATTGCCAATCTGTCATAAATTTGTCCATATCGTCTCGCCACCTTCGACGGGGTCTGCCGGGTAATCTTTTTCCGTTGGTGGGTGTCCAAAAAGTTGTTGATTTGGCCCAAAGTTCTTCCGGCATACGGCAGATATGGCCGGCCCAATTCCACTTCAGTGTGGCAGCTTTTTGGGTGACATCGACTACTTGGGTTTTGGAACGTATTTCGGTATTCCGAATTCGGTCAGTAAGTCTGATTGATTTTGTTGATTCTGATCGAGTCTGTTGATTTTGCAAAAAATAATCATTGTATATTTTTTATACCAATCGATAGTCTTGTTGATAGAGATCAATCCTTGGAAACAAACATAGTATTGGCAAATCAACGGAAATAGCTAATTTTTGTAGTCTTCTGTAATTTTCATACTACTATCCCTGAAAAAAAAAAATAGTGAGGAAGTATGGCTAATGGCCTGTTTTTATATATAATCTGTTTTTACAAATTTTACATTTTCAACATTTAGAAAAATATTGCTAATTATTAAATATTACTACTATGACTCATACGCTATTATTTTGTCTGAGACAGACATGTTAATTATAGAAAAATACGAAAATAAGCTATTTCTTTCAATTTGCTATACTATGTTTGTTTCCAGGAATTCATCATTATCAGCAAGACTATCGATTGGTATAATAATAGGATGATTATTTTTTTTCAAAATCAACAAATTCGATTCTTGGCTTTAATGAGCTTTAAAAACCTAATAATTTAGGATATAGCCCTGAAGGCCCACATTAAAAATGCACCCTGTATAATTTAATAACTGGTATAGCCTTATTAAACATTTATTATGTATTAAAGGGTGTTAGTATTTGATTCCTATACCTATCCCCCTAAATAAATGAATGCAGGCCTTTCTATTTCAACACATGGCGTATTCTCATAATATAAGGAATAAATAACGAGCACTTTCAAAGAACGTTTTATAAATTAATTATTTAAATTGTAACCAGGTATTATTCACCTTTGAATTTTTATGTTTTCTCGCCATTCATTTTGCAAGAACGTTGGTCACGAGGAGAACCGTGACGTGAACAAAGTGTTGTTTAAAAGTCTACAAAGTTCAAACGGTTTCTTTTACATTTTTTTAAATTGAATGACGCTGGACCGCAACGTGACTTTGTAATTTTTTATTAAAGACATTACAGGGAATATACACTTAGTTTACTTCTTTTTCACGAATACTTATTGTTCGTAACAAAAGTATGAAACAGTGAAACGTGGACCTCTGGGAATAAACCATTAATTTCTTATTTAGTTTTTTTTTGTGACAGTACCAATTACATATTTGTTTCTTTTTAAATTACATGATATAAATTATTTATGATTTAAATTGAATAACTTTTTAAAAAGTACAATTTAACGGCCCGTAATTATAAGCTGGGGTTCTCATGAATCAAAACGTGAAAATGTCGCTTTCTACCAACTAAGCGAAGTTCCAAAGACCACTATGTTTATATTTATCTCGGGTCATATGAAGGTCCACGAAAAATAGCAGCGTCTTAACAGGTCAATAAATACGGTCCGAATTTTTCTAACATTATTTATAATTAGTTTTGAGACGATTTCAAGTGGTCTATGTACAATTGGATTAAGCATCCCAAGAAATATATTTTTTTGATTTGATTTGATTTGAATTAATCAAAATCTATATATATAAAAGAAAGTCGTGTTAGTTACACCATTTATAACTCGGGAACGGCTAAACCGATTTGGCTGAAAATTGGTGGGGAGGTAGCTTACAATCATAAGCCGGACATAGGATATTTTTTTCGATATTCCAACGAGATCGGGACTTACGCAGGTGAAACCGCGGGGCACAGCTAGTTATGTAAAAATGAAATAAGTGATCCTCTTAATCCCAATGACATTTTTCGATATTAGAAATCAGAAATATTTATTGAATGAGTGTTTTACAGATTTTGAACAGGCAGACAGGGTTTGGCCATGTCTGCACCAGGTAGGTAGGTACATGTGCACACCAGTTTGCATCACTTTTATTGCATCAAAATGTTACATTATTGATGTCAATCGCTTGAATAATTTGTATTCTAGGTTACGTAAACGTAATAATTTTTAAATGATTTTAGCAAATTAAAAAAAGGAGAACAAATACAAGCCTAGTTTATAATTCATTAGGTACATAGAAAGCTCGTTATCAGAAAATATTAAGTGGAGGAAAGAGCTGGTATTACATAGCTTTGGAACATAAAAAACAACGTGCTAATATTATTATTTATTCTTCTATATTCTCTACATTGTTAATTATAGTGATACATCATTTCTATCACTTATGATGCCTTTGAGTTAAAAATAATAAATGCCATTTATATATATTTTTTGAATACCTGCATTATAATACTAATAATTATCATAATACCATTTACGTAATAACTTTAGTTTAAAATAGTTTTAGTATTGTTTGCTGCAAATGTAAAATGTATTATCTATGCAGTTAATTCTAGACCTACTTGATTAAAACGTCAGTGTTTAGAAATCTGCGGGTGTTATGTACCTTGTACAGTCGGCTGCATAATTGCAGCCCTCGGTAGAGTTCGAAAATTACTATTATTGCAATGTTTGCATTCTAATAGTTTTTGTTTGCTTAATTGATGATTTAGAAGACTTTAAACTTCAACTAAAGCAGATATCTAGAATCTTGCTTGTGTTGAAAACATTCTTATAACAGCCGTTGTGGAGCTCTACGGAGGGTCTGCAATTAGGTATGCAGCCGACCGAACGTCATTTAAGGACAAAATCATGCTAGTTGCCGTGAATCATGTTGTTAAATCAATCGGCCAAGTGGGAGTCGGGGTCGCGCATGAATGGGTCCGTAGTCCGTACCATGTTGTATGGGAGCCTACTTAATTTATTTTCTGTTTTTAGTACTTGTTGTTATAGCGGCATAAAATAAATACATAATATGTGAAAATCTCAACCGTCTAGCTATCACGGTTCATGAGATACAGCCTGGTGACAGACAGACGAACGGACAGTGAAGTCTTAGTAATAGGGTCCCGTTTTTATTCTTTGGGTACGTAACCCGAAAAATGCAGATACTGGCCAAGTTTAGCCCAGGATGAAAAATGCTTGTAAGACACCTTTGTCCAGAAACGTGACAATATAGTATAATAACGAAATGAAGTATAATAAGTTAATAAATAAAATAACAAAATGAAGTAAAGGTGAGATGTTAATAACTTAACGTTGGTTCCAATTTAATAATAATCAATCAATATCCCAAGCATTCAATTTATTTGCGTCGAAGGTAGAGGAGACGAAATAACCATTAGTCTGGTAGGTAGGTACTCACGAGAGCTAACGTCTGCTTTTACGTAACAACTCTAATCGCATTGGAAATATTTAGGTACTAGCTTTTATCCGCGACTTCGTCCGCGCGGAAGTCGAAAATGGACTAAGGAATCACGGTGTCCCATACAAACTTTGCCCCCTTTTTTCACCCCTTTTGGAGGTAGAATTTCGGAAAATCCTTTCTTATCGGATGCCTACATCACACAAAGAACACACCCTCCAAGTTTCTGGTTTCTACGATCAGCGGTTTAGGCTGTGCGTTGATCCGTCAGTCAGTCTTTCAAGACAAAGGATTTTATATGTATAAATAGATAGAAGAAAAAGATTAGCTGCGCCCCGCGTTTTTACTAGCTATGTCCCGAATCCTGTGAGTAGCAATAAACATATTCACTCACAAGCTTTCGCATGCACAATACCTGCAATGTTAGAATAATTATGTTCGAAAATGCAATTTGGGCTTATATTGATAGGAAATTGCCGCAGACGGGGGGTGGTTCGTTAACGAAAGGGTAAGTACGTTATGGCGACGGGCGACGTCATATCCTGGACAAAGGCATTGCATGTGCGTGCAGTAGGCTTTGACATGTCTCGTTTGATATACGTAAACACACATATGTAGTAATATAGTTCTACAGTACACAATGAACATTCCTGTCCCATCAGATGACGAGCTTTAATATGTCTGGTGTGAAACACAGAGATAGACTATACTCGTTGTACAGAGAACACAATGGATTTTCATAGGCTTGTTAAAATGAAAATTTGGACAATAGGGTATTTTTCCCGGTGACGGAGGGGAAATACGAGGGCGAGTAATAGAGGTAATATAGGAATATAAACTTTGAAATGTATTTTTAAATCATAAATCGAAATAAAAAGGTACGCTGCCTACTAAATAAGCTAATATGAACTTAATAACTTATATCATCGTATATAATTTCAGTCGGGTTAGTTGGTATAAAATTTGACTGGATTATTTGATTTTTTGTTGTAGAGTTCTAAGTTAAATGATGGCCATAGAACAAGTGAGCAGTTAAACATGTCCGTACAGTTGTGTGTTGACAGCACATTTATGAACCTGTAAATGTGGAGAGAAGTTGAATCCATAACTGGTGGAGAGCAAAGGCACGGAGACGAGTAGAGAAGCATGCCCGTCGCGCTCGGTCTTCGCGCCCTACAACCCACACGAACAAATCAGCTCCGTTTTCAAGGGGCCTTACAGTGCTACAATTACGCACAGGTTCTCGGTAAGGGTTGATAAGTGCGGTCGCGGTGACAACCTGATTGCGATCAGCATGGAAATAATGACGAGTAAATTGATATTGATCGCGAATTGCGCCCGAGACAGCACTCGTATTTGTAAGTCGTATCAAAATGATGTTTTTGTATTTAACAATTTCCAAGGAGTAATTTTAATTTGATTCAAAGTTACGTCTCGTTTGGTTGTCGTTGCGTTGATTGGGATATATCCAGTCTTCGATATTTAATAGACTAAAACAGGCTAGTATTTGATAATTTATGTATACATTCATTCAATGGTACCTACCGAGAACCTGTTTTAACTTAGCACCCTTAGATCATGCGGGATCGGACCGCGTGCACACTCCAACTCAAAAACATTCGCAGCCTTATAATCAGCTTAACCATGTTCAAAAGGAGTATTTTGTAAAGGGTAAATATGTTGCCGATAATACATTGTTTGGAAATATTGTCGGATTATTACAGATTACCCAACAATAAGTGTGGGGGTATCTCTAGGGTTGCCAACATTTACTTGACAGAAATATTGTACACGTCGATAAAAATGTGTCTATTTTGAAATATTTAACATTTTTATAATTTTCTCTACCTCCTTCTTACCTTCTTTTTGTGGAATGCAGTTCCCACAAATTAATTAAGATTGAAAAAGTGCTTTGTTTAGGCGCCCATTAGGTTATTGTGCTTGTAATAACTTAACAGGTTTCTTTTATCTTCATATAATTTACCTGGCTACGGCGAAGACAAAAAGTGGGCTATGTTATAGTAATATCTAACTAAATTGATTGCTGTTTTTTTAACAGTACCTATACAGTACGGACATCCAAAATACAGTATAATACTATATTTTATAGAACGGTTGGCAACCCTAGGTGGTTCTGCCATATATTTAAAAAATCACGATCTTGCCGGCAAGTTGCTACGTAACAGAAATATTCAGATATTTTTGTTAACGTATTGATATCGACTCCTTTAAATGCATAGTATAAGAGGTGTTCGAAAAAACTGCTGATTTTAAGGTTGCTGATTCAGTAAAAATACACAATATGATATGTGAGTGAGTACACACATTTCTGACTAAAACGATAAGGCAAAAGTTGAAGGAATTAAGAAACCCAACTAATATTAGGAATGCTAAGGTTCGTTTGTCTCTTCGCAGTGCGGAAAAACCGTTACATCAAATTAAACGAAATTTTTTACATGAATAGTCCGAAAGATGTGTTATGAAAAGAGGTTGTTCTAGAGGCCTACAACTTTTGTTCTACGGCTTTTTAAAAAACATTTAAAAAAAAGCATTTTTAATGTTTAAAATAGTAGTCCAAACTCAGTAAATAAATAAGACATTAAGGTCGTAACTAACTCCAACAAACAGCTTTTGGGTAAATATAACATCAAAATTTAAAAAAAAGTTGAAATTTTCAAAATGTGTTCGTCTAGACGTCTAGAACAACCCATTTTCGTATTAGAAACCTTTCGTTGTACACATTGAATAGAGTGGAGAAAATCAAGCGTTGCTTTTTATCCCAAATGGGTGAAACTGCGAAGGGCTAGTTACATGACTAAAATCACTTAAACTTCAGCCTTTTATATAGTGCTATTTTTGAAACAATTTAGAACACAAAACAACTTAATATTCATTAATTTAGTTATTCTACAATGAATAATGGCGTTGAAAACATCTTCAATAGTTACATAATTATATTGATTAATTACAAGATAATTAGGGTAATTTTTTGACGGAATGATAATGAAATAAGCCAATTTTTTTGAATCGTGTTTAATTAAGCATGCCCTGTTTGTGCAATTATGAATACCTACCAATATATTTTTGAATTAAAACAACATGATTATTTGTAACAAAAAACCTAAAAAAATTGTTAATGCTAGTAGTTATATACCTACCTCTATATTTCTCGTATTTTTTTACATATGATAGACCATCGTTTGACCTCTATCACACCTGCCCTACGGTAGGTATGTGACGATGCGGTCTAAGATGATTATACTTGTTTACTTAATTTCGATTAAGGCGACCACTTCCATTCCTTTTTGGCGCCATGCACCACGTGTATGGAATATGTACCCAATGTTATCAGTAAAAGTCCGCGGACGTGGTTAGAACACAATTAGTCCCACGATAATTTTATAATGCAAAAGTTTGCGTGTTAGTAGGGATGTATGTTTGTTACTCTTTCACACAAAATTAATAAACAGATTGTGATGAAAATTGGTATATAACAATTTTTACTTATACGGGGACACCGCAGGGAGTGGCTAATTATGAATAACTCAATTACGTTCGTTTCATGAATAAGGAACCACGTCCGTTATACCGGGTCGATGGGGGGTAAATTGCATCACTACCGTCACTAAGTTACACGTGTACAATTTCTATGTAGAGAGAGGTTAATTATGCATAGCTACTTCAATTCATAGTAAAAACACTATAGTATTGCGTCAAGATGAATGAGTATATCAGAGGAAACCTGAAACTAGCACCAGCTACTGAAAAAGTAAAAGGGAACTGTTTGAGTTGGTATGGGCATGTGATGAGAAGAGAAGAGACGCATGTCACTAGAAGAGTGATGAGTATGAAAGTAGAGCGATGGAGAGGAAGAGGACGACCTAAGAAAAGATGGATGGACTGCGTGAGAAAAGACATGTGAGAGATGAATGTTAACGATGAGATGACGACTAATAGGAGTGAATGGAAGAAGAAGACATACTGCGCCAACCCCAAAAAAAATTGGGATAAGGGCAGGAAGATGATGATGATATGTAGAGTCAAGATTTATTATAATTTAATTGTATGACATTTCTATCGGTAAATGTTGTGTTTTTTGAAAGATAGATAATCAAGCTTTATTATATGTACTTTAAAAACTTAAGCCCCTTATTCAAAAACGAGGTTTAAGTAGTCCGAGATGTGGATTTAAACCTTAGATTTAGACACAGATTTACTCGTGAACTATAGTCTAAACACTATCCCTTTATAATCTATAGGGATAGTGTTTGAACTATAGTTGCGTATATAATCCATAGGGATAGTGTTTAGACTATAGTTCACGAGTAAATATGTGTCTAAATCAAATCCACATCTTTTGGAATAGGGGGGAAGAGGATTAAGTATATATTAATAACATTTTTGACGGAAATTCAGTTTTAGAGCATATCTACCTGTTTTGATCCTTTAAATTGCAACAAGACGTTGTTATCGATATCAATCGCTTTCCACTAACGTGAGTAAGTGAATTTCTAAAGAAGAATATAACCACTTATGTTTTAACTTATCGGGGCATGTGAGGTCATCAAAGGCTCGCGAAAAATGACAGCGGTTAAACAGGTCAATCGATATTTTAAATATGGTTCGAACTTTCTAATCAAATTAATAGATTTAAATAAAACAAGTGCGAGTTGGACTCGCGCATTAATGGTTCAGTACTATATTGTATGGGAGCCCCCACTTAAATAGAATATTGTTTTCTGTTTTTACTATTTGTTGTTATCACGGTTCACGAGATATACAGCCTAGTGTCATGCAGACGGACGGACGGCGAAGTCTTAGTAATAGGATCTCATTTTTACCCTTTGGGTCCGGAACCCTAAAAAGATACACTGAAATCGGACAATATAAAAAAAGGAGAAAGGTGCTTTCTTTAGTGTAGATAAGCACGCGGTATGTAACCGTCTTAATGCTAACATAAGTACTGAAAGAATAAAAACTTAAAATACAGTATACGAAAATGGGCGGCATAATACAATGACATAAAATCGTCGACTATAACCTCTTTCTACAAAGAAATTATACATGGTTTAACTTGGTGACGGTATTTAAACAATTTTATATGATATAGTCAAAGATCCCTTTAAGAACGCCCGAGTTGGTAATGGGTGAAAAGTTTTATATAAAACTAGCTGCGCCCCGCGGTTTCACCCGCGTAAGTCCCGATCCCGTGGGCATATTGGGATAAAAAGTATCTTATGTCCGTCTCCTGGCTCTAAGCTACCTCCCTACCAATTTTCACCCAAATCTGTTCTGCCGTTCTTGAGTTATAAGTGGTGTAACTAACACGACTTTCTTTTATATATATAGATTAAATAGGTCAATAAATATATTGCAAATGGCTTAACTAAAAACAATTTTTTTATTTTAAACCTTTCACTGGTTTGGTTATTTATTAGACAAATTCCATACCAATCAAAAGTATATAGCAGAATATGCAAACGTTAGGTTGAGTATTTTTTTCCCGTCACAACTCTTGGTACCCACCTATGAACAGGTAAATCGATCTAGTAATTTGCACTGGTCTGATTAATTTTAAACATCGATATTTTAACCGTAAGTATTTTAATTTACGAGATTCGAATGATTTTGTATTTCATTAGTATGGAATGTGTCTATTAACTAAACCAGAGAAATATCTAACAAAAATAATTTAATCATTCTTATCTGAAATTTATTAGTCAACCCATTTGCAATACGTATATTATTTATTGACCTATTCAATTTGATTGGTTGACCGAACTTTACTCGGCTTTTTGTTTTTGGTAGAACGTGTTTTTCGAAAATTATATTTTTATATGAGTTGCATACTGATGAAATATGAATAATGTTCTTCGATCTTTCCGACACTAATATTATAAGAACACTAGCTTTTGCCTGCGACTTCGTCCGCGTAGAAGTCGAAAATGGACAATGAAATCGCGTTGTCCCATACAAACTTTCACCCCTAAGGGGGTGAACCCTTAGGGGTAGAATTTCAGAGAATTCTTTCTTATCGGATGCCTACGTCACAAAAGGACACACCATTCAAGTTTCAGGTCTCTACGGTCAGCGGTTTAGGTTGTGCGTTGATCCGTCAGTCAGTCAGTCAGTCAGGATAAAGCATTTTATATGTATAGATAACGGTCATGTTAGCTACAATACTTTCAGTAAAAGTATAAATAACTTTACTAATTAATAAGTATATTACATTTCACAATAAAACTCAGATAAAGTTGAAACCTACAACTTTTAGAGCGGCAGTTTTAACTTTGACAGTCAATGACAGCATTTTTTTCCACAATACCGGCCAGTATTTATTTCTAGCATCAGAAAGCTCCACCTAGTATCGAATAGAAATAGTTTTTTTTACTTTTTTGCGTTGCCTTCATCGGTCATATGTCAGTAATGACGCTGATAGTTTCTTAAAACACGATTTAGTATGTACTTTTCACCCATTAACCAGTTCGGCGAAGGTCGTTCTTAAAGGGATCTTAATCTAAACTACTCTAATATTATAAAGAGCAAAAATATTTTTTTTTATTTGTGCGTTTGTGACGAATATGCTCTATATAGATAGCTGGAGACCTGGCTTAACACATAGGCTACTTTTTATCCCGATATGTATTTTGAGGTATTCCCCCTATCCCCCAAATGGGAATCTTCGTTGCATTATCCCCCAAAGTATATCCTAACTAGAACGCTTAAACCCCTATTTGGGGGACAAATGGGGGTTAGTAGTAGGGAACGCAAAATGTTTTTGATGTGTAGATGTGGATGATAAAAGAATATCAATAATTAAAAAGTTGCATGTGTTTCATCAGGGTAGTATAATGCCAAAGTGAAACAAGATAATTGTCTCATATATAAAAAAATCCATCGTCTATGCACGTAGAAGAATATAAGTTATAAACGCTGAAATTGTTTAAAACTACAAAGTCACGTAGACAGACAGACAGAAAAAAGGCACAGATTATTCCCTAATAGATAACGCATATTGAATAATAGATGCGCGTAACATATACTTACCTGCTTAAATTCAAAATCTATACTAATACTAGCTGCGCCCCGCGGTTTCACCCGCGTAATAATTTTCTGCGCAGCTTTTTTAATTATTTCTTTCATAAGAACCTTCTCCGGACAATAACAAACACAACAAAAAAAGAATTGGTCAAATTGGTCTAGGCGTTGTTGAGTTATGCGCTTACCAACACATTTTGCGATTCATTTTTATATTATAGAATTATAAAGCTGAAGAGTTTGTTTGTTTGAACGCGCTAATCTCAGGAACTACTGGTTCGAATTGAAAAAATATTTTTGTGTTGGATAATCCATTTATCGAGGAAGGCTTTTTATTATTATATTCCCACGGGATCGGGAGTTATGCAGGTGAAACCGCGGGGCGGAGCTAGTCGTTTTAAATTTGGATGGTCTTAACTACGAGTCATAACCCACTATTGACGACCCAGTTGGCACAATGGTGACCATGCCGGACTGCCAAACACAGGGTTGCGGGTTCGATTCCCGCCTCAGCCAAATATTTATGCTTAAATATTTGTCTGTAGTCTGGTTGTTTCTATATATTATAAGAATATGTATACAAAAGAAAAGTATATAATTAGTATACCCGTTGTCTAGCACCCATAACACAAGTCTAGTTACTTAGCTTGGGGCTAGATGGCGATGTGTGAAATGTCCCGCAATATTTATTTATTTATTTATTACTTGGGTAATTTTTTTTATAATATTGTCCCTCTCAACGACAAACGAAGATCGACTAAGTACGGCAAAAATGTCAATTCAAACGCGATCGTATGTTATACACTATGCAGTGGGCGTAGACCCTTATAAGCTTATTTAAAACAAGCGTGAAAGCATGATCTAATCTAAATCTATGGCTATATAAAAGCTAAAGCTACAACTAAAATGATTTGTATTTTAATGATATATACTTTAAAAGCGTTAGTTTGTAATGTAAGATATGACGACTTCTGATATTGGAGATCTTCTAGTCTTAAAATTAACACCCCTTCAGCTCAAATCATAATTTAAAACAATCTTACAAAATAAATCATTCAAAATGCCAGCGCATAACGGTGAACCACCTGACAAGGCATTTAAATTTTCCAATGTATTTTCATATTAATCTAACCCTCATTGCACAAGGATCCACAGACGAGCCTCCACCGGTGAACCTATGGTTTTCCCTTTCCAATTTACCGGTGGATCTACTATTATATAGTGACAAGATTCGATTTAGAGACCAATATCGCGGCATCTATCGGATTTTTATTATGAACTATCCCCTGTGCCGCCCGATGCCGTCCGCCGGTGTGCGCTGGCCTTTTAAGGTTGAAGGGAAGCTACAGATAATTCGATCAATTTACAAAGCTCGTAGCTGCAAGGGGCGGTATTCAATAATGGTATGGAAAGTTAAAAGGCGTCTCAGGCGGACGTAACGTACAGATTCAATTTTCGCGTTTATGAAAACGTAATATTTTCGATTTCGTTTAATAAACGAAGAAATATTCGCAGTTTGAAACCGTTCAATTTAAAAACAGATTTTAACTTGTTTATTTTTTTCGTTTCCCTTCAAATTGAAGTCTGGTGAGCTGGTTGCCAAACGTAATGTCTGAAATCTACATTTACATACAAAAAATATCAATTTAAATTTAAAACATATATAACGGCCGTGCTCAGAAACGTTCCAAAGATTTAGAAACTTTAGTTGAAGTACTCGTCACATACGTTTGCCCGCAGTCAAAAACGGTAGATTCTAATATTGCTAAGTCAAATTCTATTACGTTTCTTGCTTGCTCCAGTCGGTTGCGGATAGCTTTTTTGTCATTTTTATGTCTTTAAGAACGCTGCGGTTCAAATTGAATGAACATCACTTAGTGTTATTAACGATCAAATCTACCGGTCCAAAATGCTATGCGCGCTTGGAGTGCGCTATTTGTCAATTTCGGACAACAACCTCAGTAGGTAATTATTTTCCCGGGTCTTAATCACGTATTTTTTCGCGTATTATTTATGACCACCACGCGACCATGACTATTGTAACATAGTCGAAACGTTAAGGTAAGAGAAATAAAAAAAAAAAATACGCGATTAAGACCCGGGAAAAAATTACTATAAATACAAATCGTGTGAGTTTAAAAAGTTCAACAACCTGAGTAACAGAAATGATATCCGTGACCGATTGGAGCAAGTAACGATACGTTATTGATTATGCGCAAGTGGATTTTTTGGAATCATTATTTAATCAAATATTTACAATGACATTCCATGGAATTTTAATGATTTTTTTAAATGTTTTCAAATGGATAAAAACATGTTTTAAGACTTCAAGTAAATCTTATTATAAATAATAAATAAATATTGCAGGATATTCCACACGTCGCCATCTAGTCCCAAGCTAAGTAACAAGACTTGTGTTATGCGTTCTAGACAACGGACATACTACTTATATACTTTTTCTTTTGTAAATATTTACTTATGGTGACAAGACACAGACAAATATTGACGACCCAATTGGCACAAAGGTCACCATGCCGGACTGCCAAACACAGGGTCGCGGGTTCGATTCCCGCCTCAGACAAGTATTTATGCATATACATTTGTCTGTGATCTGGTTGTTTCTATGTATTATAAGGATATATTTACATAAGAAAAGTATATAAGTAGTATATCCGTTGTCTAGCACCCATAACACAAGTCTAGTTACATAGCTTGGGGCTAGATGCGATGTGTAGAAAGACTTGCAATTTTTTTTTTTTAAATATCGTCAATAAGATGTAAGATGTTATACCTAAAATTATCAATGACATACAACAATGTGTTATTAAGCTGATACAAAATAAATTGTTTTTATAGCATCTGGCAACATTGTACTACACTAACGAATGAATGAAAAGAAAATGAATGAACGATTGTATGGGAATGATTTGTCACGATATATCAGACTCTTACAAGAGAGACAAAATACTCGTATTCTCAACGTTTCTGAGTTCGTCCGTAACAATTCAACCTAAATGAAATCAATTAACTACATACTAAAATAAAACAATTACAACTAAATTAAACTGACATAATTATTTTCACCACAAAAATTATAAAACAAAAAAAAGCATATATATACCTACAATATTCTATTAGTTGCTTACCTGATGCTGCGATGGGGAGCGGATAGCTGAAGGGGGATTCATACCGCTCGGTCCAGGCATCGGGCTTGGTAAATGCCTGCGTATAAAAAAAACTTGACATTTGACGTAGTAACAACAGGACAGATTCGCAACTAGACTAGAGTCTTGATTATTTTAAACTAAACTATAAAGGGGACCGGGTATTTTTATTTACATTCATTTAAATGTCATTACCTAGGGCTAGGTTGTGAAGCGGGGCTGGCTGGAGGCGGCGGTGGTTGTAGTGGACCGGATCCAGCGAAGTGAGTTGGAGCGGAATCCGTCTCCGTCTTTGCCTATAAACAAAACACAAAATGTAATATTAGGCCAGTTTAGGCAACTTGATACGAGAGAAAAAACCCAGCATCTGGCAACTACCTTGCTACACGTCAAATTCAGTTGTCAAGTTTGAGCGATCTTGACTTTTCTTTTCTTATTGTACCACATGGAACAGGCTAGTTATAATCTGACAATTTTTAGTGCTCACATTTGTAATATAACAAAATCTCATCTAATAAAGATAATGTGTTATATAGGTAAATCAGCAAAAGGATAATTTTTATTACTTCTTTGAAACGCTGGCTTGGTGGACTATCTTAAAAATAAAGGTTTGAAACTTTAATAGTAGTCACCTTTTGCTACAAAAGTGGATCAATCTCGGAATGAAAGAGAAGCTGAATATTTGTACAAAACTTTGTTTTGAAATTTTAATTGTTACCTCGATTCCGAGGACTAATGGCCTTTATTTGGCCTTTTGTTTCTGATCGTAACTTTGTGGTGTTTGTTTCACAATTAAGTCATCTGCGTATTTAAATATTCCTCTATGTTTAAAAGTTCAATAATATTGACATACCTTCTTAACAATCTTCTCACTTGTCTCCATTGGTACATCGTTGAAATTATGCCCCGGCTGTTGTTCCCACGAAGTACCAGGTTGGGGTTGGGGCTGTTCACCGGCCTAATTAAATGTGAAAAATAATACTTTTTAACTTTTGGGTATATGAAAAGCTTTTAAAGATTTGGAAATGATATAGGAACTATTGTTAGTATTAACTTCTTGAAATTATTGTTGGATGTCACCTGAGCTCTAATTATGTAGGGCAACTTGACGTGCCTCATGTGTGACACGGTCAAATGAATAAATGAATATTTCTTAAATTACTAAAAAATATGCACATATGGACAAACTTAGTCCGTTAGTGGTTTTTGTATCCATATATATCTTTTTTGTGTGGTTTTCATTCATATTTTCATAAAAAATGTTATTTCTGAAGTAGATGTTCACGATCAACGTCTTAAAATACGATCAACGTCTTAAAATTTTCTTACGGCATCAGAGCACTGGTTGTGCTTTGAATTTCTTCAGCTCAAAGACCGGTACGAGGGGCGTTTAAAACAGTCAGAGAGGGGATCAGTTTAGAGGCTCTGATAGTCCACACTTAAGCATCAGCCTGCCCCTTGGACGTGATCTTTGACTCCTACTTCAGCTAACCCAGCTATCTGGCTAGAGAGGGGTTTTCAACATAAGACAGGACTTCTTAGACAACTTTTTACTTACAGATTGTGCAGCAGCCGCCGCGGCAGCCGCGGCCGCAGCCGCCGCCGCTTGCGCCGCAAATTCCGCTGCAGCATTAGCAGCCGCCATCGCTTTACGTTTCTTCGTGTGTTTAGTATCCATTGCGTCAGTGTTTGTTATCACTGACTCTTGGAAAGTTGGTGGTTTAGCAGTCGGAGCTTGAGTTTGTACCACTGTGGTTGTCGCCGCGGTACTGTGAATAAAAACGAATATTAAACATGGAATCATTTATTAGCTATTTTTGTCGTACTCTTTGCTTGGCTGAGGGGTAAGATGGCGCTGTTAAATATTCTACATGAATATTACCTTCTTACCCACACAAGTCAAATGGCTATTAGATTTTTTGTAAAAATGACCCAATACGAATTCGAAATGTAAAGTTATTTCAGGATCTATAACATAATTTTCAACAAATAGAAGCTAAACAAGTCTTTGCCCTAGATTGACTTGCACAACAGAAATTATAAAAGCAAACACGATTAACCAACTATCAAAGTGTTAAACTGATTAAATAATATTAACCTTGTGGTTATTGAAATGGAATTGATTACCCGTTAAAAATATTTAGTTATATTTGTTGCAAGCCACCCCTAATTTTAGAAAGTTGGGATAGTTGCAATGCAAGATTTAGTAGTTGAGAACGGACCGGTTGTTCAACTTCACCATAAGTCACTAAATACTTGCGTTATCTGAGGTTTAATATATAAGCTTTTAAGCTAAATTTGGGCATAACAATCACCTGGTGGAAGGTCCAGCAGTTACAGTGGAGACGCTAGTTGCAGCTGCGGAAGCGACTGAACTGATAACGGTCGCGGTCTCAGTTGTTTTGTTGGCTGTCGGCGAGGCAGCTGGAGGCGCAACACTAGCTGGGGTTGTGTTGCCAGATCCTGATAACGAAATGGAAGATGTTAAATTAAATGACAGACTTCAACATCCAAATTAAATGCTTCCCTACATATTATAAAACAAAGTCCTCCGCCGCGTCTGTCTGTTCGCTATAAGCTCAAAAACGACTGCACCGATTTTCATGCTGTATTTACTAATGGATATAGTCGGAAGGATTAGTATATAAAACAAAACTACCACGCATACTATTAAACTAAAACTACTAGTATTAAATCACCTTTACTTTCTGTTTACTTTGTGTATATTGGAAAAAAAGTTTATCTTTTAATTTGTCTAATAAAATGAAACGTTTCAATTAAATACAAGTACCTGTTTTTTACCTCGCCCCATAATAAATTTAATTAAAATCGTTCGAGATCCTGATTACACATATATACAAGAATTGGTCCATTAAATATATTAGATAATGTCATACCTTTACTCGGCCCAGGGTCGGTACTATGTTGGGGCGAAGGAGCGGGCGTGCTCGCTTTGCTGCTGCTTCCACCATCACCCGCCGATGAACCGCGGCGGGCCGGCGACGCCTTCTTCTTGTCTGATTATAACACCAACAGATAAATTAAAAATCTGCAAAAACAACTGTGAAAATCGTTAGTAGGGAGGGAATTGGTGTAAGCAATTATCTATTCTAAAATAGTTTATACATTTGAGAGAAATACTCTTTGGAACCATTTGACTGGTTTTGATGGTTCATTCATAGATAAAATGCTACATTTCGTGATATAAGCTATTATTTATTCCGATATTCCCACTGGATAGGGGTAAACAAAGCTGCTATTAAACCGTAGCCTCCTCACAACATTTACATAAATTTAATTCTTTCCCTTTTTTACTTGATATTTTGAAAAGCTTTTGTTTAATGAAAATTTTATCTGGCCACTCCTGTTGTAATCATTTTAATTTTGACAATTAATGACAAAGATTTAGAGAAAATACATCGATAATAAAACTACTCGTACATCACTATACAATACTACTACATCATGCAAATTATAAACAAAAAAAAAACCAGTTATACACTAAGCCCTGAATTAAATACGCAGGGTGAATTTTGGGAAGATAACCTGGGAACATTGATTTTATTTGACATAAATACATGCTATTTACTTAAAACAATACCTGTTTGCAAGACACCAAACAACAAAAAACAATCATAACTGACCCCTAAAAACAACTACCAAATAATATATACCCCAGTCACGAAATTATGCATAAAATAGGTATCAATCATACATAAATTTATGAACCGGCATCTTATGGACTTGCCTGTAGACAATTCATAAAAATAATGTATCTTATATTATGTACAATTCTGTACAATGACGGTAATCAGAGACCAAAATTACATAGCCACCGTAACTAAGTTAAAGTGTGTATAATTTCTCTGTAGAAAGAGGACAAAACTACTTCAACGTATTGTAAAAATCTCAATAGTTATACAACCTCTTTGCGCAAAAAATACTGTCTGTCTGCCCCGCGATTGGTTTTTTTTTCTCGTAGTCATTGTATCATATATAGTATGCAACTCTTGAAAAAAGTACGGATTTACATTGATTTTACGGATATTTACGGATTTACTCGCGGCGCTCAGGATTCTAACTTGTTAGAATCCTATACGTGTTCGTGATTCATCTATGGCCCTCTCTTTAAATCCGTCCTTTATTCACTAGTTGCATAATATACTATTTAACATAAATTATGGAAGTTGCAATTTTATGCTCGGATAGTACATTTCTTATATTTGCATTTTTTTTAATGATTAATACGACTTTTTTATCAGTATACTGTTTTTACAATACGTTTAAGTAGTTTTAGATTTTTTCTACGAAATAAGACAAATTACTTAATGACGATGGTTATGCAATTTTGTCCTATGATTACTATTAATTGTAATAAAGTCTAAAGATATCAAAGTAGCGTTTTGACTAGCAATTAAATCATTTTTTATCACAGTTGTTCAAAAAGTGGATCTTATTCAAACTTAATAACGCAGCAATAAAGGTTGTCTATAAAGTCGGTTTATGAACGATAATTTTACGTGATGTCTTAAAAAATGATTTAAAATTTAGTGTTGTTTTTTTTTGTTTTTACTTTACTTAAATATAGTTTTTCCGTACCATTATATTCTGTTTTTAACCCCCGACAAATGGAAATAACCCTGAAAAATATTGTGTGTCAGACGAGGCTGTATCGGTTAAAAGTCTTTTGCCTGGCTTTTCGGGAGTATAATAAACAAAAAAAATTGCCAAAAAAAATTGTAAACATAGACTTATCACAAATATTTTGTTCTTTATTATTTTCTTTTCTTTTCAAGTCTTTTCTTTTATTCGCAACTGTGATAAAAAACGTCGTACGATACACGTGTGTTGATCATTCCATTCTCGGCTCTATAGACGTAAATCGCCTCGATGAAATGATCAATTTACCACACTTGTATCGCAATGTACTATTATTTTCGTTTGTCGTAATTTTTAGATTTTTTAACTCAGATTGTTCTCAGAGTAAATAATTATGTTTGATTGACACCAACTGGATGCAACATTATAACACACACCTAATCATGCTGCTACTCTATTTATACTATTTAATTTTCAATAATTTCAACATGAGTAAGATTTAAGAATTATAATGCCAATTTATTTAGAGAAAATTAAATAGTAAAAATACTAAAGTGTACAAAACATGGAACACACGTTTGTCACCCGAAGACTTATGCTTCCGGCTCACTGGTGGGGTTTCCGGGACTTCGTCGTTAGTCTCTGCAGGGATTTCCGGGAAAATAACTTATTATTGGGGATGAAATTGAAGTATGTCCAAACCAATTGAGTATGAACTTCACTACAGAAACGTTAGATTACAGGACGCGTTAGATTAAAGAAATTTGAATGAAGTACCTTTGTACACTACAGATTTGTTTGTACATTTTAAGGCAATTTATACTCTTTTCCGCACCCTAATAGGTGAAAAAGGAACCCTTCTGAAGTCGGAACGGAAGTCCGTCTGTTTCTGTTTATAGAATTTCAAATTCACGGAACTGTATGCTGGTAGAAAATCTATAGTGTGCAAGAGGCGATACCACGAGTGGCTACGCACTCGATCAAACCGTGTCGGGTTGAGTATTGTCCTAGCTTAAAACAGTACCTGTTCAGGGTGACCAAATATTATTTTGTGTGTATAGCTAAAATAGACGCGATAGACACAGATAATATACTGTTTTAAGCTGTCAATCTCGCGGCTATTGTCTTTAAAGTTTTACGTTCGATCAAGTGTGTAAACGACACGTAGTAGGGGTTTAGTTTAGTTTAGTTTTACGGGGCTGTTTCCGTAGTAGGGGTAAAGGATCTTTAATTTTTCGGATTGGACTCATAGGTTTGTCAAAACTTTGATAAGTATGTTAGTGAAGACATGTTACACACCAGAGTTTTGTTCAGAACTTACCCATAGGTTGAGGAGTTGAAGATGCCTTGCTCGTACTCGGAGTATTTTTTCCTGAAGCGTTGTTGCCATGTGATGATTTTCTGCCGGGCTGAAACAATATTAAAAATATATGTTATTTTTTCACAGGTTTTTCTTGCTGTGGGCTAATTGTTTAAGGTAATATCGAAGTAACTGTCCGCCAAAATCTATATTTTTGTAAAAAAAGACCAAGTTAGATAAATAAATCTAACTTTTTTTTATTCCACGCATCTAGACGGACTTTTTCCATTTATTGAATTTTATATTGAGCTTTAAAACTATCCCAAAAATCAATTAAAGAATTCGGTTAGAAAATTATACCCTTTCCAATCGTTTATTTAACTTTTGACAGCTCTAATACTTACTCAAATAGTGATACCCTGACCCGTTACCGATTCGATTTCTTTTATCGATCGATTTTATTCATGAAGAAGTTTTAATCGATTTGACACACTCATTATTTTGTACCTGTTCCTTACAAGTAGGTATCGCAGTTCATTCACATGCTTTTATTTGAACCAACTACAGTAACTCTAAACGATTATTTTAGATTCATTAATTTGCAACGAATATATTCGATCTCATTACTAGGTACGAGTACGATGGAACTGTTTTCATTACGCAAATTATTTATGCATTAAAACAGAGACATTTAGGAAATTTTAATACAAAATAATTAAGGTTTTTACGTGATTTGATATAAAATATAATCACAATAAAATTGTATGTTTTATTAATATAATCGATAATCGATTTATTTCAAAACCGTTTTTATAGTCTGTGGTCATTAATTACGAATGACACATCTCTAAGTGGGCGGAGCCCGTCCATGAGGTACAGTATTCCCTGTAGTATATTGTATCAAAAATTATTATAAAACTTTATGTGCGTGATCTGTCAAAAATTAAATAAACGATTGGAAACACTATAAGTTATAGAAGCGCGGTTCGTAAAGTAGCATAACATTTGGATTTGTAACTTGGTATTTTTATCAAAAACTGCATAGTTTTTCTAATTTGGCGGGCACCACGAAATACCCTTAAAGCCGATCCTAATTTGTCTACGGGCCGCTTCACACTGGTATAAAAATTCCGAGAGGGCTATAGGAATAAAATATTAATCATGAAAATTATACTTAAATATCTCGATACATAGTAAATACACTTGCATTTTTATCATATACACTTCTATAGATAAGCGTTTCATAGAAATGCTAACAATATAGTAATTGTTCTCAGGATTTTATAATACCAGTGTCATATTACAGTCATGGTATAAGTATTGTAAACACTGAATCCATGTAGGAATATCAAGCAAGTATATATATGGGTTTTTTTCAAGCAAATACTTGCAAGCTACGCCAATGAGATGCATCATAAGTTTTCTAATAATATGCTAATCTATTAAGTCGGTTTCCGCTACACAAATTCAACAATGTTCGTTTCATTACCTTGAGCCATTGAGTCGCACGTTACGAGATTCTATTAACCAATTTAGAAAGGTAGTATTCTAAAAATTTATAAAGAAATTTTGAAATATTAGACATTTGTGCCACACTAGCACGCCACATACGGTCGAATTTTCATACGAGTTTTAGTAAGAAATAATAGCTATTTTTATCAATCAAATAACAGTAATAGTAGAATACATTTTTTTATTACAAAAGTTTGAAAATTCGTCCGTCAATTAGTATAAGGCCCAGTGCATACGATGGTTGTTTGTCCTTCGCAGTTCACCAAAAACGTTCCACGATATAGTGCTAGTGACGTTTATGGCTTATAAGAAAGGCAAACAGTGTCCTTCGTTTTTGCCGGGCCTAAATCAAATCAAAATACGTATGAACATATAAACATGGACATGTAAACATATGTAGGTACGTACCCCCTTAGATTTGGTGGCGTGTGTGGGCGTACCGCTGCCGCTTGCCATCGGTGATGGATCGCGTTCTTTCTCGCCGCTCGAATCGCTCGATTGACTGTCGTGAGACACCGGCTTATACGGCGGAATCGTCTTTACGTTCCCTCCCTTTTTCTGCACAATAAACGACACGCTCACTGCGGTGTTGTGTTCGAGCTCAAAGCTGAATCGTGAAACTTGAACACCATTGATAACGGCTTATTAAACTAATTTTAAACTCCTATTTCAACATTTTTTAAAAGCTACCTGACATGTAATTTGATCCGATACATCATCATAAATACAATAACGGTCGCGTTTTGATGTAAATAAAGTTAGCAATATTAAGAGCTAACACAAATATGCCTTCAAATGTAAAAGTTCAACTGATATATCACTCAGTTTATTGGTCAGGTAACTTTTATTGGAGAAGTTAAACATGTCTTAAGTCTTAAATTAATGTAGGAAATGTTCGGTACCTTGGCGATGACGGTGACTTCATGATTGGTAAACTAAAAAAAGAAAGAAATGAAGAGTGACAGTGAGATGTTAGTTTCATGCGGATAAGACGTGAGGCGGTTGTACTAAGGAATCAAATGCACACTGACTATATAAAAGTAATGTTTAAAAAAAGTAAAATCCGACTGAGCCTGAAAAGCAACAAAGAAGCTTAGGAATGGTGTTGGACGCAGGGCAGGGTAGGGCCATACATTATGTCTACTCGATTTTAGGCACCTGGATGATATGGCTCAGGTGGTTAAAGGCGACACTTTTTAGTGTCCTTAGATAACCTGATAATATTTTAAGCATCCAAGTCCTCAAAGGCAACTCAATTCATATTATTATTTTATAACTTGTAAATTAAATTATACCTACAAGCTTACAAATCGTGCTTATTTGGCTTGTCTATTGCTTTTTAGCAGCAGTCGTTTTTAATCATTTCACTATTAGGTGGCTAGTGTAATTTAGGTACTGCAGTTGCGATTAGGATTTTATAGTTTCCAGTTCCACACTAATATTATAAAGAACAAAGTTAATTTTAGTAGCGCATAGGCTTCGAAACGGCAGAACTAATTTTGATGAAACTTGGTATGACTACAAAATAGGCTTTTTATCCTAAACCGCGGGGCTCTGCTAGTAGTAAATAAATAAATATTGCAGGACAATCCACACAGCGCCATCTAGCCCCAAGTTAAGTAACTAGACTTGTGTCATGGGTACTAGACAACGGATATACTACTTATATACTTTTCTTTTGTAAATATATACTTATAATACATAGAAACACCCAGACCACAGACAAATATCTAAGCATAAACACTTGTCTGAGGCGGGAATCGAACCCGCAACCCTGTGTTTGGCAGTCCGGCAAGGTGACCATTGTGCCAAGTGAGTCGTCAAACAGATAGCGTTCTTTTAATTTAACCGGGTATAGTGAGGCCCACGTAGCTAAGTGGTTTAGACTATAAATAACACTGCTACAGTTAAGCGGGGATCGTAGATTCGAATCTCGCATTTTTGCAAAATGTCAATAATTTATTTAGTTATTTATTCTTAGTTTTATAATTCTGTAATCCTAATAATTTTGTTATAGATTTGTGAGGAATGCTACAATACTAATGCCTGAATTGTGACCAAAACGACTTTAGGTCAGTCAGGGAAAATACTCCAAATATAATAAAACCCACGAATAAGCTTTTACTCTGTTCGTTTCTTTAGTTAGGTTATTAAATGCATTTGTTTTCTTATGAAAGTAAATTTTATTTTGAAATATACTTATCATTTTTCTTACACAAAGCAAAACTGATAAAAAGGTTTGGTTATATTTTATTTGGAAAGCAATTTTGAGGACGCCACAAGATAATGAAGTTAGCGAACGAAATTATGTTCATCAATTATTATTTAAGTTACAGCCTACACCTAAGCATTGTGGATTCAGAAAGTGATACTGCCACCGGTGACATTCCGGTCTTGGTTATCGCCACCTTTATATAGCAACCAATGATTTCTGCGATTTGCCGGCCATGCTCATCTTTTCACACGTTCAGTAGCGTAACGCAGAGGGAGGGCGGAGGGGTGGACCGCCCCGGGCGCCACCATTAAGAGGGCGGCCAAATTGAGAAAAAAGTGTTTAAGCGGTCACTGACAGTCTGCCAGACAAATATTTTTTCAAGAAATTAGCCCTTAACATATTGCACATATTGAACGTGCCCAATACAATCGCGAGTCGCCCAACATCCTTACATGGTTTTGGAAAAAATAATTTTTGCTCAATCTTTCATATATTACGTTTTTTCTCACAAACACCAAAATTATATTTTTTAAGACGTCAAAAGGGCGGCAATTTTGTAACTTAACTCCGCCCGGGCGACAGTAATCCACGCTACGCCACTGCATACGTTACTCAAGTTCGTAGATCACTGCTGCCAAGACAGATCGCATCTGTTGATGATAGCGGGCGCCAAGTCAAAGGTATCTGCTTAGTAGCGACCACCAAGATCGGAATGCTATCTTCCTAATAAAGTTACAAACTTACCAGTTTACTGTAATGGTGTTGACAGTAGCCACAATATTTGACATTGTCTAGATAGTTGCCCGCTTCCTCGCAGAGCAGGCCGAGGCTCTGGGCGCAGGTCACGTGGAACTGTTGCTTGCAACCTGAAATTATTAAAAAAATGTACTCAATTTTATCCATTGTTTAGTTACATTTAAGACAGAAATTGCTGCGCGGCCGCAAGCTGATCGATGTTTACCCGACAATGAGCTGTTACTTGCACTTAAGTTAAGGTTGCACAATTTTTTTAAATTTAAAGAAATGTCATCACTACATAGTATAAAACAAAGTCGCTTTCTCTGTCCCTATGTCCCTTTGTATGCTTAAATCTTTGAAACTACGCAACGGATTTTGATGCGGTTTTTTTTAATAGATAGAGTGATTCAAGAGGAAGGTTTATATGTATAATAACATCCATTAAATAGTGGAGAAGTACTGTTATTTTTGAGGTTTCTAATGTGATGTCGTAAATAATTACATATTTTCCGCTTACATTGCAAACGCAGGCTGAACCCTACGAGTTTTATCAAAATAATGTACTAAGTATTGTACACATTGAAAAGGTCTACAGAAAAGTCGGCGATGGTATATCTCTTATGGATAACCCACAATAACTTTTTTTGTCATTTACTTTTTACGACAAATAATGGCTAATTTTCGAAGCGATTTTAACCAATACAGCATTAATCCTTAACCAATTAAATACCTTGAATACATTGTTCATTTAATATAGATCTATATGGCTTACACCGTATGATTCAAGTGAATATTTTCGAAGGTATTACAGATTTAAAAATTGCGGGACGTAGCGTTCGCGGCGGTATCGGCCGGCCGCCCGGTTCGGCAAAAAAATGTAAAAAGTAAATAAGTAAAAATGTAGTGTATGAATTTAGATATTCCAAAGATAGCAGGAAATCTTAATGGTATAGGGAAAGGGGGATTGTTTTACTCCAAATTTAACGCGTGCGGGCCACGGGCAGTAATGAATAAATCAAAACTACTGAATCGATTTTAATCACATAGTCTATATATTTTATACCCGTGCGAAGCCGGAGCGGGCCGCTATGTTTTTATATACAACGTTCACAGTTTTTCTGTAGTGTATTTAGTATCAGCATTGCACCCGTGCGAAGCCGGGGCGGGTCGCTAGTAAGACATATATTTATTTTTTATGTCAGATATTTATTTTTTTAAATCTGTTTATTTACGAATTAACATATTATTTTCTTCACAGAAGTATAGAGGACTACTTCTGTGCTCATCAGTTCTAGTAAAAAGCTAGATAAGATTGCAAAAATATATAAAAATAAGCTCTTTCCTTCAATTTGCAATACTACATTTGTTTTAGGAATTGATCTCTATCAGTAATACTATATAAATATACAGGGTTCGATTCCTGGATTTAGACACTGCCTTTTCCAAAAATCTTTTATATTTCTGCTCAGCATTTTTAGCTACCTCTTATTTATTTATTTAAAATACTTATATACAAAGTAATCTTAAAGGTTTTTCTTTCCTATTTATTAATTTAAAACTATATTTTATTTAGCAATATCGCAAGGCAATCAGAATTTGCATATTGTCACAGAGCAGCATATAATTTATGAGTAGGGAAATCCATAATACAGTTCAAAGTAATGACTGACTGATTGATTTATCAACGCTCAGCCAAAGCCAATTGACAGATCTTAAATATGGCATATATTATGTATAGCTAACTAGCAGTTTTCCGCGGTTTCACCAGCGTAGCTCACGATCCCGTGGGAATATCAGGATAAAAAGTAATATGCTACTTTTCTAGCCTTCCTCGATAAATGGACTATCAAACACAAAAATATTTTTTCATTAGATTAGCGTGCTCAAACAAACAAACATACTCTTCAGCTTTATAATATTAGTATAGATAGGACGTGTACATCCACGATTACGCTAAGGACGCTAAGGATTTTGGAAAATTAAACTCCCCAAAGTTCTACATTGCTGAACCATTCGATTGGCGTATGTGCCATTAAGGAATTCCAACGCTTTTTGTATTCAAAAGCTAAGATTTCCGTGACTTTTATTTAAAGTGTTAAGTTTAATATTATTTAGGATTGCATACGTTACTTGGGAAATTTGAGAGTTAGCCTATATCGCGGTATCAAGGTTTTTTTTCTTTCGAATCTAGGTCATCATTAGCTCTAAGTCAGTCCCGGATATTTTTTCTGCCATTTATACGCCTATACATATGAAGGCTGCGACCCAATTAGGCTCAACAGCGAGCGCTGCAGTGCTGCCTAGCGTACACGTACCAAATAATACATACGGCGCATGCGCGCGCATGGCGGAGGTCAGAACCATAAATCAATAGTGATGACTATGGATTTTCGTTTACGGACATCTATCTAATTAAAATTACATTTAGTGCATTCGCATGGGCAATGTATAAGTCGCGTTGCATTTATATAAGATCAGATTAACACCTATAGTTACTTGCGTTATGCAAAATCTGTTTGTAAAACACAGATTGGTTCTTATTTTGACATTTGAAAGCAACATTTGTACCTCTCTTGGTTTGGTTTCGGGAGAAATAATTTTTAAACTTAAACTCTCGACCTTTAGGCATAAATAATAAGGGAGATTTACACACAAACACAGCCAAAATCGTTTTTCTCAAGATATTTGCATATTTTTATGGTGTATTCACACCACTTAGCTCTCTGCTCAGCTCAGTCGATTACCAGTACTTGTATACGGTCTATTATCCGCAAGTAGACCTCTTTAGTTGTATCCTTTGCGCGTTAAGTCGGTCTACTACTGAAAAGTATATTTACCAGATTTGTTGCACTGCATGCAAGCACCAGCCGTGGCTCGGTGTGGTTTCCCCATTTCCTGGCATATGTAACATGTCTGAAATCACAGAAATAGTCTTTTCAGAAAGCGTAGATAGATAGATAACTTTATTTGTACAACACATGAAGGAACAGAACACGATATACCATGCGTAATTCATTGACAAAATAAAGAATGATATATTAATAACAATTTAAATAAGCAGAAATATTGTTTATCTTTTAGACGGTTTTATCTTGATTTATTTCAATAATTACCCAGTAAATTATTAATAAAATAAAGAAAAGTTATTTATGCTCAATAATGAATTAGCATAGAAGTTCTCTAGTTTACCGAGGTCTCGATAGTCTCTATGCCACGTCTGTTTGTCTAAACTGAGGAAGATTTATGTGTCTAATTTATTAAGACTTTATATAAGCTGGTTGAAAAATTACGTTGTTTGTTTAACAAAGATCAAGCCGAATGGGAGCTCTACTGAAAACATAAAAACTACTGATTTTGCTCTGCTACCCGTGCAAACTCGGGGCCAGTTACAAGTTTTAATAACCGTATTAGTTTTTACCTTGTTGTATCTTTCGGGGGGTATGAGTCTAAGAACAATAGGCTCCATCGATGTCACGTTGCCAAATCTCACTTCAGGTATGTATAGAGCACAGACAACGTGCGCCCAACCACCAGTATCTGTTCGTTTCAACGCGCCAGATCTTGATGGGCACAATTCACATCGCTGTAACAAAAATTAATACCCAGTTAATTTTAATAGTCTACTAAGAAGAAAATTAGTTCTACTGTTCTACTGCTTTTTCTGCTTTGTTTTTTACCTATGCAATAAAAAACTACTTGAAATCTGGTTAGCAATTATATTTTTTGGGAAGGTAGTGGTTATACTTTACATAAAAATAAAATCCACTAAGAAATTGAATTATGGACGATGCACAGTGGCCACAAGCGTTCTATCGAGCATGCATTAATGCACCTTGCCGCTCATGTGAAACTGCGCCGGGTGCGGGTCTTTTTAAACATTAAAAATAAGTAAAAGTTACTTACAACTTTGCCTTTCGTCTCCGGACTCTCACATTTCCTGCAATACCACGGACCCGTTGGAACTGTCACTATTCCATAGCATGCTGAAACATACGCAATAAAAATATTTAAACAAAATAAGGGTATCTCACACAGCGCCATCTAGCCATAAGCTAAGTAAGTAGACTTGTGTTATGGGTGCTAGACAACCGATATACTAGGTATTTAAGTATTTACTTTTCTATTGTAAATTTATACTTATACATAGAAACATAAATACTTGTCTCTAGGCGGGAATCGAACCTGCAACCCTGTGTTTGACAGCCGGGCATGGTGACCATTGTGTTAACTGGGTCACCAATGACCCGACGACTCGATCTTACCTTGATGTACAGCAACCGTACAGCCATTGCCGTCACAGTAGACCAGGGGGTTGTCAGGCCAACCCCGCTCGTCGGAGCACACACAGCATCCTCCTACCATCTCCTTCATGATGAATACCGCATTATTGATTTAATCTCTGAAATATCCAATACATTCTTTATTTTATATATCTTTTATCTACCCCATGAATAAAGTTATAAATGTAATGAGATCACAATGAAATGTATTTTTTTTTCCATTGATATGTTCTACAGTATGTATACTAAAAGACAATGGGTTATGTGACATCCATCATTTTCTCGTTTCATCGACAAGGCCATAAGCAAGAGGGGTTGTCCATCGAAATTCTTTAAAAAATCGGGAAACATCAATATGTTTGCAGGTGCATAGTATCTATAGTTCCCCAGTATCTAGCATCCCATTACAATAGCCTTAGTGGTTTTCTCCTTTATTATTTAAAAAGTGGGCCTAAACCAAGGTGACCTCAAATGCAGCAGCGTCGACGTCCAGAACTATTTCAAATACAAATAAACCAAGGAGACTTACCAGTAATGACTGAACGACTGCCCAAGCTGTCTGAGGTGTTTTACAGTTACATCTAAAATGGACATAATAATTAAGTTCGACCCCCCCATACCACCAATCGATTGCTTGTGGAAAGAGTCCTTGGCCTGGCTCAAACTGCCTGAGGCGTTTAATACAGTTAGAATACAAAAGCGTTTCATAGTAATTGACTCTCTCTCACCCTTTCCCCCACTTATTGATTGCTTGTGAAAAGGGTTCCCAAGCCCAAGCTTATTATCTCCCTAATTGGACCCTAATGACTATGGCCTTGTTAGAAGAAACAAGATAAATACATTTCATTACAGTGCAACTTGGATATCGTTTAATGATTTGGTCAATAAAGAATATAATGTGTTGCCATATAGGATAGGATTAGTTAATGGTATTAGTAAAGATGCTAGCCCCAATGTTATGGTGCATTCATACCATAGTAATGTTTTGTTGAGCAACATTATGCAATACTTTTAGACAAGGCATAATATTAACTAGGACTATTAGGTTTAAAGGTAACATTCTACAACATGCGCAACCACTTATTGCTATTTGTTGAAGTTAGTCAATGTTACTTCTAGCATCTATTTTAACATAAAAAGTAACATACAATAACATTCAGCAACAAAGGGGTTATGTAAAATATAAGTATGGACACTGGTATAGTACTCGACTCAATTTTTTTTGTTGTGCAGCCATTTTAAAGACCTATGGCAATGTATAGTAGACATTAATATAAAAAACAAATGCCATATAACAAAATCTCGTAAAATGTCACAACCCCTTTACGTTTATTTGATTGTTGCCAACATTTTATTACAATTTTTATTACCATTACGATAACTGTTTTCAAATGTTGGGCAACAAACAGGGCATCTAGTAACAACCAATAACATTTTATTCTCAGTTGTTGCTCGAAAAACATTGCTCGACAAAAAGTAACTATACCTTAATTAACAATCATTTTAATCCATGTTGCAATTATTTATTAATTTCCTAAATTATCTTATTAGGGACAACAAAATCAAACTACATGTTATCAACTAAATCGAACAATGTTATTAACATTAGCCATTTTAAACAATAATTATAAATGAAACTAAAAATATAGGTATCAACAATCTAACAATGAACTAGGATGAAGTTTTATAAGAAACAAATTAAAGATTTGAACGAGTAATGTAAATGAAATGAAGCTTCTTATTGCATTTTGCTCAAGAATTTTAATCTAAAATACATACAATATTGACCATAAATGCAAATTAATCTCCCCAGGCTGGTTCTAAGCCTGTGACTAGTTTGTCCTTCCTTCCGTCTAAAGTTCTAGAGCACTAAGATTTTACCGTGTTGTTAATAATTGGATTATGGTTATACTACTTAAACTCGTCTTTTAAGTGATATTATATAATTATTCTATAAACAACAGTTGTGATGGCGTTATAACTACTATTTTTTAAATATTTACCTAAGTTTTGATTGAGTTGGACTGGTAAGATATACATTGTATGATTATACTTAATAACCAGCCTTTTTTGTAAATTTTATACTTACAAGTAATAGATTATGATTAGAGAATTTGTAAGAAATGATGTTCGTAAATGAAAATCAATAATTTGTACAAATTTTTTCAAACATTCTAGAACTAGATTAGGTAGGTGTTTTGCATTGAGACTAGCAATTAGCCGGCAACGCTATATTATTACAAGGTCTATTTTATACACCGGCAAGTCCTGCTACACAGTGTACTCTACGTACTGTGTTTTACTGGCTTTAAATTCAGCTAGTTTTTTTTTAAATAAAACCTCGCCTTATTTTAGAGGATATCGTACCGTATCAAAATAGGTAAGGTATTTGGAGACTGAATCAAAAAGTTTGTACTTGTATACTTTTCCTACAATATTGTGTCTACATTTTGCATGTTGCTATACATAGAAATACAGGCACCGTGTCCATAACTCACTTTTTTATAAAGAAATCCTGGTGAGACACAAACATCTTGAGCAAATACAACCAGAAGACAAAACAAATGAACAAAATGCATTGACCATTGAATGTAATGATGTAAGTAAGACTTCCATCATATTTACCAAAACGAAAAACGTCCGATCATTGTTGAAGATTATCGAATTGATAGTTTTAACTCATTCATTCATCTTTTCTTTTGATTTTAATAAGTTTTTATCACCTCACCTGCCGCTAGTTTTAACGTTAAAAATGAAGACTAATTAAATGCAACCAATTTTATGAATAAAATGGCACAAAACTATCGAAAAATGAAACTAATGATTTCGTAACAAACACGCACTGTTTTTCTGTATTTTTCATCAATAAAGCTGTAGAAAACTAGGTAATAATCTCCAATTCACAAATGCCATTAGCTAGGCAATGGCCATATTGAAAATTATTTTGTTTGGAGATGCATCAAAACCGAAACGTTACAAGAAAATGTTGTTATCTTTAGCATGTAGTCTGAAAGAATGGAATAGCAATACAGCCAATGCTTTAAGATAGACAAGGACAACAACGATGCAGTTTTTACTAAAATGTACAGGACCCATTGTTCATGCAACAGATACGGAATGGCATTTTTAGCCCTAGATAATATTGATTTTTCAAAGCCCTGAGAAATGCCTGAGAACCTAAATCTAGGTCAGCAGGGGCCGAGCTTCGCCTGGGTGGCCGCGACCCGGTCGCGGTAAAATCTATAAGTTTACCTATCATGTAGCCTGTGTTTAAATGTCTTCTTGATACTTCTGTTATGTACCTAACTACTTAATAATGCCCATCTTATTGCAAGTTTGGAATGCACTAATGCAAGTAGATCGTGAAGTAGATAAGTAATTTGCAATACAATTTTCAAAAGCAATTTCCAATGTTAACCTGCCTATCGCAAGTCCTAGTGACAATTTAATAGAATTACTTTATTATATTTAACAATAAAGCCGTACAATGCTAAAGCGCCGTAACATTGTCGTAAAAATAATTTTATTGTTTAGCAAGGTTGAGCATAATCATTAATCATAGAAACACTCCTATTAATTCTATAGACAGGGCGGACAATGCCCATACAATGCCGTTTGTCATAGCCGTTTGTATTCACGAATTTCAACAGCACGTCCCCTTCACGAAGCCTTCACGGCCCGTCATAATTCGTTTACTTGACACTGGCTTTAAGCTCAAATCGTCCGAAGCCAAAACATGTGAAAAAATCATACCGTCCTTCCTTCTCCGTTCGTTCGTTTGAAGCGCCACGCTGCGATGCGTCGCGTCAGTTTTTAAATTGTAGTTTACTGTTATATTTCGTCACAAGATGGCATTAGTAGGTATCTCTTATTGTTTAAAATAATAACTTTGATTTTTATTATCATTGCACATCAATTATTGTAGTCAGAATCAGTCAGATTTTATTATTTACTAGTTTATGCCCGAGACTTTGTCAGTGTCGAAATCGAAAATGATTCTAAAAAAAATTATTTACTTGGTTTTAATAAACCAATTACTCAACCAAGAAATCACGTTGTCTCCATGTTGTCTTATACAAACTTTGCCCCCCTTTTCACTTCCTATCGAAAAATCATTTTTTAGTTACCTACTCCAAGTTTCAGGTCTCTACGATCAGCAGTTTAGGCTGTGCGTTGATCTTAGTCAGTCATTCACGACAAGGCAGAATAGAATAGCTGCGCTCCGCGGTTTTACTCGCGTAAGTCCCGATCCCGTGGGAATATCAAAATGAACAATAGCCTAGATAGCCTTCTTCGATAAATGGACTATCCAGCACAATAAGAATTTTTCAATTCGAACCAGTTGTTCTTGAGATTAGGGCGTTCAAACAAACAAACAAACTCTTCAGCTCTGATACCTCTATGGAAATTGGCGTAAGATGAAGATAGTCTACCATTTTATTTCTCTAATAAAGCTATACCACATGAGTAAGGAATCTACTCATGTGGCTATACCACGTTGTCTTATGTCAATTTCATACAAAAAGAAAAAACTAAAAAAAAGTCCGCCATGTTGCTTTCATTACTGCCTACCGCGCCGATTACGCCGCCGCCGCCGACAAATTATACGTCAGACGCCGCCACCTATCAAAAAGTTATCGGCGCACATCTCTAGTAGGTACCTACACACAGTATGATTAATTTATTGAACTTTTATGAGTGCACTTCTATAGTGGGAATCCCGCTTTCTATTTAGACTACTTACCTATAATAGGTACTTACCCACCTATAATGAGTAGGAACATAGTTAAGTAAAATAAAGCCTTAAAGTATTACGTACCATATCCTTCCAAAACCAAATATAATGTTACATGAGTAAAGAAGGACATGAAATGGTACGGAAGCCTTCGTGCTTGAGTGCACCGGCTGCACTTGGCCGGTTCAAATTCATGGCCGTCTGTTTGTTTTACATAATCAACCTAGCATATTGATAATATTTGATTTTCACTATTGGATAGCAAGTACGTCGTGCGATACTTTAAATTTAAAACTTCAATTTATTACGTTTTTTGGAATAACCACAACCACCGATCTTACCGCTCAGACCAGAACCCATGAAGGAAGGAAAAAATTTCCACGCCTAGACGAAAAAAAATTCTTTCCTTCATTCTAAAACCCCCTTTTAAAGTTGCCCTTCTACGATGGGCAGGGGATACTATAGTTTTATTATATCTAGGTTCTAGATTTTTTTATAATATATAATTTGGGGGTCTTCTAGGCGCGAATGAATCTTCGAATGAAGGTATCTTCTAGGAAAGCGTCCTACATATTGTGTTACATGTGTTATTTCTTTTATCTTTTTATTTATTTATTTTGTATTATCTTACCTATTTTTTTTGTTTTTAATTTATACTTTTGTTTTATGTTTGTTACTACTTTTCTGATTGTCTTGTGTCGTCACTTAACTTCAGGCAAGTGTGATTGTGGTTACACGCTGACCACAATCACACCTGACATAAAAAGGGCTACTACACGCGAACAGCAGTGTCACTTTGTTTGTATAGTTAAGTTAATACATGCTTTAAGTATTGATACCTATAGCATATAATATAATTAATTATATACCCCATCAGTTTAAGTAAGTAGGTAGGTAGGTACATAGAATTTTATCTCGCCTAGAGACAACTAAGAAATTGATCTCCCAGAACATCCAACTATGTTCAGCTTACGTCAGAGCCCTCCCATACCTATCTAACTTTCCCAATTGACGTCATATAAGAGGCAGACGGTGAGGCGCCACAACATCGATTCTTTCATTCAATGCCGTGAGCCACAGCCACTGGCGCCAAATATCAGTAGGTACATACTGTCCTTCTTCTTATGAATGGTTTCGGAAGGTCGTTTGGTAACGATTTTCTTACTATTTGCATGTTTCTTATGAAATTCTGATGTTTATGAGTTGTATTTGTAGCTACCTATGGTGTCAGTAAC
Source organism: Idaea straminata (assembly GCA_951213275.1). Taxonomy (NCBI): domain Eukaryota; kingdom Metazoa; phylum Arthropoda; class Insecta; order Lepidoptera; family Geometridae; genus Idaea; species Idaea straminata. The sequence continues at coordinate 15,515,224 of OX577845.1, read as the reverse complement.
TTATCGAGCTTTTGATCTAGGATCCATTAAATCCTTCTTTAAGCCGAAGTGGTAAGACCAGAAGAGGTGTCTTAAAAACAGTTTTTGGGTATCAACAACTAAAATCCATAGAATGATATTCATACTGTCGCAAAAGTGAAGAAATGCTTTGTATTGTCATACACTTCGAAACGCGATTAGAGTGATTTGCCTAGATAAGTACAAAAAAAAACGTGAAAATCCTATAAAAACGTCTTTTTTTTGAGCTTTTCAATTTTACGGCGTTTGTAAAGAAAAAACAATTACATAATATTTATTTTCATAAGCTTTACATCGAATCCCATAAGGTACCTAGTACCTACAGATGGTTTTTCACTGAAATAGAATACATAAAACAGTTAAAACGGCCATTTCGCGGGGAAAAGGGATAGAGTAGGATAGCCTAGTACAAAAAGTATGCAACAATATCATTTTTCACTGAGACTGATGGATACGTTACTGAAGGGCACGTGTCGGCACTGTGCCGTCACTATTGTGTGCGGATATGCCTGTATGCATCCGAAGTTGATCATACTTTTTAATTTTTAAGGCTTGGCTATGTAGCATGAACGAAAGTAGCAGTTACTTACAAACTTTACCTATGTTATTATTGGATAGATAGAGTAAAACCCACCGGAAAATTCCACTTATCTATAGCTTTATCAATCAACAATCACGAGGTGAGCTTTTACAAAAAGATTATTAGAAAACCGGCGTGGGCTTTTAATCCTCCATTTCTGTTGCAAGCTTTGGATAAACTATAATGTTGTAATTTTATACTTTTCATATGAATATACAATTAGTTAATTAGACAAGTTTATTTATTTATCGAGTTGGTACTTACTGAGGACTATTAAGGTACCTGCGACTAATAAGGGTCACCTGCCACCTTAATTGTTATGTCGAGTGTCATGGCAGTGCTACTAACATCGTTCTAAGCTATCTATTAACACATTCAATTATTATTTAAAAACGTATGTTAGTCTATAAGACATGTATTGGGCCTTTGTTGCCTAAAATAAATGATTTATTATTATTATATATTATTAATCGCAATTTATTACTGTTAAATAAAATACATTATTTATTTATAATCTTATATGCATTATTATACATATACAAAGTCAGAATAAATTAATATAAAATCAAATAATTACAAAGAAAAACAGACAATAATTAAATAATATTCTACATACATACATTAATACAATACAAACGGACAAAAAATAAAATAAAATTCAAAATGGCAATAAATAACTAAACATTTCGTAAATATGGGGAAAACTTCTTAAAAACAGGTCATTAGCTATATCTTATATCTCTAAATGAGCAATTGTATAATTGGAATCTCGGAATCGGCTCCAATGATTTTCATGAAATTTGGTATATAGGGGGTTTCGGGGGCGATAAATCGATCTAGCTAGGAATCATTTTTAGAAAATGTCATTTTATTCGTGTTTTATCGAAACTTACTTTTTTTTTATCTGAAAAATATGACTCTTCCTAACATCTATTGGCGAACTACTAATACTATTTTTTGTGAGCAATAAAGTTATTCCAGCAGATGGCGTTGTTAAGTAACACGAAGTCAATGAGTGTTTGCTTTGAGGTTAGACAAAGTAAAAAAAAAAAACCGAGCAAAGCTCGGTCATCCAGGTACTATTGTTAATCTGAAAAACAGTTAAGGCCCTCTTCCAGTACCGTGTGTAGGTATTTTAACATTACCTCAGCCTCCGCGCACAAAGAAGTAGCGTGAAAGTGAGCCGCGCGCAACGACTCGCATACGCGATCAAGCTACGCCACAGTGTAGGTGTAAACAGTGGGCACGCCACAGTGTAGGTAGGTGTCAACAGTAGGTTTTCGTTATCGAATTGGGCTCGATATATAAAATAATAAAACTAATGTGTAGCTGTAATAATGTACCTAATATTTTTATTGGAACGAAGTTCCCTATCGCGGGTTGACGCGGGGACCTAGCCGAGAAAAACATGTTACGCATTACAAAACCGTGAAACTGGAGCAACAATACAATATACAAACTTGTTACTAACCTTACCTCTTTATAATATTAGTATAGATTATTTGCGCTCACTCAATCGCGTCTAGTCACCATAACACAAGCCTAGCTGCTTAGACTGGAGCAATAATACAATATACAAACTTGTTACTAACCTTACCTCTTTATAATATTAGTATAGATTATTTGCGCTCAGTCAATCGCGTCTAGTCACCATAACACAAGCCTAGCTGCTTGGACTGGAGCATCAATACAATATACAAACTTGTTACTAACCTTACCTCTTTATGATATTAGTATAGATTATTTGCGCTCACTCAATCGCGTCTAGTCACCATAACACAAGCCTAGCTGCTTAGACTGGAGCAACAATACAATATACAAACTTGTTACTAACCTTACCTCTTTATAATATTAGTATATATTATTTGCGCTCACTCAATCGCGTCTAGTCACCATAACACAAGCCTAGCTGCTTGGACTGGAGCAACAATACAATATACAAACTTGTTACTAACCTTACCTCTTTATAATATTAGTATAGATTATTTGCGCTCACTCAATCGCGTCTAGTCACCATAACATAAGCCTAGCTGCTTAGACTGGAGCAATAATACAATAAGTATACAAACTTGTTACTAACCTTACCTCTTTATAATATTAGTATAGATTATTTGCGCTCAGTAAATCGCGTCTAGTCACCATAACACAAGCCTAGCTGCTTAGACTGGAGCAACAATACAATATACAAACTTGTTACTAACCTTACCTCTTTATAATATTAGTATAGATTATTTGCGCTCAGTCAATCGCGTCTAGTCACCATAACACAAGCCTTGCTGCTTAGACTGGAGCAACAATACAATATACAAACTTGTTACTAACCTTACCTCTTTATAATATTAGTATAGATTATTTGCGCTCACTCAATCGCGTCTAGTCACCATAACACAAGCCTAGCTGCTTAGACTGGAGCAACAATACAATATACAAACTTGTTACTAACCTTACCTCTTTATAATATTAGTATAGATTATTTGCGCTCACTCAATCGCGTCTAGTCACCATAACACAAGCCTAGCTGCTTAGACTGGAGCAATAATACAATATACAAACTTGTTACTAACCTTACCTCTTTATAATATTAGTATAGATTATTTGCGCTCAGTCAATCGCGTCTAGTCACCATAACACAAGCCTAGCTGCTTAGACTGGAGCAATAATACAATATACAAACTTGTTACTAACCTTACCTCTTTATAATATTAGTATAGATTATTTGCGCTCAGTCAATCGCGTCTAGTCACCATAACACAAGCCTAGCTGCTTAGACTGGAGCAATAATACAATATACAAACTTGTAACTAACCTTACCTCTTTATAATATTAGTATAGATTATTTGCGCTCAGTCAATCGCGTCTAGTCATCATAACACAAGCCTAGCTGCTTAGACTGGAGCAACAATACAATATACAAACTTGTTACTAACCTTACCTCTTTATAATATTAGTATAGATTATTTGCGCTCACTCAATCGCGTCTAGTCACCATAACACAAGCCTAGCTGCTTAAACTGGAGCAACAATACAATGTACAAACTTGTTACTAACCTTACCTCTTTATAATATTAGTATATATTATTTGCGCTCAGTCAATCGCGTCTAGTCACCATAACACAAGCCTAGCTGCTTGGACTGGAGCATCAATACAATATACAAACTTGTTACTAACCTTACCTCTTTATGATATTAGTATAGATTATTTGCGCTCACTCAATCGCGTCTAGTCACCATAACACAAGCCTAGCTGCTTAGACTGGAGCAACAATACAATATACAAACTTGTTACTAACCTTACCTCTTTATAATATTAGTATATATTATTTGCGCTCACTCAATCGCGTCTAGTCACCATAACACAAGCCTAGCTGCTTAAACTGGAGCAACAATACAATGTACAAACTTGTTACTAACCTTACCTCTTTATAATATTAGTATATATTATTTGCGCTCAGTCAATCGCGTCTAGTCACCATAACACAAGCCTAGTTGCTTAGACTGGAGCAACAATACAATATACAAACTTGTTACTAACCTTACCTCTTTATAATATTATTATATATTATTTGCGCTCAGTCAATCGCGTCTAGTCACCATAACACAAGCCTAGCTGCTTGGACTGGAGCATCAATACAATATACAAACTTGTTACTAACCTTACCTCTTTATGATATTAGTATAGATTATTTGCGCTCACTCAATCGCGTCTAGTCACCATAACACAAGCCTAGCTGCTTAGACTGGAGCAACAATACAATATACAAACTTGTTACTAACCTTACCTCTTTATAATATTAGTATATATTATTTGCGCTCACTCAATCGCGTCTAGTCACCATAACACAAGCCTAGCTGCTTGGACTGGAGCAACAATACAATATACAAACTTGTTACTAACCTTACCTCTTTATAATATTAGTATAGATTATTTGCGCTCACTCAATCGCGTCTAGTCACCATAACACAAGCCTAGCTGCTTAAACTGGAGCAACAATACAATGTACAAACTTGTTACTAACCTTACCTCTTTATAATATTAGTATATATTATTTGCGCTCAGTCAATCGCGTCTAGTCACCATAACACAAGCCTAGTTGCTTAGACTGGAGCAACAATACAATATACAAACTTGTTACTAACCTTACCTCTTTATAATATTAGTATATATTATTTGCGCTCACTCAATCGCGTCTAGTCACCATAACACAAGCCTAGCTGCTTAGACTGGAGCAACAATACAATATACAAACTTGTTACTAACCTTACCTCTTTATAATATTAGTATATATTATTTGCGCTCAGTCAATCGCGTCTAGTCACCATAACACAAGCCTAGCTGCTTGGACTGGAGCATCAATACAATATACAAACTTGTTACTAACCTTACCTCTTTATAATATTAGTATAGATTATTTGCGCTCACTCAATCGCGTCTAGTCACCATAACACAAGCCTAGCTGCTTAGACTGGAGCAACAATACAATATACAAACTTGTTACTAACCTTACCTCTTTATAATATTAGTATAGATTATTTGCGCTCACTCAATCGCGTCTAGTCACCATAACACAAGCCTAGCTGCTTAGACTGGAGCAACATTACAATATACAAACTTGTTACTAACCTTACCTCTTTATAATATTAGTATAGATTATTTGCGCTCACTCAATCGCGTCTAGTCACCATAACACAAGCCTAGCTGCTTAGACTGGAGCAACAATACCATGTACAAACTTGTTACTAACCTTACCTCTTTATAATATTAGTATATATTATTTGCGGGCACATAAGTTTGTAAATTATTATTTGCGGAAAAAAGTTTGTCATCCCTGCAAATGCAAGCTTCCGCGTGGGGTTCGCTCGAACGCAGCGTGCCGGCAAAAGTGGCATAGGTCTTACCTCGACGAGGCCCGGAGGCCGACTGCGAGGAACTGACGCGTGCGAACTGTTATATTTGATCGATTTGCAAAACATTTTGTACATTTTAGCATTATTATCCAAAAATATAGTTCCTAGAGGTCAAAACCTATCATTTGATTCAATTTTTAGAAACATACGTTAACTATTTTTGAATAAAAACCGATAAACGATCTAAAAATTCTCTGTTTTCTAACATTTTTTTTATCGAACAAAGTTGTTCATATCATGTTTTCAACCGAAATAAACAAAAATATGGTTTTTAAACTACAATATCTACTTATATCCAAATAACAAAAAAATAGTATTTGATTACTTAAAGTTGCTTAACACAAAGGTCGATTTGCGAACACATGGTCTTAAGTTGTTTATTTTTATATCAAGGTTTTAAAAAACCTCTTAGTGGCCCTTATTAGACGCAGGTATGGTGTAATCTATTTTGTGCCTATACTAAAGAATCTCTATTTGCTTCTACGCAATTATTTTGCTATGTCTAGTGCATGGCTCATGTTGTAATGTTGAAATTTTATATCTAAGTATATTGTTACAAAGTGAATATTGTACCTTAACGCAAATAAATAAATGAAAGGATTCCGTACAGAAAGAAACAAGACCCTTTTTATAGATCAGCCTTTGTTTATCAAAACTAAAGATTGTATTTTACGACAGACATTTTTCTTGTTATATTAATTGTAATAATTATTATAAGTTTATCAAAACTAGACGTGTAGGTTACAATATGTAATTAACTACATATTATTATTATTAAATTATAATTTAAAATAAGTACGTATACTAACTGTACGGGTAATAAGGGCCACTAAAAGGTTTTTAAAAACCTTGATATTAGTGACAAGAAAATAAACAAATAAATGGTTTTTCAAAGCTAATATTAATCTAATGACCTGTTTTTTTTTAAAATCCCTATTTTTATGAAATACTTACTTTTAAATTAAGTTTGCTGGTGGTCAATATTACTCGCTGGTACCTCATTGAAAAAAATGCAACTCACAATTATTATTATGGAGTTACCAATAAAAAAATCTTAAGATCTTCAAGTTTTTCAAAGAAAACGACGACGTACATTATTGCATTCAGAACTTATGGATTTAGTAGATTGAATATACATATAGACTGGTAAATTTTGATAAAAAGGGCTGTTGACCGTCTGTCTCGTCGTCTGTAAAGACCCTTTTGCTCAGGAACGGGTAGAGAAAACGAGTTAAAAAGTGAAAGGGTGCCCAAAAGAATCGCTTGCCTTTGTCTTGTGCATTATAAACCAAATTATTGAAGTGTAAAACATAATCTTTAGCAGGGGTGGCCAAACTTTTGACCAGTGAAGGTTTTTGGGTGTTAAATATCAACTCAAATATGTTAAGAGGAAAGGGTACCGGGAGCTCTCTCCATACAAATGTGGTTGACTGTATTCTCCCTGGATAATGACACTAGAGCAAATATTTTTGTTGCATAAAACTTATAACTGCCATGACCATACCCCTACGTTTTTTTTTTGTTTTGAAATCTTAATTTCTATGATAATTAGAAAATGAAAACAAAAAACAAAACATAGGAGCATAGTCATGGCAGTTATAGGTTTTATGGCACAAATATATTTGTGCTAGTATGATTATCCAGGGAGGAAACAATCGACTACGTTTGTATGGTGAGAGCTCCCGGTACCCTTTCAACTTAAGGCTTAACGTTTTTGTGTGCTATTTGACATTGCATTATGCATATTATGCACAAGTTTATTGGGGAGTGTAAGTGTAAGATTAAGGACAGTATTGCATTGCGTCCGAAGCGCGTGTGTGGCTTGTATTTAGTTGGCGTGAATATGTCAATTTCAATTATATTTATTTTTCAATTTTGGGCTTCGTAAATCGTCTTCACGGTCGACCAGTAGACCACGGTTGACCAGTTGGCCATCCTTAATCTAAAGAAACCCAAGGAGAGGTATTAAGGGGACAAAAATTAACTTAGGTAGGTATTAGGTATCTACTTGGAAAATGCGTAAATTCGCAACTGGGATTTTGCTAAACGATGCATAAATATATAGGTACCTAGGTAAGTGTTATACCTACTTTTAGCTGACACTTATTTTTATTTACCTAACATTTTATGGTTGTGATTGCGAAACAGACGTCTTTGTATTATAAAGCATTAAATTTTCGTAGCAGCACATTTTTATACCTATCTTACCGTTATAGAACACTTGATTCAAGGTAGGTAAGCATAGACACGCGTAACGAAACCGAAACAAAAAAATATTAGTCTTTATCTTTTAGTTTAAGGGTCGATTCTATCGGCGATCTTGAAAACTGAACAGTTTGATGTTCACTCGAGGAAAATTTAGAATAGAATAGAATAGAATAGAATAGAATAGAATAGAATAGAATAGAATAGAATAGAATAGAATAGAATAGAATAGAATAGAATAGAATAGAATAGAATAGAATAGAATAGAATAGAATAGAATAGAATAGAATAGAATAGAATAGAATAGAATAGAATAGAATAGAATAGAATAGAATAGAATAGAATAGAATAGAATAGAATAGAATAGAATAGAATAGAATAGAATAGAATAGAATAGAATAGAATAGAATAGAATAGAATAGAATAGAATAGAATAGAATAGAATAGAATAGAATAGAATAGAATAGAATAGAATAGAATAGAATAGAATAGAATAGAATAGAATAGAATAGAATAGAATAGAATAGAATAGAATAGAATAGAATAGAATAGAATAGAATAGAATAGAATAGAATAGAATAGAATAGAATAGAATAGAATAGAATAGAATAGAATAGAATAGAATAGAATAGAATAGAATAGAATAGAATAGAATAGAATAGAATAGAATAGAATAGAATAGAATAGAATAGAATAGAATAGAATAGAATAGAATAGAATAGAATAGAATAGAATAGAATAGAATAGAATAGAATAGAATAGAATAGAATAGAATAGAATAGAATAGAATAGAATAGAATAGAATAGAATAGAATAGAATAGAATAGAATAGAATAGAATAGAATAGAATAGAATAGAATAGAATAGAATAGAATAGAATAGAATAGAATAGAATAGAATAGAATAGAATAGAATAGAATAGAATAGAATAGAATAGAATAGAATAGAATAGAATAGAATAGAATAGAATAGAATAGAATAGAATAGAATAGAATAGAATAGAATAGAATAGAATAGAATAGAATAGAATAGAATAGAATAGAATAGAATAGAATAGAATAGAATAGAATAGAATAGAATAGAATAGAATAGAATAGAATAGAATAGAATAGAATAGAATAGAATAGAATAGAATAGAATAGAATAGAATAGAATAGAATAGAATAGAATAGAATAGAATAGAATAGAATAGAATAGAATAGAATAGAATAGAATAGAATAGAATAGAATAGAATAGAATAGAATAGAATAGAATAGAATAGAATAGAATAGAATAGAATTTATTCGAACAAACACACAACAAAGTATAGATACAAATAAGAAACAGTAAGAGATAGTTACAAATAAAAGAAATTACAAAAAACAGACAATAAAAGTAAAACGTATCTCAGAAGTCGTGTGTGTGTGTGAATTTGGTCTTTTTCTATTAGTTTAAGGGTAAATTCTACCGGAGATCTTGAAAACTGAACAATTTAATGTTCGCTTAAAGTGCAATTTTGTTCATTACTCCGAAGATTTTCATCAGATTCTCACCATATTTTATGAGACCAGCCAAGTAGAGGTATTATTGAGGTATCCCCTTTCTAACTCACACCTAAAGTCTAACAGATATGAACCCTTCATTTGCTTAGTAGGTGTCACAGCACGTGCAAGATTCCTTTTTTTTTGTATTTAAGTTAACTTAAGATAAGTGTTATGATATCTACAAATCTATCTAAAGCTAAAGGGTGCTGGCTGGTGTCGAAATTATTATATGGGCGGTGACCCTAAATATGTACGCTAATTAAATAGGCAATCAAACAGCAGTGATCGTTCTTAAAAATCAAAATCAATACCTATGTTTCACCCGTGTAACTCCCGATCCCGTGGGAATATCGAAATACAAAATAGCTTATAGCTTTCTTCGATAAATGGACTATCCAACATAAAAAAATTTTTTAATTCGAACCAATAGTTCCTAAGATAAGCGCATTCAATCAAACAAACAAACTCTTCAGCTTTATAATATTAGTACAGACTAGCTGCACCCCGCGGTTTCACCCGCGTAACTCCCGAGTCCGTACTAATATCGGGATAAAATGTAGCCTATAGCCTTCCTCGATAAATGTACTATCAAACACAAGAATAATTTTTCAATTCGAACCAGTAGTTCCTGAGATTAGCGCGGTCAAACAAACTAACAAACTCTCTACCTTTATAATATTATTAGTATTAGATAGATAATAATAAATTGTTATTTTTTGGCAGGAATAACCTGCCAACCATTTAGTAATTGGCGTGCAAAGTGTTATTTTGTAAACACTGTAAAAAATGTGGCTGTAAAAAACCAAGTTTCACGCTTTGAATGCCTATTTAGCAACCTATAGCTAAGTATATCTACAGTTAGAAAAAAAACAAAGAAGAATACAGACTAATTAGACTATTTTATTTTCCTAGGAAACGTATTAATTTAGGTATCATATTTATTTCTACGATTCAATTAATATAATAATATCTTATGATTAATAAATATAAATAAAAACAAAGCATTCCCACCAAGGTAATTTTAAGGATTTAAAATAAGTAGGTACATACTGCATGCTATCAGACTGACGGCAGAATCTCACCACCTAACGTTTTGATTATAAAAAATGGGCAACGAAGCTCTAAAACTAAAATAGTGAAAATATTGTAAAGTATTAAGTGGAAAGGGTCCCGGCTCTCTCTCTCTCTCAATACAAACGTAGTCGACTGTTTCCTTCCTGGATATTGACACTACACTAAATATTTTTGTAGCATAAAATTTATATCTACCATTTTTAGCCCATAGGGGCTAATTTATAGCCCCTATGTCTTATTTTTTATATATTTTGTTTTTTTCTTAACTCTCACTTAATATGATAATTAGAATAAGAAAAAAACCAAGACATAGGGGCATAGTCATCGCAGTTATAGGTTTTGCAACAAAATATTTGTGCTAGGGTCACTATCCAGGGAGGAAAAAGTCGACTCCGTTTGTATGGAGAGAGCCGGGTACCTTTCCCCTTAAAGGTAAAGGTAAATGGAAATTAAAGGAGGCTACCCCTCCTTTAACTTGGTGACCCGTTTCCGTATAAAATAGGATTAATCTTTCCTAAATTTAACATCTTCTGAACATCATCACCTTATCTCCATGATGAATGATGACACGCCCATTATACGAAGTGACGCAACGCATCTATTGAAACAATGATAACAGATTAAAAATCCTTGGAAAAAACATGGCCGGTTAATGCGATGCGTCGTAGTATTTTTTATTGAAAAAATCTTCTGGCGGTCAATTTCTCAAATGTGTAGACTTAAAAGAAAATTTTGCTAGGAACACAAGTAAAATAGCCTATCAGACATAATACATAGCCTGACATTTCGTGTTGTACATTTTCATCTTATTTTACTGAAGAGAATAACAAGTTAGACGAAGTTTCTGTGATATAGCAATTTAACATCTGTCATTTTGACAGTTACCTGCCATTATTTGACGACCCAGTTGGCACAATGGCTTCCACGCCGGACTGCCAAACACAGGGTTGCGGGTTCGATTCCCGCCTCAGACAAGTATTTATGCTTTGATGTTTGTCTGTGATCTGGTTGTTTCTATGAACAATTACAAAAGAAAAGTATATAAGTAGTATATCTGTTGCCTAGCACCCATAACACAAGTCTAGTTACTTAACTTGGGGCTAGATGGCGATGTGTGGAATGTCTTGTAATATTTATTTATTTATTATTATTTATATTTCCTGTATCACGGGGCTATGGAGCCCCGGACCGGCGTGCGTGGAGCCGTAGCCAACACGTAGAGGCCCTTTACAATAACAAGTATAATAGCAAGCAATGGGGTGGATTCTAAACCGGCGATTATCCCTGTCTACACTATAAAGTGCAACCAAGGACAACCTCCGGTTTGGATGAAAACTATTGATAATCTACAGGACAAAACTACTGGAGCTATTGTGATGGGATGGTAGTGGACTAGATACTGGGGAACTATGGATACTATGGCACCTGCCGTAACAATGTTCAATAAACACGTAAAAATGGCAGGCGGAGACTCGCCAACTCTCAGACTGGGCCACCCTAATTAGCCGAGTGAATTACAGCAAGGGGGCAACAGGAACGTGAGTGGCTAAAGGATGGAGAGGCCTCACTGGATTTTAAGTCATCGCTGGTAGTCCAAGCGAGCGGGCCAACTCATCACTGACGTTCAGCATCCATCCTTCGAGCATTTCTGCTATTGCGACTCCACTCTGGACAGCCGGTGAAGGCAAGCCAGAGGCGGGGGACCGCTTCCTCATCAGGTTTCACTCCGACCAACCAACTAAGGCAAGCCGGAGGTGAGGAACGGTGACTTCCCCCTGGAGAACTCGGGACCGCGGGGTCGTTACTCCCCGTCACCTCGCCTCAAGGTGCCCTGCGGGCGTATAGTTTTTTATATTATCTTACTCATTTATTTTTCTTAAATTTAGATTTTTATAAAAATAAACTGAATACAAATATATACACTATAAAAACTTATAAAATAATTTTATCTAAGCGATTAAACTTAACCTACGAACTGAAAATTTCGGGAATCAAGGAAGTGACACAACATTACTATTTAAAAATGTATTTATTGCTTTTCGAAGTATTCTCCGCGAAATTTGACACATTTTTCCATACGATGGAACCAATCATTAAAGCAACCATTCCATTCGGAAGTTGGGGTCTCCTAAATGGCCGTTTTGTAGGCGTCCACAGCTTCTTCAGGTGATGAAAATCTCTGACCACGCAATTTATTCTTTATTTTAGGGAAAGTATAGAAATCATTAGGGCTTAGGTCGGGGCTGTACGGCGGATGGTCTAATAATTCTATGTTTTCTTGCTCTAAAAACTCTTTTGTTCTGTTCGCGGTGTGAGAACTCGCATTGTCGTGATGGAGGATGATGCGGCGGCTGCAGTTCTCTTTACGGAGTTCAGAAACGACCTGTGGCAAACAAATGCTAGCATACCATTCTGCATTAACCGTTCTTTGTCCCTCAAGAGGAATAGTCACAACATGGCCGGTTTTGGAGACAAACGTGGCCACCATTTTTTTTGCAACACTCCGTGAACGAACAATTTTTGTTGGCTTTAACTCATTTTCGAACACCCAAACTCGTGACTGGTTTTTTGTTTCGGATTCGTACGCGTATATCCAGGATTCGTCACCTGATACGATGTTGTATACAGCATTTGAGGATCCTGCGTGGAATCTTTCGAGAGTTCTGACGCACCAAGTAACGCGAGCCACTTTTTGCTCTTCACAGAGCGAATGCGGTATCCATCGGGAAAACAACTTTTTTACACCTAATTGTTCATGCAAGATTATTTGTATTTGACTCATGCCAGTGTCTAAAGTTGCCTGAATTTCGCGGTATGTTACATGTCGATCTTTCTCAATCAGCTTACGCACAGCATCAACGTTTTCTTGGGTGAGTGCAGTTTTTGGACGACCTTGACGGGGATCATCACTGAGCTTGACACGTCCACGTTGAAATTCAGCAAACCAGCGATAAATTGTGGTTTTGGATGGAGCTTCATCACCAAATGCAGAAATCATCCGGTCAACACACTGTTTTTGTGATAAACCACTTCGAAAGTCATAATAAATCATCGCTCTTGAATTTTCTCGCGTCAATTCCATTTTCTCAACGACTAAACAAGTTTGACAAAACCTTGTGACAAGACCGAGATTATTTTTTTAAATAAATAAATGGTATTCGATTCTTAAAACCAAGGAGTTTTCAATTAAAAAGATTTAAATATGACAGGAACAATGGAAATATTCCATTCCCGATACTTTTAGTGCAGCCTATGTAAATAAAATGTAATTTACAAGTTTAAAAATAATGTATAAATTTTGCATCTAAAACAGTAAATCAATATAAAAACCTAAAACTAGAGTACCATCGGCAGCGAGGCAGGGCCCAGGCTACCGATGGTTAGGGCCGCAGAGAAAGGAATCTTCTGACAATACGTGCCGTATCCAAGATTACTGCCTTCTGGATCTGACCCTTGACCCAACCATCCAGCGAGAGCCTCTTGAGGTGTTGATCAAGGCTCTTCGCTATTAGTCCATTTGCCGATACAACTATCGGAACAATACTCGTCGAATCAACGTCCCACATGGCGGTGATCTCGTGGGCCAAGTCCAAGTACTTAGTTTCCTTGTCCTTTTCGGCCTTTACGAGATTAACGTCATGTGGAACGGTTATATCGACGAGTATTGCCCGTCGCTCCGACCGGACTATTATCACGATATCAGGCTTATTGGCAACAATAGTCCTGTCAGTGATGATAGACCGGTCCCAGTAGAGCATGGCATGGCCGTTTTCTAGAACTGGCGCGGGTGCATATTGATAGTATGGCACCTCTTGGTCCACGAGTCCATATTTAAGAGCAAGTTGCTGGTGGATGATCCTAGCTACTAGATTATGCCTGTGCAAATACTCACCATTGGCAAGATGAGAACAGCCGGAAATAATATGCCTGAGTGACTCCCCGGGACGGTGGCATGCTCGACAAATATCGACCGTACCGTCCTTCAGGATATATTTCCGATAGTTGTTCGTCATCATTACCTCGTCGGCAATTGCACAAACAAAACCTTCGGTTTCCCCAAAGAGGTCATCGAAACGTAGCCAGTTTACCGAAGCGAGGAAGTCTACATCGGGATCCGTAAGAGCCCGATAAAACCTCCCGTGCAGTTCCTTGCTCTTCCATATGTCCTTGCGGTCCTCGACGCTGAGTATCGAAGGTTTACGCCAATTCTTTGCCAAGGAGAGCGGAGTGAGGTTATTATCCACTGCTACCACATCACAATGCATCTCACTCTCGGATCTGAGAAAGTATTCCCTAAGGCTGCACCCTTCCCGATTGTGTAGGGTCTTAGCATTTAAAAAGCCTCGACCACCACTCTTTCGAGGAATGTACAGTCTCATCACCGATGAGCGCGGATGAAGCATGCGATGGGCTGTCAGCTGTGAACGTACTCTCCGATCCAGAGCGTCAAGCTCAGTCTGAGTCCATCTAAGTATGCCAAAAGTATAGATGAGTAAAGGCATAACCCAGCCATTGAAAGCTCGCACTTTGTTGCCACCCGACAGAAGACTGTTAAGAACTTTTGTCAAGCGACCAAAGAAACGCTCTTTCACCGACTGTTTTATGTCCCCGTCAATAGCTAATGCTTCTGCCATACCTAGATATTTGTAAGTTTCGCCTTCAGAGAGAGATCTGAGCGATATTGTCTCTGAAAGTTGCAAATCTGATGAATTATTTATATTTATTATTATGTTGCTGGTTTTGATCGTCTTTTGTTTCCATTTCGGTCGTCTTTTGTTTATGTTTTCGATCGTCTTTTGTTTTTATTTTTCTTGGACTATTGGATCCGATTTAGAATTTTAAAGGTGGTATTTTCGTTTCCACTCTACTTTGGTGGTAAAAATTTACAAGGTGGTGTTTTGCGTTTGTGGAATTGTGCGTAAGTGGTGTTTTACGTAATTATGCAAAACACAACAAAATCTCGAGTTGGTGTTTCGCGTAATTAAATGGTGTTTTGCGTCTAAAGGAATCGTTTTGCCTATCTGTGACGATTTTATTAACATTACGTAGTAATATGTACATACAAAATATTCTGCACGTGCTCGATATACTAGGTTGGTACATCATATATCTAGTTTATTACGTTTCTATCCAAACAGATACCTAGGTATCGTGAATCAGGATTTCAGGTATGTTTGCGAGATATTATCAGTCGAGTCATAGTTTTATGATGGCACTTGAAATGATATCACTAATGATCTGAAACACATAAGTACGTAGATTCCCACTTATACTTCAAGTGAAATAATCTTTGTAAATAGGTTTGAATTTTAACAAAAGCTACGAATTACGCGAAGATAATAGTGAGGTACGTACATTTTGTAAGAAGTTTAGGCGTTCTGAAATTAAAGTATACTTTCACTAGCAGTGTCCCACAGTTTCAGTGTTTTGCGTTTCTGGAATTGTGCGAAGTTGGTATTTTAACACAACAAAATCTCGAGTTGGTGTTTCGCGTATGTGGTGTTATGCGTCTAAAGATTTCACTCGCGTAAGTCCCGATTTTGTGGTAATGTTTTTCTCTTTTTTATCAGTCAAAAATTACTAAACGGTTCAATATGAAGACAAAGTATTTCAGATATCTAGATACCTATTTAAAGCATTACAATAATTTATTTAGATTTCATTGCAATTTGCGTTCAGCGGCAAGGTAACCTAACCTTATTTAGCTAACCTTATTTGTTTTTTGTAGTTTGCTGTGTATTTTTTCTTACTATTTTCAGGTCACCATCCTACAAGTTTTTTTGTAATCAGTAGCTTGTTAAAAAAATAAAAAACTTACATTTTTGCGAATTCGATACTTGACAGAAAAAAGTTACAAAAAATTATCATCAAAATAATACGGCATAATACAAACAAAATTGTGTTGGACAGCCATAAAAATGTATCTAGGGATATAAAATACAATCGAATTTAGTTCCACCTCCTATTTTGAAGTCGGTGAATATATGAAATATGTTGGAAATTATAACAAATATTATGTAAACAATAACTAAACATTTTCCTTTTAAAAGAATGTTTTATTATAAAAACACAAAACTTTTTACGAAATAAGTCGTAGCTTGGGGCGGTATGCATGGCGTTGTGCTTATACAAAATTAGCTAAATTGTAGCTAAATACATTTAACGGGTAATTTAAAACTCAACTCTATTACAACTAAACAAGGTTGATATTATTTAATCAGTTTGACAGTTGGTTAATCATGTTTATCTACTTTAACGAATTTGTTTTTGGCTGTTCAAGTCAACTTAAGTTTTAAGAGGTTTTTAATAAAACAATTGCTCGCATTCAAATATATAAGTACTGGAAAACAGTCAAGAAGCCAATTATTGACATAAAAGATTTATCATTGTAAATTTTACAACCTAAGTACATTGAATATGAAACTTCAATCTCAGGTAACCAATAAATGAAAGAAATATCGTCTCCATTGTTTGCCATCGTCATAAATACTGCACCTACGTGAAGACAATCACGATCGTTTCCTGCACAATCTGTAACGCGGAATAAAATCAATCTATAATTATTAATCAGCCCCCTTAGACAAGATTGCTTTCTATTAGCGATATCGCCAATCGATAGAGTTAATTATATGAAATTGACATAAAACTTGTATAAAATTAGCTTAGGATGAAACTTATCCACAATTTTTTTTCTCCAACGTAAGACTGGGTGACTTTTCGTTGGCTTGTGTCAATTTGATACAAAAAATTACAAAAAGAGTCTGTCGATTGGCGATATCGCTAATAGAAAGCAATCTTGTCTAAGGAGGCTGTTTAGTTCTTGTTACAAGCTGCCGCTGCTTAGGCATTAAAGCTAGGTCAGCTAATAGTTAGCTACGTCTTCTGAAAAAGACTCGTCGTGACTTTGAGCGATAAGGCCGCCCTTTGTAGCACTAAGACTTAAGCTTTGTTTTTATTTAAAGTTATTTGAAAATGGTGTTTACAATAAATCATTGATCGATCTATCTATCTATCTCGTCCAGAAATTTATGAAACCAAAAGAGCTACGAGCTTCGCATATTGGTTACCTTTAGGACGCGCGCAAATTCTAAATTAGAAATTCTAAAAGGGGTAAAAAGGGCTGATAAAGTTTGTAATGTGTTTTTTATCACAGTTGCTCATAAAGTGGATCTTATTCAACGGCTTTTAGGCTCATAATCCAACATATTATGCACGCGTGCGTTTTCATTGCCAATCTAGTGCTGTAAAGTTATCCCGATAGGTTAAATACGTATCTTACTTGTTAATTACATACTGTTTTGAGAAGAGCTTTGCCCCGTGGTTTTAGCCGCGTTAGTGTCTTTTTAAAATTATTATTGATTTCCTATGAACATAAAATACATAATAGTTCCTACAAACTATAAACTTATCAGCCCCGTCGAATTTCCCAAGATCCTGTCTTTGTGCTCCCCTTCGTCCTACGTAGCTCTTGTTTTTTTTCAGATATTTCTTGATGAGTCTTTTTCTTCTCTTTTAAAAGTATATGTACCTTTGTAAGTATGTACTTAGTATGAAAAACAAGTCCGTTTGTTTATATGTTTAGCGCTTTGTAAATTGAAAAAGAATGAAGCTTTTTGTTTCAGTTATTAAATTACTGGTTTGTTATTTGTGCGTAGCGTAGCTTAGTTTACTTGTTAGTTTGGGTTATGAAAGTCTATATATAGTCAGTAATACGGTTTACGGTTTAAAATTCTTTATTTCTCATAAAATTTACAAAATTACTTACTGAGAAATCAAAATATCTTAACATTAAGTTAAGTAAAACAATAATTTATCATAGGCGAGCGTAGGTATTAAGCCGAACATTCCAATGTTTTTGTGTAACTTCAATGTGAACACAACAATATTTTTTAATTAAATTATTCATCATTATCAACATTTATATAGTATACCTAACTATTTTTGTTTTATTCGTTTTTAGTTATGGAAAGAACTACTAGATGAAGGGTGCCTCCACTCTCGAAAGATTGGAAATATGAAAAGGTTAACACCACTTTTGGATCTAACCTTTTCATGTACACTCTTGGAGTAAACTAATTCCATTGGATTTAAAATTAGGGTTATAGGTGATAGAATCTTTCCATACATACCTCAAGCACTAACGAATTTAAAATAGAACTAGGTACGGTCGCCTGCTTAATTGCAGCCCCACCGTAGAGCTTTAAAACGGCTGTTATAAGAATGTTTTCAACACTACTAAGATTCTCTAGACACCTGCTTTAGTTGAAGTTTACAGTCTTTTAACTCATCAATTTATCCAACAAAAATTATTAGAATAAAAACATGCCAATAATATAGTAATTTTAGAACTCTACCGGGGGCTGCAATTATGCATCCGACTGTACATTTATGAAAGTGCTTTATTAATTATTATTGTATGTCTTTAATATGAGGTCGACTTTTCTAATTTCAATTCGAAGAATTCTCAAGGCTTGAATATAAAGCTTAATTACTCTTCAGTTTATAGTCATATTTCATTATTCTATGTTATTAATGACCGTATTATTTCGCGCCATAGCTTTATAGACACAAGTATTACGTTTTATTGACTTGTTTCGCAATTCGCATGTTTGAAAGGATTTCATGGCGCCGCATAAGAACGGAGTTTTCCATGTCTTAGGTTTATACTTTAGATTCATGTGGCTCTTACTATAAAATATTTATTAGTCGTAAAGTTAGTTACCCTATATGGTAATGGTTTGACCACGGTTTGACCGTTAGATCAATCTAAGACACTGCTCGATTCTGGTATTTAAAATTAACAGCATAGTGCTGAAATTTGCGAATAAATCGGCAAATTATTTATATTTCAGTTTTGGTCATCGGGAAAACCTGATTAAAATTGGAATATCATTGCTTGTTTTGACGAACTAGCATACCTGCTAGTTCGATGATACCCGCCTCAAACAAATATTTACATGCATATATTTGTTTCTGGCGTGGGTGTTACTTTAACTTGTTCATCAAATCTTTTGTTCACAAAAGATAATTTTTCAATACATTACTTCCAATGGGCCTCAAAGAATATTGGAACTTTTAGAAAATAAACTTTTAGTGAGAACTTTACCGTTTCGGTATAATTTTAGGACATAAACCTTAAAAAGCTAGTAACTATATTGTAATAAAACAGAGCGAGTAACATTAAAAGGAATTGTTGCGTGCGACAACGTCCTATTAATTAATTTTCACGCACAGTGGCCCTCATTAATGCAACGTTCATAAATTGATAATTGCATATAATCGTTTGCAAATCCATTAAAGGGTGACATACCCAAGTGTCACATGTGGTAACTCTACATCATTGTGCTTAGCCTAGGTAGATAGACCGATGCATGGTATGGCGCCATGCGCCTTCTGACGCAATTCTTTAACCAGCCCGCTGAAAAACACCATAGACAATTTCCTGCTGGAAGGCTGACTGATAGCGCTTATTTCAGAGAGCATACAGCGCTGAACATTTTGCAGCGATCGGGTGGTGACGTTGCCGTCGAGGCCGACGACGATGATGGCGGCGCGGCGGGCGCCTCCGCTTCAGCCAGTCCGCCGCGTCGCTACACAGCGTCACTTCATTCGGCGCGCTCGTACGCGCCCCACCTCTCCATTGCCGACTTGACCGCAAGAGTGGAACGACGTACTCTTGACGACGCGCCTTCCTGTTTTAAATTTTCTAACTTTTTGAAACTTCAGTGAACCGATCCGAACATCGCTCTTGGGCGACTAAAACGGTTCGCAATTAGACACGGTAACCGCGTAAAATTTCCCAACGCGAAAACTTAACTTCGATTTGCAGAGCGCAACTCACTTACACGATTTATTTAGAAAATATTCTAAATATTTACATTTTGAGTTTCTATTTTCTGTGACGACTACGAGTAATAATTTTATTTAACTTGTACGAGAAAGGAAGCGAAAATGTCGAAAAAACATCTTCACAATCAAGCTGCTATACCGTTAGCCCCGGCGGTGTTTAAGGTAAGTTGATTTCACATTTTTTTAAACTATTCATCCTAAAATTTTCAATGCGATTTTTTATTATTGTTTATTTGTTTTCCATAAGTATTTCTAGGTAAATATTTTTAGTTACAAAACTTTTTACCACAAATTCTGTAAACCGTTATCAATACAACATTACATGTAATGGTAGGCAGTTAAAATTGGTAGGTATATGTATTTCAGATTCCGAGAGCTGCTAGAACATGCTATGCGATAATTATACGGTTTAACTCCAATATATCGCTTTTAACAACGACTGTAAATAACTTAGTTTGACCACGTTTGAACTAACGCGGAAATGAGATTATTTAAATATCTAAAGACCATCCACCTATTTCTAATCTATTTATAATCCATATTTGTTACTCGACTAAGTTATGACCGTTTAGCGATTCCCTTAGCGCCATTAAAAACCTATTTCATAGGAAAAGACCGGAATGGAATAATTCTGTACGATATAATCCCATTATGGAACATTCTCGGAACTGGAGCTATGCTATTGTAAAGCCCCAGAAAGACCAAGCTTTAAAAAAAAGGTCCAAGCTGGTTGTTCAAAATTATCCGTGGGATAATTTTGAATGGTTGTAGATATGATAGGATTCAAATATTATTGTTTTTTAGTAGTTTATTGCCAAATATATATTTTCTTTTATTTTAATCCTGGGCAATGTAGTTGGGTCAGTGTTAGTAAATCATTTAATGATATATTATTCCTATTTCTTTGGTCGTCATAATAATATTTAGGTAAATTAGTATAAAACAGACGGACAAGAAAGTTAAATAAGGGTTCCTTTTTACCTTTTGAGCTACGGAACCCTGGCGTTTAGAACTTTATTATCAGCCTTTTTACACCTATAAAGGTCGAATTTCCAAAAATAATTTCTTAGCGGGCATCTACTACGTTCCAAAGGAACCTCCACGCGAAGTTTGAGACTTGTAGCTTTTGTACAGAGATTGGTCTTTTTAACTTTTATATAAATATAAATGTACTACTTACATAAACTGTTACCATAATATATTTTTTTAGGGTTCCGTATTCAAAGGGTAAAAATGGGAACCTTTTACTAAGACTCTACTGTCCGTCTGTTTGGCTGTCTCATGAACCGTAATAGCTAGGCAGTTGATTTTTTTACGGAATATGATGTATTTCTGTTGCCGCTATAACAACAAATAATAAAAACAGAATATAGTACAGAACGGAACCCCTTCGTGCGCGGGTTCGACTCGCACTCGGCCGGTATTCTTTATTTCGATTCTCTACCTGAATATTAAGAGTAGACTTTGAATAATTCTGCAATAAAGAGCGTTTTAAAAACTACTTTTAATAAAGACTATTTTTAAATTAACGTAAAACATAAAGAGATAAATAAAAGTATGATAAAAGTACATACTAATTAAATAAAAAGTGATTCAGGTGTAAGTACGTAATTCAACATACTTTACACGCTGAAAATCTTATAATATATATAAATCTCGTGTCACAATGTTTGTCCTCAATGGACTGCTAAACCACTTAACCGATTATAATAAAATTTGCACACCATGTGCAGTTCGATCCAACTTGAGAGATAGGATAGTTTAAATCTCAAATTATAGTCGCAAAATCTACTATTTCTACGCGGACGAAGTCGCGGGCAATAGCTAGTATGTTACATATTTTACATACCGAAATTTCTCAAGACTGTTTACAATTAAAACTTTGTTTCATTACACCTTTTTTCAATATTTTTAAAGAACAAACAAGAATATATAATATGTATATTACAATAACAAACGACATTCATGTTGTTCTTTTCCATAATAATTAACTTTAGCGGTTTGTAAAATTATTTGGCAACAAACAGAAGTGGCCATGGAAGTATTTTTACCACTTTCTCCTCTAACATCTTACTAAATAAAAATAAAACAATATTTAGATGAATTATGGGCACGTGAGTTGGCAAACGATAAATTAAAAAAACGAGACACATTTTTTGCTGTCCGTAACTGTATTCTTTTACAAAACTTAAAATATTTTTCATAAACCTACCTGCTTTAGAATAAGGAAGACATGTAATTTCTATGATAACTACAAAACATTAATTTACAAAAAAATATGTACCTTCTTATACGTTTTTGCTTACCTACATATAAATACGATCGACTTCTACGCGGACTAAGTCGCGAGCAAATGCTATTGCCCGCGACTTAGTCCGCGTAGAAGTCGAAAATGGACCCCCTTTTTCCATTTTTCCCCTTAAAGGGTTGGAATTTCGGAAAATCCTTTCGGCGGCGGTTTAGGCTGTGCGTTGATCCGTCAGTCATTCATTTAGGACGAAGCATGTTATATGTATAGATGTACTTTTATTAACTTTTATTAAGTATTATCATTGTTACTTGTTTGAATTATATCTCTTACAAATAAGATAATTTAAAAAAGCCTCTGTATTAAAAAATCTATGGTCCCGCTTCGTTTCGATTTTGCACTTATGGTTCAACATTCATAGGTCTCACAAAGCAATTTAAATCTGGCACATATTATTATTCTACCATTATTAATAATTATTTAATTGTGCCACAGTACCAAAGACAATGGTCAATCTACTGCGCTCAGCGCTTACTTGTATGCATAAATCGCCACTATGGCATTGGCAATGATTTATGGCCTTTTGTTTTAGGGTTCAGTTGTCAACAAAGAACCCTTATTGTTTCGTCATCTCCGTCCAACTGTATGTGTGCAAACTAGTTCAGAGACTAATAGTACTAAAAAACTGTAAAAAAATGCCAATTGTAAATATATTAATCATGCTGACAAATTGCTGAAATGTACTCTTGAAAGGACCTTTTTAGGGTAGGAGGTGCACGGAAAGTGGCGATGAAATTTTTATTTAATTTATTCTTTAGTGTGAAGTATCTTTCAAATATTGCAGGCGTGTGAAAGCCATTTATCGATTAAGGAATCCGTTTGCAAAATATTCAGCTTTAAATTCGCTAGTAACAGACAAGTAATTTTTTTCATGCTCTGGAGTCATGTGACTTTCCCTGCCAGCCAACAATCATCTAGGATTGTTTTTTTAATAAAGTGGTATAATAACGAAGCGAAAAGGAAAATTATCCCGACTTAGCAGCCTTTACAATTTGAATAGTAATAGTCCACCAAAATAAAATTTATTACTCGGTAAAAAACTGCCTAAAGTTCATAATTATATTTGAACGGATATATTCGCGTTTTTTATTTATTTTTTTAACCTGACGTTTCGAGAACTTTGCAGATCCCGTGGACACAGGCGGACATATATAATTATAATTATAAGTTCAAGTCGCGAAAACCTTAGAAAATACTATGCTTAAAATTTCTAGTAATTATTAGCCATATAGCAACTACGGAACCCTACATTGCGCGTGGTCAAACGACACACACTTGGTCGATTTTATTTATTTTTATAGAAAACAACGTGAGATATTACTATTATTTCGATATCACGTTTTTACGTATTCTATATTCTAATTTTTACCTGTACTAAATACATATTAAAATTTCCACAATCCTTAAATGGATACTTTGGTTACTCATACATATTGTCATGAATTTAAAATACAATGAATTCTTTTAAAACTTAACACTGACATCACTTGGCGGTATTACACTCCATTATTTCCTGCTAAGTATACCACAATGTCTACGTTGTTTTAACTATTATTAAATTTTTTTGTTACTAATTAACCAGTAAGTACTCAATATTTTGTCTAACTTAAATTAATTTGAATAGAACAAAATAACAAGACTATTTTTTGCTTCTTTTGATTAACAATTAATAATACATATATGTAATACAAAATTATTTTAGATAGACGTTATTATGGACCTAATGAATTCCTATCATAATCGGTCCAATTAATACCTGTGTTAGTCGGCCCTATTAATATCTATCACTCGGACCTATCATAATTTGATCATTCAAAAATATATGAGCAGTTTTCAGGCACTCTAAGTGGAGTAGACAGTTATTTGGTACATTAAGAAATGGAACAACCTGTAACCTTATCCATTTCAGTTCATCGTAAACACATGATATCCGAAGAAACATGGAAAAAAACTATTCGATTCATCGGACAATAGCCCATTTCATTATCATTCGATTTGTTTCTTCAATCGCGAAGTTAGTTTAACCGATTCTATGTATCCATTAAGAATTCGATGCCTGTGTGTACACAATAACCGTTTCCGAGGATAACCTCAGACAAGGGTAATAGAAACTGATGTCTTAATATGGATTATGTTCGTTCGATATATACATACAAGACAAGAAGATAATGACCATAATAATATTAAATATTCAAAACAATCTATTTCTTATATTTTGTATGTGAACTACTATATGTGTCGAATCAGCTACTTCATTAGAAAATGCTCGGAAATGCATAAACATTTATTAATAGAAAACTCATAAATTCTTACGATTTGTTTTCTTAGTAGTATAGTAAAATTACACGACTATGAAACGGTAAAATTTTCGAAGTTATATGATATTTCTAACGCACTTAGTCATTGTAGTGAATGCATTTTTAATATCAAATAGTTCAAATTAGAAAATAGAGAAAAGAATAGCATATGTTTTGCTTGGTCTCGTGTGCGGTCCGACTTAAAACGTGCATGCGCACACGACCTCCAAAGTGCAAGAAAGTTAGTTACTATAATAAACTACATATACCTATACGAGTTTATAACAGAGGCAATGGCGAATTAAATTATACTCCACATAAATCGATTCAACAAGATAAGACGATCCGGTAAAAGTAAAAATAACCTTATTTACAGACATTAACAATTTGCTAAATTATTCCAAACCAGTCGCGAAAAATTTCCTTAGGTAGGTATATCTGAAAAATCGATTTTCATTCGGTCGTTTTTGCGTAGCTAATTATGAAACTTCGATCGCGATAGTCTTGTAAGGTGACACAGTAATGAATTTCAAATGTTGTTCGGGTGATGTAACCATTCGCGGCGCTTGCTCGTTTGCTGGAAGTCAAAACTAGGCAGCGCGCACGCATCGACGCGGTCGCCCGCCGCTTGAGCAATGGAAATTTCCACTCGCGTTTCGCTTGCCGCTGCCGCGCCGGCTGGTTTGCTCCCCGCACTTCCCGCACCCCCCGCGGACGTCCCATTCTCATGGCACTCCCCTCATAAACTTGAATGAATGGTGAATAGAACCCCACAAAGGGTTGTCTCTGTTGTTCGCTCGCTCCAGCTTGTTCTTCACTCCACAACAAAACGAGGAGCTCTGCCTGCACTCTGCACGTTGCTCGTTTGATAAAATATTACAATGTCCAAACCTGTTTATTGAGCATTACATTCAAATTGAGGTAGAGTCTTGCAATTACAGTTTCGAGACTCGAGATAAAATAGAAAGAAGTAATACAATACAATAAGTTTGTGACTTGCTACGTTCGTTTCTGTATTCTCAGGTAGCATATTTCTCGGTAACAGAATGGAACAGAACAATTGATTTTGAGTATTTCATATTGTATTTTTTGGACCCGCAAACCTCTGCAAAGTTTTATTTTAGAGTACGAAAGACTTCAACGCGTTCGCTTAGGGCTTTTTTGTTCGATTATGACAGTTTCGTTTTGTGTTTTAGGGTTCAATTTTAATTTTAATATTACCTCAAGTGCTTTATTTACTGTCCCCTATAAATAAAGGAATTAAGGTACTTAAATCTAATATGGCTATGGTCGCAGTTCAAATTGTGTCAGACCAATGTGGTTTAACAATATTATTATATCTAATGCATTTATATTGCATCTTAATCCAGTTAAATAGATTTCGATTTCGAACGAATGGCGGTATATTACAACGAGCAATGCCATTTTGGGACCTGCTCTAAAGCTCATTGTGTCATACTGCATACTGCTGCTGCAAAGAGGGATAATAGAGCTTTTAATGTTTTTTTTTTAGCCAGCTAGTTTTGAATTGTTCTATATGACTATATAGCCACTGTACTCTCTAATCAAGAGAATTTGAGAAAACTTATATTTTTCACCGGTCAGGGAAGGTAAAAACTAATCAGTGAGATCATAGAGCCTCGTCTTTACAAACTTTATCGACGTTTACTGGTCATATACGTTTACAGTTTTTTTACCTTGATGTAAAAGATGCTGCTGCTATCTGCATCAGAAACTAGTCATTTTTTTTAGTAAACCTTATTGTAGCGACTATTTATTAAGCAGGGAAGGTATAGACGTATAGCAGACGAAAATGTTCTAGTAAAATAATAGTAGGAACCTAAGCCTAACATAAAGCCTGTTTTGGTTTAGGTTTACAAAAGCAAAAGAAATAAGAAACTACATTACAGCCGATGGCTTCCAACAACCGACTTGTAAGCAACTTGAACCAAGATTAGATGAAAGATTATTCAAAGTGCAATTGTTTACCAAGCGAATTTGCACTTTAAAGCTTTAATGAAAGGTTCATTATTCTATGGATAAAAAAAGGCATTTGAATTACTCTTTTGTCCTACTGTTTTATTTTAGGATTTGAGAAATGCTCGCCCTGAGTACAAGGTGAAATACAATCACATGAAAGTAAATCAATTGAAAAACCAGTTTAAATAAAATCAACTATTAATTTATTTTTTTAATTAATGATTTAAAGCCTTCCAAGATTATTCTAAAATCATACTTATACAAAATACAGGGTGTCCAGGATTGAGTGGATGTGCTTAAAAAAATAATATTAAAAAATGTACTTATTCTTAATCTTAATAAATACCAATATTATAAAGAGAAAAGATTTGATAGTTTGTTTGTTGGTTTAAATTGAATAGGCTCGGTCCAGTAGTTTCGGAGTTACAATTCAAAGAAACAAACATTCAAATGTTTCCTGTTTATAATAATTACATACCTAGATGATGTAGAACTTTGAGTTTGGGAGAGATGTTGCCTGAGACCATACGTAGAGAGAGGTACAGTCGACTGCATAATTGCAGCCCCCGGTAGAGTTTAAAAATTACTATTATTGGAATGTTTGCATTCTAATAATTTTTGTTTGATAAATTCATGAGTTAGAAGATTTTAAACTTCAACTAAAGCTGTCTAGAATCTTGCTTGTGTTGAAAACATTCTTATAACAGCCGTTTTGAAACTCAATTGATTTAGTAAAACTTAAAAAAAAAGTAATTTAGTAAAACTTACCGAACTTAGTAAGTGGACAAATAGATATCGCTCAAACTTAGCTTATTAATTGAAGAACCTTCATGCAAGGCTACGTTTAGTACAAGCTCTTCAGACCGTGTCGCTCGAGGCCACTTCCCTGTCTAAAGTAGTCCGAATTCTTCGTTTTTTCGCATCTAAACTGGTTGTACTCAAACAAGACTATGCCTTTTACAATGTTAGCTTAAAAGCTAGGAATAGATTTCAAACTAGTGTTCGAGCATTGAGTTACTATGTAATGTGTTCGGACTCTTTCGATGTCATCTTCTTTCTGAACTTTTGTACCCGACTGCCAGGAATGGGTTAGGGAAGGCTTCTTTATTCCCTCATATTTTATCTTCCTAATCACTGGATGGATTTTGTAATTAAGGTATTGTTAGATTCGTCTCATTAGTCCAAGAGTTTTTAGATAGGTGACAATTTTTTTTTATTATGGAGTTGCTAGTTTTTATTGTTTAAAGCAAATTTAACTTAATCGTCTTCTTAACTTTCCATTCGTACATTGTCTTATTCATGCGGCTTCGTTTTGGCTATCTGACACTAACTCCGCTATTATAATTTATATGATTGTGGTCACGTCATTACGTGGATGACCTGAAATTAAATCCAAGTAGAGTATGAGATTTCAGTAGTTGCTTTAAATATTGATAGATATGTCTATAAGGTAATTTGATAAGTTCGGTCATTATGTTATGTATGTTATGTATAATTCATTTCTGTAAAGAGATCATCAATCTATGATCAATAGTTTTTTTTTCTTTTCTTCTATTATGGCTTCGCACGTGTGCATTTAGCCAGTGTCAAGTTATATTTTGCATCAAATTATGACCCGATTTTTCATAAATCGGGCCTAAAGTGTTTCAATACAGTCAAAGTCGTCATAGTCCGTCAAGTCAGGGGTTATAGTAAAGCGGTGTGAGATATAGCCGTTTTAAGTTTGACAGCTGTCACTTTGACAGTTACCTGCCACTATGCCGCTGTTGTCGATCGGTTTGTTTTCGTTTCGATCGTCTTTTGTTTTTTTTTTCGATCGACTTTTCCTTAGACTAGGGGATTCGATGAGATTATATAAATCTAAAAACAGTTCTTGATCGAATGGCACGTAGGTGAAACATCATTTGAATGAATAAAATATAGGCAAAATAAACCAGTAATAAAATGTCATTAGGTGAAATGAAGCATCGGTGCAATATAATTTGTTATAATGAAGCTTAGTTAAATTTAGCAAATGGTGTGTCGTCATAGTTAAAATGTAACAAGTGGAAACGTGTTTCGATCTAGCGTAGTGAACCCATAATGTATCCGTCAGAAATACATAGACTATTACTAGGTTTAATCAAGTCGAGATTTTATTGCGAGTGCCCCAATAACGATATAGGTAATGCCCGCTGTCTCGGACAGCAGTGCTTTGAAAGCTGACACAGAATTTTTCTTTAGGAGAAAAGATATAGTACGAAAATGTGCATTTTTTCCTAAAATAATTTTATGTTTTATTACGACTGGAAGGAGTAGCACCCTGTATACATGCATATATTTTATATGTATGTCGCATGTAAATTTTGAAATTGCAATTATTTCTGCGTGGATGGAGGTGAGTGGCAAAATCATATAAAGCTTACCCACGGCTTTCTAGTCTCTATTGTTTTTGCCACACTCAAAATACTAATAAGGCTACCTGAGAAAAACTGCAAATAAACCGAGGTCATTGAATACAAGCTATTACAAAACGATTGCTACCTACCTACTTACATTTGACATTAGAATTTGTAATAATATAAACATTAGAACCCATGTAGTGTAGGTACAATCTTTATCATTTTTGTTTTGTCATTTTCATCACGTAGTTGAAACCAGATTTTTTATTGTACACGCATAAATATGCAGGCAGCTTGTAGCCCTAGATAACAGCATATTTTATGATACATACTATTTTCACTTAACAAAAAAATTCCATTAGATCGACTTACGAGAATAGACAGACATATTTTTCAAAGTTTATACTCGTATTTTTATAATTCGCGCTAAAAGATAGATAGATAACTTTATTCGTACAACATAGTAAAGAACATAGAACACGATATACACACAGCAAAAAAATTGCTATAAAGTACAAGTTGCCTTGGGCAGCCTTATCGCTGAAAGCTAATCTTATGATTTGTTTCAGACAACATAAAAGAATAGCTTTATCTAAGACATTTTTTATTTTATTTGCATACGGACAATCTGTCCTTTTTTTTTTTCAAAATTTTACGTTTCTTAATTACATACCTAGATAAAATTAATAGGTCCCGGGTCTATTAATTTTATCTAGGTAGTAGTTTATAAATCAAAACAATTTCGCATAGTCATCATAACTTTTCAATCATCATTTCATAATCGTATCCCGCCATCTCTTCAAATCAAAGTTATAGATAAAAATAATTTTACTTATCTTAATAATTGCCTGAATTTCGTTGATTGATCAGCTTTTTCAATGATACGAGTACTTAAGTACTTAGATTTTATTGTAAATTAATCTTGGTATAGTAGTTTTTCTTTAAGGGCCAATTATTTTGCGTGTTCGATCACAAATGTGAGTGCGGCGCGGGCGTTGCCATGTCTTACTATATTCGTAACCCTATGGTATTTTCCTAAAAATTTGAAGAGACTACACATTGATCACGAAGTCGCTGTTTTTTTCCCCTTCATTTTAAATTAATCACGAAGCGCGCGCAAATTAGTTGGTTAACGTAAAATGATACACCCCCAAATCGCGCTGTACACCCGATTTAAAAAAAAATGAATATCAGAATGATTTAGGATAGTAGGGATATTGAAACGTTGAGAGTTTCCTTTTAAGCTAGTTTTTATTTAGTTATTCCAAGGGCATTCCAAGCATTGGGATTGATTTTTAGGCCTCTAATCGCGGATGCATCAAATTCCTAGAGGACAGGGAACGACTAAAAACTGTGGGGTGCTATAAAACTTAAATGGAACGCCACAAAGAAACAAATAAACTTACGTACAAACATACATACATCCATAGACCGGTAAACACATTACCTTCCTTTGCGTCGCGCAGTCGGGTGAAAAGCTTTTTGGGAACAATATACCTACTTAAAGTATAGGAAAGCAACAGATTTGGAGTGCAGAATTTATAATTGATTTCATTACATTTTTCACACAAATTTATATTTTTTTAAAGTCGTTTATAGTATCTACTTGTGTAAATATTTCGTCGTAATAAACAAATGAAAACTGTACATACCCAAGTTACTTCAAATTTACATAACATGGTGCAATATGAAATATATATAATGCAATTTTTATGTATGAAGTCACTTTGGAGTTTTATTATTAAATGATAATGATAACATGATTAATCTTTTGATATTGATCTATCAATTTTCCCACACTTTTATCATTGATTCAAAGAAAATGATTAATAAAGTAATAGACTAGTTTAATACCTATAGAACCAATGTTTTTTGATAACCACTCTAGCTTTCGAATTTTTAATTCCATACAAAAATATGAGACGAGTTCAAGGATGGAAAAACTATTATTTTTATACCACGATAGGTACCACCCTTTGTTGCATTTGAGCCGTAGGTATATAGGACGAGTTTAAGGTCACTAAACTTAATAAAGTACTCGTTATGATTGAAACATGATTGAAAGTAAAAACACTTTTAAAATTAACTATGCTTTATAAATAAACAATAGCAGGAATAATTTGATTAAAATAATTTGAATAACATTTACCTACCTATATGAAGGAAATTGCTATTTTATAACTGAAATAATAATCCAGTTACAGTATGTTGTTTCCTTGTATGACTACCTATTGTATAGATTTTCCTGTATTGTACTAATTATTCGAAGTAAAACTTATTATTATTAAATCATGTTTTTTTTTTTATCGCAGTTGCTCATAAAGTGGATCTTATTCAACGGCTTTTAGGCTCATAATCCAACATATTATGCACGCGTGCGTTTTAGATTTGTTAACTAGTGCTGTAAAGTTATCCCGAAAAGGTAGGTACCAAAGAGTTTTTTAGCTAGCAAAAATGGTTGTCTCTAAAGTCTGTTTACGAACGAAAATTTTACGTGATAATGACTTAGAAAACGATTAAAAATTGAGTTGTTTATTTTTTGTTTTTTCTTTACTTAAATATATTGTTTTTCCGTACCATTGTATTTTGTTCCCCCCGACGCAAAAACAAATAGAAAAACCCTAAAAAATAATGTATGTCACACGAGGATGTATAGGTTAAAAGTCTTTAGCCTGGCCTTTCCGGAGCATAATTAACAAAAAAATATTGCCTTAAAAAAATGTAAACATAGAGTTATCACAAATATTTTGTTAATTATTATTTTGTTTTCTTTTCAAGTCTTTTCTTTTATTCGCAACTGTGATAAAAAACGTCGTACGATATACGTGTGGAATTGATATTTGCATCTTGGCTTCTATAATACGCTCGCTGCCGCTCGCGCTTCATAAACCGCCTCTATGCAAAGATCAATTTACCACACTTATATCGTAATGTACTATTATCACAGTTGCTCAAAAAGTGGATCTTATTCAACGGCTTTTAGGCTCATAATCCAACATATTATGCACGCGTGCGTTTTACATTGCCAACTAGTGCTATAAAGTTATCCCGATAAGTTAAATACGTATCTTATTGCTAATTACATGTTATGTAGGTAGGTGACACATTCTTAATTTATCTAGGTTATACTGTTTTGATGTATAAAAAAGGTAGGTACTAAAGAGTTTTTTTAGCTAGCAAAAATGGTTGTGTCTTAAGTCGGTTTACGAACGAAAATTTTACGTGATAATGACTTAGAAAACGATTAAAAATTGAGTTATGTTTATTTTTTGTTTTTTCTTTACTTAAATATATTGTTTTTCAGTATCATTGTATTTTGTTCTTAACCCCCGGCGCAAAAACAAATAGAAAAACTCTAAAAAATATTGTATGTCAGACGAGGCTGTATAGGTTAGGTTAGCCTGGCCTTTTCGGAGCATAATTAACAAAAAAATATTGCCTTAAAAAATGTAAACATAGACTTATCTATCACAAATATTTTGTTAATTATTATTTTGTTTTCTTTTCAAGTCTTTTGTTTTATTCGCAACTGTGATAAAAAACGTCGTACGATATACGTGTGGAATTGATCTTTGCATCTTGGCTTCTTAACACATTCGCTGCCGCTCGCGCGTCATAAACCGCCTCTATACAAAGATCAATTTACCACACTTATATCGTAATGTACTATTACACGATCAGAAACATGGCATATCTCTTTTTAAGAAAAAATAGGTAGGTATATCAATTTAAAAATATAAAGAAAAACTAGGTTAAAAAAGTAATATAAGTCAAATAAAACATTATGTTTATATATAAAATAGCAGTTTCATACAACAAAATAATAAGTTCCTAGTTTTTAAAATGCGAATTTATAAAAGCGACCCTGAAAACATTGGTGCCATGCCAAATAATACTTCGCGACCTTTGAAGTATGCTGCAGATGGCCACCGATGTCAGATTTTGTTTCCTTACATGGCATTTCAGTATTTTAGAGCCAATTTTAAGACTGACAGTGAAATTGATCAGGCACAATACAACTTTGATCATGAAATCACGTTCAATGTTCAGTGAATGTGTTTTGGAGCCAAAATATTTATTAGGTATGCGAAACTAAAATTCTATTTTAGTATTAAACGTGATCATGTTAAGCACGTGTTAATATAGTCTACAAGCAGTTGTGACCTAAAATAATTTAGTCTAAAGTATTTTGAAACTAACTGTAAAGTTGTTTGTTAAGGTGAAAGAGTACCGGCGCTCTCTCAATACAAACGTAGTCGACTGTTTCCTACGAAACATAGGGACATGGTTATGGCAGTTATAAGTTTTATGCAACAATAATATTTGCTCAAGTGTCATTACCCAGGGAGAAAACAATCGACTACGTTTGTATCGAGAGAGCCCCTGGTACCCTTTCCTCTTAACATTGGTATTTTGAGGGACAACTAATATCTTTACTTAACAAGTTGAAGTGAGGAATTAGTGGACAATAAGTTCTGTACCAAAATTCAAGTTTCGAAACCTTAGAAAGTTTTTAGAGTTTCATTGGTTTTTATTAACTCTTACTAGCGGCGCTCTGCGGTTTCACCCGCGTAACTCCCGATCCTGTAAGGATATCTGGATAAAAAGTAACCTATTTTATTTCCAATCAATCAATGTATTCTCATACAAAGTTTTATTAAAATTAGTTCAGTAGTTTCGGACCTAAGTGTGATATGTCCCAACATACGTTTACGGACGTTAGGTAATTAAAATTTTACGAAATGAAATACGTTACGAAACGAAATTTTGCTTATTTTGTAAACCTTTTTCTAATAGATGAAGTTATTATTTTAGATATTTTAGTACCAAAATTGTACTATTGAAAACACCGGCCAAATGCGAGTCATACTCGTGCAGACTTGTTGATATAGCGGCAACAGAAATACGTAATCTGTGAAAATTTCAACTGCTTAGTTATCACGGATCATGAGGTACTGCTTGGTGACCGACAGGCAGACCGACGGACGGACAGTGAAGTCTTAGCAATAGTTTTTACCATTTGGGTACGGAATAACGGAACCCTAAAAATAATAGTTTTTCATAATTCAACGAAATACAGCATATTATTATATTAGATATCATACTCGTCATCGATTGGAGTAGTTAGTGTGTGTTATACACACTCAGCACCATAGCTGATAAGATAAAGTCCGCCCTTGGCTCACTGGATCGGCTTTGGTTTGCTCTAATGTAGTTGGACTTTCCATCGCCGACATCCGTCACAACGTCTTTATTTATTATTGAAGGTTTGCCAACTTTATAGCCAATAAAAACTTCGTGTTTTGAGGATTAACGGTTTTATCGTTTAATTTGCAAGACAAAACTTAAATTAATTTCTGTAGAATCTGTAGCACAAAGGCAATATTACAAAAATCGCATACTTTCATACCTACCAGTTCGTCAACTTTGCAAAAAACACGTTTATTTGATATTATATGCTCTATATCCGAAACGACCAGTCGCTCGACCATAGCGACGCAACGCTGCCGATCGGTGGGATATGCGCGTTAAATGTGCAAAGTTCACATGGTTAAAGCTCATGAGTAAAGTGTGGTTAAAGTCCATATAAACTGGCTTCATTGGCGACAAAGTGGTCAATTAAAGCAAACCGTTTGTCACATTCTACGTTTATGTACCAGGAGCTAAGAACAGCCAAGAGGTCAATATTGGAATTCGCCACACAATATTGCCCTCTCTTACATAACCCGGTGAGAGAGCGAGACGTATAGAGTCTAGACTGTACAATTCTAGATAGATATTACATCCCCATCCCACTTTCTCTGCACACATGCACAAAAGTTACAATCAGCTGCACACAAAGGCATCGTGTATTTATGTGTATGAGTATAGGCGCGAAAATTTGAAAGTTTTTGTTGTTATAGACTTGGCTTAAAGTCATGGACAAAGTCTGTAGCATAGCACTGTTTGTAAATATAAGCAAGGAGGTATTATCTCCACTACCTAGTTAGTGATTTAAAAATGAGTAATCTTGGAAAAGCCCGAAGTACTACCTCTACTTAGGTTTCGTGTTTGGAGACAGTGAGGTGTGGCCGCACCCTTACTTCCCCTTCGGTTTAAGCAAGTGACGTCAACCGAACCCTAAGGTTTGTTGTAATTAATTAACTCAATTCCTTAATAAATATTTTTCTCTAGAAAAGTAATGAGTTTTTCGAGAAGACCATACTTACGGAAACTTTATGTACGAGTATGTCTAAGGTTTTGCATCAGTTCCCTTAGACAAGATTATACACTTTCCATTAGCGAAATCGTCAATCGACAGATTTAATTGTATGTAATTGACATAAATCATTCCTTGATATTGGCATAAGATAAAACTTGTCAATTGTTGTAAAAATTTCATACAAAAAAATAAAAATCTGTAGATTGACGATATCACTTATTTAGAGCAATCTTGTAAGGACGCAGGTCTCCTCGTTTTTTACATACCTATATAAAATCCTCTAAATAGTGCAAAGCTATCTAAGTCACGGACACAAACTCTACATATCAATGAAAAATATAAATAAATAAAACGAATAAAACAAAAATACACTGTCCCAATTACTCTGAATTTTCACAAACAATGTAGGTGTAATCGCGAACCTTGAGCAAACATTGTCCTTGTCACTACCAACACACTGAAAGACTCTCCAGTAAATGTAGATGACAGTTTTGTTTTTCTTTTCTATATCTTTACTTTTATAAAACAGTTGAACATGAATTATGTCTATCTCTGTCTTCTTAAAACATAGATTTCATGCATGCATGATTCCAAATCAATAAAGAAATTTTGACTTTTTGCAGTTAAAAAACATTTGGACCTATTGAAATAGTGTTTTCGTTTTTACAAATTTCTGAAAGCTGTGTTTAATTTATCTTGTATATTTGTAAGTACAAATGAATACCGTAAATATTATTTAAGGGTTCTTAATAATTGGGTTATAAAAAATAACACGCATAAACTGTTTATGAAGGAATATTCGAAATTCTATGATAAATGTGACCACGTGATACAGGGATTTGATATAATTTGTAAAATTTTTGTTAAATGACTTTAACAAAAATTTTACAAATTTATTCATGGATAGATTTAGATGAATGCGTAAATGAAATAGTGAAATCCAAAAATGATTTTGGGTGGTTGACCTAACATTTATTGAAATTCATACGAAATTGTAAAACTTTACTACTTCGTTAATATTAATTTATATATAATATTAACTATATAATATTAATAAAATATATAATATTAACTATTTCATTTACGCATTCATCTAAATCTATCCATGAATAAATTTGTAAAATTTTTGTTAAAGTCATTTAAAAAAAAATTTACAAATTTATTCATGGATAGATTTAGATGAATGCGTAAATGAAATAGTGAAATCCAAAAATGATTTTGAGTGGTTGACCTAACATTTATTGAAATTCATACGAAATTGTAAAACTTTACTACTTCGTTAATATTAATTTATGAGCTTACCCGAGCCGCCGACTACACGCCGTAATAATAGTCTTTATAGGTACTGCTATTTTAGCTTTGCGAAAAAAGAGGATCGTTTGATACTAAGATTGTATTTAAAGTAATGATGTGACGCCCCAGTTGGCACAATGGTTACCATGCCGGACTGCCAAACACAGGGTTCGGGTTCGATTCCCGCCTCAAACAAAATGCTTAGATATTTGTCTGGGGTCTGGTTGTTTCTATGTATTATAAGTATATATTTACAAAAGTATATATATCCGTTATCTAGCACCCATAACACAAGTCTAGTTACAACTGATTCTTTTTCCTTGCTGTACCGCGAATAAGTAATGATGAATGATGATGATGATGTCTCCTTGACTGCTTTCGGCCACAGTGACTATTTCTGGCAACCTAAGCAGAAGAAGATGACGAGCTTCGATGTTCAGCACCACGTCTATGGTGTGCTCTTTGGTGACTGGCGTACCCGATTTTTGCAGAAAATGTTCTATCGCATATCGGGCACGTAAGTACACCATTTACAATATTATATAAAATGGCCGAAGTTGGTCTGACCTTTATCGCGTCTCGTTTGAAGTCTAAATCAGCACATCGTTCTTATTCAAAATCAGAGACGTGCAGATTAACGAGACGCCTCCACTCTGGCCATTGGGCTGCCTTCAGCTCCCAGCAGGCTGGCTCAATTTTGCACCTTTTTATATGCCTTTTCAGAATGACGAACATATTTTAAAGGGTTGATTTAACGGTTTTGATGCTATCTACCTCTATGCTCGCTGGACAAATCATTTGAGCTAAACATACAGGGATTTGATATAACTTGACTCATAAACTAATACGAACATATTCGCCGTTATCACTTATCTTATCTGCCATTGATAACAACGAAAACCATAGGAGATGATATCCCAAGAATAATGTTCTATTAAGCGATAACTTATCGTAATTCAATCCAGTTTGTGCGTGCGGTGTAATTGTGGTAGGCATTTGAGAAAGATCTAAGTTACCGGCCGACGCGGTGCGCCGTCAAGAAACTTGACACATGTTTGTTTTTACTGTAACCTGTTAGTATAGGTCGAACAATGAATCATGGCCTCCAGCGGAAAGTGGAAGGGGTATGCGCAGAACTCAACTTTTAGGTCCGTTTGTCGGCGTTTGGGGACAGGAGTAAAGGGAGGAGTAGTTGCTCTCATCATCTTCGCTCTCTGCCCACACAGACGTCTCTAGCTGCGCTCTGACCCGCTCCGGCATGTATTTAGTGGTCTAAGCACTGTCGCGCACATAAATCTTACACACACTAACTTTGCGTAAGTTTAAATTGAAACATTGGATAACCTAGTGCATTGCCTAATTTTCTAATTTGAAGGTATGTTTTTCGGGTTGGGCAAAATATACAGTACATTCATCAGTACATACTATCAGTACATGCCGAAACCATCCCCACCAATTTCCTCTGGGTCCCATGATTCATTGCCCGACCTATACAGTTGATGTGAATTTAAATGCTTCCAGAATAAGATGGAACATTACGTGCCCGTTGTTTGATCAAATTGGCATGAACATTGCCATGCCCTCAGGATTTCAGTAATCGCATTTTTTATTGAAGATTTCTTTATGTAATTCTCAATAGGCCAAATGAGCTTTCTCTCGCAATCGCGACCATTTTCTTAGAGATTTTTTTATGGGGAACATAAGCGCTAGCTTTATTGATGCCCTTATAATACAAGTACGCAGTACTATCATGGGGTCAGCGTCTAACTCACATTATAAGGGAGCCGATTGGAGTGCTAGTGATGTTCGAATATAAAGGCCAAAATTACAGGGCACTACTGTCACACCCATTTTCTATTCTGGCGTCACAATTTGACTTATTTTTAAGCATAATTATAACAATCTATAGTTTACGACTGCAAATTTCGAGTAGATTTGACATAGGATACGACCATAGAATCACACGTTCGTACTCTTGATACAACCATGTTTGGAGGAAATAATTATTTTAAGTGACTATTAAGTTTGGCTCGAGCCCAGTAAACCGCGGATTCCATCATAGTCAAAGTCAATATTTTTTATTCATTTGGATGCCTAATACGTTTTGTACACATATCACATAAAAACTAAGTTAAGATGTGTGTGCCTTCGGAACGCGCCCACCAATGAGAAGAAGGCACAAGAAACTCATGGGTATTTTTTCACGTGATCACGCTCACAAAGGTCAATCATACAAATATTTGAAAGGATAGTGAGTATTGAAAGTATATTTGAAAGTAGTTT
The DNA here is from genome assembly GCA_951213275.1 of Idaea straminata. Taxonomy (NCBI): domain Eukaryota; kingdom Metazoa; phylum Arthropoda; class Insecta; order Lepidoptera; family Geometridae; genus Idaea; species Idaea straminata. Next base: position 15,476,325 of record OX577845.1, on the reverse strand, counting down.
TCTTTAAAAGAGTGCTTGTAACTGTTTAAAAATGTTTTCTCTTTTCGACTTAAATCTTAAATCTCTTAGTTTTACAGTAAAAACGTTCGTTTCTCCTTTAAAACAATACTCAGTCATTGAGAGATCTAATTTCAAACTTTCTCACATACCCAACTCTGTTTATAAACTGTGAGCCCGGTGTATGTTGACAGTAGTATTGTAAAAACCGTATTGAACCGGTTCAAACTCATATTATACAGAGAATAATCTTGTTATATCAGTGCACTATTATTTTTTGTACCATCTGGTAGGTAGGTATTAGAACGCACGTGGGCTTGTATCAAAAATTTCAGGAGCAAATTAGATGTGTTAAAATCTGGGAAGATAAAAATTTAGCCACAAAAAGGTTTATTTCTAGATGTACATTTCTAGACTTCACTGTCCATCTGTCCGTCTGTCACTAGGCTGTATGTCATAAATCCGTGATAGCTAGATAGTTGAAATGATCACAGTTGATGTATTTCTTTTGTCGCTATAACAACAAATACTAAAAGCAGAAAAAAAAATATTGTGGCTCATATACAACATGGTACCGAACCTTTACCGAACCCTTCATTCGAGAATCCAACTTGCACTTGGCCTATTTTTAATACATTACATTGGTAGGAATTAAATTTTATTTAGCTCTATACAGTAGAAATTCTAACTCTGACTGACTGTGGAACCTAATTCCATTAGCGATGACAGCAACTAACAAGGAGAGCGCTAGTTTCTAGTATATCGCTACTTTATAGAAACGGTTAAGCGAGTTAGCGAGGCTCAGCTTCAGCTGTCAAGTAAGAATATGTGGCGATGTTCAGTTTAAGCCACTAAATCATTAAATAACCAAGAGATTCTGATGAAGTAAGGGATGGCAAGCGAAATGCATTTGGTCTGAGCGTAGAGATTTAAAATCTTCACAAACTAGACATCAATATAAAATGGAAGGCAGTAAGGTTAAAAGGATTAGATTTTTATAGAAACAACTCAGATCGAGTATTCTATATTTAGTACACGGTAACATAACGTATACAATGGTTCGTGAACTAAGTAATTGAAGGGGTACGAGTGGAAAACTATTCCATTCGTCCATAGTGTCTCTTGTAACCACTTGATTGAAAGGCCAACAGTGCGGTCAAATCGATTTGAACAAATCAATCGTCTGAGCAGGAACAGTTTGGCGTGATGCATGATCAATTGATCATACGCGGTTCAATTCTTACTTGATCGAGATTTAAGCCGAATCTTCATTAACTCTTAGGTATAAAAACTTATAGCGCAGGTGTCGTATTCAAAAGGAAAAAACGGAACCCTTTATAAGATCACTCGGAAGTCCATCTGCCCTTTATTGCCCTTTATTACCCTTTTTCTCTGGAACGGCTAAATAAAATGAAGAATTTTTTAAATTTGTTTTCTTTATGATTTGATGAGAAGTACAACAAAAGATGTATTTGTGAAATACATAAACCTAATTGTAATTTATTTATTACCTCCATACAGTGAAAATTAACCCTGTAATCCCTCATCATAAAAAATGAAAACTGAGGATAATTTACCCGAACTTTGGAAAATCTTCAAAACTTAACAATACCATTCTTCACTGGCGAAGGTGGTGTTGCCACACCTTGAAACAACGTTGAGTTTTCTTTAAATTACGGTATTCCGAACTTAAATTTTACAAGAAAACTATGACATAGGTAGTTACAGGCTTTCTTTACTGACTGCATACAGAAAGTCTTAGGAAATTTGTATTCAGCAATAGTGAGTAATTCTGAGTAAAAGTGTTGGAGTTGGCATGATTATTTCTGTTTCAATTTATAAGTCAAAGAAAAAACTTCTGCCCGTCTTGATTTAAGCAGAAATATATTCTATGCCGAAGGTTATTTATTTATTATAATTTTCGCCATTAAGTATCATTTTACAAGCATATGAAACACCTTCACTTAGTTGGTTCTGGATGTTCTAGGCACTACGGAGTCCTGCACCTTAAACAAGATTAATTTCTATTAGCGATATCGCTAATCGACAGATTTTTTCGTATAAAATTGACAAAAGCATTGTAAGAAATTGACGTAAAATGAAACTTGTCTACCATTTTTTTGTGTAATGCAAGATATTTTCGTTGAGATATGCTAATTTAAAAAAATAAAATATATAAAAAAGACAGTTGATTGGCGAAATCGATAATGGAAAGTAATCTTGTCTAAGAAAGCTGAAAAGCATGGATTAAATTATCTAGATTAAATGTAAAGGCCAAAAAATTACCTTACGAGTGTAACTTTAATTGTTGAATTTGATATAATTATGGAAATACCCTACAAATAAATCGCGAAAAAATTCCATTAAAACTTGTCAAGTAAATCAGCAAGATTAATCTAGTTTGCATGATTCAATGCAATCGTTATCTTAAAATAAATCACTATAATAATATTTTACGTCGTATTTTTAGTTATCCAGTTAGAACCGGATAGTGTTCGTTTTAATGACACAATGATTGGTTGAATTTTTCAACATCTTTAGTAATTAATTAGCTAATTAGTTGATAAAAAAATGTGCGTCAAATGTAGGTATTGAGAAGGTAAATGTAGGAATATACTCAACTAGCTGAAGGCCGCGGGTTTACTCGCGTAAGTGTCTGCTTAAAAATGAAATTGATTTCCTACAAACACAGATTACAGTTTTACATAATAGTTAGTTATTTACTACGAATTATAAACTTTAACAACCTTTTTTGTCCTTTATGATGTTGATTAAACTTATCAATAACTAGCCTTTTCCGCGACTTCATCCGCGTAGAATTATAAAAAAACGTTGTCCCTTAAAAACTTTGCCTCCCTTTTTCACCCCTAAGGGGTAGAATTCCGAAAAATCCTTTCTTATCGGATGCCTACGCCATACAAAGAACACACCCTCCAAGTTTCAGGTCTCTACGATAAGTGGTATAAGCTGTGCATTGATCCATGAGTCAGTTAGTCAGTCATTCAGGACAAAGCATTTTATATGTATAGATATCCTTCCAGTTTATTAAAATTTGAGTTGTAAAGACCTAGTAGGTACCCTTTGTAAACGAGGTAAAAATATTAACTGTTAATAATAGTTTTATTTTTAATATTTAAACAATCTATATTATGTAATAATTAAAAATAATAATAAAGCTACGTGGGACACGTTAACACGGTGGTTTAGAACACCGCTACAGTTAAAGAGGGGTGGCTGTTGGTTCAAATCCCTTCGGGCCATTTATCGTATGACACTTCTGTAAGTAAAATTTTGACACGTACAGGTGCGGACGCGAACTGTGATCGTCTCCGTCCGTGTCAGTGTATTATTAGATTAAAATAGCGCAAAACACAGTCTTTCATAGAGTTATTACTATTGTCTGTTAAAGGATGGATGCTGAACGTCAGTGATGAGTTGGCCCGCTCGCTCGGACTACCAGCGATGACTTAAAATCCAGTGAGGCCTCTCCATCCTTCAGCCACTCACGTTCCTGTTGCCCCCTTGCTGTAGTTTACTCGGCTAATTAGGGTGGCCCAGTCTGAGAGTTGGCGAGTCTCCGCCTGCCATTTTTGCGTGTTTATTGAACATTGTTACGGCAGGTGCCATAGTATCCATAGTTCCCCAGTATCTAGTCCACTACCATCCCATCACAATAGCTCAAGTAGTTTTGTCCTGTAGATTATAATATATTAGATTCAAATAGCGCAAAACACAGTCTTTCATAGAGTTATTACTATTTATTATTATGTCCCACTGCAGGGTAAAAGCCTCTCTACTCCCATTCTACTGCTCGCGATCTTGTGCGACCAGCCCCCTTAGACAAGATTGCTTTCTATTAGCGATGTCGCCAATCGATAGATTTAGTTGTATGAAATTGAAATAGAACATTGAATAAAATTAGCATAAGATGGAACTTATCCACTATTTTTTTTTCTCTAACGCAAGACTACTTGACTTTTCGTTATCTTGTGTCAATTTCATACAAAAAAATCAAAAGAAAAGTATATCGATTGGCGATATCGCTAATAGAAAGCAATCTTGTCTAAGGGGGCAGGGCCGTCTTTAACCTATTGGAGCCCGGGGCATATTGGGATAATGGGACCCCTAAGACTTTGAGAGAACAAAAGTTACTCTTTTAGCATTTACATGTACATAAGAACAATCTATGTAGATTAAAGAGGAACCTTTCTAGATTTAAGATGGGCAGAATCATCAATAGCTCCTTCAAAAAAGTGATCTGCCATGAACTAGGGGGGCCCTATTGATCATTGGGCCCTGGGCATGTGCCCATCGTGCCCAGTGGAAAAAAGAGGGGCCTGTGTGCGACGGATTGCCATATCTGCCAGAAAATTGGCAAATTTATAGAGTAGGTATTAATAGAGTATTGAACAAAAATCAACAATGAATTGAGCACATTCAGTAGTTTCGATATTGCGAAATACTTTACCTAGTTTCTATTGAAAAATGCACACCTTGCCGATAAGCAAAAGTAGGTGTAGGTACCTACCTTATAAATAATGTGGTACGTTGAATAAGACTCTATGTAGCTCCTTTCACGTTTATATCAATGAATAATTCTATAACAGAGGTGACATTATTGTGTAAATAATTCGCATTAATATATTTGAATTTTAGAATATTATATATTTAGCAAAAGTAGGTGTGCCTATCCATAATGTGGTACATTGAGTACTTAATAGATTCTATGTAGTTCCTTTCAAGTTTATTTCAATGAATAAATTTATAATAGAGGTGACATTACTCTGTAAATAATTCACATCTATATTCAATTTAAAACTGACATGTTTATTTTAAATTCTAAAGTTTTTTAAAACAGTAAATTTATAATTTGTTATTATTTTGTTTAGTTCGGATATTACGGGCATGGTAAATTTCCCGTTTTAAATACCTATGTTTTGAATTAAAAAACAATTCACAAAGATAACGTTAAAAACGGCTTGACCGATTTTAGTAAAATATAGCTGACATCACTCACGGAAGATTTACAGATTAAGAAAATGTATTTAAATCGATTTATTCGTCTTTATAGAGACAAACAATAACATCCTTGCTTATCCGTTAAATTGCTTAAACGTTTAAAATTATGTAAGGAATATTATAGTGAATGTTTTACTGAAAATCGATTCAAAATCGGTTCTGTAGATAAAGTATGAATCGATTAATAAGCGTAGTGTACCTTCGCTCAAGTTTTTTTAATTAAAAGTATGACAAAAAAAATTAAGGAACTCACGTAAAAAAGGATAATGTAAAATACAACTTAAAGAATAATTTAGTTCAATTTTTGATCGAATATTCTAGAATCCAAGTTCACAGTAAAGTATAATCAATCCAATTTTTACCTTATTTGTTAAGTTACAAAGTACAGTTTCAATTGTTGTAGATTGTTTTCGGCTAATTTAATATTTAATTTAATTTACATATTAAGTGAGACTGTTAGGTAACGTTGGCAGAAAATAAACAATTTATAATCTTCAAACAATTTTGCTCATAGTGACATCTTTTTAGGTTTTTTATCCAGTATATTAAGTGGTGAGTTTGTGCTGCTATTTGTCAAACTTAATTTTGATGTGGGTATTGATTTGGATTTGCACGACTAATATTAAAAAAGTAAAATGTCCAAAGCCAATAAATAAAAATAAATAAATACTGCAGGACATTCCACACATCGCCATCTAGCCTCAAGCTAAGTAACTAGACTTGTATTATGGGTGCTAGACAACGGATATACTACTTATATACTTTTTTTTGTGAATATATACTTATAATACATAGAAACAACCAGACCACAGACAAATATCTAAGCATAAATACTTGTCTGAGGCGGGAATCGAACCCGCAACCCTGTGTTTGGCAGTCCGGCATGGTGACCATTGTGCCAACTGGGCAAAGTCCAAAAGTTACACAGTTCCATTATTAAAATGTCCAGTACTAAAAATGACCAATAGTGAAATGTTGTATTTATATAAACTTCACTTGCAGATGCTCCGCGGTTTCACCCGCGTAACTCCCAACCGTGAAAATATCGCGATAAATAGTAGCCTATGTTACTTCCAATGAATCAACGTATACTCATACAAAGTTTCGTTAAAATCGGTTCAGTAGTTTCGAAGTCCATTCGTTACAAACAAAACATCAAGAAAAAAATCTGTCCTCTTTATTATAGTGTAGCAAGTACTTTTAAAAGTGGTAATCTACTTAGGTTTCGGTCCAAATGTGATCGCCATAGCTCGGTTTGTAAAGTAACGATCGTGAGTTCAACTCCCATGGGGGATAAATGTTTAGTAGAGAATTCAATTACAAGATTAAACATTTACAAACTCTGCCGCCCTCAAACTAGACCACATTGAGATTACTTACTTATGGAATAAAAAGAAAGGTGTCAAAGAGAAATTGACATTTATTTTTTCCAGAGTACATCCGAAGATCGATAAATCCAATTACTGATTATTAGTCACAAACTTAGACTATTTATAGACTAATAAATCACATAACTAAGACTTCCGACAGAATAGTTCCTCCTACGGACTTCCGGCGATTTCAGTTCGTGTCTTCTAATATGTACAACTTGTACATATTAGAAGACACGAACTGAAATCGCCGGAAGTCCGTAGGAGGAACTATTCTGTTCGTGTCTTCTAATATGTACAATACTTGTACATATTAGAAGACACGAACTGAAATCGCCGGAAGTCCGTAGGAGGAACTATTCTGTCGGAAGTCTTAGTTATGTGATTTATTAGTCTATAAATAGTCTAAGTTTGTCTAAGTCTAAGCTTTTGCCCGCGCCTTCGTCCGCGAATCACGTTGTCCAATATAAACTTTGCCCACTTTTTCACCCCCTTAGGGTTAGAATTTCGGAAAACCCTTTCTTATCGGATGCCTACGTCATACAAAGAACACACCATCCAAGTTTCAGGTCAGCTGTTTTGGCTGTGCGTTGATCCGTCAGTCAGTAAGGACAAAGCATTTTATATGTTTAAATTAGATATTATAAATATTGATTTTGAACTGTAGATATTGTAATGAGAACGAGTAAGTAATAGGTATAAATAAAATGAAATGCCTGAGCAGACTAAACAACGCACTTTTTTTTGCCAACCTACAATGTGCGGTCAAAGCGCCATAGTTGAGTGATGATGTTCTTAACTACAATGACCCTGATTCTTACAGTCTTTGATGACTAAGTTTTTGTTTCTCTAAAAACATTTAAACTATAACTAGGCATACTCAAAAAAGAACTAGTTCTAGATGCCTCATATTCATTAAGGAAGGTAAAACAAACTGAAAAACTGAGAAGAGAGAAAACCGACGAAGTTTGCATAGACTAGGCTGTATACTGTAAAGACTGTATTTACTTGTCTCATTCGTTTTAACTTAGAAGTCTTTGCTTTCCTTATAAAATAAAAAAATATATATCATACTCTTAACCAATGACAACGATGACTAATTGACTATAAAACTCCCAAACCAACTATTGAGCGATTCTTAAAAAAAAACAAAATAGTATTCCTCATTCCCTACATTCGTACTAGATATATGTTATTAGAAAAATAAGGCATTTGTAAAATTAAGAATTTTCACAAAAATAATTTGTCCCGATAAAATTCTGCAAAATTTCGTTCTTGGAAACTTAAGAATTAATAACTGATCTCTTATATGATTTAATCATTTCGAATTTTCAGAGAAAATCTGAAGATCATACCAAATAAAGGCTAATTAATAATAACTATTTATAGACCAATTATTGAAACGTCCGGCACAGGATAGCTAACTACTCCTACGAACGTCCGGCATTGTTATTTTTGTAAAATTACCTGAGAAAAAGAATCTTGAAATTATTATCTATATTTAGTAAACTTCTATAAAAAGCCCATCCAATTCATGCTGTTTAATCTATGTCGTGACGTCACACGATCACGCGGTTGGCACGTGATGGCTGCGTGATAGGCGCAGGCGCCGGAACACGCTTTACCATAACTGGTTATTTACGTATCTATGGACTTTGGGGGTCTTTCTTTATGTTCCTGTTTTAGAATTGAAATGCACAATTTTCTTTATAGGGTGACGAACAAAAAATATATAAAAGTGTTTATAGAATATTTTTTTCATGTGGGCCTTCAGGGCTATATCCTAAACTATAGGAGATAGCGAAAAATTCTGAAAGGAGTTGCCCTCCTTTCAGCACTTTACATTAATTTTCATCTTTCTGTCTCTGGCAAAATAATAGCGTATGAAGTATAGAGGAGAAGTTATATTTTTCTAAATTTTTAAATGAGTTCTATATTCTATACATTACTTAAAAATTAGAAAAATCAGTTATATTTTGTGCAGCAGTTTGTTACGACATCAGTCATAACTCCTCTCTACATTTTTTAGGGAAAGTACCTAGTATGAAAATTACAGAAAACTAAAAAAAATCTATTTCCTTTGATTTATCATACTATATTTGTTTCCAAGAATTGATCTATATCAACAAGACTATCCGTTGGTATAAAATATAGGATGTTTTTTTTATTGCAAAATCGACAGGATCAATTATTCTGGCGAGGGTAATGACTTTTTCAAAAAGCTAATGATGTTATTTAGTTTTTATCAAAATCGGACACGCAACTCCTTTCTGCATTTCTCGCTATCTCTTATAGTTTAGGATATAACCCTGAAGGCCCACATCAAAAAATCATCCTGTATATATATATATATATATATATTGTAGGACTCTTTACACAGCGCCATCTATGCACAAGCTTAGCAAATAGACAAACAACCAACAACTCATTGACAGATATGGACCGAAAAAGTTAAACAAGGTTATATTTAATAAGACTTTTATAAGCATGGTTACTAAAACTAAAAGGGCCAAAACGAATAAACCTTTTAACCTAACCCTTAACATAACTTCTGTGATTTAATATTAGGCCCTTGCGAATTTAAAAAAAATGTACTTTGCGAATTGATTAGTTTCGTGAATTTGTGAACTTGACAATTTGTGAAAAGGTTGAGTTTATGTTTGAAAAAATTAAAAAGGTTTTGATTTTTCTGACAACTGTACAAACATTTTACATGAATTGTGGCTTCATTTGACGTTATCAGGCAAAATAAACCGCGGCTCCATTCCACTGTGTTAGTTTCCTACTTCAGCCATGCGAATTTCACACAAATTAGCTGCGCCCGCGTCACCCGCATAAGAAATAACTTATCTTCAACTTTTTTAAATTGCACGATTTGTATTAAGAGTAATTATTTTCCAGGGTCCTAATCGCGTATTTAATTTACTTTCGACCATTAGTCATGATCGTAAAGAGACTTTTCCACGCGGCCATCGGGTAAATAATAAGCATTTTCATGAAAATCTTTCGAGCTATGTGACCTCGAAAAGTAAAACTTTCAGATTAATAATATTAGAAGTTTTCACAGTTTTATGTTACTTAGGTACTTAATATTTGTTTTCCTTGTCATGCCTAAAAATAACCCCATTTCGTGATTTTCGGGTCATGAATAACACAAGAAAAATCAAATTCAGGTCAAGACCTACTTGTACAATGTAATGACAATGCTTTGCCCCTATCTTTACCCGACTATGGGAGGGTTAGAAATATTTATAAGAAAAATTATGGGGTTGTTTTGCCTTGAATGTTTGTTATGTATACCTATACTTTGGATTGTTTATTTTATGTTTAAAAGAAACCTACAAAAGCAGTTGGTTTTTAAGTATTTTTAATAACTCGTCATTTTATTAAAACCCACTGACCACTTACAAAGGATTACTTGACTACAAATGTCGTGTCAATGAATTTTGTTTCTTCGGAAACTTTTCATCGAAATCTCTATTGCGATCGACTATTATTCAACTATTATTCATCATGGACAATACATCCATTATTAAATATTGTTACTACGATATTACGTTACATAAAAGTCTTAAAATCTTGATGTTTATAGCGTTTTAGGAAAAGAGTGGCACTGGATAAGCATGTGAGCTAAGTGCCTATATTAAACCTTTCTTTCGTCTCTCTCTCTCTCTCGCTCTCATAGAAAGGAAGCCAGTTTACTAAAATTGAGCCTACTGATTAAGTTTATATTACATTTTATTTGTTCATAATAAAAAAATATTATTATAACTTAAAAAAAAATTAGTTTTATTACAATTCCTTCATTAATTAATCGAAAGGAACTTCGTTCCATCCGGGTGTCCCTTGACACCTCTCAAGTTTTTTAATATTAGTAGGATGTAGCTAGTCGATTCACTTGTGACGGAACCGAGGATGGTATGTGCATTAAGGGCAGGTGCTAATAAAGCTACCAAAATCAACCTTTGTTTTAAGCATCTCTAAGTAATCAAATACTCTTTTTTTGTTATTTGGATATAAATGGATATTGTAGTTTAATAACCATATTTTTGTTTATTGTGGTTGAAAACATGATATGAACAACTTCGTTCGATAAAAAAAATGTAAGAAAACAGAGAATTATTAGATCGTTTATCGGGTTTTATTCAAAAATAGTTAACGTTTGTTTCTAAAAATGAATCAAATGATAGGTTTTGACCTCTAGGAACTATATTTGTGGATAATAATGCTAAAATGTTTTGCATATCGATCAAATATAACAGTTAGCACGCAGCACCGCACGTTACGTTTCTGAGAGCGGGGGCTAAGGTAATGTATGGGCCTACCTACACACGGTACTGGAAGAGCGCCTTAAGGGTGAGAGCATGTTCGTTTGTGCATAAATGTTCCCATTGCTTTACGACTTTACGGCAACCGCACGGAATCATCAAACGGTCATTACGAGTCTCTGTATATCTATAGATTAGTCATTGTTGTTTATCGCAACGCTAGGAAGATACCAGCGATTACACGCGATGCAAATTTTTTTTTCGTTCAGTCTGAAATAAATTAATTTTAGTCTTTTGTGATTTCATATCTACCGCCTCCGTTTTATCTCGACATAATGATTCGATACCACAATACTGAAAGGGTAAATACTAGATTATTATTAATTTATGATTTTTATAGTAAATAATTTGATTGGCCAAACAGAATTACACATTGTACTTTGGACATATAATAATACTAATTTATTTACACTACTCAATATGACAATCGTAAAATGTGACATCACTGTTTTCCCCCGATTTAACTCATTTTCTAACGAATCTTTAACTAGGTAGTTTTACGTTCGATATTTTTTAAAAAAAATTTATTAATAATAATTTCAGGACATTCCACACATCGCCATCTAGCCCCAAGCTAAGTAACTAGAATTGTGTTATGGGTACTAGATAATGAAAATACTACTTAAATACTTATGAGATTCTTAATAAATATATTTTCTTTTGTAAATATATACTTATAATACATAGAAACAACAAGACAACAGACAAATAGCGGGAATCGAACCCGCAACCCTATGTTTAGCAGTCCGGCATGGTAACCATTGTGCCACACAGTTTACGGGGCTGACTGAGTACAGCTAAAGATAAATTTTTGATATTACAAATATTGCTAAGTTTCATTGCTACACATAATCTCGCACCTCGGTCATTTCTATGCAATCCAACAGTTTCCCCCCTTTAGGTCCTTCCTCTCGTATAACTATCATTTCGCTTTCGTATTTTTAAATCAGCTTTAATGGCACTTGACAACAAATCAGATGACATTGATTAATCATCATTTAGCTAAACATACAACACGAGGCAATGCGTGAACATAACAATAGCGTGTACCAATTAGATTCTCAATTTTAGCTGAACATTTTGCGCAATACAACAGTGCAAGGGTCAATTTTTGTACAATTGTTTGTTTTTGTAACACGCACTCTTTGCTGATTTACTTGGATCAGCAGAGTGTTTTATTGAAGCCATGTTCCTATTTGTTTTCATATTGGTTTGCGGTCTTAACCGTGTAAATCTCAAACCTGTCGCAATATTTGAATACTTCTGTTACGTGACGTTACAGCGAAACAGAAGGTTGTAGGTTCGATTCCCGCCTCAAACGCAAATTTATATGTCTGTTTCTGGTCTGAGTGCGTATGTATGTATTCACAAAAGAAAAAGTATAAGTTTCTATCCGCTGCCTAGGCATCATAAAACAAACCCAGTTGCTTAGCTTGGGTCTAGTCGGCGCTATGTTAAAAAATGATCTGCAATATTTATTTATAAATAACGGAATAAAAAATAAACCATACTGAAGTTGATTCAGGCCTGAAGTATCTACATACCTGCCGAGTTTCATCGCAATCGGTTTAGTAGTTTTCGTGTGAAGAAGTGACATACGCTTAGCGATACAAAACGTTTAATCTTAACGCTTGAAAGTAATCCAGTTTCAAAATGCTACACATAAGAAACCCCTATATACAATTCAGAAAGTTCGAAAATAAAAAATCGATTTGGTTGGGCTGTGCGACACAGTTCGGTGTCTGTCAATAGCACTAATTTTTTTTACAAGTATGAGTACAATAAAAAAAATATTTGTCATAAATAACATAAATTGACGTTATTATAATAAAATGCGATACTAAACTGCAATGTAAAGGCGCACTTCCATAATCGTTCCGGCAACACGCCCGCAAATCACGTGTTATATTAGCCCATTTGGCGTGAAGTGGAAAATACATCTCAGCGACTGCATGCACCACATTTTATTAATGACTAGCTTTTGCCCGCGACTTCGTCCGCGTAGAAGTCGAAAGATTGTTTATGCAAAATTGAAGTAGATTGGACCAAGGAATCACGGCGTCCCAAACAAACGGATAGGCAAAGGGATAGAATTTCGGAAAATCCTTTCTTATCGGATGCCTACGTCATACAAAGAACATATACACTTCAAGTTTCAGGTCTCTACGATCAGCGGTTCAGGCTGTGCGTTGATCCGTCAGTCAGTCAGTCATTCAGGACAAATCATTTTAAATGTATTAATATGTTAGATATAGATTTTAAGCTACTTCGGCTTGTGCAAATTGACAGATTACTTTATAAAATAAAATTTTAAAAAAAAACCGCGCTCGAGTTTTGCAACTTTGTTACTTACCCTCTCTTATGTTATGCATCGGATAAGCAAAAGTGACACTTATAATGTAGTAATTAATCCTCATAACCTAAGTAATAAGTACTTATCTATGTCGAACTAAAGGTTCTATTCTTTACTCATGTGCTAAAGGACAAGGACCTCTTTTTATAGGGGTTAGAAAGTTACTCGCCACAAGCTCGCCACGGGTAAACAGTAAGATTGTGCCGACCTTTTTTCAAATGGTCATGACATGATATAGTTATAGATTTTATGCTAAGTACAAAAGTATTTGCTCCAATGTCATTATCCTAGTAGGAAACAGTCGACTTTGTATGAAGAAACAGCCGGTACCCTTACCTCTCAAGAAGATGGAAAAATAAATTAAATTATTATAATGATATTGCGAATGTATGCGTCTAATGTAATGGGTCGTATCCGATCCGCGAACATTGCATTACGAGAAACAACCGTCTATTTTCTAAGTAACCTGTCTGTGTTTGGTTACGTTAAAATAATTCAATGGAATGAGGTGGCGACGGTAGCGTGGCGCCAAAAAGGGTGGCTTACACCAGACGGTGACGTCATATTCCGAATAGCGACCTTCCCTTTTGTTCAGTTGCTTGGCAAATTACTTTTGAACAATATCTTTAAACATGTTAATCTAAATATTACAGTTTTAATATTTTATTTTAATTTACATTTAAGGGTCACTCTAGCCGATGACGTCAGTATAGTCAAGTTCTTTTTCTTAAGCAAAATCAGTATAGTCAAGTTTATGAAGGTCACTCTTTGGTATCTCTTTCGTGTGCACTGGCCCTTTAACCTGGGTAAATAAAAATCTTTAAACGTTAGTCAGCTTAAATCCATCCAATAGTATTTTTTTCTTTTAATCCGACTACAGCGAATCCAAAAGTGAATATTATGTTTTTAGGGTTTCGTACCCAAAGCGGGACCCTAATATTACTAAGACTTCATCGTCCATCCGCCTGTCTGTCACCAGGCTGTATATAGTGAACCGCGATACCTAGACAGTTGAAAATTTTACGGATTTTGTTTTTCTGTTGCCGCTCAAAGAACAAAAAATACTAAAAACAGAAAAAAAAGTAGAGCTCCCATACAATATGTATGGAACCCTTAGCGCGAGCCCGATTCCCACTTGGCCGGTTTTTTATCACACCTTTGTTGCGTGCAGTTTAAAACTGAAGGTCAGAACCGAACAATTTTGAAATTCTACACCACTCCGATTTCAAAGAGCTTGATTCTATCAAGTCAGAATCAGATAAAATTCATGATACGCATAGTTTGGTACGACCTTGACAGTCTGATAGACAGGAAGAGTATTAAGTTACGAGATGGCCAGACAAATCAGCTTACTGGTCAAACATAATGGCCATTTCCTTATATAGCTGGGTAGGTACTCAAGACGCAACGTCTTTATTATTGCGTTGATATGAATTCAGTTTATTACGAGTCAGATATATGTGCGAAATAAATAAATAAATATTCTACAAATACCCATCTAGCCCCAAGCTAAGTATGCTAGACATCGGATGTACTACTTATATACTTTTTTTTGTAAATACTTATAATACATAGAAACAACCAGACCACAGACAAATATCTAAGCATAAATACTTGTCTGAGGTGGGCATCGAACCCGCAACCCTGTGTTTGGCACATGGGCCAAATCATCCATCCCTCTAGCAGGGAAGGTACCATTCTTTACCGATGATCTTGCTTTACTTTTCAGTATGGTAGCATCGCCATCCGTTCAAATTCTGAATATGTACAATTAGTGATTTGTTAGCAGTTCGTTCAAAATGTACTCTACTAGATTGTGGGCTGTAACACCTAGACCCACATGCTCATCATAAAACTCTAAACCCCTTATTCCAAAACGAGTTTGATTTAAACCTTAGATTTAGACACAGATTTACTCGTGAACTATTGTCTAAACACTATCGCTATGGATTATAGATAGAAAGATAAATTCTTTATTGTAAACACTAATTTCAAATAACATTAAATAAAAACAAAGCTTAAATATAAGTGTTACAAAGGGCGGCCTTATCGCTCAAAGCGAACTATAGTCTAAACACTATCCCTATAGATTATTTATTTATATAATAATTTGGAATAAGGGGGTCAAAGTTTTGTGGTCGCGAAGGCTATTGTTTGCAGAACTACTAGTATGTATGGTTAACACATTTTAGCGCTTCCTTATTCATAGAAATTAATAATACAAGTACACGTGACGTTCTATTTCGTTACCTACTTACATAAACTTCGGTCTATGAAATCATGATACACGTGATTCATACTAATTGTTCCTACTCTTATATATACTTCGTACATACCTATGTATACCACGGTATTCGAGAGATAATCTATTAAGCACGGCTACTTTCACACTTTGAAAGTGAGAGCTATGTTGTGAAGAGGAACCCAGTTGTTTT
Source organism: Idaea straminata (assembly GCA_951213275.1). Classification (NCBI taxonomy): domain Eukaryota; kingdom Metazoa; phylum Arthropoda; class Insecta; order Lepidoptera; family Geometridae; genus Idaea; species Idaea straminata. Next base: position 15,460,823 of record OX577845.1, on the reverse strand, counting down.
TGCAAGACCATAGTTCGATCCTCGTCTAGCCAAATTTTACCTAAGATCCCTTTAAGAACGACCTTCATCGAGCTGTTTAATGGATGAAAAGTATTTTATATCAAATTAAATAGGTCAATAAGTATATTGCAAATAGGTTGTCTAATAAATTTCAGTCCGGAATTATTAATTTATTATTATATTATTTCTCCCATTTGGAATATATTTTAATTTTTTTGGCCTATATCATTTGATATAAAATACTTTTCATCTATTAAACAGATCAATCAAGGTCGTGCTTAAAGGGATCCCGTACTACTTTAATTTGCCATACTATGTTGATTTCCAAGAATTAATCTCTATCAGCAACACTATCGATTGATATAAAAATATAGGATGATTATTTTTTTGCAAAATGATCAATGAAAATGACCTGGCTAAGATAATGACTTTTTCAAAAATGTTGAATTTTTAGTTTTCTAAAGATTACTAAACATTAAAATTTCATTGTAATCTAGAAAAATAGAGAGTTTTTCCTATTTGTAAATTTTGCTGTGCCATTAATTTCTCTGCTATAATCCTTACTCTATATAAACTCTATCTCGAAAAAACAAATAAAAATCGGATTGCTGCTTTCCCGAATAATTTTTTTTGCCGGCCAGCTATTCAGCGATTATTTTTCATTTTTATCATTGAAAATATGCTAAAATATTTTGAAAAATCTTAGCTAATACCTACTTCGTCATAAGCTGACTGCCTAGTACTGAACTGTGCATTAGCTTAAGAGGAAATGGTACCGGCGCTCTCTCCATACAAACGTAGTCGACGTGTTTCCTCCCTGGATAATGACACTAGAGCAAATATTTTTATGCCATAGCACCTAAAACTGCCACTGTCTCATTTTTTATATTTTTTGTTTTTTAAAACTCTTTCTTCGTATAATAATTAGAGCATAGAGAGAGAGAGAGAGAGGGGGGCATAGTCATGGCAGTTATAGGTTTTATGGCACAAAAATATTTGCTCTAGTGTCATTATCCAGGAAGGAAACAGTCGACTACGTTTGTATGGTCAAGCGATCGGGTACCTATCCTCTTAATCGGAGAAAATTTCTACTTCACGAGTTTAAAATATGTTAGTCAGAGCAATTATTCCCACTTGTACGAATCAAAACTTCTATCGGAGAATTGAGAATATCCCAAAATTTTCAGCAAGTTCCAGCTGATGCTAGTTAAATTCTAATATACCCACGGGATTAAGCAGAATCTATGCGGGTAAAACCACTGTGTAGACATATATTTATATTTGCCACAAATTGGGTAAATTTCAAAAAATCAACCTCTTAATAAGTCAAGAACATAACATGTTATTCCCCGATAATGTAGCTTTCTATTGGATAAATATTTTTTTAAATTGGTCCAGTAGTTTCCTATTTGTTACAAACAAACAAAAAAATCTTTCCTCTAAATAATATTTGTGTAGGTTAGTGCAGACTATCAATCCTACTAATATTATAAATGTGAATGTTTGTGCGTGTGTGTGTGTGTTTGTTACTCCTTCACGCTAAAACTACTGAACCGATTGCAATGAAATTCAGTATGTAGATAGCTTTCAGAAGCCTGGATTAACATATATGCTTTTTATTCCGATATTCCCACGGGCTCGGGACTTACGCGGGTGAAACCGCGGGGCGCAGCTAGTATAGTTATATATTGTGATCAAGACAAGAACACGTAACTGACTGTACTTATATTGTGTTTCTACGTTAGCGATATTTTGGTTACATTAAAATTAGAAGCATGCGTTCATTGGCCATAAAAAATGAGACGTAGTATAGTTTGCGGGCGGTTGTTCAAACAATGTCCTAACAGTTTTGATGGATCTGTTGCTTCCTTCTTTGACAAAACTGTAAATATTATTTTGGGTTTCCCGTATCATTACGTTCTATTACGTGAATAAAATTGGAACTATCTACCTAATGTATTTAATCAAAATATTTATTTATTAGCCCGTTTCATCACATTGCAGGGCAAAATCCTTCTTTCCATTCCCTTCTGTCTGGTCTGGGGACCAGTCGTTCGTGTATGAGCCTTATTCGTCTCTTAATCTGTTACTAAAAATGTGCTTTTATCTAAATTAGTTAATTAATTAGTCTTTTATTTAGGATGATTATGAATTAAATAATAAAAACCTTATTTAAAATAAAATAAATAATATAATAAAATAAAATTAAACCCTAAAGAGGGTGCTCAAAAGGCTTGCTGCACTGCATTTTTAGATGGCAATGCCGATGCATTGGCCGAATTAGCAACAAGCCCTTTGATCATCTGAAGTTAATTAGATACTAATAACTTCTGAAATATTAAAACTAACAGTTTACTTTACTAAATAAAAGGTTTAACGTAGACATCGTATAGGTTAGCACCAGTTAGAACGTCACAGAAAACTTGGTCAAAATATATCTAGGTACCTCTAACTAACCACAACATTCTAAGAAGTAGTTTATTTCAATTGTGGACATTAAACGCCGAAAGGCACTCTATATCAATCAAAAAGCGTCATCGTGAATTTTGTCAACTATTACGGAAATCGTGATATTTGTGATAATTAATTTAGTGAATCTTCGTAGTACTTGATGTTTGTTAAACTGGTCACGTGTTTTGATTTAGCAAATAAAATAATAGTAAATTACAAATATTATTATGTATCAAACCTAGATCACATTTCAAATTATTGTGTGCGTATAGACACTAAAATTACGATTATTTCGCATAAAATTAACTTCAAAGGAAATAAGAAACTGAAAATTATGAGTTATGAATTTGCTTATTTTGCATCAACTGCGCAAAATAATATTATGTTTATGATGATTTTAAAAATATTTGTTTAGTAAGTATAGGGCGTCTATTACGGGCATGCTTATGTACCTAAGTATATATATATATGTTGGAAATAGGTAAATACCTACTTTTTAAATTGCCCACTTGCTTGCTTTTGTTTTTGAGTTACTTGTATTGTTATTTTGTTTTTTGAGTCGGTAATTATTTGATATTTTGTAATTTTATAAGGTTATCCTTTTGACTAATTAACTTTTTTTAACTAACCTATATTGTTCCACTGCAGGGCAAAGGTCTCCCTGGGCTATATTGGCTTAATAAATATTAAACTTTTAAATTGTCTAATTCAAAATTATAGCTACAGGTGACCAAAGGGATGGATTTTACTTTGGCTACCGGATCGATATTGCCCATCCAAAGAGGGCTCTTTACCTATGGCAACTTATTTAGATTTAATATTGCCAATCTATTTATGTTAGTTTTTAATATTTGATGAAATATTTAATTCTAAGTTTTAAATGATAAAGAAAGAATTTAGTGACTATCTCGAACAAATTATATTATGTAGCTTTCTAATAAAGTATCTGAGTACTTACCGAAGTAAAACAAAAGTATTTTTATTATTATAAAAGTTCAAGGACATCGTGAAGTAGTATTGCAATAATCTAAAACGTGAATTGATTTCACAGTTTTGATAAAATATGAAATACCGATATGATTGTTATTTCAGTAAGTAGGTACTTAATGTTTTTTTCATATTGTACCTTTTTGAAAATTTGAGGCTTTAAAGTTAGCATTGAATCCCTAAAAAATATAATTTTTACAATTATATCTCAGTCCAGCATGGTGACCATTGTGCCAAATAAAAATATTCTCTATTATTTCTTAATTTTTTTTCTTAAATCCTATCAGGAATGTAATTAAAACCAATAAATTACTTGATTGTGGCACTTTAATATATTGTAATTTTATTCTAGTTTTTTTATATATTTAATTTTTGAGTGGGAATTTTAATTTATTTTGTTTTTTTTTTAATAGTTTATATTTGTGTAATTTAATTTAATTTGATTTATGTTTGTAATTTCTGATTGCTAAGACTGTTTTAAACTAGATACTAGAATATTTAAATACAATCATTCATTTTTGTAAATCACTTTATATAACAGAATTAATGTAAGTCATAGAAATTATCTCTCATTGTGTTTTAACTGGTTGATTGTTCTGTAGCCATTTGTTTAAATGTACTAGTATCTAAATCATTTTAATTAAGCAGAAATACAACTCTAATTAAGGAATTAATTTGACAAAATCACGTTGTGTGACAGTTGACAATCACTTCCGGTCTTCATCCGGTAAAGCAAGGTCGCCTACAATTCTAATAAATAATACAATATTTTTGAACCGTGATAAATCAAAAAATATCTTAGAAAATAAGTACTTAACCATTAAAAATAGTTGAACAAAATGATTAACAATCATGTCCAGTCCAATTATCCACCATCCAGCCAGATTGGTGTTTTTTTTTTATTTTCAGTTAAAAAACCCAGTAGGAATAGTTAGAAAGAATATTTTAAATCTGCGGTACAGTAACATAATTTATTAACTACTAAAACGAAATTAGACTTTGGTATATTATGGTAGTGTGTCATTTCTGAGTTACTCGCCAATTATTCTAAATTATTTCAAAGTCTTGTTAAGATTTTAATATTTTTACTCATAAAAGTAATGAGATCGGTTATGTTTTTTATGTAACATTAATTAAAAGATGTTTATACAGGGTTATTGGTAATTATACTAGCAATCCGGTGAGGGCTACTTCTGTGCACCTTAACAAACAACTTTTGTTGCACGACTTTTGCAAATTCGAAAAATAAAATGAAAATTTAGAGATTACGTAAATAATTCTAAAAACGACTGATTTATTAAATAATTTATTTTAAAATAAATAGATTGCAAGACATTCCACACATCGCCATCTAGCCCCAAGGTAAGTAACTAGATATGTGTTATGGGTGCTAGATACCGGATACACTACTTATATACTTTTCTTTTGTAAAGAATTATTATATTTTTGTGCCTGTTGCTGTAGAGACGTTAGGGTGCTGGGGAGACGACACCAAAAAATTTGTTAAAGAGTTGGGTGTTAGGATTAGGGGGAATGGGGCAGACTCCCGCTCCGGCTCGTTTCTGGCGCAGAGGTTAGCCATCGCCATTCAGCGTGGCAATGCTTCTAGCATTATGGGAACCTTTACGCCAGGTACGATAAGGGGCGGGTTATTTGACTAACTGGTACTTAATTTTTGTATTTATAATGTTAATAAAGCTGTCTTTTGTAAATATATACTTATAATACATAGAAACAATCAGACCACAGACAAATATCTAAGGATAAATACTTGTCTGAGGCGGGAATCGAATCACAAAAATTGTTTGCTTAGGTGCACAGAAGTAACTCTCAACGGCTTGCTAGTATAATTACCGATAACCCTGTATAAGTTAGTTCGACCCATTACAGAATAATTGTTTTATAAACGAAGGAGTTATGAGATAAATTATTTCGCTTTTTTTAATAGCATAACAAAGTCAAAAACATGATACATTAACATGGAACTGTTGCCGATGAACTTATTTTTAACTCACGTACTGTAGGCGTTTTGGCACACTGTAACGCCGTCATAAAATCAATAAACTAACAAAACTAAAAAAAACGTTTACTATATCCAACCTAACATACTGTTTTGGGTAAATAGTTAATTGCTAGAAAGGTATCTTGGGTTAGATTAAAATTATTATCTTCTTATATCTTATCTTATATCTTATATCTATCTATCTTATATATAAAAATGAATTGCTGTTCGTTAGTCTCACTAAAACTCGAGAACGGCTGAACGGATTTATCTTATCTTAGTCTTGAAATGTTCGTGGAGGTCTAGGGAAGGTTTAAAAGGTGAGAAAAAATCGAACGGCATCGGGACTTACGCGGGTGAAACCGCGGGGCGCAGCTAGTCTTATATATAAAAATGAATTGCTGTTCGTTAGTCTCACTAAAACTCGAGAACGGCTGAACGGATTTATCTTATCTTAGTCTTGAAATGTTCGTAGAGGTCTAGGGAAGGTTTAAAAGGCGAGAAAAAAATCGAATAATTTCCGGGAAAACCCTATCAATTCCTACGGGATCGGGACTTACGCGGGTGAAACCGCGGGGCGCAGCTAGTTATTATTATATATATATAAAAATGAATTGCTGTTCGTTAGTCTCACTAAAACTCGAGAACGGCTGAACGGATTTATCTTATCTTAGTCTTGAAATGTTCGTGGAGGTCTAGGGAAGGTTTAAAAGGCGAGAAAAAAATCGAATAACCGATATTCCCACGGGATCGGGACTTACGCGGGTGAAACCGTGGGGCGCGGCTAGTATATCTTATATATAAAAATCAATTGCTGTTCGTTAGTCTCGCTAAAACTCGAGAACGGCTGAACGGATTTATCTTATCTTGGTCTTGAATTATTCGTGGAGGTCTAGGGAAGGTTTAAAAGGTGAGAAAAAATCGATCCCACGGGATCGGGACAAACGCGGGTGAAACCGCGGGGCGCAGCTAGTATAGGAATATATTTATGCAATCGAAACAATCACTGGTAAAAATACAGCTAGGTACATCTTAGGTCTAACCGGTTATACTTAGGTCACCGTTAAATAATGAATTAACTATAACAGGGTACGCGGGTATTGCTTTTTCCATAGCATATTATGAGGAAAGGGTATCGACGCTCTCTCCATACAACCTAATCGACTGTTTCCTCTTTGGATAATGACACTATAGCAAATATTTTTTTTGCATAAAACTTATAACTGCCAAGACCATGCCCTTATGTTTTTTTTTAAATCTCAATTTCTATGATAGTTAGAAAATGAAAAATACAAGTCATAGTCATAGTTATAGGTTTTATGCAACAAAATTATTTGCTCTAGTGTTATTATCCAGGGAGGAAACAGTCGACTACGTTTGTATGGAGAGAGCGGCGGTACCCTTTCCTCTTAACGCCCTGAATAATGCCTCTAGCTAGACAATAACTTTTTTTCGGTTTTCTTTTTTCTAACAACTTATTAAATAAATATTACCTATAATAATCTAAAAAAATGTAAATCACACAGACGTACCTATAGCAAACCTTTGGTTTCATAAAGAACGAGTGAAACCGCATAGCGCTGCTAGTAAAGAATAAAAATCGTCCTAGGTCTGGAGGTATTATTCACGAAGTGAATAGGATAATACGTTTGTATGCAGAAAACGCTGCTAGGACAACGGATAAGATGGGTTTAACAGATTGTAAGTGGTTACACCCAAGTTTGACTGGTTACACCCAAGTTTGACCGGTTTAACTCTAGGGAATACTAGCATTTAACCGTGATTTATACAACGAATAAAAACTTATTTAGAAAACGTTTTGTAACAATGATTTGTGAATTGTGACACTTGACTTTAGTATACGTAATAATACATTACATGGCAAAGTTTTTTTTTGGTCAGTGACCAATTATGAAACAAAATGATATTATTATATTATTACGAACTAGCAGCGCTCCGCAGTTTCACCCGCGTAACTCCCGATCCCGTGGGAATATCGGGATAAAAAGTATAAAGCCTATAGCCTTCCTCGATAAATGGACTATCCAACACAAAAATAATTTTTCAATTGGAACCAGTACTTCCTGAGATTAGCGCGTTCAAACAAACAAACAAACTCTTCAGCTTTATAATATATAAGTAAGTATAAGTATAGATTAAGCAACATCGCGTCACAGTCAAACCGATATAAGTGATTTTTACAGAATAGCCTAGAGGAGACTTAAGGTCTAGGTCATTTTCTTCCGATTCCGACGAAAAATTCGAGATTTACGGACAAAGCGGTGAGGTAAAAAGAACCGAATAGATATATGTGAAAATTTGTTAAATTTAAAGGTGTGTACCTTCGTAGGTAAATAAGATATCATACGATATACCTTCTATAAAAATAAGTCAAGGTTCGATCTGACGACGCTGATCCCCAAGGGAACCCAGATAGTTAGTATCCGGCTCTGGTAATCACAGTCAAGTTTGCGACTCTATTGAAAAATAAGGGATAAGTGGCCACGACGGTAGGTAATTGTCGCCTTTTTTCATACTACGTTGTATGAATCCTACTAGTGCACCCGCGTGGGCCACAACACAGTCTGTGATCATTTAGTGTTGTGAGAAGTGATCTGTCTAGTGCCATGGAAATGATAGAAGTTGGTTTCTTTTTAAAAATGTTTTAAAATTAGTGCAGTTTTTTACGGAACTCATAGGCTTAAAAAATGGTTGTCTATGAAGTAGGTTTACGGACGATAATTTAACGTGATAACGTCATAAGAAACCATGACGCATGGCGTCACACAATATTACCGTGACACTTTTTTGTGAATGCAGAAATGCTACCAATTTATTAGACGTTATCACGTCAAAATGTTATAAAATTAGTTGCTAGTGTAGTTTTTAAGGGAACTCACAGGCCTTAAAAAAGGTAGTAGGTATGACTAGTCGCGTAATATAACTTAGTCGACAAGACGTGCGAAAATGATATTTTGTTATCTAACGTGATAAGTTGCTTGTGTTGAACGACTAGTTGTGATGGTTTGCCCATAGCTTTATCTGTGCATGCAATCTCACGAAATATTAATTTCATTCCTGCGTATCAGCAATTCGTTTTAAATATTTTTAGTGCGTTTTATTGTAGGGCATATCGCAAATGATTTCAGTGTACAGTTTTAAATTAATATTTTTTTTTTCACTTACAGCAGTGAGTTTGAAGAAACTTGTATTTTACAGTGATTCACATCCATTAAGATGATATATCTGAAGTTTATTATTGTATAATTGCAAATCTGAGGATAACTTAAATTAATATAGTGAATTTCTAAAGTCCAGTAAGAGCTTCTACCAGATCATAGTCTTTCTATCAGCCAAATAGCACATGAGTAAGAATACAACCAATAGTACTGTATTAATAATATGAAGCCAATGGTAAATTGATAAGCCAAAAGAAAGTACCTGGATTGCGGGGCTCTACCTCAAATAATCACAGTATTTAGCTAGGTAGGTACATTTTACTTCAATCCACGATAAGAATTGTATAATAGTTAAAACTACGCAATAAACACTAATCTTACGTCATACCATGCATTAAATAGGTGTTTTACTTTAGCTATTTCAACCTCGATGACACAAGGAAGGAAGGTTTCCGTTAATAATTTTAGTTAACGTACATTTTCCTATTATTGATGGAAAAATTTACTGCGGTCCTGTTTCAAAACTATTTTAAGACTAATGGAAACATAATTATTGAACAGAGAGATAATGGTGGCGTGTAAACAAAGAATATCGAACGAAACTATTTTACTTTCTCTTAACTCGATCGAAAGTCAGTTAAAAATTGGTAGACATCTAGTAGGTAAGTACCTACATTTACAAAAAGAAAACGCAAAGACGTGTGAAATTGAATTGCGCGCGGTAAAAGTTCGCTACGAATAAAACTTTATTGAGAACTCCTAGACTTTCCTAGTGTCCTGGTATGTTCAGTGCGAAATCAGTCAATACTTCGGCCTAGGTCGTTTACTGCGCAAATCGGTGCATTGCGCAGCTCTCATATACTCCATTTGCAGCTCTTACATTTTATGCTCTCCTGGTACAATAGGTATTGTGCATTTGTTGCGAAGCGGAACTGTTCGATTTGGTCACGGAGTTTGATCTTTTAAAAGACGCGAAACTAAATTAACTAAAACTAAACGAAATAAACTCAATTCTGAAACTTACAATATGGTAAATCTACCTTTCTTTAGAGATTTTTACTACTACAATACAAATAGAATTTTTATCACAGTTGCTCATAAAGTGGATCTTATTCAACGGCTTTTAGGCTCATAATCCAACATATTATGCACGCGTGCGTTTTAGATTTGTTAACTAGTGCTGTAAAGTTATCCCGAAAAGGTAGGTACCAAAGAGTTTATAACTAGCAAAAATGGTTGTCTCTAAAGTCGGTTTACGAACGAAAATTTTACGTGATAATGACTTAGAAAACGATTAAAAATTGAGTTGTTTATTTTTTGATTTTTTTTACTTAAATATATTGTTTTTCCGTACCATTGTATTTTGTTCTTAACCCCCGACGCAAAAACAAATAGAAAAACCCTAAAAAATAATGTATGTCACACGAGGCTGTATAGGTTAAAAGTCTTTAGCCTGGCCTTTCCGGAGCATAATTAACATAAAAATATTGCCTTAAAAAAATGTAAACATAGACTTATCACAAATATTTTGTTAATTATTATTTTGTTTTCTTTTTAAGTCTTTTCTTTTATTCGCAACTGTGATAAAAAACGTCGTACGATATACGTGTGGAATTGATATTTGCATCTTGGCTTCTATAACACGCTCGCTGCCGCTCGCGCGTCATAAACCGCCTCTATGCAAAGATCAATTTACCACACTTATATCGTAATGTACTATTACTGTACATTTGTATTTCTAATACACTACTAGTAAACTGCATTTGATTTATAATTTTCCTGCATTACATCACCAATAAAAAGAAATATATTACTGGCATAGGTAAGTACCTATTAAATTTAGAGGACTGGAAAAAAAGGAGGAAATACAAGTTTAACTTCCAATTTATTTTAATAATTATTTTCTAATAAAAATAAAGACTTGAGAAATTCAATTTTTATTTGAGTGATATTTAATTTTATGATTTTTGAATAAAAAATTAATAAAAAAGACCTAATGACCTAACTTTAATAACCAGTGTGTCAAAATGACAAGTCTACAAAAATTACGAGTCCTAAAAAGTCAATAAAGTGTCTCAATATGAGTAAAAAAATATCCTGGAATGACAAGTTACCCTAAATGACGAGAAACTATCAAAAAGTTATGTTTTTATTTCCTTAAAATAAAACTATACCTAATAGTTTGTATAGATGCCACCACATCTTTTTAAGTTTTACAAAAATTTTACTAGAATTTTACGGAAACTTATGAAAAGGGAAAATCTTACAAAAACAAATACTAGACGTTCATACTGGGGCAGGAGTTAGTACAAACTCACACAATGTTATAATATGTTATTGTATTAGCACACTATGATGATACATGGAAAGATGTCTGCTCTATTCCTACCCTTTGCTAGACAGTGACAAACTTCAAACGTTCGTGCGCATGTGACTTTCAATTTCATTTTAATGCACTTTCACCTCATTATTGATTTTCGTAAATAGTTCAATTACTTCCTTCCACTCATGATTTCCTAGTAAAATAAACTACTGCAAATCCTATGGATTATGTAGTCTGACGAGATAAGCTGAGCGCAAAACCTCAAGGCATAGGTCGTCTGTAATTGGATATCTCTTGTTTCTTTCTGGCATGTGACTTTCAATTTCATTTTCATTCACTTTCTCCTACCTCATTATTGATTTTCGTAAAATAGTTTCATTACTGCTGCACATTTATGATTTCCTGGTAAGATGAACTACTGAAAATCCTATGGATTATGTAGTCCAACAAGATAAGTTGAGCGCAAAACCTTAAGGCATTAGTTGAATCGACTGTACATATATGCTATTGGATATCTTTTGTTTCTTTCTGATTATATGTGACTTTCAATTTCATTTTCATTCACTTTCAATTTCATTTTCATTAGGTTTTCATAAAACAGTTCCATTTCTTCCTCACATTTATGGCTTCCTGGTAAAATGAACTACTGAAATTCCTAAACCTCAAGGCATTAGCTAAATTTTCTCTACTTGGATGGTATTGGGTATATCTCGTTTCTTTCTGACGACATAAAGTTAAAAAAATGGAGCAAATGATAACTTTGTTTTGTTATAAAGCTAGCAAGTTCTCTTTTGATAGCTCATAAGCAGTAATTGGTTAATTGAACATCTAATCGTGTCGAATTGTTTACATATCGTGATAGAACTGTTTAGAGTTAATGCAGATCTAATATTGAACTAGCGTACGTCAGAAGGCGTGTCTTTGCGTTGGAAATTATATTAATAAATAGTAGAAATAAAAACTGTCTGAGTCCATAGGCTACTTTATAGTCTATTCAGGCTTTAAAACGCTTTAAAAAACCGGAATGTATGGGAACATGATTAAACAAGTATGGGTCTCCAACGACGCGCGCGACGACGCAATTTTGGATGTAAACCACATAGCTTGAGTCGCTTGATTAGTTGTGTCGATTTATGCAGAGCTTTATTATCCTTATAGAATAACACCTAGTTAAGTAGGTACTAAAATCGTGATATAGTGACAATATTGTTAAGACTTGACTCGATACAATAACAGTCGTGCAGCAAACTGTTCTATTGACATTGGCGATGTTTGTTGTAAATATTTACACGGTCACTTGTAGTACGAGTTCGTGATAATGAATATCAACAAAATTAGATCTGCGGGCGTGTCTATCGATTTTATTCTCGATTTTGACGTCGACGACACCTATTTAGGTTTTGTTAACTTAGTCATTAATTCATTATATATGACACTTGCTAATTTTCGACACAGTGAGAACATGAAGAATGTCACCTCGCAACTTCTTTAGGAATTTGTTATCCTTTAGGTATGCAAAGACATTCAAAATTTCTCATGATTTGCCTGTACGTTATTGTTAATCAGGGCACGCAGCGGACGTCATTGCCTTAGTAATTTTAGCACTCCAATCGCGGCCGATCCCAATGACGATGACGAAACATTAATTTATAAGAAGAAGTCACGGGATAACAATAAATACTTTCACTTAAGATTCCTTTAATTGTACCTAAAACAGTAGTATACTATAAATAAAACGAAGTAGGTACTCAAACGGTTGCGTAACCTTGCTCTCGAGTTGATCCATATAGTTAAAAAACGATGCTCATTGATTAAAAGTAATTACTGTATAGACAATAATAGATTGACAATGAACTGATATAAATATAAGAAGGTACTTATAGGAAGCAAAAACGATTCGTTTTAATGTAAGGGTAATTTAGTATAAACTGACACAACAACACTTAAAAATGTTTTTCTTCAATCAAAGAGTAAGAAAATGATACAATTTAGAACAGTTCTTGATGATGCAATATATAAAATTAGGGGAACAAACGACGACCATAAAAAGATTAATAATTTTCGTTTAGAATAGCCATAACATTGTTGAGAATAAAAACGGTCGATATTCTAAATAAAACACGTTAATTAATTTTTTATCTTCTAAAAGTAAATTATTTATGATCTAGTTAGGTGGGTGTCCATTTAACAATTCGGCCAATTTGTTATTAACAATTAAATCTAACTATTGCTTGCTACTTTATTATTTATAGTCTATCTATACCCACCTACATCCAAGTAAACAATAAATCAATACTTCTAGTAGGAAATAATTCGAAATAATTCAGCGTTATCTAGCCACAACCTAATACATTTCTAGAATCAAATAACATAATATGTATTGTATAATTCATAAAGTACATCTTCGAGGATTGAGCATCATCGAGGAGCAAATTGTTGTCCAATCAGTTAGTTAAAGAATTGAGTGCGTGACGTCGAAATATTTTGCAGATGTGCTTGATGCGTAGACGGCTACATGGTGAGGATATTTCTAAAGTATCCGAAAATAGAATCACGTGGCATCAGTTTCACGATCGAGCCCCTCCTGTTAGTGGGAACGTCATTAGACTGTATCGTCATTAGTGCACTAACCCAGCTCAAAACGAAATAGTTTCTTAAGATTTTAAAAACGTTATGGAGATTATTTCAATCTTAAGTCTAAAATGGAAAATATTGGATATAGTTGAAATTGTTTTTGGTGGATTAGCAACGAACTTAGAACCTCCATTGCTTTTAAATAATAATAATATATTTATTTAAGAAAAGCTTACATATAATAAAAGCTTTTATTTAACTTGGCACGAGGCAGAGCCTATATTGCGGTAAAATAAATCATCTTGTCCTGACTATCTTTCCTATCTTTGATTTCTTGCGAATTGTCATTGTCATAGCCTTTTACGATGTTTTAAGAAAAAAAACTAAAGTTATTTTTCTGTTTGTTATAGAAACCCCAATTGCGGCCGATGATAGCCGAATATGACCCCAAGAAAAAAGGAGTCAGAAATGATTTGTCAGATGTCGTTATGGTCAAGTAAGTGATAATGTTTCTTTAATTGTAGCAGGAGCAAGAGAATCATCCAAGCTATGGATGCCTACTATGTGTTGTCAATAATCTTCAGTTTATTATTTGGGTTCAAACCTTTAAAATAAAACTTTAGATTTTGCTTGTAATTAGAAGTTACAATCAACATAAAGCATGCTTCACAGCTTAACATCATTTTTTGTTTACCAAAATGGTTTTTTTATTGGTATTTTGGCAAATTGTCGTAAAATTAATTGTGAAATTTTTGTTCAACAGGATTTAGAAAGAGAAAGATGTAGATTTATCTGTTTTTCAAGTAAAAATCTTTTAAGTATTCGGGTTCTAGATGATAAAAAATAATGTTCCTGAAAACGAGACGCGCGGTGCCTTAGCGGTGCCGTGCCTACTCCACTTAAATGTTTGTTGGATTTTTTTATGACGTGGTATTTTTATATTGTATGTTGACTGTTAAGTACTTGCTCCTTATAAAGAGCTATAATGCTCGACGCGGCGTACGGAGACGATCCGGGAAGACGTGAGCGGCTTCCACGAGATTAAAGTCGTTCGACTGATCATCTTGCAATGGACTCATACACCGGTACATCATTCCATTTTTATGGTTTCAATTTGTTATATGACTTGTTTTGTTTGGTAATGGTAAATCGGATTCAATGTGGCCAGCGGGGCAGGGTTGACCGAGTGAGCGGGCCACCTGCTCCGCGGGTCACGAGTGCGCCATCTCTGTTCAGGCTCGGGATTGGCATCCAAAACGCTACGTATGTTAAAAATTTGATTTAGCTTTATGTGAATATATTTATTAATAAACCAAAAGACTAAATTGGTTTTAAATCATTTCAATAAAAATATTATGTAGATATCGTTCGAAGCCGATCCACCGTTTATCGCACTCTACGTAAAGCTGTATTAAATTTAGCGTTTGGGCCATCCTCTATTGTAAATGCCGAGTCTTAACAGAGTGAAACGCACTATGTGATTTGTATCTATTATAATATTGTCTTGGAGACCATAA
This sequence comes from Idaea straminata, assembly GCA_951213275.1. Lineage (NCBI taxonomy): Eukaryota > Metazoa > Arthropoda > Insecta > Lepidoptera > Geometridae > Idaea > Idaea straminata. The sequence continues at coordinate 15,445,790 of OX577845.1, read as the reverse complement.
TGAATGTATCACACTTTACACAACGACACTTACATATAGTTACAGCAAAAATTCACTAAATTTAAATGTAACTTCGCGAGTTAAATAAAGACAGTTGCCACAGTTGAAACGCGAGTAGTTATCATCCGTCTTACGCGACACATACCTCACATCGTATCACATTCAAGCTTGAAATTGTGGCGCTTTGAATGTCCGCTATCATACATTGATGTGCTAAATTCGATGAATGATTTTATACTACACTCTTGATCCACTCACTTATAACCAATTCCTAACTTTTAGTCCTAGTTCCACTGGTGCTTAAAGTCTCTATAACATTGTTTGGGGAATGTTTCACAGGTACAAATTTGGGTCAAATGTGTCAAATGACATCCCAGTTGAGCAGCAGGCTGGGTCCACCTTGCCTCTCATGGAAATTCCTGGACGAGATGTTGAAGCGGATGATGACTATAACCCCTTTGAGCACCGGAAACTTGCTCATCCTACTTCGTAAGTATTTCCTGAAACGATCATGATTATTAATTCACATCTCTTAGCTAGATACAACGTTCTAAGACTCAGAAGAAGTTTATGGACATCGTAAGAAGCAATTTATTTCTACATATAAATAAATAATAAATAAAAATTGCAGGACATTCCACACATCACAAATATTGCAGCTAAGTAACTAGACTTGTGTTATGGGTACTAGACAACGGATATACTACTTATATACTTTTCTTTTGTAAAATATACTTATAATACATAGAAACAACCAGACCACAAATAAGTATCTAAGCATAAATACTTGTCTGAGGCGAAAATCGAACCCGCAACCCTATGTTTGGCAGTCCGGCATGGTAACCATTGTGCCAACAGGGTCGTCATATAGCCTATAATTAGCTCTCTATTTCTTGTTTTATTTCTTACTAGCTGTTGCCCGCGACTTCGTTCGTGATGTGGTTTTGGGTTATTTAGAATTCATTTTTCTGCATGGATACAATTTATCATTCGGTGTAAGTTTTAAAAACAAAATAGGTAGTTACATTGTTTTTACACTATATTTTTAATTGATTTCGCAAAGGCACTTTACTTACTCATACTTTGAAAGTAGGTCTAAAGATGCTTGAAGAGCGTGTAGAAGAAAAACTTTCAGCCCTAGGGAAAATCGCTTTCACTGACAGCTGTCATGTCAAATTATGGCTTCGCGCGGCTTGTGCAATGTGTTTGTAGCCAGTATCAGTACGCATTAGGAACTTCAAAAACCTAACCTCCTTGCTTTAGGTAACACCAAAGAATAACAATTATGGCTTCGCACGGCTCATCCATACTGCCAGAGTTTAGTACATAATAGGTTTTTTCTTAATAATCGAATTCAGGTAGATATATTTAGTTCAAGATATCTTATTAATAAAATAAATGTAAAGATGAAAATGGTCAAAGCGACGTATGACCATGCTGCGCCTCTGCCGGCGCCCTGTCAAGATGTTGCAGATGTGGCTTTATGCGACAGTGCGGTCAGTGTCGTTCCTTGAGTAAAAAAATACTGGCGGGAAATGCTTGCATTTTGAATGATTTTAATTAGTATTATCTTTTGTTATTTTATAATGTTTTAGTGTTAAGTTTAATCTGGTTTTTCATTTATGATTGTGTATTTTGTGTAAATAACCTTTTCTAGACAAACCGTGTTACAAAAACTGTAATTTAAATCTACGGACTTCGCGTCATCACTCAGTGTTGGATAAACTAATTTATAAAAATCTCTTCGGTTAGTACCGACGTATTTGAGTATTGATAACATGTTGAAAACAAATAGCAAAAGCAAAAAATCTACATAATGTATAACCTCTTTGGTCCCAACCTTGTAAGAGGATCAGGTAGTATGGAGTCTCTCATTCACTCTCGTTATTAGAAAGAATTTTATGTTTGTTCGTAATGAAAATCAGTGTTTACCTCGGGTTTTTTTTGTTTACCCAAGGTGTGAAAGTCACTCATTTAGTCCCTCGAAGTATTAGCGCCCTCGCTACGCTCGGGCGCCAAACTCCGTCTCGGGACTCAATGAGTGACTTTCACACCTTGGGTAACAATGTACTATTTTTGTTAGTTTTTTTACAAATAAAACATAATACACAACAATATGATAAGCTGAAACTAAGTCCAATTTCTATACGCACAAAACTTTCAACATACTTTGTCTTCCTAGTTATCTTTAGATTTTTGTAAATTAAAGAAAAAATAATTATCAACTACCTTTGTGTCTCGATTCATATTCTTCAATTAATAATATAAGAGGTAATTATAGTATTTATAACAACAACATCATGCAAATAATAATCTATTTTGGTGCAAATAATATTTTACATTGTTTTTATTATCAAATAATAATATTATGTAATGATTAAAAAGAAAGGCAATTGGACAGAACAAATACTAATACTTAAAATAACGCGATGCACATTGAGATCCTTACATATTGATAGCAGGCATTACGCTGAACAAAAAATGCTTTCACACCAAACATCTAAAGCGTCTCGGAAACGGGGTATTTGAAGAAACGTGATGTCCTATGAATCCAATTTTCTGAATTCTTGACCAAAATACCCAGCTTTTTTTATTAGGTAGCTGGCAGGGCTACGTAACTTTCGGAAAAAAAATGATTTTTACAAATGACTATTACCTGTATATTTTTTAATCCACATCAAAAAAGGTGGAGGTTCTCAATTCGTCACGTATATATATATTTTTTTATGTATGTTCGCTGATTACTCGTAAACTCTTGGAGCGATTTGGATAATTCTTTTTTGTTTTTACTATCTAAGGTTTCCGCTACTTGAACTCATAATTCAAACTATAGCAGGAGAAAAGCGCGATAGAAGTGTAACATCGGAGGTCTTCGGTAAAGGAGATCGGTAATATTATGTAGTAGTACCTCTTTGTACTAACCTCATTTTCAGTTTCACGTAGGTAGTATTAAATGCAAACTATTTGGTTTTATGACAGCTGTCATCTTGAGCGGAGGCATGTACTGCATGTACCCCTACCATGACTTTTTGAAGAACTCGAAAAAAAGAAACCCTTTTTCGATCACTCTCTTGTCCGTTTGTCTGTCGGTGTGTCACTACCGATATTCTTAGAGACGGGTGGACCTAGTAAGTTGATTTTTAGGAAGTTTCATAGTAAATACTCAATATAGTATGTTAAATCGAATACGTAAAAAACCCGTGGTAAGAGTACTGTTCCCTTCTGACGTTCGATTACGTTTTACCACGGAAAAATATTTCGATTTCACATTTTTTAAATGTTTTTTTATCAAATATCTTAATTATTGTATTAAAGTTAAATTAAAACATACCCTAAATGTTATTCTGATATATTCTGAACATATTCGTGTGGACCTTGTTAAAATCTGTTCTGTAGTTTATGAGATTACCTGGTTCAAACAAACAAACAGACAGACAAACAGACAAACAGACAAACAGACAAACAGACAAAAATTCTAAAAACTACCCTATCGTGTTCAGCTAACGATTTTAAGGCGACCTGTGTATTTTTTTTCTGGATATCTTACAATTACAGATTTTTTGATGTCTACAGATTTATTATATGTATAGATTATTTCTGTAAAGCTGTTGGTTTTCCAAATAAATAAATAGATAAAAAGAATACTTTTCCAATAATTGGTTTAAACTTCATTCAATTCAATATTCTCACTATGTTATCTAATATTTTCCAGAGACGCGGATACACTCATCCATTTGCTGAAAGGTTCCCTCGGTAGCGGTATCCTGGCCATGCCTCACGCCTTCCTCAACGCTGGTCTATTCTTCGGACTGTTCGCTACATTTACTATTGGGGCGATATGCACATATTGCGTCCATGTCCTTGTGAAGACTGCTCACGAGCTGTGCAGACGGTTACAGAAGCCGTCTCTTGGATTCGCAGAAACGGCTGAGGCGGCGTTCTTGGCTGGGCCTCCCGCTGTGCGCCAATTTTCAAGACTGGCTAAGTAAGTAGATCAACAATTTTCTTGATAAATTATATAATACTAGCTGCGCCCCGCGGTTTCACCCGCGTAAGTCCCGATCCCGTGGGCATATTGGGATAAAAAGTATCTTATGTCCGTCTCCTGGCTCTAAGCTACCTCCCTACCAATTTTCACCCAAATCTGTTCTGCCGTTCTTGAGTTATAAGTGGTGTAACTAACACGACTTTCTTTTATATATATAGATTCAGTTCATAAATTACAATGAATATTAATAATAATGATGCGTAAAGAGTATTAAATAACTGGTACTTCGGCATTTACGAGATAGTTAAAAGTAGTACTTATTATAAATTACAATCATTAAATTTGGATGAAGTAAAGATAAATAGTTTGATTAATGTGGATTGATGGATTAGATAATTTATAAAAGTTAGTAATATAGTGGATAATTCTGGGTCAGATAGTGGTCGAACAGCTATTTCCGTACAAGATGATCATTTTTTTACCTTCAACTCAACTACTCTTCACGTTTGACACCTGGCTCTTATATAGGGGCCGAATCTACAACTTTTAGAGACGAATATTAGGAGACCAGTGGTTACCGACCCCGTCTGACTGGCTTAGTAGATACGACTTCCATACATATTAAGGTTTATTTACAAAAAGTAGATCATCGCTAATTGGATAACTCATAAATTTATTTCAATAATGTTTACTAAGAAACTACCTACACTTATGATTGACCTGTAACACCAACAAAACAAGCACTCAATTATTATGAATTTATAACCAGGATAGAGTAACAGAAATACATTGGCACCGTTATAAGCAGTTACCTAAGCCAAGAAGCATATTAATATTTACTGTAAATTTATTTCAGAGCTCTGGTCAACGGTTTTCTGGTGATGGATCTTCTCGGTTGCTGCTGCGTCTACATCGTCTTTGTCTCAAAGAACGTGAAGCAAGTCGTTGACCAATACACAAGCGGTACTGATTACAGCGACATCGATGTCCGCATATACATGGCCATGTTGCTACCTCTCTTAATCCTGATGAATCTCATAAGAAACCTTAAATATTTGGCACCGTTCTCGATGATCGCAAATCTCTTAGTCGGAACAGGAATGGGAATAACATTCTACTATCTATTCCAAAATATGAACAGCGTAACCGAAAGAATTTATGTAGCTGAATTTAACCGTTTACCTATATTCTTCGGTACCGCCATCTTTGCCCTTGAAGGTATTGGTGTCGTTATGCCTTTGGAGAACAACATGAAGACCCCGACCCACTTCATCGGGTGTCCTGGAGTGTTGAATTTTGGCATGATATTTGTTGTCTCACTGTATGCCTTTGTTGGTTTCTTCGGTTACCTGAAGTATGGGGCTGAGACACAAAGCAGTATTACTCTGGATCTGCCGCAGGATGAAGTGTAAGTACCTACTGAAATGTTATTATAGAGAAATAAAATAAAAAATGAAATAATGACTAACAACTTACAAAGACAAAAATAACCGCACCAACATAATCTGAAATCAGTGCAGTTTTTTTTCCCTTATGTTGGTGAGGTTAGGTAGGTAAAAAAGAATAATGTCAATCGGTTCATCACAGTTTACCATCTTCCAGTAACCGGTGAACAAACATAAAACAATATACAGGGTAGTTTCCAATCCAAAACCGTGCAGGGGGTATAATTCTCCACATCAAAATGAATTACTTTTGTTCTACGATTTTTATCTATTCATTTAAGTCATAGAAAATGACTAGATAGTATTAAAAATACTCAAATATTTTTTTGGGATATGTACATATTACATTTTGACAAAAGTTGTAGGTTTTGGTTTTGGATTGAAAGCCAACAATGGTTAATTTTTTCAAAAAAAAACAAAGACCATTTTTTAAACCAAAAAACAATTTTTTTTTAATTTACCGTGAAAAGTTGCATTTTCGAAAATCTAATAATGCAGATTTATGTTTTGGCAAAATCGGGCACGCAACTCCTCTCATCAATTTACGCTATCTGTTATAGTTAAGGCTTAAAGTTAGAGAGTGAAGGCCCATGTGATAAACTCAACCTGTATTATTAATATATCAGGAGATGGATGTATGTATAATCAAGATTCATTGTTTACAGTTTGGCACAATCTGTGAAGTTGATGATAGCGGTTGCGATATTCTTTACGTACTGTCTTCAGTTCTACGTTCCTATGGAGATCATCTGGAAGAACGTTCGCCACTGGTTCGGGGCTAAGAAGAACTTCGCCGAATACTCTATCAGGATTGCCCTAATCGTGATGACTGTTTGTATAGCTATAGCCGTTCCCAATCTTGGACCTTTTATATCTTTAGTTGGCGCTGTTTGTTTGTCTTTCCTTGGTCTTATTTTCCCTGCTGTCATCGAAACTGTTACCTTCTGGGATCGACCCAATGGTTTAGGTCGCTACAACTGGATTCTTATCAAAAACATATTTCTTATTTCATTCGGTATTGTAGGTTTTCTGACTGGAAGCTATGTTAGTATTCTTGACATTATCAATAATGAAGACCATTAATAGGCTCCATCTATAGGTTTAAGGCTCAACATAATTTTAAGTAAGTGCTAAGAATTTTCGTATATAATTTTGCTTTTATCATTTTTATACTGACCGTTTGACCAATCACTAATTTGATTATCTAATGCTCAAATGTTTAATTTGAGATTTTTTGTTTTTAGTAAGGTAAAGATAAGATTTTGTGTACCAACATTTTCAATTGATTCGAAATCATACATTTATACATATGTATAAGTTGTGACTGGTTATGTTTCCTTGTTATTAAATTAATTAAACAGCGTCAGAACTCTGCAGCCATTTTAGATTTAGTGTTAGATTATCCTTAAATGTTGTGAGAATTTTTCTAGTGTGTTATCGAATTGTGATACATTTTTAGGTTTAATAAAAAGGCATTATAAACTAAAAAGGAGAAATATATATGTGTTTACATAGGAAAATTGATGCGATTGGTTTCAAAATTGACAATATTTTATATATAAAAGTTTGGACTATATATATGATATTTACAATCGTCTTTAAAAACAATGGGTAACAATTTTGAAGTTTCGGCAGTAGATTGCATTATTTGTAATGAAAGTGGCATTTCCATTACCAAAAAATATCTGCTTAAGTAGTAGTAGGTAGGTGATCAATGATCATAACGAGCTTGATAGATTACACTGTGAAATGGACGCATTTATATTTAAGTATTTTGGAGTAGGTATTTTTATAAGCATGATTTGAAGCGTCTTTAACCTATCAAATTTTGAATATCGACATTATTTTGCTACAATTATCGAAAAAATCCGAATACTGCCTGTCGATAAAACCATCCTATAAAGACTGTTTTTATTTTGTAAAAAAAATATTAATCTGATGGATTTTTTTCTCCCTGATTGCCCACAGTTTACGTCCCAAACTATTTAGGTAGTTAATATCGGTTTATTCTGACTACTATCGACTTAAGCTCTAGACAAACAGCCCCCTTAGACAGGATTGCTTTCTATTATCGATATCGCCAATCGACAGACTTTTTTTTGTATGAAATTGACATAAGCCAACGAAGGGTCTTGCGTTAGAGAAAAAAAATGGTAGACAAGTTTCTTCTTATGCAAATTTCATACAATGCTTTATGTAATACAATCTCTCGATTGGCGATATCGCTAAAGTAATCTTGTCTAAGGAGGCAGGTCCGACTAGTCTATACATTCGTTATTGAATATATTCATAGCGTTTATTGAGATCGCGAAGACCTAAACTATGTTTTTACCTAGTGATTAGTCATACCAGTTTGTTCAGAGCCTAATAGACAATGCATACTTAGTCGGAGTGTTCCGAAGTTCCTTTATTATGAATAAGAACATTATTTATTGCACTAACTGGCCGTATGAATGACATTGTGATTTGTTCTAACTTATTAGTTAAATAATGGTACCGAAAGATTATCTGTGTGGATTCAGCCGGCTGCGGCCCTTTTACCGAGCTGGTTGGAGCCACTGTATGTAATGATTGTTAGGCCAGTCTTCCACGAAGATACTCACAAGCTAATGGCCGAGGATGAGGTGCGGTTCATAGATCGCCTAAGTATACCAATTTTCGGACACCGTACTCTCCAAATAAAACCATATTTGTCTTACAGTCAGATCTAGGGATATATTTCGGGAAGAAACTTATATTGACTAGATTTGCTCGTTTTCCCTTTTGCCTCGTAATTATAAATTTGTGAGTGTCTCCGTAAGATAATGGCTTTTTAATGTTAGGTAGCTTGTCGACATCGGCAAGTAAAATGATCATATTATACCTAGTACGTAGGCTACGGCCCTAGCCCCATTGGGCACAGGGTGAATCATAGTGATCTTTGTTCTGTAATGAACTAAAAATTATTATTAGTTATAATGACTAAACAATCCACTTTAAGTAACTATGAAATGTATTCTTTTCGAATTTTAAACATTTTTGAGAACGTCTAAGTAATTTGTCTAAAATTGATTATTTCTGGAAATTGGAATTATTGTACGGTCGGCTGCATAATTGCAGACCCACCGTAGAGCTCCAAAACTTTTATAAGAATGTTTTCAGCACTAGCAAGATTCTAGACCTGCTTTAGTTGAAGTTGAAAGTCTTCTAACTCATTAATTTATCCAACAAAAATTATTAGATTGAAAACATGCCAATAATAGTAATTTTAGAACTCTACCGGGAGCTGCAATTATGCAGCCGACTGTACCTACCAATTACTGAATTTGACCGACTTTTGTATTACTTTGTAGTGGTTTTTTTGTTACAGTATTAAAATAAATCAGATTGTAAGTAACTATTTTGTTGTGTTTCATTCTTCTACTTATGTAGGTACTATTTATTTACTCTTCAATACTTACCTAGACCTGTCATTTAATTAATTTACTATTTACTCCACGCCATATCCCAAAAAGTATTCCCAAATTATCAATCTTATCTCATACCAAGTTTCATCAAAATCGGTTTGTCTAGTGGTTTCGGATTGACAATCTTTACTCTTTCCTATAGAAGATAGGTAGGTGGAGGTAGGTACAATTTAAGTTTCGATTACAATTTTCGATACAAATTATATTTTAACGCCCATGTCTACTTATTTAGTCAAAAAACAGTAATTTAAAATGTAGAGACGATTTGCTACTAGAAATCAGATATATTTATTGAGTAGGTAAATGTGTGTTTTATTGATGTAAGGTTATGCTGTCTAAATAGTGTTTGGATACAATATATTTTGCAGTAGGTATTTAGTTATGTGAATTTTGAATAAAATAAGACATTTTTAGATTCAGACTTTTTGCTGCTACGGCATTTAACATTCAAGGCTGTTAGGAAACTATGGCGTTTTTGAAGACCCAGTTGGCATAATGGTCACTATGCCATGCCGGACTGCCAAACATAGGCTTGCGGGTTCGATTCCCGTCTCAGAAAAGTATGTATGCTCAGATATTTGTCTGTGGTCTGGTTGTTTATGAGTATTTAAGCACAAACGGTATATCTGTCATCTAGCACACATCACATAAGTGTAGTTACTTAGCTTGGGGCTAGATGGCGATGTGTGGAATGCCCTGCAATATTTATTATTTAAGAAAAGTTAAAAAATTAGATCCAATCACAAAAGATTATTATACTTACCAATATACCTATATTTTTTCTATTTACACTTAAATTTTAAATCAGCGCCATCTATCTGTTAACACCTCAACTATGACTTGTATTTACAGTTTCGTAGTGGCTAAATAGCTTCGAAGTTACAGCTACTACGTTAAGAACCGTCAAGTTTGTTAAGAACAAACCTAGATGGCGTAATGTGTATTCGTATTTTAGATTCCAAAATTATAAAATAAAAAGAAGAAAGTAGAGTCTGTTGGGCAAAGAAACGTCGCGGAATTCTTAATCTTTTGTTTTATTTACCTACTCCTTATGGCGCGTAAAACAACGAACATACATAAAAAAAATAAACGCGACGAATTGAGAACCTCCTTTTTTAAAGTCGTTTAATAATAACATTGAATCAATACTGATAAATATCATGGTTTTGGGACATGAGTGAAGTGGGTATGTTTAAATAGCACCATAGCACATGAGTTTACTCATATGACCGTAGTTTCTTTTTGATCCGCGACTAATACGCAATGGGAGTAGGGCTAGAAAAAAACGCCATGATTTTGTTGTGCCTTTTCTCATTGGTGGGCGCGTTCCGACTCATCCTAACTTAGTTTTTAAGACGTTTCTATGAGATCTCGTACAAACTGTATGATTCGAAATGATTATTATTATTTTTTTAATTTAGTCTAAATAATATTATTATGCCGATCTCTTGTTAGGTATAGACAAAACGCAAAATTGGCAGACTGAGTTTTAGGTACTAACGGGTTTTGAAGGCCTTTGCCCAGCAGTTGATCATTGGTCAAACTAAGCTAACAAAATAAAAAAAGTAAATAAAGTTATTAAACTTCACATGCAACCACATAAGTCAGACTTCACTGATAATCCCATAAGGAAAAATAGGCCAATAATAACTTGTGATTCTTGTAAACCCTATCTTTTCGATCTAAGCGTGATCATTGGCGAATAGGATCAAATGCCTATGGGATAAAGTGCGAATAGGACCAATTCCAAATGTGATTCATTTTTGGAGTGGGACTAAATGCGAATGAGACTTTTTCTTTGAGGTGGGACCAAATGCATCGTACCTCTTTTATACAAACTAAAGATTTGACTTCCTATAAATAAACCTTAGACAACAATAATCAGTAGTCAATAGTAGTATATTACTAAGACTCCACGCTCTGTCTCTGTCTGTCCGTCACCAGGCTGCATCTCATAAACTAGCTAGACAGTTGAAATTTTCACAAATGACGTTGATGATTATCACAGTTCTGTAGCCACTAGGTTTTTAGTATCAACAAATACTAAAAACAGAAAAAAATACAACATGGTACGACATGCATCGTCGTACCTATGTACGCCCTTTGTGAGCGAGTGTGACTCGCACTTGGCCGGTTTTTTGTTGTTAGTTTAGTATAGGAATCTACACAAACATAGAATAAGTACAAAGGTAATAGTAACAACGAAAAATTACTGGTATACCGAAGATGCATTGAACATCGACATCGCGCTAGTAGAGGTGACACTGAGAGAACATAAAATATAATTCTTCGTTTTTCTAGATTACATTGAAATTTATAGTATTTTATTTGAAATAATTCTCTGTCATTCTAGATTACAATGAAATTGATAGTATTTTGTGTGATGTGAAAAAAAAGATAAATAATCACTTAAAGTCACGGGTTTATCATTTTCTTCATCAGCATCTGACACCATTACACATAATAATAACTTCAAGAACCTAACCTCCTTGCAAAAAAGTGAGTAATTTTTGCCATTATTCTTTAACATGAAAGTAACATGGATGTGTGATGTGCGATCACTGTGCGATGTATCTTTGACGTAGCCGTACCCAACCCAATACAAACATACATGTCGAATTGATAACTTTTTTGTCAGTTAAAATGGTACCTAGATACCTACTTTTGCACACTTCTTTTTACTAATGCACAAACTGATTTATATTCCCCGAAATCATATACTTGTTAATATTTATTCAGGAAACTAAATGTCCTTCAAAATGGCCGAAGTTAAGCTATGGTAAATATGTTAGGCTATTTTTGGATACATAAATAAATATATTTAGGTAGCTGTGACTGTTAACATATTCAAGACTAGCTGCGCTTTGTGGTTTCATCCGCGTAAATCCTGATCCCTGTTATAATATCAAAATAAAAAGTAGCCCTTAGCCTTCGTCGATAAATGGACTATCCAACACAAATATATTTTTTCAATTTGAACCGGTAGTTCCTGAGATTAGCGCGTTCAAACAAACAAACTCTTCAGCTTTAAAATATTAAGTAGGGACATACTATCGTATACCTATTTGACCTTTATGTAACTACTAGCGATCCACTCCGGCTTCCCACGGCTATATTATGCATGTATAATACATATAAACCTTCCTCTTGAATGACTTTATCATTTAAAAAAACCACATCAAAATCTTTAGAGGCAGTAACTTTAAAACATGCTTTTCAGGGCGCTCTGTAGTGTCTGGGACATGTATACATCCCCTCTCAACTTAGTTGACCGTCGTCAATACGTCCATCACTATGTTTTCCTTCACTGTAATAGCAATGTGAAATCCAACGTCAACATATTTTATACTAACCTGTACCTAGTTGCAAGGAACCTATGATTGTTACTTAGTAGGAATCTATAGTACGGGATCCTTTGAGGAACGACCTTCATCGGGCTGTTTAATTAATGGAACGTATTTTTATATCAAATTAAATAGGTTGACTAAAATTTACAGCCCAGAATGTTTTTTTTGTTTATTAGACTTTTCACTGGTTTGGTCAATAGACAAATTCCGTACAAATGAAATACATAATCTTTAAAGTAACTTAACTTTTATTAATTTACCAGACCAGTGCAAATGACTAGTATCGAATCGTAGTAAATATGTTTTGTAGTGTGCTTGTCCAAATAAATGTTTATTATTCTATTCTATCGATTTACATACCTGTCTACCCAAGAGTTGTGACGGGAAATTATAGTCAACCTAACGTATGGGTGTCATACTTTACATGGAATTTGTCTCTTAAAAAACCAGTGAAAGGTTTAAAAAAAACATAATAAAAATTAACTTGTTAATTAATAATATTTTGGACTGAAATTTTTTAGTCAACTCATTTGCAATATATTTATTGTAATTAAGTTTTTTTTACAATTTTTTACAGTTCAAGTGCAATTTGTACCAACCTTGGTGCAATTTTCTCTGCAAATGTTGAATCGTCGAAAATGTTGTTTTCTTTTTACAAAATATCTAAAGCCCTTGAGAAAGGAAATGCAAACGGATTTGTAATATCAATCCGAATAAGTTCCGGTAATATAAAACCATTTATTTACCTCAGACAAGTATTTATGCTTAGATATTTGTCTGTGGTCTGGTTGTTTCTATGTTTTATAAGTATATATTTACAAAAGAAAAGTATATAAGTAGTATATCCGTTGTCTAGCACCCATAGCACAAGTCTAGTTACTTAACTTGGGGCTAGATGGCGCTGCGTGGATTGTCCTGCAATATTTATTTTATTTTATTAAACAGCTCGATGAAGGTCGTCCTTAAAGAGATCTCCAACTACTTGAATAGTGTGCGTTTTGATGTAAACTGTAAGCTGCTGTTTGTTTTATTTTAAACTAGCTGCGCCCCGCGGTTTCACCCGCGTAAGTCCCGATCCCGTAGGAATTGACTCTAGAAAACGTTTGTATGGGAAATAGAAAAGGGCTGTTTTTAGGGTTTTACCGGAAATTATTCGATTTTTTCTCGCCTTTTAAACCTTCCCTAGACCTCCACGAACATTTCAAGACTAAGATAAGATAAATCCGTTCAGCCGTTCTCGAGTTTTAGTGAGACTAACGAACAGCAATTCATTTTTATATATATAGATAGACTAGCTGCGCCCCGCGGTTTCACCCGCGTAAGTCCCAATCCCGTGGGAATATCGGTTATTTGATTTTTTCTCGCCTTTTAAACCTTCCCTAGACCTCCACGAACATTTCAAGACTAAGATAAGATAAATCCGTTCAGCCGTGCTCGAGTTTTAGTGAGACTAACGAACAGCAATTCATTTTTATATATATAGATAAATAGATAGCGCATTAGCGCATATACATTTTTCGTAAAAATATACATTGGCCTTTATGCTAGAGTACAACCGATCGCGGTGCACTACCGCCACACAGAATACGGGGTTATTCATAATTTACACTATTTTAATAAATAGTATAGATTTTTTGTTCTTTCTTTGTAACGAAAAAGCTCCGAAACTACTCGACCGATTTTTATAGATAGCGCATTAGCGCATATACATTTTTCGTAAAAATATACATTGGCCTTTATGCTAGAGTACAACCGATCGCGGTGCACTACCGCCACACAGAATACGGGGTTATTCATAATTTACACTATTTTAATAAATAGTATAGATTTTTTGTTCTTTCTTTGTAACGAAAAAGCTCCGAAACTACTCGACCGATTTTTGACGAGACTTGGTATGAGGATAAATTGATTAACTGGGAATATGATAGGCTACTTTTTAGATATGAAACCAGAGGGCTTTATATATTATACAAAGCCCTCTGGAATATTCTTTACATCTTAATTAAAAACTTCTGTTCTAAGACTTTTGTAAAATAAAAAAAAAGAAACGAAATTAAAAAATAATTACAAAACTTAGGCTTTTTTTTCAATTTAATTGAGTTTTAAATGTCGAGTATTAAATGTTTTTTAAATAACCTTCTCGCAAAAAAGAAATTACTTGCAATACGTTAGCAGATTTCAAGTTACGACCGTGTGCCTTTTAGGTTGGGGTTTTCACGCGGCCGCATTTGCGCCTTGCACAAATTTCCGTGCAGGAATGAAATCCGACAGATTCTGATGCAAAATTTATTTTCACGTTAAGGGTTTATGCTCATTGTGTGTAAATAGGTCGGATCATCAAAGTTATAATTAGAATTTTTGGCAAGAATGAGAAGAGAGTTTTACCAATTTGATCTGTGCTATATTATTGTTTAGCGTTATATTGCATATTTATTATTCGAACTCTATTTTTGGCTCAGTGAAGGAAAAAGAGCAATTACAATCCTTCTTGTTTCCCGAAATCCACTCTCGCAACACTGAAAAGGACTGGCTTAAATGAAAAAAAAATCGACCTTATTTTAATTAAAATTATATTTAAAAATATAAAACAGGTGAATAAACAAATTAAACACAAAGATCATTGACCTCTAAATCCAAGAATCAGCTGATTTTCGAGTAAACAGAAGTATACCTCAATATTTTCCAAGAAAAAAATCGAACGTTCAAAAGTCGTTGAACAATAACGTTTATAAACAACCCCAAAAGCTACCGGCCACCCCATTTGGGGGATAGGGGAATACCCCGTTTTTTCCACTAATTAATGGCGCGCAAAAGACTTTTTTAATTTTGTCTATAAAAAAGTAGGTTGGTACCTAGTACCCATTTCATTCTTTTGAGTTACCCAGGGTAAGAAATAATTGTAACAATATAATAAATAGATGATAGAAACCTCGCCTCGGTGAGGAGGAAGCGAACCCGCGATCCCAAGTTCTCCAAGTTCTCCAAGTGGAACTCGGTTCCTCATATCCGTCGATGCCGAACGTCAGTGATGAGTTGGCCCGCTCGCTTGGACTACCACTACTTTCAGTGATGATTTATTATCCAGAGAGGCCTTCATTCTTTAACCGCTCATGATCCTGTTGCACTTAGCTGTAATCTTGCTTAGCTAATTAGTGTGGCCCAGTCTGAGAGTTGGCGAGTCTCCGTCTGCCATTTTTACGTACATTGTTACGGTAAGCGCCATAGTATCCATAGTTATTAAGTTTACAGTTCACTACTACCCTATCACAATGTCTAGTTGTTTTTTCCTATAGTTTATCAATAGTTCAACCTCAATCGAAGGCCGTATTTTATAGGTTTTATGTCTAAATCATATTTTGATATATCAAACTTATTACTGTAAAGGGTCTTTACGTGTTGGCTGCGACTCAACGCATGCCTTTCAAAGATCCGGGGCTTTAGGGACATATAACCAGGGACATATAACATACAAGAATAATAAGTATATATATATATACTAGCTACGCCACGCGGTTTCACCCGCGTAATAATTTTCTGTGCAACTTTCTTAATTTTTTATTTCCTCCTGATAATAACAAACAGACCAAAAAAAGAATTGGCCAAATTGGTCCAGGCGTTGTTGAGTTATGCGCTTACCAACACATTTTGTGATTCATTTTTATATTATAGATAGAAGATAGAAGAATATACCTTAGATCCTTCAGTGAGCATAGACCTTTAGGCCAATTCAATGTGTAGGTATATCTGGAGAAATTAACTTATCTCTTCAGTCAATCTCCGATGCGAGTAGAGTCTTTAGATATCGAGGTTCTATAATTTTTGTTGTTAGGTAAGTATTACACGGATACTGAACGAAATTATGAATTACAAATTAAGTTACATTAGGCATAACAATTGTTACTCCCGGTAATTAAACGATAACTCGTGACATTCTGATATATTTTGGGGTGATGTAAACATTGACCAATAATTATCTTCTTTTATTAGTTACGTTTGATCCGCTCTAAAGTTAGAGCTAAGTAATTACAATTATTAATCACTAATTTCACTTTCCTACTGCAGGGCAAAGGCTTATCTACCTTTCTTGGTGATCTGTAAGCTATTGCACACCAGCCATTCCTATAGGAGTAAAAAATATTATGACATCGTCGTCGCCTTGGTTTTCCGCGCGGTCATATCCCTATCCTACTAATATTATAAATGTGAAAGTTTGTGTGTGTGTGTATGTTTGTTACTTCTTCACGCAAAAATTACTGGACCGATTGCGATGAAACTCGGTACCTAGAACTAGCTGCGCCCCGCGGTTTCACCCGCGTGAGTCCCGATCCCGTGGGTATCTCGGGATAAATAGCCTATATCTCAATCCAGGGTTCTAGCTATCTACATATCGAATTTCATTGCAATCGGTTCAGTAGTTTTAGCTTGAAGGAGTAACAAACATACACACACACAAACTTTCACATTTATAATATTAGTTGGTTAGGATAGGAAGTAGGATGAAAAAAATTACCTTTTACGATTGAAACTTTTACTTAACAAGTTTTAAAAATTATAAAATTATTTTACTATCTATACTTCGAATTACTCTAGAAATCAAACCGTCGGCAGGCCCCGGCTTTGATTTTTAGAGCCGCAGACGGAAGAAGTCCTGATAATGCTTTCCGTATCCGACGCAGGCGGACTGCCTTAGCCGGTTAACTTGCAGACCAAGGACTAAGCCAACTTATTTTAGCTATATTTAAGTATTTTCTTCATACTTGTGAATTTACTGAATATGTAAAAGTAAGTTGACATATAAATATATATATATAGAGCGAGAGAGAGAGCGGTGTTGGCTTAGTGGTAGATATCTCGAGTTTCATTCTGAAGGTCGTGGGTTCGAATCCCGGCCGGCCGTGCACCAATGTATTTTTCTTAAGAAAAAATTATGAGCGCTAATTGACATTGCTCTTACGGTGAAGGAAAACATCGTGATGAAACCCGCGGCTTAGTTGGCTCCTGAGGTATTGACTAAGCTGAGAGGGTAGTAGGTGCTGGCCAAGCCTACTTAACCCAATTAAATAGGGTCCAATGGCGGAAAACAGCCCATATACAAGTACAAGTACATGTTGACATATTCATGAGTATGCCGATTCGAAGCTAAGCGAGCTACGTTAAGCTCCTCCCGCGTCCCTTGGAACCACTTTACGCTCCCTTTGCCACTGTTGTTGAGTGAGAGTCAAGCTTAGCTTAGCTGTCTGCTTAGCTTCGACGTAACTTTTTTTGATCTGCAATCTTGACCCTTGACCCAATAACTAAAGGAGCCTCTTAGGTATCGGTCAAGTTTTTCACTAAGATAATCCCAATCTAAATATAAATACATATTGCTGGACATTCTAAAAATAGCCGTCTAGCCCCAAACTAAACTAGACTTGTGGTGCTAGATTAGACAACGGATATACTAACTAAATACTTTTCTTTTGTAAATATATACTTATAATACATAGAAACAACCAGACCACAGACTAATATCTAAGCATAAATACTTGTCTGAGGCGGGAATCGAACCTGCAACCCTGGGACAATATTCTTTGAGTCAACGTCCCACATCGCGGTATATCTCTTGGGCCAAGTTTATGTACTGTTTTATTGTTCTTTTACGCTATAACTTCATGTAATGTATTGGATTAGTTGTGACTGTGGCTTGTACAGGTATAGACCTGTACAAGCCACAGGCACAACTAATTGGCAACTTAATAGTCCTGTTCTATCCATAGGGATAGGTAAGTTGCCAATTAGACTGTCATTGTAATATTGATATTATAGCGAACGGTCGGAGAGGTAGGTACTCTACATTACGTTAATCTCGTAAAGGCCGAAAAGGGCATCACGATGTCAGGCTTATTGGAATAGCCACAATAGTCCTATGTCCTGTGCCCTGATAATAGACCGGTCCCAGTAGAGTGTGAGGCGAACTCGCAATTGTGTATCAATATGCACCTAACCTTACACATATATCTGTTTATTTATATGTTAGAGCTGGTAGGTAGGAATTTAAACATACGGACAGACAGACAGACAAGAGAGTAATCCTAAAGGTGTTCCTTTTTTACCTTTTGAGGAACGGAACGCTAAAAATAACCTAGATGGGTAAGTACTGACTTTTCCATCAGCCGATCAAAACTCGGAAGTGTGGTTTCCCCTAACATCGACGTGCAGTCGACTATTTAAGTGAATTTAGGTAACTAGCTCGCTTCCAAACTGGTAATATCAATAATGTTCATCAACAAACCATAGTCCAGAATAGCTTGAAGCAAATACGACTCTATTAATTTTCTGTTAGGGTCGTTCACAAAGTTTAGGATATCTGCCGGAAGTGTGGAAGCACTAAAATCTGTAGGTACCAAACATTTCATAATACCAACTAAATGAAGGAATTGGGTGCGACGAGTAGGTAAATTGCGATATGATTCTTTGAATCATCAGCTCATTTTGCAACAACGAGGTCTTAAAGTAGATCGACGTAAAGACCATAATGCCTTAGCATGAGAACAGTTAATGTGTCGTTTTGATTTTTAACTGGTCAGTGATAAGCAGGAGAGGGGTCATAGAACTTTGCAGGACTCGATGCTCGTCGGCAACGGAGTTGGATGAGATTTAGCTACTTTTGTTCCACGAGTAAAGAAATGATTAACTATATAACTCGTAATGTCATTTTTGATACTAAGTAAAGCAAAGGAATTACCTTGACTCTACCTTAGCTCTACTTCGGAGAAAACAGCAGCATTCTTTTGAAGTTTTGTTGTAAGTTGAGCGCATTCTGGAGATGCGTAGGTAGAGTGTGGAGGCGCATGGGGCACTGTGCCGGTAGGTATACAGTGGTGAGCGGGGTGGCGGCATCACGGTGATCGCGGCGCGGCTGACGCGGCGGCAGCAAGCAGCTCTCGAGTCTCGCAACGTACATCATTCGCGTTCGTACAGCGGTGCAGCGCGGACGCCGCATCGCGCATGCCGCTGAACTTCACATCTCACGTACTTATCAGCCGGTCACCATGAGGGCCGGAGTAGCCTTTACGGCCCTCTTCCTCCTTGCTCTGCATTACCAGGTGAGTTCCTTAAGAAGCGCGCCCGCGCCGCAAGTGCAACACACTCGACAAAACTTCAACATAAAAGTTGTTAATGTTCAAAATAAAATACAAGACGGTGCCGAAGCCGGTTTTTGCAGCTGAATTACTTTACGATTATAAATTATTCGCTGAAATTGACAAAAGGTTTTTGTATTATATTGTTTTTACAATAATTCTTATAATATCTTTCGTTGCTATTCTAAGTACGATGACGTTAGTTATTCGTTTGCTTAGTTTGAACTTCGACTTGTTAATAGTTATGTATATGAGATATCACACCTCAGTTTGACGTTTGTATAGGTAAATAGAATTAGGTTGACTCCGATGACATCTGATAACATTGATAGCTATAGTTAAAAATATGGGTGGGTGTCTACTTAAGATTTACCTATCGATACCATAAGTAACAGCGCTTTAAAACTCAGTTAACTAAGTCATTGGTATAATTATAAGAATTACGACTTTAGTTCATTTTTTGACTTTTTTTCTTGGGTTTTAGGAAGGATTTAAAGTGTTAAGTAGATACTTAATTGTTTAAACTTAAATAATTTTTTAAAAAGTAATGGAAAGTTTGACCAATATGTTTTTAATAAATTCGTCCGGTGTGAATTTCCGGTATTATCGAACGAAAAAAAGTCAAAAAAATAATACGGATTCAAATAAAGAAACACGAAAAAAATATTTCTTGTCTTAAACTATCTGGGACCACATTTTATTTTTTATTACCTAGCCAATTCTAATAACTAAATAGTTAATATGATAGGTATTCTCTGAGGATTCAATGGTTATTATATTTTTCTCATAGCTACTACCAGCTTCGTCCAGACTACGGACTTTATTTTATTTTATTCGATACTAAAATAAACTAATCAAATAATTATTTTACTGCTGATTTCCTTCGAGTTATGTTTGGTGTGTTTTTTTTTCTTTAGGCCTGTAGTTAGTATAGGTACAGCAAATAGGACACAGTTCTTTAGTAGAAATGTTTACGTGAAGATTTCTTTACAGCCTCGACTTGACAATGACAAGTTTTGTCCCACCTAAGCGTTAGGTTCACCTACATTCGTTTTTTTAAGTTTCGTTGTTATTTTTAGAGTCAGGTTTTTGCAACAGGTAGAGCTTAATAAAGAGCGGTGTTAGTCAAGTGTTAGATACCGACGTTTAATCCAAAGGTTGCGGGTTCGAATCCCAGCCTTGGATTTTGCTTACGGAAAATATATGTGCGCTAATAACATTGCCTTACGTGAAGGAAAACATCATGATGAAACCCGATCAGGCGTATTGAAGAATCCTTTCCTTTGGGTATGGTCAACTTATTTGAGAGGTTGGTATAGGTTCAGCCTAATCCATCCAAAATATTTACCAGACTCTACAGTGCCCTAACTGAACATTAATAAAAAGTAGCTATATAAATAATATACATCAGATGAAAAAGCTAATTAGTAATTATTTTCCTGGGGTTTTTTATATTTATTTCTCTTACCTTGACGTTTCGACTATGTTACAATAGTCATAGTCTCGAGGTGACTGATCTCTGGTCTCCTGGTCTCCATGACTATTGTAACATAGTCGAAACATCGAGGTAAGAGAAATTAAAAAAAAATACGCGATTAAAACCAGGGAAAATAATTACTATGAATACAAATCGTGTGAGTTTAAAAAGTTTATTGAAAAAGCTAATTGTTAGAGATACATAGGGAAATATTAAAGTACCTACTTCGAATGCATTCTTTTTTCACAAATCTAAGACTTTACTTAGGTTGCGAGCTTTGGTACAAAAAAATATCCGTATGTTTCCCTTGTCACTACTAGGTACATGGCACTACTGTAATTCACTAGTAGTGCCTCTACTACTCTTATTGGCTTTCGGTTGGAATAAAAACAAAAGACGGTCGAAACGAAAACATAGAACGATCGAAAAAAAAAAAAAATAAGAAATCGTCTTTTGAATCACATGAATCCACTATGTCCATTCTCAAAATGTAGAAATTAAAATAAAATAAAAACAATGCTTTATTTGTTATTTTTTACTCTTGTCACTGCAACATTGCATTACTAGTAGTGCCTCCACTACTCTTATTGGCTTTCGGTTGGAATAAAAACAAAAGACGGTCGAAACGAAAACAAAAGACGATCGAAAAAATCAAAAACAAAAGAAATCGTCTTTTGAATCACAAGAATCCACTATGTCCATTCTCAAAGTGTAGAAATTAAAATAAAATAAAAACAAAGCTTTCACCCTGACAAAGAAACAGTTGAATAATACTAAAGTGGATCTACTAGTGTGAATGAATGACTGAGGTCTGAGGTTCTATCGGAAGATAAGTGTTTTCTGAAATAAAATCAACGTTACATGCTTAGTAAGATGGTGTCTCCAGTCTAAGGAACTCAATTTGCTTGCCAGCTCATCGTCTAAAAGCTCTCGTTTGGCGTGTAACGTTGTCGCGATGTCTTGGGTTTTAACTTTTAAGTAACAACCCGGGCTTAGTATAAAAAAAACAGAGCAAAATACTTTGTGAATTTGTAAAGGCAAAGGTTTTATTGCAAAAACTAAGTAGGTATTTACCTATCGAATATTAAAACGTCTTCAAAATCATAAAACTTAATATAAATGAAGAATATATTATTATATAACACTAGCAGCGCTCCGCAGTTTCACCCGCGTAACTCCCGATCCCTATCCGGATAAAAAGTAGCATATAGCCTTCCTCGATAAATTGACTACAAAACACAAAAAAAAATTTTTCAATTCGAACCAGTAGTTCCTGAGATTAGCGCGTTCAAACAAGCAAACAAACAAACTCTTCAGCTTTATAATATAAGTATAACATAATTATAGATATACATTTAGTAAAATATTTCTGTGTTTAATAACAATAAAAAAACCGGCCAGGTGCGAGTCGGACGACAAGGGTTTTATACCATTACGATCGATATATCATCATCATCATTATCATATTATTATCAGCCACAGGACGTCCACTGCTAAAGATAGGCCTCCCCCAAAGACTTCCAGAGCAATCGATACATATCGAGCAAAAACCCCAAAAAATATTGTCAGACGAGGTTGTACCTATATGTTAAAAGCCTTTAGCCCTATAATTACAAAAAAATTGCCTATAAAAATATTAAACATTAAAATAACCTATAATTCTAAAGAGCTGTGTTGGCTTATTGGTAGATACCTCGACTTTCATTCTGAAGGTCGTGGGTTCGAATCCCGGCCGGCCGTGCACCAATGTATTTTTCTTAAGAAAAATTTATGTGCGCTAATTGACATTGCTCTTACGGTGAAGGAAAACATCGTGATGAAACCCGCGGCTTAGTTGGCTCCAGAAGTATTGACAAGTTCTCTCCTCTGGACATGGTTAACTAAGGTGAGAGGGTAGTAGGTGCTGGGAAAACCTACTCCATCCTCACGCAAAATGGACCCAATTCAAAAGTCTCATTGCGGAAAACAGCCTGTATACAAGTCTACAAGTCAACCTATAATTCTAAAAAAAACATTTACTTTTTTCTGTTTTTAGTATTTGTTGTTAGCGGTAACAGATATACATCATCGTGAAAATTTCAATTAAGTATCTATATATCTAGCTATCACGGTTCATGAGATACAGCTTGGTGACAGACAGACAGACGGACGGACAGCGAAGTCTTAGTATAGGGTCCCGTTTTTACGCTTTGGGTACGGAACCCTAATTACTTACTTTCGTAGGTACGGTGTAGGTTTTTAAGGTTACATTTTATAAAGTACTAGCTTTTGCCCGCGACTTCGTCGGAAATGGACCAAGGAATCGCGTTGTCCCATACAAACTTTGACCCCCTTTTTCATCACTTTAGGGGTATAATTTCGGAAAATCCTTTCTTATCGGATGCTTACGTCATGCAAAGAACACACTCTCAAGGTTTCTGGTCTCTACGATAAGCGGTTAGGGCTGCGCATTGATCCGTCAGTTAGTCAGTCAGGACAAAGCATTTTATATGTATAGATTTTCAGTGACAGCAGCACTAAAAATGGTTAAATAAAAAAATAAATAAAAATTTTAAAAACCGACTTCAAAATAACTTCAAAACAAAAACTATAAAAAAAACCTGAAAACAAAAACTAAAAAAAAAACCTGAACCATGTGACACCATGTTTCCTATATACCTCTCAACATTCAATCCAACCAAGTCCGACTTCCAAGTAGGTTTCTTAGTGACCCGAAATGGATCATTTTTCACTTTTTGGTTATTATTTTCAGGTTTTAATTTTTTGTTATTATAACTTACACCGAACGATAAATAGTATTTATGCGTAAAAATGTTAGGTATTCTAAATAAACCAAAACCACATCGCGAACGAAGTCGCGGGCAACAGCTAGTTGGTAATAATTCAGGCAGTTTGCACAATATTCGTTAAATAAACACACAAAATGTTGATAATATCAATCGATTCTATCTATCGACTAATTTTGTCTAGTAAGGTAGTGTACGTCAGTCATTCCAGGTATTTCATAATTCCAAATATCGGATTACACGTTGCTATGTTTTGGTAAGGTATTCACTATAGTGCTGAGTGTGTTTATGGAATGAGTTCCTAAGCCCACTAAAACATAATAAGAGTTACTCTAATTTTAATTATTAATTCGATGTACGAGGTAATTGCAAAGCTAAGAATGCGATCAGTAAATAACGGTTGAAGTATTAATTTTTATATAAATCTTGAGTTCCTAGAAATGTGGAAACGGACCGAAGGAAAACATTGTGAGGAAGCTTGTTGATCACTTTTATTTTCTGATTGGATACGGCTAACTAATTGGAACACTGCACTGGGACATGATATAACAAATCAAATTACACAAAATAAAAATCAATAAAAATAATAATCACAAAATAATTCAAAATACGCCAAAAATACCCCCCACCCAGAACTATTTGAATTATAAACAACACGAAGTAATTAAATTAGTAAAAAATAAAATTAAAAATCAACCTAGGCCTTAACATTAATACAAGAGGAAGCCCTCGGCCTTACCCTCCCGCATAATATAATAAAGTTAGATTTATGTAAGAAATTAGTTTCTCTTAGGGTTTTTATTTCACGTTAACTTCGTTCCATAACTATATTTGTAAATGCCTACAATAAGGATTTCAGGGGTTAGATTTATGAAAAATATTTTTTAATAAAAAAGAAGAAAAAAAATATGTTATCTCATTATTGTATTATCGGTTGTACTACAATTGCATTATTGACCTGACCTCTGCGGCCAAGTTCTTGGAACGGGAAGCGTAAAACGACCCAGATTCATTATTTATTTATTTTTTAATTATTTTATTTTATTTATCCTCAAAGATACCTACGTCAGTCAAGCTGAGATTGGTACAATGCTTTTGAACAATATTATGCATTACCATTAAGCAATTGTAGAACTTTACAGACTAAGGATGCTTTCTTTAAAACACTTACAATTTTCAAAGATAGAAGATACATATAAGCAATAGAGTGAACACCTCAAAGATATGAATATTCACATAATATTCCTAAATAAGTAGATACTCGAAACTTTTGTGTTATTTTTAAATTGAAGCACAAAACGAAACATACGGTTCTAAGCCAACCGATCTGCTAAGTCCCTACCCATTTCCAAAGCTATGGTAACTGGGGCCTTATTCTGCTATTTTGCATTAATGGATTTACCATTGTCATTATATCGAGACTCTGTTGATAATATATCGAGATTGTTACTTTATTTGGTATTCTGCTAAAGTTTTAATAACATCGCAATAGAATCGCTATAGAGTCTCAATGGAATGGTAATAGATACGTCGCTGGTGTTGCCTAGCAACATGGTACATGTTGCTAAGCGATACACCGTTTTGACAACTATCGAGATTCCATTGAGCCACGATTCAAGAGCAGAATACCAAAGTGAGTCAGTGGTGCATCAGTGGTCTTTCGATAGAATAGTTAACATTGGCGAATACCAATTTTACATGTAATGTCATATTTTTGACATTAAATGACTATAACGATTCCATCGACACTCTATTGAAACACAATTGTATTAGCAGACTTAGGACCCAGATCACTATCTCAGTACTATAACTATCTAATATCCATATATATTCCTGTATTATTTATGTATGTATACGTGTATGTATGTAATTATTTGTATGTATCTATGAATATAATTATTTGGTATGTATTTTCTAATTTAATATTTAAAACCATAATTATGTAAATAGTGTATATCATCGCCTATTATAAGTTAAATTATTCACAAACTATAAGCTGAATCAGTTCTTTTCCATCCAAAGGTTGCCTGGAAGAAATCGCTTTCAGCAATAAGGCCGCCCATTTGTGTAACTTATACTTTCTAGCAATTACTTTGTGTTTATCGTGTTCTGTTTCTTTCTGTGTTGTACAAATAAAGTTATCTATCTATCTATCTATCTAAGATTCAATTGAGATAAACAGGATGGAAACGGTCATAACTAAATTCTGTAAATGTCAATAACTCTATGGCACTTTTATTGACGACCCAGTTGACACAATGGTCACCATGCCGGACTGCCAAACACAGGGTTACGGATTCGATTCCCGCCTCAAACAAGTATTTATGCTTAGATATTTGTCTGTGGTCTTTTTGTTTCTATGTATTATATGTATAAATTTACAAAAGAAAAGTATAAAAGTAGTATATTCATTGTCTAGTACCCATAACACAAGTCTAGTTACTTAACTTGGGGCTAGATGGCGATGTGTGGAATGTCCTGCAATATTTATTTATTGATTATATTTTATTGTTTGTGTGTATGGTAATTCTACCAATACAAAATTCGTCTCCGCAAAATCACCCTATAGCTCGTAGGGTGAGCCATTTCGAAATATATTTAAGGTAGAAACCAGTACAAACCAATTATATTGCGTTAGGTATACATATAGTTTAATTTCAACGCAAGAGTTACTATTGTTACCTGTTTTGAGTGCTATTTTAGAATCATCTATATAAAATGACACCCGTTTCGGAATCCATTTTTTCGCCTATTTGTGTAGTAAGGCAGGAAATGAGATAGTTACTTCGATTGTGATAAGTGGCCTAATATCGCGGAATCGGCGCGACATTTGTGCCACAACTTGCAATACTAAAGTTCAGATTGCTACTTTGACAAAGATAAAAGTTTAGTTTAAAAAATTTAAAACTTCTAAAAGCTAATAGCTTACAAACTTATACGGTTAGCTTAAAGGAGATCTAAGTCAATAACTAATTCTGTAGTATTTTCCTTCGGTGTCTATGAAAAAAGATTTTTCTCAGTATGTGGACTAATCTATATCTATAAAAATCAATTTTTCGTTGTAATTTTATAACTCAAGAACGGGCTCACCTATCCAAAGCTTTGTTCGGAATATTTAGTAGATGGTTTATGTAAAGTTTGCACAAAATCGGTCGAGCGGTTCTTCATTTATCACAATTTTAGTAACAAATGAAATCAATAAATGGCGGATCATTTTGTTAATGGGGTATAGATATATATTTTTGTTTATGGTAAAACAACGTTTTCCGGGATGGGTAGTTTATTAATAAATCTCTAGCATAATAAAATTATAAGGGTTCCTTTTTTTACCTTTTGAGGTGGAACCTTACGGAACGGTCTTTTGAGATGGTACCTTACGGTACCCTATAAAACTGTACCCTGCATTTTTGCACGCATTAGTCAGGTGTGATTCAGTTGAAAGTGTATTGTAGGTGTACCACAAACGTAGGAAGTTTAATTAGATACCTATATATAACTTTATTCCCATTTCTCTCATTTGTAAGTTCAACGATCATAAGACTTGTGACGCCATCACAACGTCATCAACGAATATAATCATATAATTAACAATAATGAGGTTATCCGATGTTATCATTAGGTATAACATTTTATTCTCGGCACCTATTACTGTGGCGACGACACGGCCACGGGTCTGTTCAATTAAACAAAAAAAAACTCGTGTACATATTCTTATATTCTTAAAATGTGATTTTTTTTCACACGTTCGAAACACTATCTGTTACAGTTTATCGAACGCTGACCCTTTACGCCTTGCACAATAGGTACACTTTTGATAACAATGGCAATTTTGCTTAAAATAAATTATTTATATGGCCCGTTGATTTACGGAGTAGGTATTGATTTAATTCGGATTTTTCAGGATAAGTTGGTACAGTTTAATGCACACGTAACGATGAAGGTGATATCTATACATATAAAATGCTTTGTTTTTAATAACTAACTGACTTAATAACGCACAGCTTAAAGCTGATCGTAGGGACCTGTAACTTGGAGGGTGTAATCTAATATTAGAAAGCTGAAGATTTTGTTTGTTTGTTTAAACACGCTAATCTCAGGAACTACAGGTTCGAATTGAAAAAATATTTTTATGTTGGCTAGACCATTTATGGAGGAAGGCTATATGCCACTTTTTTATCCCGGTATTCGCACGGAATCGGGAGTTATATACGCGGGTGAAACCGCGGAGCGCTGCTGTTGTCAATAAAATTAAAATTCTATGCGCACGTCGTTTTGCGATTAGGGGACATTTTGAGTAGGGAACTGCATTTTTTTGTGGTGTAACAAAACGGCAATTTTATTAGGATCTGTGGTCTGATGTTTTTCAATTATCTTCATTTTTTATATGCCTACAGATTTATTATAAAATATGTCTATATAAAAAGTATTATTTTATTACCTACTAGCTTTTGCCCGCGACATCGTCCGCGCAGAAGTCGAAAATAGAACAAGTAATCACGTTGTCCCATACAAACTTTGTCCTCCCTTTTCACCCCCGTTAGGGGTAGAATTTCGGAAAATCCTTTCTTATCGGATGCCTACGTCACACAAAGAACACACCCTCCAAGTTTCAGGTCTCTACGATCAGTGGTTTAGGCTGTACGTTGATCCGTCAGTCAGGCAGGACAAAGCATTTTATATGTATAGAGTTATATTTGTTTCCACATGCAAAAAATTGATAAAACATTGAGTACATACTTAAAAAGTAATATTAAAACATTGAACTTATTATTAAATTGGCGAACAGTTATCTAAGTGCCAAAGATCATGACCTGTCTATATTTATTTCACAAAAAAGATTGTGATTTAGGGTAACGACGTTCTTGTCGGGATGTCAAAGACCGTGTGACACCAGCTTTATTTGGAACATTACTAAACTAATTTTACATTAAGGTCCTACGTTTTCCCTACTAAATGTTCTAGACATTCCTACGTTTTATACTGAGATATTTAACTTATTATGACTTAAAGTAGGCCTAATATAAGCTTTTGTAGGCGCAAAGTCAATAATATCACCGTTTAACATCCAGGAAGTACTTTGTTTCAGCGTGAAAAAGGAGACCAATTTTACGTATGTAGTGGTGCACTGTCATATTGGCGTATGGTCTAGTGTGACTGAGATATAGACACATGACGTATAGATGTGCAAACACGCGACGTTGTCGCGTTGTGTGTGGAAGCAGGAACACGCAATTACGCTAGAGCAGAGCCGCACTACAGTTTGCTCGATAAGGGCGACGTTGCCTCTCCGTCTAATCTGTCTACTAAAAATTACAAAATCAAAATATTTTCAATTGCATGAAATTCAACTCAAGTGTTGCCAGACCCCTAAACTTGCAAGATTTTGTGTAACTTTTGGCACTGTCGCGTCACTTTTAATACTTAAATTATACATTATTTTGATAGACTCTCACTGTACATATATAATAAACAAATAAATATTTATACTTGTTTGAATTTAATTAGTAGAATATAAAATGAATCTAATTGAGAATAAGGAATTCGCGAGAAAAATACCAAGCTGTCTTGTTGTTTTTTGGTGTCACCAAAAAACAATAAGACTGGCAACATACAACGAGTTTGTTTGTTTTGACGAGCCGGTGACGTTTGGAAAAAATAGTATTTTAAATCCTCTTTGGGAAAAAAGTCAAAATTTGTCAAAAAGCTTTTTATACTGCATTTTTCTATGAAATATTTTAAATGCGTAGATAAAATTCTAAATGTGTAGATTTACAAATCTGGTACTGGAGCAGGTATTTACTCAGAATCTTATAACTATGGAGTAGTTTGGGTCAATACACTACGGTTTCCCAGGCAGAGATGTATGCCTTCATAGCATGCGCAGAGAAAAATTTGAAAATGAATGTAGAGAACAAGGCCATATACATTCTTAGCGACAGGCAAGGTCAACTCAAAACTGGTCTGATAAATGCGGTGAAAACCCTAAACAAGTTGGGCCATAGGAACTAAGTACGACTAATCTGGGTCCCAGGTCATGAAGGAATATCAGGAAATGAGAAGGCTGATGAGCTGCAAGGACAGGATTGGGAAGTGCTATGCTTGGACCAGAACCATGTATGGGCCTCCCAGCATGCACAATCACAAAGGATACTATGGAGCACATCCTGTGTGAATGCAACGTCTTAGCAGCAAAGCGTATGGGCTTCCTTGGGAATGCATTTCCCAAACCGGAGGAACACAGGATTTTTCCTCTTAGTGGGATCACCGCGTTAATCGATCCCAATGGGTCGAAGTGTTGCTGGCTATGTCAGCCCCCGATATATGATAAGATACAACTAATTTAAAATAAATAAACCTTTTTGTACATTACTTGGTCTTTATTTTTCTTTTTCCATTTAGACCTGGTACAATATGCATCGTTCAGAGTTCGTCCTAGTTAAAAAAAATTGATCCTGTTTTTGGAAAATTTATTCAAAAATATCATACAAAAAAATAATATTTGAATCGAGATTTGAACCGGGTTTCTTCAGAACACTACCCTGCTTCTCTAAATGACTACACCAATCGGTAACTATAGGACCACATCAAATATAGTCTATAGTTTATATCGTAACAACAGGTGACAAGAGTTGAAATTTGTACTAACCAAATACATAAAATTGTGACTTCCAATAAATTAAATTATGTTTGAAATATGTTCAGAGCAAACTGGGAAACACGCAAAATATATTGAAATACTTTTATTCTTCGTCAATTATAGCAAAATAAAATAAAAATATACTTTCGGGAAAACAGCTCCATCTAGCGGAATACTTTTCTTAGCGATACGAAACGATCAACCTTAACAGCGCAATAAATCAGAATAATTTAAATAATAAAAACCGTAATTAATGAAATAACTTAATTTTTTACTTTATTTAAATTTAATTTAATATTAATTTATCTAACTTTTACTAATTTTTTTTAAGTACCAAGGGGTCCTTAGGAAGTGTCCCCAAAAGGCTGGCTTCGTTACCTTCGAAGTAGAAGCCCTTTGGTCACCCGAAGCTAAAACAAGTAATTTTGAAAATTACCAGAATAATCTGATTTTAAATAAACCAACATAGGTACATACATTGTAAATGAAATAAAAACTTGTAAAAATTAATATATCAATTTCTTGATCAGTGAATTGAAAAACTTCTCCGTATGCAACTCCGTAAAGCCATCGTAAAGCATAATGACTGAAACACAATAGCAGAGCAGCGTAATCCTACTTATTATTATATAATTTAAAAGTTTGTGTTTGTGTGTGTGTATTTTTGTCACGCAAAAACCACAGGTCCGATCGCGATGAAACTCGGTATCTAGATAGCTGGAAACCCGGATTAACATATAGGCTCCTTTTTATCCCGATATTCCCACGGGATCGGGACATACGCGGGTGAAACATAGGGGCGCAGCTAGTAACCGAATAAAATTGGTAGTTTCTGCTCAAGAAAAGTCATATGATCAAATCTATATAGACCAACATTATAAAGAGGATTTTTTTTTTCTTTTACAATCTTTTACGATTTTGATGAAACTTGGTTTAAAGATATACATTGAATGCTTGAAAGTAACATTGGCTGCTATTTATCCCAACATTCCCACGGGAACGGGACTTACAAACCGCTGCTAATTATACTTAAATTTACAAAAGCCTAAGCCAAACATAAAATAGGTAGCTTAGTCCGATATAAACAAAAAAAACACGTTTAAGTGTTATTGTATGCTAAATACACAATTAATTAATACTTGTCGATGCTCGAACCGCGACTAAGTTGTTTTTTTTTTGACGTGATATTATGACCTGCATTCACTAAAAAAGATGATGTCATTGCGTTCCATAGCAACGTCATGTTATTAACAAGGACTGTTCCATAGCAACGCCATGTTGTTGACAAAGTAACCATAGCAACGTATGAAGTATGTATATGCAAAATGGTAAAGACAACGAAACAAAAGAGTTCTTATGACGTTATTACGTAAAATTATCGTCCGTAAACCTACTTTACAGGCAACATTTTTTTTACTATTGTGGTTTTGTGTTTGTAGCTAATAGTACAAATGTATTTTATATATTGCTTGTTACAACTTCACGCAAAAACTAGAGAGCTAATTGCTTTGGAACCCGGTATGGAGAGCTAAAGAGCTGGGATTTGCGAATAGGCTGCTTATAATCTCGATAGGCGCGCTTATAAACTATATTTTTTACAATATAAAAAGTTCGTTCACTAATCGTAATCGTCCTACCTACAGACAGAGCACAGGGCGTCCCTCAAAACAGAGAGCTGAAGCATCGGAGTAATATAATCTATACTTCTATACTTAATATTATAAAGCTGAAGAGTTTGTTTGTTTGAACGCGCTAATATCAGGAACTACGGGTTGGAATTGAAAAATTCTTTTTGTGTTGGATAATCCATTTATCGAGGAAGGCTATAGGCTACTTTTTATCCTGATATTCCCACGGGATCGGGAGTTACGCGTGTGAAACTGCGGAGAGCTGCTAGTTTGACATAATGAAGCGTAGTTCAAAATTGATTCGTTATAGTTAAAATGTAACAAGTGGAAACGTGAACCCGATTTAAACTACTCAAATCACAAAAAAAAAAATGTAAATACTTAAAGACAAATTCCATGTTGAAAAAATATCTTCTACATTAATATTATGCAATGCAATGAGTCTTTATTTATGAAAGCGACAAGAAAATATGGCGACCGAGAGATATAACAAGAAAGGTTTGATAAGACCGCGATAAAACGCATGTGACCTGCATTCTCTTGCTTAGCCTGGATGCAGCGGAAGTCAATGCAAAGTTAACTAAAGTACAATAATTTTATTATCTACGCTAATATAATTAAGAGGAAAGTGTTTTTGTTTCTTTGTAACGAATAGGTTCCGAAACTACTGGGCCGATTTTGATTAAACTTGGTTTGAGAATATATTGATTCATTGGCAGTATATACTTACTTTCTAATTATGATATTTCCACGGGATCGGGTGTTACGCAGGTGAAACCACGCAGCGCTGTTTGTAATCTATGTAGATATTATTTATAGTCGATTCCAAAACCAGAGATATTTTTTTTATTTATACGAGTAAATACAATTCTAAAACTAAGGTCAAGAAATATTGCGTGCCTAGAATTTAGAAACGCGCGGAGCGGCTAGATCGAACTAGGGACCTCCCGCATGAAATGCCTTATGCAGGCTCACGCAAGTAAAATAATAAAGTACAATTCCGAAAGGAATTAACCGATTTTAATGCAGTTATTTTTTATCCCCCGTACATGATATTTAATATGTATGTTTAGTTATGTAGATACTATACCTACCACACAATACTGTAATTATTTTAGCAATTTGTTTAACTGCTAGTATTTAAGGATTAAAGTAAACATCCGAGTATTTTACGTCATTTCCTTGAGAGGAAACTAGACGAGTTTTAGACGTAGGTAAATACCTACTCAGTAATATTTTTAATACATAAGTTTTATAAACCTACTAGCAGCGCACCGAGGTTTCCCGTGGGGATATCGAGATAAAAAGGAGTCTATTACACAACTTCCATTGAATTAATGTATCCTCATACCAAGTTTCATCAAAATTGGTCCAGTCGTTTCGGAGACTATTCAATGCAAACTAACAATCATATTTTTCCTCCATAATATATTAGTAGGTACATATAGAAGTATTTAAAACAAAATCGATCGTCTTTTGTTTTTGTTTCGATTGTCTTTTGTTTACGTATCGATCTTTTTTGTTTTTATTCGAATCGTCATTCGAAAACTACTAAGGAAGTAATGAAAAAATAAAGTTTTATTAGTTTCTTTCTAGAAGCTCGAGTCTAGAACTCACTAGTTCCAATATGGAACCGTCCAATAGAACTATTGAGAAGAAATAGTGAGAACGAACCGTTCTATTGTGAGTTCAATCGTGAAAAGACCCTTACTGGGCTTTCTCTAACTGTAGTTAAACTTTACAGTATGGCAACAACTTAGTTGCTTTTCTGTAACGTAAAAATAGATCCTTGTCAATGTATATTATTGTCAAAATGTGTCTTTAATTTTGTTACCGTCAAAAAACTATTAAACAACTATTTAAGATGCACGAAACGTACGTGCGGTTTCTATGCTTTATTGATTCAAGTGGCAGATAAATTCCAATAATTAGTAAAAAAATATGCAAAGTGTAAAAATATAAAATATATATAGAAAGAAAAAAACTTTTCGTAAGTTACAAAAGTAATTTAAGTTTGCACCGATCAAAATAAAAGAAAAAAAAAGCAAAACTTTTGAGAAAAATAATTTGTTAGGTTTACAGCATTTTTACTTTGTAAGAAAGTTATAAATTATATTTTTTACTGTATCGAATAGTCCGCGGGGAAATTTTACATTTCGATCCCTATAAATAGATATTTTTGCTAAAATCTACTTTTCTTGATCTTGCTTAAATTATGCTCTTGAATAAATTGAGTTGCGTCCAATAATCACAAGAGAATATCAAACGAGGATAACATAAATAGACTCTAATTATTATGTAGAAGTTAGGTAAATACTGTAGGTACCTACTGTAGATATCACGTAAGCTGTCTAGTTTTTGTGAGTTGAAATAATTGAATATTTTCAAATAATACTAAATTTAACTTTATACCGACAAAATTTTATGGTTTACGTATGACGTATGTATTGTAGGTATTTTAAGTTAGGTATAAAAACATATTTTTCTTAACTAACAGATTTAGTATCCACAATTTTATTTTTATAGGTAGGTTTGTTTGTTTGTTTTAGCGTACTTTCTGATCCCGTGGGAATATTTAAAAATCAAATTTTATAACACGTCATTATTTACATATCTTCTTCTGAAAATATCACACTTCTACACTTAGCGGTTTGTGCTGATCTATCAGTCCGGTCCAAGATTTTATCTACTCACAACAATTCACTCAAAAGCCTTCATTTTAGTTTGCCGGTTTTTGACACTTACGTAACATTTTTTATAGTTTAGGTACGTAGTCAATTATCTTGCTTGATTTAAGACGTTGTTTGACCACTTGCGGATCGTGATTGCTTGAAGTCAATAGATATACCTATTATTATGATTATGTGCTACACAATGGAAGAGCGACAATAGACAGAAAACGCATAGAATTTAAAAAAAAATGTTTTTTTGATCATCTTTTGTTTCTGTTTCGATATTTTTTTGTTATGTTCGGATTTTTTTTGTTGAAAGAAACTAATGAAAATAAAGGTACACTGCTTTGATTGCAGAGCTCAATGGGACTAGTGAGAAAAAAGTGGAACCGTCCAATAGAACTAGTGAGAATGAACCGATTTATCTTGAGTTCAGTTCGCAGAACCTAAGAAAGAGCTAATGCAAGCCTTTTTTTATATTATATGTTACCAATTTAAAACGGTCCTTTGGTACCGTTTTAACTTATATTAGCAAATTTCAAAATTTATAAATTATTAGCTGCGCTCCACGGTTTCACCCGCGAATGTAATGAAAAATTATAGCTTATAGCCTTCCTCGATAAATGGAATATCCAACACAAAAATAACTTTTCAATTCGATCTAGTAGTTCTCGAGATCAACAAAAAACGGAAGCTCTCAAAGATTAATAATTTTCCCCGTTTTTCCCACATTTCCTACTGATTCTTCGCTCCTGTTGATCGCAGCGTAATGTTATATAGCCTGAAGCCAACAGAAAAAATATTTTTGTGTTGAATAGTCCATTTATCGAGGAAGATAATTAGACTATCCAACACAAAAATATTTTTTCAATTCGAACTAGTAGTTCCTGAGATTAGCGTGTTCAAACAAATAAACAAACTCTTCAGCTTTATAATATTAGTATAGATATAGACTAGACAAAATGATTTATCAGAAAAAATAGTTTATTAAAGTGCTTAAAAATCTGAAAAGTACGGATCTAGTGTTTAGCTGAGTTCGATTTTGCCGTAGTCGGGTTTTAGTTTAATAAATGACGCTCTTATCTAAGTAAAAGATTGAAAGTGTCTGGTGAAAGGTCGGAGAAAAAAACTTCATCTATAAAAACTAAGTTTTTATACTTTTTCCAGAAATATAAAACCTATTTACTAATAGTACAATAATTAAAAGATAATGTCACACTACTCCACAAAATTAATTGACTGGGAAATGGACAGAATATTTGTGACAGTATTAAAAAGAATTAATTAAACAGCTTTAAAAATAGTTTTTAAAAGGTAAATTACAAAAATTGTTTGTGACAGTTCCGATTCACGACTCGTGTGTTAATTTCGGAAGTGACAAAATGTAATCGAAACTTTTTGTTAACGCTGCACTGAACAGGGGCTCCAATAAACTGACTAATCTATAAACGAATATAAACATAACCCATTCGTTTTTGGATACAAAATATTTCCATTGTCATAACTTAAACAGCTGGGCCGATTTGACAAATTTATTATCAGAATTATTAGTGGGAGTTTAGGAATTTTTATTTTTTATTTTTTTCGTTTATTTGGGAAACATACAGAACTGTGATAGAATTATTTACAACAATATATATAAAAAAACCCTTAATCCAACAAAGTTTCCACTAATTCATAATACTTAAATAAATTTAAACATTGAACTAAAACAAAGAGAAAGTTATCCCTGCAACAAGTTATTTTAAATGAGAAAACGCGAAAAATAAATTAAGAACTAACGCGGGTTACACTGGGTGATATTTTTTAGTTTTTTTAAATTTAGTTTTGATTCTACTTAGCATTTGTTGTAACATGAACATGCGATTGCTATGGTTTAGGTACCTACTATGTTGGGAGTTTGCTGTATAGACCTTGTCGCACGTCGCTCTAATGTGTGTTCGCAAAGACTAATTATTTAAGCAAATCTAATTTTATGGATAATTTGGAGCCGTGATGAAGTCACTGGCATCTTAATTGATTGTAAGAGATGACATTGTGTAGTTTTGTCTATATACAGAAAAAAACATGAAGCAAGATAATTCTTTCCACATAGACGGTAGAGAATAATTTTTAGTTTTTAGTAAGTGTTCTAAAAGTAATAAGATAGATAGATAAATTCTTTATTATAAACACCAATTTCAAATAACATTGATATCAAAAAACAAAGCTTAAGTCTTAGTGCTACAAAGGGCGGCCTTATCGCTCAAAGCAATCTCTTCCAGGCAACCTTTATAGTATTCTTAATTTTAAATTATTATCTAGCGTCTGCCGCATGTCCGATTAGTTGTGAACAAAAACCACCACGGACTGGTTCCCGAACAGCATGCGCCGCGGCAGGCCCATAAGGAGATTATCTATTTTGAATCTTAGGTAAGGACTGAATGCAGTCAAAAATTTAATATTTATCTACTTACCTACTAAACTTGTAGTTAACGAACATACATACTTACTTAACTATTAGATTAGCCTTTGCTATATTTATAATTTAACGTATTATTGTACATCCGTAAAGGATAAACTGCTAGGCACTGTAATGTAAAAACCCCAACACCATATTGTACCCAGTTCTTCAATAAATATTTTCTGATTCTGATTCTGATTCTGCGGGACGAGTTGAACTCACATTGTAGGGACTAGACTCAACTGGCACTAGACAGGGAACAGTGGAAAGAGGGGAGGGAGGCCTTTGTCCTGCAGTGGGAAGGAATATACAAAAAATAAAAAATAAATAAATTAAAATAATCTAGCATCTATGGAGAGAGCCTCAAAAAACCTTTTTTCCTGTGTAGGTATAAAGGATGATTATTTTACGTGGGCCTTTAGGGCTATAAAATATCCTAAACTATAAGAAATGTTGAAGGGGTAGCGTGTCCGATTTTGACAAAAAAAACTTGAGAGGTACCAAGGGACACCCGGATGAAACGCAGTTCCTTTCGATTAATTAGTGAAGGAATTGTAATAAAATCAAAAAGTGTCATTACAACTTTTGGTTTTAATTTTTTCCGTCTAGCCCCCTTTCGCAACGCGCGATAAGGAACCTCGTTCCAATTAAAACTGCATCATTAGATTTTTGAAAAAGTCATTACCCTAGCTAGGAATCGAACCTGTTGATGAATCGATAGTTTTGCCAATAGAGATTAATTCCTGGAAACAAACATAGTATAGCAAATCAAAGGTAATACAGGGTTATTGGGTTACAGGGCTATTATCTAGGAAAGCGGTTGATTAATTATTTCTTGTTTATAGTAAAGAACATTTAATAAATTAAATTATACTCTAGCGTCTGTATGGAGAGGACAAGGGCTAGCTGTTGAGATTTGTCGATCATTATAACAAGCACTGACCTAGAAACTCCTTACGGATGGTTAGAGACATCTATTATATTATAAACATACGGACAGTATGCGTCATAAGTACATTATCAGTTTGCTACTATAATACCATCAACAAGCATTGGACTTACGACCTTCTTCTAATAGACGTTATACACAAACATAAATACTTGAAGTACTCAGTATGATTATTATTTTCAACATTTAGCTATGTATTAAGTTGGCCGAGTGGTATAAGCCGCCGCTCGCTACACCAACCGAGATGTGGGATCGATTTACAGGTTAAGTTTTTATTATTGTTCAAATAGTGCTACACAGGATTGTAAACGTTACGGTGCCGGTGGCCTTTTGAACGTTGATTGTACATATGCATTGTATGCACTGTAGGAACACTACAGATAGGTATATAATATTATAAACCTCAGAGATCTCAATGTTATCGATATCATTGATACCGTTATGATTTGATCAAACCGCTACCAAGTTACAGGCAAATGAACACGCTGATTCATACCTAGCGTAGGTATTCGCTATACGTATTATTAATTCGGATTCAATTATAGCTGATGAATAAGTCTGAAATAAATACAAATCTATTTTATAACATTCTATAATAATTTTAATAAAACCTCGATTTTTATTTATCTAGATAACCAAAGGTTTGAGGGACCAATAGCGAATGAGATGTATGATTAGGTCTTTGAGTCAGGAATACCATTTCTAAAGGGAGGATATTTTAGACTTAGGAATAATGCAAAACTTCGGAAACCTACGTACCTATTAAGTCCGCGTAAGATTAGTAAACTGGACCAAGGAATAACGTTATACCATATAAGCTTTGCCCCCCTGTTTCACCCCCTTAGAGGTAGAATTTCGAAAAATTATACTCAGATACTTTTTATTTTTATTGTCTGTTTTTTGTAATTTCTTTTATTTGTAACTATCTCTTACTGTTTCTTAGTTGTATCTATACTTTGTATCCGATGCTTCCCTTGAAGTTTCAGGTCTCTACGATCAGCGGTTTAGGCTGTGCGTTGATCCGTCAGTCAGTCATTTAGGACAAAGCATTTTATATGTATAGATGCGAGCAAAAAGGTAGGCATAAGGTTTTATTAATTAGTTTTGGAATTAAAATTTCATAAATTAAAGCCGTACCTAAGGGGTGTAAAGTGATAATTACATAGAATGTCAGAAATCTACCAAATCTTATTCTTAACTATAGTCATGGTAACATTGTATTTAGAATTTATTTTATTTATTTAATAAATTCAGTACACAAGGAAAATACAAAAAAGAAAAGATTACATTATAAAATTATTACTAAGGTAAGTCTAACCCTGTGAAGAGTTCTCTGCCGACAGACCTTTAGGGAAAGGAAATAATATAGCGGAAGGTAATTAAAAGTGTACAAACAGTTTCAAAGAGGAAAGCAGTTATTGAATTCTAAATATTATAATATACAGAAGGAATTACGCAACTTATATAAAAGTGACTACATACATAACTATACAAATATAAATACACACACACACATATACATACATATACCTATACAAAATAAATAAATAACAATATGATACATACATATACTTATACATAAAACATACTTATATATAATATACCTACACTACACACAGGACAGATAATGCTCTTTTACTTTATTTTTAAAAGTGCTGAGAGTCTCACTCACCCGAATATGGCAAGGAAGGCCGTTCCAGAGCCTCACTGCTTGCAATAATTTATACCTAATATTGTTTGTGGATTTGCACGTTGTGATCGATGTTTATTATTAAGTCACGCATTAAACAGAAAATAGTTACTCACCTAAATTCGGTTTGTAGGTAACCTTGTATTTATAGATAAATATAGAGAATTAATATCAGTACTAAAAATTCAACTGTGGCTATTTTTACAGTATTCAACCTGCATTGGTTGCATTAATAAGCGTAAGAAAAGCATTAAGCAAAGCAACATTATGGTCTGCGTTACATGGAGATTATGTGTAAGCTGCAATATTAGCAACTGCAGTAATTTAAACGACTAGCAGCACGTAGCAGTAGGTTACAATAATCATTTATTTGTGATTTCTACCTTTCTAACCTTACGGGTCCGGTTTTCGGGTCAGATTAGTAATTTTAAGAAATCTCAGGGCTCAAAATTGTCAACTATTATCAAATTTATTTCATTAACTATTATCAAATTTTATAACTAGTAGTTCGGCGATCAACTGTAAACTTCTTAAGCTGGAACTTTTTTGCAATTTTGAGTAGCAATACTTCAAAGTTCCTCAACAAATCTTCTCCCTTTTTTTATAAGTAAGACCAACTTTCATTTATTTACATTTAAATAAAATATCATAAGTCGAAGATATACAGAAATCTCTTTTTCCCAATAAGAAAAAAAATCGGATGATGAAAAAAACCAAGTAACGTTTAGATACAACTACAACAGATAATTACCAACATACAGACAGAGGCAAGCTAATTTTACCATATTTAAGTCAACGTACGGTTCGCTCCGTCCGTCAATGATTGGATTTTCATTTAACATATCGTCAATCATCAGCTAGCTTTATAATTTATTCAGAATCAAATGCGCGGACGCTGGTTTGTGGTTAATCAACCTAATGATAGCAAGAAATCGTTAAATCCAATGTTTTGCTTCAATATTGTCGTCAGTCTTGTTGAAGAGATGAAGTCATTGCTTACTAAAACTTGTGTTTAATATGTCATTTGTTGCTTGTTTTGTTGAAACTGAATAAAGTGTGATTTCATTGATAAACAGAAAAATTGTGACGTAATCCCAACCGCAAATATTCTAGTGGTATTCCATAATATGGAATAGGCTGCTTATTATGCGTGTGAAACCGAGGGGCGTTACTAGTCGAGTTTATATTTTGGAGGTGTTTGGGAAACAACCTACCTAATTACATTCAGGTACAAAAACTTGAATTCTTAAAATGTTGAATTCTTATAATGTTGAATTATAAATTAATTCCAAAATTACTTGCTGAGTGTGTAACCACATCTATTTATTTGCCAAAAAGAGTAATAAGTAGCAACTACCACGGATTAGTTCATTCAGAGTCAGAAAGATGAATTTTGTAAAATGTTGAATTCAGGTGGTACTGCTTTCTTGTCTTTTAAACATCGTTTTGTCTTATGATATTTATCAAATTATAATATTACTAGCTGTTCCGGCAAACGTTGTTTTGGCTTAATATACAATTAAAAAAAAACTGGGTTAATTTGTGAATCTAGACAATCCAGGGCTTTACCCAAAGGACACCAAGATTGGTAAAATATCCCGTTTCCGTGACGCTTTCAAGGTTTGGTGTGAAGACATTATTTGTTTGCCGGCATGCCCTCAATCGATATGCATGTGTCTAAAAGTGCACCACTTCATTTTAACTTATGACTTCTCTCTAGTTTTGTAATAGACTTTAGTTATTTGATATAAGAAGAATCGTTATCTATCACCTACCTATATTAATATGTTTATCGCAGACATACTAGTAAATGCAAAGAGGAAAATATTGTAAAACACCTGTTTAAATTTTGAGAACCACAGTCACCTTTCGTAGAATATTGAATAGTATTATTTGTGAAATTTTAAATATGGTACTTTTAAACCTAGACCTATTTGCTATTAAAGTATTTTGACATTTGCTATTAGAGTATTTTGACAATTGCTATTAGAGTAGGTATTTTGACATTTGCTATTAGAGTATTTTGACACACGCTATTAGAGTATTTTGACATTTGCTATTAGAGTATCTTGACATTTGCTATTAGAGTATTTTGACATTGGCTATTAGAGTATTTTGACATTTACTGTTAGAGTATTTTGACATTTGCTATTAGAGTATTTTGAGATTTTATTATCCAGTTGTGTTTCTATATCTGCTACAATTAGTTTGCATTTAACGTAAATGTCTATTTAGTAAATATATGGCATTTTAATATCAAGATCGATTTGCCCTGAAAGGGGTGGTGAGGGTATGTGAACAGAACACCTTTAAGGGAAATCGTCATTGTTTGTAAAAAGTCCACATGTTAAAACGTCTGTGTTTTATAAAACGTTCAAAATGTGAAATCGACACGAATGTTACGGAGTAAAGTAACTTTTTTCGAAAATATTTATTTTAAATGTAAATAGTTATAGTTTCGAATGAGTAACTGAGGACAACAAAATACTGAGTATCGGTGTTATGGACCAAGCATGGACCAAGTGATTAATTCAGGCATTATACATAATGCCCGGGCGTTATGAATAATGACAAGCTACTTTGGGCAACGTGATTAATTTTCATCTAAACTTTAATATTCATAACACTGTCTGGGCATTATGAATATTGCTACCTGATCGTTGGGCAATATGTTAATAGAGATAGATTATATGGCATAATGAGTTCCTTTTAACAGTGTGAACCTAAACGCTCGCTTCGCTCTCGCGTGATTTGTCACGATATCTAACCTAACCTAACCTACCTTTCTGGCACCCTATTACCTTTTTACTATTTCATATTTTTTATTTAAGTGGGAATATTTTTTATATCTATGTGCAATAGTGGGAAAAAATACTCTTTTTTTTATTTATTTTTTGTTTAGTTTTGCATTTAAAGCGAATAAAGATGGACACGGAGATCAGAGCCTCTATAAAACAAAGAATATTTGTGTTATTTGTGTTTTTAAAATTTTGATTTACTGTATTAAATAGAAATAACAGTAATAAATCAAGTATTTTTATTACTCTGCCCAATAGGTGATAGGCATTATGTAAATTGCCCAGGCAATATAATTATTTCTGTAGTTATAATCATATTGCACTCTCTTATTGGTTATTAAAATTATTCATAATGCCCGGGTATTATCTATAATGACCAATTAATCACTTGGTCTATAACATCAGCATTCAGCAACTTCGTAAATCGTAAAAAACCTTACATTTCCAGTACCTATTGTTGTTATGTTAAAAACAATAAAACCTTCGTTAAAAAGATCAACGCATTTGTTAAAACATTCCAAATTTATAAAATGAAAAAGCCGGTATTTTTTTTTCGTATGCCTCATTTCACTATGATCCACCAACGAGGTTCCACCAGTGGATCTATGGATGTTTCTTTTCCTCTTCAATCGACCTTTATAGAGCAAGAAGTGATTCTAAAAATAATCATACATATCTTATTCCACTTAAATTCACCTTTTTAAAAGGAAGATCGAAGTCGTTTTGTCAAATGTCTTGACCACTACATACGTGCAAAAGATAGCGCTTTGATAAAGCTTTCGAATAATGTTTAATAAAATATCAATAACATCGAAAAATATAGGACCGCTCGGTTACATCGCAACCGGTAACTTTTGCATGCTATCCCCCCTTCCCAAGGGGTCCTGTTACAAAAGCAACAAGTAACAATCCAAACTTACTGCGATTCCAGCGAAACCAGTCTGAGCGAGGATATTTTCAACGTTCGAATACACTGCGTAGTGTAAAAGATTGTCTTTTTGAACTTTTTTTTGTTTGTGATGAATAGGCTCCGAAACTACAAGACCGACCAAGAGAAGATTTTGATAAAAGTTGGTATGAGGATACATTGATTCTTTGGAAATAATGTAGGTTTCTTATAATTCCAATATTATCACGGGATCGCGAGTTACGCTGGTGGAACCGCTGAGAGCTGGTAGTTTTAAAATTAATTATAAAAACAAAGAGAGTCTTTATTCGGACAACGTTTATCAAACTATAATATGTTACTTAGTTTGATATATTTGTAACGGAATGGGTCACTATCAAATTGACTTTTTCGCTAAATCATAAAAACACTAGCTGCGGCCCGCGGTTTTACCCGCGTAAGTCCCGATCCCGTGTGCATATTGGGATGAAAAGTATCTTATGTCCGTCTCCTGGCTCTAAGCTACCTCCCTACCAATTTTGACCCAAATCTGTTCTGCCGTTCTTGAGTTATAAGTGGTGTAACTAACACGACTTTCTTTTATATATATAGACTAGCTGTGCCCCGCGGTTTCACCTGCGTAAGTCCCGATCCCGTGGGAATATCGAAAAAAATATCCTATGTCCGTCTTATGATTGTAAGCTACCTCCCCACCAATTTTCAGCCAAATCGGTTTAGCCGTTCCCGAGTTATAAATGGTGTAACTAACACAACTTTCTTTTATATATATAGAAGATGATGCTTACAGCCGAAAAATAATTCATCTAGATAATACGAAAACATCATACCCAGATAATTAAAAAAGTATAATATAAAAATACAATTAATAAAATAATTATTCAATTATTTTTTTACCGACAACTAAATCATCTATTTGCCTGAATTTGGCAGAGGTGTTTTTAATCCTCTTTTCTAAGCCTCTCTGACTCTTGACTAACAAACCTTAATAAACAGCAATGGATTGGTAGCGTGGACAGAATTAACTCGATTGTGTTTTAAGATTATTGAGATCGTCAGAGTGGTCGGAATACATTACGTGGTCACAGAGATCGTCCTTCCAAAATATTTAAACTTAAACAGTAACGATAAACCCGAATCTGAGTCATAGTTCATGAACTGTTCGACGAAACCAGATTGTGGATTTATACAATAATTTAAATTAAGTTACCTATTATAGAA
The DNA here is from genome assembly GCA_951213275.1 of Idaea straminata. NCBI lineage: Eukaryota > Metazoa > Arthropoda > Insecta > Lepidoptera > Geometridae > Idaea > Idaea straminata. The sequence goes on along the minus strand of OX577845.1, from coordinate 15,401,238 downwards.
TATATAATATTATTATAAAAAAAAGCAAACGTGACGAATTTTTATTTTATTGTATGGAGCTTGATAATTTGACGGTGTTACGAGCGTCATTTTCATGAGATAATAACAAGAATATAGTAATTAATCAGTTTTCAATAACTTTGTTCTTAAAAGTTTTAGGGTACAAAGTAGCGAAAAACAAAGTGCCTTTCGCCTAATTATTAAATTCTTGTGTGTGCCGTTTGTATGCGAAATCTTTGACTTTAGATTTTTGACTTTTTTTCTAAATTTTGGTATAACCTAAAGACGAATTCCTTGATGTTTTTAAGGTTATAATAAGACTAAAAAGGACTATAGGTGTTTTTAATCCAAACTTAGATACGCTTAGAAACGACAAGATATCAATTTTTATAAAAAAAAATTGCAGCGACAGGTACCTACTTTGCGATTGGCGTCTTAATGCACTTTAAATCTCCAAATTTTTAGAGTAGGTTTAGGTTAGAAGTTTTATGGTTTCAATAGTGAAATAGCTCAGAGATGTCACAAATATCCACAAGAGCATTTACTAATCCAAGAAGTTTTAGTGAAGCGTTAAAACAAACTTGCGCCCTGAATAAAGGTCATGAATTTGATTCCCGTCAGGTCGAATTTTTCAAATAGTACCTATTCTGTTCATGGTTTGAACAAAAGGTATTTTGGAACAAAAATAATCTAAGTTGAATTGACCTACTTTTTGTTGAACGATAAGATTATCTCGTGTTGTCTATATTTATTTTGATATTGCCATATACCTATACAAAACATTGGTATAATATGGCAAATTCAATGTTTCTTACGTATTAATAAGTGGGTTTCCCATACAACACGGCACTGAACCATTTATTCTGTCTGGCCAATAATTTGCAGAGCAACGTTCCGTACCAAATAACTTAAAAAGTCTTAAGTTCAACTCCCACTGATCACGTTATTTGCCGGTTTTTGTTCTCGTCGCGAATCGGAATTGCAAACGGACTGCCCCAGCTTCTTAAAATGTTCAAATATAACTGTTTGAAATAAATAACCGAATGTTACGGTAAATGTATTTTAGGGAACGAATCCGACGAAGTCCTTTTTTTCGTCACAACAACAGCCGAAAGTATGGTAACCAAACTTAATTATTCAGTCGGATATTTTAAAATATGTATTATAATTGTGTGGATACTAATGCTGTTACAATGCAGTTTAAAATTACCATGTCAGTTTAAAATCCGATATGTTTATTTTGGGTATTAAAACGTCCATTTTAATGTAATTATTTATTTTTGAACACAAAACGGTCTCTAATTGAATTAAATATAATGAATCGAGTGAAATCCCATTGTTATGGAATATGTCATGTTTAAACTTAAAATTCCGTGACATTCGAAACATTAGTCGCACGCTGCGGTTTCACCCGCGTTCTATTATTATTTTGTGACGTTTGCACGGGCAAGCGTTTTTTCGGGGTTTTTTCAAACCTCAGTTTTTCGTTCAGTATTCAGGTTCTTTTAATTGGATTTAGATGTAAAGTATACCACAACCTTCCTCGAAAATAGAGCTATCTAATACTTAATAGTTTTAGTAACTAACAAACATACTTACAAGCATCTGATTGATTAAGTAAAACTTCAACTTTATCTAAATAAATGCTCGAATTTTCAAAAGTTGTAGACAAAAGATGGTTGCCTAGACGTCAAAACAATTTAACTCTGTGCTAATATTTTTATTCTTGGTTGAGCTCTTTCCTCGGACACAGCTGACAGTTGATAGGTGCTGGGCAAGCCTACTCCATCCAATAAATATCACAGGCACTACAAATAGCATGGTTTAAAGCTGCAAGTGATGAATAAATGATTTAAATTAGATGAAATTAAAGAAATTAAATTCCTGGTTACCCTAGTCAACAGGGCACGTGCCCAAATGTGCCCAAAGTTTGAGATTGTGTCGCCATCGCCTTCGCCATCGCCCGCTGGCGGCGCACCCAGCAACGACGCCACTGTAGTTTCTTTCCTGCTTTACATCTACAGTGTGTAAAACCATTGTAAAACGGACTACTTTGTAAAAAGTTATGCGTGGTCATACATTACAATAAGTGTCAAACAATCAATCATCCTCTATTTTCCTATAGATTGTTTTTTTTTAAATTTAATATGGGACCAATCTCGGGGTATCCCTTTCCAATAAAAAAAAATATCAAAATCGGATTAGGTACTCTGTAAAAAGTTATGCGGCATACATAAAAAGGAATAAAAAAGAACCGTTATTCGTGAACCAAAAAATTACAAAATGTTTCATCACCACTATTTACAGCCAGTAATCGATCCCTTTAATTTATGTACCTATAAGTACCTATATCAAATCCTAAAAAAAAGAACATTATGATAAATCATAGAAAATAGGTACCTAAGTAACTTTTCTATTTTTCTACAGTAGGCGCAAAATGAGTTACACGATTTTTGATTGTAAGTAGTAGGTATAAAATAACTACTAGCAACTTTTTAAACACTACTTAAACCTAGAACCAAGCCAATTCTGCTATTAATTGACTTTAAAGAGTTCGATGAATCGTACTGATTGGCTTAATCGTGTATCGTAAATTTTCTTGTTACATACAACCTTGAGTCGCGTTTAGTAATTTTTAAATATTGATTGAGACAATGCTCCGGCGACGCCGCGAAACTGTTGAAGACGGAAGGTCTATTTCACTTTAAGGACCTTATGGTGATAAAACGCAAGGTCCATTACACTCTAAAGACGTTGGTGATAAAACGCAAGCTCTATTTCACTTTTAGGACCTGGATTAAAACAGGAAATAAAAAGTCTACTTTACTTTAAAAACTTAGGTACAATGCGGAAGGTCTATTCCACTTTAAGGACCTTACGGTGATAAAACGCAAGGTCAATTTCACTCTAAAGACCATGGTGATAAAACGCAAGCTCTATTTCACTTTTAGGACCTGGGTCAAAAGTGGAAACAAAAGGTCTACTTTAAATACTTGGGTAAAAAGAGGAAGGTCTATTCCACTTTAAGGACCTTATGGTAATAAAACGCAAGGTCCATTTCACTTCAAGACATTGATGATAAAATGCAAGGTCTATTTCACTTTTAAGACTTAGGTCAAAAATGGAAACGCAAGGTCTATTTCACTTTTAAGGACCTGGGTGGAAACGAAATGTTCCGATTTTGATGAAACTTGGTATGAAGATACATAAATAAATAAATAAATAAATTGTTGAAATAAATATCGTATCTAAGTTGGAGATACTACTCAATTCAATAATTACTGAATACATAGTCGACCTACATAAAAAATGGTTCGTTTTGCAGATTGAAGTTTTTATGAGCACTAGAAAATCATGAATAGTCCGCGATTGCAGCTTTGATGTTATTGTATAGATGAAATCGAATAGAACCAGTAGGCAGCGCAAGTTGAGATCTTTTTTTACAAAATGCAATTTAATTATATAAACCGTTGTTGCTGTGTTGGTTAATTATAGAAACAAATATTGGTTAGTCCTGATACAAAATAATAACTAATAAAAAGGTTTTGTATGATAGTTAGCAATTATAATTTGAATGTTTGTATGTTTCTAGGATATAGAACCAGGAAATCCCGGGATTACCCGGTACTTTTGATCAGCATAAAAAAGCTTACAAAGCTTTACACAAAATCCCGAAAGTACCGAAAATCTCGGGAAATCCCGATTTAAGCTTAGGCTGGTGCCGGAAATCCCGGATATTGCCGAAATGTGGATACTTATAATTTTATTTATTTACAAAGACCTATGATGCCTCTATGCTGTACATACACATATAATAGCAAAAAAAAAAACAAGAAAAAGCAGTATAGGGATAGTGCCCAGAAAAAAACGTTAAAAAATGAGGTACGTAGATGCGTACGTATGGCAACCCTGAACAGGCTACTTTTTATCCGGTTATTCCCGGGTTAAATGCTGACTCAATAAAAAGCTAACTAAAGAATTAAATTTGTACAATATGCATCTATTAGAGCGACCGCAGACTGCTGAATTCTCGATCGACCGATTGAATTCGATAGCGAACAAAGAATAAAACAAAATATCAACTTTCCGTCTTCAAATTAATGAAAGGCGAGTGATGATTGGCAAAAATCAGTAGTCTGCTTTTGTTCTTAGTAATTTTGCTAAGTGGCTTTAATATTAAACGCAGTGGGTTACACGTGTTTTGTTTTATCATTTCCTTAAGTCCCATTAGCAATAATTATTGGTCAACGCCTTACTTGAAAGCTATGCTAATTTTTAATGGTTTGTTAAATAAAAACTGCTTGCTTAGGGACATGGGAGTACAAATAAATAAATGTCGTAAACTGTTTGTCTGTAAACCTATGTCGGAACTATATTTTATTTATTTATGTACTACAAGCTGTCCCGGCAAACGTTGTTTTGCCATCTATACTTATATTATAAAGCTGAAGAGTTTGTTTGTTTGTTTGAACGCGCTAATCTCAGGAACTACTGGTTCGAATTGAAAAAATATTTTTGTGTTGGATAGTCCATTTATCGAGGAAGGCTATATGCTACTTTTTATCCTGATATTCCCACGGCATCGCTACGCGGGTGAAACTGCGGAGCGCTGCTAGTATAAAATAAAAATAAAAACTTCATACAAGTCGGTTCAGCCCTTTAGGTGGAGTTTAACAACTAACACAGCGACACGATTGACACCAATATTTATACGATAAAGCTAACGTCACTCAATTGTTTTGCCTTTCCGGACCTTTCCACTAAAACTTGAGCTTTATAATATGGAATTAAGTTCAAATTGACTTTTGAATCGAATCATTTGTATGGGAATTGGGAGTATAAAAAAGTGTTTTCAGGCAATTTTTTAATATTTTTTCCGTAAAAACCATCCTCGTACACCTCCGAATACTTTATATTAGGGGAGCTTATGGATCTACGTGTTATTATATATCATAATATGGAAACTTCCCATTTTCGTAATCACCTTTCAGTGTTGTTGAATAGGTTAGTAATGTTAAAGAGGGCTTCAGGAGGTATTGACTGCCATGAGATGCCTCAGTTAAGGCGCTTTTCCAGTACCATGTGTATGTATTCACATTACCTTAGCCCCCGCTCTCAAAAACGTAGCGTGCTGCGTGCTAACTATTATATTTGATCGATATGCAAAACATTTTAGCATTATTATCCACAAATATAGTTTCTAGAGGTCAAAACCTATCATTTGATTCATTTTTAGAAACAAACGTTAACTATTTTTGAATAAAACCCGATAAACGATCTAATAATTCTCTGTTTTCTAACATTTTTTTTATGAACGAAGTTGTTCATATCATGTTTTCAACCACAATAAACAAAAATATGGTTATTAAACTACAATATCCATTTATATCCAAATAACAAAAAAAGAGTATTTGATTACTTAGAGTTGCTTAAAACAATGGTCGATTTCGGTAGCTTTATTAGCACCTGCCCTTAAAGAACAGCGGCTCGCTTCTGCAATATAAAATACCAGTATACCTGGTATAGGTATACTGGTACAATTTGGTTTTTACCAGAACTAACCAGACTGGCTTCAGGTTACCACAATTTGGTTAACACCAAATCTGTGACCTGTGTAATGGCTTACGGTTCATCGAATGCAACCGGGCCAGCTCGTAAGATATTGAAATTACAATCTGCACTAATATAATAAAAAGGAAAGATTTTTTTATTTGTAACGAATAGGCTCCGAAACTACTGGACCTTTTTGATGAAATTTGGTATGAGGATATATTGATTAATAACATATGCTACTTTTTATCCTGTTATTCCCACGGGATCGGGAGCTACGCGGGTGAAAATATAAAATTCTCGTGTCGCGGTGTTAGTTGCCAGACTCCACCTAAACGGCTGAGCCGATTTGTATACATTTTTTTTGTGTATATTCGTTATGTATGAGAATTGAACAACATCAATTGCCCTTTTTTATTATGGCTAGTCAATAATATAAAAATAAATCGCAGAATGTATTGCTAAGCCCACATATCGACATCAACTAAATCAATTTCGCTAGTTCTTTTTTTGTTATGTTTGTTATTGTCACGATTTCTGTCTGCAAGGAAAAAATTAAGAAAATAGCGTAGAAAAATATTACGCGGTTGAAACCGCGGGGTGCAGCAGTACTTAATAAAATCGGAAATCTTTGTTTAACGCCTGTTGTTATCAACTTACTATTTTTAAGTTATATATGTATTTATAAACCTAAACCTAACCCAGGGCCGAAATGTTTGGAAAGATGGTAAGGAGGCCTTTGCCCAGCAGTGAGACAATAAAGGCAAACAAAAAAATGTTCACAATTTTCTCTACAAAATAACAATTACATTTAATTAATTAATTACAACTTAATTTTTTGACAATATTTTATTCTTGACTTGTCTAAAACATAAGTCTGGCTATGTTCGGCCCAGGACATGTTTGGAAAGGTGTGAAGGAGAAAGAGTAGGTTAACTTAAAACACTTGTAAGTTTTAATTAAATCAAAACTAGAAACTAGACCTGTATATTAGAGCGTATTGATTAATTAAAGTTATGAAAAGCATCGGGATTAAAACTCGATGTTCAATTAAGTGGACATATTTCCGAGTATAAACTGCTCTCAATATGACGCCTCTCTGATCCTACCTAGTCATGTATGTAATTATGATCTAATAGTAGGTATTCGGTTGCATCGATCGTCTTACAAAAGCTACTTGAATGACTCACTGTTTGTAAAACATTTAGTCTTAATTGTGGTCATGTTATAACTATAAAAATAAAACTTTGTTGCACATATGTTCTTGTTTATTGTGGTCCGCACAGTTGGCGGTTTTTTAAATGTATGTTATGCACATGCGGTGATTACTCGTTTGGTTAGGCAATATTCTTTGTATTCATTATCTGATGGAAGCAATTTTTATCGGATATATAACGAACTAGCTGCGCTACGCGGGTAAAAACCCACGTTAGCCGTAATTTTAAAAACTTATTGTATATTGAAAGAGCACCACAGTGTCAGTTTATATTTCAGTGTAAATAAGGGAGGGGGGTGGAGGGGGATCGATCATGTTGACCGCGCGGACAAAACGAACGCGAGCGAGCTAAGAGGGGTTTCTTGTCGCGGCCTTTCCGACTGCCGTCATCTCCTCATATTGAGATTGATGTTCCAGCCCAAAGAGCGATCCCCCTGAATACTAAAGACCGAGTAACCGGTTCCTCAAACCCCCAATTAGCCTCCGATCCCAACCGTGACACTCCGCATACAAAATTATCGCCATATTTTTCATATAAGCTCGACGATTAAAGTATACCAATGTGCAAGTTTCTAAGTGCTTTCCGATGAAAGTTCTCGGGAGGTTTTTTGATGTTATTTTTTCTCGTTGATTTTATTCCATGAACTTTCGGTCTTAGTTTCAGATTTTCCCATGCTTTTCTTAAGTATTTGGCAGCAAGGTCTGCAAGATACATCTGTTAGTGTTAATAAAATACGGCTTTAAAAACAGTTTGAATAAAAAAGTCGATAACCAAGTGTACATAATCCGAGTAACAGTTTTAAATATTTATAAAACATTTTATTACATTTGGGTTCGTCTGTTTTCATTGCAACGAAAAATTCTCTATATTTTTATTATTTCTGTTGTATTCGTTTGTCCAATGATCCCGGTCGCGGACTATGAATAACAATAGCTAAGTGGCATCTAAGGCAGGGTCAGACACGAACTTCCCATTACATCATGAATATATGTATGTACTATCTCTATTAGATGTGAATGCTTTTCAAATGTTGTGAATCCTGTTCCTAATGCTGAATAAACTTCATTAAGCTTTTAAAAGAGATTTCTATCAAAACTTCGTAGACGAATTCGTAGCGACCGCTCTGTTTGCCACAAATCTTCTTGTACCATTGAAATAGGATAAGGTACTTTGGTTGATAACTTCCTAAATTGCTCGCCAACACTATTCAATTTACAGACAAACAAAGAACTGCATTAACGGATTTAATAGGTGCTATATATCTATCAGCCGCTAAGACCATATCAGCCGATTACAAGGTCTTGTTAGTTCACTTAGGTATATCTCGCTTTTGAACTAGAGAAATCAATTGACGTCTCAATTGACGACATATTTGAAATCAAATACGCTTAAGCCTAATTTGATCTAGGCATAAGGAGATTAGGTTACACTGCGTCAGTGTTCATTGGAATAATAAGTACGACGACAAAAAGACAGAATCGATAACAGGTCAAAATAACAAATTAAAATAAAGTGCATTCAAACACTTTAAATATGATATAATAGATACTAATAACCTAATATTAGATAGGTATAGGTTGAGTGAGGTTGGCTCAATGGAAGATTTCATCCCGAAGGTCGTGAATTCGAATCTCACATTTCTCTTACGGTGTTAGTTATCTCCATATGTATTGACGAGTTCGTTCCTTTGGACATAATTCACTAAGCTATAGTGGTATAGGTTCTGGGTAAGTCTACTCCATCTAATATTCCAGACATTAATAAAGATGCTATATAATAAGACGACGATTTAATGTGATTTCATGTACAAATACAAATATATTTTATTTATTTAAAAAAACTCATTTTACATAATAAACTAAATATTAAAGAGAACAAAAATAACACATATGCTTGAACTAGGTAATCCTGTATCTCAGGCGAAAAAGAACTTACATCAATTTATAAAATAAATTAAAATAAATGATATTAAAATAAAGGGTTATTTGACTAACTGGTAATTAATTTTTGTATTTATAATGTTAAATGTGTATGTCTTTTTATATTATTAAATTTAAATATTGTTAAAGTAGATAGACAAGGATTATTTAAAGATAGCTAAAATTGTTTAAGCACAACGTCATTCAAGTCTATTATACTTTATAGATAGGTACCTAAATAATTGACTTGCAAAATACTAACTAGAAACAATATTTAGGTAAAAATATATTAATATATATTTAAAGACAATCATAACGTAGATGTATCCCTGAATCAGTAGTATAGCAAAATAATATATCAAAATCGAGATCATATGAGTATCTTGTTATTTAGATCAGAGACCTAATTCATATTGCAACTGCAGACGACAGCAATAAAATATTAATCAGGCAATGGGGACCAATTTAAAGTCTAATGTGTTGGGTATTCATTTTAAGTGGTTTCGTGGCCATTTTTTTGCTATTTGAGATAGTGATCGATGGGCTCACTTACCTATTTTAGCCCGCTTTAACTTCCATAGGTTTCTATATAAGTTTCTATCTTTATGTTGGTGCATCTTTAAGTAGTGAGCAAAGTAATCTAGGATCGTATATTACCTGTCCAATAGTATATACATGTTTTATTACAAATTTATATTCATTCTATAGATATATGTTTTATCTAATTTTAATGATGTTAATAAATTGGCCAAGTAGCCCAAGGGTAGCTTGGATGGTGTAAATAGCTGTGCTCGATTTCTTGCAACTTTCTATGAATTGATCATTGAGTTTATCTTTTATTTTTTAATTTATTTGTATTATCTTAACTACTTTCCAATAAAACACATTACCACTAATTTTCGTCCCTAGTAATAAGTGATGTCTGATTTTTTATTTTAATTGGTAACATTTTCCTCGAATATTCCTTCAAATATTTTGACAGATACTCGTATTTTAGACAAACGGATTTTTGGAGTTTCATTATGAATTTCCATTGATGAAACTTCTGAGAAAAGTTCTACCACTATTTCCATTGAAATATTCATAAAAAATGTCTAGATATACAATTCTACATACATGTGTATGTCACTGGGACATATGTTATTTTCCAAATTATATAATTTGGAAAAAACTTATTCCAATTTTATTCTTATTCAACATATTTTCTATACAAAAAACAAAAGATACCAGAACCACATGAGTAAAGAATCCAGAACTACGCTGTAAAAATTTTTTTTTTCATTCTAAAACTGTCCTTTAGTCCATTAAAATTCCCCGTGGCCACGCATATCTGATATACTTTTATTCACCGACTAACCCCTCTCGGCGCCTCTATTTGGTAAAACTGAATAGTTTGGTCGACAATTTTCCATGCAAATTAATCTCTTGTTTGTTCATAATTTTTTATGAATAAAGGAGAAGTAACATGTTTTGATCGGAAACTTTATCGGATGGTCTGTGATGAGAGGATTAAGCTGAACGGCTAACGAGTCTCTAAAATACTCGTATCAAGTATAACATATCGTTCGGGAAAAACTACTAACCAAGCAAAGAAAGAGCTTACAAGGGAATATCTTAAAATTAGGTACTTAATTGAAAAGGATGAAAAGGATGGGTATAGGATTTGATAGATTGAGCGGCGTGGTGCATCAAAGCGCTGGTAAATTCAAAAATAATTACGGCGTAAACACCACCTTTTTGAACGGTTCTATCTTAAAGATTGTAACTACTAGACTCTACTAGATTATATTTAAATAACAAAGTACAAATTATATATTAAATACACAAGTATAAACTACACGATCAACAAGTTTTCCACAAACAGATCGTGTTTCAGGTGCAACCAACCGTTTAAAAATTGTACTCGGAACAATTTGATGTATCAAAACTGAAATTACAAGCAATCAAAAGCGCAGCGTATAAATTAGGCGCTGGAATTCTCTGATACGCTTCGCTTATATATACGCTCTTTCGAAGTATATTCAAATGCAATTAGCACGGTATATGCCTCACTTTATTAGGCGATTATGGATGACAAAACTAGTAGGTATTATGCTTACATACTTGCTATATTTGTTTAGGTAATAAATTATTAAGATACACCGGAAAAAAAGTGTTTTGAAGCAACGAATAATGTTCTCGCAATAGACGAGAATAATTACTTGGTTCTTAATAAATGTTTTTGAAAATAATAAGGAGTTTTATTAATTTAAGAATATTGCTTTCAAATTAAGAATACTGCTTATCGTTTTTTTTAATTGTTCTCTAGCGTCTATACGAGACGAACTATTTCTTGGTTCGAGAAAACTTTCTTTCCGTAATAAGAAACAAAAGGCGGCTTTATCACATTTCTCTCGTATAGGTATATAATATACAATCTATGATTCCTGGTTAAGATCAAAACATTCTCTCAAAATACCTATACAAAGCGCAAAATTATCTTTCTTTCTCTGTCCTGCCTAAACTTTGAATAGAACACTTGAAAGGGATCCGGTATTGTCATCAAGCTATAGATAGATGGGTATTATATTTTTTCCTGAGATCTGTAGTGCTTGGGTTCCCGAGTTGCTTACATACATTTCATGAGCTATTTAATCCAACCCCTGTCGCTCAATCGTTTAAGGAACTGTAGAGAGATGTTATTGTGTGAAATCATAAACGTTAAATATTTATGTAAGTATAAATATTACCTACTTACTAATATTTTGCTTTGTATTTTTTATAAATATAAAGCAAAATATTTTTTATATTTTTATAAATATAAAGCAAAATATTAGTAAGTACAATTATTTTAGGAAGTAGGGAAAATTACAAAACTGTAGGAATGTAGTTATGCGCAAGTAAAATAAATAAAATTTATTTTATGTATTATTATATAATATATTATTATGTACCTATGTATTTATTTTAAATATTTTTTTTCATATTAATAGTAATTTTGCTGTGTAAAACAAAAACAGGCAAAGGACTTGAATTTTGTGGCAACATCGATTTCGGATGATTCAAAAATCATCTTTTGCAAAATTAGGTGCATTAGAAACCAATTTCGTACCTCCACTTGCTTTAGTATACGAATTTTAGAACGGTTCAAATACTGTGCATTGTTGAAATGTCACACATCTACCACCAATGTCTCAGTCGAAATATTCTCTGTATAGATACTAAAATACAGTCTCCGTAGACGGCTTAGCTATGAGCACTGGATCTTATTGTTGAGTGCCACTGAAATTAGGAAGGATTCGTGGCACATAGCATTCAAAATAACAATCATAGTTGAACTACGTTTTGTTCTCTCGCGACAATAGTTTAGTTTAGTTAGTAAACTTAATTGAACTATGTTTTATTCTTTCACGACAATATTTATGTACTAATGTGGATAGTAAAAATCGCTTCGAATCGCTTGCGGAGACAGGCATAAATATGTCTGTCTGGATAAAAAATAAATATTTTCTTTATTTTTTTGACTTTAATGTTACCAAAGTCATCATTCTTTTTAATATGGGCAGATGATATCAGCTCTTTATTTAAAGTAGGTACCACGCTCTACCCGAATTAAGGAAAGTATAAATAACTATATTAACCTTTTTTGTAAGAGGGGACGAAATAAAAGTAAATAAAACGTCGATGTACATCTGCCCTCGATACATCCCTGTACCTGGTAAGGATTGTCGCAAAGGTGTCAAATACCAGCAGGGGCATTAAGAATTCACTCAGCAAGGATTTATGGCTCACCCTTATGTTGAGTGACTGATCTTTGTAATGAGTACCAGTGTTTAGTACCGTCTTAGTGATAAAAGTGTGCGCCGACTGCGTATGTTAAATAGGTACTTTGGTTGTATGCAATAATATAAGTAATAGTAATATTACGTTATTCAAAATTTGTGTTATTCAGACGGAATACACAACTCATAAACGTTCCCTACATGAAATTCTAATAAATAATTTTAACAGCACAATCCAAATAGCGCCATCTAACCCGTAACTAAGCAACTAGGCATGTGTTATGGTATAGACAACGGATAGAATGCATATTTTTCTTTTTTAAATACTTAATACTTTACCCAAACCAGAGACAAATAGTTATGTAAAAAGGACAGAAGTCCTCAGGTATTTATTCTAATTAGATATTTTTAACGACAATTATTTCGTCAAATATCGTTACAAAATATGACCAAGTTCCTCCTTTAAGAGAAAAGGTACCCGGCGCTCTCTCCATACAAACGTAGCAGTCGACTGTTTCCTCCCTGGATAATGACATACTAGAGCACATATTTTTGCATAATAAAACTTATAACTGCCATGACCATGCCCCTATGTTTTATTTTTTATATACATTTTGTTTTTATAACCCTTACTTTCTATGATAATTAGAAAATGAAAAAAATCAAGACGTAGGGGCATAGTCATGGCAGGTTTAGGTTTTATCTAACAAAAATATTTGTGATAGTGTCATTATCCAGGGAGGAAACAGTCGACTACGTTTGTATGGAGAGAGCGCCGGGTACCTTACCTATTAAAGGAGGGACTTGGTCATATTTTGTAACATTGTTTGACGGGATAATTTTCGTAAAAAATATCTAGTTAGAATAAATACCTGAGGACTTCTGTCCTTTTTATATAACTATTTGTCTCTGGTTTGGGTAAAGTATTAAGTATTTAAAAAAAGAAAAATATGCATTCTATCCGTTGTCTATACCATAACACATGCCTAGTTGCTTAGTTACGGGTTAGATGGCGCTGTTTGGATTGTGCTGTTAATATTATTTATTAGAATTTCATGTAGGGAACGTTTATGAATTGTGTATTCCGTCTGAATAATACAAATTTTGAATAACGTAATATTACTTAGGCTTTGAAACTAACCGAAATGTAAATTGTAACTTACAATATTTGAAGGCTATTTCGTAAACAATACATACCTTTGTACAAATAAGTTGTTGGTTGCGAAGCTTCTTAAGGTTTCAGTAGGCAGTATAAATTTTCAACTATGAAACCACGACTAATCATAATTATGTTTCGGTTTCGAAGGTCATTTAATGTTATTTCATGATTTTAAATAAATGACTCAAAGAGAGGAAAGGGTACCGGGGGCTCTCTCCATACAAACGTAGTCGACTGTTTTCTCGCTGGATAAAGACACTAGAGCAAATATTTTTGATGCATAAAACTTATAACTGCCATGAAATGCTTTGTCAAGTGCTTTTATGCTTTATTTTTTTAAATTTTCTATGATAATTAGAAAATGAAAAAAAAATAGGGACATTGTCAAGTCAGTTATATTTATGCTAGTGTCATTATATAGGGAGGAAACAGTCGACTACATTTGTATGGAGAGAGCGCCGGTACCCTTTTACCTTAACATTTTAACGGAAAACTTAATTTCACGGGGATATGGGATAGCACGTAGTAGTAGAACTATACATGTTTTTTAAAGTTTTTTTTAATGTAGATCTTATTATTATCTACATAAAGAAAACTTGAAACTTCTAATGGGAGTTCCTTTACGTAGTAGATGATGATAGAATATTTTTTTCATTAAATGCATTTTACAAATATTATTGGAAATAAATGATTTCGTTGAGATAAGATAATTAATCATTTTTGTACAGGGTGTTCAGTATTAAGTGGATAATCCTACAGTCTACTACTTTCTTTACTTAATAAGCTTTCTCGTCTTCTTTGTCATTTTCAATGTTTTGTGTGTTGTACAAAAAAAGTGTTTATCTATCTATGTATCTATCTTTATTATATTTTTATTTATAACAAGTCTTACATCAAATCTGTTAAATAATGTTTACTTAAGCAATATTTGAAGTAGATCACATTGTTCCATACAAATTTTGTCTCCCTTCTACATCCCCTAAGGGGTCGAATTGTGGAATATCCTTTCTGATCTGATGCCTACGTCATACAAAGACACTTCAAGTTTCAGGTCTCTACGATCAGTGGTTTAGACTGTGCGTTAATCCGTCAGTCAAACAGTCAGTCATTACGCTGTGCGTTGATCCGTCAGTCAGGACAAATAATTTTATATGTTTAGATTATAGTGTAGGTATAATATATTTTTTTATCTCACCCGATGGTAAGTGACCATTCGGTTTTGAGTGTAGCATATTTACCTAGAAGATGCCTATACTTATACACTCGTGACTTGAAGACCTACAAAGAAGCGGGGACCATCGAGGGTCGCGACCAAATAAAGAAAAACGGCTGTGAAACGAAAACTTTTTCTGTTTACAATTTAAAAAAAACTTTTTATGGCTTTAAAATTACTTTTTGATATATTTTTCCCGACTACGGCGAAGCTAAAAGGGAGGGTTATGTTTTAAAGCGTTTTTGACATGAAAAAGAGAAAATTAAAACCTTTTATTTTTGTATTTTACTCAAGCACGAATGTACAATTGTGCAGTATTTTTAAATTTACCATTTTTTAGCACATGTTTAGATGTAATTTAGTACCTTTTACGTAAACCTAGTTGACAACTCTGCTAAACACCCTGTATATCCATTTTTCCATAAGTAAGTTTTATGCAATACGATTTAAGTGTAGATTTATTGATAAATGATGGAACGCTACTTCAATTTTCATCTTTGATTTTGCAAAAAATTTCAACCCTCGACGCAAAATGAGGGTGGTATTTTAGTAAGGGTTATTATAAGGCTGTGTTAAACGGTGTTTTCTTTCAATGATGAAGGTCCGTCAAAGATAATTGTAGAAGGCGTGATCTTAACTCGGTCCCTTATTATTGTGCTGTCATAAAAAAAAACTGTCGTTTTGGGGAAAATATTCACCTTTTTCTTAGCCACTCGAGCATATCTACTTACATTCGGTTTTTAATACTGACTTTTATCCCTCATACATAACTTTCAGACGGCTGAACCGATTTCAATCAAACATAGCTAAGAACACATATGACTAATTCACCTTTCAAACAAAAAATAACTAATTCAAAATCGTTTGGGAGAGCTACGATGCCACAGACAGACACACACAGACTCACACGCACACACAAAGGCACGTCAAACTTATAACACCCCGTCGTTTTTGTTTGGGGGTTAAAAATAACACCCTGTCGTTTTTGCGTCGGGGGTTAAAAAACAAGAAAAATGTATAACTTCATATCCTGATTACGAATGAGGCGATACTTGGCCGCATAGCGTAGTGGTTATTGCACCCGCACCATAAGCGGGTGATCGCGAATTCAAATCTAGTCGCGGTGCTTGATGATTATGTATTTTTTCTTGAATAATAGATTCTCTTTTAATGTATCATTATATTCAATTTTATGTAACACGGTACAGCTGTTTCGAAGTTTATTTCTTTTTAAACTTAATTTCAATCATTCTTCAAAACTCGAACTCAACATTGCAAGTGCACTGTGTACGTAGGTTCAGTTGAGATTTTATTTATTTATTCTTTTACTCGTCTTTTATTCAAGTCACAAACCTGACATATATCTTTAAAATAAATTATATCAATGCCGACCATTTGTTACAATTTGTGCAATTTGTTACTCTTTCCTCGCAATTCGTTTTTTCCGTTTGGTTTCTCCTGCTTGAATTCTTTAAAAGAATATTCGGTATAAAAGTAGCCAGAAGTTGTTTCTGAGGTTCAAGGGTCAATAAATAAAAAATATATTTTTGCTTGTGACAGAAGCTATGATGTGATCGTAAGATGGAACCTCAGGATGGAGCAGTTATGGTTATCTCCGAACTTCGCATTCTTTTATTGTAACACAATAAGTTGCCGTGTCTTCATGCAATATGCAATATGCCTTGTGTTCGTAAGACCTCTGGTTGACAAATCACTGGATGTGACCTGAGGCATTTGTGATAAAATGGACTTAATTGCAGCAACAGGCTTTACCCGAATTTAGGTACTACATCCATAAATAATATCAAACTAGTTCAAAATAGGAAAGTGATAAAGTTCGCGTCGGCAGGAGTAACACTACACGTGTCGTCCTAACTTCCTAACTTAGTTTTTAAGACGTATTCATGTGGTCTATGTACAAATGTATTAAGCATCCAAAGGAATAGAAATTTTGACTTGACTTAACTTCCTTTCTTTTTCTTAGGCAGGTTCAAGGCAAAGTTCACGACATGATCGTCGCGTCTTTCTGCGAATTATGCGTATTTTATATTCTGTGTAAAAAACAATCGCCTAACCTATCATGTTAGGCGATTGTTTTTTAGGGTTCCGTACCCAAAGGGTAAAAACGAGACCCTATAACTATATTTAAACACAAATCCAAATCCCTAGCTCTTTACGAGAGTAACACAAAGTTAAAGTGATCTCAAACATCATACCTATAATATACTTACTACGCTGCTGCCGCCGTCATCCGTCGCTTTCTTTTTACCCTTCTTGCAGTTTCAAAAGGTTCTATAGCACCACATCTCTTAAATGAGTCAGTACAAAGAGTTTTTTCATTGCTACACACGGTTGTAGAAATTTCTTAAGTATTCTGAACTAAGCGCCCCTATAGCAACATTAAAGGTTAATTTGAGAGTTTATTTTTGTATAGGTATAAACCTAAATTGTTTAAAATTTTTTTTAAATTTAATTTTGATCCAGTGGAGGTTGTACTTATTTTTAGGTCTGGGCCTGTAAAAAATGTAAATGTATGAAAAATAAGAATTAAGTCGACTGTTACGCGGACAAAGTCGCGGGCAAAAGCTAGTAGAATGTATAACGAAATAATTTTTGCCACCACTCCAAAAAAATAACAGTGTGATATAGTTAGGTCATCGTCAACTCAACAAATCGACAATTAGAGAGTCGCCGCGTTCTGTTTTATAAACGGTTTGTTTTATAGACGGCTTTATAAAGTTTGTGTTGCCTGACGTACGAAATGTGTCATAATAATAATGTAGGGAACTCTATGAGATTTTTAATTTTTGACTTTAGCTATGTGATTTTTTTTGTTGTCCTTACTACACCTTTAGCTATACTAACATCGGTTTCAATCTAATTTTCTTTTTGGCACGTATCATAGGGCAATTCAGTACTTTTCTTGCATTCTTAAAACAATCTGATAAATTGCTTTTTAGTATTAAGTAAGACAGATTTTTGGTGATTTGATACGAGAAAAAAATACCAGCATCTGGCAACTTCCCCCCCCCCCCTGCCACACGTCGAGTTTGAGCATAGAAATACCCGTAGGAAATACCATAGAATTTGAAGTTCTTACCTCTTTCGTGACGTGTGAGTTTGAGTTAGACGTTGACTTTTCTTTTTAATGTACCTATAAGTGCCTATAATATGACAATGGCAAATTCATACGTAGTATCGAAGCTGACATCAGAAACCTGTCATTTGAGGCTAAACTGAGTCTGAAGCTTTTTATTGAATACTAAATTATTTTAAAAGATAATATTTCTATATTTTATCTCTAAAAATTGAGACTGATTTTAAAATAATAAAAGTAGAAATTGTACTGAAAGTATATTTCTTAAAGGGGTTTTGAGATTTCGATTCAGTAAACATGACCAATTGGAGTAGGAGATGCTTGACGACAAGAATACTATTGTGAAAATTTCCACAATCAAATTTAGAATCTAAACTTGTTTTAGAATGGCTAAGATAACATGCATCGCTGAGCCAGCGGAGTAAGTAGTACCCAAGTTTCTGTTTGGTTAGGTTCTGTTACATATTTGGAGTATCGTCTTTCAAATTCAATATTCCGCAATCTTCGTGTATATCTCGAATTTTTGAACAGTGAATTTTCCACCCGATTATTCAAAATATGCTTTCCTTTCTAAACTTTGATAAAAATAAATATTTATTTGAGTTTATGCGGTAATTGACAAGATGATGCCCCCCTGGGATCAAAACGGGCAAGCTGGTAATTTATTAGTAGGAAGCAAGGAAGGATAGGAAAACTATTTTTTTGCATCACTATCTATCAGTCCACACCAGGAGTTGCATTGTGTAGAATTTAGAGTTACCCACAGACATAGCTTTACTTCAATTGTATACCTTTGCGGTGATAACTTGCTAAGTTAGTTGTAACTTCAAACGTTAGTTGCAAGTCTGGCTGAATCGAGATATAAATTCTAAAAATAAGTTCTATATACAGAAGAAGCAGTATAATAATTTATTTTTCTTACTAATTAGACTTAGCTCATTACGCACGCTTGGTCAATTAATAAAAAAGTTCAATCAAACATTTATTTGCAATTAGATGTTATTATAATTATGTTATAATTATTTTTACTCTGTGTGCGTGTGAATCTTACAATTTCTTATCATCAAGTTATATGTCCCATACTTCGATCATATATACATCTATGGTCCCATATTACTGGGCTATGGAGCCTTTTGGAGTGCGTGGAGCCGAAGCCAACATGTCGATTGTAGAGCCCTTTTAATAGCTAAGTACTTATTATGCGGACACCAACTTATATTAATATTTAAAAAATAGTAATTATATTACGGGATGTAAGTTTACTATTAAAGGCAAGGTGTTTGTAAACAAATAGCTAACAAACAGAGCGTATAAATTCTTAGTAATGAAGAGTACTTAAGTATGCCTGGTAGGCTTGCCATAGATTTTTTAGAACTAATTTGTACTGAATAATAAAAATACGTTCGATGCCCAAAACACAATTTTGACAATGAACAACAAAACAAACAGGACTTTGGCCTTTAGAAGGTCGCAAACTCAAAGATTCAGGAAATCTTCTAGTTTACTTTTCGAGCGAGCGAGGTATGTGGTACTGCAACGTAATTTTCGTATGTTTAACGGTGGTTCCCACAATTATAATTACTGATTTTGAATTTTGAATTATTGCCTAGTTGAGGTCGATCGCCGAAAAACAGTACCAATAGATAGATAGAAAAAAAAATTACTTATACAACACACAAAACATTTAAAAATCTTTTAAAAAAGTTTTTAAACTCACACGATTTGTATTCATAGT
Source organism: Idaea straminata (assembly GCA_951213275.1). Taxonomy (NCBI): domain Eukaryota; kingdom Metazoa; phylum Arthropoda; class Insecta; order Lepidoptera; family Geometridae; genus Idaea; species Idaea straminata. Next base: position 15,381,587 of record OX577845.1, on the reverse strand, counting down.
AATTATTTTCCCGGGTCTTTGTCGCGAATTTTTTATTTTTATTTCTCTTACCTCGACGTTTCGACTATGTTACAATAGTCATGATCGCGTGGAGACTCGTCGAGGTAAAAGAAATAAAAATAAAAATACGTGATTATGACCCGGGAAAATAATTACTTACTATAAATTGTACTAATAGGCGAGCTAATACCGGACAAGTAACAATACTGGACACGATGACACGATCGATGGTCGAATCAAAAGATTGTCCCAAAAATACGAGACGTATGGCCACCGTATCGTTTATACCTAATCCACGCGTGGGTGGTGTGCAAAATGAGTCAAGGGCAGTTAGGTAAAAGCTTAGGTATTATAATACTAGGTCACCAAGATGCATCGAGATTCTGTGAATCACACTCCTTTTAAAACTCGAATGCATATCATTTTTTTATTTATTCAAATGTAGTTTTATACTTAATAAAACGACTAAGTATATGAATAAGAAAATATTTGTTATATGTAATTTAATTAAAGTTTCCTATTTATATAAAGTTTGTGTAAATTTCTTTTTATCACAGTTGCTCATAAAGTGGATCTTATTCAACGGCTTTTAGGCTCATAATCCAACATATTATGCACGCGTGCGTTTTAGATTTGTTAACTAGTGCTGTAAAGTTATCCCGATAAGTTAAATACGTATCTTACTGCTAATTACATGTTAGGTAGGTGAAACATTCTTAATTTATCTGGGTTATACTGTTTTGATGTATAAAAAAGGTAGATACCAAAAAGTTTTTTAGCTAGCAAAAATGGTTGTCTCTAAAGTCGGTTTACGAACGAAAATTTTACGTGATAATGACTTAGAAAACGATTAAAAATTGAGTTGTTTATTTTTTGTTTTTTTCTTTACTTAAATATATTGTTTTTCCGTACCATTGTATTTTGTTTTTAACCCCCGACGCAAAACAAATAGAAAAAAACCTTAAAAATATTGTATGTCAGACGAGGATGTATAGGTTAAAAGTCTTTAGCCTGCCTTTCCGGAGCATAATTAACAAAAAAATCTGCCTTAAAAAAATGTAAACATAGACTTATCACAAATATTTTGTTAATTATTATTTTGTTTTCTTTTCTAGTCTTTTCTTTTATTCGCAACTGTGATAAAAAACGTCATACGATATACATGTGGAATTGATCTTTGCATCTTGGCTTCTTATGACACGCTCGCTACCGCTCGCGCGTCATAAACCGCCTCTATGCAAAGATCAATTTACCACACTTATATCGTAATGTACTATTAGTAGTAGTAGTAAATAACAGAGTCGTAATTTATGGTAAAAATATAGTACCCAAGTTTTTCCATTTTTTAAACACTCCTATCCAGCATCATCTACTGGTTGTTGATTTGACTACCCTTCTGCTGTGATGAACCTCACTTCAATTCTATATATTTTCACAGATTATGTATATCTTACTAAAACAGAAAAAAAAATTAAGTGGGGCCCATTCAACATGGAACTAAACCCTTCCTTGGCCGGTTTTTTACATTCACATCTCGGCCTACACAGTCTTCTTACGTGTTATTAAGTCACCGACATCTTATTACTGGTGCAAACAACGTGTCCTGACTCCTGTGACGTCATGTTTGCTTACATGCACTAGGTGCTTTGTTCCACTTTCATCTTGTAAATCCATTTGTATATTATTTTTGCTTTCACGCTAATCTTCCGATGGATTTATTTCTAATAACAACTATTTTATGGAATTTGTTTTACATAAAGTTATATAAATGTTGTCTCGGCAAACGTTGTCAGAAATGAAAAATAGATGTTGTTTCATTAAATTTCATACAAATCATTTAGGTGGAGTTTGGCAACTAACACCGCAACACGAGAATTTCATAATTATAATATAAAGATTTGACCATTGACAAACAATTAAATTTTTTCTAAAAATAAATGGGTCGTGTTGATCCTGCCTTTTTACTGAAATCTATCACATTGATTTATTACTGGAACCCGCGATTTCACCTGCGTAAGGCCCGAGCCCTCAGGATTTTTAGAAGCAAAGGTATCCTGTACCTATTCTTCTCCATCCTCTAAACTACCACCATGCCGATTTATATCCGAATCGGAGCAGTCGTTTGACCGATAAGAGGAAACAAATAAATAAACAAACTTTCGGATATATATTATTAGTTAGGATTAGGATAGATTGAAATATGAAGGCTTCGAAAGCACGTATTAAGTACAGACAGAGATAGATAGATAAATTATTTACTGCAAACACCATTTTTCAATTACATAAAATATTAAACACAAAACTTAAGTCTAAGTGTTACAAAATGTGGCCTTATCGCGCCATGAATCAGATAATTCAAAACTTCTTAGTATTCGGTTTTATTAAAGAGACCATTTACTTAAATTAAATTTAAAACAATCCAAAAGACAGACACTACTTCATACATTAATGTGTGATGTCATGAAAACTTGCTAAGTGATATGCGAAATATAAACATACAATTTTAAACTTCTAGTTTCAACGAATAGGGTCGGAAGTTCTATAAATTACGTCGCAAAACTGTCCTTGCTTACAAAGTAAACAGAAAAATCTTTGTCATAGCAATTAGTGAATGCGGACAGACGAAACATTTGTGTGTAGAGAAATAGGCATGTTCGGATAGATACTAAATTATGTTACTTTGGGTTGGAAAAGATTTCGATGGACGGATGTATAATCGAATGTCTAATAAATTGATGGAACATCTGCATTCACAAAATAGTTTCATGTTCCGGTGCCATGACGCGTGGCGGTACCGTAACATGACGTTGTAATGGTAATCGTCACACGTCTCCTGTTTGTTTAATAATAATATCGCTCATCTGGGCTTGTGTTATGGTGACAAGACGAAAAGAAGAATTATACTTTTATAGGAAAAAAAGGAAACAAAAGAATCTCAATTTTTTTATCGTTTTCCTAAGACGTTATCTCGTAAAATTATCGTCCGTAAATCGACTTTACAGACAACCATTTTTTTTCATTTCAGTCCCACTCTAGGGCAAAGTCTTCCCTCTTTCCACTATTCCCAGCAGCCAGCTGGATCCCGATCCCTACGATGCGACTCTCTAACTCCTGTAATATTTATTTATTAATTTGTTTTAGCGAAGGGGTTTAATACGAAAGTTGTTAGCCTAGACGTCTAGAACAACCCCTTTCGCATTAAAACCCCTTCGCTAAAACATATTGTATGTGTGTGTGAGATTAGTTTCTCTTACGGTTTTTTGTTTCGCGCGTAACATTTTATCTCGGCTAGGTTCCCTTGGTAAACCGCGATAAGGAATTTCGTTCCAAAAATAAAAATTCAGACGCTTTAGGAAAAATAGAACAAATATAAATAGCTTTCATAAAAGTTACACCCGAGGTTCTGTCCGGCTACCCAGTGCCCGATATACTTCGCCCAAAATAGTAATTAGTGTTACTGGTGGCGCCACCATCTACGACCAGTCGTAAGAACATGCAAGTTCTAAAAAATCCAAGTAAACTTGGTTACAAATTGACTGCTAATTACATAGTTCAAACAACGTACGTAGTTAAGTAATTTGCAGATTTTAGGTACAATTGTTTTTTTTTCTAACTTTTCGAGAAAGATACCTATTCGTACCTACTTACTATCAGCGCTCCACGGTTTCACCCGCGTATCTCTTGATTCCGTGGAAAAGTAACTTCCTGTATGTATACTAATACTAAATTTCATCTAAATCGGTCCAGTAGTTTTGGATCCTATTACGTTACAAACAAAAATGTAAAAAAATCTTTCCTCTTTATAACATTAGTACTTAGAAATATAGATAAAGATTAAGATTTGACCATTTTACAAAATTTTTCTCCTGTTTAAACGACAAAAGCGACAAAACAAAGCGACGCGACCCGTAAATGTCAATTTAAAGTTGTTGTGTAAAAGTTTCAATAGAAACGTGGGATTGCCATTTGAAAATAATAAAAAACCTGAAATACTACACGTGAAAAATACTGTCTATTTTAAAACATTTTAATTATTCAAAAACTGTTGTTTCGGTTTTCGGTGAAACAGGTTTGTTATTTTTTACCTACATATTATTACCTACTGAGTCCCCCTGTTCAGGGGGGCGGTTAACCGTGGGATTGTTCTTGACAGTGGGACCGTTGACCGTAGGGGGACCGTTAATCGTGAACCATTATGCTTCATACAAAATATGTATAACGTTTTAAATCCATGCCCTGTCCTGTACACGGGACGCCCCGGGCACGGCCCGAATGAGAGTCATCCCTTAATCTTATTACGTGGTACGTCTAGACATTTGAACCTAACTAAATTTGGTCAAACTATTAACTATCGTAAGGTATCAGTGATATTAAAACGCTCATCTTTTATTATTTAAGGCGCTCTTCCAGTACCGTGTGTAGGTATTGACATTACCTTAGCCCCCACTCTCAAAGACGTAGCGTGCTGCGTGCTAACTGTTATATTTGATCGATATGCAAAACATTTTAGCATTATTAACCACAAATATAGTTCCTAGAGGTCAAAACCTATCATTTGATTCATTTTTAGAAACAAACGTTAACTATTTTTGAATAAAACCCGATAGACGATCTAATAATTCTCTGTTTTCTAACATTTTTTTTATCGAACGAAGTTGTTCATATCATGTTTTCAACCACAATAAACAAAAATATGGTTATTAAACTACAATATCCATTTATATCCAAATAACAAAAAAAGAGTATTTGATTACTTAGAGTTGCTTAAAACAAAGGTCGATTTTGGTAGCGTTATTAGCACCTAAACTAGCAGAATCCCTAGAATCGTTCGCCCCGCGTCGAGCACTCGATTTCTACTGATATTCGTTCGACATCGGAATTTCGCTATTTTTTAATAGCTCGACCGTAAAGAGTGGTCTCCACCACTCGACACCGACAGGCGAGTGGTATAATAAACGTCAAACAATCATAGCGAAACAATCGGAAACGATGTTTGAAAAATATTTATATCTTTTGGGATTATTTCGGATGTTCGTCGATAATTACCGGTTTTCAATTTTATACGTAAAAAGAATTTAAAAGATTATATTTCCAACGACGAACGATTCAAAAATACAGTATTTAAATTTAGAACAGAAATATTGGTGTATGATTTGTAGGCATATACGACGAAGTTATGTCACACGAGCGATTCAAAAATAGAGCTTTGAGATTTTGGACTAAAAGTAACCTACGTTACTTCTAAGGTTATAATAGTTTTATCAAAATCGCGAGCCAGTTTATAACCGACTTCAAAAAAGGTGATAATATACCTAGTAACAATTTGTTTGACGACCCAGTTGGCACAATGGTCACCATGTCGGACTGCCAAACACAGGGTTGCGGGTTCGATTCCCGCCTCAGACAAGTATTTATGCTTAGATATTTGTCTGTGGTCTGGTTGTTTCTATGTATTATATGTATATATTTACAAAATAAAAGTATATAAGTAGTATATCCGTTGTCTAGCACCCATAATACAAGTCTAGTTACTTAGCTTGGGGCTAGATGGCGATGTGTGGAATGTCCTGCAATATTTATTATTATTATTTATTTATTAATTAAGCACAGGTTGCGACCTTTGACCATATAATTTGCGACCGATCGCTCTGAAAGTCTTTGGTGGCAGGCCTTTGTTCAGCAGTGAACGTCATGTAGTTAATATGATGATGATGATGATCTCAGACCAGTTAAAATAAATTTCTATTAAAATGTATTTTTGTACTCTTAGGTTGTAATATGCCTGTGCTTCATGATTTTTAACTTATAAGCAATTTTTTCCGCCAATTTTTTTCATTCAATAAATACAACTGCATTTACGAATTGTTTGACAAAAAGCTATTTAATCATAGAGGTATGTTTTAGTGGTCTATGTCAGGTCTGTACCTGTGTACGTACTTTCAAAATAATTATCTAAAATTAAGAATTACCTAAGTGTATTAAAAATAGTTAAATCGTGTAAGTTTAAATATTGTGATCTTAACACGATTTAGGTAACAAAAATTTATTTAAAACTAAAATTAGGTACGTCAAATCAAATTACACAAAATAAAAAACTAAATATAATAGGTTTTTATAATGATTTACTGTTCTAGATACAAAATTTATACATTATTTTTAAACTTGTAAATGATATTTTATTTAGGTTAAGTTTAAACGCTTAGATTAAATTATTTTGTAAGTTTTTATAGTGATGTACTTATATGTTTTGTATTCAGTTTATTTTTATAAAAATTTTAATTTAAAAATAATAAATGAATAAGAAAATAATATAATAGTAAAAACAAAATAAACTAAAATGACATCAAAAAATACCGCCACCCAGAAATTAAATAAAAAACCAAACAAAATGAATAAATTATAAAATTAAAAATAAACATATGCCTTTAAATTAAAACAAGAAAAAGTCCTTGGCTACACCCTCCCGAGGCATTGCCCCCAAAATGCTGGCAGCATTCCCTCGCTGAATAGCTAGACTGAGTCGCTGGGATAAGAAGCCGCCAGCTCTAGGATCGCAAGTAGCCTCGACAACGCGCACCGACAGCTCCCTCAAAAAAGCCCTAGCACAGGCCCTAGCACAGGCCAGGCCCAGCAGCCACAATTTAGTTTAACTTTATTTTATGAAAATTTATTTATCTACAAATATTTCAGAAGGCTCAATAAATACCAAACGTTTTAATAACTAGAATCTGTGACGTTTTCGAATAAACTGTGTGTTTTCATCCAACCATTAAATACTGTATGTCAATAGTTTGACCAAAATACGCGGAAATATTAATAAAACCTTATGTCAATAGGATTCCCGCTTTACCAAAGCGTAGTTCACCCGAAAAGCTGCATGGAAATTATCAACAAAAAAGTTTGTAAACACAGAGAGTACACATTGGGAATAGTAAACCCATAACATCAAATGAACATCCGCAATATTCTCTATGCAAAGCGTATTTATCAAGAGGTATTTTGGGGAGTGGAGGATTTTTGAATAAAAAAAACATTATATCACCTGACTTTGATATCCACATATAATTACAAACACACTGTTCACAGAAAACTCTTGCGAGTTTCAACTTAAAATAAAAGAGAATGAAAATCAGAAATTGCAACACGTCTATGAATGTAAAAACTGAATAACATCAAATGAACATCCGCAATATTCTCTATGCAAAGCGTATTTATCAAGAGGTATTTTGGGGAGTGGAGGATTTTTGAATAAAAAAAAAACTTTGTATCAACCGACTTTGATATGCACATATAATTACAAACACACTGTTCACAGAAAACTCTAGCGAGCTTCAACTTAAAAGAAAAGAGATTTAAAATCAGAAATTGCAACACGTCTATGAATGTAGAAACTGAATTTTGAAATAGAAAAAGCATTTTTCTTTTGACATACTGTAAAGCAGGATGTTATTTTGTTACTAACGTAGGTATATCAAACATAAATGAATTACAGGAAAAAAAATCTTATTATGCGTAGACAAATAATTTGATATTTTAAAAACATGAACATTGAACAAAATCATTTCTGAATTTAGTTTTTCCTGATTCCAAATAGTAATCGGCCTTTAACCCGATGAGATTAGCGCGTTCAAACAAACAAATTCTTCAGCTTTATAATATTAGTATAGATTATATACATATCAGCCAAAGGATGTCCCATGCTGAACATCCCTCCACCGGACTTTTCGACCCCAACTTTCAACAAAGTTTTTTGTTCTGGTACATGATAATTACTCATAATAAAATTTAGCTGCGACCAGCGGGTTTACTCGCGTTTTAAAATCGGGATAAATAGTAACCGCTGAGAGCATTTACCTTTAATTTTTAGGGTTCCGTACCGCAAAAGGTAAAAAATGAACCCATTTATCCTTTTTTGTTGTTGTAGGAAGATCACTCTCTCGTCCGTCTGTTTCATTGATAAAGTTGATTGATTTGGCGAAATATATACCACTATCTTCCCAGAAAGTAAAACTATCCAATAGTCAAAACTAATTTCAATCGGTTTAGGAGCTTTTAATTGCATATTATAATGCATTGTTAGTAGCAAAGGGGGAAAATACAAGAGTTTTAATAACAACTAGCTGTCCCGGCAAACGTTTTGCCATATCAAAAAAATACAAAAACAAAACATACAAATCGGTTCAGTTTAGCAACTAACACCGCGACATGATTGACATCAATATTTATACAATACTGACGTCACTCAATTGTTTTGCCTTCCCGGAACCTGTCCATTAAAACTTGAACTTTATACGATGGTATTCAAGTTCAAATTGACTTTTAAGTATAATTATGAATCGTTTCTATGGGATTGGGAGTATAGAAAAGTGTGGTTTTTAGACATTTTCAGGCAATTTTTTGGATTTTTCTCTCCATAAGAACCATTCTCGTACTTCAAGGAATATACTAAAAAAAGAATCAGCGAAATCCGTTCTGCCGTTCTCGAGTTATGCGCTTAGGAACACTTCAGCGATTCATTTTTATATTATAAGATTAATTTATTTTACTGCTTTCTAAAACTATTGGATTAGACTAAGGTGATATTCATAACTTATCGTCAACTTTTACTGTTATTTACTCAAGCTCAGAAGTAATGCACGTCATTGCACGTATGTGAAATAATTCTGAAATGAACCGTTAATAATGGAACAATTGGAAAATAAGTATTTCTAGAGTTACTCATATTGTTTTTAAATTTAACAAACGCTGACAGTAACGAGATGCCAAATAATAAATTATATGCAACTAATGCTATCAATACGTGCACGGTAATAAAGTACGAAGCTTTTGTAAAAGCATGTTTCATCTGAATACAATGAGTTAAATTATCGCAAATTTCCATTTACATTTTCATTTTGTTTAAAATAAAGTAGCACGTCAATATTATGTTTCATTGTCAATAGCATAAAGTTTGTTGTCTGAATCTCGACTTTATTAATTTTTACAGTTACGTTCCTTAAGGGTAAAATCGGGACCCGTTTACTAAGATTCCACTCTCCGTTCATCTGTCTGTCTGTCTGTCACCAGACTGTATGTCATGAACCATGATAGCTAGACAGTTGAAAATTTGACAGATGATGTATTTCTGTACTAAAAATAGAATATGGTATCCTTTCATGCGTCCGACTAGCACTTGGCGGGTTTTTATATTTAATTCGACTCCTTACAAACTATGGAATTACCTATATTTAAAATTTCGAACTCATTTGTATACATATAATAGGATGTTAGTACGGTCAGCAAAGGACTGAGGGTAACAGGTGCATATTTTAAAGTTTTTTTTAAACGGTTTACTATGTTAATTATTCTGCTAAATATCACTAAAGCTTTCAAAGTGTTAGTTATTTCGCGCAGAATAACCAAAAATTGATGAACCGTCATTTAAAAAATTAAAACTTTAAAATATGCACCTGTTACCCTCAGTCCTTTGCTGTTTTCTGAGTAATCTTATCCTTATGAATTATTGTCCTATGTAGGACAGTAAAAAGTCAAAATGACACAAGATCAAAATGACCAAGTAGCAAAACGTCCTGTAATTGGAATTTCATAAATTAATGATACATGAGACACCTATAAGTAAGGTATGAAATAAAAAAACCGGCCAAGTGCGAGTCAGACTCGCGCACCGAGGGTTCCGTACAAACCTGTAGGTATATAAGTAAAAGTTATGGTATTTTTATTGCTAAATGAAATCCATAACATAACAACTGAACAACGTTTGCTGGGTCAGCTAGTAAGTTTATGATTATTAAAAAAAATATACTATGTGATGTAACTAAAAATTTAAGATTTTCGGAATTTTAACTATATGTGTACTTTATAACGTTGCTTCATGCCAAATTTCAAGATTCCAGGTCGTCTGGAAGTATCCTTTAGGTTTTGATTCCCTTGCGAGTAGTTGCGAGTTTCAAAATATGCGGCTTTAATTGCTGTATCTTTTGATTGCGTTGACGTAGAAGTTTGATTTTGTTACAGCTTAAAGATATTATAGACTTGAGTATTTGTTAAGAATTTCAATATAATACCACTACGCGTTCATGAGTAAAGGGGTAATAAGTTTAAAATTATTAAAAATATTTTTATTATATGATGTAACTAAAAATTTATGCTTTTCGCAATTTTTCCTTTATCTGTGTTATAAGACGTTGCTTCGTACCAAATTTCAAGATTCTGAGTTCACGGGAAGTACCCTGTAGGTTTTGATTCCCTTGCGAGTAGTGGCGAGTTTCAAAATATGCGGTTTTAATTCCTGTTTCTTTTGATTGCGTTGACATAGAAGTTTGATTTTGTTACAGCTTAAAGGTATTATAGATTTGAGTATTTGATATGAATTTCAATATAATACCACTACGCGTTCATGAGGAAAGGGGTAGTAAGTTTAAAATTATTAAAAATATTTTTATTATATGATATAACTAAAAATGTATACTTTTCGCAATTTTTCCTATATCTCTGCTATAAGACGTTGCTTCATACCAAATTTCAAGATTCTGAGTTCACGGGAAGTACCCTGTAGGTTTTGATTCCCTTGCGAGTGTCGAAAATTTGCGGCATAAACGGGAGTATCTTTTGATCGCGTTGACTTAGAAGTTTGATTTTTTCACAGCTCCAAGAGACCATAGACTTGAGTATTTGATATGAATTTCAGCTTGATACCTCCACGCGTTCCTGAGAAAAAAGGTCTTGACAGACAGACAGACAGACAGACGGACAACAAAGTGATCCTATAAGGGTTTCCGTTTTTACCTTTTGAGGTACGGAACCCTAAAAATGCCTTTTTTTCCCATAATATTGTTTTAATTAAAAGATTACTTAAACAGAGATTGTGTTTTGTGTTTTTCTGAAATATCTTTTATTGAAATATGAACAAAAGTGTTATTTAATGTTTCAATGTACTTTTCCACAATTGCCTTTGATTTATATAATGACCACTTACTAGATTAAAGTTTTTCGACGAGAGTCAAACTAAAATAGAATGGGGTTAATATTTAATATACTGCTTCATAATAGGTTTCAAATAAGGGGGGCTAATTTTCTTGTTTTTTAAGGTATGTTCTATTCTCTAATAAAATATTATTGAGAGATTTGATTTCAAATTATTTTGTTGGCCATTATACATTTTAATGAATATATTTATTCGGTTTGAGTCAAATATTAAATACTAGCTGTGCTCCGCGGTTTTACCCGCGTAAGTCCCGTTCCTGTGGGAATATCAAAATGAAAAATAGCCTATAGTCTTCTTCAATAAATGGACTATCCAACACAAAAATTTTTTTTTCAATTCGAACCAGAAGTTCCGGAGATTAGTGCGTTCAAACAAATAAACTCTTCAGCTGTATTATATTAAGTACAGATTTGTAGCTGATCAAGACTCGCTGTATTCCTTAAAAAAAGGGGCCTTGAATCGTGTTGTGTCGAAATCAAACAAGAAAGGCAAAAATACTTTTAATTTATTAAGTTTTAGTTCACGGGACATAGGTCCATTGACTTAAAAAGTTCTAAATACCTCCAGTAAGAGATATCTTTTTAATTATTATCTTTTAAAAGTAGAACAGTTATAAATGAAATGGCAATGAAATATAGGGTGAGTAGAAAATAAACTCGTAACGTAGATGTGGGCAAAGTATGAGGTTTCATCATTTATAGAGGTTCATTAACGTCGGATCCTCTAATTGTTGAGACAATTAGCGCGGGACCGGGCGAAGGGGCTGTTAACTTCGATAATTTATATCTACTTTCTATTCTACGAGTATTTGCCTACAAAGGCTAGAATACATTATCAAACAAAGCCTCAATCTCAAACGTCAAACATGAAACTTGGTTTGTTCGAAGCATGGTTTTTACTTTTTACCTATCAAAGCGATGACTACGCCAGGCGTTGCTCACACGATCGGCGAGCGTAACTAGAGCCCTTTATTGAAACTCAACGTGAAACTTCGCAAGCGTGAATGCTATGATTGTTTGAAATAATATTTGTGTCCAACCGCTTTGCACAAAATGTTTGAGACGATAATCTAGTTAGTTGTTTGAACACCAAGTCTGAGATTTGACACGATACTTTGGTGCTTAAAACTTGTAATATTTTCTTTATTATATACAATGTGTTTTACCGAAGGGATTTTAATACGAAAGGGGGTTGTTCTAGAATTCTAGGCGAACAACTTTTGTTGTACGACTTTTGTGAAATTCGAACGTTTATTTTAGTGACGTTTCTGGCTCAGAAAATGCAAAAGACATTATTATTGTTTCAATATTTTAACAGCCATTCAAATAAAGATGTTTTTTTGGTTTTGACAGATTCGTATGCAAGTAGTTTTTGATACGATATAGCCACAAAATGAGAATGGGTCGGAAACGTTTTTTCCACTGCCACCTCGTCACTCGATACCCCCATTTGTTTGGGGTCTTTGAGTCACGAGCGTTTAGGTATCTTCTAGGAAAGCATGCTTCATCTTAGACCGCATTGTCGCTGACCTATACAATACGTTTCAGCGAAGGGGTTTTAATATTCGTTTTAATGTTCTACAACTTTTGGGAATTGTAATTTTTTTCTCGTAATTCTGAGGGAATTGTTAATTGAAAATCAGCTGTTTCATACAATAACTTCGAACGAAATGTTCGAATTTCACAAAATGCGTAGAACGGAAGTTGTTCGCCTAGACGCAAGACGTCTAGAAGAATCCCCTTTCGTTTTAAAATCCCTTCGTTGAAACACATTTTGAAAATATTTAGGACTTTAATTCCCCGAGTGCTATTTTTAACAAAAAATGCATAGAATCCAGCTTAAATTAATCCGAACTTGACTTACATGCCTGGTTTTTATGTATACCTCATCGACAGATGTATAATATCAGTTCTCACATAGTAACAGACTCACTCCATTCGATCGCTCGATTTTGTAAACTGTTTACTTATTTCTTCGCAAGATATCTAAATTATCTTTAACTATGCGGTTTTTGTGGCACGTGTTTAGACAAACTACTTCCCAATGTGATTTTTAGGTTGTAAATTAAAATTTTGTATGTTTTGGTTATTTTTTTGAGTTCAAAAGAAGAATAAGTGAAAAAAGAGTAACTATTGTTTTATAGATGTTATAAACTACGTGTAAAAATAGCATTACAAAATACGTGCGTTACTTTTCTGGTTTATTTTTTGATATACAGAGTGTTTAATTTGAGTAGGTCAGTGAGGACACTCCTAGAACCGTTGTAGCTACGAGAAAAAGACTAACTTTGACTTGGTTTCAGAACGAAATGTATGGAGACAGTTTTTTCGCGATTTGTTAATTATTTTTATACTTTAGCCTATATTGGTTTCTAAGAGTGATTTGTTCCTTATTCGAAAACACATCCATTAAAGTAAAAAAAAAGATTTTTTCAAAAAATGCAAAATTGTTCGTGCGACAAGCGTGCAATTTTTTGAATATGCAGAAAAAATTAAAAGAAAAGTTGTCTTAAAATATTTTAGGAGCTACAGCTGATTTACTGATCCATTCAAATTAACCCTCCTGTATGTTTCACAGTTTTAACGATAATAAACCGAGTTTAGAAGAATGATATCTAATTAAAATTCTAATCTTCTCTGTGTATGCTGTAAAATTGTGATATTGTTAGATGACAAAGGTCCAATCTGAAAATCTTTTAAAATAGATAAATATCCTTACAATATGGGTAATAAAAATCACGGTTCTATAAATTCAGGAAGTTATAAAACTATTAATAGGTTTCTAGTTCATTATTATGTTTATTTTGTTATACAAGGTGTTTCAAACTTTACTGACCTTTTATAAACGATTTACCTCAAAAAAAGGGAAGGTTTTTTTTACATATAGTATTTTAGCGTTTGGTCACTATCATACCTACCTAATAGTAGGTGACCATGCGGTCTAAGATGTAGCACGCTTTCCTAGAACTATTCACTCGCCTCTTTAAAGCTCCCAAATTTTTACACGTAAGGAAATACAGGCAACTGATTCCATTCCCTTGCTGTACGAATAAGGAATGAAGAAATAAAACGCTTAGTGCGGGGGAGGTTTTTTGTCGCGTATATTTTTTTTTTTTTCATTCTCATGATATTTGTTCAAATGATAATAATTATTGTTACGTTCTTAGTTTTGTTAGCGTGTATGTAGGCCCGGAATTTTAAGGAAAAATGCGTCTTGAATAAAAAATATATATATAAATTTTCAGATAGCAAAATAAAAAATCATTGAGATAAAAAATAATATTTTTAGTTATCGATATTCTTTCGTTTCAAGATATAGCAAGATAAATTACTTACCTTCTCATTCATATGTTTTTTTATATAAATCTCGTTGAATATTCTACTAACGCCATCTATTAGCATTTTCATACAGCTCGTAGTACCTAAAGAATCTCACTGAAGCTGCGAACACCATGAGAAATTGTGCATTGTATGCTTTCTTGTATTTGAATAGAAAGAAAGTAACATAGAGTTAGTATTCAAGTTTTTTATATACCCTAAGTTCTTGAGCGGTGTTGGCTTAGTGGTAGATACCCCGACTTTCATTCTGAAGGTCGTGGGTTCGAATCCCAGCCGGCCGTGCACCAATGTATTTTTCTTAAGAAAAATTTATGTGCGCTAATTGACATTGCTCTTACGGTGAAGGAAAACATAGTGATGAAACTCGCGGCTTAGTTGGCTCCAGAAGTATTGACAAGTTCTCTCCTCTGGACATTTTTGACTAAGCTGAGAGGGTAGTAGGTGCTGGGCAAGCCTACTACATCCTCACGCAAACGGGACCCAATTAAAAAAAATATCTATATATGTATGCATACATACATACATACATACCCTAAGTTCTTAATTTATGTTTATGTAGAATGAAACAACGGCGGCGTGTATTGCTAACTAAATTGGTACACATCATCGACTATTCTGTGTCATCGACAAAACGAAACATCGAGTTACGAAATGGGTTAATCGAGTGCTTTCGTCCTAAGAGGTCAATCAAACAAATGTAAATCATAGTGGGTATAGTTTCTGGTAGGCTGTTGGTGGGTACTTAACACGAATTGTCATGATGAATATTACGCAAACTAACAATAGTTTTGTTTGACAATTGACGGCGTACGATGATATTTAAATTAAGGACGTGGGAGACGAGTCGTGTTATTTTATATTTACGACGTTATTTAACTGGTCGGTTATGATTTTGCATGTCGGTAATATGTGGGTTTGTTCATTAAATTTCATAGTTGCTTCGTCTTTGTGCAATTCCTCATTAAAGTATCTGCTGAAGAAACACTGGGTTTAATAAAATGACGCTTGCAGGTAAAATAATTTGGATTACACGACTAGCATCCTTTGCATTTACTATGAAATCTTTAAAATCTTTGAAGGTATTTAAAAATAACTTCTACAAAAATATCCGGATGTTGTCGATAATAATCAGGTGTTAAACGGAACGTTTCATTTAATGTATGGGTTATATTATATGTATCATAAATGAGCGGTGTTGGCTTAGTGGTAGATACCTCGACTTTCATTCTGAAGATCGTGGGTTCAAATACTGGCCGGTCGAATACCGATGTATTTTTCTTAAGAAAAAATTATGTACGCTAATTGACATTGCTCTTACGGTGACGGAAAACATCGTGATGAAACCTGCGGCTTAGTTGGCTCCAGAAGTATTGACAATTTCTCTCCTCTGGACATAGTCGACTAAGCTGAGAGGGTAGTAGGTGCTGGGCAAGCCTACTCTATCCTCATGCAAAAAGGACACAATTAAAAAAAGGGTCTAATGGCGGAAAAGAGCCTGTTTACAAGTACATAACATTATCATAAATTGCATTGACATAGGTAGATTTAAATAAGTGAATTTATTATGTAAATTTGTAACTATGTAATTATGTTTGTTTGTAGTAAATTGCATGTTTTAATTGTTAAATTTGAATACCCTGCCCTTCTTGTTTATCCAAAGGTTGCCTGGAAGAGGGCTGCCTTTTATCAATATCATTAACGATGTGAATATTAAACTTATTTCTCTCACAAATACTTAAGTCAACAAATTCGAATGCAATGCTTTGTAATCCTTTTAAACTTTGTTTTTTTTTTGTATATCTATATCTATAGGTATCTGTACTAATAAAAAAATAATGAGGAAAGATTTGATTGTTTGTTTGTTTACATTGAATAAGTTCCGAAAGTACTGGACCGATTTTGATGAAACTTTATATGAGTATACATTGATTCATTGAATTTGTCATATGTTATTTTTTATCCCGATATTCCCACGGGATCGGGAGTTACGCGTGATACTTGAGATACGTGAATGTTACATAATTGAATGTGGTGTTTACAATAGAGTATTTATCTATCTATCTTAACAATATTAAAGCAATATTTGACATAAATATTAAAAATGTTCGCTTAAACGTGGCATAATGTACTAGTAGGAAGTTGTAGCGTAACGGCAATAAATCTTGCGATTTGTCATCGCTTAGCCGAAGCTCCCGACTTCGTGATATCCCATTACTAATGTTTACTATCTGCTCTGGTTCTATGCTGTGGCTTTCTTTGACTAGGATGAGTGTTGTGAACCGACTTTTTAAAAAAAGAACAAGGAGGAAGAAAATGTAAATGAAAAGTCGCGTATAGGAAACATATACATTTTTTTAAAGTCTTTCAAAGATTTAAGAATCAAAATAAATATAACAGGACATACCATCCAGCGCCATCTAGAGTTCTTATTAGATTATAAAAGTAAAACAATTAACTTTATAGATTTGTTAAAAAACAAATTGAAATACATAGAATAAAGTATGATTTTAGTTTCGCTAATCGCATAGAAGAAGTTATATGACACATTTATATTGCTAAAAACATTATTAACTTCCAATATAATAATAATATGTTCAAAGCGAACGCCCCGTACATTTTCATCTCGAAATATCGTTCCATTAGCTTGCAAGTCTTGTCTCTCGCACTTGTCGGAGGATCATGTTGGACTAACTAAAATTGCAGAGAAATCCCTCTCGCTCGAACACCGACCCCTGCCCCTAATTGCGCCTCGGCCGTCAATTTATTTGGAAATCATGACCTTTCTTACACTTAATGACGACTTCTAACGACCTTCGTCCGTTTTTGTTAACATTTTTGTCGGCGACTGTACTTAACATAAAGCTAATAAAGTTTTGAATTCTTATTATGAATCGCGATGGTAGAAGTACATTCGCGTTTACAAATGTTATTCGTATCGCTTATTCGGGAAAGTTTGGTGTGGAATACCTAATCCGGCAGCCGAATTTCAGGGCGTGAGTGACACGTCGACCCAGTAAAGATCGTTACGGAGGCGGAGCTATCTCTTCGGCCTTTTGCCACTGGCCAATAGCAAAACACCTATTTACTTATTCTTACATAATCCCGACCCGAACCCGAATGTTCGTAAATAAATAATTCTTAAGAAAGTTAATTTGTAATAACTTTCTTCGTTGTTAGGAGTTTGGGTTTTTGCTCGCCTTTCATTGGCTATGATTCGCAAATTATTTTCGTATTCACTTGCGAAGGCGTGCCAAACTGATGAGACAATTGTCTATCATAACCTTCAAAAGTTACATTTTATTCCAAACATTGAATCTTCTTTATGAAATACCGACACCACAACTCTTTATGGAACATAATCTTAGGTTATTGTTATCGGTTTGTACGTATTCGACCACAGTGTCAAAGTTTACAGTACCTCTAACCGCAATAATTGAAACTACAACAACTTCAGCCCGCGGCTTCGCCTGCCATTTCACCCTCATAAAGTTGTCAAAAACTGTTTATTAGTAGCTACCCACACTTCGCAAGGAATACACCCCGCGAATGAAAGTCTCTAGAATAAAAGGTTTAAGCTGTGCGTTGATTTATGAATCACTCAGTCAGTCGGGACTTTAAATTTTTTATTTACTTAGTTTCGACTATGTTACATTTAATAGTCATGGTCCCCTCGCGACCATGACTACTGTAACGTACGTGTAGAGTAAGAAAAAATAAACAGCCGGGAAAGTAATTACTAAGTTTGAAAATCGAGTGTGTGAGTTTAACATTTTAAATTATATATCTTTTACTAGTACTTGAACGGGCTGTTTTCCACAATTAGACCCTTTTTAATTGGGTCCTTTTTATATTGTTGTAATGTAAGGATGGAGTAAGCTAGCCCAACACCTACTACCCTCTTAGCTAAGTCGACCATGTCCAGAGGAGAAATATTGTCAATATTTCTGGTACGCCGAGGGTTTCATCACGATGTTTTCCTTCAACGTAAGAGCAATGTAAATTAGCGCACATAATTTTTTCTTAAGAAAAATACATCGGTGCACGGTAGGCCGGGATTTCAACCCACGACCTTCAGGATGAAAGTCGAGTTATCTACGACTAAGCCAACACCGCCCTTTTAAAAAATATATATTTATAGATATGTTTTTCCTTAATTTTCAGACAATAACAGCTGAAGACCTGTACTGGGAAGGTGAAGAAGATGCTTCGAACGAGTTCCTAGAAGTTAAAGATGAACCTGGTGTCATGGGCCATCTGAAACGATTGAAACGAGATTTCGATTTCTGGAGTAAGTTAATTGAGGTTCTTATGGTGATAGGGTACCGGCGCTCTCTCCATACAAATGTAGTCGACTGTTTCCTCCCTTGATAATGACACAAGCACAAATATGTTTGTGCCATAAAACCTATAACTGTCATGATTATGCCCCTACGTTTTGTTTCTAATTATCATAGAAATTAAGATTTAAAAAACAAAAAAAAACGAAACATATGGGCATGGTCATGGCAGTTATAAGTTTTATGCAATAAAAATATTTGCTCTAGTGTCATTATCCAGATAGAAAACAGTCGACTTCGTTTGTCTGGAGAGAGCCCCCGATACCATTTTCTCTTAATTCGAATGATTCTATGTTCCGGCCCATAACTTTTTGTCTATGAACCGATTCCTATGACTTATTGTTAGAAAAGGTGGTCCTAAAAAATTATACAAGTATATTATACAATAATTCAAACGAGGATCTTGGGAGCGATGGACAGAATTGAACCTCGGGACTCCAAGCAATTGCTCAGTTAACGTAGAATCGGCTCTTAATAAATATAATTACTTACCCAATCAAATGTAAAAAAATGCAATATCGACTTGAAAAAAAAATGGAAAATTACGTCTTCAGATTATTTATATATTATGTAATCTATAAAATAATCTGAAGTCGGGCAGTCAGACTACTACCTGGTTCTAAGAATGTAAACTGCCAGGCTTCTTTTATGTGTGCCTACTTACTTATCTATTTTTTATCCTATCTTCTTACGTCTTAATGATACTGGTTTCAATTAAAATATGAATATTTCAGATCCTTTCGGCTTTACAACGTCGACCACACCATCTCCAGAAAACTATGAAGTCAACACCGAAGACCAAGATGTGTAAGTATGATTTATGTCTTAACGTCGATTTTCATCAGCATTTATGAATGACAATTAACCCACGGTTAACCCACGTAACTTCCGATATTAATAAAAATATACTGGACTAAAATAAATAAACATTACAGGACATTCCACACATCGCCATCTAGCCCCAAGTTAAGTAACTAGACTAGTGTTATGGGTGCTAGACAACGGATATACTACTTATATACTTTTCTTTTGTAAATATATACTTATAATACAGAGAAACAATCAGACCACAGACAAATAATATGTTAGCATAAATACTTGCCTGAGGCGGGAATTGAACCCGCAACCCTGTGTTTGGCAGTCCGGCGTGGTAACCATTGTGCCAACTAGGTCGTCGATATTCTGTACCTATATTAATGTAGGTATATTAAGTGTACTTGAATACGGGCTTTTCTCTGGACCTCATCATTTTGATTCCTTTTGCATGAGAATGTATACATCTACACTACCTTCTCAGTTAAGTCGACCGTGTCCAATGGAAGGAACTTGTCAATAAGTCTGAAACCAACTAAGCCGCGGATAACGGCGTTGGTTTTCCGTCACCGTGAGAGCACTATTCATTAGCGCCTATACATTTTTCGTAAAAAAAATCGATTGGCACGCCGGGATTCAAACCCACCTTCGGAATGAAACTCGAACCCCCTTATTCTAAAACGAGGTTTAGGGATAGTCCGAGATGGGGATTTAAACCTTCGATTTGGATACAGATTTACTCGTGAACTATAGTCTAAACTTATATTCGGGGGTTCGTATCTACCACTAGACCAAGGCCGCAAAATTAAGTGTACATTGTTTCTATATTTCAGTGATAACAAAGACGATGACGATAGAATCGACGCCGATGGATCTGGAGTTCCAGATAGAATCGACCCTGATATTGGAGAAAGTCAGTATTTCACTTTTTATTATTTTATTCTAATGCTTATATCACTTACTTACTTTATTACTACTAACACCTAAAAGACTTGATAAACCACTTAGTAAATCAATGAAAATAATTATCCATTTTTTCTGCATAGTGAGTTTTCCGAATTTTAGGCATACCTAATATTCGAGCTTTCAAATAGTTCTAGGATTAAATAGCAGGCTAAATAGGCTTAAGTTTAGGACTGCAGATTAAATGGGTAGCTTTGGGAACCATATGGTTCCCAAAGCTACCCAAGCTAGCAAAGCTATAATATGCTTATATGTATATACATATAAGCATATTATATACTAGCTGCGCTCCGCGATTTCACCCGCGTAGGTCCCGAACACAGCGCCATCTATTGGGTGTACTTGCAACCTGAATGTCAAAGAATATTGAAGAATTTTATCGATGAATTAACGTACACCGCCATCTATGAGAACTTCATAAAACTAAACAGTAAATAAACACTTGCTTAAGAAACCATTAATTGATACATTTTATTCGTTTACATTCACGACATAAGCTGATAATTGAGATGATAAATATTCTATCCAGTAAGTTAGACCAAAATACGGGTACATGTAAAATTTGATTGAAATCAGTTCAGTAGTTTTGGAGTTTATTGGCAACATACATCGTGACACAAGATTTTTATATAAATAGATTATTCCGCCTTACTAGCATAGAAATAAATGATCTCATGTTTTTTCAATCAAATTGTAATATTGTAAAAATAATCTAGAAATTCATAATATTAAAGGGAAGGATGACCAAAAATTACAGCTTAGCAAACATACAAATTTGGTACACCTAATGAGTAAAGTTATTACTCTGAGGCTTCTAACGACTACCAGACTCAGCGATTAGTCTCAATTCAGTCTCATGAAAAAAATCACCTATCCTAAAGTGTTCTCATTCTCCTTCTTCTTCTTTTCGTGTCGATTCCGTTATACCTAGTGTAATTTTTTTGGATTTAGTGCATTTTATTTTAGTTTTTTGTTTGTGTACTTGGTTAGTTTTTTGTATGTAGTAAGGTGTTCTCAATAATTAAGCTATATTATTTTATCAGATAAAATAATTTATCCTAAAATGTCTAGCAGCATAATTCAATTCTAAATACACGAATACACGATTTTTCAGATTTAAATGAATATGAATATAACGATTTGTACCAGAATAAGAGTTGCACTGACCTCAATATTTTAACATTCCAGAAACGTTACGTGTAACCTTCGTGGTTATGGAGCCCTATCGAGACGAGTATTCCAACAGGGACTCGGTGCTGTTCCAGAACTTTTCGAGGACTTTGGCTGACGCAGTTAATGAGCTCTTTGAAAAACTGCCTGGAACACAAAAAGCTAGTCTTGTTAGAATACAGTGAGTACGCTTTTAGGTAAATTGTTATTATTTTTGTATTAGATTGTCCAGATACCTTATCGTCTGTAACTATTTGAACATTTGGTAAGGTCCTGTCCTGTCCTGTCCTGGCAAGGTCCTGTCCTGTGATTTACCTAAACTCAACGATAAATTAGTAGAAGATTAAAAATCTGTTAGCAAACATGGCTGAATGATCTGCATGAAAGAAATCCAAGTCCACCCAGTTTTGTTTCGAAATCTAATATATAAAAATAAGTCGGGTTTTCCTTCCTGACGCTATAACTCCAGAACGCACGAACCGATTTCCATGGTTTTGCATTCGTTGGAAAGGTCTCGGGCTCCGTGAGGTTTATAGCAAAGAAAATTCAGGAAAATCTGATGGCAAAACGGAGTTCGCCGGGTTTGCTAGTCTTTTATAAAAACATTTAAAAGATACCTACGTGAAATGTTAAATTCATTTCGGGAGCTAATTATCTTCAATCTTTTCCAGATCCCGATTGGTTGATGAGTTCTCGTGTAAGGTGACACTGGATATCGTTACCACCGGCTACGACGACACTGACAGGATCACTGACGTGCTTAGAGACCACATCAAGAAGTACGGAAAACTCGGCCGTGTCGTTAAGGACATTGATTTCAGTGCAAACGTTGTTAACCCAGGTTTGTATGAGAATGATGATTTTTGGAGTCATACTTCTTTAGGCGCGTTATGATAAAATGATGAGAGTGAAATTTCAAGATACTGTATCACTGTAACACAAAAGCCACAGGTAGAAGCTGCGTAACACAAATGTAACAGGTTGGAGCTGCGTAACGGACGGACGAACTTCTTGGCGCAATCTGCACTCCAATTCAATCTGGAATGGGCTTTTTAGCTCTACTCTTGTTATAAAATACAACAGAGAAATGCGTGGACGTATGTTTATAGAATGATTCCACACCAATTGACGCGTACGATAGGATAAGTAAAACCCGTTAGACAGAAACAACAGGTCAGCATCAGGTGACCGAAGGGCTGGCGGCTTCTTCACTCAAAGGGTGAGCCTGGCTATGCAGATGGGGAATGCCGCCAGTCTCTTGGGGACGATGCCGCGTGGAGACGCTCTGGACGGTATTTTTTATTTGTGATGTGTATGTGTGTTATTATTTTTTTATTTTTTATTTGTGGAATTCAATTAATTAATAGTGTGACAGAAACTAGATTCCTACCTGCTACTATTAAAATAAAATACAAGAAATTGCGACTGAAACGTCAATGAAATGACACACGGTTCACAAAAGACTGCGCTCTACCCAGTTATATGTCAATACATCTCACTGACTCTACGAAATTGTTTTTGCCAATTGACTTATTATAGTAGTAAGTGACTAGGAATTTCCACTTAAATTCAACCGGTTCCACCTGGACGCATTAAAAAAGCCAGAAAATGTTAGGAAACATTAAAAAAGACAGTAAAATAATGGTCCTTTTTCTACCAGGATCGGCATTTGATATATGTCATACCGATGAAATCCAATGCGGAGACGGGCGATGTGTTCCCGGATACACACGTTGCAATCGATACAGGGATTGTTCTGACGGTGCCGATGAAGTCGATTGTAATTTTGAGGGTATTTGTTTTTTTTATTATGGTTTTATTTAAGTTTTTTTTATATCAGTTTCTTTTATAGTATGTTTTTGAGACTTTTTCGGACGTTTTGCGGGGATATATCATACTTATGAATGAAAACAATCAAAGACATTTTACATTTCTTTACTTTTACTTATGGTGAATGCATTTTAAATAAGTCTCACACTTATTTAAAATGCATTCACCATAAGATGTATTCAAGTATAATATCCGCGCACCGTCCTCAGAGGTCTAAACAGAACCTATTCTCCATATTATTTTTTTTATTATTTTTTTATCCCTTATCATTTGTCTTTTCTTATTCATTTGTTTATTTTTATGTTATATATTTATTAGAAACGCCAGAGCAAACGTATCAGAGCGTGACGTCACCAGAAAGCGGTGCTGGAAGAGATGATTCAGAAAACAGAATTGACCAAGAAAAACCGGACCAGGAAAACAGGATAGATCAGCCAGTACAATCGGGTCTAACCGGTGCGCCTCCTGATCAGGCCAGGCCAAGATGTAGCAATCCATTGGCTTGTGCCAGTTCATCTGTGACCGTATGTCCGGAACAGATATGTGATGGGGTGTCGGATTGTCCGTTAGCCGATGATGAAAATAATTGTGGTAAGATTTAAGATTTTGAGGATATTCGAGTAAAGATTGAAAAGAGAAACGTCCATAAAACATGAAGAATTATAGAACAAAAATCTTAGAGAAAAACATACTTACCTATTTCTGTTTAGATTTTGTTACTTTTTAGTTTGTTGCCAAACCAAATTTTTATTTTTATTTCATTTTTTTACTTTTTTATTATTTTAATAAAGGTACACCTCGCGGGGATCAATCGTTCCAAATAACGACACCAATGACCGAGGAACAGACTCCTGTCCCTAGAACTACCACCATACCACCACCTAACGAACCGGTTGAAGAAGGTGAGCTCATCATTAAGGCACAAAATAAAAATTGGCATTTACATCAAATTTGTATAATTTATAACGCGCCAGCAACTTGAATCCATGATATTCGGGGCGTTGTGGGGGAAGTGTAAAAATGGCCCGAACCTAAACCAAAGCTTAGTCGACCATATCCAGGAGAAAGAATACTTCTAGATACATCAATTATTATTGTCTGGAATTAATTCAGGGTTTCCAGTAAGAGAAAAAATACTATAGCACATTTGTAAAAAAGAGCGGTGTTAGAGTAGTGATTGATACCTCGACTTTCATTGCGAAGGTCGGGAGTTCAGATACTGGCCTATAGAAAGAATATCGAAATAATTATAAAACTATTTTATGATTGAACCTTAGAGCGGGGACACGACATTATCTTGGTTTTAATAATGTGACCTAGCACTGGAAAAATATTATACAGGTTTATAAAATAATATTTTAAGAAGAAATAAAATAAATTAAAACATTTTAAGATTTCAGACAGCAGAGTGTTGCTGACTACCTACTTGCTTTTCAATCTTTTGTACCAGAAAACATTTATGTTTGTATGTATGATTCACTAAAACTCAGTAGGAATGCAGTAAAAATTGATAGCAAAATAAAAATTAAGTCATCTGTGGTCATTAATTAGGTCACTATTCATATAAGTTTTATTTAAATTATCACATAATATGACACCATCGAGTCTTAAATGACATCATTTTGTTCTCAGAGTGTCTGCACATAAAGTCCATATTATAAAGAATGGAATGGAAAATGAAAATAATGTCATTTTTTTCGGACAATTACAATTCAATTTGTTAGTAAAACTTAGGCCTAGTGTTAGTAGCAATCAAAATGTCAATTCAAAAATTCATTCAATAAAAACCATGTCAATCATACACTAAATTGTGTTTAGTGATGAGAATGTCACGAAAGTGCCTCCTTTTCTAAAAGAAAAGCATTGGGAAAATTAATAAAAAATTAAATAAAAACATAAGTTCTTGCTGAATTAGGATGGTTTATTGAGATTAATTAAGATTTTTGATGTGGAAAAATCTTGTAGTAAATTGGGATTAAATCCATTTGTCTAGACTATATTTATTAAATAAAATAAATGATTTATCTTTTCTTTTTCGAAAAACAATGCGTTCGCGGTGGCGAACATGTTAGCGATCTAAACACAATACGCCATAGTGTACGCCTTACTTACCACAAACTTTACTCAATTTCTTTGTCGCCTTATTGGAACGAAGTTCCTTACGGCGCGTTGCGAAGGAGGCTAGACGGAAAAAATTAAGACCAAAAGTTGTGACGACACTTTTTGATTTTATTGCAATTCCTTCACTAATTAATAGAAATAAACTTCGTTCCATCCGGGTGTCCCTTGACACCTTTCAAGTATTTATTTTGATTAACCTATTTCAACTAAGAGGAGGTTCTCTATTCGGCATTTATTTGTACCTGTGTATGTTATGCGATGTTTTCGCCAGTTGCAGTTCGAATCGTAGCTTCAAGTTAGCGTAGTGATTAAAACTTAGGTGAGGAACTTACGTAAATTAAAACTTAGGTGAGGAACTTACGTAACTTAAAACTTAGGTGAGGAACTTACGTAACTTAAAACTTAGGTGAGGAACTGAAAACGATCTTTGGAGCGATGAGCAGAATTGTTCCTAATGCTAACTTATATATTTCTACTTCCCATACTAATCTAGTAGGTACAGATTTCTTGCAATTCGGAAAATTTGCTGCCTAGTTACTTTTGATCGACTGGTATTTCCAGTGATAAAAGAAAAATTCGGTAATATTATCTTATCCTTCTAATATTATGATGTAAAAGTTTGTGTGTGTATGTTTGTTACTGCTTCACGCATTTCACGACCGATTGCGATGAAACTTGGTATCTAGATAGAGGAGACCTGGATACCCCGATATTCCCTCGGGATCGGGACTTACGAGGGTGAAACAGCGGGGCGAAGCTAGTGACTAAATAAAATAATTAACATAGTTCCGTTGTTCTCAGTCTGCCCAAATGGCGAGTTCCGCTGTGACGAGACCCGATGCATTCTGCCGTCCCAGCGTTGTGACCGTCAGAACGACTGCTACGATGGGACTGATGAGGCTGGTTGCAATACAGGTAGGTGGAATACTCTAATCGAGCTGAATGTAACACACTTTTCAACGCATAAACCAGCTGCACCAGACGTGTTTTACGGAAGAATTATGAAGAAATAGAAATATAAACATTTATTCGCAACAAAAATTTATAGTGAGCTTATAAACTATAAAAACAAAAACTAACGGCTATTGAAATTAGTATTATATTAAAAAAAATTGTTGCAAAACGGTCTTCAACTGAGCATAATGTTAGCCTTTCGACTAACGCTGGTCTTCCGTTGGACCCTTTTCGGAGACGTAACTCGGACGGTAAGAATACTAAATTGATTCCAGATAATATGCACTGATATTATTCTGAATCCACCTTGTAGACCAATTATAACTCGATTAAAACTCGAATAACCACAAGAAAATCTGATCTAGAAACGCTTGTATTCAAGCATAAACTCATTAAAATAGGTAACAACTCTTTATAATATGCTTTATGTCTAGTGGGATAAATCAGTGCGAAGCAAACCTTCAAAAGCAATTCTCGTAAGTAAAATTATGTTCAAGTTACATTGAATTTGCAATATCATTCCAATTGCATTTAATTTACAAAAATACATTGGGGGTATTTAGGGCCAAAAGGGAGATTTATGTTTTTGACCCGTATGTATATAATTCTTCAGATGTGGTCGTAAATAATGTCCAGTCATTAATAAGCCCTGAATAGCGTCGTGGGATATACTTGAACGTGCATACTAATATAAGTATGTGACTTTATATTTGAGTATGGTCAGAATCATAACAAGCTATTCAAGTGTCTTGCAATTAAACTCTCGATTATGACCTATTTGTTGGTTATAATATGAAGCAATCGTAACATTTGAGTGGCTTTAAAATTAGATGTTTGGTATTAAGATAAATGATATTGCTTAAACTTATCGTTTGGCTATTAATGTTCAATTAATTTGTCATTTAATTACATTTTGAATGATGTTATAGCGCTGAGTTATAGGTGCCTATGCTCGTACGAGTATCAAATTAATGTTTGTGTCTTACATTGTACATGTTCAAAAATTATTATTCCGCTAATTTAGGGAATTTTAAAAATTTGGCAAAATCGTTTTTGGTTGCGGATCCTTAGCGTTGTCATATTTTAAACCTTCCTCAAACTCAGGGTAAGCGCAATTTTTCTAAATGCGGATTTAACGTCATAAGGAAAGAGGATGTAGCTAATCTAAGCTCATTGAGAAAAGGTATGTGAGTTCCTTAAGTGCATATTCTCTGCCACAATTATATTGACTTACCATAAGATGAGAATTGAGACCACAGGCTCCGTCCCTAACACGGCCTACCTGATCTTTGAAAATAATAAAAAAAGGAAGGAAATATTTTTGTCTGCCCCAAAATTATAATAATAAAAGCAAAGTTTTGTTTCAGTTACAAAAAATACGGACTAGATTAGGAGCTTAGCTTAGATTAGAATTCCTAGTCAGAAGAGCGATGTAACTGAACTGAAGGCCAATTCTTGTAAATAAAGTTGTTGAAATTACATTGCAACATCATTCCGATTGTATTTCACTTACAAAAAATACCCTCAAAGACGACTTTCAGAAAAAAAGCTCACTTTGATGGTATTTTTGGCTACTTTGAAGTTATATTTTGTAATCGAAATGCAATCGGAATGATACTGCAATGTAATTTGAACAATTTAATTTACAAGAATTGGCCTTCAGTTCAATTGAACTCTTCGAATTCAAAGTTTCGACAATTGTACCCAAGACTCTGAAATTCTTCGACATTCATCGTCATTAATGTCTATCTAGGAATCAATCAATTATAATGAATTCACACCCAACCATTCGACAATGTCATATTTATCACTATTTAGATACCTACACTACAATTGGTATGTTTAAATCAATTGATTTATGAGAAGAATTTTTAGAACCTACCTAACGTTAACAACTGATGACAGTTTGTACCTAGCTCTAGCTAGGTATTAACGATCATATTGTCAAAAAAAACATTAGTTTCATTCAGTGAGCATGAAAATCATATACTATACATAACTAGCTGTTGCCCGTGATTTCGTACGCGTGGTAGGTTTGTTTTTGTACCAAAACCTTCCTCTTGAATCACTCTATCTATTATAAAAAACCGCATCATAATCCGTTTCGTAGTTTTAAAGATCTAAGCATATATAGGGACAGAAAGCGGGAAGCGACCTTGTTTTATACTATGTAATATTTTAAATCAATCACTTCTCACTTTAAAATATGGCTGATAATGCTGTATAAGTGCTTATGAGCTGCCAAGCCTTTCACCATGCCGGACTGTCAAACACAGGGTTGCGGGTTCGATTCCCACCTCAGGCAAGTATTTATGCGTAGATATTTGTCTGTAGTCTGGTTGTTTCTATGTATTATAAAAGTTATTTATTTTAATATTTTATTTACAAAAGAAAAATATATAAGTATAGTGTATCCGTTGTTTAGCACCCATAACACAAGTCTAGTTACTTAGCTTGGGGCTAGATGGCGATGTGTCTAATGTCATGCAATATTTAATTATACAGGGTTATTGGTTTCCAATCCAAAACCGTGCAGGGGGTAGTTTTCTACATCAAAACGAACAACTTTTGTTCTAGGACTTTTGAAAATTCTAATATTTTTATGAATTTTTTGAGGTTATTTTTACCCGTAAATTAGCTGTTACTAACACGGAGAGGTCATCAACCTAAAGATTATAATTATTTTTTGAGCTTTATCGATTGTTTTAACTATGAATGACCTTTATTTAAAAAAAACCGCTGATTTTCGAATTAATATAACATCAAAAAATAAAAAAATGTTCGAATTTTCAAAAGTCCTAGAACAAAAGTTGTTCGTTTTGATGTAGAAAACTATCACCTGCACGGTTTTGGATTGGAAACCAATAACCCTGTATACATTAATTTAACGTGTACAAAAAATTCTTAAAGTTGTACCTTGTTCGTTAATATACCTACCTATTACTGAAATATTATTATAGTAATAGCTTTTGCCCGCGACTTCGTCCGCATAGAATCATGTTGTCCCATGCAAACTTTGCCCCCCTTTTTCACCCCCTAACTCCCACCCTCCTTTCTTTTTGGATGCCTACGTCATACAAAGAACACACCTTCCAAGTTTCAGGTTTCTACGATCAGCTGTTTAGGCTGTGTATCGATCCGTCAGTCAGTCAGTCAGGACAAATCATTTTATATTAGATAATCTATTATAATCTATTAGATATTGCAACGTTTCATACCTACAGCATAGGATGCTGATACTGAACAAACATATTAATAATCAGTGTTAAGAACATTTATTGTAAGTATCTATTATTTTTTCTTAGAACATCCACGTAGATAAGTAAGTGCAGACTAAGATGTCAAATCGTTATAATCACTCCAATACGCTCTCGTTATAAATAATGTGTTAGTCAGAGTTTATCGTGGCAGCCTGGGAACGCGATGATATGATGTAATCACTTCAGTTGACACCATGTGTTTGGAATTTGTTAGATATTAACATTCTTTTTTATTTTTCTTAAACTAAATACGACTAAATACTTAAATACGTAAACTAAACTAAATACTTAAACTAAATACGAAATAAATCTTCTATATAAATAAAAATGAATTGTTGTTCGTTAGTCTGATTAAAACTCGAGAACGGCTGAACGGATTTATATTATCTTAGTCTTGAAATGTTCGTGGAGGTCTAGGGAAGGTTTAAAAGGCGAGAAAAAATCGAATAACCGATATTCCCACGGGATCGGGACAAACGCGGGTGAAACCGCGGGGCGCAGCTAGTACAAAATATATCCATCTTTTGCACGCGACTTCGTCCGCGTAGAAGTCGAAAATTGACCAAGAAATCACGTTGTCCCATACAAATTTTACCCCCCTTTTCACCTCCTTAGGGGTAGTATTTCGGAAAATCTTTTCTTATCGGATGCCTACGTCATACAAAGAACACACCCTCCAAGTTTCAGGTCTCTACGATCAGCGGTTTAGGCTGTGCGTTGATCCGTCAGTCACTTAGGACAAAGCATCTTATATGTATAGATTATAGAAACTTTAAAAAAAAATCCCATTCTAGAACTTACATACTAGGTACCTAAATAAAATTAAATTTACAAGCCTTAACATTAACGTATAAAACAGTAAATTATTATAAAAACCTTAACCGAGAAGACCGTCGGCAGCGAGGCAGGGCCCAGGCTACCGATGGTTAGGGCCGCAGAGAGAGAAATCTTCCCGATACGGCCCGTATCGTAAGAATATTTCTCTAAAATAAAATATAATTGGGCATCAAGTCCACATATTTGGCCCGTTTTTTACTGTCATCGTCTTCTGCCGCCGCCCCAGCCGTACATATCGTCCTGGGTAAGTGACTGGCAGCAACAGTGTTGACGCAGGTAGCGTCCCACACCAGGCACCTTCCATTACCCCAGGGCACCAGGGTCAGCCCGTCCGGTCTCTTGCCATCTGACCTACTGAGACCCGGAGGTACCAGGGACACAGGGGACATTTGCCGACACGAAGGCTCTTTATTTAAAAGTAGTAATCATGTCCATTCCTAATCTTAATTAGATACTATGTAAACCCTACGTATTAACTATTTTCAATTAGCATTATTAATGTCAACCTTGTGAATGGAAAGTGCAATCTAAAAAATCATCCAAATTTCGACCGTGCCCCTTTTTTTAAACGATTTTATTTATGTAACAAGGTTTCAATTATTTTAGGCTAGTATCTTCAAGCGCAGTAGTAATTTAGCGCTTTCTCTTACCCTGAGCGGGTAAGAGAAACTATTTAACTAAATTGATAAATCATCAATAAGAAACTTAGAAATATCATTATTACTCGTAATGTTGTTTCTTAGTTTATTTCAACGAGAAGGCTTTGTGATACTAGATATTTAATATATCAACAATCTATTTTAAAAATAGATTTAAAAACACAGTTTTCAAATAGATAATGAAAAAAGATCTCGTCAACTATTAAACTGAAATGGAATCCTATTCAAATACGAGTTCCAGTCTCGAAAACCTTAGAAAATACAAGTTTATAAGGTTAGGGAAAACTTTGCTAGGATACCAGCAAACCCTAACCACGGTTTTAGAACATGGAAATCTAGTACTCGAAACTTATACTGGAAATCCTTTGTTGTTCAGAATTTAATTTTATTCAAAGACATGGTTACCATAGCTCTAAAGCCGTACAGTAAGAATGTCAAGTGTCAGTAGTTAGGTTCTTTGCTTCGACACATAAGTGGAATAAATTAATTGATACACAAGAATACGCTGTCTAGTTAAAGCTTTCTCACTCTGTCAAAATAAACTTATAATTATTTAATGTGTTTCTTTTTTCTATTAATTATGGCTTCGCACATCTTGTGCATTTAGCCAGTGTCAAGTTATATTTTGCATCAAATTGTGACCCGATTTTTCATAAATCGGGCCTAAAGTGTTTAAAAAAAGTCAAAGTCGTCATAGTCCGTCAAGTCAGGGGCTATAGTAAAGCGGTGGCAAGTTTACCATAACTTTAATAGGAGATTTGGAGGCAACCAGAAAACTTCACGTTTAATCATGATTTCTTCATGATTTGATGATGATGATGAAACTTCATGATTTTTACTTTCACTACACTTGTGCACTTTCACAAAACTAAATTGAATAACATTCCACCAGAATTATACAATTCAACTCGGGTTACAACTAAGTTTCATGAAAATAAAACTGCAGCACGACATGTTGTTCACTCGTTCCCGCCAAAACTCATTTAATGTGTTGCTAAGTTGAAAATA
The DNA here is from genome assembly GCA_951213275.1 of Idaea straminata. NCBI lineage: Eukaryota > Metazoa > Arthropoda > Insecta > Lepidoptera > Geometridae > Idaea > Idaea straminata. The sequence goes on along the minus strand of OX577845.1, from coordinate 15,349,313 downwards.
GTCATTAGGTACATAACAGACATAACTCTATGTGTGCAAAACTAATCATTATAAAATAACGATGAGTTTTAATTTGTTACAACACGATGTTTTATTTTAAAAATGCATTGTAAAATAGATCAAGAGAACCTAATGATAAACGCGTCAAAGGGCGAAAACCTGCGTTGCCAATAAATATCCCTCAGCAGAAATTAAATTTCCAGGCAGACTTTCCTCTTATTCCAAAACGAGGTTTAAGGATAGTCCGAGATGTGGATTTAAACCTTTGATTTAGATACAGATTTACTCGTGAACTATAGCCTAAACACTATCCTTAAATAATCTATAGGGATAGTGTTTAGACTATAGTTCCCTATATAATCTATAGGAATAGTGTTTAGACTATATTTCTCTTTATAATCTATAGGAATAGTGTTTAGACTATAGTTCCCCATATCATCTATAGGAATAGTGTTTAGACTATAGTTCACTAGTAAATCTGTGTCTAAATCAAAGGTTTAAATCCACATCTCAGACTATCCTTAAACCTGGTTTTGGAATAAGGAGTATAGCGTCAGCACATCACACTTCTAACATTACATCACAGCCTAAAGGCAGTAGGTAGCAACGAACTAAATGGTTTCAACATTCAACAAATAATCATATTAAGGCGCGATCTCGGTTCTTAACCCAATAAAATGTATCTAAATCATTTCAAGGGTACGGAACAGTATTAGATCGTTGTATCACCAGTTTAATTGTGCCTCTCAACATTTTATTGGAGTAAATTGATTCGTGTCCCTTAAATTTGCAAGAATTAGTTTTGATTACTTCGTGTAGACGCCGATTTATTTGTGGTGGAGTGCAATGGACTTAAGCCACTTGTGATTGTAGGATTCATTTCGATTTAAATGCAGTTTTAATGTATGTTGTACCAGGTACCTATACCACTACATAGTATAAAACAAAGTCGCTTCCCGCTGTCTATCTTATGTATGCTTATAGATCTTTTAAACTACGCAACGGATTTTGATGCGGTTTTTTTTAATAGATTGAGTGATGAAGGTTCAAGATGAAGGTTTTAGTATAGTATAAAACTACCACGAGTACGAAGTCTATAATAAATAGTACCTGGATGACCGAGCTTTGCTCGTTTTTTTTTTAACTTAGTCTAACCTCAAAGCAAACACTCATTGACTTCGTGTTACTTAACAACGCCATCTGCTGGAATAACTTTATTGCTCACAACAAATAGTATTAGTAGTTCGCCAATAGATGTCAGGAAGAGTCATATTTTTCAGATTAAAAAAAGTAAGAATCGATAAAACACGAATAAAATGACATTTTCTAAAAATGATTCCTAGCTAGATCGATTTATCGCCCCCGAAACCCCCTATATACCAAATTTCAAGAAATTCTTTGGAGCCGATTCCGAGATTCCAATTATATATATATACACAAGAATTGCTCATTTAAAGATATAAGATATATTAACTTACTAGCTGTGCCCTGCGGTTTCACCTGCGTAAGTCCCGATCCCGTGGGAATATCGAAAAAAATATCCTATGTCCGTCTTATGATTGTAAGCTACCTCCCCACCAATTTTCAGCCAAATCGGTTTAGCCGTTCCCGAGTTATAAATGGTGTAACTAACACGACTTTCTTTTATATATATAGATAACTATAAATATAAAATTCAAAGACCTGAAAGGTTTTTGAAAATTCAACTTTTACTCGGACGATGTCACGGGTAAAAAGCTTATTTATGTAAATTTTACCATTCGTGTAACTTTCTAAGGGCTTGGCTCTTGTTTTTGGATTTACGACTATTTGATGATTTCTTGCAGTTGTTGTAATTTTATAGATATTAGATGTGTCTATCTGCAGCGGTCCTTCGCTTGGCATTCACTTCGACGACCCAGTTGACACAATGGTCACCATGCCGGACTGCCAAACACAGGGTTGCGGGTTCGATTCCCGCCTCGAGACAAGTATTTATGCCTAGGCATATATAGCAGCATACGACATGTGACTGATATGATGATGATGAAGTTCCTTAATCTCTGAAATATTGATCAATTGATCACCTCACAATTGTACTAGAAATTCCTTAAGAAAACACCATAAGAGTTCAGTATAATAATGCTTACCTTCGCTTATCTCAAGTTCTGCAGCGCGTCTACCGATTTCTTCTATGTATAGGCCCTCGGTATCGGTTCACGTGGAGATGAAAAAGAAAAGTAATTATATTATTGACCTTGTATTTGACTTTAGGTATACAAATACTAATAGAAAGACTTGTATTGATGTAAATTAGTCCCTAAATTTAATAATTCCACGTAGCAAAATTTCTATTCGCATTATTCCCCACTCGAGTTTTGACCGTTTCGCATTTTTGACATTCGCTTGCTCAACTTTTCTTAAATATGCCTGGTTCATTTTACTATAGAGTTTGAACATAATTTGAAATATTTCACCGTTTTTAATTAGCTACGAGCCTGCACTTTGCTACACCTGTGTTAGAGTGTTAAGCAATTGCTTATTTTATGTCCGACGCACCTCCGTCTTGTTTTATTATGTTGAACTGAAATCATTACCGCAACTAATAAGTCAAAGGTAAAGACAATATTGTGCGTAACTGTACAACGTTTTTTTGTCTATATACCTACCTAACAAACTTGTTTTTCAAAATTAAAGGACTATTATGATATCAACAGAAAGGCAGGTTTATGTTTTGATGCACGAGTTAGCATTTTAGTGATGTGAAATGTTTTTTTATCGATAAAATTACGATTACAAACTTCAAACTAAATTCAATTTGTATGTATTGTATTCAATATGTAGATATCGTTATACAATCTTCATTTCTATTGCCGTTAATATATAGGTAGATACATGTTTAAGATTTATTGAACATAACATAAGTAAATTATTTTACTTCCCTACATTATTCCTTTTCACTATCATTTGATATTTTATCAATCAGACATAGCAACTATAATATCTCAATTAACTAACGACTTCTAATTACAAACAAATAGATAATTTTATAAAAAGGTCTATTAGGTTAAGAAAATAATTACAACATATCCATAAATATCGTTTTCGCTTTCATTATCGTATGAATGACCTTTGATTACGTTATTTCATTCAGTCTACTGTAGACGTAAAAACAACGACAAAAATAAGTGTCAAAAACCTTCGAAACTATAAAAATATCCTGCACATTATAATTAAATGGTGTTTTGTGAATGCGTTTCTTTGAAGATTTGATGGTTTCATAGAATTTTTAATTTTTTGTCGTTCTGCACTGACTTTTGGTGGTCTACATTAGTAAGAGGACTCGTTAGTAAGAGGTCAAAGAGCAGGATTTATCTTTTTTTAAACTAAAAGTCAGTAGTTCAAAGACATATAAGAATAGTTTGTTTATTGTTGTAAGTAGTACTGACTTTACTCAGGTCACGTTTACTAATAAAAATTGTTTCGTTAGCGATCATACGTTCTATTATGATTTACGGCTTATCTCATAGGTTCACTTGGTTCTTCGTCTGTTAAGAAAGACTGACAAATAATTGGCAAGACAATACTTGAGCTATACATAAATGGTAAAAATTTAATAAAATTATCCGTTTTTCTAGATTAAAAACTGATAGGTTTTCATGATTTAGATTTGGAAAGAAGATATAAACATTTAAGTCACATTTAATTCATCGGCATTTGACGCCATTACACATTTAGGAACTTCAAGAACATATCCTCTTTGCAAACAAATAATTTTTGTTCGAAGTTTTGCCATTATTCTTTCTCTGGAACCTACGCTCGATGCGCTAGTCCGACTTATCCTTGACCGATTTTTTGTTTTTAGATTTACTTTTAAATCTGTCAATGTCAATATAATTATTTTACCTAAATATTGGTTTACGTATGACTTTATCGACATCGATAAGTTTACCAACTTTATTACCCACAATTTTATCGATAAACTGTAGGTCACGTCACATCACTATTCGAAGTTCACGTGCTGACACAAATCGATAGTTAGTTGGTATTCATTATAATTGCATGTTTTTATTGTTCTTAAAATGATTTCGTTGTTCACCGTGAATGTTCATTTTATCTGAAAGTTAATCGCGTTGTGGTGATATCGCCGGATTGCTGAATATAAATTTAAAAAAAATCCCTTTTTTTCACAGTTATTTAATGAATTTGATTTAAAGGAAGTTACATTTTAAAATACTAGTCAAGAAAATTAAATTGGTCTTCGAGTTCTAACTTTTGAACTATTGATTTTCTAATTACAATACAACTGTTTTATTGAGATTGTTATTTTTAATTTTTAATTCAACGTTTTGCTAGACAATTTAAATGATAATTACGTGTTTTTATGAAAGCTTTGCTTTTAATTATATAAAGAGAATCGATAAAAAAATATTACTGCGTACTGATAAAATATCTCTGATTTTTCTTAATCTATAGGTAAAATTTGGATGAAATTTTAAGGGGATAATCTTTCGTAGTATCTATTGAACCGATTTGATTATTATTTTACAGATAGAAATCTACATTATCGTCACGTGATATAGACCGCTTTTTAGTCCGATATTCATAAGAAATCTGATCCTACGTGTGTTACCGCAAGAGTTATGCTCTATTAAACCTACATATTCAACCTAAACACGTCAAATAGGTACCCAACAAACTCCTATTTCTAGTAAAACAAGCGTTTACAAAATAATTTTCGTATTTACCTAACCCGCTGGTAACATTTTTCATTGAATTATTATATTTCTAAAAGTCCCTAACATCACGCAAATCAAACTTGAACGAAGCTGTCTTCAGTCCCAAACTAGCGAGGCATAATACATTCATAGATTAAAAGTTGAAGAACCAAAGTTTTTCTAATAGGAAGGTATATTTTAGGTAATCTGTAAATAAAATTGAAATACGTGAATTGAAGTGATTAAAAACATTGCGGCTTTTTAAATAATTTTTATACTTTTATGAGCGGATTTTGTAGTGTTGTTTGTCTAACAAAAAAATGTATTTCTTGTAACTATTAAGTAAGTATATATGAAGGCATTTTTATGTTCTGACTGTTTATAAGTATTCTATCGGTTGTCGGGCTACCATAACACAAGCCTTGTTGCTTAGCTTAGAGCTAGATGACGACCTCTGAAATATGGAACAATATTAAGAAAAATTTGAAGCTCAGGTCTAAGGCCTTACCACGAGTTGTTTGCGCACACGATCAAAAATGTTTTGAGTATTTTTTGTGTAACCTAAAAATAATATTGGAAACACCCTATTTTAATTTATTATTAACAGTCGTTTAACAAAACGATTAAGTGGTGTGCTATGAAAATTTCAAGTTAATATGGGCGACAGTTTAAAGTTATCTAAAGATAAGCGTCATAGGAGGTCTAGCAGTATCGCTGGAGTTGTGCTAGAAGGAACGTGTTCATATTGTCGAATTGACCAATACACGAGCCAAGATAAAAAGCTCAAAATAGTACATTTCTGCTATCAACACAAAATAATAATATATTGTGGTCACCCAAGACATAGATACTGTCGCGTATTTAATATTCATTCCGATATCGGTCTTTTATAAATACTTAGAAATATTTAGACATTTGGACATCTTTGCACCAGCAATTTATAATTTTGACACTGAAGTATGATACCCATTGACATCTTGACATTTAGTGTAAGTGCGTAAACGATTCGTGGTAACGCTCCTGAAAATGAGCGTCTGTTGGTCGCATCGCATCGAATCATTTAACTTAATTGCAACATTTTGCGAATAATTTTATAAATACCAGACCTATTGTAGTACACTTCATTGTTTTGGAATTATTCAATGTGTTTATTATATTAAATTTGGATATCAGACAATACTAGTGCGCAAACAACTCGTGGTCACCCTATCGCTCGAAAAAGTGCAGAAAGCCTTCCTTCGTTTCCTATATAAAAGGATATATGGCTATTATCCTTTCATGTACCCAACACAATTTCTATTGGGTTGTTTAGGATACAACTCTCTAGAAGTTAGGCGTAATTACGACCAAATGATGATGGTTCTTAAAATACTAAGAGGAAAGGTTGACTCCATCGACTTGAACAATGAGCTGTGTAAATTGTTCACGCCCAGTAACTACTTGCGAGGTAGATACCATAAGTTACTGGCAATACCCTCAAGTCGAACAGTGTCACACAGGCAGTCACCTGTTCCCCGTGCCCTCAACTTTTGGAACGACCTCCTGGATAAGAATCGTGAATGTGATTTGTTTGTGGATGAATGGAATGATATACTGTTTGAGTGTTTAAGATTCTGTGAGAGATCTGTGTGACTGAGCGTCCCTTATATTAGTTCTTTAATTATTGTAAATGTTTTTGTAAAACGTTATAATTAAAGTAAAAATAAATAAATAAAATAAATATTAAAATTCGTTCTATAAAATGTGATTGGTAATATTTTGGTCAGTCGTTGCCTCTAATGAGATGTGAGTTGAGCACATAAGGTATTTAGTGACACCTCTTGCAATGCAGCAATTCAGCCGTTGCCTTTAATGCGATGTGAGTTGAACACGTTAGGCAAATACTTAAGTGACACCTCTTAAAATGTAGCAATTCTATGACAAAGTGATCAATTCTTTGCTTTCCGTGAGCGAGTACACCGTCGTCGACATAAAAATAAGTTTCTCTATGAAATTGAATACAGTGATCGCGTGCTTTCGTTCATTTCCCGAGTTACCAAGCCGATGTCTCTCTCGATTGTAACAGGGATTATATAGGACTTGTAAATTAAATTAAAATTACTGCGAATCGTCACTTTGCATAATTTATGAAGAGTAAGTAGAATATTTGTCCCATTTTAGGGATACCTAACGTACCAGTAAAATTAGCAAGAATGGTTAAGAACCGATAAGTGTGTTTGGATGAACTAAGATAACCTTAGTCCGAGGCCCTGTTTTGAAACAGATAAAAACATCTATGTGTCGCGTGCTCCTTGTAATGTATTACAAATATTCGAGTATTACACGTGGCTATTTTTAGGTTTAAATACCTATAAAAGTACAGTTAGCTTATTAATATGTTTCACTGCATGTTGAAGGCCTCTTTCGCAGCCTAATCCGTGTAGCCTAATCTCGAGGGCTTGAACGGCAAGACGTTACAGGTGCCTAAACTCGGGGTTGGTGTATATTCAACTATGGCTAGAAGTTAGAAATTCACATGGTTTTTCTTTTAGCATATAAGGAGTTATAAGTTAGAATTTATTTTTGTATTTGTTGTATGTAATCATTTTGCGTTCTGTTTTTATGGTGCAATAAAGTGTTTATCTATCTATCTATGGCTTAGTAACTATACTTACTTCTGTTATGGGTGCTAGACAATGGATATACTACTTATATATTTTTCTTTTGTATACTTATAATATAGAAACAACCAGACCACAGACAAATACCTAAGCATAAATACTTGTATCAGGAATCGAACCCGCAACCCTGTGTTTGGCATGGGTAACCATTATTCTAACTGGGTCGTCATTTTAAAGGTATGTCGATTCCTGAATGGATAGATAAAATCCTTTGGCCGGAACTTAAAATTTAAAGATCTACTGTGAAACCATAACAAGAATTTAATTAAACACATCAATCGTAGAGTGCAACAGTATAACGAAGTCGCGCGATATAAATCAGCATGCGAGCGGCACAGCGACACGCGAGTGATAACGTCGCATGCGACAGTCGCGGTCGGAAGTTGTGTCGCTGTGCGTCTTGCCCGGAGCGCGCTTATCAACAGTGGAAAACCGACCTAAGATTTTTCAACTGTGTGTTGACAAATGTTTGGTGAACAATGCGGTTAGTAATTGCGCGGTATTTCTGGAATAATACCAAAAGATCGAGGTTCGAGAAAAAAACGAACCGGTAAAACCGAAACGGTTACACCCGTGTAAGTTCTGTTTGGGATAAAAAGTTGACCATGTCCTTTTAATTCCATGTATCTTTATTTAAATAAAATGCTTGTCGGGAAAGTCGATTTACGGACGATAATTTTAAGTGATAACGCCGTAAGAAAACGATGATAAATGTAGATGTTTTAGATTTTTATTAATAATATATAATTATTTTCCTTTTTGTTTTTTTTATATAAGTCTTCTATTCGTCACTCTTCACCATAACATAAACCCAGATGAGCGATATTATTATTAAAAACATTTGTCAAAAACATAAGTCTTTTATTCGTCACTCGTCACCACTACGAAAGTGTAAAAAAATATTCCTAATTAATAACAGGTTATGAACAGAGAAAAAAATATATTTTCGTAGCTGGTTATGAACCATAGTTACGAAAACGACAAGCAAATTCCGTTTTCGTAACTGGTTATCAAACAAGAAAAAAAAAACCATGTTCGTATCTGGTTATCAAAGATCAGTTATGAACGTGGAGTAAATGCGTAAAACAAGCCCATATGAGCGATATTATTATAAAATACAGACGATAATTTTACGAAACATTGGTTCTAATGGAACGTGAGCGTAACGTCATACATTTTTGTGAGTGCTGCCGGTGTTCATCGATTTATTAAATGTCACGTAAAAACTAATTAGTTTAGCGGTTTGGCGTGAATTTTTTCATACACACACATCTCAGAAAAAAATATCGGTTTCCTTCCTTCACTTTCTCTACGGTTTTTTATTCCGCATTTTCGTAACGCGTTATATTTTTCTCGGCTAGGTTCCTTTCGCCAAAACCAGTAACAGCTAAAATATAGTAACAGCTAAAATATAGTTACAGCTAAAATATAATAGCAGCTAAAATATAGTAACAGCTAAAATATAATAGTAGCTAAAATATAATAACAGCTAAAATATAATAGTAGCTAAAATATAATAACAGCTAAAATATAGTAACAGCTAAAATATAGTAACAGTTAAAATATAGTAACAACTAAAATATAGTAACAACTAAAATATAGTAACAGCTAAAATATAGTAACAGCTAAAATATAGTAACAGCTAAAATATAATAGTAGCTAAAATATAATAACAGCTAAAATATAGTAACAGTTAAAATATAGTAACAACTAAAATATAGTAACAGCTAAAATATAGTAACAGCTAAAATATAATAGCAGCTAAAATATAGTAACAGCTAAAATATAATAGTAGCTAAAATATAATAACAGCTAAAATATAGTAACAGCTAAAATATAGTAACAGTTAAAATATAGTAACAACTAAAATATAGTAACAGCTAAAAGATAGTAACAGCTAAAATATAGTAACAGCTAAAATATAGTAACAGCTAAAATATAGTAATAGCTAAAATATAGTAATAGCTAAAATATAGTAACAGCTAAAATATAGTAACAGCTAAAATATAGTTACAGCTAAAATATAATAGCAGCTAAAATATAGTAACAGCTAAAATAGAGTAACAGCTAAAATATAGTAACAGCTAAAATATAGTAATAGCTAACTAAATATAGTAATAGCTAAATATAGTAACAACTAAAATTCCCATAAATTTATCAAAGGCTGAGATCAAAGGATAAATTGCATGATTTTGATGGAACTATTCAATTTATGGTAGGGAAATCGCAATCACGATTGTCTATACAACGTTAACTAAATCCTTAATTGACAGACGGACAATGGACCAATATGACATTATTAAACGGCCCATTTCGGCTTTATTGAATGCAAATATTAATTACTAGCAGCATCCCGCGGTTTCACTCGATTCAGTAGGATTATCGTTATAAAGATCGAGAGTTGGACTCGCGCATGAAAGTTCTCGTACTTTTATATTCTATATAAGTTATAGCGGCTACATAAATACATTATCTGTGAAAATTTGAACAGTCTAGCTATCACGGTTCATGAAAAATAGCCTGTTGACAGGCAAACAGAAAGTGGAGTTTTAGTAATAGGGTCCTGTTTTTACCCTTTGGGTAGGTACGGAACCCTAAAAAATAAACGCTTCGCGGGACACGTATTTGGAACAAAGTCCCTATATCCTTTTTTTAAGCTTAGCTTTTATCGCGGCGACCGAATCAAGAAATTCCGTAACGAAAATAAAACCTAACACTGTGCCACTCTGCCTACCATGCAGCTCGACCGAGCGTTCGCTTAACATGTATGTATATGATGCGTATGGCATATTCTGTGACTTATCCAAGGCATTTGATTGCGTTCAACATAATACATTGATCATGAAGCTACACCACTACGGTATTAGGGACAGCGCCCTGGATCTTATCTCTTCTTATCTGAGCGGTAGAGTCCAGAGTGTTGATGTTAACGGAAAACGATCCCCCGGATCTGCGATAGCAATGGGGGTTCCTCAAGGATCCACCTTTCCTGTTCTTAGTTTATATAAATGACTTACCTTACCTTGTAAGGGACAACCATGGGATAGTGTTGTTCGCAGATGACACCTCCTTGGTGTTCAAGGTTAAAAGGCGTCAGTCGAACGTTGACGATGTGAACAATGCTCTCTCTAGATTAGTTGATTGGTTCAATTCCAATAATTTATTACTGAATGGATCCAAAACTAAATTAATTCGGTTCACACTTCCAAATGTAAAACAAGTCAAAACTGTTGTAAAAATTAACGATGAGGAAGTTGAATTAGTCAGTAAGGCTGTCTTTCTAGGTATAACTTTAGATCCTAAGCTTCAGTGGGGCCCGCATGTGGAAGCACTGTCCAATAGACTTAGTTCTGCCGCTTACGCCGTTAAGAAAATTCGCGAATATACAGATATTGAGACTGCTCGCCTAGTCTATTTCAGCTACTTCCACAGTGTCATGTCGTACGGCATCCTACTGTGGGGGTGTGCTGCAGATATTGATGCTATTTTCATTTTGCAAAAGAGAGCTGTCCGAGCTATCTACAGGATGGGCCCCAGGGAATCACTTAGGGAAAAATTTAAAGAGATCAATATATTAACGCTCTATTCACAATATATCTACGAAAACTTGCTATACGTTCACAAAAATCCTGATAGTTTTCGTAAAAATAGCGATATTCATAATTTCAACTTAAGAAATAAGGATGAACTGACCGTGCCCGGTAGTAGGCTCCGGAAAATAAACAGGTCGTTTATTTATACATGTGCGCTCTATTATAATAAATTACCTAAAGATGTATATGATATGTCCATTAACAGGTTCAAAACTTTTATAAAGCATTAATTGTGCAGTAAGGCGTACTATGATACTTCGTCTTACCTTAATGATAACAACCCTTGGACGTGACTTTAATTGCTCTATTTCAAATAATACTTTCAAATAATTGTAATATTGACCTTTGTGAGCGTGATCACATGAAAAAAAAACCCCATGAGTTTCTTGTGCCTTCTTCTCATTGGTGGGCGCGTTCCGAAGGCACACATCCTAACTTAGTTTTTATGACGTGTCTATGTGATCTTATACCTAGGTATTAAGCATTGAAAGGAATAAAGATTTTTGACTTTGACTTTGACTTTATATGGTACGACTGTACGAAGCTCGCACGATGCAATAGCTTTACCCCGGGTGCCACACTTTTTTTTTCTTTTTTTTTACTGTGAGCGAAATATACATATTATATGTGGGAGACTAGTTTCTCTTAAGGTTTTTCGTTTCACGTTTTCTTAACGCGTCACATTTTCCCTCGGCTAGGTCGCCAACCTGCGATAAACTTCGTTCCAAAAAAGATGTTATCTCTATTTAAGTATAACTTAAATATCACCGACTCAATTGTCTTCATTTTAGCCAGGACTAGACCCTACCTGCTGCCTGGGGAGTGGGGAGTGGGGAGTGGGGAACGTTGCGTGCAATGTCCTCGTTTACAATATTTTATGACACAATTCCGAGTTTACTATTTCACTTTTTGTTTAAACTGTCTTTCAGTATTGTAATCGCATCTTTAAGAAAATATGTGCGAATATTTCTTTGGGTAGAGTTGTTTGCATTTGGTTAAATAAAGCTCTAAGCTCATATGGACGTTTAGCCCGCACCGGTACATTAGCATTGTATTTGTATAAAAAACCGGCAAAGTGCAAGTCGTATTCCCGCACGAACGGTTCCGTACCATTATATAAGATAGATAGATAGATAAATTCTTTATTGTAAACACCAATTTAAAAAAAACAAAGCTTCTCTAAGTCTAAGTGTTACAAAGGGCGGCCTTATCGCTCAAATCGATCTCTTCCAGGCAACCTTTGGATGGACAAGAAATTGAAGAAGGTGAAGGTATATTTAGTATTTGGTGTTATAGCCGTAACAGAAATACCTACATCAGATGTGAAATTTTTAACTGTCTGGCTATATATTATGGTGCATGAGATACAGCCTGTTGACAGACAGACAGACGGACAGTGGAGTGGGTCCTGTTTTTACACTTGGGTAAAAAATCTAAACCAGAGATAGATATTACGTCTTTGATAAATAAACTTGACCACACAAAAGTAAGGTAATTGACTCATAATCCATAAAAATCCAAATTATTGTGTCACAATAAGTTCGGAGATAACCACTTTATAACTGTTACATTCCACTGCCTACGGTATAAAATGCAGGCTTCGTCCCAACTCTACCCGATCCCATCTCTACCCGATTTAAAAATACCTAACGAAAAATCCTAACTCTCTCTTTGTTAAAAAGTAAAATGAAAAATATTTAATCGAAATAAAACGGCTTTAATCCTCAGCATGTTTATTACTAATCACAACAATCGACATTTATCTCTTATATCCATTTTCACATATTAATATATCAAACAGTAAACAACATTGAATATCTTCAGGAATTCTAAAAAACTCTTAGAAATTCTATTGGTTTTACTTCGCCAGTGCTTACATCCTTGCAACAATGATCCTTTTATTTAAACTGTAAGTGTTACCTAAATAAAATATGAACGATTAAAACATTTTTCTTTTATCCAAAATTTTCACTATTTTTCATGTCAACTGTACACTTCATTTTTAACCCCCGACGCAAAAATGACGGGTTGTTATAAGTTTGACGTGTCTGTCTGTGTGTGTCTGTGGCATCGTAGCTCCCGAACGGATGAACCGATTTTGATTTAGTTTTTTTTGTTTGTTTCTATATGCAAGAATAAAATCGGGTAGAGTTGGTATTTTTTGTTATTTAAATTCAGGTAGAGATGGGATCGGGTAGAGTGGGGATGAAGCCAAAATGCAGATCCAATTTTATTCCTAGTTCGCTCTAGAATAAGTTTTGTTGTCTAGTGACATGGAAGCCTTTCCATGTTACAAAACACTTGTCTGGAACAGACACGGGGTAAAGTTGGCAGCTCCGTGACAACAATCATACGAGTTGTACCTACACTGCACAATTACATATAGGAACTTACTACTTATTAGGATTCCGTATCCAAAGGGTTATAACTATAACAGACCCTATTACTAACGCTACTGTTTGTCTGACTGTCGTCGCCCGAGTTCTAAAAGGCTACTTAACTTAAGAGGCGATTAAATTGACATTTAGTATGCGTTAATAGAATAGGAGTGTTTTTTTAAAATTCGCACCTCCGCTCAAATAGTGTCATAACTCAAAAATAATATTATTTATTACATATTTTCAGAAAACCTAATACACCATTTTATAAACCTTAAAAAAATCATTCAAATCTACTGAAATGTTCATATAGCTAATTCTATTAGTTTACAAATTAAGACTAGAAAACCGGAAAAACAGACTATTTCTTTAGACACCTTTTTCTCGACAGTTTTCTTTTTTGAGATATGACACTATGTGAGCGGAGGTGCGATATTATGTTGGAGACCCCTAAATAGTTGAAGAGTCGTTTGAGTTGTCGGGCATGTATTTAATAAACCATGCCAGCTCGAAAGTTGAAATTTTCATAGATGATATATTTATGTTGCCGCTATTACAAACAATCATTAAAAACAGAATATAAAATTACGGAACCCTTCATAATCGTCGAGTCTGACTCGCACTTGGCCGATTTTTATTATTTTTTTTCCTCCAGCTGGTTTAGTAACCAAGAGTCACAATGATCGTGATAAGGTATGCGAAAAATCACGTTATAATTATTATTTGCAACCAATTGCCAAAGAAGAATTATATTATAAAGTGTCAATTTAAGCCGAGTCAGCATCGAATGGTCGCGACCTCAGAGTTAGTCTATAATAGCAACTTGTCTAGTGTATTGTAGTCGACCATTTGCAATGTAGACGAATTGCTTTTTCGATGCACGAGTTCTTAAAAGTGTGAAGTAGCAAAAACTTAATTATTTTGCATTTTTATTAAAGAATCAACCTTTTGCATCACATTTGTAAACTAACGCAAAATGGAGAGATGTATTATTATTATTTTTGGAAAACGTATTGTGGTAAATAAAGTTATTAGTTAAGTTAGTAGTTAAGTTGACGACCCAGTTGGCACAATGATCTCCATGCCGGACTGCCAAACACAGGGTTGCGGGTTCGATTCCCGCCTCAGACAAGTATTTATGCTTAGATATTTGTCTGTGGTCTGGTTGTTTCTATGTATTATAAGTATATATTTACAAAAAGAAAAGTATATAAGTAGTATATCCGTTGTCTAGCACCCATAACACAAGTATAGTTACTTAGCTTGGGGCTAGATGGCGATGTGTGGAATGTCCTGCAATATTTATTTATTTATTTATTTGAGTTGAAATAATAATAAGTATAAAAATTTATAATACATCTCTACATTTTGCATCACATTTGTAAACTAACGCAAAATGTAGAGATGTATTATTATTTTTTTGGAAAACGTATTGTGGGAAATAAAGTTATTTGTGTTGACTAAAACTTAAGATAAATTATGTATATTTTTACCTCAAAACAAAAATAATGGTCTTTTGCATGAGATTTTATTTTCCTATCGGGCGATGACTAACTTAACTAGGCTTAACTACTATTTCATTTTTTGTTTTTTTTTTCACGGCGTAAGGTGAAAATGTACCTTCCTATGGAAATCTAAAAAGCGGTGAATTATACTTTGATTCATGTATACTACTAATCTTTTAATAGACTTTAAAAACTTTAAAAACTTTATGTACTAGGTTTTTTTAATAATATTTATACGGGATCAAACAAACTTACATAACCAGACAACTGTTGTCATTAAAATAAACGCAATATTAAGAGGAAAGGGTACCGGCGCTGTCTCCATACAAACGTAATCGACTGTTTCCTCCCTGGATAACGACACTAGAGTAAATATTTTTACAGCATGAAACTTATAACTGCCATGACCACGCCCCTTATTATTTATATATATTTTGTTTTTTAACTCTTACTTTCTATGATGATTAGAAAATGAATTAAATCAAGGCAGTTATAGGTTTTATGCAACAAAAATATTTGTGCGTTTGTATGGAATGAGCGCCGGGTACCTTTCCTCTTAACAAGTTACCTATTGATTGCACTTTGCAGTGCCGGAAATTAAATGTTCGTTATTCAAGTTGATTGACATCATCACATCAAACTATTTTGATTTACGCTACTTTGTTTTTCTTTTACTCTTAATTAACCGATCCCAAAACTGGGATATGATCGCCTGTATATATAATACGAATCATGAAGTAAAAATCATGTGACACAGGTAGGTATGTTTTCTTTTTGCTCATCATTTTATTTATTGGAACGAAGTTCCTTATGGCGCGTTGCGAAAGGGAAAAATTAAGACCAAAAGTTGTAACGACACTTTTTGATTTTATTATAATTCCTTCACTTTAGTCCATCCGGGTGTCCCTTGACACCTCTCAAGTTATTTTTGTCTTTTTTCAATCTCTTCTAAATTACTGCTGGGGCACTATAATTATAATAATTATGTCCAAAATCTAGTCAAAACCGGATACAAATCATAAATACTATGAGTTCACAGTGGTATACTACGTTTTAGTCATTTTGTTATTTTAGACATTTTGCCATTCGTGTTTAAGACATTGTGCTTTTGAGACAGATTGCATACAAGTTTTGCAAGGCCAATAATTCTCGTAAATTAAATTGATTAATTTACATTGCAATATAATTTCGATTTCATTCCGATTATAAAAAATACTTTGTGGTTATTTTGAGCTACTCTAAGAGTTTTACAAGATTTTATTTAGCTTCACCTACCCCCTTAGACAAGATTGCTTTCTATTAGCGATGTCGCCAATCGATAGAATTGAATAGATTGTATGAAATTGACATAAAACATTGTATAAAATTAGCTTAAGATGGAATTTATTCATCATTTTTTTTCTCCAATGCAAGACTACGTGACTTTTCGATGGCTTGTGTCAATTTAATACAATTTTTTTTTAAGAAAAATTCTTTCGATCGGCGATATTGCTAATAGAAAGCAATCTAGTCTAAGGGGGCTGTCCCGATGTCGGTCATCAAATCTTGCAAATTAAAGATCCATTTCCCGGTTAATTGTAATCGAAATGCAATCGAAATTATATTGCCATGTAATTTGAACAATGTTTATTACGAGAATTGGCCTTATGAGTTAGTGCGGGTATTGGCAGCGCGAGTGGCATAGCCAGTAACATTCATTATGTGTGTTTAATGTGGGGTGCTGGTTGTTTCCTCTCTGGATAATGACACTAGAGCTAATATTTCTGTTGCATAAAACCTATAACTGCCATGACTATACCCTGTATCTTGTTTTTTTCATTTTCGAATTATCATAGAAAGTAAGAGTTAAAAAAACAAAATATATTAAAAAAATAAGACATAGGGGCCTTATAAGTTTTATACTACAAATAATTTGCTCTAGTGTCTTTATCAAAGGAGGAAACAGTCAACTACGTTTGTATGGAGAGAACGCCAGTACTCTTTCCTCTTAAAGAAACTATGCTGAAAGTAAACTTTACGAGTTAATCTTTTTAATTGCCGTCTGTGAGTATAGCATAGAATGCGGTTGCACCTGACGTCACTTGATGAGTAACCGTGCCTATGACAACATCGATGCACGAGATGCGTAAATAACCAGCCTACTTTATAGGCCGAGAGATCATTTCCACATTTTAAAACATTGTTACTATCTTCTATATAAATAAAAACTTAAATCAAAATCGGTCATCCGTTGGGGAGCTACGATGCCACAGACAAACACACGCACACAGACACGTCAAACTTATAACACCTGTTTTTGCGTCGGGGTTAAAAATTAATCAGCGAAATGTACACGCATTATTTCCGAACGAACTGCAGCAAACTGGGTTTTTTTTTGTTGTTGTCAGGACAATGTTTGCATATGTACAAGAAAATTTAAAAGGAAAATTGAACTCGGGTGAAACCGCGGTTTGCAGCTGGTGATAAATAATTAAAAAACAATCGAAATATAATATTTTTAAAAGTTATTTGATGAAATAAAAATTATTGCCGTAATCCTTACTTTTATGTTAGGTGAAGTTAAGTGAGATCTTTTTTTCACGATGTAAAGATGTATTACTGCATCCTCCCACCACCCTGAATGTGGTGGTGAGGGTGTGTGAGGCTCCCTACGGCTTGGGAGTCTTTTACTTCTGGCTTTAAGCCTAATAGACACATTAAAAATTACGTCAGTTTCTCAAATCGACAGTGATTGTCGTGTTGATTGTTTCATTGAATAATTTAAATAGATTGTCCAGCTGGACCTTTGATATCATTTAGTTAGACAATTGCTAATGCCTTAACAATGTTTGTTTTAGCGATATATATTCATTATACCTAATGTTGCGAAACTATAATATTTTCGATGACATAATTCTAGTATACGTATCTAATCGGAAATGCACACATAAAATTAAGAAATTAAATTCTCATTTACATTTTTATATTTGATCCTATCGTGTTCAGCTAATGATTTGAGGACGACCTGTGTTTTTTTTCTGTATATTTTACAATTACAGATTTCTTTTACCAATACAGCTTTATTACATGTACCTATATATGTCGAGAGTTTAAATGGAACCCATGAGTAGTTAACCTAGACTGGAAAACATTTACCTCTTGTACTATAAAATTTAGTTTACTGCTTCCAGAAAGTCGTGTGTAAAATGGTATAAAACAAAGCCAGGTCACCGGGACTCAGTCCGCACCGGATCTTCGCATCTGGCTGAATATAGAGACCGCGGTGTTTTATTTATTCGTATACAATTTTATGACTGACATTAAGAAAGCACATAGGTACCTAATAGTTAACTGATTGGTGGAACCAACATTTCTTAAGATTGCTTCAATTGTTTTGCACGCCCGAACGCATATTGGCATTTATACAACTAAACTAGCAGCGCTCCGCAGTTTCACCCGCGTAACTCCCGATCCCGTGGGAATATCAGGATAAAAATTAGCCTATAGCCTTCCTCGATAAATGGACTATCCAACACAAAAATAATTTTTCAATTCCATAAAAGCACGCCATAAAAGCAATAGCACATAATTTTTACTAAGAAAACTCTTGCTAGTGAGTACTTAATAAAATAATTATCAATCAATTTATGTGCCTGCAATAATGTAAAATCATTATTGAACAAACAGTTGTTGAAATCTCACTAGTATAATCAACGTTCAATAGTTCATTTCTAGTTTTCGAATGCATTTCGGACAATCGGAAAATTAAAGCTCAAAGTTCCCATGTTAATTGTTGAAGTATTGTTCAACAGTAATAAAATTATAATACTAAAATATCGGTGGAGTTAAATAGCAATCTAGACATATAAATAGACAGACAGACGGACGGACAGCGAAGTCTTAGGGGCCGTCCATTAATCACGTGAGGCTCGAAAAGAGGGGTCTATAAAAATCACGAAATATCACAAGGGGGAAGGGGGGTGTAGTAATATATAACGTGTTTTTATTTTTTCGGTAAACGGTCCTGTAATTAAGATTCTTTGTAGAAACTAAAAATACACGTGATATAGGGGGGGTGGGGGGTTGTCTAAAACATCACCATGTATCACCAAGCCCCCTTGGTGATACATGGGAGGAGGGGTTAAACAATGTCAAAAAAAACATCACGTGATTAATGGACGGCCCCTTAGTAATATGGTCCCGTTTATACCCCTTGGGTACGGAACCCTAAAAAGAGAAAAATAACTCACCGTGAAACCTCTGAAACTACAAGATTAACGTGTTTGATACTTTCCGTGGGGTTTTTTTAGGACGTCTGCGTGCACGATTTTTGCAAATTCGACCTCAAAAAGGGGGTTAAAGGTCCAAAGTTATTTTGGGGGTGATTTGCTTCAAACTTGATATAAATTACATTTTATAATTCGTAATTCATTTATTCATTCATAAACATGGGTATAATGATGTTATATGGTAATATATAAGTTCGGCTATGTTTCACCCTCTTGGCACATTAATACAAAATATAGTCATAAAATAACATTAATAATTATAAAACTAATCATTCACATAAAAACCCTACCCACACTTTGACCAAAATAACGCATTAAAATATTCAATGTCAAATTACAATCAAAATAAAATGTCAAAATATAAAAATAAAAAATTAAAGTTAAAATAGAATGTCAAAATTTATCATTTAAAAAGTCGTCCACCGAATAATTTATTTTGATACAAGTTTGAAAACTCAATCCGATTTAAAGTTAACACAAAAAATCCTTAAAAAAATGTCGACTTCTAAAACGGACGCAAAACGGATATAGGTAAAATTATAAAAGTCTGACTTTGAAGTTGATGTTTCCGCTTTACAATTTTACATTTGCGAACAATTCTTCTTTTATTAATCATTTTACATAGTTTTTCTCTCTGTTCTATTTTACTTCGTCTCAATCTCTCATTTTACACAACCTTAGCACTTTTTTAATTTAATTTAATTTTTTCTGGGCGTTCTTCTTTTATAAGTTTTTTTTACCCGGACGGAGGACGAATGGAGGACGGCAGGTATATGCATTTAGGTGAAAGGGTGTTTAATTGTTTGTGCATTTAAATATTCCAAATCTTAAAAACGACTGAAGTTATTGAATCTTGTAACCAATCTTCTGAGTCGTAACATGCGAAAACGTGATGATACATATCTTTTAATTTATATTTAAGAGTGACATTTTCTGGTAATACAAAATGGAGGATTAATTAAGATTAAACATTTTTTTGTCGTTTAGTATAAAAAGATTTTTCATAGCAATATATAAAAAAATCTGTACGAGCGGTTCTGTTTAACTATTTTTCTCACGAAAACTAGCTATAAAACCGACAGGTTCAGCTTTTAGACAAAAGAATTCATATTGAATATCGGAATAAAAGGTAGTCTATAGGGCACCTATCTCAATACCATAGGAACATATCATATTTTATTGCAATTTATACAATAAAACAATAGTAAGAAAGGTCAATATGCGAGTGTGAGCGTTTGCGAAAAAAACAATCTGCGAAAGTATTAAAAATATTTGGACTGATAATCTGCGAAAGATACGATGTGCGATTAACTTTTTCTAGATCTAGGGTCCATTCGCCAATAACTTTGGTCTAACACAGCCTACTAAATAGTTACTACCGGCACTGGCCGCTTTCGTTGGTGAAAATTGTTGATTGTTAAGAATGTGTTTTGTTTTTTTCAAAAATGTTAAGATGGAATTGTAGGTGAGATTTTTACCAACATTTTGGTGTGGCTTTGAGCTAAAAATTCCCTATGGTTTATCTCTCTATAAATCTTGATTTTAGGATAGCTTGAAAGCTATTCTAAAATCAAGATTTAAATTAGTCCAGCTTTGAAATGACAAGGAATTTTCGTATGTCGGTAAAAATCTCACCTACGATTCTATCTCAGCACTTTTGAGAAAAACAGAACACATTCGTTACAATCAACAATTTTAGTGGCAAGCGGCGGGTATTTGTGGCGCTTTGCGTTTGGCAGAATAAATAGCCTTAACTCACTTTGATATTTAACTACTAAATTGGCAGAATATAATGATTAATTTTGTGGTTAATAAGAACCGGTATTGGAGCAACAATGTCTATTACGAAAAATTGAAAGGCAAAATTAAATCTTAACTAAATAATAAAAAATAATAAATATTGCAGGACATTCCACACAAAATTAAATCAAAGAATTCAAAAATTAAACTACTTACCCAGTTATTTTTAAGTGTTTTAGGGTTGCGTTATGAAAGGGTAAAACGGGACCCTACTAACAAGATATCTAAGAAGATATCCGTTTGTCCGTCTGTCTGTCAGCAGGCTGTATCTCATGAACCGTGACAGCTAGAGAGATGACATTTTTAAAGATTATGTATTTCTTTAGCCACTATACCAACAAATAAGGACCTACGGTTAAAAGGGCACCTGCTACCTTAATTAAAAACAAAATATGTCATAAAAATAAGGAATAAAGTACTACTTAAAAACAGGTCATTAGATAAATATTTGCTTTATTGTCAATCTGAAACCCAATTCCTTTGTAATTATTTTCGTTATTTTGTCACTAATGTCAAAGGTTTTAATCTACCCTCCTCATTCCCCGCAAGACTAAAACAGAAAATAATATATACGGACAGAAAATATTCCCCGCAAGTAACTCACTAAAAACAGAAAATAATATTTACAGACAGAAATATTCCCCGCAAGTAACTCACTAAAAACAGAAAATAATATTTACAGACAGAAAATATTCCCCGCAAGTAACTCACTAAAAACAGAAAATAATATTTACAGACAGAAAATATTCCCCGCAAGTAACTCACTAAAAACAGAAAATAATATTTACAGACAGAAAATATTCCCCGCAAGTAACTCACTAAAAACAGAAATTAATATTTACAGACAGAAAATATTCCCCGCAAGTAACTCACTA
Organism: Idaea straminata; assembly: GCA_951213275.1. NCBI lineage: Eukaryota > Metazoa > Arthropoda > Insecta > Lepidoptera > Geometridae > Idaea > Idaea straminata. The sequence goes on along the minus strand of OX577845.1, from coordinate 15,327,537 downwards.
AAAACAGAAAATAATATATATTTAAGAATCCCATACAACATGTTACGGAACCCATAGAACGCGAGCCCGAATCGCCCTTGGTTTTTTCAAGTGGGTATAACCGTTTCAGAATTCCGGTGGAAGTGAAATAAACACCGATTAATGTTGCTTAAGCTCTTGAGCCTTGAGGTGTCGTCTAGAATGGAATAGGTACATACTTTACTACTTAGCGCACTATATATCAACTTAATAAATCTAAAATGTTTGTTTATGTTTATTTAAAAAAAAACGGCCAGTGCGAGTTGGACACGAAGGGATCCATACCATGTTGTATGGGAGCCCCAGTTTTTTTTTAGTTTTTTTTTAGTATTTGTGTTTTAGCCGCAACAGAAATAATGGTTCATGTTATATAGCCTGGTGATAGACAGACAAACAGACAGTAAAGTCTTAGCAATAGGGTCCCGTTTTAATCCCTGGGTAAGGAACCTAAAAATATATTTTTTGAGGGTTCCTTAAAAATATATTTTTAGGGTTCCTTATCTTTAAAGGTAAAAAAGGAGCACTCTCTTGTTTCTTTTCACTGCTTTGTTTTCTCTGCATTTATTCCGTTGTCTCTTTTTCTTTTAGACATTTCAGACATCGCCATCTAGCCCCAAGCTAAGTAACTAGACTTGTGTTACGGGTGCTAGACAACGGATATACTATTTATATACATTCCGTAGTACCATGGGAGACTTTTCTTTACCGTGACTCTACTATTATCATTTATTGACTCGTATATCAAAATTATTCCCGTGGATTAACTGATTACCCATGACCTAGAGTCTAGAGCATCGTCATTCTTGACGGTCATTGTTCTGCAGCTACAATTTGTCAATCAATTACGAATGGAATTGCTAATTAATCAAAGACAAACCACTATTTCAACATTAATTATAAAAATAATAATTTGTTATTTAATTTATTTAATTATTTATTATGGAGAAACTTATTTTAATTTTTATTACATATTAATTATTTTTGTAATATTTTTGCACATATTAAAATAGTAGAATTCTCATAATATACCTAACTAGATTTTGTCTGCGACTTCTTCCGCGTAAAAGTCGAAAATGGACCAAGGAATTACTTTGTCCCATACAAACTTTTTTCAACCCCCTTTTTCACCCTTTCTTTCTGCTTTCTTCACCAATCCTTTCTTATCGGATGCCTACGTCGCACAAAGAACACACCCTCCAAGTTTCAGGTCTCTACGATCAGCGGTTTAGGCTGTGCGTTGATTCGTTAGTCAGGACAAAGAATTTTATATGTATAGATTATTATTTTTGTAATATTTTTGTACTAATTGAAATAGTAAAATTCAAATAATATATGTACCTAATTTAGTTTGGGTTAGCGCACTAGGTCATGAGTAGGTATTTCAGTAGGTACCGCTAAAACTCAGTTCCAATTTCCAATAGTAAATCTTCCATCGCATTGTCACTTTAGGAATAAAAAATAACGATGGAACCTTTACAACTGAAACGTTTACAATGAAATGGAATACAATATCTTACAAAAATAAATGCATCTATTCTGAGGCTTCATATTGTATGTACGGTCGGCTGCATAATTGCAGACCCATGGTAGAGCTCCAAAACGGCTGTTATAATTTTTTTTAACAGAAGCAACATTCAAGACACCTGCTTTAGTTAAAGTTTAAAGCTTTCTAACTCATTTTATGAAACAAAAATTATTAGAATGAAACATTCCAATAATAGTAATTTTCGAACTCTACCGGTGGCTGCAACTATGCAGCCGACTGTACCTACTTACTTATTTTTTTTTTCTATTTAATATATGATTTTGCTTGCTTATTTTGGAGCTATATTCTACTTTATACTCGAGAAAGCCAATAATAATTACCTCTCTGCTTCTTATTTTATTCTTAGAACCTATTTATGAAACGTGAATTGTTTTCCGATAAAATAAAAAATAGGAGAAATGAAGATTTCTTTTGATTTGCCATGCTATGTTTCCAGGAATTTATCTCTATTAGCTGCACTATCGATAGGAGCACAAAAATATAGGATGTTTTTTTAGATTGACAATTTAAGGTTAGGGTAATGACTTTTTCAAAAAGGTAATATTGTACTATTAGTTTTTTTCAAAATCGGGCATGCAATTCCTTTTAGCATTTTCGCTATCTCTTATAGTTTAGGATATAATATCCCTGAAGGTCCATGTAAAAAATCTCACTGTTTTTTTTTAATACATAATTATATTAACAGTACAACAACAGAAAGCCAATTACAGAGTTCCACGCATATAAATCATAAAAAGTAAAAGATTTTTTTATGTTAGCCTAAGAGTAACCAACAACGCTATACAAATATTATAAAAATTTAATTAGCATATTATAAATAAAAAAAGAAGAATAGATACCAAACAAAAGAAAAAAAAAAACTTGAAAGGTGTCAAGGGACACCCGTATGGAACGAAGTTCCTTTCGATTAATTGGTAAAGGAATTGTATTTTTTTTAAAGTTTTAATATTTTTTTAAACTTTTTTCTAACTTAATCAGTAGGCTTAATTTTAGTAAACTGACTTGCTTTCTATGAGAGAGAGAGAGAACACGCGCACACCGCACGGCATACAACTATAGCAAAAAGTGTCGTTGCAACTTTTGGTCTTAATTTTTTCCGTCTAGCCCCTTTTCGCAATGCGCGATAAGGAACTTCGTTCCAATATGCAAAAAGATGCTGTATAGTGATATTCTCACAAGGGTAAAACCGCTGGACATAACCAGTAGTTTAATAAAACGGGATAAGTACCTACACGTGGTCATGTTTCATTGCATAACCTGAGTTCCATGCTAATCGGATTAGCTCAATATGTGTTAAGCTGTCTCGAGATTTGAGCTAGTCTACCGTAGCAAAAGGTGTGAAAATTGTCTTTCAAAACTTATTTTAAAATGTTTTCTGAATAAATAAATAAATATTATATTGCGGTGTGTAAATTGTTACACAGCGCCATCTAACCCCTAAGTAATTAGACTTGTGTTATGGGTGCCAGATCACGGATAGAATAGTTAAATGCGTTATACTACATAGAGAAAAAAATATCTGTTTTATAAATATGTTTTCCCGCACAAATCTACGACGCAGGCGGGTGTTCGGCGTTCGCCCGACGAAGCGCATCGTGAATGGAACTCAGGGTTTAATTTCTCAGAACTCGCTAACTAGTGTATTATATTAAATTCACGCGAAGAATTATAAAGTAAATCATATAAGAACAAGATTATTAAATGTGTATGTCTTTCTCCATTCCCTAAAGTAGGTACCATGGCGATTTTCATCCAAATCGGACCAGTAACTTGACTGTGAAAAAGTAAACGCAATCAAATAAATAAACTTTTGTATTTAATACAATTGAAAATTATGATAAATTATTTTAGGAGTGACAAGGGAAGAAGAAACTTCGCGGGGACCATTTGGTGACACTGCGAGGTTTTCCCTACCGTGCCCACTACCTGTAGTAGGTACTACTGTGGCACTTGAAGTGAACGGCATTAAATGCTCCTACACCATGTAAATTAGTTGACATAAATAAGTTGGTACAGCTACCTTACTATTACAAGTTGGTCTATCAACTTGACCACGGTCTGTCCGTTTATCAGACAAAGTACTGGAAACTCGAGGCGGGTATATGCTTGCAAAATCCGGATTCTAACTCAGCAAAACTTTGTATCGAAATGTTCACACCAGTATGTCTTTACGGAATTAAGTATTGTTTTATGAGCCTTTATTTTTTTAAAGTCTACGCTCACTACGGTAATAAATGAATAAAAATTTTGCAGGACATTCCACACATCGCCATCCAGCCCCAAGCTAAGTAACTACACTTGTGTTATGGGTGCTAGACAACGGATATACTACATAAATACTTTTCTTTTGTAATTAGATACTTTTATTACATAGAAACAACCATACCATAGCGACATTTTACGTCATTCTATTATTTGCCGTTGATTTTGTGACGTTTTATACATTGTTACAATATTTGCATGAGATGCATTTTTCCATAAACAATAATTCCAGAAATGCGAGAGGTGGCTATTAACTATAAATAAAATAAATAAGATTATATCCAGGCCGACATTTTACGTCATTCTATTATTTGCCGTTGATTTTGTGACGTTTAATTTTTACATTACATTTGTTATAAAATTTGCATGAGATGTATTTTTCCATAAAAAAATCCAGAAATGGCGAGAGGTGGCTATAAACTATAAATAAAATAATTATGATTATATCCGGGCCGATATTTTACGTCATTCTATTATTTGATGTTGATTTTGTGACGTTTTACACATATGTTTTCGTCTAGATATTTGTACCTACCTATTTTTGAAAAATTACCAAATCTCTATATTTATAAAAATTTCGTGTCGCGGTGTTAGTTGCCAATCTTCACCTTAACGGCCGAACCGATTTGGATAAAGTTGAGATAAATTTTTTGTATATATTCGTCAGGTTTTTTTTTGTTTATATATTTTTTGTAAATGGCAAAATAACTTTTGCCGGGGCAGCTAGTATATGTATAAAATTTGTGTTCAAGCTGACCTGAGAGGCCCCATAGAGAATTCGTCTGTGCGAGTTTATAAGGTGACTGTGTTCCTAGAAAAAAGGCTATTTATCTCGTTGAAAGATATTAAGATCCGAAGAGGCTGAATACCTGCGGAGTCCCAGGAACTCTGACTACAACGTCAAGTCAAGAGATACTAGATAGTTCCTGTTTTGCAATACACAGAAAAACCAGGTTTTTGAAGTAAGATATTAATATGAACCTCTCCATAAAGACGCTAGAAAATAATTTCTTGGTTTTCTTGAATTTCTTGGTACAAAATCTTAAAATGATAAGCAGTATTTTCAATTTAAAAGAAATATTCTTAAATTAAGATTAATTTCAAGTATATTATTTTCAAGAACATTGACTAAAAACAAGAAATTATTCTCTGTCTAAAGGAAGACAATTATATATTGCTTCAATAAACCTTTTTTTTTTCTATATAGTGCATCATGATTTGGACAGTCAGCGTTTAACAAATAATTTAAACGAAGGTTAAATAATTTTTGCAAATATTGAATTAAGTTGTTTAATTCATATTTGACCACAATCTGCCTGTATTATTTAACATTATGGTAAATATTAATGTTTGAATTCGACGTATATTTAAAACTGAACACCTGACACGCTTAAATATAGTTACTTTGACACAATAGATCCTTACTTTCGCAAACACAATTGAATAGTATATTATTGGTGCCAAGATAGTATTCTAGGAGTCCATTGTTTCAATAACCAGAAACTGTCTTGTTAAATATCAATTAAAGTTTATTTTAAGGGCGATGGCTAAGATAAGCTTCTAGAGGTTTTTCGAGGTTCTGAATTGAGAAGTATTGTGGCACTGTGTGTGCTTCGAGCTGCTGTAGTACAGCACAGCTACAAGCCGGGAGAGGCTCGGGAACGAGGTGGTGCGGTGTAATTACACAAGCAGATACTCGGTATACCAGAGTGAGTTCAGTTCGCAACGGCCCGTGCGCCTAGTCGCACGCTTGCTTCGCGCACCTCTCTCACCGTAAGTTTCGCTCGTGACACTTTACTAAATAATCAACTCCCAATCAGTGATCGCAAAACTTTTTCCACACTCACCTGAGTAAGATTAGTAGTTAACAACTTTAAAATTGGCAACATCGTTTCGGGGCCGACCGCGTAGAGAAGAAAAATTGCCCGATAACTATTTGTGGGGGTTCTTATAAAGATTGGAAAAGAAGTTTGTGCTTGCAGAAAACTTTGTACCGATTCTTTTAAAATTTAAGTGATGTAGGAATGAGATATTTTACTGGTGACTTGTATTGTTGTATAATTATATCACATCATTATCATGTTATCAGGGCAAACAATACTAAACTGATGACTACGTAATGTTTAACGACATTTAAGTTAATCTCCCCCTAGCCTAGACCGAGACGACTCATCGCGTTTTAAAATATTCAATAGGCTTTTAGGTATTAAAAATTAATTCTCTCATAAAACTATTAATAATCTTCAGTACTTCTTCCGTATTTCCGGTATAGTGGGCCTCCACCTTTTTCTTATTAAGTACCCACTTTCTATTTTTATAAAATATCTTAGGTTATCAAAAAACGACAAGTTCTCGATCCTCGTATCTGATGTACTTATTCTTTTACGTATGTATGTAGGTTAGATAAATATACCTACCTACACGAATAGTAGAATACCTATGTAACCATCTTTTATCTTGTTTTGTAGCTAGGTTCATTAATTTTGTGACATTACATTATCTCATAAATTTTTATGCAAAATAATTTCATCATTTTAATGTTAATCAAGGAGTTGCGCGTCTAAAATTTACGCGGCCTACGTCATTTGACAACATTTTCTAATCGTGTGTCCAAAGCAGCTTGTTAAAAACAAATTGTTAAAAATGTCTAAGGTATTAATTTTTTTTAAATATAAAGCAAAAAATATATTTTTGCAACGCCGTTCCGTCGGCCAATGTAACAGTAATATCCTTTTGAGTATCTTAAAATTTCACCGCCTCAGTTTGCCAAATTCAAGGAAAACTAAAACTATTAAAAATCGTATTTAATATATTGTCATTTTATACCTAGTAAATATGTTTTAGCGAACAGAATAGATTAAATGAAAGCGTTTTAAATACCTATCGATACCTATCTATGTAATCACTTGGATATTTAAAGAGGAGTTTTACTAAGTTTTACTGACTTATTATGAATAAAATAAACTTGAAATTTACCGTTCTACAAACACTTCATGTTTTTTCCCTCAAAAAATGAATCTTATATACCAACGTCTTTCCTTTGCAATAAATTACAAACTTACAGCTTCCAAAGTTAAAAATTCACCATAAAGACACATATTTTTTATCGCAGATACCTAAATAGTCTAAATATTTAACGTGATAATTGATAAAAAGAGTCTAAGTATTGAGTAACCCTTAAACGCGGCTCATATTACCGACGGACCAAGTGGGACGAATGAGAAGGATTATCTTTTTTCTTTTTCCGTCTTTAAACTCGTCCTATTCATAATCAAAATGATTTTGGTACTATCAGAAGAAAAAAATCTTCACAATTCGTATTGTGTAGAATTAAAATTAATCCAAAAAGGCTGCTGTTTTAAGATTTCTATAATACAACTAGTCGCGTCATCTAACAATGAGATTTTCAAGTGTAGTTTTATTTGAAACTACTGTTTCTAAGTCCCCTAGACTGCTCTTAATTTGCTTCCAAGTGCAGAATTTTTGTCCTCTCTTTCTTTATTTTAAGTACCTAATAGACATAGATGGCCTGATAGCGCTATCAAATTAAGAATTATAGCTGGCCAAAGTTTCCTGTGGCCAAGATAGTTAGGTACCTACGTCATTAATGTACAATTCGAAAAATAATAAATGTTAAAGTCCATTTTTTTACCCAAAAGAACGAAATAGAATTGCAAGCACTATATTTTTGAGGCAATAAAAAATTAAGAAAATTTGGAACCTATCGGATTTTCTTCTTATTTCGACCGATTTACAGATGGACGTTTAGGGTGAAAGGGTTTATATTATAGGTAAACTCTATTGTTTGGATCCATAAAAATATTTATAAAAACACATATTTTGTCGTCCGTCGTAGTTTCAAAATATCGATAAACACACTCTATTCTATACTTACATACCTTTACCTATAAGTATCTATCACTAAAAAGTCGGCACAAACGAAGTTTTCTTAGTACGATGTTTTGGTTTATTATCTTTGAAAGATATAGGTATTCGTACCTACAGGATGTCATTCTTTAACATTGTAAAAATGCGGGACCGAGCATTGCCTCCGAATAAAGATAAAAGGTTAGAAAAATAAACGATTTGACGAAACAAAGTCGGCGTAACATAAAATATTAATGTGCTGCATATATTTATTGGACTGTACCGATTATCTATTTGAAAATCTCTAAGGTTTTTCAGGCCTTGAAAAAAACCTGTAAGTATAGTGTTTTTATCAAACCATTCTAGATCAAAATCAGTTAATCAGAACTATAAAGTAATCAGTAAAATATCCTTTACATATATTTCAATAAAACAAAAAATGAACATGTCGCGGGACGCGCGTTTAAACCGAAGTCCCTTTACCTTTTTTTTTTCAAATATACACACACATATCTATATATACCTATAGGCATTTAGGTATACCTATAGGCATATAGGTACATACACACAGGTTCGTTCAGTTCAGAACTTAGTCATTGGTCTCCTTCATTTTCTCTTTCTCTTACGGTTTTTCATGATGCGTTTTCGTAATGTTACATTTTTTTCTCTGCTAGGCCCTTCGCTTACTAACGGAACTTCGTTTCAATACTGTTTTAGTAAACGCTTAGCTGTGGAATTACTTCAATAACAAGGCCTTAAACATAAACATTCGAACCCACAAATTGTCCTGTTTGTCTTGTGGTTCAAATAATTATAGTAACCCTATAAGTGAGACTGCGGTTTTAATGTGTCCCTTGTGACAAGTTAAAGCATATACCTACTAGCAATCAGGTATGCATTAAAGTTACCACATACCACACAAATAAAAAAACCGGCCAAGTACGAGACGGACTCGCGCACCAAGGTTCCGTACCATGATGTACCTATGGAAGCCCCGCTTTATTATTTTTTTTTTCATTTTAGTATTTGTTATGATAGCGGCCACAGAAATACATCACATGTGAAATTTTAAACTCTCTAGCTATCACGGTTCATGAGATGCAGCCTTTTTACGACATATTTAGTTTTTAATTAAGGTGGCAGGTGGCCCTTATTACTCGTAGGTCTTTATTTGTTGGTATGGTAGCTAAAGAAATACATAATCTGTGAAAATGTCATCTCTCTAGCTGTCACGGTTCATGAGACCTGGCACGGTTCATGCCTGGTGACAGACAGACAGACAGCTGCGTCGTAGTAATAGGGTTCCGATTTACCCCTTTGGGTCCGGCCCTCTAAAAACAAGACAATATTTTAAACTTCAGCAAACAATTGTTAAACTTTATCTGACTTTAAGGAGTAGAATCTTGTACTTGAATGTCTTTCTCAGTAGAATCGTTTAAATTAAAGCTTTTTATTTGAATTATCTTATCAATAAATAAAAGGTAAATTCGAGTGAAATATTTTGAATTTTAGTTTAGGTAGGTATTTTTTTTTAGTTTTCAAATACTAAATTAGTCTTAACCGCGATCTATTTTTAAAAAGTACATTTTCTGTACAACGGTTTGTGTAGACAAGTATCCACAATACTCTTCTTGATTTTATCGATGTATAGTAAATTATTTAACGAGTTTGCTGTACCGGTTAACTTGTGGTTTTGTAAACATTCTGCTTTACAAAACCGCAAGTTAACCAACCCTATTCGATAGGGTTTGTTGACCGTAATACTGTAACGGGGCGTTTGCGCCCGCGCACCTAAGTGCTCTAGTTATTCAATCTATGGAGAATCGCCTTTGATGTTGTCCGATATTTTACGGTAGATAAAACTTGAAAATTTACTATGTTCTCGCTTGACGAATTTATTTATTGGTTCAAAGTAGGTAGTATGGGACAACGTAAATATTTTGATCCCGTTTTTGCATAGTTTGCCTGGATGAGATCGCTTTTGGTAATAAGTTCATCCATTGTATCTTAATATAATTTGAAATTCTTTTATAATGTATGTTCGAATTGTAATTTTTTATTAGGTACAAAAAGCGTAACCTTTTTAAATTGATTTTTTCTATGGGCCATTGTTCAGCCCATACCATAATCTACTTGTGGTGCAGCATAACGGGACTCCAAAAAATTGTCTTAGTCCATTTATAGATATTGTATGAATAAACTTAAGAATAAACAACCAAGAGTCACTCTTGTCCAGATCGTTATTAATCAATGTCAACAAACAATCATGTGGGCGGTGATAGAGATTGACAAACCAACCCATATAGTTAGTACACATTGATTAAGAAATATGTATCTCGCTGACGGTTTAAATTTAAATAGATGACGTCTTAAAAAGTCTTTAGGACACGATACGGTTTTTTAATATTTTTTAACCAACCTTTATTATCTTGAACATATGCGCTTAATAAATAGAAATATTTTATTAATTTCGTGGACAGTTTTTATTATCATCCGTAGTGCTCTTAATGTCCGCTTCTATAAAGTATATTAAAACAAATTAAAAAAGTAATGGAATTTTTAAATCAATTTACAGCAATGATAAACGTATGAGAGCTGGTTGTCCAGTAGTTTATGGTATGGATTTACGAATAATTAAAATAAATCTCTTTTGATAAAACTGAGGAAAATAATCAAACTGGGGCATTGTCCCAGTATGTACCTATTAAACCTACAGTAGTTCAGTTGACCGAACTGTTGACACTATTTTATCCCAACAGTTCGGTTGACCAAATTATTGCAATTTTTCAGTGCTATTGGTTCTGTTGGAACAAACACTAAATAGGTAGGTATTACATTTGGGACTTACATAAGGTTCATACCTAAAAAAAAGTTTACTCCCACACACACCTTTTATAAATGTTACAAGAATATCATTTTGACTGAAAATTTTACTCAATATCAGACAAAGTATTAAGTCAATTAAATGATGTGTCAAAATGTTGAAATTCGTGACCTTAGTAGTATTTTTATTAAGATGTGCTACTAGTTCCTTATCGGCAGCCCCTTTCGGATTGAATAAAAATAAGTGAGATACAAGAAATTTGTTAAAATATTTTTTAAGCTGTTTATTGCTATTATTCGTAGTATTTTACACATTAGTTTCCAAAGAGGATAAAAAATATCATTTTGATTATATTTCATCTTGTATTGTGGGAATATCTTCGAAACACAAAATGTGTATTTTATGAAAAAATTACGAAATTTTAAAGTAATATTGATAAATTGATTATCTATCAAGCAAACTTTTTTTAATCGTGTTACAATGTCCGAAAATGAATAGTGTTTAAAAATTTTTACTAGTTTTTTTTTAATTAATCTAAGCGGTTTTAAATGTATATTTTGAAACACAGACATAAGTAAAAGTATGTTTTTTCTCACATACAAAATTACAAGTATTATGGTAATGAATGAAATAAGACCTCACACGACAAGTGTGCAAATGTTTTGTTTACACAATCGCGTCGTATAAGACAGCCACAAACTGTTATTCTGTTAAGAATACACACCCTTTGATCCTTACAATGAGAATGTTTGTGTTTAATAAGAATTTAAATGTCTCTGTGGTGTTGCTTAAACGACATTGTTTCTATGTCACATTGCGATCGCATTATAAATAAGTACTTGTGAATTTACCTACATATTCCTAATTGTGGATTACTTACTTACTACAATACCAAAGAGCCCTAGATTTTGCAAATATTACTAATCAAAAATTAGAAACTAGTTTTATTTGCAAAATAATTAAAATGGGGTTCATGATTTTAATTCTATTAATATGCAGTAGGTTTATTTCAATTGTAATAGTCGATCGTTTCAAATCATGCAAGCAATGTCATGAAAAAAAATAGAAAAATACTTGAGTTTTTTGGTTACCAATACCAGAAACAAGTGAAAAAACGGCACTAGGTAATAAACGAAAAATGAATGTTATAAACAAGTATAAAAAGTACTACATTTAGCAACACAAGAACTAAATTAACATCACTGTACAAGTTGAAAACTCTAGAAAATAATAATAAAACTAAATGTAATCAAAGTGTGATTCTCAGGGACGTGTCGCTCGGAGATCGGGTCGCTCCGGCACTAACCCAAATATATACCTACATACTTTAAGAAAGAATTTGACAAATCAAATATTTAATTTAAAAGCAGCAGTTGTTTTGACTATTCAAAACAACTGCTGCTCGTTGGAATTTCTTGTTAAAGGACTATTCCTTTAACAAGAAATTCCAAGGAGTTGTTTTCCTTTGATACCTAAGTGTTTCCTACCTATGTGACACAGTTTGATATCGTGTAAGGAGATTGACAACTCCAGTGGACTTTGTGATAAGTTTTCGGGTCAATTTGTTTGTAGTTAACTAAATAGCTTTATCATTGACACGGTAAACTCTGGGGTCTTAAGTTTTAAGCCGCCTTCACACTTAAAATAGTTGTTTTAATAAAACTTCGGCCCGTTTGAAAAAGTTAAAAGCAAAGTAATTATTTTGTACATAAATGAAAATTAAGACATGTACGTTATGTCATATTTTTTTAGAAAACAATACCCTAGTCCTAAGACTTCACTGTGCGTCCGTCCGTCACCAGACTGTACCTATCTCATAAACCATGATAGCTAGACTGTTGAAATTTTCACTATTATGTGATTATGATTATGATTATGTTTTTTTGTTGTCGCTATAACAAAAATACTTAAAACAAAAAAAATAAGGCTCTGATTTATCATGGTAAGAAAACGGGTTTTTAGTCACTTAAATTAAATCTGAAAGTATTTACGGACAGTGCGGTGGTACCTGCTGTAAATTATTTCCCCATTGACATAAATTATTTTCCCTTTTAATTATATTAAAATTAATTATAATGGTAACCGCAAAATTTATCTTGCAAACCGTTTTTGGGAAACAAATACTGATAGACATTTCTGTTGAAATTAATGATATACTTAATAATTTATTTCCTTGAATTTTATCGAAAAGTACGAAAGTGAAAAGAAAATTAATATTAAGTTATTTTTATAGTTTAGGATAGCACTTGTATCTTTCATTTACCTATTCCTATAAAAAAGAAAATTCTCGTCATTAAATCTCTGTAACTACAAAAGCTAGGAGTCTAAAACTTCGCATGAGGTTGCTTTCAGAATGTAGGGGAAGACTAAGAACGGATTTTAATAAATAAGACCACCAAAGGGGTAAAATAAATATTATGTATTCTGTATTACTTGGACAATTTAATTTTTAGTAAGAGACTACACAGAAAAAAGTTTTTTACGCAAGAATAAACTTTTCCCTATAGACGCAGGAGAATAATTTGCTACGTCTAAAGCGATTTTCGCCAAAATCTAGTTGCTGGTGGCGCAGGCGCAGGCGCGCATACGCGCATATAGAATAAAAATGCATACAAATTGTTAATTATACGAAATACATGTACGCACGGGTAACTTGGTAGCTTTGTGGCATGTACCGAGAATGTGGTGTAACTAGTGCGAACAGGATGACGCGATTGACTTGTCGGTTGTCTCATGTTTTTATTGTTATGTCTAGTGTGAATGGGTCTAGCAAGGGGTAAGATTACCGAAGTGATTCTGGGTATTCATTACCCGTTGCGGTTGTCATCGTAAGCACTAATATACTAATACTAGCTGTGCCCCGCGGTTTCACCCGCGTAAGTCCCGATCCCGTGGGCATATTGGAATAAAAAGTATCCTATGTCCGTCTCCTGGCTCTAAGCTACCTCCCTACCAATTTTCACCCAAATCTGTTCTGCCGTTCTTGAGTTATAAGTGGTGTAACTAACACGACTTTCTTTTATATATATAAGATTTGATTTGCAGTGATGATAACTTAGGTAATTTGTATTAACAAGTAGGTACATTATAGAGCTATTGGTAAATATTTATAAAACGATCAATGGCTACTCCTGTGCACTTTATAAATCAACTTTTGTTGATTTTTAAATTTTTTAAATAACAAGTTATTTACATTTTATCTTTTTAAGAAAAAATTATGTGCGCTAATTGACATTGCTCTTACGGTGAAGGAAAACATCGTGATGAAACCCGCGGCTTAGTTGGCTCCAGAAATATTGACAAGTTCTCTCCTTAGGAAATGGTCGACTAAGCTGAGAGGGTAGTAGGTGCTGGGCAAGCCTACTCCATCCTCACGCAAAAAGGACCCAATTAAAAAGGGTCTCATTGCGGAAAACAGCCCGTTCAAGTACAAGTACAAGTACCTTTTATCTGACAAAAATATTCGAATTTACAAAAGTCGTTAAACAAAAGTTGATTGTTAGGTTACACAGGTGGAGCTCTTAACCGCTTTCTTATTTGATAATCGGTAACACTGTATTAAAACAACTATTATTATAAAAATACAGGTTTTAGATTATTTATGTGTGTAATGAAAATATATGGACCGTGTTTGATTTAGTTTAGTAATATTGTTGATTAAGTAGTGTAAAAATACATTGAATCCCTGAAAATACATAACTTATATACTTACCGATCTTTCCATGAGTGCATGGTTACGCTCGCTGGTGACGCGATTGTACTTCTTCCCACGAGTTTATTGTCTCTTCTTTTTATTAGTGTGCGCGTTTCGAAGACACCCATCCTTACTGCGTTTTTAAGACGATTTAATGTGATTAATAATTTTAACTGAATTGAAAAATTACTTTGACTTTGAATCAGTAAATGTAATTCAATAATTCACAAGAATTTAGAAAAAGAACCCCTTTTTTAGGTTGGGCTTATCAAACTGTTCGTTAAAAGTTAAATATATTTAAAGATGTTTTCTGAGTTTCTACATAATATTACCAGTTAACTATGTATGTCCGAAAATTAAAAGAACCCTAATTTAGCGAGCAGACAATGTATGCGGCTTGTAGTACACTATGTTTTGACATTTCGTCGCAACTTTGCTAACTTTTACCGTATTTGTTAAACGGCCCGAAAGTTTCGTACCTACTGCACCACGTTTAACGGTTGTTCAACTAAACTTGGACTAAAATTAGAAGCAAAATGAAAGAGTGAACCTTTAACTCGCATCACATACCAGCGAAACACGGTTTAAAAATTTCAACTCTCTAGCAATCATGGTTCATGAGATACAGCCTGGTGACAGACACAGACGTACGGATGCACAGACGGACAAACGGACAGTGAAGTCTTGGTAATAAAGTCCCGTTTTTACCCCTAAGTTACGTTTGAACCCTAAAAATTAAAATTCGATCCATTTTATGATCAAATGATAGAGATAGAAAAACGTTCCATTTGCACAACACACTAAACATAGCAATATATTATACTAACATAACTAAAAACATATAAAGCTAGAAGTTGCATAAATGATACTTAGTACTGTCAGTTAGAAGCAAGCGGTTCCAAATTCATATTCGTTAATGTTTGGTTCCTGGGATAATTTAAAAACTATTGATTGATGTCTTTTCATTGGTGGGCGCGACCCGAAACACAAATTATTACTAACTTAGTTTTTATCCCGAAATTGGTACTAATTATCCGAGTCAGATATATTTAGAAAATAAATAAATGATGTACTCTATTTTAATCCATTGAAAAATAGAATTCTTTTTAATAATTTGATAACTTTTCGACAGTTTTGAGTTCTATTTTGTAACAGTTTCCATTGCTAGTACTCGTACATAAATCTGTTTGTGTATATAAATTGATAATATTATAGGACAGATTCAATAAATCGCACTGCGCGTAGGCAAGCCCGTTTCGGGAGAAAATATTGACATTCTCGTCGTCTACAATTTCCATATTTTATACATTTTTTAACAAATCAGCTTGTTAAATCGATTCGTTTTATTAATATCCCCGGGAGATTATGTTTGTGTTAAGCACTTACAGTGTATAAAGTCTCTACATCGATTTTTGTTTATGGTTTGAACTAAATTATGCATTTGTCTATTTCTTCACGGACGTTACGGATCCAAATAAAAAGTTATGAATACAAAATACCATTTTTAATAGGCTGCGATTTCATGTGTCAGAGCTTAGATTGCCTTTATATAGCCCTGTTTGCTAGACAAAAAATTTACAGATTATGTTTTTCTGTTTACGGAACCCTTCGTGCTCGAGTCCAACTCGCACTTGGCCGGTTTTTGTTAACCGCCAAATATAATAATCGCCTAATCAATTTGTCTGTAGTATGCATCTTATACATAGGTTGCATTCAAGGGTAAGCGGACAAGTCTCTTCATATTCTCAAGGGCCTCTACCTGCTTCAATTTTTAACTTAGCATATTCTTTTTATGTCCAGTTTTAAGCTTGAAAAAGTGTACCACCTACCTCGACTATACGTTAGTAGGTTGCTATAGTTCTATACTTTTGGAGTCACTTTTATTATTAGACATAGTTTAGTCTTTCGATACATTAATATTATTTGCTTGAGTTTTATTTATTGGCAGTTCCCGCTTTTAAGAAATAATATTAGGACATTAAAGTTCAAATAAAAATATACGAAAGTTTAGTAAGTAAAATTAGTTTTTGCGCAAAAAAACGCCAGTTAATTTTTTTAATAGTAATTTGTGAATATGATTTATTTTTTGGATTTAGCGGGATTTACACTTAACTAGCAGTAATATGCATAGGTACACTGGCATAAGTTTTGTTTACTTGTTATTATTTAGAACTTTTCACTCCGGTATCTTTAATAACTTTCAATCCAGTGGGCGAGGAATATGAGCCGTTCTAATTACTATTACATCTGGTTAGACCTGGCGTGGGTTTGGGCACTCATATAGAAAAAAAGAGATCCAAATTGGCTTGCAAATTATAGTACTAAACACTATCCGAGTTTCTAATAACTTCAAAGGTATTTAAAGTATTTTTTTTTCAATGACATTGCGTCAACTTCAAATGAAAACATTATCAGGCACTAGCAAACCCGGCGAACTCTGTTTCGCCACCAGATTTTCCTGAATTTTCTTTGCTATAAACCTCACGGAGCCCGAGACCTTTCCAACGAATTCAAAACCGTGGAAATCGGTTCGTGCGTTCTGGAGTTTAAGCGTCAGGAAGGAAAATCCGACTTATTTTTATATATTAGATTATAAAATTCAGAATTATTGACGGGGTCCTAGAAACATTTATTAGACTTATCGTAGATGATTACGTAAAAAAACGAATTTTTTAAACATAGTTTCATTTCATTTCCTAGTAACATGGTTTGGTTTGCCTGCAAACGCCCCCACGAGTTATCGTTTCTCGGACATCTAACGAGCACTGTTTCTATCAGTGTGCTTGGAAGAAAATATATATAGTTTTATAAACATCTTGTTGGTATGTTTGTTCGTAATAATCGTATTAAGGGCCTTTAGACTACTGCTGCAGTATCTACAGAAGGCTTATTGAGCCGTTTGTGAACAAATATCCATGGTAACAGTTGTTAGGTCACGTTATAGTACATTACGATATAAGTGTGGTAAATTGATCTTTGCATAGAGGCAATTTATGACGCGCGAGCGGCAGCGAGCGTGTTATAGAAGCCAAGATGCAAATATCAATTCCACACGTATATCGTACGACGTTTTTTATCACAGTTGCGAATAAAAGAAAAGACTTGAAAAGAAAACAAAATAATAATTAACAAAATATTTGTGATAACTCTATGTTTACATTTTTTTAAGGCAATATTTTTTTGTTAATTATGCTCCGGAAAGGCCAGGCTAAAGACTTTTAACCTATACATCCTCGTGTGACATACATTATTTTTTAGGGTTTTTCTATTTGTTTTTGCGTCAGGGGTTAAGAACAAAATACAATGGTACGGAATAACAATATATTTAAGTAAAGAAAAAACAAAAAATAAACAACTCAATTTTTAATCGTTTTCTAAGTCATTATCACGTAAAATTTTCGTTCGTAAACTGACTTTAGAGACAACCATTTTTGCTAGCTAAAAAACTCTTTGGTACCTACCTTTTCGGGATAACTTTACAGCACTAGTTAACAAATCTAAAACGCACGCGTGCATAATATGTTGGATTATGAGCCTAAAAGCCGTTGAATAAGATCCACTTTATGAGCAACTGTGATAAAAAAGATCTTACTGTCTTTAAGACGAAATCCTAGCTCCGCTTTGTATGTAATGTAAAAATGTAATCTCCTATCTGCTTACTGAATACTGTCTTTAGAGTATATTTTTCCATAAAACCAAGGTTTGCTGTGATACCTACACATAATAAGTTTCTATGAATCTTTAACTTCTAATTTTTTAGGGTTTTAGAATCATATAACGTTAACCAAAAATATTAGTTTAAAAAACATCAATACCAAGTAGATCCGCTTTATTTATTATTATTTTATTAAAATTTTATTTAGAATATACTTACATCATAAATATATAGATACTAATATTATTAAGCTAAAGAGTTTGTTTTTTTGAACGCGCTAATCTCAGGAACTACTGGTTCGAATTGAAATATTCTTTTTGTGTTGGATAGTCCATTTATCGAGGAAGGCTATAGGCTACTTTTCATTTTGATATTCCCACGGGACTTACGCGTGTGAAACCGCGGGTCGCAGCTAGTACAAGGATAAAAAAGTTAAAATTAAATCAAATATGTAAGTACCTACTTACTAAGGTTCAAAGATTTTTTTTAAGTAATAACCCAAATACAATAAAACGAACACAAAAAATATAAATACCAAGTAATTAAATTATTCTGACGGATAACACTCTAGCTTACTCATATAGTATTAAAAAAACATTAACTTTCATAACCAGACACAAACACAAACCGAACTCTTAAAAGTTAAATGAAGTATCAGCGAGTATATTTACTCAGCAGGTAGTACTTGCAACAATGAAGGATAGAGGAGGCACTGAAGAAAGTTTTCTTCTCGCCTCAACAAATGTCTTGTAGACAAAAGCTTCGGGAATCTGTTCAGGTGAGCTTTGTAATGCGGTCGTACCTATGAGTACCTACCAATCACTTTAACGTAGATTTGAAACGACTGGAGTTCCGATCCTTAAAGATCTCGACAAATTAGGTAGCTTAATCGTAAAATTTTGATCGTGAGTATTACGTAGGTACAATCAACGTTCAAAAGTCCACCGGCACAGTAACGTTTACAATCATGTGCAGCACTATTTGAACATTATAAACAACGTAACCTGTAAGTCGATCCCACGTTGGTTGGTGTAGCGGGCTAGCGGGTGTAGCGGGCGGCACTCACACAACTAATACATAGCTAATATGTTGAGAATAATAATTACACTGAGTACTTTTAATTCAAGTATTTATGATTGTGTGAAACGTCTATTAGAAGAAAGTCCAATATTTGTTGATAGTATTATGGTAGTAAACTGATAGTGTACTTATGACGCATACTGGTGAAACGCAGTTATCGAGTTGTTTTTCGAAGTAGATTGAAATTCGTATTCAAATACATGCAATCATCGTTAATTTTGACGTGGTAACGTCTTATAAGACGATTAACACCGTACTGCACTCACAAAAAAGTGTCTTGTTATTGACATGGTAGGTAAATATAGCAACGTTTGTCATGTTACGGGAACGTGAGTTTTTGACAAGGTAACCATTAATGTTTTCTTATGACGTTATCATTATCACGTAAAATTATAGTCCGTAAATCGATTTTACAGACAACCATTATTCGATAGATTTTTTTCTCAAACATTAAACTTCCGAAATACTAATGTATACTTAGTTTGTATAAATTGTACAACATTTCTAATTCCACTTATTTCTATATAATCCGACTGATCCTCCTCTAATCGACTCACGGATTCTCGGACATAGTATTAAATTTGTGATAGTTCCTAATAGACTTTATATCTACCAGGAATCTCTACAGTATCATGATTATCAGGCTCAATAGCTTTGCCGAAGGCTCCAATGAAATCCGCTTTTCAGAGTTGTAAAAATGTTATCGTTTGGTATTTATTGGTAACTATTTATTTTATCTTTTCATAGGCGTAATCAAATATGGCCCGGGAATCCCTTTTCTATATTTCAATATTGTTGGAAAGTTTAAAATTCATATCCAAAATAATAAAACCATCAAAATAGAATTGGATACCAGAAATATTTATGAATTAATGTTCTTGTTTGAGATTTAAAAGAGCATCGTGGTACGGCGATGTCGTGCCTTCGAACTTATTAGCATAAAAGACAACTGTTTAACTATTACTGTAGGTACTTAGGTGCAAGTCACAGGCAGGAGCTGGCTTATACAATATTATGTACAAAGCTAGTTGTAGTCTGAGAAAGCTAGTTATTAGGCTCTAAATCTATCTTCTATAATATAAAAATGAATCGCAAAATGTGTTGGTAAGCGCATAACTCAACAACACCTGGACCAATTTGGCCAATTCTTTTTTTGTTGTCTTTATTATTATCAGGAGAAGGTTTTTATGAAGGAAAAAATTAAGAAAGTTGCGCAGAAAATTATGACGCGGGTGAAACCGCGGGGCGTAGCTAGTATATTATATAATTCATATGTTATCATAAAAAACTTCAATAGTTTCTTGTTTTTATGATAACATATGAATTTTGAATTTGAAATAGAGAATTAATTATTTATTAGTTGCTTAGCTTAGGGCTAGATAGCGCTATGTAATAAATGTCCTATATACAAGTTTATTCATGTATTATTTATTAATCTTTTTAAGTTTTTTATTAAAAGCAAGAAATTATTCTCTAGCTCTTCCTATGGCAATACCTATGGCGTATTTATGGTATTTATATCAAAATAATTTAAAAAAAAATCGACTGACGCATTATGTAAGTCACTTATTACTTAAAGCTAAAGACAGAAACGGAAGGGGCGCACGCAAACGATATCGTCTTGAGCAAAATTAATATCAGTTCCTAAATAAGCCGCGGTGGTTATGTTACAAAACGCTATGCGGAATCGTAGAACTATTTAGGTATATTTAGTTCATCACATCATCATAGTCGTATCAGCCTATACACGTCCACTGCTGGACACAGGCCTCCCCTATATAACGCCACAAATAATATGCCCCATATGACGTATTTGTCCACTGGTCTCCCAACACTCCGTTTCGTTGCATCGTGGCCGCAACTCGTGAACCTTTAATCCCCAGCGGTTGTCAGTTCTGCGAGCTACATGACCTGCGAGCTATGTAGATGACTTTGGTTCTTCTATGGATTTCCGTAGTATATTCAGTTAATATTTCATAATTTACATCGATAATTTACTTTCATTATTATGTAAATGAAAAGTTTATTTCCGATATTTGTGTGGAAATGCAAATTTAGTTTGAAAGACCTTTCTTTCTCTATTTCGTTACAGTGACTTATTTACGATTATCGAACGCATTCTTTCTACTGACTAGGTATATTCGGAGGTATGTCGTTTTAGATCTCATGCTATACGGTGTATTTGCATGAAATTACACTGTGCGTTTTCCGTTACTCAAGATAGATCATTTTCTCTTCATATTAAGCTTTCTGTATTAAAAACCTGAGTAAAAAAAATTCTAGGAGCTAAATAGACAGTTCCAGGACAGTACAATACAAATAGGTACCTTTATATTACGTCATTTAATTTTGTTAATCAAACCAATTGACGTAAAAACCTTTTGTACACAATGATACGAACATTTTCAACAAAAGATTGGCCGCATGCCTTTTGAATCGAGCTTTCGCAGTGTTTGTTAAAGGAATATATTTATATAAATATGTTAAAATAGCCTTGACATTATTACAAATAAAATTATTATAGGTATTTCAATTGATTTTAAAATAGCTATGCAGTCGAATAACTTTCTAAAAACAGTTTAATCGGAACTTTCTGGTACTGACTCGCAGGAATAGCACAGATAGGTATGTAATTCCATTATTTCGGTATGTAAATATAATTATTATTTATCTTTTATAGTGCAAAGATTTCAATATATTTAGGGTATCGATTCAAACCTAACTTAAATCAATATTAATCCAGACACTGAATGTATAATAATATCCTTTTTATTGTTACATTTTCAAATGAAAATATTGCAAAAAATGAATATCAGGCAAGTTCGATAATAGAAAGCAAGCGAATGATAAAAAGATAGCCGGGTCGAAACTCGAGTGCATGGGGAAAACTAATGCGAATGGAAAGTTCGCTACGCGCAATTAACAAGTTTAGGGAAACGATCTAATTACTCGTATAATTAGACGAATCCAAAAAACCAAGGTGCATTCAAATGATTGCAACAACCCACGTGATATTTCAGTGAAATGGAATGACACACTTTTGCGACCTCTATAGTGGTGATGTTTTTGCGTCTTTTCATGCTGCTCTCTGTGTAATTCGTCTGCACCTGTTTGTAACGTGGGGTAATTGGTTAATTATGTCTTGCGTCTAGGTAATCCGAGTTTTTTCTATTTAAATCTGAAAGAATAAAATAAAAAGTAATTCGAAGCTGAGGTGCCTAATTGGTTGGGTTGGAATGAAAATATTTAATACTATCTTTAAAAGTCGAAAATAGAATAAGGAATCACGTTGTCCCACACAAACTTTGCCCCTCACCCCCTAAGGGTTATCCTTTCTTAAGATAATCCTTTCTTATCGGACGCATTCGGCATAATTGTGCCGTAGGTATATAGGACGAAACCATGAATCACTCAAATAAACTTGTTTTGTCAAAACAAAATAAATACCTTACTCCTATTTACAATAATTAGCCTAATCACTCATTCATTTAGGATATTTTGATTTCGACGTTTAATTACTTACCCATTATGTGAAAGGCAATGCAATATTACAGTGAAATTAATAGAGAACATAATTTCAAAGAGTCATAATCAATTTACACCTCGCTTTGAAAATGCTTTGAAATACGTCAACGCATAGCTGACAATCGGAATTCATGTTTTAATTTATCAAAAGGCGTCGTGATCCATAACATAATTTACATTCTTCGTCAAAGGCTTTCAAATGTTCGCTCTCCCTAGTGCACCGTTATTGACACATTATTTTACTTGTATCATTGTTTTTTAATTTTTATTTTTACCGCCATACCAGGGCCTTGACGCTACATCTGGTTTTATATTGGCTATGAATGTATGGGGACTTACGTCATACCTAAAGACGAATCCAATGGGAACATAATAAAACTATGTTTTTAATGTTTGTTTCCACCCACGCGTAACCGACTTAAAAAATGAGGTTGTTGATGATTAGTATCATATTATTATAGTATAGTTCCAATTTATTCAGGTCCATCATCAACATCTAAGACGACAACGTTTAATACCATCAAACAGTAGGTAACCAAAAGTTTACTTTGTTACACTGTGATTAAACTGTGATGAAGCACTGAAACGTAAAGAAACCGATATTCCCAAAAACACGACGGTTCTGACAAACTTTTACCGAGCCGGTAACACGGTCAGTAGTTTTTATTTCAATTAATTTCATTTTCATACGGACGGTACAAGAAAATTGCGTTTCCACTTCCTGTTTTTTAACCCCCAGCGCGAAAACGACGGGTTGTTATACCTAAGTTATACGTGTCTGTGTGTGTGTGTGTCTCTCTGCGGCATTGTAGCTCCCGCACGGATGAACCGATTTTGATTTAGTTGTTTTTGTTTGAAAGGTGAATTATTATACGTGTATTTGAATAGTGGTAAGACTTTTTATAAAATTGTAAAATAAATATTCCTTTAGAGTTGTTTCGAGGTACTACATATTATTTCGATGACTTGCCTACTTATACCTTGTTTTTCCACATCTATCTATATATATAAAAGAAAGTCGTGTTAGTTACACCATTTATAACTCGGGAACGGCTAAACCGATTTGGCTGAAAATTGGTGGGGAGGTAGCTTACAATCATAAGACGGACATAGGATATTTTTTTCGATATTCCCACGGGATCGGGACTTACGCAGGTGAAACCGCGGGGCACAGCTAGTATTTGATATTGTGTAGGTATGTGCTTGTGTCACCCTAATAATAGGACGTTTTGCCACTACACCTTTTTGATCTGGTATCACTATGAATATGAAGGACTTTTTGCTTTTAGGTCCTTAGATATATACATAAACTTTATTGTACAACATTAAACCTTAATTCGAACAAAAAATTCTGCTAAAAACAATGTAAGTAAAACAAACAATATGTCACAACGGGCTAAGATCCTTGTCTTTATTCATATTCATTTCTTCTTTATTTCTTATTTGTTATTCATTTTCAATTTACTTCTTTTTTTATAATATTACGTGTTATTGAATGATTATTGATAGTTTCGCTATTTGTAATTTTACGGTGGTGTTGCCTGGTCGAAATAGAAATGAGATTTATACCTATGACTTGATCAGAACGCAAACAATTCGCAAAACGTTTAAATCATTCACATAATCGTTTTTCGCGTTTGTAAATTTAATTACCTTACCTACTCTACTGTTCATACTTACTATGATTATATATTATTGTAAAGTTTGTATTCATTTCATTTCTTATTCATTTCAGACATAGTCGTAAGTCGCTAAACTCTTTGTGAACAGTTTTTTAATAGTTGTATGGATTAGTAAATAAACATTATGACACTGAGGGCTGAATGAAAAAGTTTAATAAAAACCTAGCGCCAAACTCGATGAGTACTATTTTGCATACGGCCCGCGCGGGGCGGGGTTTTATCGTTGACCTAACGGGGTCGTGTTTTTTGTAAGTCATACGTGCAGTCATGTTCTATCTTTGTACCAACGTTAATTTATGAAGAGGACATGTAAGTTAATATTACATTAGTTTTTTTGAAAGGAAACTTTTTTAGCCACGTAAAACTGTAATTTATTATCTAGAGGCACAGAAAATCACTGACTGACTCACTGATCACGAAATTTCAGAAACTACAAGTGCTAGGAATGGGGGTGCCTTTTAGGACGTAGGTGCTCACAAAGGTGGGACTTGTTCGACCCTTAAAGTGGTAAAAAAGGCTGATAAAGTTTGTATTTTGTAACAACTATTGAATTCTGTGTTTAGGAAATACAACTCAGTTTTTAGATGTCTCTCTAAAAACTGAGTTGTATTTCCTTTTATTTGTGCGGAACACAGTCCGTTATTAAATAACAACAAAACACACGCGACACTATTTTTTTCTCAGACCCTCTTTGCGCGGCTTGTGCATTTTGGTGAGAACATCCTTTGCAACACATCAATGTTTGTAAAGTCTCGTTCAAATGTCAGACAAACATCGTGTATTGTGTTATTAATATAAATCAAATAGGAAAATAAAAAAACAGAGCATTAAACAAAAACTAGGTCAATGGCAAACAAAAGCTTATTTTAATTAAAGCTTTAAGCTAATTAAATACGTAAAGTTCATTGCAAAAAGCTAAAACCTCTGTTTATAATACATACATAATATAGTTTTTACTTGGTTCAATAAATTTCGTAATAATTTTCGCTGATTGATAAAGCGGACACAGTTATTGCATTTTTCATGTTTACTTGCATAATTTTAATGTATGAATGAACAGACAGGCAGCGGCTGACATGTTTAAAAATGAAAATTCGTAGGTGTATATTGTAATGATTTTATTATTTAACAAAATAACTAGTATCTTTAAAATATTCATAAGTAGGTAGTGTTTACTTCTGAAAATATAATCTCATCAAACAATAGAAACAGTGCAATTATCCCTCTCCTTGTCGGGTAAAACATACCTACGCTCTTCATTTATTAGATCTCACGTAAAACCAAGTCAACATTAAGTGACATATTAGTTTTCTATTATCATTTATTTTTTCAAAAATATTAAAATTAAAAAACACTTAAATAAAAATTAAATTACACATACAAAAATAAAAACACACATACACATCACTACATAGTATAAAACAAAGTCGCTTTCTCTGTCCCTATGTCCCTTTGTATGCTTAAATCTTTGAATCTACGCAACGGATTTTGATGCGGTTTTTTTTAATAGATAGAGTGATTCAAGAGGAAGGTTTATATGTATAATAACATCCATTAAATAGTGGAGAAGTACTGTTATTTTTGAGGTTTCTAATGTGATGTCGTAAATAATTACATTTTTTCAGCTTACATTGCAAACGCAGGCTGAACCTTACGAGTTTTATCATAATAATGTACTAAGTATTGTACGCATTGAAAAGATCTACAGAAAAGTCCGTGATGCTATATGTCTATCTCTTATGGATAACCCACAATAACTTTTTTTTGTCATTTACTTTTTACAACAAATAATGGCTAATTTTCGAAGCGATTTTAACCAATACAGCATTAATCCTTAACCAATTAAATACCTTGAATACATTGTTCATTTAATATAGATCTATATGACCCTTTACACCGTATGATTTAAGTGAATATTTTCGAAGAAATTACAGATTTAAAAATTGCGGGACGTAGCGTTTGCGGCGGTACCGGCCGGCCGCCCGGTGCGGCAAAAAAATGTAAAAAGTAAATAAGTAATTTTTTTTCTGTAGTGTATTTAGTATCAGCATTGCACCCGTGCGAAGCCGGGGCGGGTCGCTAGTCACAAATAAAAAATACATTTAGTTGAACTGATATTAAGTCGTTGTTTTTTGTCTTTAATAAAGTAAGGTTGCTTGAAATACCTTTTAGAATACTAAATAAATTGATATTAGGTAAATCAGTTAGGTATTAGTAATTGGCAATTAGTGTGTGCTATCTAATATATTTAAACGAGCAATTATTATAAATATGTGGAATCAGGATCTCGGAAACGGCTTCAACAATTTTCATGAAAAGTATGGTTTCGGGGGCGAGGTAAATAATAATTATAAAAAAAAATGTAGAATAACCGAGTAAAGCTCGATCACCCAGGTACTGTAGTTAACAGGAAATTTAGACATGTTATAAACTTTTGAATATTCCTTATAGTAGTTAGGCATAGATAGTTCTTGTTCTACTGCTGCTTCTGTAGAGCCACAGCATCATATTGTAAGAATAATTACTGAATAATTTTATTATAGCTATAGTTATTTTAATTGCAACACGTTTTTTTATAATTACTTATATCGCGTTTATCAGTAAGTCTGTAACTAATTTGGTAGGTATAGATATTTGTATATTAAGTACCTATGTTCGTAACTAATTTGGTAACCTATGTTCCTCTGCGGCTTCTGTAGAGCCACAACATCATATTGAAAGAATAATTACTGAATAATTTTGTTGTAGGTATAGTTATCAAAATTGCAACACGTTTTCTTATAATTACTTATATCGCGTTTATCAGTAAATCTGTAACTAATTTGGCGGCTTCTGTAGAGCCACAACATCATATTGTAAGAATAACTACTAAATAATTTTGTGTAGGTGTAGTTATTAAAATTGCAACACGTTTTCTTATAATTACTTATATCGCGTTTATCAGTAAATCTGTAACTAATTTGGCGGCTTCTGTAGAGCCACAACATCATATTGTAAGAATGACTACTGAATAATTTTGTGTAGGTGTAGTTATTAAAATTGCAACACGTTTTCTTATAATTACTTATATCGCGTTTATCAGTAAATCTGTAACTAATTTGGCGGCTTCTGTAGAGCCACAACATCATATTGTAAGAATAACTACTGAATAATTTTGTGTAGGTGTAGTTATTAAAATTGCAACACGTTTTCTTATAATTACTTATATCGCGTTTATCAGTAAATCTGTAACTAATTTGGCGGCTTCTGTAGAGCCACAACATCATATTGTAAGAATGACTACTGAATAATTTTGTGTAGGTGTAGTTATTAAAATTGCAACACGTTTTCTTATAATTACTTATATCGCGTTTATCAGTAAATCTGTAACTAATTTGGTGGAACTATTACCTACTTTATATTGTTGAGATAAATCTCATTGTGTCATCAGACTGGCACGTTATCAGTATACGGCAATGATAGCGCTGATAACAGTTGCCAACCTTGACTGAATGTATGACGATACTTAGCACGCTTTTCCGGGAAATAATGTGGGTCATTTTTGGTACCTAATAATAATACCTTGCAGGGATAATCGCCAGTTTGGTACCTTCCTCATACTTCGCTAATAAATTTGTTATTGTAATGGGCCTCTTCGTTTTGACTTTGGCTCAACGCACGCCTTCCAAAGGGTCCTTTCAAAAATAACACAACAAAAGGTCTATTTCTAAATTTAGACTGATTTAAGACTTTTGTTTTATTCTAGTTTTTCTTATGGTGTGGTTGGGTGTTTCTCTAAGAATGTACATATTCGGCTATTTCAAAGAATGCTGAGACATGATCACCTAAACAGCTGTTCTTTATAGACTTTTTATATTAGTTCAATATGTTCTATTTTAATATGTATATGTGAAAGAGACATTAATTATATTAAACATTTAAAAGTTATAAAGCAAAGTATTTTCATGAAATTTGTAATTATATTTATGGACGAATGGTAATGATTAATAATGAGCGGTAATAAGTTAAGTTCAAAAAGGGAATTTGAAATAATTATTTAATTTTTAATAAAATAAATTATAAAGCATTTGTATTTCAAATTTTTAAGGTTAGGTTTAGTGTAAGATCAGCTGTTTTTGAAAAAAAAAGGCCATTAATTTTGAAATAATAGTCCAAACTAATAAACAAATACGCCAAGGTCAATGACTTCTAACTCCAAGAAACAGGTGATTTACTATTGAACATAACTACACGTATTTAAAAAAAAAAAAATTTTAGAAGTCGTAGAACTAAAGTGATTCGCTTAGAGCTAGGGGTCTAGAACAACACTTTCGTATTACGATACCTTTGTCGAAATATTGTTTAAAACACGACAGATTATTATTCTACATGCTTAGGCGGACTACTTTTGTTCTATGACTTTAGAGAATTTAAACATTTTTTGACAATTTACATGCTACAAAAACAGCTGTTTTTGTAGATTAAGACAATAGGTATTTATAATAGTAGTCCAAACACAATAAACAAATAAAACTCGGTCAGTAATCAGTAATCTCTAACTCCAAGAAACAAATTTCGAAAATGTTGTGGTTATATTGAGTAGAAAATCAGCTGTTTTTGAAGTTAGAGGTCATTGATCTTGGCATTTTATTTTCTTTTTGAGATATATCTACACTAATATTATAAATAATAAAACTATTCAAAAGTAAATTTGTCTTGTTACGATTTCTGGGCTACTCCGCAAACCCTATTGAAACAACTTAGTGACTATCTGGCCTAAAATATAACCTAATAAAGGATAAATTATAACTGATATATCATTACCATTCGAAAAACTCATTACCGTTTATTTAAATGAATGGTAAAGTCCGGTAATGAGACAAACGGTAATTAGAAAAACAGATATTCTTGGCAATTAGTGCGTTTTAGACTTTTTTAGGCGAAATATCGGAAATAGAGCGCAGTTCATACGAATAAGCATTCAAAAGTACTTCGGTGACCATCTCCATAAACGGCAATTAGGACATTTTACAAATTGATATATTTATATGAAAGTATATTATTCTTTAGGTACCTAATGTTACTGATATCATAGTTACATTAAATATTCTACTGTAAATATCTTTGTTCAAAATTTTATTCTTCACATACATTTTCTAGTGATAAGACAAAGTTTGTTGCAATCGGGGAAATGGGACGCTGATAGTAATTAGAATTTGAACAGGTTTTACATATTCTTTAGTACTATGATTAACTTTAAAAAAAAACGTGTGGTACTCGGGGACTACCGCGGTAAACCTATTGCATCGTGCGAGCTTCGTGCAGTCGTACCATACGCGTTAAGCGAATGCTCGGCCAAGCTACATGGTAGGCGGAGTGGGGGGGTGTTAGTTTTTATTTTCGTTACGGAATTTCTTAATTCGATCGCCGCGCTCAAAACCAGCGATAAAAGCTATGCAATACCTTAATACCTTTTGCTCCAAATAAAAGGCATTTAGTTTTTTTTTAAACTATCACAATAATCACATTAATGTCAATTAAGTATATTATTTCGCGATTTGCACGTATTCAAAGAAACACCCGGTTCATCTAATGTGAGTTTTTAGGTGTCGTGATTCAAAGCTTCTTATTTGACATGACTACTGCTAGCGGGGGTATTAGCCGACAGCCGTAACATCTTAACCTGCTGAGTTTTTTAATTTGAGTGGCGTTTGACAACAAACAGTACTTACTGTAAGAACTGAACTTTTTGAAAATTCCATAACATGAAATATCTACCTACATATTGTGATTGTCTTTCTCGGAACACATCGTTAAAACTGTTTACAATCGAAAGCAATCGAAAAAGAATTCGATCCGTCATATTTCAAATCCCACACGAATCGAATCGAATTTTAACGATACCGATACATACGATGTTTGCATTCTTACATCACTAATTTCAATGTCAATACCATTAATTTACAAACATAACTTATCATTCTATCGTGGCGCTAGCGTCTTTCTGTTCACAAATGATGTTCAAACTTGTTTTTAGTTCGATGAAAAATCGTCTGCATTTTGAACATTGCGATGTTGTTTCTACGATAAATATCGTATTACACTAAAAAGGAGCGCGAGAAAAGAATAAAATGCATTGATTTATCGACTTAGTGGTTTGTCGACATATATTTGGTTACCAAAGGTGTAGAGAGTCTTATTCTGAAGGTTTTTATTGCAGATACTTAAACCGAACTAGGTAGGTATTAGGTGAAGCTATTGGGAATACGAGGTTATGAGCTACTTTAAAATGACTTTGTGTTTTCATCTTTTATCACCAACTTGTAAATAAACACATAACATATTTCTGCACTAATAAAGTTGAGAGTAGGTATAAATATAAAGTTTAAAACTAACAAGATCATTTTCACTACTAAACTTAGTGGACATCCTGTTTTAACTAACGTTCCAAGTGTTACCATGTATGTATGTACCAAGTGATTAATTAGGGAATAAAACATAATAATGACAAGCTACATCGGCCAAAGTGGTTAATTATCATCTAAACTTAACTTAGATTAAGGTAATATTAATAATATTGTCCGGGAATTATGAATATTTTCATGTAATCATTGGGCGATCTGATAATAGATGATAGATAAATATTTATTTGCTTAAACTATCTGAGCAGTTATCTAGGTACGGTAATCTACGCTACCTAGAGAAACTTAGGAAAATTATTTATATACATATATTAATTATTATTATTTCTTACATTGAATTAGAAACTATTAATTAGCTCCACCCCCCCCCCCCCGCAATTTCCGCCGCATTTAATTTTTTAAATAAGTGCGTTCTCCAGATACTATTAAACACAACAAAAAAAGAATTGGCGAAATTGGTCCGTGCACGAGTGATGCCCGTGACCAAGGAATCTAGGGTGCTAGGGATTCCTTTTTATATTATACACAGATATTTAGATTATTATAATAAAGATTGATAAAATTATGTATATATAATTTTTTTAGTTTTAGTTAGGTTAAAGTTTTAATACAATTCCTTCACTAATTAATCGAAAGGAACTTCGTTCCATCCGGGTGTCCCTTGACACCTCTCAAGTTTTTTTATTTATTAATTACTACTTAGTTACTATCGGTAAAATGCTACCAGATTAAATCGTTGAGAGCTTATGAGTATTTGACTCTCTGTTAATAACTTTCAATAAATTTCAAATTAATATTATGATTTCTTTCAATAAAAAAATACATGTTATCTTGACGTAGATACTTTTTAATAAATCCATTAGTGTTTAAACTGTTCAGTAATCATTTTACGTGGGAGGTCCTCGACAACTTCTTGTAGACAAATCACTTGAACTCCGACCAAAATATTGTTTACCTTCTGTCAACTTGACATTTTGACATGACACTATCGAAAAAATCATCGTCCATACTTTAAAAAAATTAAATCAAAGTAGTTGATAATGTATGTCCTTACTGTAATAGTGCTAAGCAAATCTGATTTGATTAATGTACTACAAGTTTGACTTGAAAAGCATTATAGTAAATTACGATATAAGTGTGGTAAATTGATTATTGCATAGAGTTCAAAATGCCGAGATGCAATGATCAATATCCACATGCGTATCGTACGACGTTTTTTATCACAGTTGATTTGTTAAATTAATAAAAAGTTATCAAAATATTTGTGTTTAAAGAAAGAAAAAAGTAAATATTTTTTTAGTATTTTATATGGCAATATTTTTTTTAATTCTGCTACCAAAAGGGCAGACAAAAGACTTTTTACCTATACAGTCTCGTCTGGCATACAATATTTTTAGTTTTTTTTTTCCATTTGTTTTTGCGTCGGGGGTTAAAAACAGAATATAATTATATTAAAGTAAAGAAAAAACAAAACTCAATTTTGAATCGTTTTCTAAGACGTCACGTAAAATTATCGTTCAAAAACCGACTTTATATTGTTTTTCTGTACCATTGTATTCTGTTTTTAACGCAAAAACAAATAGAAAAAACCCTAAAAAATATTGTATGTCAAACGAGGCTGTATAGGTTAAAAGTCTTTTGCCTGGCCTTTCGGGAGTATAATCAACAAAAAAATTTTACCTAAAAAATTGTAAACATAGACTTATCACCAAATATTTTGTTATTTATTATTTTCTTTTATTTTCAAGTCTTTTCTTTTATTCACAACTGTGATAAAAGACTTCGTACGATACACGTGTGGTTTGATTATTTCATCTCGGCGGTCTACAGGCGCACTCGCGTTCCGCTCGCGCGCCATAAACTGCCTCGATGAAATGATCAATTTACCACACTTGTATCGCAATGTACTATTATCAGGTAACCATGGGCTATCTGCTGCTTTAGGCACCCTACCTAGGGAAACCTATTTCCATTTTTAATAGATATTATTACTTTTTTTAATAAGCTTATCTATTTAAGGTCTTAATATTTTTTTTTTGTAGTTATACAAGACTAGCTATCTACATACCAAGTTTCATTGCAATCGAATCAGTTGTTTTTGCGTAAAGGAGTAACAAACATACACACAAAAAAAATACATTAGCATATTAATAAGATAAAATAAAAACTATGCACTTAAATATTACTAAACCTGAATCAGTTCTTTTCCATCCAAAGCCTGCCTGTTTGCTTGGAAAAAATAGCTTACAGCTATGAGGCCGCCTATTTGACCAAATTATAATACTAGCTATTTTTACTTATTGCGTTCTGATTTTTTCAGTGTTGTAAAAATTTAAATATAATTTAAATTTATCAATCTATCCAATTAATACAATCTGATATTATAATAGGTATAACAAATTAAATATATTAATAATTATAGTATCAAAGTAAGCATTTGGATAAATCATAAAAGTCGTAGAAATAGTATAAAATCTCACCTATCTATCTACTAGATATTATAGTAAACTACGGACTCGATAAAAACAAAACTTTGTAATGAACTAATGACAGCTGTCATCGTGACAGATGTGCCGAGGCACTGAAGTCAAGCGTGTTTAATCAACAAAATACGACAAAGATAGACGATCGATGCCAATAACCTTAGGAAATAATAGCTAACTTTCATAAGTAAACTGGTTAGTGACCCTTTAGTAGGTACGCTTTGACCAAAATATCTATATCTGTCTTTTTACTTAAGTGACATTATTAGATTGCAGAGCAGGCAACTTTGGTAATAAAGTATACTAATTTAAAAAATATTTATAAAAATGGCTCAAAATTTCCGCTCTATAATAATTCACAAATTCATTAAAAATCGTCTGGCTGGCTGTAATTTTAAGTATATTTTCTTGTTATTTACACTGAGATAACAGTTAAAGAGTCATCTCCGAACTTCGCATTCCTTTATTGTGACACAATAATTTGACGTATCTTCATGCAATATGCGAAAACACCCATTATGAGTCAATTGTCTTACTTTCATTCGCACCTCCGCTCAAATAGTGTCATACATAACTCAAAAACAATATTATTTATTTCATACTTTCAGGAAACCTAATAAGTACACAATTTTATAAACCTCAAAAATCATTCAAATCTACTGAAATGTTCATATCGCTAATTCTATTAGTTTTCAAATTAGGATTAGAAAACCGGAAAAACAGACTATTACTTTAGGCACCTTTTTCTCGACATTTTTCTTTTTTGAGATATGACACTATTTGCGCGGAGGTGCCTTGTGGTCAAGTTTATTTCGCAAAGACATATCTAGCTCTGGTTGACATATTACTGGTTATTTTCAACTTAAATGCTGAACGGACCGACACTTTAACCCGCCCATATCAAGATGTCAGACTTATTTTAGCACAAGATGAGAAGAGTCGGAAATAAAATAATAGGTGGCTGTTTGAGGCAGTGGCTTGTTTGAAAAAAAAACCGTACCGTCTTTTTAGGTTTGCATTTCCGATAATCGTAGTTGCAATCTCGCAATATTTATAATTAGATTTTTATAACATTTACGATAAAAACTCATAAAAACTTTTTTTCAGTATAGTATGTTTTTTATCAATCCAAAAAGTAACTGAAAATCTCACACCTAGTTGTTAAAACATTCAAACTTTATACGAAAAATCTATGTATGTAGGTATGTGACCATTGTACCGAGGAGAGTTGAAAAAGGACGTCGACTATCAAAAGGTTCGCATTGATACGTACATATTTGCAAAACGCTGTCATAAAAGAGAAAAAAAATCTATACTGCAAAGAAAATACATCTGGACCAACGACCCAGAGTAGGCTATTTATTTCGATTATCTGGACATTTTTCTTACAAAGATAACAAACCGTTTTGTTGTTTTTAGTTTGTGGTCTATATCACGTAATGTAAATCATAAATGTTGCTATCTGTAAAATAATGATCATAATTAATACAGTAGTTTTGAAGAAAACTTCAGTTTAAATATCCTCGGATTGAAATAGGTAATCTTCGTAAATAATTTAAACTTTTACTTTACTGTTCTTTAATTAAATTAAATAAATCTTTATGCAAGTTGCCTGCATAAAGATGCAGGTTGCCTGCATATAGACCATAATAAAGTTTTTTTTAATTAAATAAATTTTTAATGATTCTATACACAGAAATATATCGACGGAAACGCACTTCACAATTAAACAAACTTCTATAGCTCAGTAGAGCTGAAAACCTAAAAAAAATAATAGAACAAGACTCCCCAAAAACTAAGCAACGAAAGGTTCTTTTTTTATTCAATTTGTTTTATAATTATCCATAAAAATAAGTTTTTAGTGCTAAAGTTAATAGGGTTTTTGCTACTTAAAGCAATCTATTACTTAAATTCCGTAATGTTGTAAGTTTTTCAGTTCTAAAACTTACCTGAAGTCTAAAATGCGGTAACTGTATTTTTTGCGGATTACATTTTTTTTTTCTTTTATTATGGCTTCGCACGTATGCATTTAGCCAGTGTCAAGTTATATTTTGCATCAAATTGACCCGATTTTTCATAAATCGGGCCTAAAGTGTTTCAATACAGTCAAAGTCGTCAAAGTCCGTCAAGTCAGGGGCTATAGTAAAGCGGTGGCAAGTTTACCATAACCTTAATAGGAGATTTGGAGGCAACGAGAAAACTGCATGTTTGACACTGATTTTTACTTTCACTACACTTGTGCACTTTCACAGAACTAAATTGAATAACATTCCACCAGAATTATACAATTCAACTCGGGTTACATCTAAGTTTCATGAAAATAAAACTGCAGCACGACATGTTGTTAACTCGTTCCCGCCAAAACTCATACATTATTTTAAAGAGATGTACGTATAGACCAATAGACTAATCGTGCTCTTTGTATTTGACATATGGATATGAGTAGTTGTCATAACGTAGCCATCTTATATGAAATGATTTGGGAAAGTTCGAAACCTAGTGTCGATTTATTTGGAAACAAGTTATTTCCTACTTCCCTAGGGCATTCGATGTGTTATTGGTCTAATTGACTTTCTAGAATTGGGTCTTTTTGATTTCAAGCCAGTTGCGTGAGTTTTGGCGGGAACGAGTTAACAACATGTCGTGCTGCAATTTTATTTTCATGAAACTTAGTTGTAACCCGAGTTGAATTGTATAATTCTGGTGGAATGTTATAAAAGTGTAGTGAAAGTGTAGTGAAAGTAAAAATCAGTGTCAAACATGAAGTTTTCTCGTTGCCTCCAAATCTCCTATTAAGGTTATGGTAAACTTGCCACCGCTTTACTATAGCCCCTGACTTGACGGACTATGACGACTTTGACTGTTTTGAAACACTTTAGGCCCGATTTATGAAAAATCGGGTCATAATTTGATGCAAAATATAACTTGACACTGGCTTAATGCACAAGCCGTGCGAAGCCATAAGTAATAGAAAAAAAAGCCAGTTGCATTCATATTTAATTGACACGGCACTGGTTCGACGCACATTTTGCAGTCACATTTTGCAATTCGTCTTCCAAATTATTTCTAATAATTTTTGTTGACTGTTTAAATACTTTATTTTCATTCATACAGGATGTGTAATATGTTGGTCACTTTTAATTTGTTCTAGGCACTATTTTAGCTTTGTAAGCATAATATTTACACCTTTTTGTTTTCCAAATAAAATAATTGTTTTAAAAGTTTGTTGTTACTTCTATCTCACTTACACATTTAAATCTCATTGGAACTCACTGATTGGGCGTTGTTTTAAAAATTCACGTTAAAATCTATAGTAAAGTGTCACGAAAAGTAAACAATATGTGTGTATACAGTGGTTTATTGGGATAAATGAACACCTGCCTGCGGTTACAATGAAGCTGCACAAAGGGGCTTTGGTGCCCCTTTTGATGGCTCTGTATTTGCTGGAAGTCCACAGTCAATACAATCCATACATAAGACGTAAGTACAATCAATTATTATTGCTGTGGTTTGATTGGTATTAAATACTCTTTGATGGTTTGACATCACTTACATTTGACTTTCTGACATAGAATTCCACGTTCGTACCTCACTTACTGACCAGCATGGACGTACTACCACATGAGGTACTACTATGGTACATAGTAGTCCATGCTGACCAGTGACCACTACTGTTTGACAGGATTCGACGAGAATTAGTGTGCTAAACCATGGCTATATTCCTTCATGCTATATTCAAAGGAAGGTACAACCAGGTAACAAAAAGTGAGGACGCACTGTAAAGGTCTAAATTGGTATTATTTTAGTTTTAAAATATAGATGTTTATTAATCCATATCATAACTGATATCCTAACTTATTTTATAAATCGGAAAGTTTGTTTGTTTATTTATTTTCTTGTTTATTCTTCACGATTTGAATGAAAAGCGCCATAGTGGTAGTGGGATGGAGAAGGTCATAGGATAAGTAGGTACTCCGGGATCGGGACTTACGCGGGTGAAACCGTGGGGCGCAGGGTAGTTCTTTTTAGTTTTTAAGCTATTATTTAAGTTTGAAAACTTACAAATACTTTCACTGACTTCAACTAAAGCAGGGCTTAAATTTTCTGAAAATGAAAAACCAGTTTAAGAACAGTTCATATGGGCCGAAAGCAACTTTACAGTGCGCCTCTACTTTTGTGGTCAACTGTACATTAATAGTACTACGACTACGAGTAGATATTATGCCGTGTATGACATTAGATTCTCTCATAAATATTAAAATATTGGAGCATTTATTTTAGGTCTACGTCAAATGTTTTTATTTTTAATATGGTTACTTCATCAACATTTTCTCCACATGATTATTAAACTTTTGCTGCGATGCATCTAAAGTTATCTGGTTTTTCTATTGGTGGATTGAAAAAAATTAAGCAATCACTTTCCTTGATTCAAAAGCAATAAAATAATATTCTTTTGATATTATTCGATGTAGTTTTATATCTTACTTACTTTAATAGGGTCATTCGAAAAATATATGTAATAAAAATTATGTCGAAATAGGTTTTGGATGGGTATAGGTTAATTTTTAAAATGTTAATTATCTTACGGTCTTATTTTAGTGTTCTTTCTAGCTGGCTTCCCAGTGCTGGGCAAAGGCTTTATATTGAAAATAATAACTATTAGTTATACATACTTACACGTTATTTGTTTTATTTCAATGATCATGGTTCTCGTGCCGTTGTATTTTAGATCTAGGGGCGTGCTTAATCAGATTTTGTGTTACTTCGAAATCTTTTCGGATATAGGTAGCTCTTACTGGAAGGGACCATTTAATTTCGCTTTTATTTTTAGGGTTGAGATTTAGTAATTCGTGCTATGTTATTAGCTTTGTTGTTAGTGATATGTTGGGTTGTACCTAGGTAAATCATTGTTTTAAAGTTTATTGCTAATGGAAGTATTCATATTTAGTTTTTTGTTTCGAGCCTAGACTCGGAACTAAAAACTTAATACTTCCATTACAGATATGGAGTTCCGAAAAGAAACGCCGGATTCAATCAACTAAGTTTGTTGCTGTAAAATATTAGCATTACGGTCGGAGTCAGAATTAAGACCCACCGTAGAGTTCCAAATCTACTATTATTAGAATGTTTTCAATTCCAGCAAGATTCTCAATGTGTTGTTCGAGTTCAAGTTTAAATTATTAGAATAAAAACATTCCAATAATAGTAAATTTAGTACTTTACGGTAGGTCTACAATTCTGACTCCGTTAGTTATTATTTAACTGGTCAAGAAAACTCACCTTAATTTTTTTTCGGGATAAGGTTTTACAACCTGTGCTGTAAAACTTTAAATTTTGGCTAAGATTCCAGTCTATGACAAAGAAAAATACTCTTAAGGTTTTTAATCCAAAATCTGTAGGGTACTTCTGGTTAACATACAATAATGAAATTTTGTTAAAAACAAAGTCTCACTGCACAAGTAAGAGAACGATAGGTATTTGGTAAACAAGAAAATCTTAGGTCGTTCTAATTAGGTCTATACCTATTATATGGAAACTAATATAGGTATATAGCTTGTATATATTACTTATTAGAAATAGTAATAAATTATACATACGAGTCAAAAAACATAAACCTCCATTTAGTAGTCAAGTAAAAGTAATTCAGTTTAAAATAAATATTTTGTTATAATACCATTTCAATCAACTAACAAAAAATGAAATATAATCACATTTCAAACAGTTAAAATGACCCGTCAATCTGTAAATAAACTGCATTAACGTACAATATACCTATTTGTAACAGTACACCATAACTTT
Source organism: Idaea straminata (assembly GCA_951213275.1). Taxonomy (NCBI): domain Eukaryota; kingdom Metazoa; phylum Arthropoda; class Insecta; order Lepidoptera; family Geometridae; genus Idaea; species Idaea straminata. Next base: position 15,288,701 of record OX577845.1, on the reverse strand, counting down.
GTTTTACAATGAATAATTTTAATTTTGTTCGTGACACGTCCCTTTTTAAATAAACTATTAAACTCACGTCATAGTTTCGACATTGCATGTTCCCTTTTTACTGGTACTGACACCGTTACACACTGTCTAAATATAAAGTTAACATCGGAACTAAATCGAAGCACCAGTGACTGACGTCTTAAATGAGCGCACCGATGAAAAAATAGGTATATCGTCAGGCACTATCTTAGAATCGAAATAGATCTTAGATTTATTGAAGTCTATATAATTTTTAGTTTCCGTTTCTCAATAAACAGGAAGGGCTTACGGGCCAATTGATTAACAACGCAACAATACAACGCAACGAGACTACAACATTTATTTTTCAACGAATCAGTCGTAAGACTAGTCGAGCTCGTTTGCACAGAGATTATAGGAATTCAATCACAAGAGAGTTTAAGTGTAGGTATATGACGTACATGTTCTTATGAATTATCGAGCTTTCTCGTATTTTTACATTGTGAATCTACTTGCGAAAACTTGGGAACAGTTATGTTTAAATAACTTTTTATAATTGTCTGTTTTGCTGTCTTATATAATTTATTTATAAAGTATGTTTTTAACTACTAATAACAAAAAAAACATTGAAAAATATAATAATCTTAACTTATTGGCTAGACCTTACCATTATAGGTACGAAGTTGCAGGTAACAGGAGCTAGTTTTTTTTATATAAATTATACTTCATTTAGAATTTTGTTTTTGCTTGTACAAATTGTAGGCAATTCACATATCAAAATCACGCATGATTATTAAAGTCGGTAGGCAGCGACTTCTTGTTTTAAAATAACCATTAGTTATCTGAAGACGAAAGTAGGCATGGTGCGAATTTAGTAATGTTGTTTTTGTGCTACGGATTCTATGAAAGGGATACAAATTTGGCTATAATGGCGATAATAGGTATCCCGCTACGAAATCACAAAAAAAGTTCAATCCAATACATTAGTAAAAATTTGATGTCACATAGAATAGTTTAAAAAAAATGTTAGGTAAGTATATTGTTACAGCTATTGACAAGTTCTCTCCTCTGGCCATGGTCGATTAAGTTGAGAGGGTAGTACCTAGGTGCTGGGCAAGCCTACTCCATCCTCACGCAAAAAGGACCCAATTAAAAAGGGTCTAATTGCGGAAAACAGCCCGTTCAAGTACAAGTACAGCTATTTGTTAGTTACAATTTTACAAAAGTTTTCTATGGAGTCTGGCCTATTTCCTCGTGAATCTTGAGCCAGTTCATTTTTCTCTACGTCCGTGTTAAATTTGTGTTGGGCGGGTTATAATCAGGCAGTGTCGGGCGTTCGCATTTATACAGCTTCGTCGCAAAACATAATAACAAACCATAAATGCACAATTGTAGGACCCCGCCCCGTATTGCGGTCCCTGGATCCCCAAAAAACATCAACAAATTAATTTTACTTTATTGCTATTGTAAGAGTCTTCACCCCATATCACTGTTTTGACCAACCTCGTACCGGCCTAGTGGGTTACCATGTACCAAGTCTAGGTACAGTCGATTGCATAATTGCAGACCCACTGTAGAGCTCCAAAACGGCTATTTGGTATAAGTATGTTTTTATTTTAAAACGAGCTAAATTTTAGAAACCTGCTTTAAGTGTAGTTTAAAGCGTTCTAACTCAACAATTAATCAAACAAAAATTATAAGAATGCAAACAATCCAATAATAGTATTTTTATAACTCTACCGAGGGCTGCAATTATGTAGCCGACTGTACAATTAAAATCTAAGAAAAAACATACTCATGTTAAAGCGTAAATACAAACAATTAGGTCAACACTGTACCCTAGCGGAAAATCTATTACATTTATAAATATAAATATATATATACATTTTATAAACAAAACTAAACTTAAAAAACATAATGTAGGCTAAAAATCGCAGTGATTTGTCTGGTCTGGCGTGCTGATATAGGAAAGTAGTTAGGTTTGTTGACTGCATTCTTAAATAAAAAATAAAAGTGTTTCAAAATGGAAGTAGGTATCTAGAAGGTAACAATAATAATATATATAAAGTACAAATACAACATACTTCAGATCACCATAAAACCACATTATTTGTTATCAAAATCATTAAAAATTATAGTCGTCACCTCTAATGGAATATTATATCTTTCTCCTATGCTAACCATTAAAATGTGATAATTATTATCAAATAATGGGATTTTTCTAAACTGGTTCAAAGTGCTGCTATGCAAGCAACAATATTAATATTACACACACACTTTCGGAACTAAGATTTTGTTATGGGGATTACTTGTATATTGTTTTGTTTTTAATCATCTTTTGTTTTTATTTCTATTGCCTTTTGTTTCTTTTTCGATCGTCTTTTGTTTATTATTCGAACGTATTTTGCTTCTTTTTCGATCGTCTTTTTTTTAGTTCAGATCGTATTTGGTTTCCGTTTCGATCGTCTTTTGTTTTTATGTCGACCGTCTTTTGTTTCTTTTTCGATCGATATTTGTTTCTGTTACTTGTCGGCAAAATAGTTAGACCATCATCCCGCACTCAAAAAACAAATGTAACGGATCTAAAAAAAAGAGAATAATATAGCTAATATAAGCTCTTTCTCTTTGCTAACATTCATCAAACTTGCGTCGACTTGAGGTGTTTCACGAACTCCAATATGGCTGCGTCCTTAATTCAACCTATCCGACTTTTTCTAATGAAAATTCCCTTTTGAAACTTTAAAGCGGCCCGCCGATCGCATTAGTAGATCTCAATGAGTGAACTGAACAGGCTCAGCGTTGTATCTAATGTCTGTACTGTCTGCCGTGATCACACTAACGGACACGTGTGTTAAAACTCTCACAGGGCCTTCGACCTTTATGAAAGGCCCTTTAGTATAAGGCAATTACCTATCGTAGTAATATTATAAACGCGATGCTTATCTGTCTGTCTGTCTGTATCGTCGTATCGTGTTGTTTGTTTGTTGTTTAATCTCGCTAACACTACTTGATTGGATTGGAATAAAACAGTAGTGTTAAGAGGTATTAATTTTTTGTTATTTGACTGCGGATACTTCTTTTGGATCAGTTAGAACAATATGTATGAACAAAAAAGTTTAAATAAATAATAATGGATTAGTATATTTTTGGATGTAAGTGAAATAACCAGCGGTAACTGTACTTTTCGACGTTTACACGTTTTCAAATAGGTAACGTGTGAGTTGACCGAAGGAAGACAGACTCGATGAGGATCTCGATGCCAGAGACAGGCTAAACCTAGCCCAGGACAGAACTGCTTAAAAGGTGTCAGGAAGGCCTTTACCCAGCAGTGGGACAGTATAAGCCAACAAATAGACTTAAAGAAAGAGGATGTAGCTAATCTAACCTAAGCAAAAGTAACTAGTAGGCTGTGTCAGGGATGCAAAAGGTAGCCAGTATTTAATGTAGCTAATCCAATTTCTTTGTTAGAAGGCAGCGGAGCTCGTTGTTAACCTTCTTCATCCTATTTTCTTATTATCCGTTACAAATAAAAATAAATAAATTATGTTGTATTTGTGAACTTCATCCGTTTCGTTTCTGCAAGAGATCTATAAATCTTCTGGCCGTTTTTAAAGACATTTAGGTCAGGACATTCAGGGCGTTAAAATCACAATAACCTAATTTTCTGAGCTTACACGGGTGAATTCGCTGAATGCAACTAGTGGGTATAATCATATAAGTGAGATTGTTTTATTGGCGTTGCGTTTTCTGCAGTTGAAAGTTTATTAGTTTTATGTTGACATGTGGCTTAATATAAGTCGTAAGACGTATTGCGTGCTAAGCGAAACTCAAGACGTCACAAATCATACGATGACGTATCGCGCTTCACATAACACAAAGCACAAGTGTTTAAATAACGTTTTTATCACAGTTGCTCATAAAGTGGATCTTATTCAAGGGCTTTTAGGCTCATAATCCAACATATTATGCACGCGTGCGTTTTACATTGCCAACCTAGTGCTATAAAGTTATCCCGATAAGTTAAATACGTATCTTACTGCTAATTACATGTTAGGTAGGTGAAACATTCTTAATTTATCTGGGTTATACTGTTTTAATGTATAAAAAAGGTAGGTACCAAAGGGTTTTTAGCTAGCAAAAATGGTTGTCTCTAAAGTCGGTTTACGAACGAAAATTTTAAGTGATAATGACTTGGAAAACGATTAAAAAATTGAGTTGATTTTATTTTTTCATTTTTCTTTACTTAAATATATTGTTTTTCCGTACCATTGTATTTTGTTCTTAACCCCCGACGTAAAAACAAATAGAAAAAACCCTAAAAAATATTGTATATCAGACGAGGCTGTATAGGTTAAAAGTCTTTAGCCTGGCCTTTCCGGAGCATAATTAACAAAAAATATTGCCTTAAAAAAATGTAAACATATCAGTCACAAATATTTTATTAGTTATTATTTTGTTTTCTTTTCAAGTCTTTTCTTTTATTCGCAACTGTGATAAAAAAACGTCGTACGATATACGTGTGGAATTGATCTTTGCATCTTGGCTTCTTTAACACGCTCGCTGCCGCTCGCGCGTCATAAACCGCCTCTATGCAAAGATTAATTTACCACACTTATATCGTAATGTACTATTAGTATCATCTCGCGAAGAGTTGAGCTGATTTGTCCAGAAATCTACTTGTGATCAGGGATGTCTATTTGCACTTAAGATGCTAAATTTAGCTATTTTATTCTGGCTGAGCACTTTTATTTCTTATCTAGCACCTAGCACTTTTTTGTAGTGTCAGTCAAACGAACTATCGAACGAACGGTAAAACGACAGGCATTTCCGCTTAAAATATTCTTTATTAACATGTTTTGGGGGTTCAACTCAATCATAAATGAACCGAACATAGGTACCTACCATAGATAAGCAAAGATGGAGTCATAAACAATACAAGTCAACTTTAACACTAGTACAACAGCCCCTTGTTTATGGTGCAGAAAAGAAGATGATATATAATAGGTACCTAAACGAAACGATCTATCGCTGTCCATACTCGTAGTTGACAAGTCTTGTCATCGAAACAGCCACATACGAATAATTATGTTGGTCAAACGCCGAATGGGTGAATAGTTCTGACGGCGAATCTCTCAGAAATGATATGTCCTATCGGCGATCAATCCAAATCAGTCGAAACGGCTGTCGGAGAATGCTAGGACTTTCTACTTACTAACCTAACTATTTCTGATCGCTATTTTCGATTTTTAAAAACCTTCTACATGCTGTATAAAATTCAATTTACAAGTTGCTAAGGCGGGATGGAAAATATTTTTCACCGCAATATATTTTTCAGTAGATGTAAGTAGCTATTAGGGTATGATTTCCGTATTCAATAAGTTTCGCATTTCTATAATACTAGTGTTATATTTTTATTTAAGCTACATGCAGCCAGCCGAATATTGTTATTTCCGTTATGAGTGATTTTTCGTTTCGTCGGATGACAATAAATGCCGCACCCTAGCAAATAAACGTCGAATAAAACCGAACGAATGAACGCGAATTTAAAGGTTTCTTTTATGTAAACTAGTACCGATTCCCTTGACAGATGGCACTATCCAAAAATGATCGTCTAAAGTTCTTGAGAACAAGTCTGTTAAATTTTCTTGCGTTTTTTAGGAGATTTACGGTTTTGGTGGTTCGATTTTCCTGTTTTAGTTTGACTTTTATACTATGATGTGACTAGTTGCTCCCACGACTTTTTAAATGATAAAATTTAATTTTGACATTATTTTTTTACTTTTGTTTTTTTATAAGAAACTAGTTGCGCCCCGCGGTTTCACCCGCGTAAATCCCGATCCCGTGGGCAAATTGGGATAAAAAGTATCTTATGTCCGTCTCCTGGCTCTAAGCTACCTCCCTACCAATTTTCACCCAAATCTGTTCTGCCGTTCTTGAGTTATAAGTGGTGTAACTAACACGACTTTCTTTTATATATATAGATAAATAAACTTTCCGACTAATAAGTTGGATAATAAGATGAATTAAAAAAGGTATACAGCCCGAATAGAAACTTTTATACTCTAATTTGCAGTTTCCGTCATTTCAGCTCCATTTTTAGAAGGTAGTTTCTATAAGATATATTTACGTACCTGAATGTACTTAAACTCAGAGCTACACTTACTTAAAGCTCGACTTTAAAGTTGCATTAATTACCGTCTCTAATAAACTTTTAATTGGTACATCGGCAATATAACTCTATCTGTCAACTGGATAAATTTAACTTCGGCAGCTTATATAACCTAACTGTCAAGAAACATGAGAAATCTTAAGATGAGTATATAATGAAGCATTTAAATAAATAAATAAATATTGCAGGACATTCAACACATCACCATCTAGCCCTAACGCTAACTAAACTTGTGTTATGGGTGCTAGACAACGGATATACTACTTATATACTTTTCTTTTGTAAATATATACTTATAATACATAGAATCAGCCAGATCACAGACAAATATCTAAGGATAAATACTTGTCTGAAGCGGGAATCGAACCCGCAACCCTTTGTTTGTCCGTTATGGAGACCATTGTGCCAACAGGGTCGTCAAAAGTTACCTACCTTACTTGAAAAAAACATCGAGCATTCATCGACTCCAAATCAAACCACACTTCGAACGTTTGCCTATTATTTTTTTTATTGTAATGAACTGTATTGTATCGTTCGCAAGAACGTTACATTACAATGAAATGCTCAAGGATATGCTCTAGTCTATGGGTATACAAATACAATATAAATACAAATACAATACAAATACATATTTATTAAAAGTCATTTTACATAATAAACTAAGCACTTAATATTAAAGAGAACAAAAATAACACATTTGCCTGAACTCGGTAATCCTGTATCTCAGTATGAGTAGGTACTCATCTTCAAAATGAAATGTTTGTTATGAAGGTAATAAGAGCAGTAGATATGTTTTTCAATGAATTGTGGAAATACAATACTCGAGAATGGTATAATAGCAAGTAATCCCTTACAACAGCAAAGTTTACTGTATATTTGTTCAATATTTTCTATCCTTTATTGCGTATTATTGTATGCAAACAAAGCTTGTTAAGAAGCTTAAACTACTTAGAACAATAGCTCCACTCTGCCACTCTAAAACTGAATAATCACTGCCTTTAACATAACAAAATTTAATCAGAATACCTAAGCTAAAAATATGTATTAAGGCTATATACGCTGCCAAACGCAACGCGTCAGAAATACCCGTCGCTTACAACTTCGTTGATTTTAACGAATGTGTTTTGTTTTTCTCAAAGTGTTGAGATAGAAGTATAGGTAAAAAATTTACCGATATTTTGGGGTGATTTGAGACGAAAATTTCTTGTCATTTCAAAGCTAGACTAGTTTTCATTGTTAATTTTAGGGTAGCTTTAAAAAAAATAGGGAATTTTTGACTCAAAGTCACACCAAGATATCGGTAAAAATCTCACCTACAATTCCATCTCAGCATTTTTGAGAAAAACAAAACACATTCGTAACAATCAACAATTTTCATCAACGACGGTGACCGTTGCTGGTAATAACTATTTAGTAAGCTGTGTACCAAGGTCGTTGGCGTACGCCCTTAAGTGAAAATGTTTTGGTCAAATCAAATGCGTCCTAAACCTACTGTTTATTACGTATACCAAGAGTTCATATTATGACCACCCTTCGTCTTTATCATCAGACTTATAAATAGTAATATAACATTATCACGGAACGTACAATAGTAGATATTCCCAATTTCAGCTTAATCGGAATCTCAAATATATCTATTTTGAAAAAAGGTTTATAATTTTTTTTAAACATATTTCAATTATTAATGTATGAATCAATCTAAGTATCTACTAGGTGGATATATGAAAGTTCAAAAGAAATTTAATTGTGTTCACTGCTCTGTCAAATCTAATAGGTACGCAAATAGATTACTGATTGGTCTATTATTAAGATCGTTTCGTGCTGGTAACCTGATTTTGAAGAATTTCAGGCAGATATTTAGGTATAAATAAAAATACTACATTTATCTCACTATACACATACTACGCAGCTACATAACTAAGAAACTTAAGAATTAAGTCTTCTTTTTAACTTAAAAACCTACAAAAAGTTGAAGCTTTTTATTGAATAATAGCTTTTGCCCGCGACTTCGTTCGCGTAAAATGGACCAAAGAATCACGTTGTCCCATACAAACTTTGTTACTCCTTAGGGGTAGAATTTCGGAAAATCCTTTCTTATCGGACGCCTACGTTTTACAAAGAACACACCCTCCAAGTTTTATGTCTCTACGATCAGCGGTTTAGGCTCTGCGTTGATCCGTCAGTCAGTCATTCGGGACAAAGCATTTTCTATGTATAAATAAATGTTTGAAATTCTGCGTAATTTAACTGGCATACCATAATCCATTAATAGTAGAGATCATTATAAACATATTGTTAAATTGTGTCTTTATACTGACCTTGCACTAATTTGCAAAATTGCTCATCTAAGCAAATATTCCCGAAGATTATTCCCCTTTCCTAGAATTAGCGGAAGTAGAGTGCCTAAGAGAGCTCGGTGAGGAGTAATCTCAAAAGATGCTGTTAGCTGTTACATATTCATAGACTCTTTTGTGATTAATTTTTTTTCTATGATGTCACCTCAAAGAAGCTTTGAAAGGTTTTGTATAAAATAGATAATATGAAGCATAATTATGACATGCTTTTTAGTTTAACATGAAGCATATTTATTATGATAAGCTTTTTAGTTTTTTGTCTTTCGATCACAAGATATGGTTGACACTTTGTGGATGTGAAAAAAACCTTCGTTAGAGTATACATTTCTAATGGGTAGTGAAGAGTTAATGACATTTATTAGCAGCTGGATGAATAAGGCTTAATGCTTGATCATTACCGAAGCGCTTTAAAGTAATGTAGATGCTCTAATGGTTGCTTTGTAATGTTAAAACGAGTGCATATTTATTCATAATAATTTTAACTAAATGACCCGACGGGGTTCACGAAAGATTAACCACGGTATTAGCATCATAGTGAGATATGGCAGTCGCGATAAGTCACATCAAAGTATGAGAGACGAAACGTTTGCTTTCCGAGAATTTGCAAGTAGGTAGGGCTGAAGTCATACTTTGAAAAGGGATAGGTAGGTAGAACCTTTGGGCACCCTACTTAGGTCCTCTTAGGTCGTATTTTTTTTTTCATCAGCATCTGACGCTATTTACACACATATAGGAACTTCAAGAACATACCGTCTGCAAACAAGTCATTTTTGTTCGAAGTATTGCCATAATTCTTTATGATATTGTTGTAAATATTTAACCTTTAAAGTTCCTATAAAAAATTAAAACATATTTTTTGGGTAAGTATCGAACATCCGTGACAACATAAACTTATATATCCTACCTAATTTCAGTAACCAAAGGTTAAAATTATAGTTTTTGACATCTTATTAAAACTGTCAAAAAATAGCAGTTTATAACTTAGTAACTGATAGGTAGGTAATTTATTTCGAACCTAAGTCGACGCAATTCTTGCTGGATTCTATCAAAGAGGTTAGATTGCTACTCTCCTTATATTCGTTACATGATATGACGTATTTATGACGTAACATCTTAGACTATTCAAATACAGTAACATCCGCTTTAAAATTGAAAATCAAATAAGTTGAGTATTTCAAGTTATTTAAAATATTATATTAGCTACCTATCTCTTTAACGAAAATTGTCAACGGAAATAACCCTCTTTTAATATATTTGAGTTTTATAATTTTTTGTTTTTTTATTTTTTAATAATGACACAAGTACCTATAATTTATTTCGATATAATTTTGTTTTTAAATCATTATAAATAGAAAAAGACATACATATTTAAGTGCTTTTTTCCGCAACCATATATCTTTAGATGGGGTCCCTTTTACGTAACATGGTAGTAAGCTGGCCCAACACCTCCCAAGTAACATAAAATCCGGCTTCATCACTATCACATCAGCCCATAGACGTCCACTGCTGGACATAGGCCTCCTCCATATGACGCCACAAACAGCGGTCCTGAGCCGCCTCCACCCACCGATAATAATCCAGTATTCGGTATTTTAGCTTCTAATTTCTTAGCTTAGTCGACCGTGTCCATAGGAAAGAACTTGTCTACACGTCTAGAGCTGCATAAGCCCCGTGTTTCATCATGTTGTTTTCCTTCACCGCAAGAGGAATGTCTTTTCTTATAAAAATCCAATGGTGTACGGCAGCCAGGCTTCGAACCCACGACTTTCGGAATAAAAGTCAACTATCTTGACTTTTATTCCGCTAGGCCAACACCACACCTCTGACATAACTGACACTAGAATTGAAATTTTAAATATTGTTTTGATGTTTCCTCTCAATAAAAAAAAATAACGCTCTTATTCATAAACATTTAAAAACACTTCGTTTGTTAAATTATGTTCTGTCACTTTCGCGCATCTATCATCTTTAAAAGCGGGAAAGTGATAAAACACATTGTAACTAAGGAAGGCTTATTAATATGTTTATGAATACATCTCTTTGGCGACAGAATATAAAAACCTACACATGTGAAAAGCAACAATACATTGTAAGTAAGTATTAATATTGGATGACCCGTCAAAGTAAGATTTAATAACGATGCCTCGCGTATTTGTACATCGTTAGCGAACAACAATAGTGTTCATGAAATATGTAAATGGGGTCTAATCGCAACCAAATCCGAGTATAGAAGCTATTTATTTATAGCCACGTTTCATAAAACTTGGTTTTATAGAACTGTAAAATACTATTTTTTTTCAGTATATTACCATTTTTTTATGGTGAAGAAATATAACACGAGTTCTTCCTCTGCACACAATAAATAATATAATAAATATTGCAGGACATTCCACACATCACCATCTAGCCCTAAACTAAGTTACTAGACTTGTGTTATGAGTGCTAGACAACTGATATAAATATATCAAAAGATAAATATATCAGTTGTTGTTGTCAGACAAGTATTTATGCTTAGATAATTGTCTGTGGTCACCAAGCATATTTGTCTGTGAATATCTAAGCATAAATACTTGTCTAAGGCGGGAATCGAACCCACAACCCTGTGTTTGGCAGTCCGGCATGGTGACCATTGTGCCAACTAGCTTGTCAATATGGTGCAACTATATCTATCTAATATCTTTAAACGAGCAATTCTTGTTTATATATATATATATAATTAGGATCTCGGAAACGGCTCCAACGATACTCTTGAAATTTAGTATGTGGGGGGTTTTCGGCTCAAGGAATCGATTTATCAAGGTTCCAGGTCCGAAAAAAGCTCGATTGCCGAGATATAGGCATTTAAAAAACCGTGTTGTAAGAAACTATCAGCGCAATGACAGATGAGGGCAACGCTGGATAAAAAAAAAAAAAAAACTCTTTTTACTCTATACTTTCCATAAATACTGGCCGGTACCGTGAAAAAAAATGCTGTCATTGACTGTCAAAGTCAAAACTGCCCCTATAAAAGTTGTAGGTTTCGAAGTTTATCGGTAAGTATGTAATAGGTATTTATTAATAATCAGGACGGCTCCAACGAGTTTCATGAAATTTAGTAAGTATTACTGAAATTTAGTAAGTATTACTGAGGTTTCGAGGCCGAGGAAAAAAAAACGTAAAATATCCGAGCAAAGCTCGGTCACCCAGGTACTTTATTATTATAGATAGAAGATGAACAACTTGGAACTGTTTTAGAATACGTACCTACCTATTGTGTAGTAATGTTTACGTAAATATGTGATTCGCATTGTAAGTAGTTATAAGTATTTAGATGCATTCTGATTGGGATGTCATTGACCGAATAAAAATAAACAGTGTGTAATAAGAACTTTGTACCGCCTTCGATTTCGTATGGCAAATGTTATTACCACGTAAGCTTAAACGAGAAAGTTGTATGGAAAGTTGAAAAGCGCCCCTAGCGGACGTAATGCAAAGCTTTAACTTTTCATACAATTTTCTCGTTTACGCTATCGTGATAGTAACGTTTGCTATACAAAAAACTCGCACTCCACCCACTGGACATTGCTTATAAAAAAGTTTAAACTAGCTATCAGTTTAAAGGGGAAAACTGTAATTTAAAGAAAAAAAAAATATTTTAAAGATTTGGAATACTATTTTGACAGCAGGCCCTTTGGGTAAGTAATGGTATTGCGACATTTTGAAAATTCCTCAAACACTGGGGATTTAAGGACTATTTCCTCCAATTGAACAATTTTCTATTCGTTTGTCTCCAAGTTTTGAATGTTATGTCATAGTTATTTTTTGGATAGACACTTTCTTGCTGACTTTTATTCAAAATTTATATAAAATCGTCATTTGTCGAGAAATTAGATATCAGATTCTTAAAAGTACTCAGTGTGACCATGTTTTCAACATGTTAGCTATCTCTTTAGATGGCCGAGTGGTATAAGCCGCCACCCGCTACACCAACCGGCGTGGGTTCGATCCACAGATTACGTTGTTATAATGTTCAAATAAGGTTGCACAGGATTGTCAACATTACGGTGGCGGAGGACTTTGGGCGTCGATTGTACCTTAGATAGATTACAGGGCTTTTTAATACACATTGCATTGCTTGAAACGAATATATCCGTCTATATTTCAAGAAATGTGATACAATACAGTTTACATACTAATGTGGTTTCGTAGTTCACGTTTGTTGCGCGAAATGTAACGTAAATCAAATGGGATCATCGTACATCGTACGACAATTGATGACATACGTTTAACGAATATTGAGTGTTTAGAAAACTCTATTGTTTGAAATAGGAAATACCGAAATCTTTTACAAACCTGGAAAGAATTACAGGGTTTTTATTACTATTAATATTGCTCACACAGTGAAGGCCTAAAAGCACACTAATGAATCGAGCTTGGCGCGAAAACTGCATCGCCGTGCGCTGCGCCGTAAATCGGATTTTACAGTTTTATTTTATTCTGCTGATAGACAACTATACATGTAGGTACTCTTGTGGGGTTTGAACAGACCTTTCCAAACATATATTTGTTGTATCTACTGTTGATGTATTTTGTCTATATTATACCGCAACTCTTTAAACATGGGGTCGTTGTGACGATCCTCGCCTCGATTCTTAGCTTGCCAAAAACTTGACAACTTGATCAAAAACACACAAATGGCTTAATGATAAAACTTAACAGCAAAAGCTTCGTGACGCCATCAATCTGGGTAAATCGTTTTAGTTGGTAGCATTTCATAATCATATCAGGGGCAGAGTAGTAAGTAAGTGGTTGGGGCACGATCCACCCCAGGGGCAATTTAGTAATAAGGGGTAGTCAGTACCTGGTGCAAGCGACTACTTATTATAAGGTAACTCTACATTGTTTAATTTATTTGCCGATTCTGCCTTGACTATGTCGCATTACTTAGCTTTATGATTTGTGGGATGCGGCAATATTATTTCGTGTCTAGTGAAAATTATGAAGCAAGAAGTTTTAAAAGTGAAATTTTATTAGGGTATTTAAGGTACGCTGATTTTTATTGAATGGTACGGTGAAGTTTGCGTTTACACCGAGGAATTATCTATGTTTAAAGAGGAATTTTATAAAAAAATCAACAGTGTGGACCACTATACTTACTCCTAAAAGTGCAAAATAACAGAGTTACTAGTTAGCTTTGTTGGACGCATGTAAATATCAGCAGAATGTGTGTAACTTAGAATTATTAAGTTGTCCTAAAAGCAAAAAAGAAGTAATTAGAATGTGTTTGTTTTAAGTCAGTAAAGAAAACGAATTAAAAAAATTAGATAATAAAGAAAAAATTCTGTAACATAAAGTGAAGGGGGGCACTTTGGTGGTCCCAGTTTGTATAGAGTCTTACCCAGTTATAAGAATCTATCTTAATTATACCGCATCCAAAGCTAATATTCGCAGTTTTTGAACCCTCGTTCATGCTTTTACAAGCGTATACAAACTTTTATGTATTGTCTTATTTGTAGAAATCCCATAATGGATTTAACTTAACCAATTTATTTATGACTAAAAACGTATATGAAACATGTAGCCTAACGTTAGATTTTGTGCATACATACGAGAAAAATACCACATTATTACTTTACAAATTTAAGTTAATTTTCAAGAAAATTATTGCATCGCAGTGCCGTCTCACACTTTCTAAAAAAATACCATAAAAACATCTGTAAATACCTAGCGTTATTTCACGACCACGTCACTTTGGCGAAACTGTGATCACACCCAAGACATTTTAATGAAAAAAAAAAAAGGATTCGGTAAGGTTCAAAGTTAGGCTCTAAAGTTTCCGAATAATATTAGTCAAGACATATAGGTAAGTAAGTTATTATTAACTTAGATACTTTACTTAAGCTATAGCAAAATCGCAAGAATAAAAAAGTAAGATAAAAACAACAATTTTACCGTAAAACGGATAGCGTCGTCATAACGTTGTTAAAATTCCGTCTGTGCCACAACACGGGCCTACACAAAGTACGTGATAAACTTATCACCCTGTATACTAAATAGGTGTTATGGGCAAGTTTAGACATCGTGCATACCGAGACTGGAAGCCTCGAAGTTAGAACACCTTGTATATAGCCGGTACGTGCTGGTTTTAAAAAAATCACATCCGAGTTTTTTTGTATGAAGTGAACTTACGGCAGTTTTGCGGAGGAAAGTTGTATAAAGGCTCATGGTTGGATTCTACAATCTTGATATTAAGTTGCTAGATTAGAAGCTATCAGTCTCAAGAGAAAAAAATGATTTTATTAGATTAAGTGTGTTTTAATTTGATTGAAAAACAAAACAGCAAAGTGCGAGTTGGACTTGCGCACGAAGGGTTTCGTACCATTTTCTGTTTTTACCCGACTGCAAGGAAAGGGTTATGTTTTTTGCACCTATCTTTGTATGTTTGTATGTAGAATTCTTTTTAGTATTTGTTGTTATAGTGGGAACTGAAATAAGGGAGCAAAGTATGAAAAACTCGTGGGGCTTTGGGAATAAGCCAAATCATCAACTGTATTCAAGTCTAGCTATCAGGGTTCATGAAACTGGAATAAAGGGGTCCCAATTTAACCCTTTGGGTGCGGTACCCTAAAAATGAACATAGGAAAAAATAAACTCTTTTGAATTTGTAGTGGCTTCTCATAGGGGCCCGTCCCTACGGGTATGCATATGGTACGACTGTACGAAGCTCGCAAGATGCAATAGCTTTACTGCGGCAGTCCCCGAGTGCCACACGTTTTTTTTTGTAACTGGTTACAAAACTCTGTTACATAGGCGTCCGAAAGGTTATTTAATATCTAGTTGTGAACTTGTGATATTATAAGTTAAAATGTATGCAGTTAGACAACCTAAACGTTCAATCATAGCTCATTTACAATGCATAGGTCCCCTTTGTTGACCCAAATATTTGAAGCCTTAGATCATGATATTCAACCTTGTATTGTGAACTTAATGGTTTTGAAATATAACCAATACTTACCATAATTTTGCAGTTGTAAATTACAATGAATATTAACTATAAAACAGCTGCGATTACCGCTTAGATCATCTTTAGCATGGATAATATTCGTCTATTAAGAGGAAATGGTAACGGTGCTCTCTCCCAATAAAAATAGTCGACAGTTTCCTCCCTGGATAATGACACTAGCACAAAATTTATTCCTTTTGGACAAACTAGTTTGACCAGAAAGTTTGATCAGCAGGGAGTTAGCAAATATTTTTGTTGCATAAAACTTATAACTGCCATGACTATGCCATAGGGGCAAAGTCTTGGTTATTTTCATTTTCTATATATCATAGAAAGTAAGTAAAAAATACAACATAGGTCATAGTGAACGCGGTCATGGCAGTTATAAGTTTTATGCTACAAAAATATTTGCAATAGTGTCATTATCCAGTGAGGAAACAGTCGACTACGTTTGTATGGAGAGAGCGCCGTTACCGTTTCCTCTTAATACCATACATACTTTAAAATAATGTTCACGCAAGATCAGTATCTGTGATACAAGAAATGCAGGTACATCTGTTGATGAATATCGACGGAGACAATTTTTGTTTCCTCAAAATCTCCACGGGATCAGGCGCAGGACAGAAAATAGAAATCTGATTTAAATTAAGTATAGGTATTTATAAAAAATAAAATATCATCGTCGTAATTTAGTACACATTTTCTTTTTTGTGCCTAATATACCTAAAAGGCGTCGACCAGCCGTGAACCAATGGAATTTTCTTAAGAAAAAAATGTGTGTAATTGAAATTGCTCTTACGGTGAAGAAAACATCGTGATGAAACCCATTACCTAGCTTGCTCCAGAAGTATTGACGACTTCTTTCTTTTGACTAGACTAAGCTGAGAGGGTAGGTGCGGGGCAAGCCTACTCCATCCTAAAGCAAAAAATACCCAACTAAAGAGGTCTATTTTGGAAAACAGCCCGTTTAGAAGTACAAGTACTTTACACCTAATCGATAATAAATGTTAATCTATAAAAAAAATAAAAAATAAAAAAAACATTGCAGGACATTCCACACATCGCCATCTAGTCCCCAAGCTAAGTAACTAGACTTGTTTTATGGGTGCTAGACAACGGATATACTTCTTAATATACTTTTCTTTTCTAAATATATACAATACATAAAAACAACCAGACCACAGAAAAATATCTAAGCATAAATACTTGTCTGAAGCGGGAATGTGTTAGGCAGTCCGGCATGGTGAACATTGTGCCAACTGGGTCGTCATCTATTATTTAAATCTGATTAATAAAACTTGTCTTAAATACCTAGTTATTTAACTATTATAATTTCATTGTTAACAGAACAATGCGGCGCGGATGACTTTAAATGCAATAACAACAAGTGTATAGAAGCCAGAAAGCGTTGTGACGGCGTTGTTGACTGTCCAGATAGAGAAGACGAAATCGATTGCCGTAAGTACCTATACATAAGATTAAATCGGACTTCTCGTTGACTACAGTATTTGTTATCCGGTAAACACTTGGTCCGACTGCTTGGTTCAACCGATTGGATACCCTGGACTTTTTAGAAACTTTTTAGTAACAAGATTTTGGTATTTTAGCACATGAGAAAATACTTTACTTATGTGATTTTAGTACCAATCAGTATCGGTCAATATTTAATGTGAACGACTTAAATTCAAATATGATCGATATGGAAACAAATAAAAACAGTATGAGTTCTATATTTTCGAGACTGACGCAATTTCAAAAGCTTCAATGCGTTTAGCGAAAGAAGAAGTTGTAAGAAAGATTGAAAAAAAAAACACATTTACAGGACTAAGGGAAATACAAATTCTGTAGTCTTCGAGAACCCCAGTTAGTTGAATAAAAAACGTGCCCAGCACAATACCTATAGGTACATACTAAAGGAATTGATTGGGAAGGTAGTGAGATTCCGTTATATAGCCTGTTATTTTTTAAAAAATATCCTCTATTACAGCATGCCAAAAATAACTACCTATACATAAACAAAGGTTGGTTTGGCTTTTGGGTGTCATTTTTATAAATGCTGTATGGTGTACATTATGATTTGAGGTGTTGGTACCTATGATAATAATATTAACACAGGCTGCAGCTCCGAAGAGTTCCAATGCCTAAGCGATGGAGTTTGCATCGAAAGCAGGAAGAGGTGCGACAACGTACAAAACTGCCGAGATGGTTCCGACGAACTAGACTGTGGTAAGTTACACGGAATTACTATACACCGGAAACAATTTAACGTCAGATTCATATTTGCTAACTTGCCACAAAAGCATTTAAGAAAAGGCAGAGAATAAAGTGGAAAAATTATCATGCTGATTTGTAATAAATTATTTTTTCTTTTTGATGGGAGTGTACTGTATCTATCATTACCACCAACAAAATTGTTATGACGCAAACGCAGTCAAGACGCGCTGCATAAGAATATGGCAGTCGGCCCGCTGCTTTTAGTCAAAATACTAATTGCAGATTAGACGAGAAATAATTACCTACTATTTTTATCAACTTATTAGTCCCAATAGCAAGTTACCCTGTATATTAGTTATTGCAAATGAATCTGTCGTTTTATTTACTGGTGAAATAAATGAAACAAACGCGCTAACTGCAATTTTTCTGCTTATGCGTCTCTTGGATGTTTATAACGGTAAGTATCTCGCATAATGGACTGGTCAGGTCACTATGTTTGTGATGAAACAGGGAAATTTCGATGTGGTGATGGTACTTGCATATCCATTTTACAAAGATGTGATGGGTTTAGGGACTGCCGCAAAGATGGTAGCGACGAAGTCGGATGCCGTAAGTATAATATGCTTTACTAAAATAATCTTAGTCTTACTTTAAACACCTACTTAACACTTCAGGCAGAACCCTTTTAAATGTACTAAGTAAAACTTCAAGGCTCTTCCACCACCAAGATATTTATACGTCCTATTAATTCGTGATGAGCAGCATTAGAATTTTGCTTTTTCATATTTGAAGATACCTTGAAATTAAGTATGTTTTGAAGTAAGGCTTAGGGATGGCTTTTTGCAACACGACGCTATAAAACTAACATGTATAAAATTTAAAAAGCATGCAGCATTAATCAATGGCAATGTGATCAAGGGAACTGTATTAAGAAAAGCAAAAGGTGCAACGGTCGAGTGGATTGCCCTACTGATAGGTCTGATGAAAGAAACTGCATCGGTAAGATTGATTGCCCAACATTCCACATTCATTTTTAGTTTGTTTGTTCATTGTTTCATACATCAAGATCATTACTGATTTCTTACATAAATCATCCTCTGAGTTTATTACATTGTCATTTGTATCTTTATGCCGAAGATTCACAATCATTGCATGTCTTTTTCAGCTTACGGGTACTTTACTTGTGTCTCAGGAACAGTTATTCCAGAGAGCTTGAGATGTAACCGTCATTACGATTGTCCAGAGGGAGATTATTCTGATGAACAAAGTTGTCGTAAGTTTCATTGATAAATTGGGTGTTTCTAGCTATGTTTTTCTCTAGCTATTTCTATCGTCGTTTGTCATTTTCGTTTCTTGGTTTATCTCTATTTATTTTTATCTTTTTTATCAAACTCTTTGGTGATTGGTCTCATTGAGGTTGTTCACAAATTGACTTGTCTTTCATTTTCTATATTTTTCAACCTGTTGTCTTATTCTGTTGACTTTGTTCTATGGTTTTTTTGTCATTTCTATCTCATTTTCTACATTGTTCTTTCCACATATCGATGTCATGTATAGATTTTTTCTACATATTTACGCGCACTTTTTTACTGGACAGCATGCGGTAACGGTGACTTCAAATGCAATAACGGCCACTGCATCCCTGCAATCAAACGTTGCGATAGAACGCATGACTGTCAGGATGGTTCTGATGAACGACATTGCGCTTATGGTTTGATATTTTTCAAAATTAATAACGTTCTTTGCATTTTTAGATTCAAAGTTATAAGTTCCCTTGTAGGTTGGTTATGAAAAGTCCACGTTGCACTGAAGCATGGTATCTATGATATACTAATTTTTATTGTTACGCATAATATGCATAGGCATCATATTACCCATCATGCACTGCACAAGGATATAATTATGACTTTTGGCAACCTCCTGTTTCTAAAGTAATTTAAATTAATGGTTGCTTTGAGTTACGGTGACTTGAAGATTTTGTAATGTTTGACAAATGGAATTATGCCTTGGATGACGAATAATTATAATGTAATTATAGTTAAATATAAACAAATATATTGAAATTCTAATCAAAGATTTACTAAAATTTATCTATACCAGCAGGGGATTCAAAACATTTTAAGCTCACTTCTTGTACCTACTTAGTAGATGTCAATTAACTTTGCCAAGGGATGTTATACCTGATTAAAATTAAGCTTTTATTTACGTTACGTAATTAAACAGTTTTCCCTTCCTGGTATAAATTCTATATACTTATGGTTATGGTGCATTTACGGCAGGCACAGTTTGCATGGCTTATGAATTTAAATGTACGAGCGGCCAATGCGTACACTCCGCATCGCGCTGCAATAAAACATTGGAGTGCTCCGACGGCTCCGACGAACAGAACTGCCCTTGTAAGAGGGGCCAGTTCACTTGTCGAGATGGGTCATGTATAAATATAGCGAAACGATGTGACGGAAAGAAAGATTGTGGTAAAGGAGAAGACGAAATTAATTGTGGTAAGTTGGAACTTTAAGAAGCGTTTCACGATCACGCTTTTATTGTGATTAACATTCTTCAGTGGTATCTCTGCGTTATTTTGATTACTATTGATGAAGTTACGTACTGTCACGAGCAAAAGTGCATGATACCTCTACATTTCAAAGTTACTATTATTGGAACGTTTTTAATCAATTAAGACGTACTCTACACGAGCTGATAATGACAATTTTAGAACGTAGAGGTTACTTTTAGCTTCTAGCTGTACCATCAATAAAAAAATAATGAGAAACATTTACTTTTGCAAAAATTTCATTATTGTACCTACATAAAGAGTTGTGCATGAGCATGATTTGCATTATTATTTAATTGTAAATAAATCTTCTCAATTTAAGCGTTTTATCTGAGAACTTTTTGAGAGAAAATAGCTTTTACCTCAACCTTTGTTGAATAATCTTTTGCCAATCATTTTATACTCGTAGTTGTCAATTTCTTGTCGACTGTTTTTTGTGTTGTGTAGGTGTCGTGACCATGAAATTAAGCAATCAGTGTACAGTTTCTTGACTCTGATTTGTGCATTTCGTGGTCATGTGATCATTTTCTTTTTACTTTGGGTGTAT
This sequence comes from Idaea straminata, assembly GCA_951213275.1. NCBI lineage: Eukaryota > Metazoa > Arthropoda > Insecta > Lepidoptera > Geometridae > Idaea > Idaea straminata. The sequence continues at coordinate 15,267,884 of OX577845.1, read as the reverse complement.
GTTGGAGTTCGTGTTGAATTTCATTTGAAATAAGGTTTCTACACTTCTCTGCTAGCTGTGTAAAAAGACAAAAAACAAAGGTTCTGTTTCCGCAATACTTATATCGTTACCAATTTTTTTTTAATTTTTTTTAACACTATCAATTATGCAGACTTATTCCATTAAATTTAATATTATATTAATAATTGTATGAGTTACATTTATGATATTTTAAAATTCTAGATAAACTCAACCTAAGCTCAAACTAATAAATGTACCAAATTTTATGTATGTGCCTATTTATAGTTTTCGAGTTATAAAGGGGTTAAAAGTAGCTCAAAATGAAAATATCACACACGGTATCGTTCCGTTTTTCTTTTGAACCTGATCGGACACATTGCCGCGTATCTAAATTTCAATTTAATACAAGTATAATAATACTGAGAAATCGTTTTTCTAAAAGCCGAAACACTTAAATAAGTAAATATAAAACAAGGTGGTTTTAGCACTACACTGCGTAATTTTATTGATTACTTGAATTTGATATAGACAATTATCTCGTTTTACACTGGCGAGTCGTGAAAAGCCACCTTAGTTAACAAGTTGACGTAGAAACTGTGCATATTTCAGAATGCCCGGCTGGCATGATGACCTGTGATCGAACATCCAGCGTACGATGTGCGTACCGTTGCAACAGTAAATCGGAGTGCGACGAAGGGGAAGACGAAGAAGATTGCGAAGGTGAGTTGTATGGTACAGATATTTAAGTGAGCTCAACGTGGCTTTACTATATATGCGTGCATAGGGAGGCATAAGGTTGTATAAATACAGTGACAACGTGTGTCTGTCATATACCTGTCACACAAATCAATCAACAGTTTTGATTGATACAAGCCCACGCACACAAATAAGATAAAGCCAAGTTAAGTTCTAATATGTCATCACGGAAGTATTAGATTTACATCATTTTAAAAGAGATGTGTCTCAATTTCATTTAATTTAAAACTAAACTTCATCCATTCACTCCTTTCCATTTGAAATAACTCAGCGTAAGTTTTACTAAAAAGATCGATCTTTTCGTTAGTTTTAAGTTTTTTGTATTTATGCTCGTTTATTTTTTAGTAAATAATCGTTATTACAATTGCGATTTCCTATCTCTGTGAATTGCTATTGCGATTGTTATTTATTCTTATAAAATAGGTAACGTAGCTTACGACTAAATGTCTGTTTGTTCAAAGAATGTCCTCACGAGTGTGATGGCAAGTGCCTGAGTACGGATCTAATCTGCAACCGAGTGGCTGACTGTAACGATGGGTCAGATGAAGAACACTGCGATAACTGCGACGGGCCTAACGAATTCAGGTAAATTATAAAAAAGGATAAGAGCTAGATGGTATTACTTGAAAGCCACACTTAGACTTTAAAAAGTAAATAATAGAATTTAATATTTAAAAAATCTCTGTCTGACTGAGGCTCGCAGTATTATCAACTTATTAGGAATAAGATCTGTATTTTATATACTGTATTCATATAATAGTTTCTAAGAATAAATTTGCGAATAGTGTTCTATTGTAATTGAGCTATAGCGATTTGTTGTTCTTTATTTTTGGCGAAATTTTAAAAAGTTTGATCCTCCCCAATTCACGGGGCTATTTAGAGGGCCTCACCTCGCGCCTTACAAGGATCAGGGGCGCGATCTTTGGAAGGCTCGAGATAAAGTCCTTTACATTCACAAAAATTGCAAATTATGAAAGTACACACTAAACTAGTAATTATTTCTATGTGCACTGATAAAATGCAATTTAGGAAAACTCCCGTGCAAACCTAATATAAACTTTGAGGAATTTTATCAAAGGCATTCCCTTTGATAACATTTCTTAATAGAATATTTAATACCTCTACATTCAAGATAAATTACGTTTAAATTATTTTCTAAATTAAATTTCGTTTATGGCTAGAATGTGTGATGTTTCCAAAGACTTTGTAATTAAATACTACGGTCCGTTTATTTCTATATCTGTGGAAGTTGCACACGATTCATAGTAATTATTTTCCTAGATCTTAATCGCGTATTTTGTTTGTTTTATTTATATAAAGTTTCGACTTAGTGACAATAGTTATTGTCGTGAGAAGACCGAATCTACCGTATTGAATCTAAAGAATTGTGTCTTGACGTAAGATGAGACGTTTCTCAAACTTACTGTATTTTCAACCGTACCGTATTTTATTCGTAAAACTGCGACGCCATCAGCGCTGTGGTTAGCATCAGTCACCAATGTTGTACTGCAGTAGAATGTACTTGCAGTTTATGGCAAAATAAAACATTGTTTCAGATGTGATAATGATGAATGCATCGGTCTTAGTGAAAGGTGCAATGGCGTTGACGAGTGTGGTGACGGATCTGATGAACGTTATTGCAATACCACCATGATTACTACATCAGGTAAGAATTAGGAACATTAACAAAACAGTATGTAGCAATTAATAATATTTTTACAAATAAATAGTCTTTAATAAAACAAATAATAACAAGACCACTAAATAAACGTAACTATAATAATGAATATAAAAATATTAAATAATCCTGATGCTTGGTTGAATGATTGAATTAATTTTTACTTACATCCTGACAAGTTTCTTATTGAACCGAAAAAGATACTATAGTTTCTGTAACCACATGTAATATGGTTGCACATTATAATTTTCTGCGTTGCCATATTGATTAAGGTTCTAATTACTATTATTTTTGCCGCGGCACGATATTTACCGTAAAGAAAGTTTTATAAACTTAATTTTAATTACTGCTTAACTACTAAGTGTTGTTTGAAATCTAATATTTAACGTTTGTGTTGTTGCTTTAACCTTACTAATATTAACAGATGGTTGTCTCCAAGATCAGTTCAAATGCCGTGACGGTATTTGTATCAATAAAGACTTCAAATGCGATCGTAGTACTGATTGTATTGACGGTTCCGACGAAGAAGATTGTGGTAAGTATTTTCAATTCAATATCGAATACCTTACAGTAGGCACTATGAATACTACGATTAAAATACAGGTAGGTACTCCTTGGAAATGTTCATGATATTTGTTATATGAACCAGGAATTAGAGTCAGCTAACAAAACAATTTTAGATATCTACGGTGGATGTGAACTTTTTTGCAGCCTGTACAAGTTCGAACAAACGGAAAATTTTCAAAACTTTGAGATAAAATAAAAGTAAAATATCATTTCATCTTCTACAATTCGTTTTTTTTTCTAAATGAAATAGAAATAATATAGATTAAAACAAGTATGTTGGTACTGAATTTTGGTTAGGAAACTATTTATTATGTTACTTTAATATGAAAATATATTTTTATAGCACAGATAGAGTTACACACAGTAACTTTACGGCACTTAGCACTAACACGCTTAGTTTAAAGACACAAAACACTGCACAATCAAGCTTATTGTTAGCACTTTCTCCATTAGACCAATCACAGGTTCACGATAACGATCGGTAGCTATCATCGTCGGAGTGTAACCGCGAACTTCACATCGCAATTTTCCTATATTAGAATGTTATGGTATGAAGTTTAATACCCACGTTGACAGCAGGTGATCGTGAGCGAAATCTGTATGGTCTCCAGTTACTGGCACTGTCTTGCTTGTTTCTGTATATATTATTGAAAACGAAACGTGACCAACCTATATAACAATTTTCAAATAGAAGTTCAAACATATCAGTTTGCATTATAATGTCGTGACCGAGCGACCAATAGTCGCACTCATTGCGTTTATTGTAGTTTAATGTAGAGTTGGTTTTAAAACTAAACGGTACGCAGCCTGGTTCATGGCGCGGTCGTCAAGATCACCATCTACTGCGCCATGCCTCGGTACAGAGTTCACGTGTTACAATGGCCCGTGCATACCAATGGAAAGGCGCTGTGACAATTTGTATGACTGCTCCGACTTCTCTGACGAGCAAAACTGTCCCTCCGGTACATTTTTATAACTACCCCCTTTTTACTCATTTATTTTGGTTGTTTTGCCTAGAAGTTTAACTACCTCGTAATACTTATAACAACATAAATATTTGATCATTGTAAAAGAACACATTGATTCTCTATATTTGATCGCAATCGCTAGCTATCATTAAAATATGTGGTTCATACCTACTACAAAATTCTTATAAGAAATTTGGCAGTGTACAAAAGTGTGTAAACCTTGCATTAACAGCAAGTAGTTATGATCGAAAATTTATGATTGGCGATGTCTCAATTTTTAACGAAGCAGATTTTCAGGCATCTATATCCTATGTAGATTTAGTGTTTGTGTAGATAGGTACTTGCATATTATTTTGTTGTTTTTTTTTAGTTTGTATTGCTTGCTTAAGTAGTTCGTTATATATTTTTATTTTAGACTGCACCAATGATGAGTTCACTTGTTCGAACCGCCAGTGTATCCCAAAAGATTTGCGTTGTGACGGCCATTATGACTGCACCGACAGTTCAGATGAGGACGACTGTCGGCCTTACAATTATCCTACAGCTCAAACAACTACCAGTAGATACGATGGTAAGGACATTGATTTTGGGATATCTAGTTTAACGAACAAATGATCCAACGGCAAATGATCCTAATCATCTAGTTCTTTATACATTTTATTTTGATTCCCAATAGTTTCTGTAGTTAATAGAATCACTTAGCACGTAGTAACACGTTTTTTCCTATTTTATTTGTTTATTAATTAAAAAATTGTATGATATAATTTGATTTAACTTGGGTATATTATCTAAGATAAACTAATGTTGAAATTGATTTGTATTTAACTGTTTATAGACCGCTACGTGCCTGGAAGCGATCCCTACCGAACTACACCTAGGCCAAGTAGTAAGTATATTTTTAATAAAAGGGTGTTCATCGTGATTTGATCAAAAATTATAAACTCAATAATTTCATAGTATCCGCAAAATATCCGGGACATTCTAAGTGATGTTTTTTATTAAAAAGTGTCTACGAAACTCATGATATTAAAATTTTCTTGTAGCTTTTTTAAAAAACTCAACAAGAAGATATACCAAAAGAGGATAGAAGAGACAAAACTGAGTGTAAAATAAACTTAAAATACTTGAAAAATAAAGTTATTAATGTATTTCGTCAATTCAGATTAGACACCGCATTATTGTAGTATTAATGGGCTGTTTTTTTTAACAGATCGTTACGACCCTTACGGAAGACCAACAAGCAGACCGAGTGAGTTAAAGTTTTATGCTTATAAATAAGATATAGATTAAATTCTCTTGTTGCTCTAAAGTTAGCTGGTCGTGCTACTTTGAGCAGGTAAAAACTTCACGTGTCGGCGTACTCCTAATATTCTGTTGTACAGGAACTTAAAGTCGTGGTTTTTTTGTGGTACATATACTTATAAAAATATTTATTTTCAATGCTATTTACCTACTAGATGAATCATATCCTACTGAAGAGGAGTCATCGCCTGAGGAAACATCGCCAACCGCGGAAGAGGGTACGGTTTTTTCAGCCTAAATGGTTCTAAGTTTGGTCGGTGCTTCATAATCAGTTCATCGAAATTTTAATATCAAAAAACAAATAGAGATCCCTTATATTTTACAGCTTTGTAAATCTAAAATAAATCATGAGCTTACGGTTTAAAATTGCAGCGTGGGATTATGGTAATTATGTCTTGCTTTTGTGTGATAGCATTGAATTGTCATAATGCCTGTAATATTTCTGAGATCGTCTACGTCGTCACTGTTTTCTAATAAGTAATAAAATAGTGATATTATTGCATTGGAATAAATGTCATATCAATAATTAGTTTCATTGGGATGAAAACCAACATTATTTTTGCCTGCTTTCGTTTCATTTTCAAGGTGATTTTATCATGTTCATTCAGTTTGCAGGGTAATTTAGCAAAATCATGTTATTATTTATTGTTAATTCTTAAGAATTACTTAGATTATGAATCTGACTTCTGACTTAACCATCCAGTATTTTTTTTCTTTTTGATGTGTGCGTCAAGGCTCTTATCTATCAATCCTTTTGCCGATACAACTGTCGGAACATCACTCGTCGGATCAATATTCCACATGGCGATGACATGGCGGTACTCCTTTTAATTAATAGAGACCTGTTTGTATATGCTCGTGAACTGATAGTCCGTTCCAGTCCATTTTTAAACCTAATTCGAACACCAGCTACCACAACGTAATGTTAATGCATACCTACCTGTGTAACTATTATACGTATAGGTAAATGAGAAAGAAATAATAATATACATTTTTTTATCGATATATTCTAAACATTTCTAAAGTCCTTTTCCGCCTTTGCAAGATTCGTCATGTGGAACGGTTATAAAATACCAGCTAGATTTTAGGTATTGTCCATAGTTTTGCTTACTTCATTTTACAGATGATAATTATAGTATTGTAATATTATTAACTTGAAATCAATTAAACATTAATAACATAGAATGCGGAACGCTTGTTTTCGATAACTATTTATTTACTATTTATGTTTATTTTGTTTGTTCATTTTTATTTTATTTCTAGGGGTATATGATCCATATGGACCAACGCCTGATCCTTATGGCAGAGATGATAGCCGTTTTCCTGACGATACCAGTAATTTATATTTTCTTCTTATTTTTGTTCTTAACTACCTACTAGGATTATATTGTTTTAATTTTTTTTATTTTATTTTAGATGATATTAACGCGAACTTCCCACCGACTTCAGCGCCTTATGGTAGTTATACAACATTTTTATTTTATTTTTTCGTTTTTGGTTATTTTATTATAACATTATAATATATTTTATTTTGATATTTTAAGACCCTTACGGTGGTAGTCCATCTACATCACAACCAAACTATCCCAGGCCAAACGGTATGATTTTCCTATTTTTTAACCAGTAAAATAAATTATTTTAATATTCCTACAAGTCACTTTTTCATAAATGTTTTTAGATCCCTACGGTGGATCTTCTGGTGGCCAACCTCCTTACTCACGACCTGGTGGTGGTACGATTTAATTTCATAGTATTTTTTTATAATGTTTATTTGTTTTCTTTTATTTAGCATAAATTTTGTTTTAGACCCATATGCTGGTTCTACCACTTCACAACCCGGTTACCCTCCACAACCCGGTTACCCTCAACCAGGTACATAAATATGTTTTTATAGTAAATAAAACAACTGATTTATTTAAGTACCTTAGAAATACTATTATTTTTTTATTTTAGATCCCTACGGCTCTGGTTCTGCCGGTGCTCAACCTGGTAGTGGTTATCCTCAACCAGGCAGTGGTACTTAAATTTATTATTTATTTTTATTTAATTTAATCGGTACAACTTTATTTGATTTATGTTATTTTTTATTATTTATTTCATTTTAGACCCATACGGTGGCGTTGATTCCAGTACTCAGTCTCCCTACCCTCAACCTGGTAATGATAATATATTATTTTATATGTGTTATTTTTCTTATTTGTTTTTATTTTTTAACCTTTTTATTATTTGATTTATTAGACCCCTACGCTAGTGGCTCCCAACCTGGATACCCCTCTCGACCTGGTGGTGGTATGTTTCCATTGTTAACGATTTATTAATTTTTCTCCTTATATTTTTCTGAAAGGGTATTTTTAATTTTATTTTTCTCATTAATTTTTAGACCCATACGCTAGTGGCTCCCAACCTGGATACCCCTCTCAACCTGGTGGTGGTATGTTTTCATTGTTAACGATTTATTAGTTTTTCTCCTTTTTATTTTTGTGAAAAAAGGGATTTTTTTATTTTATTTTTCTCTTTAACTTTTAGACCCATACGCTAGTGGCTCCCAACCTGGATACCCCTCCCGACCTGGTGGTGGTATGTTTCCATTGTTAACGATTTATTAGTTTTTCTCCTTTTTATTTTTGTGAAAAAAGGGATTTTTTAATTTTATTTTTCTCTTTAACTTTTAGACCCATACGCTAGTGGCTCCCAACCTGGATACCCCTCTCGACCTGGTGGTGGTATGTTTCCATTGTTTAATTATGTATTAGATTTTCTCCTTTTTATTTTTGTGAAAATAGGTTTTTTTTTTATTAACCTTTACAATATTTGAAAATTATAAGGTAACCAAAAATCACAAAGATTTGTCCGGTTTGCCATACATAGATTAAGTTGGTTACTTAAATAAATTATATAAAAAACAAAACAAATAGAATGCGACTACTTACATAATTTAAATCGATACAATAAAATAAACAATGGATATTATAAATAAGTAAGGTAGAAATCAATCGCGCTCGGTCAGCTATCGATCGATGGTCTTTATCACTATACTGAAAAGAGACAATATATATTACAATATATACAAATATATATGACAAATATAATTGAGGTATTTTTTAATTTTATTTTTCTCATTAACTTTTAGACCCCAACGCTAGTGGCTCCCAAGCTGGATACCCCTCTCAACCTGATGGTGGTATGTTTTCATTGTTAATGAATTATTAGTTTATTTCCTTTTAATTTTTGTGAAAATAGGTATTTTTAATTTTATTTTTTCTCATTAACTTTTAGACTCTAACGCTAGTGGCTCCCAACCTGGATACCCGTCTCAACCGGGTGGTGGTATGTTTCCATTGTTAATGATTTATTAGCTTGTCTCCTTTTTATTTTCGTGAAAGGGTACCTACTTTTTAATTATATTTTTGTCATTAACTTTTTGACGCCTACGGTATTGGCTCCTAACCTGGATACCCCTCCATACCTGGTGGTGGTATGTTTAATTTGTTGATCACTTAATGTCTTTTAGCTGATTAGTTTTTGTGCCTACATATTTATTTTATTGTTTTTAGACCCCTACGCTAGTGGCTCCCAACCTGGGTACCCCTCTCGTGGTATGTGCCGTTTTTATAAATAAGTATGTTTATTTATTTTATAATTTTTGGATAACTTATTGTTTTATTTTTCCTAGACCCCTACCCTAGTGGATCTCAACCTGACTACTCCCAACCTGGTGGTGGTATGTTCCCCTTTTTTAATTGTTTTTGTTATTTTGATCACCTTTTTAAGTATTTATTTTCTCTCTTTTTTACTTTAAGGCGCTAACGCTGGTGGTTCTCAATCTGGTTACCCTCAATCCGGTGGTGGTACGTTTCATTTTTGTTGATCATTTAACGTTTTTTAACTGTTTATTTTTTGTGTCCACATTATAATTTTATGGTTTTAGACCCCTATGCTAGTGGCTCCCAACCTGGGTACCCCTCTCGTGGTATGTTTCGTTTTTATAAACTTCTAATATATTTTTTATTTTTGGATAACCATTTTTTTTATTTTTCCTAGACCCCTACCCTAGTGGATCTCAACCTGAGTACTCCCAACCTGGTGGTGGTATGTTTCCCATTTTGAATTGTTTTTGAAATTTTTGTCACCAAATATTTTAAGTATTTATTTTTTCTCTTTTTTTTACTTTAAGGCGCTAACGCTGGTGGTTCTCAATCTGGTTACCCTCAACCTGGTGGTGGTACGTTTCCTTATTTATGATCTATGTTTATTTATGTTATTTATTTCAACATTGTAAGTAAAATATTAATTTAAGTAGGTATATAAATAAGTAATATTGTTTTGACATGACCTATGCTGAACTATATCTTTTTTTTATTGCTAACTGGAGACTAATAATGATTATGGTGCTGACTCAGGTTTTCAATCTGCTGTTTTGTATGTTAAAACTTCTATTGGTTAAAACGAAAATATTATTTATAGATCCGTATGGTGGAGGTTCTTCTGCTTATCCTGGTGGTACATACATTTTTGGTATTTTCATTTTATTAATATTTACCTATTACTAAAATTTATAATTTCTACCTTCATGATTTTCAAACTCAGTTTTTTTAACCTTTTTGTGATTAACTTTAGTTAATATTTTTTGTTTACTTGCAAGTTTATTTATTTGTTATCGTTTGCTTTCTTCCTAAACAATTTAATGTGGTTTTTGTTTCTCGCATGATATAGAATCAGATGTAGGATCAGGGTATCCTTATGACAGTTCCATTGGTGTACCAGGTTATCCTGGATCCCCAGGTGCGATTTAGTTCTTTATTTATTTTTGACTTTAAGAGTTTTTAGGGCTGGTTAATAATTTTTAAATAATAACTAAAAAAAGAAATTGTAAAATGTAACTAGCTCCGAAGCAATTAAAACACTAATTAAATCAACTAAGTTATATTATTTGTTTTAGTTGGACCTGGAAGCAGTGGCGGATCAGTCAGAGGTAAGGATATAGTATCTACTAACTTGTTTACCTAATTATCTCTTGTAAAGTTTTTTAAGATTTAGGTTGAAAGAATATTTTAAAAAGGGTAATGCCTATTTAATATTACTATTATAGTTTAAAGATACTGTTATTATATTGATCACCAGTAAAAAACGGGCCAAATATGTGGACTTGATGCCCAATTACATTTTTGTGCCTGTTGCTGTGGAGACGTTGGGGTGCTGGGGAGACAACACCAAAAAAATTGTTAAAGAGTTGGGTGTTAGGTTTAGGGGCAATAGGAGTGACTCCCGCTCCGGCTCGTTTATGGCGCAGAGGTTAGCCATCGCCATTCAGAGTGGCTATGCTTCTAGCATTATGGGAACCTTTACGCTGGGTATGATAAGGGGCGGGTTATTTGACTAACTGGTCACTTCATATTTTGTATTTCTAATGTTAAATGTGTATGTATTTTTAAAAAAATATCACATATAACCTTTAATCCGATATAGGGGTCAAAGTTTTGACACCACTCTTCGTATATTCGGGAGTTAAAAAGGTTTTCCTAACGTTAAAAATAGGTGGATCGGTAGCATGCAACCGCAACGAGTGGCGTTGCGAAAATGGACCCTGTATCGATTCGAGGCGAAGATGCGATGGACACATCGACTGTCCGTTCGACTTGAGTGACGAATTCGACTGTCCACCTGGCAGTAAGGAACTAAATAACAATAATAGAGAACTTGCATTTAACAATAACAACCTCAAATTAATTAATCAGTTAACTTTGTAAATATTTTGACTAATTCAGAAACAAACCATAAAATATAAACCACTTTACGCAAAGGTAACTTCGACTGTTTGTTCGACTTGAGTGGTGAATTTGACTGTCCACCTAATGGTAAGGAACTAAATAACAATAATAGAGGACTTGCATTTAACAATAACAACCTCAAATTAATAATCAGTTAACTTTGTATCTTAATATCTGACTAATTCAAAAACAAACTATAAAATATAAACCACTTTACGCAAAGGTAACTTCGACTGTCTGTTCGACTTGAGTGGTGAATTTGACTGTCCACCTGATGGTAAGGAACTAAATAACAATAATAGAGGACTTGCATTTAACAATAACAACCTCAAATTAATAATCAGTTAACTTTGTACCTTAATATCTGACTAATTCAAAAACAAACTATAAAATATAAACCACTTTACGCAAAGTTAACTTCGACTGTCTGTTCGACTTGAGTGATGAATTTGACTGTCCACCTGGTGGTAAGGAACTAAATAACAATTTTAGAGTCCTTGAATTGAAAAATAACAACCTCAATTAATTGTCAATTAACTCTGTAAGAATGATACTAATTAAAACACATTTTATCAAATCAAAAACCTACTCGTAACTTTAATAGTTCGTCCGACTTGAGTGACGATATTGACTGTCCACCTAACGCTAAGGAAATTAACAATAACAGAACTTAGATTATTAACAATAAACAAAAAATAGAATAGATACCTATCCTAATAATTAACATTGTAAATAATTAAATATTGAATAATAACTATTAAAAATTATAAGATAGGTAAAAATCTGACTATTATTAAAATAAACATTTATGAGAATCGTAAGCTCGATACGCGGCGCGAGTAAGTATTTTTCAAAACATTTTTAACATTTGCACGTCTGCTTGCGGACCGAATACATGTTCTAATATGACCCGTATCATGCGATTGAGAGAGTTGTAAGTCCGGACGTAATTGCCTACATTTTGCTTTTCAAATAATGTTGCGGGCCATAATATTTTTAACTCCTTTACAAAATCAAATAAAGGTGTCATCTTATTCTAGGTTAATATGTTTTTCTTTTTTGGTAATTCAGTTTAGTCTATTAAAAAACAATTGAAACGCTCGATGAAGTTTTTAAGTCAAAATATAGATATTCAGATACTAATGACTTTTATCTTATTTCTTTGACATTTTCAAATCAAAATCGTTTCACGTTTCCAACATTTCAACATTTTCAAAAAAAATCTTATCAAAATCGGACTTTGTTTATGGTGAGGGGGGGGGGTGAAACGTTACCGCTTTTTGGATGGAAATTTACAGCTTCACAGTGGTCTTAAGTGGATATTTTCGCTTCGTTCGACTAAGTATATTTAACTAAAGTCTAACCCTGCTCCGTGATCGGTTAATAAGCTCCTGGTGGCAGGGATGATCTAATAACTAAATAACAAACTTAAAAAATACTTATTAAGAGGAAAGGGTACCGGGCGCTCTATCCATACAAACGTAGTCGACTGTTTCCTTCCTGGATAATGACAGTAGCATAAATATTTTTGTGCCATAAAACCTATAACTGCCCTATGTTTTAGCTTTTTTCATATTTTTATATTAAAAAACAAAACAAAACATAGGGACATGGTCATGGCAGTTATAAGTTTTATGCAACAAAAATATTTGCTCTAGTGTCATTATCCAGGTAGAAAACAGTCGACTACGTTTGAATGGAGAGAGACCCCGGTACCTACCCTTTCCTCATAACTAAGTTTTATTTTTAAGTTTTGACTTCCTACGTATACATGTACCTGCATCAATTTATGTAATTAATTTTATCTTTCATTCATATTCTTAAGAAAAAGCTAGTTCCTATCGGTAACGAATCCTCGTGGTGGAGATATTTTGCGTCAACGATAAAAAATCATATCCTACCCTTGAGTTTCGTATTCACTTGTGGGTACATTTCTATTGAATAATTTAATACTTAATAATTAATATATAAATTGTCATATTAAATTTTATTGACAATATGTAGGTACAGTAAAAGATAAAATTAAACTCACAGACGACACCATTTCTTCTTGCAGGCACAAAAACTGATAAGTTAAAATATATTCCCTCAATCAATATTATCTAAAAAGAAATTAATTTACAGGTCCAGTCACCCTGAATGTGAAAACCTACCCTTCGGACCAAAGCGTACGATTTGGTGAGTTGAAAACATTATCTTTCATTTAACTTATATATTAAAAAAGTCTTTGTAGTTTATTATTTTATTAATTTTGAAAGTGAGAGTAATTCAATTTTATGTCATACAAATACATAGAACAAAAAAGGGAAGGAAAAAAGGTAAGATTGATAGTAAGATGTAGATCAAAAAGTGTAGATAAAGGACATGAAACAGTTGACAACTACTCGCTTTCAAGATGCAGAAGATTCTTCCACACGATGATCTACAATAAACGCCTTTTTATGGGTTGTAGAATTTTGTAATACAGAAAATGTTACTTGAAACAAATACAAATAATTTGTTAACATTTGTAGGTACATTAGATTTTAGGTAAGTATTTAAATTAATTATCTATTTATAAAACAACAATAGTATACGGTATTATTATACCTACACTTTAAAAAAAAAACAAAAAAAAATTGTAAAATAGTTGGGCGATTGGATTAGGGGGAATGGGGGTGACTCCCACTCCGGCTCGTTTTTGGCGCAGAGGTTAGCCATCGCCATTCAGCGTGGCAATGCTTCTAGTATTATGGAAACCTTTACGCCGGGTACGATAAGGGGTGGATTATTTGACTCACTGGTCACTTTATTTTTTGTATTAATAATGTTAAATATTTATTTTTCTATTAATATAATTATAACATTAGTATAATTACAAAGTGATTTTACATAACTATAAAATAAAACTTAAATGTATAATACCCACATCTTAGGTACTTACTCGACTCAAGCATCTATTCGAAAGGAAACAGACATGTTTTTAGAATTTTTTACAAACTTCTCATATTTTACAATCTACTTACATTTTAAAATAGCTACATAATTCCTCTTGAACTTTTTATTAATGTTTTGTTGTTTCTTCCATGGTGGTGGTACAGTTGAACTTGGTGAGTCGGCCTGCCTGATAATATAATATGGGCAAATTAATAACGGGTTAATTCACACATAACTATTATAATAAACATATTTTTACATAAATTACCTTGCTTGAAATGTAACTTAGCATCACGCTTTGTCTTGTTTTTTTTGCCAAAAACATGACAAATCAATGATAAGAAAGTATAGTATTTTATATTCGATAAGTAGCGTTTCTAAGTAAGGAAGGTAATAATCATAATTAACGAGGTTTTTTGAAAGATAATTATAACCATAATCTTATATTAATTACGTTTATATACATATATTATTATTATAACGGTACATATTAAATAAATGACAAAAAAAATAGTGTTGGTATTATTAGAATAACGATTTTGATGCTTTACAATAATATATTTTAATAGATTTTTGAGACATTTTGAACAGCATTGCATGAATTAAAACGCGAACAATTTTGATAATAAATAATGATAACATAATGAGGATTCATGGGAAGTAAATATCATGGAAACGCATTTCATATACATACCTACCTACCGGGGTAACACATCACTCAAACACTTATTAGCTCTTTGGGTAACTGGGTAACCAGATTCCATATAAGTACCTACTTACTACTGAGTTGGTTACTACTAATAACTATATTTACACAACACTAATCACGTAGGTACAAATTCATTAGTAGTATTGGGCATTTTGAAAGATAAGACAACTTATCACTCTTTTTTTTAGAAAAATGTAATTTATAACTCGGTAACTTTATTCATGTTAAGGTATTTTTGGGACATTCATCAAACAGAAGTATTTTTTTTTCCAGTTAAAATATAATTTATGACTATCTGTTTTAGTCAAGCAGTAGCTAAGTACTCTTAATAAGTACTAGACTCATAATTTGTAAAACCAAATAGATAATAGATAGGTGGTCAGTTATGGACCAAAACATTGTTAATTTTTCTATTGTTGTATTCTCTTAAAGAAATTGTACCTCAAAAAAAAAATTTAATCATAATCGTGATCATAATGCAGTAACCGCCATCCATTTTGATTCATATAAAATATTTCTCGTTTCGGGACATCGTTAATCGAGAATGCAACTTTTTTCCTGGATTCTGGATTGGCATGAACTAAATCAGGTATTTCTAACAGGTGGCGACGTGGTCTTCCAATGTCGTGATGAGGGACCTCTCCGATCCCCTGTAAGATGGATCAGAGAAGGTGGTCGACCATTGAAACCCGGTTTCATAGACAAAAATGGAAGATTGGAACTGTTTACCGTTACTGTAAGACATCGCTTGTAGAACCCAAATTAAATGGTATTTTTCTTATTTTTCCTTATTTTCTTATGCTCATTGTTAATTTTTGCAGATGGCTGATGCAGGAGTATACATTTGTCAGACTCCAAACTATTTGAGATATCCTGGGGCCCAAGTTAAAGTGACTTTGACTGTTCAGAGACCAGACAGCTGTGAGTGATATTGATATAGATTGTTTTGCAAGCTTCAATAATAGTATAGCTTGAATATATGTGGCAATAAATAAAGATACCGGTTATCATTTCGCCCATTGATTATTTATAAACACAGTTAATTTGTTTAATTTGTAGCGTCGACCTCATTAAGATCTCCCTTCAAGCCCTGCAGACCACACGAAGCTACTTGTGGAAACGGAGACTGCATTCCCAAGTCGGCTGTGTGTGATGGAAATTACGACTGCTCTGATAGATCAGATGAAGAAATGTGCAGTGAGTATCTAATTCTTAGTTCAATGCTACATGCAGTGTTAAACCATGTTGCATCCATCTGTCAAAGTTTGGCCGGTTCATAAATGTACAAAGAATGTTGTCTAAACTACGCGACAGGTTAATAACATAATAGGGCTATCATCTAGAAAAAACCAAAGTTATCCTTGATTTCTACGATAGCCTTTTGGGTGTTATAGAACAACGACTTCAATTTTTGCACAACAATAAGTAATTGCCATTTTAAATTTTATCGAACTATTACGCCACCAAAGTCACCGACATAGCTCTCAGGATTGGTAAGCTGAAGTGACAATGGGCAGGTCATATAGCTCGCAGAACTGAACCCCGTTGGAGAGTAAAGGTTTTCGAGTGGCGGCCGCGATGCAACGCAAAGCGGAGTGTTGGGAGACCAGCTGCCCGGTGGACCGACGACATTGTGGCGGTCGCGGGTTGTCGGTGGATGGAGACTGCTCAGGGCCGCTATTTGTGGCGTCGTATGGGGGAGGCCTATGTCTAGAAGTGGACGTGTATGGGCTGATATGATGATTACGTCACCAGCGAATATTGACTCTAACACTACATTAACTTTTTAGAACTGAACGGCCTCTGCGAACCGAACGAGTTCCAATGTCCGAACCGCAAATGCATGCTGCTCAGCTGGATGTGCGATGGAGATGACGATTGTGGTGACGGTTCTGACGAGGAAAATTGTGGACCTTCGGATCCTTCGAGCCCATGTTTACCGGTGGAATTCGCTTGTAGCACGAACCAACAGTGTGTGCCGAGGAGTTTCCACTGTGATGGAAGGTCTGATTGTTTTGATGGGTCCGATGAAGTTGGCTGTGGTAAGTGCAGAAACGTTTAGGATATCTTATTTATTTTTATTTTCTCTAAATATTATGTAATAGGATTATTACGACGCATACTGAAATTTTTGAAATATATTGAGTTACGAAAAGGAAATATTGATAAGACCACCATTTTATCCCAATGAATACGACTTTTTATTACCTACTCCACTAGAACTCTGTACCTTACTTCATCCACAGCTCCGGTACACATAACCAAACCGCCTAAGCCGTCCAACGTGAGACTTAACCCTGGCGACACGTTGTCCCTAACATGCGAGGCTTCCGGCATCCCCACTCCGACCATCACTTGGCGTCTCAACTGGGGACATGTTCCAAACAAGTGTATTATCAGCAGCAAAAATGGAATTGGAAACTTGACGTGCCCTGATATGCAGGTATATAGATGACATCAACATTATATTAATAGAGAACTTCTATTTTTAGTAGATATTTATTATAAATATTTGTGCAATCGTAAGTTTTACAACACAAAGTATAGTCTGTGGAGGAGATTGAAGCTACTACAATGCGATATTCCATGCCGTAAATATCAGGATTCCTAAATGAGCACACGCTTATACCGATCTCATAAATCAATTCGGGTGAAACCTTGAAATATAGCTGGTATCGATTACAATTTGGAATGGACAGGAAAACTGAATGCGTAATTAGTAAAATTATGTCTTTGCATCTGACAGACTGAGAACAGCGGAGCCTACTCCTGTGAAGGCATGAACAACAAAGGGACCGTGTTCGCGGTGCCTGACGCCATTGTTTTTGTTAGCAAAACTGACCCTTGCCCTACCGGATACTTCAACAGGTAGTTAGCGTTTTTCTGCCAAATTAATTGTCTTAAAATATGACTTACTGGTATGCCTATTGAATAGAGTTAAAATGAGATGTGTTATTTTCAGCGAGGCCCGTTCGGAAAGTGAGTGCATACGTTGCTTCTGCTTCGGTGAATCGACTCAATGCAAGAGCGCAGATTTGTTCACGTACAACATGCCGACGCCTTTAGGAGAAGGTGGTACCAGACTCCTTGGTGTGGCGCTTACTCCTGATGGAGAAATTAGGACTGACTCTTCGATCGTCAACCATTATTATTACCAACCTCTTAGGAATGGTGCTGCTGTAAGTTGTAGAATTTGTTACTTCGTGAGAAATTATTGTGTCTCTAATATTTGGGATGGCATCTACCTATACGTAATTTCACATTAACAAATGAATAAAAACGACCGTGTCATACAAACTCTATGTAAAATGTAGCTTGTAAATTATCTATCAAAGAAATAAAGTCGTATGCAGAATCCACATAATCCCTGTGATATATTTTTTCTTCGTTGAAGCTTTAATATTACCAAAAGATTATCTGAAATTATTTATTTACTTTCAGGTAACTACTCTTAATCCTCGTGGCCAGGACCTTCTTGGTAACTTCCATCCTTATCTGACTCTACCTGAGACCTACAACGGTAACCAGCTGACGTCATACGGTGGCCATATTAAGTACACACTCGAACCACACACGCGCGCTTACTCCCCTGATGATTCTGCTCCGGCTATTATAATCAAGGTAAGATTAGCTTTGATCATGGTAAGTAACTTAGCAAACTTGGAAGCTATCGCAGACAAAAAACTATAGAATGTAAATAATAAAGGTGTAATCCTGAAAAAACATGTTATTCTGGACATTATAAGCAAATTAATCAAGGGAACCCAGTATAATAAATTTTCGAAAATAATGGATTCCAATGTCCATAGACAGTAGACCAAAAGGTGGTTTGGTCTTGGTTTACATAGGTACTTAAAAACTTTTCTGCGTGTATTATCAAAAATTTAAAAACATCAAATTTTATTGTACAGGGTAAATACGCCACGCTATTCTACAACCGACGTAGCGATCCGTCAAGAGACCAAGTGGTGGAAGTTCGACTCATACCTGAAAACTGGCAGAAGAACAGCACTAGAGGCTTCTTACCCGCTTCTAGAGAGGACATTATGATGGCGTAAGTTTGAAAACGTACCTAGTGGAAAAACTAACAACGTCATTTTATTCGGCGATCGGTTTAATAATAAACATAAATAAGTGGTCCACATAGTGGTATGCAATTTCTTTGTTCAATGTTCATAGCAATAGAATATGATTTGAGTCTGATGACTTTACGGCAGTTTGCTCTTACTTTTATGACACATCTTAAATGGTATCCTTGCTATTAAAATCAGAACACTTTCAATGTTTCTCGTGGCAAGAGAAGCGACATTGAATTTAAACAATATTTGAACGTCGGATACACAGTTTTTAAATCAAATAACAAGTTGACATAATATAATTATGTTAGTCAATTGATATCCGTCAATAATGCACAATAGGTGTTGTTTCTGAGGTCTTCTCTCTAATATTAATTTTATTGTTCTCTAATTTTATAGCTTAGACCACATCGACATGATCTTGCTGCGAGCTGATTTGAACAATGCTGGAGTTAACATCACCGATTTCGCTATGGAATCTGCAAACCACATTAATGTTGGTCTCGGTGCTGCCAGTTTAGTTGAAGAGTGTAGCTGTCCACCTGGCTACGAAGGATTGTCTTGCCAGGTATTTATTAAAACTTTGAATTTTATAATTAAGTATTTGAGACAAATATATAAGCAATCCTTTTTGTTTTTAAATCAACTCGTCATTTTAAGCACTGCTACGTTTGGAGAAATGTATAATTCTCATTCTTTTTTTTTTTCTTTTCTTTCAGAAATGCGCAGCCGGCTACATCCGCGAACGTTCAGGACCTTGGCTAGGCAACTGCGTCCGTGAAGAATGTCCACCTGGAAGCTACGGTGATCCGAGCAGTGGTTATGGCTGCAGACCTTGCCCGTGCCCGTTGACAAATAGGGACAACCAGTTCGCCAGGACCTGCTCGCTTGGATCTGATGGATCTGTGCAATGTGACTGTTTCCCCGGGTGAGGGTGGACACAACTTTATAACAAAAAATAATTTAGATAATTTATACTGCGTCACTTAAGTACCGAACCGTCATTTATAACCTGACAATAATATTTCTAAACGTGAAAATTGAACTATACCGGTCGTATTTCTTTAGGTTCAAGTTAGATTGGATTATTAAATTAGTGAGAAAGATAGCGACTCTTCATGTAGTAGGAATAGGAAGCAACCAAATCTAAATTTAAAAAACCTTATCTTCCCTTTCAGTTACCAAGGCAAGAATTGCGAATTATGCGCTCCAGGTTACGAAGGAAACCCATTAGTTGCTGGAGATAAATGCGCAGTGAGACAAACTTACAAATGTAATCAAGTGGGCACTCGGCAAGTAAGGTTGTTAGACGAATGTGAGTGTAAAGACAATGTGCAGGGACGTTACTGTGACCAATGCAAGAATGATTCCTTCTACTTGTCCAATGACTTCAGGTAATTGTTAACTGATATCCGGGTTTATTCTAAGTTTAAGATTAGATGGCGCTTAGTCTGCATTTATAAATTTATTTCATTATTAGAGCCAAAAATAAATACTAACCCAAAAATATTAACTCAACAATTCGCAGAACAGATACTTTATACGATCTTATACTTTATACGATTTTCTAGTATTATTGTTCTTTAACATACCTATCTTTTTTTTTACAGACACGGTTGCGCACTCTGCTTTTGCACAGGCGTATCTCAACAGTGTATGAGCAGCAACCTTCGTCGTAAGACCACCACCGTTCAATTTAATGTACCAACAATAGTAGATCAAGTGAAGATCTATAACAGCGCCCCAGCCGGCGTTGGCGCTGTACGATACACTGCCCCTGTTGAAACTAGTCTAAAACCGGTATTGACCAGAGGAGGGTTATCTTTAGGCACTGGTTACGATAGATCGAGACCTACAGTGTATTACTGGAGTATGCCGATCAGTTTCTCTGGCGACAAAGTGACGTCGTACGGTGGTTATCTTAGATACACACTGGACAATGTTCCTAGTTACATAGATTCTCGTTTGAAAAACAACGCAGCTGAGGTTCAACTGATTAGTGTGAGTTTTAGGAAAATATATAATATATTATCTATAGCTGTTCTTTCTCCTTCTTGACAAAAATAAAACTTTGATCTGTTTTTAGGAAAACCATTTGACATTCCAATACGCCGGTAACTTTGGACCTTCTTACGAGGGCATTTTGAACGTTAGCGTACAATTCTTGGAAAAAGGATGGACAAGGTTAGAGTTTATTTTCCATATAGTGAGAGATTGCATGATAAGTATATGAATTGTTAAGTTTATACTACTCACTTATATTTTAGTTTCACTAAAGAGGGCAATTAATAGGGCCCTAAATCTACTACGTAGTAGTTTTTTTAGTTAGTTAATCTATAATTTCTTTTCCCAGATCTGATGGTAAAGAAGTATCTCGCGAACACTTCCTCTTAGCCCTTGCTGACGTAAAGACGATTCTAATTAAAGCGACCTACTCTACTGACTCAGTGGCTATACCCATCAGCGCCAGTATTGAGACTGCAGAGTCTAGTGGTGATGGTCCAGCAGCTTTACATGTTGAACAATGTGTCTGTCCTGCTGGTTATATTGGCACTTCTTGTGAAGACTGCGCTCCGGGTTACACCAGGTATGAACTTAATCTGTATACAATGTAATACAGTCGAAATCCATAATTTTATCCTGCTTGCTACATTCAGTCGCAGATATAATTTCTGTTAAATGACAAATTTATATCTGCTATTTAACAGCTGCGGTTACGGTTCGAAATGGACGTTTAGCTCGCTCCATAAGCAGTTTCAGTAGTTTCGTTAGTTTAAACCACAGCCTTTATATTGACGTAAAATGATAGAAAATATAACGGTGACTGAGTGGAGTTGGTAAAGACTGTTTAGTCAATAGTTTAATCAGATAAAAAAATTTCGTAAGACTATATTCTTTCAAACCCAGGTCTGATAGTGGAATTTATTTGGAGCACTGTGGTCCATGTGACTGCAATGGACACTCAAGAAACTGTCATCCTGAATCTGGAGTGTGCTATGTAAGTACATTGTTAAGTATTGTATACTGTTTTTTACGTATTTGAAACGTTGCTCATGCACCTTTTTATATTATAGGAATGTATGGACAACACTGATGGACCTAACTGCGAGCTCTGTAAGCCAGGATATGAACGGGATGCGTATGACAATTGTATCGCAATCGGAGGGCCTTTTCCAACCATGCCGTGCCGGTAAATACTTTTTATACCTAAACTCTAAAGAAAAAATATATTGTGTCAGTGGTAAAAACTACGTTTATTCTCACTAGTTCAGTTAATTGGGTACAAGGGGGTGTAAGGAAAGTGAGAACTGCGTAATGGGGTATACTAACGATCACTTTTAATGGTTTGAGCAGTTGCGATCCTCGAGGTATATCGGGACCTTGCTTCGAAGACGGCCGTTGCTCCTGCAAAATAAACGTTGAGGGTGAAAACTGCGACCGCTGCAGGGCTGGAACCTTCGGACTTGATGCGAAAAACCCATCTGGTTGCATTTCTTGCTTCTGTTCCGGAGTTACTACGAACTGTCAGGAGGTAGGTGTTAAAAAAGAAGAATATTAAGACTTGTAAGATTGATAACTGTATTGACTAAGGCGTTTTGGATGCCGCATGAGGTTGGTTCAAATAGGCTGTATATACTTTAACTTTTTTTAATAATAGTCAACCCTTCCACCAGGCAAACCACTATACCAAGAACTTAGTGCCAGCTCCGATATTCGGAGACAAATTCGGCGGTTACACCCTTATGGACCTCAACGCAGAAAACGTATACGCAGATGATTTCGTTCCAGTACCGGACAAGAGTGAACTGATGTATATCTTCAACTTCCCGGCGACTAGAGATCTTTACTGGTCCTTGCCTGTTTTCCCAGGTAAGGTTTTCGTAACAAGAGATTTTACGCTTTCTCTTATTTTGAATTTCTTGTGTCAATTCACAAAAGGCCTCATTTGTAGAAGGGCCTATCTCCTTAAAGTTACATTTTCGAATGTTTACTTGAAATGCAAATATGATAATTAATTGTTATTTAACAGGTAACAGAGTGTTATCGTACAACGGCTCATTATATCTACGCCAGGAGTTCAGAAGTAATGATTACGACGAGGTGTCGCAACCGGGTGTCGACGTTGTATTGATTGGCGACGATGTTTCTATTTACTGGAGCAATCCAAATGTCATCAGAGCTGAGCAGTCGTTGGTAAGGACTTGTAAAATATTTAAGTCCAGTTATGACACTTCGTATCGACAAGTGAAGTATCCTTCTCAGTGCTATTTATAGAATCTTATACGGAAGCAACATTAAACATTACTTCACTACAATTAAGTATAGATTTTGAATATAACACCCCTTTATTTTTTGGTGTTAGATGGGACACTCTGACATAATATCTATTTATTATCCCCACAGAATTACGCAGTTCCACTAGTAGAAGATGGGTGGTTCCTCCTAAATTCAGCCGTTGCGGCTTCTCGAAGTGACTTCATGCGAGTCCTAAAGAACTTAAGACGAGTGCTAGTAAGAGCTACTATTGCAAGAAACTTGATATCCACGTCTATTGCTGACGTTTCCATGGAAACGGCTACAGAAACCGCTCAACCCGGTGCTCCCCTTGCTAAAGGTGTTGAGGTAAGGATATTATATAACGTTATTGAGCCGCCAGTCTTATAAATTACTCTGAAGATGCTTTTAATAAATTGTTGCATACTATTTCTTGTAAACAAATTAAAAAAATAATTTAAAATTTAAAAAGCCCCCGAAAAAAATAATGAAAATAGTATGAACGTAAAAACTCTAAAATAAGCAAAAAACCCTATAAAAAGAAAAAGCCACAAATAGAACAAAAAAGGAATAAATAAAAAAACAAAATTATGAACTAGGTACAAATGTGAATTTCAAGTCAATTTAATATAATGTAAGAATCGTGTCGTTTAAATTTTTGTTATAGTATTTTTTTGGAATGAAAATGAAGTGAATTCTTATACAACTTAACTAGTTGTATAAGAATTCACTTTAACATTTTTGTTCAAATTTTAATATCATTTTATTTAGGAAGGTGTTTCTATAGATAAAAAGCGGTCGCCCGACGTGAAAAATTTAATCAAAAGAAATCATATTATGTACTTACGTAGGGTCATAATTTCGAAGTAATTTTTTCTATTTGTAGGATTTCGCGTTTATACATTTTTTTGTTATATTTGTAGCTATATTTTTTTCTTAGTTTTTTTTTGCATGTTTTAGAGTTTTTACGTTCATACTATTTGTAGTATTTTGTGCCGGGTTTTTTCTTAATAATAAATTTAATTTTTTATGTCTTTTTGTAGAGAGAAATTGATTTTTTTTGTTATTCCTTTATTCGTCACTCATCACCATAACACAAGCCCAGATAAGCGATATTTTTATTGAATACTCTGTTTTCTAATGTTAACATGACGCATGATGTCACACATCAGGAACGGTACACAATGACGTCACTCAATATTAATAAAAATCCAAAAGAACCCAAAAGGCGTAAATTAACTTGATACCCCACTCGGGCATATCTGCTTACATTCGGTTGTTAATCCTGAGTTTTATCCCCCATAACTTTCAGACAGCTGAACCGATTTCGATCAAACATAGCTATTTGTAATGTACGAACCATGCCCTTTTTATAATATTATTTCATACCCCACTCGAGCATATCTACTTACATTCGGATTTTATTCCTGACTTTTATCCCCCATAACTTTAAGACGGCTAAACCGGCGAGAACACTGCCGACTAATTTACCTTTGAAACAAAAAAAAACTAAATCAAAGTCGGTTGATCCGTTCGGGAGCTACGATGCCACAGACAGACACATACACACACAGAATAGGAAAAATGGCGACTGTAAAGTCAGTTTCGTTAATAGGTTTGCTCCTGCCCTCCTGGTCACCTCGGCAGCAGTTGCGAAACCTGTGCCGCTGGATATTACAAAGACCAACAGGAATACTGTACGATTTGCCCCTGCAGTGGTCACGATTGCCAATTGAACTCGTATGGTGAAATCTCTTGCAATTGCCAACCTCCTTACACAGGGTCTGATTGTTCTACCATTGGTGAGTTTTTTTTAAGCATAACTAGACTTATTAAAGTGTGACTTTTACCTTCTATTACTAATGTTTCATCTATTATAATCTGTAACCTTTTAATCCTACAATATCTAGTGCTGTTTTTTACAAATTTGTTGATTTTCTATATTGGAACCCGTTAACCAGTGTGTTTAACAATTAGGACTTATAATGGAATTTCGACCGTCAATTTATGAGGACTTCTACGATCCAATATTGAGAAGGGTAGATCTGGTGTGCAAATACCAGGCTCCGGAACCTTTGATGATGAAGTTCGTTATCGATGGCTATGATCAGGGTGTGATTAAACCAGCTAACGAGTCGACTTTGCACACTGATGGATGGCACGGCGAGCACGTTTTGTTGTACACAGCGTGGGATACACGGCATCCTGGCCCGGTATACGAGTGCCACACGATTACCCAGAAAGGGTTGACTTTAAAAGTCCTTACTGTGGATTTACGCAAAACGTCGATCCATATGTATACAGAAGATTACTTCGCAGGTAGAGGGATCGACCAATACTGTCGCTCACCTAACTCCTGCTTCTCTTAAAAGCTCGTTTGTTTTTTCCTGTCTATCAATGTTTCCAAATAGATGTCGACTATATTATTGTATTCACTACATGATAACGATTTTGTTCAGGTCTTTATGCTGTGATTTAGTTGGAAAGAATGCGTATGTTTAACTAGTTAAGATTGTGCATCGAAATTTAAATTGTTTTGTTACTTATTTTATTTTGTAGAATGCGCCAACCATTTCGATGTGATATTTTTTGTATTATTAGTGGATGTTTACAAAACATAATGTTAGTATTTAATGTAATCGTTTTTAACTATTTTTATATTTTTAGTTGACAATCCCACGAGTCCTCGTCCATCACCGAACCCACAGAACCCACCATTGACTGTGAGGATTACAAGTCCAACGATTATGATCCAAGAAATTGGAACCAGCGTGAACTTCACTTGCCAGGCTCAAAGCCCGTACACGAGTCAAAGGTTACCTGTTGATTGGTCGAAGGTCAATGGTGATTTGCCTCAAGGCAGGACTTACATCGATCCATATGCTGGTCTGTTGACCATCACTAATCTACAGATTTCCGACAGCGGTCAATACATATGTCAGACTTATGATGGACTTTCAACTGGACAGGCCCTTGTCACCCTGAAAGTACCTGGTAAGTATTACTTAATTTAACCTTTTAAATCATTAACAGTATTCTTTCTTTTTCTACTCAACTTTTTTATATTTGCACGCTTTCTGGAACAGTCGTACCATTAAAAGTCCTGTACGCAAAAGGTAACTGAAGTTGTAATTAAGGAGATGAAACTTATTTTAAAAATTGATTATTTGTCATATTTTACTGGACTTTTGTTTTTGCAGCAAACGACATGACCTTACCGTCTGTGATCATAAACCCGCCTGTAAACGACTACTACGAAGGCGATCGCATTCAGCTGGAATGTGCTGCTACTGGAAACCCTAGTCCTACAATTTCCTGGCAACGAGCTTCGGGACGACCACTGCCGATGTCGGTCGAACTTCTCGACAAACTCTTTATCATTGATAGCGCAAGGGTGGAAGACTCTGGCGAATACAGATGTATTGCGTCGAACACTGCTGGGTCTTCGGATAGTACAGCTGTCATATCTGTTCGAACTAAACCTTCAAGGCCTCCACGTGATAGATTAATGGTCACTCCGACTGAGCCGGTTGTTAATGAGGGACAGAGTACTAGAGTCGTCTGTACTGGCTCTACTAACGTACCTGCTGGTACCATCGACTGGATTAGGTAAGCCCACAATTATAAATTTCCATTAAAAAAAATCGAACATTGGGTTTTTTTGGTATTATTATAGATTAGTGGATTACTTAAAATATGAGAAGGTAAAACATAATTCTTGCCTAGTTAGGGCCTTAAGGCGCAGGTATAATCCAGTCCAGGATCATGGGTTAGAATACTGCCTAGTCGAATTTTTGGGAAAACGTCATGCTTAACGCATTGTCTCTATCAATTCACAGACAAGATGGTGCTCGTTTCCAACAAAACGTCCGCTCAGACAATGGCGTCTTATACATCGACAACGCTATCCTCGAAAACCAAGGCATCTATATCTGCCAAACTCACGCTGCTGATGTTGCTCCTGTTCCAATTGTACTCAATATTGTACCTCAAGGAACACCCCCTCCGGGTGAACAACCAGAAATCGACGTCCCGATTAAGTCACTTAAGGTGCCGAGTGGAGAAAGTGGAACGGTTGATTGTGTGCCGCGTGGATATCCGTTGCCTCAGGTTAAGTGGACCAAGGTAAAGATCAACACTACATTTAACATTTACCAGAAGAAAATACTCTTGTACTGCTTTGTTCGTTGTTGGTGTTGTGGACAAAGAATATATCTTAACCTTAGGTGAACTTAAGGATATTTTTAGTCGAAAAAATCATAGCTAAATTTGTCTTCTTCTAAATTTATCTATTTTAAAACAGTACCAAGGTGAATTCGGTCGCGGCACCAGCCAACGTGGCGACACTCTGATCATCAACAATGCTGAAGAAACGGATCAAGGGTATTACGTATGTGAAGGCATTGTCGAGAACCAAGTCATTAACAAGATTTACGTTCTAGTTGAGATTGAAAGTAAGTAATTTTAATACCCATATAATGTTCATAGAATAAACCCAACACTGAATTTACCGTATACAAAAATTCATCAATCTGGATTAGGCATGTCCGGTATGATCCGGTAGTATAATACTGCATGACCGTTCCTTCTAGAAAGAGGCCTTGCTCTGCATTGGCAAATTGGCCTGTAGGCAGATATAAATTCACTAATTATTTCTCCCCTTAGGACGCGAAGCTCCCCGAGTCCAAATCTGGCCTGAAGGCGAGCAACCAGTTGCTTTGGGAAGCCGATTCGAGTTTCACTGCCGCGTCGTTGCTGGCTATCCTGAACCGCCTGTCACGTGGAGTCGTGGTTATAGCCGAACACTGTCACCAACCACGCATATTAGAGATAACAATTATGTCTTGAGGTATGTTTCTCTATTTTTTTTAAGTATGTACTTATAAGCTGATTTATTTTATTCTGATCTATGGGAAATTCCAAAAAGATTCTACTATTAAAAATTACGAATGTTTTTTTCTGTGGTGGTTTATTTATTTCTATCTTAATTTTTCAGTTTTGATTCAGTAGACGTTAACGACGAAGGCGAATATATTTGTACGGCAAACAATATCGTTGGAATACACAGCGCGAGCGCAGTCCTTAAAGTGAGATCTCCACCTGTCATCAACATTACACCTACAAACTACGTGGTGATCAACAATGGAGATTCCAAGAGGATTGAATGCAGGGCTAATGGATATCCGGAACCAATGTTGTCTATTAGAGGTAACTATAAAAAATCGGATTACCCGACTGACATCTGGAAGATACCTGTTTTGTCCTGAAATGCCATCTAATGATGATACCCATTTTTACCCAGGACCAGACGGTGAAACAATCAGTGAACCGACTCCAGGAATCAGTGTCCTTCGTATTGCCTCTGCCTCTGAGAGAGATCAGGGCGACTACACTTGTACTGCGACTTCAGCTGCCGGAACCGCGACCGATACCTTCATTGTTAGGGTTGATAGAGGTGATGGCGGAGATACTGATTTTGGTTAGCTTTTTTTATTTTATTTTATTTTTGTTATAATTTGGCACTCCTTTTTGACCGACTTCTAAAAAATAGTAGGTTATTTACTTTAATTTTTTATTTCTCTAATTTATTTGTTATCTCAGAAGTTTGACATTCTTATTTATTTGAAAAGAGAGTTTTAGATTTAGTTGGAACTCATTAAATAGAAATTTCATTAATATTAAATTCAGTAGTTATAACTGGAAAAAATATATCAGTCAGGTAAACAAAATTGCGTAGGTACATTATGATGCTTTCGCGGAATCGAATTATAACTTGCTACCGGTGCGAATCTTGGCCAAGTTGTTACTAATTAGAAAATAATAGATTTTTTTACTTAGGTTTTACCATAGGTACTTACAGTCGCACTGAAGTGTTCCTGTAAAATGTAACTTCTTACAATCTTAGATTCCGACATGGGGATCATTGTGCCATCCGGGATGGGGACCATTGTGCCAACTGGATTGCCATATAATATAAATAGAAGCAAATATAACGCCTCGATAATGTAGCTTCTATCAATAAAATAATCATCTTAGATTCTTACAAGAGTTTAGCCGTAGCACAACCCTAGCATTCACTGTTAATAATCGCATGGGTATCTTGATAGCTAAGACTATCATCAAATAAATAATTTATCTGACTAGTTACAAACATGACAAGTCTCTCTATAATGTTAATAGTTATAAATTCTTATTTAATATATTGTTTTTTGGTAAACTAAATAGGTGGCAGCGGCGATGTCGACACGAACTACAATCCTTACGAAAGACCCAGTGATTTGATTGCTGCGGAAGGACAGAGAGAAACCATTATTTAGTAAGTAAAAATATGTTTTAAAATATTTAGGAAAAACGCCTTGATGATTGATGTCGGTCACACATCTCGGTCCAAATCAGGGACGCACCCCGAAAATATTAAAACTTATTTTAATGTAATAAACTTAATAACCCAAAGAGGTTGGATTAGCAACATTCATTAAAAAATATGACGTAGGTATTTATGTATCCGTTATTTGGTGTTTGCGAGTAACCCTTGGTTATAGAGACGTGTTAACAATTAAAAATTCTAACACTGTTGAAGAATTCGAACTTAGTTTGATCTATGGTTTTATCTTTATTGCTTCAAAGTTTGTTTTTTCTAATAATTATGGCTTCGCACGGCTTGTGCATTTAGCCAGTGTCAAGTTATATTAGCATCAAATTAAGACCCGATTTTTCAAAAATCGTGCCTAAAGTGTTTCAAAACAGTTAAAGTCGTCATAGTCCGTCAAGTCAGGGGCTATAGTAAAGCGGTGGCAAGTTTACCATAACCTTAATAGGAGATTTGTAGGCAACGCGAAAATTTCATGTTTGACACAGATTTTTACTTTCACTACACTTGTGCATTTTCACAGAACTAAATTGAATAACATTCCACCAAAATTATACAATTCAACTCGGGTTACAACTAAGTTTCATAAAAATAAAACTGCAGCACGACATGTTGTTAACTCGTTCCCGCCAAAACTCCGTTTTGTTGTTATACTTTATATTTTATTTCTTAGCTGTAACGTTTCGAGCGGATTTACACCGCAATGGAGTCGCGCCGACCAAAAACCACTACAGTACAACGCAAGGCAAGATGGAATCCGACTTATCATTTACAACGTAAGTACAAAATAAACTTTTTTTTGTTTGGAAATATTTCATCGTAACGGTGTTCTAGACCAATAGAGCTACGGTCGAAATTTCGGAGATATTTTTAAAAGATGAGAATATCTGATTTTCCCGAATGCCAGCCCCCGAATAGGAGAACACTGTAAATATCGTGGCATCTTCAAAACTCATAATCGGGAATAAAATAGGATGGCGAAAAACGTCTAGTGAATTTACATATAAAATATTTCCACATTTGCGCAATACATAAAAAAACTTGTGAACAGGTATCAAAGAGCGATTCAGGTGACTATGTGTGCAGCATATTTGATTCTAAGACCGGTGAGACACAGAACGCTGCGTATACCACCTTACGAGTAGTTGGCGCTCCGAGGATCACGCTGAGACCACCGACGCAGACTGTGACTCCTGGACAATCGCCTATTGTCGAATGCGTTGTCGAAGGAGAAAACATCTTTGAGGTTACTTGGAAACCTTACAATAGGAACCTTTCTAGGTAAGTTACTTTGATAAAGAGCCAACGTTTGATGGAATCTGGAAATTGCGTATTTGATTCCTAACTGAAGTATTTTTCCTTCAAATTAAAGTTTTGATATTTATTACAGACGTGTCAGAATTCGCAACTCGACTTTGATTTTCCAACAAATTGAAGTAGAAGACGCTGGTAAATACGAGTGTGTAGCAAGAAACCCGTACGCAAACGCTAGTGCTATCGCTGAAGTTATTGTGGCAGGTATGTTACTTTTCTTATGTTTTCATTTGAATGCTCACATATGAACACAAGTAGTCGCACTTTTTAAATGTGAGACTTTTTCCCCTGAACCTGATTAATTTTCATTTCTTATTTTCAAACTATCGTAGGAAAGACTCTCATTGAAGTAATGCACATCGATGTACAGACGCCTGGCACTCGATCTTAACGTTGTTCGATCAACTATTTCCAAAACTATCACTATCTGACCGCATGAACCTTACGGTTATCAGAAAATCGCGTTACTTTCACCATCCTAAGTAAAGGCATGAAATATTCGTTCATTTTCTAAATAAGGTCCATTAACGCGTTGAGAAAAAGTGCCAGCGTTGAATTTGTGTCGTAAAAAGTATTTCTTGATTTGCAATCAATTTTAATTAGACCAAACTCACGTCACACACAATCACGTAACTGAATGCTTAACACGTGTTTTATTTTCAACCTGCGCTTCTGGGTAATGCATGCTATAACAACGATCCATAGAGGAGAGCGAAGTGGCGTCGGAGTATCACGGAAGAGAAGTGACGGTGCGTACTGGCGCGGCTGTAACGCTGAGCTGCGCGGTGGAGGGTGCGGGCGCTGACGCGGAATCCGTTCGTTGGACGAAGGACGGCCATCCTGTACCACGCTCCGTGCGCCTTCATACCGACGGCTCGCTCTCCATCCCGCTCGCCCACCGCTCCGACTCCGGCCACTACGTGTGTTACGTCAGAGACAAACAAAACCGTCTCTCTAACAATTACGTCAACCTCCACATCGAGGGTCAGTCTAGTAGCGAGCTTTTTCGACCCGTTCATAACCGAGGCATGCTTAGCCAGTTAGAATTTCTTCCTTCTTAATCTTAACACTTGTGTAGTTACGGGCCGTATTCTGTTCGTAAAGGTGTTCAATGCTCGCATACGGAGTTTCGTTGTCTCGATGACAGCGGTTGCGTAAGCGACGACCTTACGTGCGACGGGATCGATGACTGCATCGACGGAAGCGACGAAGATAGTGCCTGCGTTTTGAGAGATAAACGTTACTCGTTGGACCGCTACATGCGGGCTGGTAATGCTTCAGGCGCGGGAGATGGTGTGGGCTGTGTTGTCTAGGCTCCTTGTTGAGTCGACTGTGTGCTCGTGGTTCAGTTTGTTACAGCAACGTTTCGTGGATGCGATGTTACTCTCATATTTATATTATTGTTGTGTATATGCGTATTTATTGTAGTGTAGCATTAACGAGGGTCATACCTACTTCTACTCTTTACTTTTATAATTTTCCGCCTTATTTTGTGTTAACTTTATTTTTATTATCTACTTATATTTACTGTTTTGTCCTTTTCTTGTCTCGACAACGACTATTGTTATGACATTTTATGGCATCAACATTAGTATGATTGAGCTTAGCCGCATGCTTAGCTTTCTGTAAGTTTCGACAACGGTATCTTAGGGGTTCGTTAAATTGTATGCGATTAACAGGTTTGGTTGGTTGCCGACGGTATTTGTTGGGATTTGTTTACATTATTTGTATTATAGTAATTAATTATGTGTATTATAGGTCCGCAGGACGAAGTACCAGTATTGATGCAAATCGAACAGCCAAGGAGAAGGTTCAGAGTTGGTGAAAACGTTGAAGTACTTTGTAAGACTATTTCCCGTAACACTAACGTGAGGTGGGACAAATGGGATGCACAGGGTACTAGGCAGTATGTTGATACCAGGGTGAGTTGACAATTTTCGTCTTATAATGACTTGTTAGTAGCGCCATTTTAAATCGAAAAACACTCGTAATTATCAATAATCTGTAACAAAGCGATTTGAATAGTTTGGTTCTATTTTAGACGTATGGTGATGGAGTTATTCTGATTATCCGTGGAGTGACCGAAGGTGATGCAGGAGTCTATCGCTGCACTGGATACGATCCTTCTGGCCGAAGCTCATTCGAAGACTTTAACTTGGAAATTGAACCTGGTATGAGAGTCGCCATACACTGCAAACTTACGAGCGACCAATTTATTTTACACGTATTATCCTTCTTAGTTTGAAGGCTAATGACACAAGTTTTTTCGTAATTTGTAGGATCAAGAAATCCGTATCCTAGCGGCCATGACGTTGAAGTAGCTAAATACGAGGCTCGTCTCGGACAAACAAAGGACATACCTTGCAATCATGATCTCGAGGAACCTGTCAGCATAAGGTGGAGACGTGAATATGTAACATTATCTAATGACGTTAGAAGCGATCAGGTCAGTTATCAGTTCAGGTAATTTTAGAGCAGATCTAGAATTACCTGACCACCTGGAATATGGTACAATAAAAAACTTATTAATCTATCTACAATTTTAAAGCATTATTCTTGTATACGAAAAGGTAATTAAAAATGAATAAAGAAAAAAAATTGACGCCTCTGCCACCAATTTGATCTCTTTTGTTTTTTGATACCATTTACGTAATATATACATGTATATAATTACGTCCATGTTTGATATAGAAGTTCAATGTTTCACGGTTATGAGCATTTTTATTGTACTTAATTCTAGTGTTTTTTTTTTAATTTGTTTGCGAAATCTTTTTTTTGTAAAGTACCTACTTTTTACAGTATAAAAATTCGTTGAAAATTCGTTGTATGTTTGATCTAAACGAACTATTAATATTGTCGATCTGAACAGGCCAAACTAATATTTCTTTATGTTATTATAGCATGGCTATATGAGACATTTTAGTAGGTATTAATTGAAATGAATCTTTGGGGGCCGAGATAGAAAGGGGTTAAGCTTTCTACTTATTTTGTGTGACTATTTTTTTAAATTCTGAAACCTATTGCTTGGGGTATCGAATCAAAGGACTTTATAAGCCTGTTCTAAAAATATACCACAACTTTGCTAATTTAGTCACTTGTGTTATTAAGGTTCCGTACCCAAAGAATAAAATCCGTCGATCTGTTTATCGCCAGGCTGTATCTCATGATCCGTGATAGCTAAACAGTTGAAAATACTAAAAACAGAATCTAGTGGTACGGAACGGTTTTTTTATTCGTATGTTTTGCAAGACTTTGAGGTGCTTGGGGCGGTATATTTTGAAAATTATTATGTTCTCCTCGTCATTGTGTCTCCCGATTTTTGCCCGGATGTTTTTTAATCTAATGCACATAAGTTACAGGTGTACCGAGTCCTGTGCTTTGAAGTCTAAACTATTGATATATGATCCCATACAGAGCACATAATGACACCGCCCCTTTAAAAATTAATAAATTGCAGCACCTGTTATTAATATCTAAACCTATGATTGATTCATTAATCAAATGAACTAAAATGACATCCGCCAAGACAAATCAAGCGCAACATACCTTTTCTCGAATCGCTTCGTCGTTAGTTGAATTATTTTTAATTTATAATAACATTAAACAGATCGAAGGAAATAAAATCTTTAGGAAAATTGACAGTTATCCTGTCATTTTAGTTAATTTGTTTAGTAAATCGATAATGGGTATTATCTACTGTATTTATTCTGCACATTGCGCACCAAGCGTGACTCGGGTCGAATGAATCAAAATTTATTTAGTACTTCGTTAATATAATACACACACACGTAATTACATTACATACTGTTTATATATCTGAATAATAACGAAGCAATTGGCAAATTATTTCATACCATTCGACGATATGATCATCGCTTGGAGGGCCAACATATTGTTAATAAACATACTACTTTCAAAATTCTACTTCCATGTATAGGATTATGAAAAAAAACTTAGGATTCTAATAAGTAGACCAATTCCACGGCTACTTATATTTATGGTAAAAATAATTTTAAAATTGGCTTTTTTATTTACTTTGGAGTATAATTTTTATTTCCGCATTGCGACTTTTTGTTAGATGCTATGTCCCTTATAACGGTTTGATTTTAAATTGGCATCAAGAGGAGGGCCAAAGTTAACTTGACTGTAGATAATCAATTCCATACTATCCACTCACGCTAAATTGCCGTATTTCTTTTGTGTCGAAATTAAAATTCTACTGTCGTCATTCTGATCTTTTCCATTTCAGAATTAGTTTTCATTGTTTCTCTCGATCGATAATAATTTATAAATATTTGCAAAGTAACTTTCAATACCTATGCCTAACCGAAAAATTAAATTATACTGTAAAATCATGTTTACTGCGCAAGCGCGAAGCGACGCAGTTTTCGCGCCAAATATTTAAACCACTTCTTTCTAAAGGTCATTCAGCGTGAGTGTATGTCAGAAAAAGGGGATAATTGTTTTATGTCTGTTTACTGATGATGATGATGATGATAATGTCACCCTTTGGAATAAACATAAAAATAATTTATTAAATATTTTATGAATGAAAATCCCAGTTTTCACTGTAATGTCTAGGTGAGAAGGTGCCAAATTGGGATTAAACCTTTAAAAACATTATTTTTTTATTTCTTTTTGTTATTACTGTGTGCAATTATAGTATTTAACTACCTCTTACTGTCCACGCATGGTAGATACCTACCTAAATCATATCCATGAATTATTGGTGTTGAATGTTCAACGTATTACATTTTTAGCATGAATTTCCAACTTTAAATATTCAAAATTAAAGATTTAGAAGTCCTTTTTTAATAAAGCTATTATGATCACATGAGATTATAAAATAAAATAATATGTTCTCTTAAACCATCCTAATTTGTCAATATAAATTAAGAAAGAACCTACTCAAATTAATTTGGAAACATTTTGAATTTTGTGAACTGTTTTTTTTTACTCGAAATCTTTGAGAATTTTATTCTGAGATGTTTTTCTATTGATAAAAAAATTTCATGAGATCATAAACAATATCAATCCTTAAATTCAACAGTGTCTCGACCACCATCTAAGCCTACCTTAAACCCAGTATCTATCATTAGTGGCGTACCGAGGGAGGGGCCGGGGGCATGACCCCGGGCGGAAAATTAAAAGAGGCGGCAAAAGTGCCAATTTTTTCAAAGTTTATGATCAGAAAACACAAAACCCGCCGATCCATATTCAAATTTCGCCCATGTTGACCTGAGTCGGACAGTATGAAATAGTTGCATTACAAAGGCCCGAGAAAAAAAATAACTCTTCATAAAAATGAAGCGCCCTTCTCCTAGAAACTAAGAAATTTAAAGCAATCCTCGAACGAAAAGAGATTGTTTTTTTTAATGCATGTCTTAGACGCCATTTATGGTAGCTCATACAGTAAATATTCGCCTCAGGTGTCACGGGCAGAAAGTACCTAGTAGGCTACTAGTTACTGAAAATCCGTTTGTATTATTCATTATTAATTACAAAATTAAATACTTAGTGAAAAACATAATCAAAATTAAAATTTAGTGCCGGCCCCGGGCGGCTATTACCCACGTTACGCCACTGCCTATCAATCTGTCTGTAGTTTAGCTGTACCATCTTAATCTATAGTTTTTTCATTCATCACGATATTGTTTCAGCCGATCCTCCACCTTCCCTACATAACCGAAGGTGATGCCGGCACCTATGTATGTCGAGTAAGCAACATCCACACTACTGTCGAAACTAAATCAGTCTTACGTGTTATTGGTATTGTACCACTCTTAAAGGGAAGTGGATGGATCGCTTTACCTACACTAAAGGATGCGTATCGGCAGTTTGATATTGAGATCTCGTTCAGGCCACAGGGTAAGAAGTCATTTTTTATTTACTTCTCGTTTCTCGTATTCCTCCTCCTCCTAGTCCTCGTAAGTCTTGGCCTAGTGGGTGGCATGTTGACCTTTAATCTGGAAGAGGTGTTCTAATCTCTGCTGTGAACTGTGATTTTTTCTAAAATATTTATGTGCGCATTACCCAAATGTCCCCGTGTTGCGATAATCACATTAAACTGCCGTCAGCCGTTACGCAACTCAATTCAGGACGATCTGAAAACTAAATAACAACAGACGAAACAGACGCCATACGTAAAGAAGAATTATAAAAAACGTGTGGCACTTGGGGATTACCGCGGTAAAGCTATTGCATCGTGCGAGCTTCGTACAGTCGTACCATATACATACACGTTAAGCGAACGCTCGGCCGAGCTACATGGTAGGCGGAGTGTTAGCTTTTATTTTCGTTACGGAATTTCTTGATTCGGTCGCCGCGCTTAAAGCCCGCGGTAAAAGCTATGCAATAGCTTAAAAACTAGCTGGTCCCCGTGGTTTCTCCCGTGCAAGTTCCGATCCCGCGAAAATGTCGGGATCAAAAGTATATGTCCTTTTCCATCCCCTAAACGATCACTGTGCCAATTTTCATCCAAATCGATCCAGTCGTTTGACCGTAAAGAGAGAGAACAAACATACAAATAACAAACTTTCGGATTTATAACATTAGATATGTTTTGAAATCCCGTTACAGATCCCGAAGGTATAATTCTGTACAACAGTCAGTTCCCTCGCCATGAGACCGACTTCCTTGCTCTACAAACTATTGAAGGAGTACCAGAATTCACTCTCGACACTGGCAACGGCCCCGTAATTGTCAGAGGTGACAGACCACTTCAGCTGAATGAGTGGCACACTATACGGTTGAGCAAGATCGGTGCTAGAGGTGAGTTACACTAACGCACTCTATCGGATAAACAATAATTATGAATCGGTAAAAACACTACTTAATTTGATTAGGCACAACAACAGAACATAAATCGATACCTCCGACGCAAATAGTCGTACAGGTAAACAGTGAATTTTCAGTAGAGCATTTCTAAACTTCAATATTGCCTGAATCAGCTTATTCACATCAAAACAAAAACATTATTATTTTAATTTCGTTTTAAATTAAAATAATAATGTTTTTGTTTTGATGTGAAT
The DNA here is from genome assembly GCA_951213275.1 of Idaea straminata. NCBI lineage: Eukaryota > Metazoa > Arthropoda > Insecta > Lepidoptera > Geometridae > Idaea > Idaea straminata. Next base: position 15,230,154 of record OX577845.1, on the reverse strand, counting down.
AAGCTCTTTTTGATTTAGAGTGAATCTAGTTATTAATAAATATACTATTTGTTTATAATAAACTACTATTACTATTACTACTACTACTATTTGTTTGTACTTACTATTTGTTTATTATAAACAAATATATATAAACAATAGTATAATAAACAAATAGTATATTTATTAATAACTAGATTCACTCTATTAAGAGTTATACACAACATTAATTTGACAAATAATACAAATCTTAATCCTACCTTAATTTTGCGATTAATAGATAGATAAACACTTTATTGCACTATAAAAACAAAACGCAAAATGATAACAAATAACAAAAACAAAATTAATTCTAACTTAAGTAACTACCTAAGTATATGCTAAAAGAAAAGACACACATACACGATACAGTGACAAATTGAAAGAAAGAAAGAAATAAACATAACCCTAGTTAAAGAATAATAAAAAAATAAAAGAAACTGATTTTGGTGTGTTGTTATTTTTTAATTTCCAGTAACAATGAACGTGGACAACACTGGTCCATTCGTGAATGACACCACGGAGAACTGGGTATTGGAACTGCAAGAACCACTTTATATTGGTGGAGTGCCTAACTATGACGATCTACCTGACCAGCTCGCGGGCACTGCTGGGTAAGCTCTTTTTGAATCCCAAATAATTATTGCAAGACAATACTTTGTGTATATACAAATAGAAAACAAACGGACAAGTAAGGGGGCATTCATAAATTAGGTGAGATGTTTAAGGGGGGACCCCCTCCCCCCTTAAACATCTCACCGGTTGAGTCAAATCTCATCTAATTTTACGTTGGAGAGAAAGAGAGTTGGTCTCGGCAAATATCACGCAATTTTTTTTCTGAATTATTTTTCCGGCTTAGAGTGGAGAAGAATCAGAACGAAGTTGAGCAGATGATTTTACTGAAAATCATATGGACATATTGGTTCCAATAGTCTCTCTTGAGAACGCGCATGATTCTCCATGGACTGAATTAGAGTAGACATTCTTTTTTTTAATCATAGTAAAAATTTAACAATTTCGTATTCTATAGTGACAGAAAATTTAAAAAAACACCTCATGTAATTTATGGACGCCCCCTAAGTGATCTTGGAAAACAGGATTGGGTTTTTGTACAGGGGTAGCTACAATGCCATGGCAAATTTTGTATTTATGAATCAGTTAAAAATATTTAACCAAAATCCAATATATGTTGCAGTAGGTATTCTAATTAGAGAACAGTAAATTTTTCGTTATATTTAGTTTAATCTTAATTTTTTTTTTCATATCGGTAGTTTCGCCGGCTGCATCAGCATGTTAGTGTTGGGAAGTGAAGAGAAGAACATAATGATAGACGCCATCAACAAGCACGAAGTCTACGAATGTGATACCTGTGCTCCTAATCAATGTGTGAACGATGCTCTTTGTCAGGTAAACTTGCCAGTTATAAAATAGATACTGTGAAAATTTCCAAAAGGTTTAAAATCCTAAAGCAAAGGGGTATTTACGTTTTCAGGGTATAGGAATTAAAATTGCTATAATGAATAAAGTGTCAAAAATTAATCTTAGTTTGCTCGTGACCACGAGATCTGCGAAGGTTCCAAAAAAAAACGCAATTATATTAGTTTTTCATTGAAATAATTACTTTGAAATTTGAAAGATTTTACAAATAGTTAGTGAATTATAGTCAAAATACTTCAATTAAAAGTAAGGAGTTTAGATACCTATTGGACACACAATGGGAAATAAATATTATGTAGTTTTTTTAGCAGCCCTTCAAAGAATATTAATTAGGCCTTTATTTATGTACCAGGAGGCGCGCAACGAACGCGGATACGTGTGCCTCTGCGGCAATGGATTCGCCGGTTCTAACTGCGAACGTCGTGGCGAGGCGTGCCGACCTGGGCTTTGCGGATCGGGCAAATGTACCAACACCAATGACGGATACAAATGTGCCTGTCCCGTCACTCATACTGGACGAAAGTGAGTATTGTACTTGTATATTGGCTGTTTTCAGCAACTTCTCTTTATTTAGTCCTTATTGCGTGAGAATGGAGTAGGCTTGTCCACCTACTCTCTCAGCTTAGTCGACCGTGTCCAGAGGAAATAACTTTTCAGTGCATCTGGAGCCAATTAAGACGCGGGTTTCCATCACATTGTTTTCTCTCACCGTATATAAGAGCAATGTCAAAGAAAAATCCATTGGTGCACGACTTTCCGGGATCGCGACCTTCATCTTTGGTGTCTGGAGCTTTTTTAATTAGACTAAGAAAATTAATTACTATGTAGGATTCTAACCTACCGCTTTTGATCTATCGGAGCAGGGCAAAGTTTCCCTAACTCCAGCTATTTCTGGTGTCAGCTGGACCAGCTCCTACCTCTAGACGTGTGTGATAGTGCTATAATGGCCGGTATAGTTGACCCTGCTATAAAATAAGAACCAACAGGACATAGACTATAAGTCATCTGGCTATATTTGGCCAAAAACGGGAACAGCTTCCAGGTTTTTATATTAACGGTACCAAAATGTCCACAGCTGCGAAATTCGTCAATCGATCGAGTACCCAGCCTTTACTGGCAGCGCGTTCCTAGCTTTGAAACCACCGAATACGTACCGCTTCTTGAAGATGTCGATGAAAGTCAAGGCAACTGCTCCATTCACAGACGGAATTATTATGTATTGTGCTGAATCTGCTAGAGGATTGGGTGGATTCACTTCTCTCGCTGTTAGAAATGGAAGGTTGGAGTTCCGTTATGATCTTGGTGAAGGTAAGTGGAATATACCAGTATAACTTGACTCGCTTCTAATGGCGTATACTTGTCTACTAGATAATACGTATAAATAATTGAGAAAATAAATGACTGTCTTGCACTGATACGCAACCGTCGCCCGCCCGTCGCACATACACTTCCATGATCTGTCTTCATGTTGTGCCAAGCAATATTTTTTCATGAAATGGCTCTTTTGCTCATATTTTTCGTGACCCTACATCATCAGCCATCTGGTAATCAGTTGGCTGATGATTATTCAATAAGCAAACCTCTGCGTGTGGGTATTTTAGACTGTCACTGTGAAGCTGTGTTCACTCTATTTTCTTACCAACAGCTGCTTACTTGCATATTCTCAATAAGCTACTACTACGTAATTTTATTAAGAAAGAAATTTATCAACAGGTACCCCAGTGGTGCTTATCAGCAACACCACTCTACCAGCCAACGAATGGACCGACGTTCAAATCACAAGATCTGGGCCAACTGTCTCTCTAGTCATCAATCTTAGGAACAAATACGAACAACGTCTAGATTCCGCTAACAGGGTAAGTTTTGACTTTGAAATAAATTATATCTTTATAGTACTGAATTCCCATTCCGACAGGACTGTTCGTCCGGCGCGTACACAATGCGAATAGTGCGATACCATGAAAAAGTTCAATAACTTGCGCGTCAAACATATTTGGAGCTGAAACGCTTTTTTTTTATACAGAGCTTACGACTTGAAACCCCGATGTTCGTCGGAGGCGTCGACGAGAGTATCATTTTGAACAACAACACAGGCGTTACAAGTGGGTTTATGGGCTGTATCAAACATGTAAGTTTATTTTTATGTCTTCCTTTTGTTTATACTCCTGACTACTACTGTATTTTTTGGATTAGCATACCTACTATGCTACTATGGATTAGTATACCTACACGCTCACGGTGAGGGAAAACATTGTGTTGAACCCCACGGCCAAGTTGGCTTCAACGTATTGAACGACGTATTATTTGTTGTGTTTGTTTTAGTTCAAAACCCATGGAATTCCCGTAGACATCGTGAACTCTTCAATTCAATCTGCTAACGTCCAGGAGTGCAGCGCTGATCGCGGGGACATTCCTGAGGTAAGAAATGACATTCGAGGGTCTGCGGTGGGTTCTCCAGTGACTTATTTTTTATACTAAGACTTGTTATTATGATATTTGCAGATTGACAACTCTTGCCCCTGCAACAACGGAGGTACCTGCGCAGCTGACGGCTCTTGCATCTGCACAATTGGCTTCACTGGATACTACTGCGAGACCCGGCTTCCCTCCTCTTTGAGGTATATTCCGTTTACTCCTAATGGCATATAATTTTTAAATGTCCAATTTTTAAACCACTTTTTTTCTTATGTGGTATAACTATAATTATTTTTCTTTTTCTTTTTAGGACCCTCCGTAGGCCCCAAACGGACCCATGCGCAGTAAACCCATGCAGGAACGGTGGCTCCTGTAAAACTGACTACTCTAATATGATGAACTACTCATGCGAGTGTCCGCTTGGTTTCGCTGGAGCATCGTGTCAAATGCGTAAGTAATCTAGTTTAAATAAGAAGAACAATTTTCTATGCTTTGCTTGTAATTATGAAAACTCACAACTTTTATCTCAACAGACCTGGACTTGCACCAAAGCGTCGGTTTCAACGGCAATGGGTACCTAGAACTACCTGCTGCTTTAGTCAATTATGAGGATCTGGACCAAGAACCGGCTATTATAGCTTTAGCTTTCCATACTACTCAGAATGGAATGCTACTGTACCAGAGAGAGGCTCTCGCAGTCGCCGATAGAGGGGATTATATCATGATCAGAAGTAAGTTTTCAACCCATGATAGGTCTTTTAATTAGACGACCCAGTTGGCACAATGGTCACCATGCCGGACTGCCAAACACAGGGTTGCGGGTTCGATTCCCGCCTCAGACAAGTATTTATGCTTAGATATTTGTCTGTGGTCTGGTTGTTTCTATGTATTATAAGTATATATTTACAAAAGAAAAGTATATAAGTAGTATATCCGTTGTCTAGCACCCATAACACAAGTCTAGTTACTTACCTTGGGGCTAGATGGCGCTGTGTGGATTGTCCTGCAATTTTTATTTATTTATAATTGACCCATAATAGGTCTGACAAAAAGACGGTGTTTATAGTTTTAGCAATTCATACGACTCAGAATGGACACTAGATACTGAGATATTGGGTAGAGTATTATACTACGATAAGAAGTACTTATTGACCCATCCTAGGTCTTAATATTGACCCACAACAGGTCGTATAATTCATCAACTGGCAGACAGATGGCGCCATATTAAAAATGTATGAAGGTATTTTTGTCAGCCAGTTGAGAGGCCTTGGAGGGATTTTAGGCAGTTGCCTAAAATCCTTTAAGCTGGATATGCAGCCCCTAACTATTCATACCATTCAACACCGATTGAGCCGCTCGCTTTAATTGATACCTACCTACAGTGGCTACAGTACCTACAATACAAAATACTAAAAGTAAGCTTTGACCCATAACAGAATTTAAATATTACCGACAACAGATTATGTAAAATATTGACCAACAACAGACTACTGACCTGCTAATAGTGACCTATAAATAAATCGACTAAATAATTGACCGACGAGTTTTAGCGGGAACGAGTTAACAACATGTCGTGCTGCAGTTTTATTTTCATGAAACTTAGTTGTAACCCGAGTTGAATTGTATAATTCTGGTGGAATATTATTCAATTTAGTTCTGTGAAAGTGCACAAGTGTAGTGAAAGTAAAAATCAGTGTGAAACATGAAGTTTTCTCGTTGCCTCCAAATCTCCTATTAAGGTTATGGTAAACTTGCCACCGCTTTACTATAGCCCCTGACTGGACGGACTATGACGCCTTTGACTGTTTTTTAACACTTTAGGCCCGATTTTTGAAAAATCGGGTTATAATTTGATGCAAATATAACTTGACACTGGCTAAATGCACAAGCCGTGCGAAGCCATAATAAACAAATTTATTTTATTTCACCAGTTGAACGTGGTTATGTGGTACTGGAGTGGGATATGGGCAGTGGCACAACTCGACTTACAATCGATGACAAGGATGGATTCGTCACTGATGGAGAGAGGCATCAGGTAATAATATACATACATACATGACTGACATTCCGAACTCCTATGTATAGGTACCACCAGCGAGAGGTCCATGTTCCTGGGTATAAAGTGGTAAGCGAGACGGAGCAACGTGATTGTTCGTTTAAAAAAAAAAAAGATTTAAAAAGATTACTTCTGAAAAAATGTTTTAAGGAAAATTGTGTCTTTAAAAATTGTAACTGAGACTCGAACTCGCATCTCTTTAATGCCGTTCATGTGCGCTTACCAATTACGCCACTCAGTCAAGTACCGTCATAGTTGAATTTTAGAATCGCATTAACCTCTTTTCGAATTAAGTTTCGTTAGCGACATCTGTTAGATTGAATTTTCATTACATATAACTCGAATGTTACCCAAGTCTACAATTTGCTGTCTGCATTTATTTTACAGTATAACTCAATCTCTTGGTAGTGTTATCGGCTTACGTTCAAAGAAATTTAAATACTATCAGTAAGGTACAGAAGTGCTAATTACTTAATACATACATTGTAGTTTGATAAGCTCCTAAAAGCTTATTTTTAGGCATTCAGTTTATGTTATTATGTATTGAAATATTTAGTAAGTATTGGAATATTTTGTTATCTTCATCAGGTAATAGTGAAACTGCTGTCTGACAACAAGGTGGAACTGACTGTGGACTCGAATACGGTCAGCGGCTACACCACCGGCATTTCGAATCTCATGAACGCTGATTCAAACATTTATATTGGTAAGTAAACTTCAGATATAGTTCATGCCAAATTACACGCAACATCTTCGTATTTAAGCCCAATTCGTTGATCCACCATTCTGTAGCTGTTTTGGATCATAACTCCTCGATGATCCGGCAAATATAGGCAATTTTATTACTTATCGTGCTTGAATGAACAGGGAGTCACGGATTCATAACTGACCAGTTATTCTTCTATTCATTCTTCTCACAGGTGGCATGCCAGACGGCCTGAACCTGAACCAGTACCCTGGACTGATTGGATGCATTGAGCAGATCGAATTCATGAACGCACCCCGTGGACTTAATCTTGGCACTTCTGCTGTGGCTGGCAGGAATACTCAACGATGCAAGAAGTGAGTATTTTTTTATTTCACTACCTATATGAAATATATTAAATTCATTTACTAAAAAAACTAAATAAAAACCAAACTCCTCAAATAGTGTCATAACTCAAAAACAATATTATTTATTTCATTTTTTCAGGAAACCTAATACACCATTTTATAAAGCTTAAAAAATAATTCAAATCTACTGAAATGTTCATATCGCTTATTCTATTAGTTTTAAAATTAAGACTAGAAAACCGGAAAAAACAGACTATTACTTTAGAAACCAATTTCTCGACAGTCTTTTTTTGGGATATGACACTATTTAAACGGAGGTGCAATATGTAGTATTATTTTTCTGGTATGGGTTATCGGTAATCATGTACGAAAGTGATTTTTACTTCTGTGCACTTTAACAATCAAATTTTTTTCTACGATTTTTGAAAATTCTAACATCTTTGAACAGCTGTTTTTCGAATTACCATAACATCAGAAATTTTCAAAATATGTTTTGATTTCTAAAAGACTTTAGACTAAAATTTGATTATTAAGGTGTACAAAAGGGGGCTATTTCAACCATAAAAATAAGAATTATTTTTATTCAGGTTATTTTTTTTAATATATTTTTGAATAGCTTGGAGTTAGATGGCGCTATGTGCAGTGTCCTGCATTATAGTCAAACTAATTAAATAACCCATCCCTTATTTGTTCCTGGCGCAAAAGTTTCCATGATGCCAGTAGCATTTCCACGCTGATTGGCGATGGCCTACCTTTGCGCCAGAAACGAGTTGGATCGAGAGTCACCCCCATTTATTGTTGTAATCGTTTAACATACTAACAAAATCTATATTACTAACATAAATAACATTTCACGCTGCTTGGATGGATAGCCCAATGTTTCCTGAGGTGTACCCCGACTTCGAAGATGTTGAGGTGTTCGAATCACCCCCACCCAAATATTTCAACTCTGACAACAAAGCTGATGCCTCGGACTCTATCTTTACCATCTTTTTCTTCCTATACGTAGCCTTTTTTGTTTACTGATTCTTCATCGTTCTATTGTGTATACAAGGTGGGTTTATACTTTACTAACATCGCTTTGAGGTTTCACTCGTTTAAGTCATGAACCCGTAGTGCGAGTTTTTTGTACAGCAGACGCCTTTACACCAGAAGTCTTTACGCAAACGTACTAGCAGCGTTTGTTAAAACTCACACCACTGGCTCTGATTCCGCGGTAATATTGGAATGAAAAATAGCTTGTAACTCACAAGGATTCTATGTCGAAACAAGGTTTCATTAAAATCGGTCCAGTAGTTTCGAAACCTATTCGATACAAACAAAAATCTTTCTCTTTTTAAATTAGTGTAGACACAGATGTTGACTAAAGGCAATCCGTGGTTTTATCTGTATGTTTAAGTCCAAATCGCGTTCGGAATACAGATTAAGTTCAGTTACTCTCAAGAATTTAATAAAATGATGCTCTAAAAAATTAGGAAAAATATCCATATACCAAATTTCAAATCGCTTTGCAGTACCTTATTTTTCTATCACTAATATTGGTATAGACTAATAAATTAAGTATCTACTAATAGTTACACTCGTTTAATAGCTATAAAAATATCCAATACCCCCCCACTCTTGGCTTAGCCTACCATATGAAGAAAGAATTCGCCTACCTTTGTCTGCAGCCAACTAAGCTGCGAGTTTCATCACAATATTTTTCTTTATAACTAAAATAAATTTATTTTAACGCAGTACCAGGGGCCTTATTCTGCTATTTACTATTGTGGTATTCTGCTAAAGTTTTTAATAACATCGCAATAGAATCGCTATGGAGTCTCAATGGAATGGTAATAGATACGTCGCTGGTGTTGTCTAGCAACATGGTACATGTTGCTAAGTGATACACCGTTTTGACAACTATCGAGCTTCCATTGAGCCACGATTCTAGAGCAGAATACCAAAGTGAGTCAGTGGTGCATCAGTGGTGTTTCGATAGAATAGTTAACATCAGAAGAATACCAATTTGACATGTAATGTCATAATTTTGACATTAAATGTCTATAACGATTCCATCGACACTCTATTGAAACGCAATTGTATTAGCAGACTTAGGCCCCAGGTGATTGTAATTAGGCTTCTGACATTGTTATTTTTTTTTTTCAGATCTTCTCCGGGCAGAATTTGAAAATTTAAACATAATCCAAGATTTTGCATTCACTCTTAAGTGGTTAATATAATTAAGTGGTTTATTAATGTCAATTTTAATTCTATATGTCGTACAATCAATGTAATATAAAATATACTATGCAGTTACTACATATTGGTCTCACATAGGTACCATCTCCGGTCTTTAAACTACGACTATCGCTCAGTAGAGTAGAGGTTTATCAAATTCTATTTAGTATTAAGGTGTCAACAACCAGACAATACTATTAAGTATGATAAGTTGAATGTGACTAAAAAGTCAATTTCGAATAATACTGATTGTTAAAAAAAATGGTGCCATAAACGTTAGTTAGGTACGATTAAACAATTTGTCTTTTATTTTACTTTCGTTTGCGGAAATAAAGTACTTCTATAATAGTAAACTCCGACCGTCTTGATCCGTGAAGTCGTGAAATAAGGGGAGAGGGCTATGTTAAGAGCTGAATCGCATGCAGTATTGTCAACTGCTGTAACGGTTTATTACTACCCGCGTCGCGAAACTTGGAGGATACTATTAGCGTCGTTGATTTCGAGTTATCTTCAAGTACATTTTTAAGTTTTGTTGCGATCCCAGTGATAGGTATCGAAATATTGTGCCAAATTGAAACGGCTTTCATTTTTTTTTATACACTGCCATTTTTATTTAGCCTCGTTTCCTTTAGGTACGAATAATTACAAATAAGAACTTTAACTATTTTTTCGCTTCTTCGAACAACGAATCATTTTAGTATGTACTATTGTTTTGTTTGGAATGATGACGGTGGCATTTAAACTTAATAAGTAATTGTTGTTATATTGAGAAAATATCGTAATTATAATAGTAAAAAATGCATTCTAAATGTTATTATTATAAATATATTATTAGCTTGGCTTTGGCCGAAATTGTGACATTTCATTATAACTTGTTATAAAATTACTTAAAATAATAAATGTACTGATGTCTTATAATACCTACCTATATGTTTATTCTAATGTGTATCTTTTACCATGTATACCTACTATTGCTAAGTGAACAAATAGAACTAACAATAAGAAAATAAATTCAAATTAAATACATACGAACACAATTTTATTGTTATTATTATTTCCCTAAGCGGCTCGAGACGATCCATAACGATTATCAAATCAAGTTTTATTTCAAGCTATTGAAAGAAAGTCTAATTTTCTATGAATCGCCATCAATCACGAATAGTAGCGACTGATAATCGCTTCAATCATACAGACGACAACAATTATGTTGCGATTGATAATCACGATTGATCGTCTCGGGGCACTTTACATTTTATACCGCGATTAGATCGATATTAACGCCACTTTTGGTCGAGGTTTTCCTACAATGTACACCCAGAAGAGCTCGGACTGGACACACTGTAGGTATAGATAATACCTTAGCTGGAGCAATAATCTAACTGAAGGAACAAAATCAAATATTCTCAGCACACAAACAGTCACCTTGACACAGAGCTGGTCGTATTTCAAATAGACAACAATTGTCGTGTAGTAAGTATTTTAATACAATATCTAAATGCGCATTATAATTATAAATAAATTTTGACTATGATTCAAACACAGGATTCCAATAAAAAATCACAGTTTCTTAAAACAACATTTTTGTAGGAAACCACCCACTAATGACCATTACCTTACTGTTCCATCTAAAGGTCAAAAATATTTATATAGAAGGTACGAACAAAGGTCACGTGTCGTAGTACCAATGCACACGATAATGTTGTAGTTCAGCGTAGGACATCTTAGAGTGAAAGCCCCCAAGTTTCATAATAACATTTTTGAAGAAAAAGCATTAGTACTTACCTAATGTTATATACCTAAAGGTCAAAAATATATAAACAGAAGGTGTACGAGTACGAGCAAAGGTCACGTCGTCGTCGTCGTTGCCGTAGAGCTGCAGTGGCATGGTGAGCGATAATGTTGGACTGGGTATCTGGCGGTGAAAGCCTCCACTTTCATGTTGGTGGGGCGGGTATAGCGCGCGAGCTGGTGCGGGCGGCAGTCCGTCCACAGATGCGATGCGTGTAGCGCGGTACGTGTGCGCGATGACAGGTTGGTGGCTCGTAGTGTTGGCGGCTAGTGCAGCGGCGGCGGCGGGGGGTGGCCGGCTGCCGCGCACCTCGCTCCCCGCGGCGACTACACAAGCTCCCGCGTCCAATCCGCCCAGGCTCCCGCCCAGGAATATCACCCTCTCCTCGAGATCATCCATCAGAAACAGGTCAGTGATAGTTTGACTACCAAATACCGTGCCCAGGTTACAGGCTAGGTAAGTACCCAATAGTACTATAAACTAATATGTCAAGAAACCAAGATACATAAATAACTTGTTACTTTAATCTTAAACAAATAAACTCGAAAATTGTATTATTTACATTTGACATTGCGAATAAAATAAAAAAATTAAGATAAAATTGATATCCATTGATAAAAATCTCAATACGATAGTTGTTTAGCAGCAATAAAAATGATTTTTGAATGGGCCATAATAATCGACATTTTCTTATTAAGCAACCGCGTAAGCACACAGCTTTTGTGCTTAAACTTGTCAAGTACGACTAGTAAGGAGCTACTAAGAACAAACGAGATATCAACGAAATCTTGTGCCCCAATTCTTAAGCATGTTACATTTTAATGTTACATCTACATACTTGTAATTTAAGTAGGTAACTATCGAGATGGTATCGTTGTATTTTTACGATCAATACATCAATTTGTTATGTTGATAGACTGTGATCGATTTGACAGATCGTTATTTGTTTAGATTAGAATTTGCATCGAAGACTATAGTTAAATTTAACATTATAATTGAATTAAGGTGAAAGGGTACCGGCGCTCTCCCCATACAAACGTAGTCGACTGTTTTCTCCCTAGATACTGACACTAGAGCAAATATTTTTGTTGCATAAAACCTATAACTGTACCCCTATGTCTTGGTTTTTTCCAATTATCATAGAAATTAAGATTAAAAAAAAGGAAAAAAATAGAAAACATAGGGGCATTTATAAGTTTTATGCTACAAAAAATATTTGCTCTAGTGTAATTATCCAGGGAAACATTCAACTATGTTTATTTGGAGAGAGCGCCCGGTACCCTTTCCTCTTAAGTTCCTATGTTATATTATCGTGGCGAAAAACAAAACGTCTGATTATGCGACTACGCAACTGAGAATAACTAAGAGATCTCGGAATTTAATTTTGTAACAATACATTAATGAACGAGCCTGTTCGAGTTACAAAACAACTGGTAGTATTTTGTTTGAAAGCAAAGATGCTTATAGGTGCAAAGCCTATAGGTGAAAATAATAAAAAAACCAAGTGTCAAAAAGGTGTCCAAAACGTTAGTGGCTTTGCTTTGTTAGATCCGTTGTCCAAAATAACAGCTAAACCTTTGGTTACTCGCAGCTTTTGAAACTAGCAGTTTTTGAACATCTTTATAAATTATAAATCCTTTGGTCCTCAAGTGGGTAGAAATATCAATGATTTTAGTATATAAAGTGCGTTATCCAGCACTAGGTAGGTATTTCTGCAAATAATTTCAAGTAAAAATGCATCTCCAAAATTAAGTATCGCAGTGAGATTTGAACTCCCGGTCTTCGCTTACCGTACGCGTGTGAAGTTACGCCTCGGACGAAATTAGGAGATGCATTTTTCCTTTAAAATATTTCCACGTATAAATATTATATTTTCATCAAAAATACAATTTTTCCGCTACATTTTTATATTATTAAATATTACGAACGAAGAGTTCCTTGCCATAATGTATGAGAGCCGTAAATATTTTTTGTTCTGTTTTTGCATTTGTTGAGTGGCAACAGAAATTCAAAATCTGTGAAAATTTTATACTATAGCTATCACGCTTCATGAGATAATCCTGGTGACAGACGGACGGACGGACGGACAGTGAAGTCTTGGTAATAGGTTCCCGTTTTTACCCTCTGAATACTGTTACACATTGGGTTCCGCTGTTATCACGTAGCTCCGACACGAACCGATTATAATGCCATTTAATTTATCTGAAAGCTAAACGTGCGTGGATATTTAACTTGTTGTTAAGAAAATAAGTTTTGGAATATTTTTATACATTTCTTTTTTTGGATTATAATAATAAAGTGTTACCCATGCTATATTACGTAACCACGACTCATTGTCAAGAGATAATTGGTTAGCAAGTTCAAAAATGATCCAGCTTTCTGTTGAATTATTTTCATCACCACTTTCACAGTAACACTGGTTAATTAAAATATTTAAATTGATTTCATTTCGAGATATTTTTAATGGGCACGTAAATGAATGTTGTATTGTTATAATAACTCCTAAAACAAAATTAAATTACATTTGGTACAAGTTTCGTAGCGGGCGCGCGTAGTAGTCTTTTGTAGGTATGTTTTATTATAGATGACTTTTATACTTACAGAAGACTTCAACGCGCGATTGATCAGTTACTGTGTTGTGGTAAATTTATATTACTAAGCATTACATCTTAGGTTACTATTTAAATTTTATTAACATAATATCAACAACTATTTTATATAGCTCAATTGATTATAGAAAGTACTTAACTACAACTATTTAATAATATATACATAAATAATAATAAATTAAAAGTTCATGACATCGCTAGGAAGAGTGTCCAAAAGACTGAATATACATAAACTACCAAATACTGTTTAAAAACTTTTTGGATACAAATACTTTTATATACTTCTTTTGTATCGTGGTGTGGTTTATTTATTTTTTAGATTAATTGCTTTAAGACCTACAACTTGACTTAACGACTACTACCAGAGATAGTAACTTAAAAATAATGTATTAACGTGTTTTCCGATGCAATCTAGAAAACCTTTTTATTTCACTGTTAAAATCGGCCATCGAAGTAACAACCGCGGAAGGCTTTGCTTAACCCGCACGACCTTAAACGATCTTTACCAGTGATCTATAATTGATACTCAACCTTTCGTGTTACCTACATTTCGTAAACATAAATATTACTCGTAAATATCTAAACATACAATACACGCTTGTATTTATATACCTAACCTATATAACATACTGATATATGACGTCCTCGCTTAAAACGTTCTATGTTAACACGCAATTCGACTTATACGTATCTCCTATTTTGCCAACGACTTGTTTTTGTAATAAATAATTAAGTATACATTCACAATTTAATATCATCAACTTAGTTTTTATATATGTATATACAGCTACGAAAGTTCTATAAATATACCTGAACACTAAAACATCCATGAAAAAACAAACACACAACCGAATTGAGAACCTCCTCCTTTTTTTGAAGTCGGTTAAAAATGACGATTGTGGTTGAATGCATCTATTCTAAAGCCATAGAACCATATGGAAATTCTAAATCTGTACTAATTTCATAAAGAGGAATTTTCTGTTCTTTTTTTGTTTGTTTGTAACGAAAATGCTCCGAAACTACTGGACAAATTTTTATAATACTTGATATGAAGATACCTTGATTCAGTAGTAACTGAGTTATTATCACGATATGCCCACATGATCGGAAGTTACGCTGGTGAAACTGCGAAACGTTGCTATAACTTATAAAAAAGAAAGATGACAGTGAATACATCAATAATTATTATTAAACCCATAATTTATCGAACAAACTGCTATTGTTTTCTACGAAGGAAACTATCGTAAGGCCAAATAAGCAAGGCCTTCTTGAATGTTAATCAAGTAATCACTCAATCAAACTTTATAGTCATGAAAAACAGAGAAAGAAGGGATTCCCGCATACAATGAACCTAACTTGTACTTGAACGGACTGTTTTCCGCAATTAGACCCTTTTTAATTGGGTCTCTTTTGCGTGAGGATGGAGTAGGCTTGCCCAGCACCTACTACCCTCTCAGCCTAGTTGACCATTTCCAGAGGAGAGAACTTGTCAATACTTCTTGAACCTACTAAACCGCGGGTTCCATCACGATGTTTTCCTTCACCGTAAGAGCAATGTCAATTAGCGCACATAATTTTTTCTTAAGAAAAACACATTGGTTCACGTCCGGCCGGGATTCGAACCCATGACCTTCAGAATGAAAGTCGAGGTATCTACCACTAAGCCAACACCGCTCTTATTCACCGAACCTTATTCTGATTTTTTAATTTTTTTACTTGAATATGATGACCTTTGGAAAGCTTAACACTCCTGAAGTTTATACCTACAAAATTAATAGCTATAATATCGTTGATCTATTCAGCGAAAACACAAACGCATATGTTTGATCCTCCCTTCACCCCCCACGATGACGTCATAGACCGCGGAGACGAGCACTGAAAATGAGGTTTCGCGCCTATTGGATGTATTTGAACGAAATAAACTGTATATAATTTGAAACTTATTTTAGCGAAAAATGTTTGCCTTTATATGGACTCTTAGTACACTATCAGCCGACAGAAAGTCAGTCATCTGCGAGGATTCTTAATCAATGATTAACATAATTGATGTGGGTACGTAAAAATGTACGTGAGTATGATTAGTAATCAATGGAATTAGCAATCAGTGGTAGAAGGAGATGCGTGTTGAGTCGGTACCGAGCACTTTCTCCAACGTATTTTTTATCGGAATGCTGTCTCGTGTCCCACAGCAGTTTTCCATTGTCTTCATTGTTATTATTCCTATTTATAAAATTCTCGTGTCGCAGTGTTAGTTACCTATCCTAACTTAGTTTTTAAGACGTTTCAATGTTATCTTTGTATAAAATATACATAAGCATCCAATTGAATAAAGAATTTGACTTTGACTAAGTATACCTAAACGGCTGAACCGATTTGTATTAAATTTTTTATATATATTCGTAAGGTGTGAGAGTCAAACAATATCTATTTTTTATTTTGTTACCGTTAGTTTTTTTTGTAAATGGCAAAAAATCGTTTGCCGGGACAGCTAATTTGAACACCCTACCCTTCACCTTCCTCAACTTCTTGTCCATCCAAAGGTTGCCTGGAAGAGAGCTTTGAGCGATAAGGCCGACCTTTGTAACACTTAGACTTAAGCTTTGTTTTTATTTGATGTTATTTGAAATTGGTGTTTACAATAAAAAAAATTATCTATCTAGTTGCTTTATAAATCAAGATTTATTCAATTAAACCAAAACCATTTTATAGTTATCAGAGACTTCGCAAAGCCGTCAAATACCACAAACAGCTTATGAAAAGGATTCAGGTTGTGTCATCAACTGATTTTAAATCTCTTTATTAGAAATTAAATAAACGCGTACCTACTAGTATCAACGTTCAAAAATCATTCAACCGTTCCATTCAATGACGGATATTATCTCGCGTATCTCGCAAAAAATGCGTATTAAAATACATTTTTGTGAGCGTCATTGACATATGGATATATCTCCAAATATATAAAATATATAAACTATATATAAACTTGTCAAATTTACAACTTTAAAATTTGCATTACGACACATCATAAAATAAATAGGTACCTATAAATATGGGAAAATACCTACAATAGTGATACAATATAATGCGTTACAAAAATCCACGTGTGCGTCTCGCATATATAAAATTAGTTCAAGGATATTTAATCTGAACCAGAATAAGAACGTGTTTAAGAATATCTTATATTCCATTTTACAGTTGCGTTTATTGTACCACTGGTGTTGTACCTAAAACTCAACACACTCTCCTAAGCATATTAAATATTAACCCATTAGTATATTTACAACTACAAAAAGCAGCCATCCTTGTACCTGCCCTAACACCTGCCGCCTCACCCGCAAATTTCTAAATAATAATAATTCCACATTACGTTAATTTGCTACACCAACGCACTAGGCTTTGGCTCGTGCTTTTTAAAAACCCCCTAAAAAAAGAGATACACTTTACGTAAAACGAAATAAAAATAGTACCTAGTGAACAATATTGTTCACCTTAGTTCGCCTAGAACTAACTCACCAATTCGAACATGCCAATTGCGGCATCTAAGCAACTGCCCAAAATCCCTTTTAAGTTCAAGAAATAAAGATATTTATTGCAAAGTTATGTACACAAGGGTCTTAAAATAGGCTTAATTAAGTAACAATAACTTACCCATTACAGGCATGCAATATAATATACTTATATACTAAATGAATATTTTCATAATACTATACTTAGGTAGGTAGGCATTTTAAAAATTTATCTTGGTTACTTCATATAACTCAGACAAACTATAAAAGGTTTTTTCTATGAGCCATTTTTTTTTACTTTGACTTAAATATATCATTATTATGTAGAGCTTTGAGGTCAGTTGGAAGTCAGTTCCTTGTACTTTGCTTTTGATGTTTAGTATAACCAGTGACCTCCATTGATTTCGATCAATTATCGTATCTGTAGGTACAGTTTAGCACTTAATTAACTCTACTGTTTAGTAGTTTGTAAATATTCTGAATCGAAATGATGGGAATGTAAGTTTGTTTTTTATAAATAAAACTAGTTGCGTTTTCATCAGCGTAAAAGTTGTGGGAATCTCGTGGGAATATCGGAATAAAAATAACGTATGTTTCTTCTGATTATAAATCAATGGACCAGAAATTTCAGGCCCTATTCGTTACACACAGAAAGAATATTTAAAAAATATTACCTTTATTGTTGACTTACCTTCTTTATAATATAATGACCGGTTTACATTATTCCAATCTAGTAGCGCTTGACTGGAATGGACCGAACTGGAGATATCGTCTACATGATTCCAAACATTTAAAAGGTAATAATAATAATAAAGTTTACGTAGTGCCAATAGTGCTGGCAACAACGGGGTAATCCCAAAACATCTACACCATAGCCTTAAACTATTAGATAAGAAAGATAACATATTTATAAAATTACAATAAGCAGCTATATTAAACACATGTCGTATGGTAAGAAAATTTTTAGAAATAGAAGAAAACCCAACAACCCCTCATATTACTTACTAGTAACACTGATCAAAACATAGAATAACAATAGTATAACATGTGTATTACTTGGCATATGCCCGTATTACGCATTAAAACAAGCATAAGTCTGATAAAAAGAAAAGAAAAACAGAAAATAATAATAATAAATATTTTATTACAGTAAAATGAATACAAAATTAAGTTACACAAACAAAGGTTTATATATCTTAGGTAGATAGTTAAATCTCAGTCTCTATATGTAAATTATGCCAAAATAACCGATTCCTAAACTAAGACTACCTTGTATTTTAGGAATCAGTGTAAAAATTGTTGAGTCGTGTTTCCTGTAAAATTGTTCTGTTAGCACTAGAATGGCACTGGATTGGCCGTCTACATTATTCGAATGGTCGTACTGGATTCAAAAGTAGACCATCAATCCAGTTACTAGACTGGATTGCTCACTGGATCCATTGCATTCCAGGGTGGGTATATAACAATTTTCCAGTTGCAATCCAGTGCTGGATTCGATGGCTGGACTGGAATAATGTAAACCGGGCATTAGTATTCATCTGAAATCGATTTCGTAAAAAAACATAAAAATTAACATGGAAATTAGACTTATGGGTTTATTTATAAATTTTAGTTGATTTTATTATCGCTCTGTTTGAATATCAATCATATGAATCAATTTGATTGAAAATTGATACCAAAACTAATATATTAAAATATTTTAAACATCATCAAAATGACCCAGAAAATCTTGAATTTTAAGTCTTTGCATCGCGTATTTCGCCTTATATATAATAGTAATATCCATATTATACTTAAGTACATATTTTTTATTGTAAAAAAATTCATGGCCACATTCACTTCCTATAGTTACATATCGAACGAAATATCTACTGACTTATTGATCGGGTAAATACTTCAGCAAGACCAGATTATATTATTATGTCCTCCGGCAATTAAAATTACTTTTGTTTATTACTTGTAACAAGTTCTTGATAAATTACAATTATAATGAATTTTACAAAAACATTTAAAACTCTATTTTGCACCGCTAGAAACAATACATCAATACGTCTCAAATTTTTACCAATACTTCTAATAGTTTTTATGCATTTTGTTTCGTGTTAGAGTGAAATTTAGTAAAATATCCTACAATCAACTGTCAAAGTTGTCCAATCATACCTCGACTTATCTGACTTTATAATTACCAAGCTAAGATTTGCATAGAGCTGCTTATAGTGCAAACATTATCTACCTACCTATTTATATTATTTGTTAGTACTTACATTAAGTAGTAGCCTCGGATCATGATGAAACCATTCCGAAGGCAGATCACTAAATTGCTCTTATTAAACTAGCAATAAATGCAAGATTTTGAAGCCTAATTACACTATTTAATAGGTATGTGCCGTCCACATCAGCGACAATAATTACGTACCTACCACGGATTATGTCCATTATGTATTGCAATCCTTAGAATACTAACATTATTAACGAGCTGTTTACTTTCTACATTATATATTTATTGTAAATGTTTTTTCATTGAAGATTGAATGATCAAGCAGGTGAGGTGTGGAGGTAAGGTCTGGCCATTAAACGAGATCAAGGTTGTAAAGCGTTATTGTTGTTGCTCTAACGTTAATTATGATCTCTAATATCGTCGGTAATGGCTGAATAGTGCCTCGTAGTAAGCGAGGCATGATATGCAAACATAGTAAAGAGATTGCGTGCCCTCGGAGGCGTCTTCATTTCGAGAACTAATCAATAGGCCGTTAGATACATCTAATGCGCTTGATAGTTTCGAAGGGACATTCTCGTGACCAAGGACGGACCGCAGCGCTCAGGGAATGTAATATATGCGAACTTTGCTACTAAAAATGTAGGCGAATAAAAAGTGCATTTGGTAGGTGTATGTACGTTGGCGGGGCCAGCGCTCGCTCTGATCCATCGCGGACCGTGGACTGTTTCTACTAAATGTCAATGCCAAGCTAAATTTATTTAAATACAGGAAGAGGTGACTGGGCGTTGCGCTTGCGTTCTTCTACTCTTGTTACTTATGTATCTATAACAAGGACACCTACAATGCACACGTAGCGCTGAACTTTTTTGATACCTATTTACCTAATTAGTTTTTGCTCCTAATGAGGAGAACGTTTACAATCTACATATTTACAGATGTATCTCATATCAATTTTCAGTTACACTTAAAAGGGCTTGTTCATCGACATTTCTTTCTTATGAAACTCTTCTCGAATTCCACTATTAAAATTACCATTTTAAGTTACTTCACACTACATTTTGCTGTCAGTTAGCATGCTAATATATCCATCGACATAAATATAGATATTTAGATATGAATCTGTCGGGGCGAGCGCGGGCGAGTTGGTGATATTTGAACAATTTCAGCATCGAGAGCTACTGCAGACTTTAGACTTTCTATCGGTCGATATTTTAGCACGTGAACCTTTGCTTTCAAATGTAGACGGTGTCGGCGAACTCTCGACAGCAGACAAGTCTGTTGTGTGCTAGGATTGTTACGGCAATCTGCTAGTTGTTCCGGGACTTGTTTTGTCACGATTGCCGTTTTGCTCCCTTCTACTTAACCTACTTATTCATATATAACCCTCGATGTACGCAATAGTTATCATGAAAATAACTTATCATTTAACTCGAATGCAGTGGTAGAAACCTATAGCCTAACATTTCCTGTACTTTCTAAGTTTACATTTGACATTTCATTCGTTGAAGTCTTGCTATGAAATAAGAATAACTTCCTCCAAGTTTACTCAGTAGCTTGTACCTATATTAACCAACATTGTACAAACTCTTTTGATCATTCTCAATACTTCTGATTCCATTGAAATATTTTATCTCATGAACAGAACAGGTTACTATTAGATCGGTTTGTAAACAGGAAATGGTGACAAGGTATTTAGATATACTTTTAATAACGTTCTGTTCTACAGTTTATATTAAGTAATTGAAATTATCAAGAGAAATGAGCTTGTTTTGTATACCTTGATACATATTTTTAAAATAATTTAATTATTATTATCTTTTTATCCCCCTAAGGACAAATAGAGTGTTATAAGTTAGATCCTTGTTTGTTTAAAAATCGATATATTTCTATCGGAGCTACGATTATATTAAATTTGGAGGACATTCCACATAGCGCCACTTAGCCTCAAGCTAAGTAACAGATACACCAAGACTACAACAAATATTGCTAACAGAAATAAATATGCTTACACAGACAAAGTCGCAGGCAAAAGCTAGTTACCATTCAAGAGTAGTATTTATTTAACTACTTCCTAAAAATAATCCCCAATAAAACTTGTGGCTCTTATAGTTTCAAAGGTTTCATGATGAGTGTATTTAACTCCCGACGCAAAAATAAGGCTGTTTTAAGTTTGACGTGTGTGTGTGTCTGTCTGTGGCATCGTAGCTCCCGAACGGGTAAACCGTTTTTTGAAAGGTGATCAATATGAGTTTAGCAATTTAAAATTTATACTATTTTCTCTTTTATAGAAGTAAGTTATAAAGATTTAATATCCTATGCATACAGGACATTAAACTACGTATAGTCAATGTTACTTAATAATAAAAACTTTGACGTGCTTCCGTTAGTTAGTTAATCAGCCGGTTACAATCTAAGTAATCCAATCACGTCAAAGGTTTACGTAATTTAGCAATGTACCTACAACCGGAAGTCTCGTAAAAGTTAGCTTTGATAACCTATATCTGTAGTTACTTACGTGCTCTACTTATGGGACAAATTATGTAATTGTCTAATAGACAAGTTACACCAATGGGCAAAGACATTTATCAAGTTATACTTCTTTAGGCGCGTTATGAAAAAATGATGAGAGTGAAAATTAAAGATGCGCACCGCATCACTATAATACAATTGTCGCAAGTTAAAGCTGCATAACACAAAAGTAACATGTTGAAGCTGCCCGCAAAATAAATATCGTTCTATCGTTATGAAAAATTATGAGAGTTAATTTTAAGATTCGCGCGCATCACTGTAATACAAAAGTAGCAGGTTGAAGCTGCCCGCAAAATAAATGTCGGACGGAAGAATGGACAGACAGACGGACGTATAACTTCTCACGCGCGTATTTTTAAAGCGGTACAATCTCGAAAACATCTTTTTGAATACTTCTTTCTATAATTAAAAAATATCAACGGTTTCGTGTATTTTTACATAAATCTAAAACATGCAATGAGTTTCAAAACTCAATAGAAGTATTCTTAGTATAATATTTTCCAATTAAACTTGCCACTGTCTCAATCAACAGTATCCAGTAATCTACAGTTTTAACGGTAGGTACCTACATCCTAAGTATCTAGAAACCTAGAAAGATTGCCTTAGTATAATTGATAGTAATTCAAAATATTAGCATGCTATAAATTTCATGTTAGGTAGTTTGTAGTAAGTTTAAGGCCAGCACATGACACACAAAAAAAAGTTATAAAAAATACCATTTTGTTTTTTAAATACCAAAACTAAACTAAAAAAAGTAAATTTTATAATTAAAACTATCTTAAGATCAAGAAGATTTAAAGTCCTTTCTTATCGGATGCCTACGTCATATAAAAAACACACCCTCCATGTTTCAGGTCTCTACGATCAGCGATTTAGGCTGTGCGTTGATCCGAGAATAAGTCAGTCAGCCTAAGATAAAGCATTTTATATGTATAGATGTAGAAAAAGAATTCACGTACAAACGATACACACAACGACATATAAAAAATCCCAATTCCCGCCTACCCACCGAACTTTTGTGATTTTATAAAAATTTTGAATTTCTCAGCGCATGCCCCCAACACGATGTGCAGTTATTAAGTTCAGGCCATAGTGACAATCAATATATAGTATTGATTTTTAATTGCTATTAACTCCTGAAATCTCAGCTTTTAACAATCATGAAAGTTTGATAGTAGGCAGGATCTTACTCTATATTACACCTTAACTTAAGTTGTAATAAAAGCCAAAAGTCTTTGTTTCTTCTAAGAAAAGAAATTCTTCTCCTTAAATCCACAGTTTAGTACTTTTTCACCTGCTAATAGACCACCAATTAAAAGCTAATACTTCCCTATTACATCGATAGTAATTTGAAATTAAATAATGAAATTAAAATTCGTTTATGATTGCGTGACATTTCGGGAGAAGTAAATGTATAAGAAATTTACCTTAAGAGAATGTTGATTTATATAATAGGTACCTACATCTAACTATTACTGCAGTGATTTACAAGCGAGTCTCTGAAAACTTTGTACGAGGTTTTTTTGACATATCCGCTCACTTACAAATAAAATTTTTTTGGAAATTCGACCACTAAAAAGGGTAATGAATGTTGATAAAGTTTGTAGTAACTATGAAGTTACTGTGTTTATTATTTGTAGGAAATTATCCTATTAACCCGGTTAAAAGAATATTAATATAGTTTTCGTTAGTTAAATAACATTTAACTTGAATTAATTCTAATTCCTACTAAAGAAACCAACACAACTCGAAGTGTCACTATCTCTCTATATACTTACTCAAAGCTAAAGATACCTTTGTACATTGTCATTATGGTTCTTATTTGGCAACATAAAAATGCATCAAATGCATTCGTCACACTGGCCCGTCGGTCCAAATGGGCGAAGACTTTTAGTTACAAATGAATTCAAAAATATTGAGAATTAATTGATTAATTGATTTAAATTGATCTATATTGAGCCAAATAAAGAATAACGATCAATTAAGCACCTAATGAAATGTAAACTGCAATAAATTGCTGAATAAACTTTTCATCAAATTGCATAATTTATTAGTAGACCTATCTACTGTTGCGTAGACTATAGTCCGTTCTAAAAGTAACTAAGTTCCTTATTTGTTTCTAAGTATATACTTACCTATTCGTGATATTGAAACTTATTTTGTGTTAAACTCTTTACTAAGAACTATAACAGCCAGTACTATAGCTTGATTTTTTTTTTGCCTAATTTCACCACATAATAGTTATATTAGTTTTGTTTTATTTGTGAATTTAATATTTATTTCGGTGTTAAATCCTACCGCGAAATATTCGTTTGTCAAATAACTGCAAAGTGTTGGAGAAATCATAATTTTAAGTTGTTGATTGCTGGATTGTGTAATTAACTAAAAAAGTTTCTCTTTTACAGTTTCGATACTTATAAGAGAACGTAATTTGATGTCTTCGAACATCAGAAATGTTCTACAATATAGAAACCTACTTCACGGTCAAATTTCCACTCGTAGCACAAGTGACTGCTTCAAGCCGTTCAGAAAAAAAGTACTTTAAATTCTGGGGCCAAAACACTAATGAAAACTAAAACTCTGGCAACCATCAAACTAACAAACCTTTGCAAGAACATACATATCATAGAAATAGGAAAAAAATGGCCAGTTTACAACGTCCTAATATGCCTTTTACATCCAATCTAAATGATTTTAAATACAGCACCAGCAACTTTAAACCATCCTTATTCAGGGCGCCCGTGGTGCCTGCAAAATGTATAAGACGTACGTCTAGAGCCAACTAAGCCAAAAAGCGTACATAATTTTTTCATAAGAAAAATCCATTGATGCACGGCCTGTTGGGATTTGGAAGGACTAGGCCAACACAGGTAGGTACACTTATATTATTTTTGAATAGATTGTCACACTTTAAGCGGCTTAAGGCTTGATACTGAATATCGTGTTGGTGTATTCTGTAAATATACTACTAAACTTAACAGATAAATCTTGTAGGACTCTTGCGCAGCGTATGTAAATCAATGATTGTTTCAACTCACCATCAATAAGTTTCTATTGATTAATAATTTCCGTATATTATTAATTTGAATACATAAATCAAAGTTTTGTAATTAAAATGATAAGATTTATGTTAAAGTAATATGTTAATTTGAGAAAAAGTGTTGCCTCTTCAGAGTTTTGTGTCGGTTAATTGGATTCATTAAATACTTAAAGTATACACCCACTGTATAAAGCAGACTACTACTGTAATATTATAATGATATCATGTAAATTACTGGAATTTTTTAGGCAACCTATTTGCAATATATTTATTGACCTATTTAATTTGATATAAAATACTTTTCATCCATTAAACAGCTCGATGAAAGTCGTCCTTAAAGGGACTCCTCCTCCTCCTCCTCCTCCTCTCTCCGACTATAAGTATAGTTCCATAATATGATCACATTACAGTAATTAGTTTTTATTATAGACATTAGTAGCAAGAGGTCTATACAATCCGATTTCTATAACAGCTTAAGACTTAACAGACTAAGACGAAAGTGTAGTGTCTTGGAAGTGCTAATATCATAGTTCTAAGCTATTCTTTAACCCATTCAATTATTATTATAAAATATGTATGTTAGTCTATAAGGTGTATATCTATGGGCCTTTGTAGCCTGAAATAAATTATTTATTATTATTATTTTAAATAATTACTAGCGGCCCGGTACGTATAAAGTGAAACGAAATAATCCACCATTTATTGAATTCATTTGTTACAAAAAATGTGATAAATGAAGATCCGCTCGACCGTTTTTGTGCAAACTTTACATAAACTATCTTCTAAATAGTCCGAACAAAGCCTAAACATTTGGTTTGGATAGGTGCACCCGTTCTTGAGTTATAAAATGACAATGAAAAGTGGCATTTAATTTTATAGATATAGAAGAAGAAGATTTTTCTTAAGTAAGATCTTGTTTTTTGTCATATTGCATATTTATAGCATACCGAAAAGTAGCTACCCTGTCGGTTAAAAAACCTAAAGGTATATCTGGTTACCCTAAAGTAGGCTCCTGAAGGATTTTAAACCGTAATCCAAAGGGTATTTCTGTTTAACATTATATATGTTTTTTCACTAAAAAAATAAAGTGAATTAATAAAAATATGAACTTACCTCTTTAATTTCGTAACACATTTTTACCTACACCACAAAGGTTAATTTCGAATGCGGAAGTATGTGGTTAACCTATTGCATTTTATAGTTTACCTACCGAAAGTTTAGGTAAGTATATAAAAAATACCTACTTAAAAAGCGCCTGCTTATCCATTTTTAAAGCGAAATATGAAGACATAAAATTAAGTAGGTATTAAGTGGACAAAATTCTGATAGATGTGGCTTATCCAGCTTCTTTGTTAGGAGGTTAAATGGCGTTCTCTTTCTGATTTCCGTTACAAATTATGAAGTATTTATATGACGTTACATCCGCATTTGGTTTTGCTAGTGACCTTCTACTCCTTTGACCTATCACAGACGTGTTAACGCATCAAGAAATGCGCTTTTGTGTTACCGTTTCAAGAATAATAAAATTGTTGGAATGTTTTGAAAAATCCTAGAACCCACAACCTTTTGTCGCAGGCAGGTGTTCGCTCACCGTACCACAGAGGTCGTAAGAAAGTGCGTATTACCAAAGCTGTATACATAAAGTTAACCTTGTATATATATAACCTCTAACTATCTATTATTTTCTCTTCATTGTCTGTTAAAAGTAAATTGGTCCCAAATGAATACGAGATCAATCATTCGAATGACGACCGTAAAAGTCAACGTTAATTCTACAATATTAATAAACAAGACGGTCATTTCGGAACAACACTTCGCACTCGCAGACTGCAGACAACCTGTCGCGTGACAGTTGAATCGTCGTCACTGATAAAATCTGTTTAAAAACAAACCATGTGAGCGCCACTATGCTGCTAAGATACTAACATAGAAATCACAAAGACATAAAGACAATTAGATACTCTACATCTATGGAAAATAGTCACCTTTTTACGTAAAAAAACCGGTCGGAAGACCGGTCTTTAAAACCGGATAGAAGAACAAAAACTAAATGACGGATATGACCTCATAAATATGTATTAATTTGTGACGAATGTTGCTATAAAATTTAAAAAAAACCATTAAATAAAATAAATAAATATTGCAGGACATTCCATACATCGCCCTCTAGCCCCAAGCTAAGTAACTAGACTTGTGTAATGGGTGCTAGACAACGGATATACTACTTATACACTTTTCTTTTGTAAATATATACATAGAATACATAGAAACAACCAGGCCACAGACAAATATCTAAGCATAAATACTTGTTTGCGGCGGGAATCGAACCCTCAACCCTGTCTTTGGCAGTCCGGCATGGTGACCATTGTGCCATCTGGGTCGTCAAAATTGTAGTGTTAGTCCTTTTTTATTGGCGACGATTTTGTTTCCGATGGAAATCATTAGTCTGCGAGGTTTAGCGGTCAGGTCTTGTAAAGCTTGAGGGTATCATAATTTCAAAACTTCGACCTTCAACCATCAGATTATCTAAACTTTTACATTTGAGACCGCTGAATAGATCCGAGGCTGTTCGAGTTGACATTGTGTGTATATGATTCGGGCCGCTTGGGTAACTTTTGCATCTTTTATATGTTAGGATAAATGACATGTGGTATTTATATCAATTATTAGATATGCTCTTGAACTTACTTTTACGAATCGATAATAAGGTTTTGTGAAAAAGTATTTACGTATTGGCCTTTTTCATCTGGTCTAGATATGATATATTCAGCCCCAATAACTTTTATCCATGCCATCCAACAGGACTATTTGCGCTGTAGTGCGTGACACATATATGAGATGGAGTAGGCTTGTCTAGAACCTATACCGGCATCTCAGCTTAGTCGACCATGTCCAGAGGAAAGAACTGGTCAATACGACTGGAGCCAACTTAGCCGCGGCTTTCATTGCGATGTTTTCTTCCACCGTAAGAGCATTGTTATTCAGCACATATACAATTTTCCTAGAAAATTCTAAAATTCATTCAATTAGTTTAAGTCGCGAAAATCTTAGGAAATACTCCATAAAATGGTATCTATAGCTAATAAAATTGCTTTACTATTGGTCTCACAAAAAAAGGGGTAGACATATAAATAGACATGGTAAATCCATATTATTTACCGCCATTGTCTATAACTAGGGTTTCGTAAAACCGCCATTGTCTATAACTAAAAATAAAAAATGATCTTTTTACGAAACCCCCGAGATATAGCTCCGGTTACGTTCCTAGTACCTCTGCTACAGTGAAATCAGGTCTTAATTGATAAGTAACCCGCAGTTTTACACCCCGTAGGTCCTAATTTCGGGATAAGAAGTAGTTTTAATGTTTTTCCAGGACTTTAGCTAAATTTCATCGAAATCGGTTTGGTAGTTTTAAAGGGAACAAACGTACAGACTTCTACGCTTAAACTTTCACATTTATTTCATTAGTGGGATTTGCATCTGTAGCAAATGAAATAAAACGAATTAATAACAAAAACAAGTTAAAGCAATATCATGTTAAAATTTATTTTCGTAATATTAACATTATCGTTAATTTTAATATGTTCCCTAGATGTAAAAATTTTATTGGTGTTTTCAAACTAATTCAATTTCGAATACTTACCTATTGATTGCAACTATTATATATTATTGCTTTCCTTATGAAATAGTTTTTATGAGCCCTCCATTTTGTACCACAAATGGTACAATTTATAATTTTAATGTAGTCATACTTAATTTTAATCTTATGCAAAAAGTAATAAAACCAAATTAAACTTATGCATTCTCTAAAAGTAAACGATAACATATTATTACAAGGCAGATGGATAACATAAAAAACCGAACTGATAGTGCTTAGCTACATAAACTTTTGAATTAATTTGTACCAAAAATACCATCCATCTGCCTTGATCCATAGTAATATGTTATATTACCACGGATCAAGGCAGATGGATGGCATAAAAAACCGAACTGATAGTTCTTAACTCATAAACTTTTAAATTAATTTGTACCAAAAATACCATCCATCTGCCTTGATCCATAGTAATATGTTATATTACCACGCATCAAGTCAGATGGATGGCATAAAATACCGAACTGAGAGTGCTTAGCTACATAAACTTTTGAATTAATTTGTACCAAAAATAGCAAAACAGGAGTCCACCGAACTCACATGATGTATATTCATTAATTAATGGCCCGATTTACTGAACTAATACTTTTTTATACAACTTCGTATAAGTGACATGGAGTAAATTAGGCTTCTTTGATCAAACTCAAACTCAATTTTTTTTTATTTCTTTGGATGCTTAATACAATTGTACATGGACCACTTGAAAAAGTCTTAAAAAAAGCTATACCTTTATTCTCCGGAAACGGGACTTATTCGGGTGAAATCTGACTGCAGCTAGTTTTTAATATATTTTTATTAGAGTTTAGAATTAAAAGTAAAACATAAATGGGCAAGATGGAACAAAATCCTAATAAAGTTGGCTGAGTTGGATGAGGCGATTTTTCCGCTGTCCGAAACGACTCATGACCCGATATAACGATTAATAGAAGCGCATGGAAGAAGAAGACAACAACAAATAAATTGGAATAAAAGCAGGAAGAAGTAAAAGAAGTTGGCATTGCAAGAAGTTTATTACTTAATCATCAAAAGTGCATTGTAAGAACAGTTAGCATAGACGATCAAAATCTCTCCATCTCAAACTATCCACCTTAATCACAAAACATGAATATACCTAACAAATATTATTTTTAGGTACCTAACTTGCATCATTTTAACATAAAAGCAATAAAAACACCGTTATTCATTAAAAAAAACTTATTTCTAGACTTGAAAATATTAATTCCTTGCAGACGACAGACCGGTCAATATCCTTAAGATTATAATAATAGTACATTTACGAAGAAAGAAGAAAAATTATAGAATATTTTATAAATCTAAAGAACTGGTATTGAAGTCTAGGTATAAATATGTGATAGACATAGGTACCTAAAGTTTTTACATACTGATTATTAGAAACGAAAAAAGGACAAGATATTTTATTTTTATTTATTTATTATATTTAGTAGACAAGAAACCAACATTATAAAGTTATTACTACTTACCCCGTTAGGACTTTTCTGCCAACTAGGGAAAATAAATAATATAATGGAAAGTAATTAGAAGTTTACAAATAGTTTCAAGGAGAAAAGTCACATAAATATTATATTAGAGTGAAAAGTAGTAATAAAATCTATACTAATATTATAAAGAGGAAAAATATAACGATGTTGGCACAATGGTCACCATGCCGGACTGCCAAAGACCGGGTTCGACTCGACTCCCGACTCCCGCCTCAGACAAGTAATTATGCTTAGATATTTGTCTGTGGTCTTGTTGTTTCCATGTATTACAAGTATATATTTACAAAAGAAAAGTATATAAGTAGTATATCCGTTGTCTGTCACCCATACCAGAAGTCTAGTTACTTAGCTTGGGGCTAAATGGCGATGTGTAGAATGTCCTGCAATATTTATTTATTTCAAAATGGCAAAATTGGTTGTCTATAAAGTCTAAAAATACCCTAAAATATTGTATGTCAGACGAGGCTATATAAGTTAAGAGTCTTCTGCCTGCCCTTTCGGGAGTATAATTAACTTATAGTACAAAATTGTAAACATATGCACATATTTTGTTAACTTTTTATTATTTTAACAAGTCATTTATTTTATTCATACCTGTGATAAAGGAGCGATACACGTATGGTTTGATCATTGTTTTGTAAACCATTGTAAACCGTCATAGTGCAATGATCAATTTATCACACTTGTATCGCAATGTACTATTTTAAAACCTTGAAATTCGATTTTTACAGATTGAAAATACTTGTGAAGCAAATATTTATCTAATTAACTATTTTAAGTATTTTCCCTATTTTAAGATATAATTAGTTTTTCATTTAGGTGGTAGGTGGCCCTTATTAGCTGCATGTATCTTGGCAAAACATGAGTAAACTCGTTGAACCGAGTTCAAAAGTGGTACAATATGTAGCTTAGAGTTCGTATTCTTGACCTATGGACACAGTTTGACTGTTCGAGGTCGATTTCCTACCATTTCTCACAAACGCTGTGATATTTTTTATTATTATATACTTAAATGCAAGATTCTGTTGCAAGACTTCCAAGTCTTTATTATTGTTCCGCACAAATAACGTAAAATACAATACACATATTAAAATCACGTCGCTTGTGAAGTAATGGCTGAATATTAATTTGTTTCTGCTATTTGCAAAGATTTATAAATATTTTGTTGAATGATTAGATCAATGACTTTACAAAACAAATTATTTGTTAGACTAAAAAACATTCACAACGAAATCAACGTGTCGCGGGACATCCGTTTGTAACAAAGTCCTTTTATTTATTTTTATTTAATCATTTTTTAACAAAAAAAATGTGAGAGATTCGTTTTCAGTCTTCTTCATTCTCTCTTATGGTTTCTCGACTATGTCCTCGCCAACCCGAGATATAAAACTTAATTCTAAATGCTTACGACGATTCAACTAATTTACACAAAACAGAGCATTTAAAACCTCGTCGATCCGAAATAATTTGATAAAAAAATCAAGATCAAAGGTTTATCGAAAAAAAAGTCTAAATTTCCAAAAGTCGTAGAACAAAAGTTGTTCGCCAAGACGTCTAGAACAATCCTCTTTCGTATTAAAACCCCTTCGCTGAAACACATTGTATAGGTAATAGGTGCAAATGTAAACATTTTAATTTTATTTAAAACTGAATGTGTGGTTACGGTAATAATAATTACTAACTAATATGTAAATATCATCGCTTACCTGCCTACATAATAATATTATGTAAATATTTAAAATATTTCATATTTTAATGAGTCTTGAGATTGTTAAACTATCGTTATGCATGCACCAAACCGACAATGTGTGAATTCAGTTATGTGGTGTACACTTAAGTGCAATGGAAATTTGTCGGCAACTAAGAGCTAAAATTTAACCTCAAATTAAATAAAAATAAATTAAATTTAAACTACATAATTTGTTGGCTTCCGAGGGGTATTGACCCCTTTTGGTAAAAATTGATCTTTAAAATTGATCTTTAAATCAATATTTTAAGATCAAAATATGATACTAATTTGTCAAAATTCTAATTATCAGAACATCTAGTTGCTTAAACGACAAATTGATCTTTAAATCAATATTTAAAGATCAAAATATGATACTAATTTGTCAAAATTCTAATTATCAGAACATCTAATTGCTTAAACGACAAATTGCCATAGCATCAAGTTGCAAAAAAAAAATTGCCCAAACGTCCAATCACTAAAATATCAAAGTACGAAAACGTCCATTAATAAAATAACAAATGTCAAAATATTCAGTTACTAAAACTACGAATTATCAGAACGTCCCCGTTAGGTACTAATACGACAAATTGCCAAAACGTCAAGTTACTTAAACGACTGCTGTAGGCTACTGTGTTCGTTTTTTTGGATGAAGCATGCCACTGATTTGTGTTAAAGGTCAGATTTTGACCCTTTCCCCTGAAATATATTTGACGACCCAGTTGGCACAATGGTCACCATGCCGGACTGCCAAACACAGGGTTCGATTTCCGCCTCAGACAAGTATTTATGCTTGGATATTTTGTCTGTGGTCTGGTTGTTTCTATGTACTAAAAGTATAAATTCACAAAATAAAAGTATATATTAAGTAGGTATATACATTTTCTAGCACCCATAACACAAGTCTAGTTACTTAGCTTGGGGCTAGATGGCGATGTGTGGAATGTCCAGCAACACAATTTTTTTTTATTTTACTTAAAATGGAGTGTCAATCTATTCAATTAAAAAATATATAATAGTTTGTTTTAAGAATACCAATTTAATTGCTCGCACATGTAAATTCGTAAATAAATTATATATTAAGCTGACTTATTAACATGATTATGATTGCCTACATAGCTTGTGATTTTAGTATTTATCCTTGATAAGGTTTTACTTGTTAACTTAAACAACATTCACAATATTTGTTATATATAGTAGGTACCTATTCGATTATTATACAGTATGCATCTACTCTAAAAAATGTAAGGAAAATCTACATCTATACTTATATTATAAAGCTGAAGAGTTTGTTTGTTTGTTTGAACGCGCTAATCTCAGGAACTACTGGTTCGAATTGAATAATTCTTTTTGTGTTGGATAATCCATTTATCGAGGAAGGCTATAGGCTACTTTTTATCCTGATATTCCCACGGGATCGGGAGTTATACGGGTGAAACTGCGGAGCGCTGCTATGTTATAATATAAGCTAAGTACTTCTTATCCCGATATTCTTAAGGGATCGGGAGTTACGCGGATAAAACAACGTAGCGCTGCTATAATCAATTTTTTGAAAATTTATTTATTCATACCTATTCAAAAAAGATAATATAAGTAAATAAGTAACTAGTATATTAGATAAGGATTCATGTGAAACACGCGCTAAGTTCGAACAGTTCAACTGTAGCCCAAAAAGCTTTTGAGTAGATCCACCTCTAGGTAGTTAATAGAATATTAAAAAACTTGAAGCAAATTATATAAACTGGACCATTATAGAGCATTAAAAATATTTATTGCCGCTTTAAATACATATATTTTGTTAACTTTTTATTATTTTAACAAGAATTTTCTTTTACTCGCAACTGTGATAAAAACGTGGTACGATACGCGTGTGGATTATTGATCATTACATCTCGGCTTTTGAACATACTTGCGTTACGCTAGCGCGTCATAAACCGCCCCTATGCAATGATCAATTTACCACACTTGTATCGTAATGCGCTATAAAAGAATCGTGTTCTAAGTAATTATGTTTAATTTAGATAAATCTATTACTTCTCGGTCTCCATTGTTTTGAATCGATCAATACAAACTGCTTTTAAGTTTTTTATTCGTATTTTGCACTTTATTACTTTATAAATAAGAGTGTTTCAAAGGCGATAATAGAGTATTATATTAGTCTGATGTTAAATATGCATCTCGATATTATTTAAGTTTCCGAGAGTGATATCTACTAAATAGACACCGCGGCCCGAAACGCTCGCGGTGCGAATCGACTATTGACCCATATCTGCGAGGCCTTCCTGCAGCTCGTCTCTCAGAATGTTAGTCAGTAAGGAATACCTACATGAAATGTTTAAGTTAAATATGTTTATATAGGTTTAAGAATGTACAAAAATATAGACAGGTTGTTACAGCTCTATAGGATTTTATATTTATAACTTTTAATACATTTATTTCTTACGTACATAAATGTCTTTCGGTAAACCACCACGGTAAGTCTCGTTTTCGTATTTCCGATGATAGCCAAAAATTTCCGAAAGGCATAATCAACATCGGACTAGTGTAGTGTTTCTCGACCTTCGCCATACCGGTCGAGATAGTTCTGATAAGGCAACGATTGTTGAAAACTTAAATTATGTTCTCTCAGATACGACTAGGAAGGTTATTTCGATTGTATCGCTATTTGAAAATTGTTAGCCCCCTTATCTGCTAGTTAGCGATTATTTTTAACTAATTGATGTATTATTATAATGTTCCCATGCATACAATATTCTCTAACGATGTCTAAGGTACTCGTACAATGAAAATATTTTTAACTCAACGAAATGTTGTTAAAATGAAAAGGTTACATTTTTCTCATATTATTTAAGACATCATAATTCATTTAACAAGATTAATGTCATATTTGGTTCACAATACTTAAATGGTAGGGGAGACTGAAGATTAGAGGACATTTGCTTTGTTTGTATCACCGCACTGCCTGCTGACGCGACGTGCGACATATTCCCAAAATTTTGCAACAACTATTAGAAACTTTTCCATTGTATTCATTCGAGTTTCTAACTGCACATTGCAGCAGATGAGCACAAATGTAAAATCTACATTTATATTACAACACATTAAGAAGAAAGTTATTTATTTGTAAAGAATAGACTTCGAAACTTATGGATCGATGTTGATGAAACTTGGTATGAAGATATAGAATCGTTGAAAGTAACATTTGTTTATCTTAATATACCCATAGGATCGGGGTTTAAGTGGGTAAAAAAAAAGACGTTAAAAGATAAAAACCGATTGTTAAATGTCCACAAAATGACAATAGTGCTATTGTTATTTTATAAATGCAGTTCAACAGGTTTTTTTGTTATTTAATTTTAAATAATGAAATAATATATATTACAAATGCAAAACTTAAGACACAAATAAATAATGATAATAAAAAATGGACGTAAAATGACAACAGTTAAGTAAGATGATTTAATTCATTGTCATTTATTAAAACGCATTCTTTTGTTTGATATTTAATTATTTAAAAATGAATGATACGTAATCACTTGAACTTTGAGATTTTAATATGGAAAAAATAATGAATAGTAAATTACATAAACCTATTGTTTAAATTTTGTAATACTTAATTTTAAACGTTAATTAGAGTTCTTATGGCAAAACGCAGTTAATGTGCCAGTCAAATTGGCTTTGTTTTATATTTTTTGTTTGCATTGAATATGCTCCGAAGCTACTGGACCGATTTTTATGAAACTTTGTATGATGATTCATTGGAAGTAAAAGGTTACTTTTATTCCGATATTCTCACGGGATCGAGACCCACGTCGGTAAAACCGCGTGTTGATGCTATGGGAACATTTTAAATGATTAGACCATAAACATAGCCTCATAAAACAAACTCTATCAACAAAAAAAAATAATCTTACCTTACTTAAAATTCTTGGGAATAAGTTAAGCACATATCAGTCTTGACTCGGCTACTTTATACCGATCAATTTCGTAGTTTAGTCCAAATACAAGTTGCCGGTTTAGGTGCCCGCCTAACTCGATTTATGTGTTTGCTTCTTTAATAGGCTAACGACCTTGTGACTAAGTACGGGGCCATTTTAAACACATTCTATACTAGAAAATATAGGTTTTTAATACAAAAACTTAGGAGGTTTTGGTGCTGGTCTTTATTATTTTTAATTTAACCTATTAATACTTAATTACTTAATTTCCAATTTCTTTTATTTTTTACATAACATCAAGGGATCTTTTGTTTTTGTTTGACCGCAAGTAAAATTTCATTTTTTTTTTTAAATTAAATTGGAACACAATGAGTCCAATTTTTTTATAGTTGGACAGAATTAATAAGTATTTTTAGACATTGTTGGTATTAGAATCATTGTCGGAAAGATTGCAAAGAATAATGTTAGGTAAATAGACGCCAACAAATATTGTAATGTTTAGTAAAAATATCGAGTGAACCTTAAACTCGTCCTACATAAACACACCTAAGGCCACGTTGGGGTGAGCACAAATATTTTTGTGCCATAATACCTTTAAGTGCCATGACTATGCCTATATGTTTTGGTTTTTTGTTCATGTTCTAATTATCATAGAAATTAAGATTTAAAAAACAAAAAACAAAACATAGGGGCATGGTCGTGACAGTTATAAGCCATGAGCAACAAAAATATTTGCTCAAGTGTCATTATCTAGGGAGTCAGTCGACTATGTTTGTATGGAGAGAGACCCTGGTACCCTTGGCTCTTCAAAGATGTTTTAGTATTTATTTCACAGATATAAATATACGTATTTTAAGTATTTATTTTTCAGACATCGTTACATGGAAGTGATTTTTAGTATTATGTATTGTTTCTTTCGAATTTTCTCAAGAATGTGTGAATATCAAGTGTAAATTAAGTATAAATCGTTATAAAAGTCGACGCAATGGAAGCCGGTGTTGTAATTCTACTAATATTATAAATGTGAAAGTTTGTGTGTTTGTTACTCCTTCACGTAAAAACTACTGAACCGATTGCGATGAAACTCGGTATGTAGATAGCTGGAGACCTTCTTTTTATCCCGATATTCCCACGAGATCGGGACTTACGCGGGCGAAACCGCAGGGCGCAGTTAGTAGTTTTATCTCCACCACTATATTTAGGTAACCACCTAAAGATTGTGGTGGAGATAAAACCGCTTACAGACTAACCTTAGGCGTAAGCCACATGTTCTGACGATAAAAATGATAGTCTCAAAAATCTTCTTCTTCTTCATTTTCATTAGTTTTCATTTCGTTTTGTATAAATTCTTCTTCAGAAGACTCCGGAAGCTTTACTGGCGTGCACCGCATTAACTTGAAATGTTGCATTTGCTATCTGTGCGAAACCGGAACGAGTCGCTAGTTAAGTTATAAACGTGAAGCGTGTTCGAATCAAGTATAAAAGTACAGCAACATGCAGCCACAACCGACAGGTTGTTACTTTTTTGTAAATGAGCGTAACTACGCCGACAACAAACTGTGCCGTAACTTCTTACACTTGCTTCTGTTTTACTGTAGATTGGATAATATAGGTTTAAGTACTTATACCGGGTTACTGGTAATTATACTAGCAAGCCGTTGAGGGCTACTTCTATGCACCTTAACAAACAACTATTGGAAATTCCAAAAAAAATGATTTTTTTTAGGTTATGTAAATTCATAAAACAGCTGATTTTTAAAACCAACAAAGACTAAAAACAGTAGATAAAACTTAAATTTTAAGGTTAATGACCTCTTCTTGTAAGGAACAGCTAATTTTCAGATAAAACTAAGCTCATAAATTTTAAAAAAAATGTTCGACTTTCTTAAAGTCGTAGAACAAAAGTTGTTTGTTTAGGTGCACAGAAGTAGCCCTCAACGGCTTGCTAGTATAATTACAAATAACCCAGATACTTTTAAGGGAAAGTGTTGCGTCTACGCCATCAATATGTATTTATTTGCAAGAAATATGGTAGAAAGATGTCACCTATAAATACTATAGTCCAACATATTACGTGCTACTTTTTAGTCAATAAGAAAAAAAGAGGGTTACTGGTACTAAGTATTTGTTACCCGACTACGACGAAGCCAAAAGGGATGATTATTTCTGCATGGTCTGAGTATTTCTAAACCTATGTATATATAGGTATAATTAAAAAAAATATATCCATTGTCTGGATACTATAAAATAAGCCTAGTTGCTTACCTTCGAACTAGATGGCGCTGTGTATATTATCCTGAAATATTTATTTATTAATATTTAATTGCGTAAGTATTTTTGTTAAATAATATAATGTTGAATAAATTCTAAATTCAATGGCGCTAAACTGAATTTAATTATGCATACGAGGTTTTTCTTAGCATATTACAGGTTCTGAATATTCATACCTAATGTTACACCAGGCTGGAAAATAATACGAAAAATGATATACAAAAAATGAAATATTTTGACATCAACTATTACGAGGAACTTGGCACTCTCTCGTAGTCAACTGTTTCCTCCCTGGATAATGACACAAGAGCAAACATTTTTGTTTCATAAAATTTATAACTGCCATGACCATGCTCCTATGTTTTTTAATATGATTTATAATATAAATATGATTTATAATATAAATCATATGAAAAAACATAGGGGCATGGTCTAAAAATATAAAAAAAAAAAAAATATAAATCATAATCGAAAATGAAAAAAACCAAGACATAGGGCATAGTCATGGCAGTTATAGGTTTTGTGTAACAAAATTATTAGCTCTAGTGTCATTATCCAGGGAGGAAACAGTCAACTACGTTTGGAAGGAGAGAGTTCCTCTTAAGTAAACCTAAAGATAGTTAGTATTTTTAACCCACATATTCGTCCCATTTGGGCCGCAGATACATGGGTCGAGTCGAAGGTAGACCTTCTATTAACTAAATAAAAATTTTGTAGGAATCTAAATTTACATAGGATACACTATGAAAAAAGTGCAAAATACTTTAATTTGATCTGCAGGTGTAAGTGAAATCGTAATTTACACTCAATGACAAAATTATGATTACTCACATGTCTTTAGGCATTTTACATTTACATTCTGTTCATGAACTTTGATAATTATTTACTTTTACATTTTGTTTTATAATGACTTTAAATAATAGTTATTAACACTCAATTACTATTGGAAGTAGGTACTCTGGGTACCTACTATCTGAATTTCTATACCTACTTATACCAAGTTACCAAGCAATAATGAACTTTAAAAAATGTCCTTGAAGTAGGTTTACAAGGCCTAGCCCACACGGCACCTCCGGCCGGCACCGATTGATTTTGCGCGGTTCAAATAAAAAATAAGGAAAATAAAACCGTTTAAAAAACAAAGCGATCGTAATGTTTTGACATTTCGGCTCGCAGCACGCGCTTGTTTTTTATTTGATTTTTGACGAACCGCTCTGAATCACACGACAAACCGTCTCTGAATAAGCCACGAATTTATAAAATACAAAAAATAGCAACGCTAAGGTTGACTTGCACTACAAAATTAAAAGTGTTTAAGATCTTAAACATGATTAAGTAACTGTCAAATTGTCAAAATGTTTAAAGAACATCAACCTTTATGGTTATTAAAATAGAATTTAATTTTAGATTACACGTTAAATGCATGTGATTTATCTAGTTTTTAGCTTAACAATGTCATGCAAGTCGCTTTTAATATTTCCCACGGATAATTTCATTTAAAATAATTAAATATTAATTTATCATGCACCATAGAGTGCTAGAGCTTTAAAAGGCCATAAACCATAAAATGAACACTCGATCATTTTTCCGCTTTCTTTCTTATGTATCAATTTAATTAAATTAGTCTATACTAGATATCAGACTTTTCTATCGCCGACCGTTTTTTTTTCTTTTAATAAGTTATGGCAGTGCACTTGCACATTTGCCAGCTGATAAAAAATAAACGATTGAACTTCGTGTAGGTTCATACAAAATAAAAAGTTGTATTTTTATCCTCTTTTATACCTAATATTGTACGATTTCGGTGTAAAAAGGAACCATTATAAGATCACTTTCTTGTCCGTCTGTCTCTCTGTCTGTGTGTCACCACCGATTTTCTCGGATGGACCTAGAAAATTCAAATTCATACCAATGAATAAGGTCTATTTTTGCGTAATTTCGTGAATTTTAAATAGACTTTTATTTGTTTTCTCGTCTTATCACCCACTTTAAAGTTAAAGTCATACTTTTTAAAATAATAACAAAACATGTAAGTCTAAAACACAAACAATTAAAGCGATTAATTTAAGGAAGGAAAAAAGGTAAGCCCCTGACGAATATTTCATTTTTCAAAAATCTTGGTGAATATCGTGAACGGTTGGCAATCGGTCGATAAAAAAAACGAACTCTGTCTACACCTTAATTAATACGACACTAAAGCGACTGCTTTTAACGACTTAGAACTGAATAAAGTTAATTTTATGTACATTTATTTCTATTAGTAGCTATTAGCTGATATATAGGTGCAGACCGACCCTGTAATATTGTGCAATAAGTAATACTAATTACAAAGTGTCTGCGAACCCGTATGTGGATTTAGATCAACTTACTGATAGAAAAAAACACTTTTTATAATACCTGTACTTAAGTACTAACGCAATTAGTAGTGAGGCAAAAATGTATTTTTGTGAGCCCCTCCGTGATTCGGAAGGCACGTTCAGCCGTTGGTCCCGGTCGCTACCTCTAGTAGCAGTCGTTAGGTTAAGTTAGGGGCCTTAAGGCGATCTAAAACTCTAACAATAGGTGAGCCACACCACTACACGAGAAGAAGAAGTACTAACGCATAGCAAACTAGTTGGCACAATGGTCACCATGCCGGACTACCAAACACAGGGTTGCGAGTTCGATTCCCGCCTCAGACAAGTATTTATGCTTAGATATTTGTCTGTGGTCTAGTTGTTACTATGTATATAAA
This sequence comes from Idaea straminata, assembly GCA_951213275.1. NCBI lineage: Eukaryota > Metazoa > Arthropoda > Insecta > Lepidoptera > Geometridae > Idaea > Idaea straminata. The sequence continues at coordinate 15,189,444 of OX577845.1, read as the reverse complement.
GTAAAATATATATGTAGTATATTAGTTGTCTAGCACCCATAACACAAGTCTAGTAACTTAGCTTGGGAATAGATGGCGATGTGTGGAATGTCCTGCAATATTTATTTATAACTACTTGAGTTTAAAATACCCACTGTCCTATATCTTTGCCGAACGTTAACCCTAAGGCGATTGAAATCTTTATTGAAATTAAAATCGATTGACTTTCGTTTTCTTTGAATCTCCGTTACGATATTAGCTATACAGGGGTATTGGTAATTATTGCAGTTATACTGCTTTAGGCGAGTTATGAAAAAATGATGAGAGTGAAATTTTAGACGCATCTGTAACACAAAAGTCACAAGTTGAAGCTGCGTAACACAAAAGTAATAAATTGAAGCTGCGTAAAGCAAAAGTAGGGGGGGGGGGGGGGGTTGCCATAATCACCACGCTTGGCAGGCGGACCGCTGTTTGTGGCGTGGTATGGGGGAGGCCTCTGTCCAGCAGTGGACGTGCATGGGCTGACATGATGATGAAAGCAAAAGTAACAGATTGAAGCTGCCCGCAAAATAAATATCAGACGGACGTACGGATTTAAAAAGAAAGCAATTGAGGGCTACATCTGTGCCATAACAATCTTTATGTACTACGTATTTTTTCTAAAAATCTAAGGTTATAATTGTATCCGAAATCAGCTGCTTCTTATACAGAGAGGTCATTAACCTTAACATTGTACTTACTTTTACCCGACAGCAAGGAAAGGGTTATGCTTTTCACGCCTATCTTGTATGTTTGCATGTTTATATTTAATCTTTATTACCGTTATAAGCCTGAATAATCTATATTTTTTTTAAATATTCTGAATTAGCTTCCAAAAAATTACATTTCCTCTATGCTCCGTTATAGTGACCGGCGATCTTAATACAAACCCAGTGATACCTTGCTCAGCACACAAGCGTAACCTTACGAAATCTCTCGGTCAAATCGTCAAGTCATGTGACGCAATTACCACTTTTCCACAAGGGACCTTATTTATTTTACTTGGTTTTGAAGTAAGTATGTAAGTACTCGCGAAACATACACGTATAGGAATCTTTTTTTTTATTGTCTTTTCCTAGGGGACTAAGACTAGGGGATCCGATGAGATTGTATAAATCTGAAATCACAATGGTCACAATGCCGGTCTGCCAAACACAGGGTTGCGGGTTCGATTCCCGCCTCAGACAAGTATTTATACTTAGATATTTGTCTGGGGTCTGGTTTATTTCTATGTATTATAAGTGTATATTTACATTATTGTTCTCGAGTGGCGGCCGCGATGCAACGCGAAACGGAGTGTTGGGAGACCAGCTGCCCGGTGGACCGACGACATTGTAGCGGTCGTGGGTAGTCGGTGGATGGAGGCGGCTCAGGACCGCTGTTTGTGGCGTCGTATGGGGGAGGCCTATGTCCAGCAGTGGACGTGCATGGGCTGACATGATGATGATGATGATGATGATAAGTGTATATTTACAAAAGAAAAGTATATAAGTAGTATATCCGTTGTCTAGCACCCATAACACAAGTCTAGTTACTTAGCTTGGGGCTAGATGGCGATGTGTGGAATGTCCTGTAATATTTAAATTTATTTATTAAGTAGTATTTAATTCTGGTCTGGTCTATTGGGTCTTTAAATCGTTGGAATATAAGTTAATATCTATATCTAATAATAACCAGGAAGTAAATACTTACGTAAGTATTTGTTAAATTAAACTTATTGATATTAAATCAAGATTCGCCTATCCAAACAAATTTGGCTGTCAATCTTGAGGTCAAGAATATTTACGACTGTACTTCTTTTGAATAAAAACTAAAAGATAATCAGAATCCATCGTAGTTCCGATCGGAGGGAGAATCCCGATAGTTCGTCACTTCTTATTTGTTATATTCATCCCTAATTATGATCGGGGCATGATTGAAAAGTTCGAATAGTTCATTGGGGCTTCTTTGAAAGTGTATTTAATTTTGATTAAATATTTTTAGTTAATATTTACCATTTACTTGCACAGAGACCTAATTACGTAATTATATTATTATGCCTTCCAACTTACTTTAATTACGTAGGTTTTATAAAGAAGAGAAATAATATTTTTAAAAAAATGTCGAACTGTTGAAATTGTCGAGATCATTCTCTTAAAAACATCAGTTAAACAATTCAAATTTGAGTCGGCTATTGTTAAAAAAAAGAATTTTTCAAATCGGTCCAGGCAATTTCGAGTAATCGGCGAACATACATAAAAATATTATATAAACGCGACGAATTGAGAACCTCCTCCTTTTGTTTGAAGTCGATTAAAAACGATTCAAATCATTTGTTTCTTTTAAATTCTAGTCTCAGAATGCGCTCTGTTTCGCAGTTCGGGTGACAATGGTTAACAGATTTTAACGTCGGTCAATAGTCTACATTCTTTTTCTTCTTCAGAAGAAGAAGAAATCTACATTTTAGAAGACTAAGTATATATCCCGTACAATCCCATACCTACAAAAAATATACCTTATTCTCCCATTAATAATGCGGTGTATCTTTTTTTTGTAATTAATTCATACAAACTATCTTGTATTTCTTCTACCTATTTTTTTTAATTACTTATCTTAAAAGACAAATTTTAATAATAGATAGAAACTTTTACTGTTAATATATTTGAAATAATAATACATGTAATATACAAACCATTCAAGCGATTGACATCAATAACATAACTGTTGCAATTTAAAGGAAAACTGATATGCTCCGGAACGAATTGGTAGATAATCCTTCTAATATTATAAATGTGAAAGTTTGTGTGTGTGTGAATGTTTGTTACTCCTTCACGCTAAAACTACTGAACCGAATGCAATGAAATTCGGTAAGTAGGTAGCTAGAAGCCTGGATTAACATATAGGCTACTTTTTATCCCGATATTCCCATGGAATCGAGACTTACGCGGGTGAAACCACAGGGCGCAGCTAGTATGTTAAATAAAGACAAGTGAATGTGTGGAGTTATTGGCCGATAGAAAGTCTGTTGTCTGTTTAGACCATAAATTTAAGGCATTCTGATATAAATTAAAATGCAATGTAATATAATAACTCGTTGCGATGCTTGTTGCAGTCATTATTTAATATAGAAATGAGGAGAGACGGTCGTCTTTACGTTTCATAATTATAACAACTTGGTGTTAAAATATTAGCAAACTATGCGATGCGGTGAAATATTTAGTTTTTTCAGCATATAATCGTGATGTTACAGCGGTCATGATTTATTCACATAGATGTATTGTAGCAAAATTGTTCTTTTTTCTTATGATGTCTTATTACAAATTAGAATTAGTAGCCATAATATGCATATTAAGGCTACTAATTCTATGAATTTTTTTTTTCTTTTTATTATGGCGTCGCACGGCATAAGGTGTTTCAAAACAGTCAAAGTCCGTCAAGTCAGGGGCTATAGTAAAGCGGTGGCAAGTTTAACATAACCTTAATAGGAGATTTGGAAGCAACGAGAAAACTTCATGTTTGACACTGATTTTTACTTTCACTGCACTTTCACAGAACTAAATTGAATAACATTCCACCAGAATAATACAATTGAACTCGGGTTACAACTAAGTTTCATGAAAATAAAACTGCAGTACGACATGTTGTTATCTCGTTCCCGCCAAAACTCTATGAAATAATTAGTCAGTATTGTAGACTATGATTAAACATATTAGTACAAAAGCAGGACAAGTGCATGCACAAAGGGATCCTTACAATAATCGTACTATATTCTGTTCTTATTATTTGTTGTTATAGTGGTAAAAGAAATACATCATCTGAGAAAACTTCAACTGTCTAGCTATCACGGTTCATGAGATACCACCTGGTGAGAGACAGACAGACGGACAGTGTACCCTTTGATTACAGAATCCTAAAATCCTATAATAAAGGCCGCATTGTTACTTAATCTCTTGCAAACGTCTTAAAACTAAGTTAGGACGTGTGGCTAAACGCGCCTTTCAGACACAAGAAACTCAAATTTTGTGGTTTTTGGGTCACTAAAGGAATGACCTGAAAGAAAGACAATTCAGCTGGATGACACAAAAGCAGAGCGTCAACTAAGCTGGACAACATAAATGCATAATATTTTTCCTGTGGTCATTCAAAATATCATCTATAGAATTAAACTTTTGTGCAATGTCTCTCTTATTTTCATATTGACTCAGTAAGGTTTGTATAACGTGGACCTTAATACGATACGGTGCGTGAAATTAAAATGGAGCAATCCAACAACAACGCCTATCTTCCTTGTTTTGAAATTTTTAACATACCTAACTGTATATAAACAAAAGTTATTTATAATGGAATATTTATCATGGTTTTGATTTTTATAATATTTGGTAGCGTCTTGCGAAAATGGTGCTTGTAACAACATCGTAATATTTACCTACAAAATAAAAAATATACGTAGACATTAAAATAATATCCCATTTCTAATCTCATTCTATAAATATCCAAGGTCCTATATAATCTATATAACGGCAAATGTTTATCCGTAGTTTATCTGAAACTTTAAAATGGAAATATGATTTTATTAAACATGATTAATCCGAATTTTTATTAATACCAATTCCGACTAAACTTCAAAGCACTCTAGACTACAAACTTTTAATCTGCCGATAGTTTGAACAAGTAACAATAATAAATTATTTATTAAGAAATATTATTACTTTCAATCAATTAGGTTGCTAATAATAATTGTCGTTTATTTTAGAAAATATAACGTGTCATATCACAGGACTATGCACAGGAGCAGAAGCCAACACGTAGAGGCCCTTGACAATAACAAGTTTAACATTTTACATTTGAGTGCGCAAGCACACACCCTCTCAGGCTCTCGCCCTTAATGCACAAATCGTCCTCCGTTCCGGACTATGAAAAAGTGAGAAATAAAAAAATCATAATCATAAACGATGCGATGAATTTGCCCCTTACCTTGAATCCTAAAAGGAAGGTTCGCCTAGAAAGCTTTTCGCCATAAGTGAAAGATGCTACTGAGCAACCGATTATTGTCGTCGATGTATCGACCGAGTAAAAGTTTTTAGTGTACTATAGCCCTTAATGTCACTATAATAATTCTTAGGCAACCTTGTAAGTTTATTAACATTAATAACTCATGTGTTTATTGATTGATATTTCCACATCGACGAATAAATTAGATAATTTAAACAATATATATAACGTGCCAAAGCTAACTTGAGACGTCACTCGGATGAAGTTGTTCGCACTTAGGTCTCAAGTTAATATTGGTGCGATAAAAGTTCTGTTATAAAAATCGACGCGTAGTAGAGCAATAGATTACTAGGTATTTAAATAGGAAATTACTGAAACAGGTTTGGATGTAAATCGATTTTGATATAATAGATAAAGCTTAAATCCTTATTTGATTTATTTTAAATGTGTCTTCAAGCAGATTCCAAATAGAAAATTAATATTTCTCAGACATCGATCAGATCATTTTTCCCGTCCACCTTCTGAACAGCACCAAAGTCAATATATATCTCCAAACATTCCACTAGAAATCAACTTAATTGCAAAGTCCCTTATAAAAAAAACACAAGTATCGAAAGCCTTAGTAAGGTAGGTGACTACAAATTTATCTTAACTACATCCTGGTAGGTAACTAAATTAATTAAAATAATAATACTGAGTAAAAAATAAGTTATGTTCTTAGTTCCGGAAGGGGTGTCGCGAATTGATAAGTATCAAGTAGATTGGTTATGGTTATTATTAAACAGACCTTGTGAATTATTGACAAATGAATATTTTTTTGCACATTTTTCGCCTATTATAATTAAGAAAAATACGAACACCTACAGAAAGACCTAATTTTTATACATTTATTTATTACCTTTTAATATTTTTTTAGGAAAAAGCCTTGTTTTTGTCATGTGTTTCATTCATTTTATTTTGTTTGAATTTATTTATACTTTATACCCATACGAAAATTGCCGGGTAAATCTCTTTTAAGTTTCGTGAGTATGAAAATTCGTGCCTAATAATAAAGATAGGTAAGTACCACTATCCGATCACGCTGACTATCAATTTTCAAGCAATTTATTTTAGAAATACCTACTTATCTATCAATTTTATTGTAAGCCATTGATTATTGATGTCTATGTTATGGCCAAAATAGACTGCAGGCAATATAATACAAAATACCTTAAGCTTAACGTGGTAAAAAGAACTTACAGCATATAAGCAATTATATAAAGATAAACACAATTAATTAATAGATTTTGTTTTCAGATTCCATCCCATACCCAAACAATGTGTTCTTATGAAGAGTAACGAGAGTTACAAGCGTCTAGGCGAACAACTCTTGTAATACTTTTCACTTTTTTGGGAGGTTATTTTATTGGAAAACCAGCTGTTTTTGGAAACAAAGACCAATAATATATACTAATACTATAAAGATTTTATGATTTTTTTGTTAGCATGGAATAGGCTCCGAAACTACTAACCGAGTTTGATGAAACATGGTATGAGGATACATTGATTCATTGGAAGTGTCATAGGCTACTTTTTATCACGATATTCCCACAGGATCGGGAGTTACGCCGAGCTCTGCCAATGTTTAATAGAGCACACCAAATTCAACTCAAACTAAAGAAGAAAGTATTAATTTACAAAAGTCTTACAACAAACATGTTTACCTAGATGTCTTTAACCATCCCCTTTCGTATTAGAAACCCTTTATTGGATCACATTATAAATAGTTTGAGTTTATTCTAACTTGAATTACAATGCCCTTGCTTTCAGGTATCGAATTTCAATAGAGAAAATCTCAAAACAAGGTTTCCCACAGACCCTCAATCATAAGGTTAATCACGACACTCAGTAGCCCATTGTTTGACTACGAAATTAATCACAAATGAAATACGAGAAGAATCACGATCATCAGAGCAAAGTCTATCAAACGTTTGAGATGCTCACGATTTAAAGTTTACCAATAAATTATTACAAGAATACCTATTTTAACTACGAAATATTACATTTACTAACTCTCCTAGCAAAACATTATTCATCAACTTAACTGGCTTCAGAGATATAAAGGCTAAACAACTTCAAAACTAGACTAAACCAGCAAAAAGTCTACAAAAAAGTTGAATAACGCGTAAGCCTTGCACTATTTTTTTGTCGTTAAATGTGTTTTTACTTGATTTTTAGCCCCGCAGAAAAAAGACTCGTCTGCGGCCGACAGTGTCATATACAACTTAATATTGTAAAGAGGAAAGATTTTTTTGTTTGTTTGTTTGTAACGAATAGGCTCCGAACCCACTGGACCGATTTTGATGAAACTCGGTATAAGGATACATTAATTCATTGGGATAAACATAGGCATACTTTTTATCCCGATATTCCCAAGGGATCGGAAGTTATAAGCGGGGGAAACCGCGGAGCGCTGCTGGTATTTAAATACAAATATTATTTGATTGTTAATAGTCAAAGCCTTTGATTTTGACAGGTTTTCTATGTTACCAGGCCGAGGGTAAGTCAGAGCTGGTTGTAAATGGATGGGGTCTCTTTCCCAACAATCAACCGACTTTAAAGACTTTTAAGGTGAGTAGGTATTAGACTAGATCATATTCTCGAGCATTTCAATGTAATGTAACGTTCTTTCGAATGTTACAATACAGCTTGGTGGATATAGACAAGAGCATTAAATTATTTTTGATCGGCATGTGTGAATGTATGAATATTTTTGATCAACAGAATACTAGCAATTTTTATGCAGTGACATTTAAATGAAATAAGTACTTAAATTCTAAATCAAGTATACGTTCCACATGAAGTGTGTTTCCGTTGTTTATTTTACATTTTTTTAACTAAAACAGTTCACGTATTGGTTAATACGTCAATGGCTATTGTCCAAAAATTTGGAGATATTATGTGATGAGACATATTTCCATGAAAATGTCACGAAAATATGAAAAAAAAGTGACCAACAGCCTGTAGCAATGTAATATAGAGCATGGTAACGAACAAGGAAATCGGACGGAGCTTGATAAGGTCAGTTGTTTTCTTACCTGTTACGAATGCGCAAATTGCGATAACTTTATATCAAAGCTGTCGATTTAAAAGCTCGTGGAAAAAGTTTTTGTAAAGGTTGTGCTGTAGTTGTGGTTCATTTGAACCTCTATTCAAAGGGCAAAATCTATCTTATATATATAAAAGAAAGTCGTGTTAGTTACACCATTTATAACTCGGGAACGGCTAAACCGATTTGGCTGAAAATTGGTGGGGAGGTAGCTTACAATCAGAAGACGGACATAGGATATTTTTTATCTCGAAATTCCTACGGGATCGGGACTTACGCGAGTAAAACCGCGGGACGCAGCTAGTATATTATCTTCTATATATATAAAAGAAAGTCGTGTTAGTTACACCACTTATAACTCAAGAACGGCAGAACAGATTTGGGTGAAAATTGGTAGGGAGGTAGCTTAGAGCCAGGAGACGGACATAGGATATTTTTTTCGATATTCCCACGGGATCGGGGTGTAAGATATACAAAGAAAGATTACAATTACAATAGACATGATTTTTGAACATTTTTTTATCAAAAACTCTCATTATTTCAACTATCTGCTCATAGTGATGTGCAGAACATAAAAGTCACACTATACTAAGCGATTTATACAAGTAAATACAACATTTTGCAACCAAAATGTGTTACTATTTTGTCCAGATGACAATATGATATTATAATTCATACAAAAACTTTGTTGTTGATTTTATTTAGTTAAGCATATAAAAGTCACTTAGAAAGAACTGTCTACTCTATGTTCTTATTTTTTATTGTTTTTTTTTATATATTAAAAATCTTTGACAACAAACGATGAAAAATATCGATCCGGTTTATTTCTTAATATCTTTCGGTAATATGGATGAATTATTATCGCGTTTACGAATCAGTTTTTATATATATAAAAACCGATATATATATTTTCTCATAAGTTTCTGTTTAATCTGCTAAGCGCGCCCTTCGATTTTATTATTTTGCCATATTAGCAAATATTATTCAATTTAATATTAATAATGTTTTATTTTATAGCTAAATGTTTCATAATAAAATAGTACAAAATTTAAGGTAGGTATGCAAATTACTTAGTAATTTAATATCTACAAGGTAAATGATTTAATATTAGGCAAATAAGTATTGACAATTAAATTTTAAAGTAAGTAACAACGTATTACATACAAATAAATATGGTTTTACCTCGGTGCTGCCACTTTAATACCTACTGCAACATTCAGTCAAGTGCGAGTAGGTCGCGCGCACTATGTGTTTCGTTCCATTTTATTCGTTTTTAGTATTTGTTGTTACAGCGGCAACAGAAATACGTCTGTGAAAATTTCAACTGTTTAGCTATCATGGTCTGGTAACAGACAGTCAGATTCGCAGTCTTAGTTAAAAGGTCCCGTTTTTACCCTTTGAGTGCGGAATCCTAAAAACAAATTTAGTAATAATGGGTTTAGTCCAAATTCGCTTCTTTTTTTTCAAAACTAGTTCAGAATCGCTCGATAGGCTGAGATCTAATTCCAGGATATCTGTGGTGAAGAGAATAGAGAATACTTTTTTTTAGTATAAGGGAAAAGGTGCGAAGGTGCTGCCTAGCAAATACAACCTCTTTACAAAGTTAGTCTATTTAACTAGCCATAGACATTTTTGTTTTTTTTTATACCAAGAAAGTGTTTCCGTTTATCGAGACATAATAATAGGCAAGGGTAATGTGTTTTTCATTTCTTTTAAGCCACTGGACGAATATCCATAATTTATTTATTGAGTAACCCCTATTTCAAAGGTGAATTTAAACACTATTTAAACTTCATTAATGTAGAACACTATTACTAAATCTCTAATACTCTGTGGTTTATTAAGTTACACATAATAAATGTTATGTTTTTTTTTACATTGATAATAAAGGTAAAAAAATAGTTAGTTGAATGTTAAAATTAATCTACCTATTAGAGTAAAAATAACTAAACAGTTAAAAATTTAATCCCGAAATTCACACGGAATTGAGATTTAGGTATGCGAATAGAACCGGATCCTTAACTCTATTCGACGACCCAGTTGGCACAATGGTCACCATGCCGGACTGCCAAACACAGGGTTGCGGGTTCGATTCCCGTCTCAGACAAGTATTTATGCTCAGATATTTGTCTGTAGTCTGGTTGTTTCTATGTATTATAAGTATATATTTACAAAATAAAAGTATATAAGTAGTATATCCGTTGTCTAGCACCCATAATACAAGTCTTGTTACTTAGCTTGGGGCTAGATGGCTATGAGTGGAATGTCCTGCAGTATTTATTTATTTATTTAACTCTGCTGCGAAAGATATTGTATCAAGATTCTTAGCTAGTGTACAATATTTTTTCTTTTAGGTACCTAACTTGATATACGACGTTATATGATTTATGTTTCGAATTATTCGACTCAAATAGATTAGAATAGAACTAGTGAACTTTATTTAAGTAGGCAGGTTTAATACTCTTGATCGATAGCAATAAACAATGTAATTTAATTAGACTCCGTCTACGAATCAGGAAATGGTATAAATGATGATAGTGACGTAAATTTTGTTTTGACAACTGTCAAAAAAAATTAAATAACATAATAATATATCATTTTATGATACTCTGTAACAATTAAACCCTGAAAAATTAAAGGTAAAACATCTTGTGACATAATGTTTCATTATGTCACAAAGATTCATATTCATTATCATTTTGACACTCGATTAATATTTTGGTACATTTTGACATATATTTATTGACATTTTGATTTCGAAACATTTAGTACCCGGTCCCAAAAACAGAGCTTTTTTAACATAGGTACAAAAAGTGATATTAATCCTACTAATCCTACTAATATTATAAATGTGAAAGTTTGTGTGTGTGTGTGTTTGTTACTCCTTCACGCTAAAACTGCTAAACCGATTGCAATGAAATTCGGTATGTAGATAGCTGGAAACCTGGATTAACATATAGGCTACTTTTTATCCCGATATCCCCAAGGGATCGGGACTTACGCGGGTGAAACCGCGGGGCGCAGCTAGTAAGTACATAATTGAAACAGCTTTTCAGTAATTAACTTCAAACAACAGCCTGATACTAAACTCTAACGATTATAACACAATATTCATTCAAAACAGAAAAAAAATGTTCATTGAATATAATCAAGATTTTGGAACAAAGAGGTTCCCTCTGTGGAATCTACAGAACCAGCGGTATCTTAATCTAATAACAAAGGCCAAGAGCGATGTAAGAAACACTCAGACTACAGATTTATCTGCGGTCGATTAGCCGAATCTTTATACGTTTGAAGGCAATCGACCATTTGATTTTAATACTTCGGCCGTTTCATATCAACATTTGCAGTGTACGGGAGTATAAAAAAATTACTAATATAAATAAATAAATATTGCAGGACATTCCACACATCGCCATCTAGCTCCAAGCTAAGTAACTAGACTTGTGTTATGGGTGCACGAAGTTGCCAAACTATAATACATAGAAACAACCATACCCCAGACAAATATCTAAGCCTAAATACTATATGAGGCGGGAACCGAACCCGCAACCCTGTGTTTGGCAGTCCGGCATGGTGACCATTGTGCCAACTGGGCCGTCAAAAAATATGACTTGCCTATCTCTAAAAAACTTAGGGCTGGATAAAGCAAAAAGATAAGGTCTGTTTCTAACGCAGCCGCAGTTTAAACGAGCAAAAACCAATCAGATCTCATTAATAAACTTAGCAACATCCGTTAGAAATATTGAGTTGTTTATGACGTCACATCCGTATTTTTTTTCAGTATGTTTCATTGATTTTATACACTTTTACATGTTAAAGGTTAAAGGCGGAAACAAGGCAGTTAAACTTTTCGATGATATTTTAAAAGTTTCATTTTCGTAGAATCTATCGTATTATTTAAAAACCATGATATATAGATAGTTATTTATGCTAACAACCAAGATATACCATGATGATTTACAACATAATTTGTAACTTCGGATCTTCGTTTTATTATTACCTACTTAATAGTGATGTTCTATTATAATAATCGATTGGTTTCAAAATTTTCCATAGTTTATAAATTTTGACGAAATATTTTAAACATGTTGCTATGGATTTTTTTGTAACATTATGGTGTTTTTTTTAATCCTATATTATGGTTGTAAGTTGTATTATAATAATAAAGATTTTACAGCCTTTATTAAAACGTTTAGGTTTTTTTTTTTCATCAGTCATAGACCGAAGTAACGGCTGTGTTTTCGCACGCTAGTGTCGGCTCTGCATATTAGATCATCAACGCACACTCTAAACTGAACGTTTTTGTACTGGTACACTCAGCAAAGGACTGAGGGTAACAGGTGCGTATTTTAAAGTTTTTTTTTTAAACGGTTCATTAATTGTTAATTATTCTGCTTGATATCACTAAAGCTTTCGAAGTGTTAGTTATTTCGCGCAGAATAACCAAAAATTATATAACCGTCATTTAAACAAATTAAAATTTTAAAATATGCACCTGTTACCCTCAGTTCTTTGCTGACTGTACCTAAGTACAAAATGTATTATTATAAATATATTAAAAAAAAATATTCTGGTCGCCTTATAAAATTGAAGTATTTAGTGCAGGAACCCTATGTAATTGTAATTTACCTATGTACTGTTCGTTACTTAGTTCAAGAAGTAACAGCGTAAATAAAGGACGGATAACATAAATTCACGTAGACTTCGGCAACCTTTTACGTCCTTCAATTAGATAGTAACACGTAGTAGTAGAAATAACTAACTTAACTAAGTACACTTGAAAATTACGTTATTTGCGTTTGTCTTTTTTACCGGCGATGTTCTCATTTATCTCCTAAACGGCTTGACCGATTCGGATACGGTTTATCGTCTATATTCTTTAAAGTAAAAAGACCTTTTGACAAAACAGATATAGAAGCTGAAAATGTCGCATTGCAATTAGAGATTAATCGATAGAAGGCATTACGATGAACAAATAATACCCGCACATCAAACCTCTGAAGCATCTCAGAAACGTGATATTTGAACAAACGTAATGTCCTAATACTTCGAAACTTGGTCACAATGCGTTTCTTTTGGTGCTAAATCGGCAGTCTTGGTACGAGGCACTAACAATTTAACTTAATAGCTCTATGTGCATTTTAATTGCTTATGATTTACAGTTATTGTTCAAAATCCGAGACAAGCTTTAGTGTTATAGTTATACTAACCTAACTACTTACAAAATAATGTTTCGCAAACGATTAAAGACTTGATTTGTGGGTTCCTATATTAAATTGGTTTAGTTACGCGGAAGCGACAGCCCGTTTCCCGTGTCTTGCTTCATATTTCACTCATTCAGGCTTGCCACGAATGTAGAGCGATAACGCTTTCACATATCGGTCAAGCGCAAAGAGAACCTATTCGTAGAGGGGCTATTATGATAATTATCATACCTCTTCTTTTTCTCGTATAATGATGTGGCTCAGCTATTGTTAGAGTTTTTAGATCGCCTTAAGACCTCTAAATTAACCTAACGACTGCTACTAGTGGTAGCAACCGGGACCAACGGTCTAACGTGCCTTCCGAAACACGGAGGGGCTCACGAAAATACATTATTGCCACACTACCAATTGGCCCCCGATCGACGTAATAACCGCGCCAGGCGTCGCTTAACCCGCACGCCCGTAAACGATCAGCGAGCGTCGCTTAGCTATGAGCCTCCTCATACTAAGACCACATTTGTAGAGACGGACCTTAAACCACATAAACTATGTTTTTGTTTTTATTTTCTGCGCAGATTTACGAGTCTGCGCATAACACAAACGTCACTTTTATGAGCGATTTAGTACTAGTAAGTACAAAATTATTATTGTGAGTGTTGTCTGGTCTTATACTTCTTTTATCTGGTCTACTTCTGATATGAATGTTTTGTGTGTTGTACCAATAAAGTGTTTATTTGTCTATCTATACCTATCGAAAGTCTTTGATCAAGCATCGAGCCTGAAAAGGCTGCAAAAACCTGCGTTTGAGTATTAACATATTTCTACGCATGAAACTGTTCATGATTGACTGAGGTTTCCAAACTCCCACGCGCGCCGCTCTAGGAGAGGCAGCATGGCATAAGCCATGCACGATAATGCGCGAGATCGGGGCCTTTTTAGGCCGACGCCGTCGGGGTGTCACTTAGAACAAATGCTCACGCATCCCAGCACCCCGACGATGCGTTGAGATAGAAAACCTGGTGTGGTTTTTAGTGGTAAATTCCACGTACTCCGCTGCTCCCCCCCGAGACAGCGGAGATGCTGCAAAGCATTTTCCCCACCATAAAAAAAAGGTTTCCATACTCGGTTAATTTTAACGTGAAATGGTCTTTCAAACTTGCAAAATTCAAATGTAACGGCTGTTAAATCACGACGACGTTTTACGTTTTTAGTACTCTACTTCGACTTCGGTCCTGATTAAATATAAAGTTGTAGTTTTTACTAGGGTTCCGTACCCATAGGGTAAAGCGGGACCCTAAAACTTCACTGACCATCCGAACACCAGTTTGTCACCAGGCTGTACCTCATGAACCGTGATAGCTAGATAGTGTTTTACTGATTTTTCTGTTGCAAATACTAAAAACGGAAAATATATTTAAGTGGGGCTCACATACAAGATAATACAGAACCCTGCGCGAGTCAAACTCGTACTTGGTCCGTTTTTTAAAACAGCTGTATTTTATCATAGATTCTTAGTTAAACACTCGTCTAATATATACTAAAGTATATTAAATATCAATTTTCTTAGTTAGAATTTATTTTGTTTTTGTTATTTGTATTCATTTTGCGTTCTATTTTTATGGTGCAATAATTTATTTATTTATTTATTGCACCATAAAAATAGAACGCAAGATGTTAAATAGATAGATAAACACTTGTTTATCTATCTATTTAACTGATAAGACGAGTTATGGCTAGCAACTCCTAAAATCTGCTTAAGGATTTGTTCACCATAAGTCGTTATTAGTAGTTCTTACTTGCCTTAAGTCGTCATTACATATTCGAATTAATAGAACGGCAAACCTTGTTACATTTACCCCGAAGCTGTACATAAAGCAAGTTTTATTTAATTATTACATGTGTAAAAAACATGTCTTTCTTCAATAACACTGTGGCATTTAATATCGAATAAATACTAGATAAGTGCGTAAGTAAATATAGCTTTGATAATTTAAAATTGACTGATTTTAAATTGACTAGTTTTAACCGCAATTGAGGTAATTGGTAAATTCTATGGCCATGCGCCAAGTGGTTTCTCCTATGGATCTGAATTCGGATCGGATGCAGTAGCCTATGCTACCCCCAAGCAACCAATGTTTTAATAATTTCACCAAGTTTTATAAAAACTAGTTAAATAATTCAGTTGCTCGCATTCAGTTTCGAAATACTCTGTAGAACATAGCCTTTAAAACTAAATGTTTCGTTTCTAAGCTTAACCTAATTTAAGTTGAAAAACACCTATGCCTTTAGTTAGGAGATGCTTAGATATAGATACGCAGAAATTTATCCATTAATTCAACAATGGATGTAAAACTTTAGAATTAATCTCGTGCCAATATATTTTATTTATCTTTTATATTTTATAATTAATGTTATTATGTTTATTTTTATTTCACTCAAATTCGAACAAGTTGTTGGTAAAATCAAGTTCTGTGGCCTCATAACTTAAGCTAAAGTATCAACTTAGTATCAATGAAGATGCCTTTTAAATAATTTGATGTAAATAGTCCGAAATCGTGCATGGCCAAACAAACCTAATTTAATATAAATAATAAATAGCGAATAACAAATAACTTGTTATTGAACAATGAAAAAAAAAGATTTTTAACTAGGTACTGTGGTTTTTTCACTAATAAAGTTATAAAACGGAATATTATGTACCATGGTTTTTGTTTTTATTTTGTGACCGTTTCAAGCACTATTTTATCGAAACTGGACTTTTTGGGTAGATCTTGATAGTTAAGGCAACTCGCCTACCAAAAAAAATTATAGTTAATTTAATACTTTTTCAAAGTTATGTTATTTATTTAATGGATAATTAACATAAAATTTTGTTGCAATGAAATGCCCCGAAACGAAAAATTTAATTGGTTATGTGTATGTAATCCTCTTATGTTGGAATCATTCGCATGAGATGACATTGAATCGTGTTAAAAACTAAAAATTGCTGAATCATAGACCAAGGGACCGAATCACATTAGGTTACTTTCAACTATTATATATACCTACCGAAATATATAATAGCTATGGTTTATGGTTTTAGTTTAAACTTACGAAACAGTACGACAGAAACATTGTGAAATCGGGCGATTCGCTAAATGTTTACATCGTACTTTCACTTCAAGGAAGGGCTGATTTCGTTAATTAAAATTAAATATATGGTGTTAATTACGAATGGAAAGCTCTCAACACGCCGACATGACTACTGACTAGTCGCATGACTAAAGTCGGGCAACATTTCTTAGTATGAAAATTAAATTAATTTGACTCATATTTCAGGCTGTGAAAAAGTTCAATTTTAAAAATTATTTATAATAAGGACAAATAATTTCATAAAAACAACAGAGTTCTACTTATAGTAGGTTTAGAAACGACAAGGAATTTCATTTGAAAATAAACTTATATGTAAGAACAGTACAACAAAATATAACATCATTTTTCCATGCAATAATTAATAACTGTAGTTATAGGCAAAAGGCATTTTATTTTGTTTCTTATATGCATCTTAATTTGACTATAATAAATCAGTCTTGCTAGTATAAATACTTTTACAGAACTCAAATTGGTTCCCTATTTACTTAAAAGCTTTCGTGATCAATTCTTCATTTTATTGGAAAAAAAAACCTTCCGCCGGCCTTATCCCTGTCTGTTTGTCGTCAGCGCAGTATTTCTTCCATTCTATTTGTGGTCATCTCATCTTTTACACCACTCTCTCATATCTTGTCTCGCGCGATCCATCCTATTTTTAGGTAGTCTTCACCCACTCCATCCCTCAACGTTCATACTCATCACTCATCTAATCACATGCGTTTTCGCTCTCCTCATCACATATCCATAACAACTTACGACGGTTTCCTATTACTTTTTCAGTAACTGACGCTACTTTCACGTTCCTTATTTTATCCATCCTAGTTGCTTCACTCTCTGTAGGTAGGTAGTTATAAGATGTCCCCTTTCCGTAAGAATGTTTTCCTCTGTTAGTGGTCATAAAGTTATAAAGAAAAGACATCAACGCGCGTACTTTGTTGGTGTCTTCTTGATTGACTTTGTGGTGTGTATGGGCCCGCTAAGGTCTTTGGGCCCAAGTTAACCTCACCTGCAAGCTGGTGCTCTTGCTAAGAAACGGACGAGGCCCTGGCGCTGACTTTTCCTCTCTGAGATTGGGGGTCAGACGGCAGTCGCTCCCGTAAAAGTAAAAAATAAAGCTACATCTAAACGGAAAGTCTAGAAATAAGTTGTCCCACAGATAGGGCGCCGCCGCCCCGGGCTCCCGAGAGGGATGCAACCGGAAACATCGCTCGGATGATGATGATTGAAAGTTATAAAGAAACGACATCAACGCGCGTACTTTGTTTGTATCTTCTTGATTGACTTTATACTGAGTATATTTTACAAGAAATACAATAAGTACAAAAATATAAGTTCCGGTTTGTACAGAAATGATTTACACCATTAAAATATTTCGATATAACTCTTAAAACTAGCGTGAGTTTAAATAGTTTCATAATTATAATGTTTTTCTATAATTATAAAATTATACTGAGTGACTGTTTTATAAGATACACGCACAGCACGAACCAATTGACAGTTCCGGGCTAAAATTTGACATTAAAATAGTTGGTATAACATAAGTATAACATAGACATCCGCTAAGAAAGGATTTTGGAAAATTCAACTCCTACGTGAATGAAATAACAGGTACAACTAAAAGGAAACATTTGATTGTTTATTTGAATTGAATAGGCTCTAAACTACTGAACCGATTTCGATGAAACTTTTTATGATACATTGATTCGTTTGGAGTGTTACATGCTACTTTTTATCCCCACGGGATCGGGAATTTTAATAAAACGAATCACGATCGCGTTTCGGATAATTATTCTGTAAATTACCTCGACGTTTCGGCAAAGTTACAACTGTGCATGGTCACGATAATCAATTATTACGATGTTACTATAGCAGGTGTCTAAACTGTTACGTTTCATTCCTATTCCGACATTTTTATCAATCTTTTATCGGACAACTAATCTTAATTAAATTGATTCGCGCGTCAATCACTATTTTAGGTAGTTACGTTGCTCTCTCCAATGTTTTTTTGTTGTTATAATCTAAGATATTTAATAGAGAGTAGAGTGGAATAGAGAGGGCATTTAATTGATTATTCATATTAATTTTAAACAAACGAAACTATTTCCCAAAAACCATAAAAAACTTAAAAAAAAAACCATGTTTTTTAGAAGAGTTTAGATTGAGTTTGATATTTGACAGAAGTAATCTTCAGAAGGACTTGGCTGATTTTAGTAATTATTTTACAGATAGATAGCTACATTCTCAAGACATCATATACTACTAATTATGCCTATGGTACTTCAGTAAATTGACAGTTATCCACGTGCTCATTTATAATGCCGCCCATTTGTGCCACTTATACTTTCTAGCGATTACTTTACTTTATGTATTTCGTGTTGTCGTCCTGACTTAAGCTAAAAATAAAGTCATCTATTAATACACTATTAAAATTATTGAAAATGGAATAAAAAATAGAGTATATACCATGATTATTGTCTTTATATTGTTGAGCTTTATATATCGATGTAGTTACAAATATTATTTTCAACGAGGTTGGAGTTTGTGGATTGTTCTTGACAATGGCAGCCATATCGGACTTTCTCTTATTTAATAAACACTAGTGGATAGCGGTGTTGGCTTAGTGGTAGATACCTCTACTTTTATTCGGAAGGTCGTGGGTTCGAATCCCGGCCGACTGTGCACCAATGTATTTTTCCTAAAAAAAATTATGTGTGGTAATTGACATTGCTCTTACTGTGAAGGAAAACATCGTGATGACACCCGCGGCTTAGTTGGCTCCAAAAGTATTTACAAGTTCTCTCCTCTGAAAATGGTCGATACAGCTGAGAGGTTAGTAGGTACTGGGCAAGCCTACTTCATCCTAACGCAAAAAAGGACTCAATTAAAAAAATACGCGACGAATTGATAACCTCCTCCTTTTGTTTGAAGTCGGTTAAAAAAGGGTCTAATGGCGGGAAACAGTCCGTTCAAGTACAAGTAGTATACACTAGTGACTTAAATTTCATATTAATGTAATTGTTTTCTCATACTATTTTGAGCCGTCTATAACTAATAAATGTTTAATATCTTTGACAACAATACGATTTGTTGGTCGTATTTTACTTTTATTTTTCGCATTGCATAACACAAATTATAGGCTTTGATTTGGTGTAGGAATGTGAAGCTACGATACTAGTGTATTATGTACAATTACCTGCAGACTGTACAACGAAGCGGAAAACATGCATTTTTGTTGAAATTATAACAATAAGTATTAAATCATTTTTTTTAAGTAAGTAGGTAGGGACCTATATTAGAAAAAGTTGTTTCAAACGAAATCATTACAAACTTACCATGTTTTTTGTTTTATTATGTGGGAGCTAAATATTTCGATACTAGTATAAGTATCATGTTCACGAGAGAGATAAAAATAACCATGTTAGTTTAATTTTTACCAATTACGTTTTTTACTATTTTCGCTTCCGCATTATTAACAGAACTTAAGTCTGGCTAAGAGTTTTGGCGGGAACGAGTTAACAACATGTCGTGCTGCAGTTTTATTTTCATGAAACTTAGATGTAACCCGAGTTGAATTGTATAATTCTGGTGGAATGTTATTCAATTTAGTTCTGTGAAAGTGCACAAGTGTAGAGAAAGTAAAAATCAGTGTCAAACATGCAGTTTTCTCGTTGCCTCCAAATCTCCTATTAAGGTTATGGTAAACTTGCCACCGCTTTACTATAGCCCCTGACTTGACGGACTATGACGACTTTGACTGTATTGATATACTTTAGGCCCGATTAATGAAAAATCGGGTCATAATTTGATGCAAAATATAACTTGACACTGGCTAAATGCACACGTGCGAAGCCATAATAAAAGAAAAAAAAATCTGGCTAAGTTACGAAAAAGCGGGATAGTTATCGCACTCTTGGGAGAATCGCTGTTAGGACAAAAATTAAATATGTTTACATCCAAGCTTTACCTTTCAAAATATTAGTATAGATGTCCGTTTTATTAATTAACTTATTACATAAAGCAATAAAATTACGCGTGGGTGTTGTTTATGTTCATTTTTATTAATTTAATAGCTAGGCTGCGCTGTGCCATGTCACTCTACCGGCACCAATCCCATCAAAAAATCAGTCAAAAGTTCTAGTACTTTCGATTTTTTTGGCTTGCTAAGATAGTATAGCTCATTACCAAATACTTAAGGCTTAAATACTTAAAACATTTTAACAATTTGCCTGAACAGGATTTGGATTTGGCTGAATCCGCCAAAGTTATGGTAGTTTCAAAACATAATGAGGCTTTAAGAAGGAAATGATGTTCTTTGCAAAAAGTCGATTTCTAAATGGTAATATTTTGCAAAAAAAATCCTAGTTCCTTTCATTTCCACCGAATTATCTACAAATATATAAAAAAGAGAATTAAAATTATAACACAAAAACTTGTATATGGCTGTAGGATCATATCCAAAAATATAAAAATTTAAATTCCTACAGTTTTTTTATTTGGAAAATTATTTTTAATTCACCTAGGTTCGCTGTGAATAATGGTGTGAGATAAGCAATTTAGGTATAACTGATAGGTAAAAAAGTGGTAAAATACTAAACTAAATCTAGCGAAACTAGTTAATAAATTTTAATGTAGATTAATATTCCCAAATTTCTTCTATTCATAACCATAGCTCTTTCGAAGAAAGGAACAGGTTATATAAAATAAAAAGTGGTTTTCTTGTTAAATAGGACGTTGAACTTTTTGTTGAGATTGCGTAATCAACCGCGAAATATTAATTTGCTTTTTTTCACTTTGTTACTGGGCCAAATCTATAGGTATATTTAATTTTTAGAATGTTACTGACGGACAGATGGGTTTACCACGTGTTAACCCATCATCAGTTTCAGGTCGGGATGACCATATCGGGCGCGTACTGTATAGATTCGAAAACGGTAGAACAAAAAAATATCTTCATAGGATAAAAAGATTGACTATTTTACTTCTGATGTATTATACTAAAGATTATTTTGTTTTTGATCCAAGAAATAATAAATGATTGAAGGATGGAACGAACGAACATTTAGTTTTTGACAGATCGAATGAACATTTGGTCAAAAAAAACTGCTGATATTGTAGGTAGTTAGTTGAGTAAAATTTTGTTGTATTGCATGCCTGTAATGGGTAACTTATTGTTACTTAATTAAGCCTATTTTAAGATCCCTGTGTACAACTTTGCAATAAATGTCTTGATTTCTAGGTTGGGTTGAGAAACATGGAATTTTGTACAGAATAGAGGGGTGCCAACATAACGTATGTAGTTAATTTACACGGACAAAATATTAGAACATAACTTAAAAGGAGATGGAATTAATATGAAATAATTTGAGTACTTAATAAATATTCCAATCATGGTTTACCGTATCAGTAACATAATTTCAAGTTGCTTTAAGTAAAAATACCAAAGTAAGATATACCAGTATAAAAATAAACCCTTTTAGGAAACTCTTACGCCGACAGCTTATTTAAAATTTAAATTAACATAATATACTTAAAAGTACTTACGTAAATCGATGTTTATATTTAAGATTAAGTAAATAATATTCAAATTCAGAAGCTACTTAATCTAAATTATTTTATTTTATCCAGATCGATCAGTCTCATGCCCTCTGCATCCAACGAGTAGTGAAAACGCGCGCAAATTGCTTTTTTCTCTCGTCTTCAGATTTCCAAGATTATAGATTCCCTTGTCTACAGATTGTCAATACTACAGATTCTCACCTACCATAATCTGGCAGTTTTGGCCATTTTGTAGTTTCGCTGCCCGACTTCAGATTATGTTGTGGGGTTATTTTATATTGAAGACAGGATAAAAAAAAAACATTTTTTTAATATTTTAGTACAGATTTCTACAGTCTATGAAAATTTCAAAAGGTTGAATAGTAAGTTCTTCAAATTCTAACGCGTAATCGTAACTCATTGCGGAGTTTTGTGATGAAAAGGTAGTTAAAGATGCTCCATTAATCTTTAGCTAGAAGGTAAAGGTTTATGTCCTGATAGATTTTAAAAACTGAGCAATTTGCTGCTCGATGTGCAATTCTGTTCATCACTCCCAATATCCTCAACAGATCTTCACCAATTTTTTATGGGACTACCCCTAAAATATCCCCTTTTTAACTCAAAAAGAATCACCTCAATCTATTAAGCCGTCTTTGAATGATCGCGTAACATCCATAAAAAAAACATACAGTCGAATTGATAACCTCCTCCTTTTTTAAGTTGGTTAAAAACAATCGTCATATCATAATATAATGGAAATTAGTGATCGACGTCCACCTAAGACAGTTTTGGCGACGGACCATATCATGCCGGCATGCAGCCAAGCTAGCAAATACAACAAATTAGTTAGAGAACAGTAAATTAGTTACTACATGTCTACCAGATATGTAATGTAACTACTTATGTACCTACTAGATATCGATCGATTTTCCATCTGCGTATACGCTTGCGAAATAATATCCTATACCTACCTACCTACATACCAAGAAAGTTGCGTACACACTTGGCACGCCCTCCGGGAATGTTCGCGTTTAACAAAGTTATAATTTAATTCATATAACTTTAAACGGCTATTTTATATATTGTTAGCGTTTGATCTTATCACAACCATCTGATACGGCTGAAGATGTAGCACGCTTTCCTAGAAGATGCCTGTCCACTAGCGACTTGTAAACCGCAAAATTGAACAAGTCAGGAAAGACAGACGCAGGCAAGTGATTTAATTATCTTACAGCACGTAATGCAAATTTACGGTGTTTAAAGAAGTCAAATGTGTCATTTCTTTGTCATAAGATTTATGATAAAGACAAGACGTAAAAAATAATCTACAATAATAATGAGGAAATTTTATTAAAACTATGAAATGATGTATGAAAGTATATAATTCCTTTTGAAACCATAAGACGCTGATAAGTAAACAATAAAATACGTAGTTTTTTGAAGTTAGTGAAAACAAACAACAATCTCTCAAAATCATTCAAGAGCGCGGCAGCCAGCAACTACGCTCCGGAGAACATAAAAATACACTCATATTACCAAATAGAGATTATAATTTCCTGTGGACGGAAAACGTTCCGTAGATACGATAACAAGTTTGTCACCTTTGATAAATTATTGTGTAATATCATCGTTGGTCAATGTGCAGTGTTAAGGCGACCGTTTGTAATCATATTTCGCAGGAATCACGTGTATTTTGTAACATGGTTTCAATCATAACCAAGGCCCTGCCCAATTTTGATTAGGATTTATTGCTGTCTTTAAACTAACTCAGTTTAATAAAAAAATAACTATGACTGTCATGGACCGTGAGCCCATGACTGTTGCACGGTATCTAATAAAACGCCATTTAAATTTATTAGATATTTAGTAAGATTATTGACTTTTACCTATAGGCCTGCTGACATCTTTTTTGCCCCATTGTTTCGTTTTGACCCAATTGTTGCAACATTTTTGTCCCAGTAGTTCGTTTGGGTGAGACAACCGAACAGCCGTAAGATAGAATTTGAAAGATTTCTTACCGAACACCCGCCTGCGATGCAGGTTCAATTCCTGCCTCGAACAAATATTTTTGTACAGACATTTGTCTAAATAACTTTTAATATTTTATAAAATTTGTATTTACTAAAGACAAGTAGGTAAACCTATAAGTAAGTATTTTAGCACTTTTCTGGTCACCATAACACAAGTCTACTTGCTGAGCTAGGGGACTAAATGTCGCTGTGTAAAGTATCGTCCAATATTCATTAGTATTTATAATTTAGTACACTATGATTGTTTCCTTTATTTGCTGAAAAAGACACCTTACATTTCCCATACGGGAATCAACAAAACAGAGGTTGTTTTAAGTGAAAGTTACATTTATTTCTAAGCGATGTAACAACTTAAATAAAAAGTTTACTGTTTTAGTATTTGTGTTTATGTTTGATTATTAAAACTACTGAACCGATTACGATGAAACTTAATAGATAGATAGAGATCTGCCCCCTTAGACAAGATTGCTTTCTATTAGCAATATCGCCAATCGACAGACATTTATTTTTATATTTTAAAATGAAATTGAATCAATCCAAAGAAAAGTCTTGCGTTAGAGAAAAAAATGTGGTGGATAAGTTCCATCTTAAGCTAATTTAGTACAATGTTTTATGTAAATTTCATACAATTAAATCTATCGATTGGCGAAATCGCTAATAGAAAGAAGTCTTGTCTAAGGGGGCTGAGTGGACTTGGGCCACTTTATATGCCGATAAATAACGGGGTCAGAAATTAGGCAGGTAAAACAGCGAATCGCAGCTAGTATGAGATCACTAAATACAGAAACATCTATGGCGTAGGTCAGTCACTCATGGGATTACGGTCTATCATATATTGTGTATTTGTGTTACAAATGTTTTTTCGGCGGCTGGAATTGAAGCCGCTGCTTCTACGCCGCAGGCGACCGCGCACCGCACCACAAAGATCGTCAAAAAATACAAAAGATAAAGTTAATTTTGTATCTCAAAATATTTTCTCATCAGAGGGTGTTATAATGTGAAAGGAAAGTGCGAATAGATGAAAAGAAAGTAGATCGTAAAAGCAGACATTTTGTACGAAAGATTCACACACAAATACGTAAACACAAAGCTTATAATAAACCAGTTCATTAATCAGTGAACTGGTTATAGCCGGTTCGTGCGCTTATTCCCATTCGTTTCCACCTAGCAACGTACCTTCTGGGAATCAACGGGAAAAATTGCTAGTCGTTAACAGGAACAAATAGCACTCAATATTTTCAAAAGTCGACCATTCTGTCGTTCATCGAAATATTTAGTAAAATAAAGCTGATGTACCAAGCGTCCATGGGTTTTAAGGAGCTCTAAGGAGTATAGGTTATAAAAGGATACAGTTGCAAAAGGCGAAATAACAGTGAACAACGAGATAAAGTACTTGTGCACTTGAACCCCCTATTCGTACACTGGTTCCAAAAGTCTTCGTAAAAGTACTGTTGGGAAAGAAACTCTAACCACAAATAATCAAAATCACATCTTAGCTTAACGTTGTAGTTTTTTTTTGTAAATAAGAATTTAATGTAACTTGAATCTCTTTAATTTTAAATTACTAATTACACTTATAGCTAGTTACATGATGATATTATCCAAAAAAATAAGAAATAAAATGAAGTTCGATAAATATACGGTCCGCTACTTATCTATGATATCGCCAGATTTAAAAAGATAAATATGAATGTCAAACAGTTTAGGTATTGTAACCTCGAAATCAATAATAATGTTCTTATTTGTAACATCAACAATTATTAACACATTTATTTTACTAAACTAAATAAATAAGGAATTTTTAATGCCATGCTCACATACTCGTAACTACATAATTTAATTAGCGGTAGGTACAGGAAAAAAGGTTTCTTGATGCAAGAAATAATCCCCTCACTATTAGACGCTAGAATAAAATATCTTGGTTTTATTAAAAAATCTTAAAATGTACTGAAATATAAATAAATATTACAGGACATTCCACACATCGCCATCTAGCCCCAAGCTTAGTAGCTTGACTTGTGTTATGGGTGCTACACAACGGATATACTACTTACATACTTTTTTTTTGTAAATATATAGTTAAAATACATAGAAACAACCAGACCACAGACAAATATTCAAGTAAAAACACTTGTCTGAGGCGGGAATTGAACCCGCAACCCCTGGTTTAGGAGTCCGGCATGGTGACCATTATTATTGAGCCAACTGGGTCTAAAAAGAATAAACAAATATGACAAAAGCAGTAGGCTCAGCATAATGCTATGAAACTCAGGTACACTGCGCTGATGCCCTTTCTCTCTGTTTTGTGAAAATTTTATTTAGGGTAGTCAATTAGTCATGTACAAACATTTTAATAAGAGAAAGGAAACTTGCATTAAAAATATTAAAGTAGTTCATAGAAATTGTAGAAATTGTTATACGCTAGTTTTTTATGCGGGTGAAACCGTAGAGCGCGGCCAGGTTAGCTTACGAGGAAACCGCTTGATACGAACTGCTGGATTTGCTGGTTTGAACTATGATGTGGCCTCAGCTCTTCTGGCGTTTTAAAAGGTCTATTCTACTGCGCGGGCCTGAGAAAAGGACTCGATCCCATTACAACGATATTTTTGGTATCCTTTAATCAACTGTAAATTTACACAAGCAGCCAGGTTCTAAAAGGCGACTCGTCAGTGGATCTACAAATTAAAATATGGATTCAATGAGAAACGTATGTTCTCATTAGATTCATGATGAATTTGGGGAGAAATCAACTAAGAAAGAAATATCTCCGTAGATCCACCGTTTGAAATCTGGATCCAATGAGAACAAGATTCCACCCGAACAAACATACATACCTACACTGCAAGTTAAATAAAAGATTTTAAAAAAAGATCTCACTAGATTCATCTTGGATCTGCCCAATGGATCTTTTGGGAATGATCGACCTGTGTTCGATCAAACTAACACGTGTTGAGAACACGCAGAGGATGCAATCACCAGAAACATGATGTGTAAAACCTCATCTTGATCGTGCCCTGAACATTTAAAATATGTAGTTACAAAGTAGGGATACCCTTTTTAGTTTGCTATTTATTATTGTTGCATGTCTATACAGATTCTTAACATACCGTGTTTTATGAGACAATCGTGATTATAATGGCTAGTTTTTTTTTACGGAAGCATTAATTGTATTTATTTAAGTTATTTCAAACGGTTGGCACTACCTTTAACTGAGGTATTTTACATTCAATATTTTCTTTAATTATGTTCAACAATTTTTATTTGATTTCTGGTAACCAGGCGAACATACTTTGCATTCACACCTATAAACGGTTTACAAAAAACTTATATAATTGCTACAATTGCTATTATTTATTATACAATTGCTATTGAGTCCTGAATAGTCTGTTAAGTAATTTTAACTTAACCTGCTCTAATCGGTCATGGATACCATTTCTGTCAACCTGCGCTTCATACGCGCGCTTAGCGTCGTAAGGATTTTCTCTCCACCAATCACCTTCACGATTTCGGATCGGAAGATTTGAACGTCAGCAATATACCTAAGCGCAGTTCATCTAATTCGGACCATTATGAATGACAAAAAATCTATTTCATCTACTAACTATCACTCAAAATGTTTCCTATTATACTGTATGAAATTCGTTGGTAACTTGATAATCCAGCGTGGTGGCACATTAGCAAACACAGCCAGTGACCGTACTACTTCGGTATCTACGATTCTCAAATATTTTAGTCTGAGTGATTTAACCCTAGATGGTGAGGATTCGCCCGCTTCACCTACCGGCCTGACTCGCCAAACGGACTTGTCCGTATTCCGATAAGACCGGTGCAGCCACAAAAGGAGGATGAGTCGGAGAAGTTCCCGTTCACTGTTCAAGTTCGTTTCACTGTCTGCTTCTACTGTGGCGACACCTTACATTGCCACCAAAAGATGGAGTCACTAAGCCGATCGGAGATCCTAGATCGCGCATGCGAAGTTTTTCTGAAGATAAGCTCATATACAAGTTCCAATGAAACATCGTTGGGCCGCGTCCTTCCGGGTATAACACCTGCCCGGTGGAAGATCTTCCCTTTGGAGGTACACACCACCTCGTACCTCCAAACTACTTCTACTCGTATCTTCCGTTAAAATGGAGGTTCTTCAAGTATATTTGTCTTCTAGGTAACGGTGGTAAAGGTGTTACACACAGAGATATATTATTTCTGTGGTGCTACATCTTAGACCGTCTCTTTACTTAACATCGGGTGAGGTAGTGGTCAAACGCTGACGGTTTTATAAAAACGATTCCTTATTATAAACTTTAAATAATTTAGATAAAATTTCTTGGTTTTAGTAAAAAATCTTAAAATATACTGAAATATAAATAAATATTGCTGGACATTCCACACACCACTATCTAGCCCCAAGCTAAGTAGATAGACTTGTGTTATAAATATATTATATATTTACAAAAGAAAAGTATATATGTAGTATATCTGTTGTCTAGCACCCATAACACAAGTCTAATACTTAGCTGGCGATGTGTGGAATGTTCTGCAATATATATTTGTTTGTTTGTTCTCTCATCACGGTCAAACGACCAATTTGGACAAAAGTTAGCAAAGTGATATTTTAAGGTATGGAGAAGGATATAGGATACTTTTGATCCCGAAATGCCCGTGGAATTGGAACTTTCGCAGGTGGAACTGCGGGGCGGAGCTTGTAAATAAATTTAAAAAAAACACTAGGACAAAGTTTGAGGGCCGCTGTTATTATTGCCTTGTCGAAACGTACGTATTGTTTGTGTAACTATTTACCGTGCACACTTTAAGTAGATATTACGAACGACACGTAATAACCACAAGAATCAGGGTTATTCACTGTCGATGACGGATTATCAGGAAAATACATACCGACTGCGGTTTTCGGTAATAAATCTCTCGGTATTCGTAGAACTACAAACTTAAGTAAGTACTTGAGCTTGTTTATGTTATGCTACATTTGAAAGTTCATAATAATTTGAATATTACTGACGTTTGCACCATAATATCAATAGTTTCCCAGTATCCAGTTCAGTACTATCCCATCACAATAGCCCAAGTAGTTTCTCCTGTAGTTTATCAATAATTCTATCTAAACCTTAGCTGCATTTTATAGTACAGACAGGGATTATTGCCTGTTTGGTGTCCACATCGTGCTTTTGTAAAGGGCCTCTACGTGTTGGCTCCACGCACTATTTTCTTTTGTGAATATACATATTATTAAAATAAATACAGACACCCATCCCAGAAACAAATAACTGTACTTTTCTATACATAAATACTTGTTTGAGGCAAGAATCGAACCCGCAACCAAATGTGTCGCAATCGACTCATTAGAGTCATTGGTGTTTTAGGTTAGCTAAAAGTATGTGTGCCTATTCGTGGCCTCTTTGCTAAATAAAAAGTAATTTTATTTCTTCAAATGTAGAAACATTATGTGGACATATTTATCTTTGTAAAAAATCACAGCGACCAAAATTAAATTGCACATCAGAGAGAATATTAAGTTTTTTTGCTCAGATCCATTTTACCTTAATGGTATAAAATTGCATTATGTAAGTGACAATTTCATAATTGAATTTCATGTTCACCGAATAATTGAACAAATTATCCTAATAATGTCAAGATTCTTAATGGACATTGAACGGACAGTGACAATGTTTTTAAGACGAAAAATTGAACTGGTTGTTTGAGAAATGTCACATAAATTGCTGAACTTTGAAGCTGAGTAGGATTATTGGGGGCAAGGAATCGCTAATGTATTGTTTAAATTAGCGATTTTTATACTATGCGGCAACTATTTAAAAAAAAGAGCTGCTTCCTATAGTTTTAGAAAAGTATCCTTAATGTTTGTCTGTTATATGTCCCAAATCACGGGGTTATGGAGTTTCGGATCTGTGAATGGTGTGCGTGCCAACATGTAGAGGGTCTTAACAATATCAAGTTTTATACTAAAGTCTGATGCCCGGTAAAGGCAAGCCAGAGGCCGGGAACCGCTTCCTCGACAGTTTTCTCTCCGACTAGCTAATTTAGGCAAGCCGGAGATGAGGAACGATGACTTCCCCTCCCCAAGATCTCACCTTAGAGTTCCCTGCGGGTGTGATAATTGATAAAACCCGCTTCGTTGTCTCCAGACGTATTGACAAGTTCTATCTTCTGGATTCGGTTGACTGACTTAGAGAGTGGTATAGGTGCTAAGACTACTCCATCCAATACATGTTCCAGGTACTATGTACAGCGTCCTGAAAATCGTGGATTTATATATATAAATAATGTTTCAGGACATTCCACACATTGCCATTTAGCCCCAAGCTAAGTAACTAGACTTGTGTTATGGGTGATAGACAACGGATATACTACTTATATACTTTTCTTGCAACCTTTACTAAACAACCATACCTGCTATATAAATCATCTTGCTAGTTCTAAGAGGCCTATTATTATTACAGACAAAGCAACCATCTAAATACTATTACCTAAATACCTTACTTGTATTTCTTACTTATTTCTACAATTTCTTTGTAAGAAACCTTTTTATTTCATCGTCTACGCAGAGCCGTGTAATAGGCTCGATCGGTGACCAAATAGCTTTTTTTGTTGTTTTTTTTTTATAACAAAAATCGTGAGCGACTGTCTGTAACTCTGCAAATGTTACGTGATTGTGATAACTTGATAAGGCACTTGCATAATGAAATTAATAAATAAATGTTGCAGGGCATTGCACAGAGCGCCATCTAACCTTAAGTTAAGCAACTAGTCGAGTAACCCATGAACTCGTCCTATATACCTACGGCCCAAATGGAAGAATTTCGTGAAATCAAAAAATCTTATTTTGACTGTGCTTGACAAAAATAATGAGCATGAACATTATTTTTGTCAAGTACAGTCAAAATTGAATCAGTTATATGTTTTAGGGATTTTATTATTGTGATATTGATCTAGTCTAGTGCTATGGTGACCAGACAACGGATATAATACTTAATGTAGTTTTTCTTTTGTAAAATACATACGGTTCTAAATGACTAAAATTAGAGCGATTTTGGGAAACTTACAAGCCCGGAATCTAATTTAACAGATAGACAGTAATGTACGTGTAAATTTATTTTTTCAGTATATTATCATAAATAAATTATATTCATATAAAATCAAATAAGTACAAAGAAAAAAAAAACAATAATTAAATAATATCCTACATAAAAAAAAATCCTACATACACTAATACAATACAAATGAACACGAAAAATATATACGAAAACAAAAATCCAGTAAAGCGCCCCGAGTCACCGCTGGCATGAAGGAACCCATCACACTAGCAGGCTGAAATCTGCACCAAGAATGAGCTCTAACCCGACCTCCATCCCTAAAAAGCCGCCCAACCCCCCTGACATACTCAATCATTGATTGACTAAGACTCAGTGTACGATTTTCAGTATATCAGCCCCCTTCAAAATAGCCTTAACCAATGAAACCTAGTTCACATCATCTGACACAAATCTTATGTGATTTTTTTATTAACTAAATATAATATTACACTTACACATAATAAATACTGATGATAATTAAACAACTCAAATCTTTCAACTATTTCTAAGTCCAACTAATAATACAAAACGGGTAATTTTATTTGTTTGTTACAAAAGAAAAGTATATAAGTAGTATATACGTTGTCCAGCACCCATAACACAAGTCTAGTTACTTAGCTTGGGGCTAGATGGCGATGTGTGGAATGTCCTGCAATGTTTATTTATTTATTTTATTTGTTACCTGTCAAACGGCTTGACTGTTTTTGATGATATTTTGTAAGGGAGTAGACTGTAATGTGGAAAAGGATCTAGGCTAATTTTATCCCGATATCTTCGGGGTACCTTCTTTCGCAGGTGAAACAGCTGTTGCGGTACAAACAGATACTTGACTTTTGTTTTCGCTCAAATAGCAACGATTTTTGCCTATAAATTGAATTAATTTGACAAGCTAATCTATTGTTTTAATTTTTACTGAGAACCGGTACGTTCCACATTATTAAAAGAAGAAGATTATGTTCGTCTTTCAGATTAGAGACTTTCCGATCGATAGAATTGGGCGATATTCACTAAAATTCGCTGTAAAAATCCATCGATGAATCTTTTTGCACGGTTATCCCGCTTTATTCCTTGATTCGCAAAGTAGATTTTATTAGAACCCTTCCATTCACTAAAATCCACAATTATTAAACACTAGCTGCGTTTCGCGGTTTCATCCAGGTCCAGGTTTAGGAATGAAATCAGGATAAAAGCGATCTTTGTCCTTTCTCAAGGGGCCATCTAGCTCTATCAAAATTCAAGATTTATTCTGTAGTTTAGGTTTAGTTTAAATAATTCCTGTTACAGACAGTTACTTTTACATTTGTAAGATTATTAGTAGGGAGTAGCAGCATAGTATAGTATATTATATTTGTGGATTGAATTGTCTGCAAGGTAAACAAATTCTTATTCCATAGTTCCAGGAAAAGTAGTTTTCTTTGAAAGTATTCCGGGTGGTTCTATATTACAAATTTTCCATTCATAAGACTAACAATTCTATCAATAACTCCAAGATCCTCGTCAAATCATCATAAAATTTAGACAGGGCCTACCAGGTTTTTCCAACAAAAAAACAGACAAAAATCGGTTCATAAACAAAGAAATTATAACCGAAAAGCCAATTACCTAAAAGAAATCATGAATACAGTCGAATCGAAAACATCCATCTTTTTTTGAAATCGTTTACAAATAGGCATAACTCCCGACGAATCCCCTGGGGTAGCATAGGGGATCCGCGAGGGGCTCGAATCTAATTTCAAAGTAACGAACGTCGTCGTCTCCCCCTGGTCAACCCAACGGACATGAAAAAGTTCTCGTACAGGGGGACAGTCGGGAGTGGGGGATCCGATAGGGGAGCTGACGAGCGTGAGCGCAATCTTAGCATTATTAGCAGCTGCAGACTTAAACTAAAAAGTCAGTCGATGGTGAAGTTTACATTGTGCAACTAACTGTGCTATATTCTCGTATTACAACTTTTAACCCGTTGGTTATACAACTCATATGCACTAATGTGACGTTAGATCTATATCTCGATACACGAAATGTATAGACAAACGTTCATAGTTAACAAACTACTGGCACAGTTGCTACGAGCCTGTTAACGACGCTGATGGTTTTAGGTTTGATTCCCGCCCTAGTACAAATGATGATCAGCACTAATAATGTTTATTGTTAAACAATAACAACAACGTGTTTTAGTAAACAAATATTGCTTTCACATTAAACTTTGCGTCTCGATAACGGAACGTTTTAGTCTGCGTGCGCTCGAAAGTATTTTAGGAAACGGATGTTTCAGAAAATTGATATTATGGAAAAGAGATTTCTCGAGAAACGGGTACGTTCTTGGGTACGTTTGGGAAACGAATATTTGAAGAAAAGAACATTTTGGAGAAAGGAAATTTCGGTAAAGTGTAATTTTTGGAGGGAGGGAACATTTTGTCGTGGGTTCGAATCCCGGCCGGCCGTGCACCAATGTATTTTTCTTAAGAAAAATTTATGTTAGCTAATTGATATTGCTCTTACGGTGCAGGAAAACATCGTGATGAAACCCGCGGCTTAGTTGGCTCCAGAAGTATTGACAAATTCTCTCCTCCAGAAATGGTCGACTAAGCTGAGAGGGTAGTAGGTGCTGCCTACTCCATCCTCACGCAAAAAGAACCCAAGAGTCTAATTGCGGAAAACAGCCCGTTCAAGTATAAGTACAAGTACTGCTAGACTAAAAACGCCTTAATTCGCGAATGTTCCATTTCTGTAACTAGATCACTCTTCATTTTACTTTTATAAATGCACCATAACAGGTGCTTGTAATTTGTAATAAAATGAGCGCATGCGCAGGTACGCGCCGTGTACGGTCTACAGTCGAAGTTCTAAATGGTATTGCAGTAAGGACCGGTTACGGCGAAATATGTGACCAAATACAGATCGGTTGATAAGGACAACTTTCAGTGATATACTTATTAAGTGTTTAAGAGGTAAGGGTACCGGCGCTCTCTCCATACAAACGTAGTCGACTGTTTTCCTACCTCGATATTGACACTAGAGCAAATACTTTTGTTGCATAAAACTTATACCTGCCGTGACCATGCCCCTTTGTTTTGGTTTTTGTTTTTTAAATCTTAAGTTCTATAATAATTAAAAAATGAAAAAAACCATGACGTAGGATCATGGCAGTTAAAAGTTATATGCTACAAAAAAATTGCTCTAGTGTCATTATCCAGGGAGAGCGCCGGTACCCTTTCCTCTTAAACACACTTACACAATGGAAATTAAAAGTGTGCATTTTCCTTTTAGGCTTTGTAAGATGCTCAGAAGTATACTATTAAGGGTTTGAAGCAGACGCAGGCTTGAAATTATACTTTTGAATTCTTTCTCATTTATTATCGAGTAATCGTTTAAGGATTTTATTATATGCGTGGCTTCCGCTTGGTTGGTGTCTAAATTCATAAACTATATAGGTATTGTTATTGATATAATATCTATGAAGTTTGGTCACAATGGTTCAGTTCCAGTTGCAGTTTGAAGATATATTTAGTATTTATGTAAGTATGTTATATGTACTTATCAAAAGCTCATTACTGTCCGATGTCAAAGGTACAAAATGGCCATTCTCACAATTACATTTTGACCTTTAAATAGGTAGCTATCGCAAATTAATTCAGTGTTTTGTTTCCAAATAAGTCTCGGCAAAACGCCGCGTGTTCTCCTCTTTATTATGATGACAAATTGCGGGTGTAGGTGTCTGTCTGTCATGCAATAGTTACACAGTTACTACACCATAAAAATACCGTTGTTTTCATCTTTACTTTTATTATTATCTAAATGTGAGCGTAGACTTAGAAGTCTTCGATCGGCCGACTGTTCACATTTGAAGGGAATCGTCGAATTGTCATTTGTTTTGCTTATACAACTGTACATTTATTGGTGAACGCTGCTACATTTTTATTTATTGATAGTTGTCTTTGTAACATCTGGACATTTTCACACCTTGGACAATAGGACATTCTGACTAATACTTTCCGGAGGCATTTTCTTTATATTATTTTCCTTTTTTGATTTTGTTTATCTTTTATATTAACACTAACTGCGCCCGCGGTTTCACCTGCGTAATCATTTTCTGCGCAACTTTCTTAATAATTTCTTTCATAAAAACCTTCTCTTGACAATATCAAAGACAACAAAAAAAGAATTGGCCCAAATTGGTCCAGGCGTTGTTGAGTTATGCGCTTACCAACACATTTTGCGATTCATTTTTATATTATAAGATAATAAGATTAATTAAGCAAAGTAAGTCCGTGATTGGCTGCAAATAAATGGTGAATTTAATTTCTGATAACTATTAGTTTAATAAGCTTTGAACTTTATAAATAAAATAGAAAAATAAATAAACGTTGTCACTATGAATCATAGAAATAGGAATAAACGGCACCTGCTTTATACTTTCAAAACAACGTCCTTGCTAAGGAAAAATAGAGAAAAAAAGTTTTTTTTCTAAAAAGAAAAAAATTGGGTACAAATTGGGCACGAAAAACTTCCAATCTTGTATGACGGAATAGAATAAAGTAGAAATTAATGAGGGTTCCGGCGACAGGAACCGTGGTCTCAGTTACCGGATTCATTTATTTTAATATTTTTCTTCCGTCGACTGGGACCACTCACAAATAAACAGTAAAAAAACTGTCGTTTAATTTTAAAACAGTACAGTCAAACAAAAAAACGTTTATAGTAATAATTAAAGATATATATTTTTTACTTTGATTAATTAATATCATTTATTAATATAATACCTAAGGAACACCCATTGATTAACATTCTTGTTACTTAATTAAAATTTACGCTATAAAACATATACATAAATGATACTAAAAATAATCAACAATTAATAATAAGTAGATAATTATCTATCACAAAATCAGCCTTAAAGACGTTAAAATAAAATTAAAATATACACATAAATAATACATAACCAAAGTATTATACAATAACCGCCGTCCACAGTCGGTACTGTTTTTCTTGAACAATAGATAAATAGTCGACGGAAGAAAAAATTAAAATAAATTGATCCGGTAACCGGGACCGCGGTTCCAGTTGATTGCGGTCCCAGTCACAGGAACCCTCAAATTATTGATATTATTATGTAGCTGATGTACCAAGAGACCATAAATTTTAAAGAGCTCACTCATACTTTATCTTTCAACGAATTCGTGTCGTATTGCGTTAAATAAAGTAACTGTACATATTGATAGTACTAGGCGGTCATAACTTACTGGCAGTTGGCAACTTTCCTACTGGGTACTACGACTAACGAACTAATAACTTACCACTATCGACCGATAGAAAGTATTTACGCTGCTGTGGCTACCTATTTCATATAATTATAGGCTCTCGAAATGTTATTATTGTTTTAAAAGTAGGTAGTACGTGATTTTTCTATTCTTTCTGAGATAATTTATAGCTGTGACATAATGGAGTTGAAATACTATAGGTCTCATGATTTTAAGTAATATTTAACGAAATGTCCTCTACCTACTTTAGTTTAGTTGACTTTAGTTTACTTTAGTTTACTTTAGTTTACTTTAGTTTACTTTAGTTTACTTTAGTTTACTTTAGTTTACTTTAGTTTACTTTAGTTTACTTTAGTTTACTTTAGTTTACTTTAGTTTACTTTAGTTTACTTTAGTTTACTTTAGTTTACTTTAGTTTACTTTAGTTTACTTTAGTTTACTTTAGTTTACTTTAGTTTAGTTTAGTTTAGTTTACTTGAGTTTTGTAAAACCACTTACATTTACTACTGAATTTTAACCATCTCTCGATCAGAAAGTCTAAGTAGCAAAACGTCAAACAAAGCGAAAAGTCTAGTGAGCAATCTGTCTAGTTATTAGCTAATTACCCATGCAGTAAAAAGTCTAACTTTGAAGAGGTCTATGTATCAAAACATCTATTTAGGGAATCGTCAGTTTTTCATTATGTACACTTATGAACATAATTAGTATAAGTTTTAACCCCTGAATGACAAAACTTAGGTTTTATAAGCTTACCTTAAGTTAACCGACCAACTAACCTTAGCCAAGACAAGATAATAGCGAATAAATTAATCCTGAATAATAAAGTTGTCGTATGGTTATTTTTTTATTCATATTTCAAAGGTAAAAATCTTTTGTTACTGGATAGTAAAGTTGTCGTAAAGGAAAACAGTTTTTTTATTCATATTTCAAAGGTAAAAATCTTTTGTTACTGGTTAGTAAAGTTGTCGTAAAGGAAAACAGTTTTTTTTTTCATATTTCTAAGGTAAAAATCTTTTGTTACAGGTATATAGATTATGGTTGTATCGAGGTGTCAGTGTATCGACAGTAGTCACACAATTTCACTATAATGTAAGTAAATTAATACATGACTTTTCTTTTGACGTGAAAACGTTCATGTATTTTCCTTGACAGTGCTACATGGTGTACTTCACTACTACAGACATACTGATAGTGCCATGTGAGGTTTTTCTTTACCGTGACTCTACTATTCTTATTGACATCTGGTTGGAACAAAAACAAAAGACGATCGAAAATAAAAACAAAAGGCGATCGAAAAAAAGAAGACAATCACTTCGGCAAGTTATTTGCAAAACGACGTGCAACGGATGTAACGTTTGGCAAAAGGTAATTTAATGTACTTATAAAAAAATGTACTTTACTGTTGAATGCGTCCCTTATGAAGTCTTTTTGATTTTCTTAGTTTCTCATAGGCTCAGATAAGAGCTAAAAGCAAAATGCTTTCTCTTAATTGCTAAAACTGTTAATTATTGCAGTGAAAATTGTTACAAACAAAGCTAAGTCGAAAAACGATTAGGAATTAAGTCATACAAAAATATAGGAAAATAAATAACCTACAAACTTTACAGCTAGCCACACTTAACAAATACTTTCTTTGCAATAATTAAACATTTTATTTACCAGAGATAGGCATTTTGCCTCTGTCCTATTTGCACCTTTTAAAGTAATTGCTCAGCTTTAAATTACGTAAGTAAGTATAATTATTAACCGTAGGTAGGTAGGTAATACTGGAATTTTGTACCTACAAAAAATATACAAGTAATATGGCAATCATAAACTTATAATATTGCTAATGTCATTTCAATGGCCCTCATTTCATAGACTATCAAATTGAACATCAATCTTTCGAATGTTTAGATCGTTGCTTGGTACACTCAGCGTCATAAAAATAAATATGATAATAAAAAATTTAAAAATAAATGTTTTTTTTTGTATTAATTGTAACACTTGCCTACTTCTGCATACGAACTACAGTAAAAAAATTAGCTAAACCTGACCTAGCGCATCGTCAGGACTAAGCCATGACGAAGTTTTACTACCGAATTCCACTTGCATAAACCTTGAAAAATCTTGACTTGTCCATAATGTCCAAACAAAAGTGACCTGAGTAATAACTTAGGTCTCTTTTTTGTGACCTAAGTAATAACTTAGGTCTCTTTTTTCTGACCTAAGTAATTACTTAGATCACTTTTAGGAAGATAGAAAAATCTCGATTTTATTAAACCTAGATTTAGTTCATAATTCTTACGAAAGTTTTAGTTCATAATTCTTACGAAAGTTAAAATTTAGTTTCAAATTGTGTCAATAATTTATGGATTTTATGGACTAGTCTAAAACTTACCTAAGTAACTAAACTTAGGTCACTTTTAGAAAGATTACCTAAATTAGATTACATAGTTTTTTTTTGTTATTTTGTTAATTTCGTGTTTTGTAATTTAAAAATGTTTGCTTGTTATATGTACTAATAAATATTAAATAAACCAGCCAAAAAAAAGAAAGATTACCCAAGTAACTATACTCGGTTAACTTTTACAATACAAGTAGGTAAATTTCCTCATGACATTACTTGTTACTGTCACAATCTATAACGTATCTTTACTTTGTTACCACTTGTTAATTCGTTTGTGTTTTGGTACTTCAATTAAAAAAAAGTTTTTCGTACTTTTATGGCGCTGACTGTACTACGTCCAAGTACTAATTACGAAGCCTTTGTTTTATCGAAGATAAAGAGGTAGTTTAGATATTAGTCGTGCTTCAACTTGATTGATAATAACTTTAACGATTGATGACTTTTCGTGATACAATGTTACATACGAGTTACGAGGAAAATAGCTAACCAAATTACCATTAGTCTCTAAGATAGCTTTAGATCTCTTTAACTTAGGCTAAGAGATAGCTTAAAAGGCTCTGAGATACCATAATCTCTTTAACATTTGGCTCTGAGATAGCTTTAGGCTCTAAGATGCCGGCCGTGCACCAATGTATTTTTCATAAGAAAAATTTATGTGCGCTAATTGACATTGCTCTTACGGTGAAGGAAAACATCGTGATGAAACCCGCGGCTTAGTTGGCTCCAGAAGTATTGACAAGTTCTCTCCTCTGGACATGGTCAACTAAGCTGAGAGGGTAGTAGGTGCTGGGCAAGCCTACTCCATCCTCACGCAAAAAGGACCCAATTAAAAAGAGTCTAGTTGCGGAAAAAAGCCCGTATGCATACATACATAGGCTCTAAGATACCATCATCTCTTTAACATTAGGCTCTGATGTAGTTCAAGGCTCTGAGATACCATGGGCTATGTATCATTAGCCTCTGAGATAGGTTTAGATCTCTTTAAAATTAGGCTCAGTTAGAGCTTTCGGCTGTAAAAAAAAAATAATAAATGATTTATTTGCCAAAAGAATACACAGTTACTAATTTATATACGCAACATCTGAGTTTGTTTTTATAAGTAACTAGGTAGAAGATAATCAACAGACCCCGAACTAGGATCTAGTCCTGTATCTCGGGAGCCTATAAATTTCCTAGTGAACATTACATAACGTAACATATTTGTCACTGTGGAGATGCTACATAGACGAGAGTACTGCTAAAGACAAGACAAATTATCAAGTTTAGGTAGAGATTACAAGTGGTGATTATAAGTGGCTGTGAGATACCATGGGCTATCTATCATTAGCCTCTGAGATAGGTTTAGATCTCTTTAACATTAGGCTCAGTTAGAGCTTTCGGCTGTGAGATACCATGGTCTCTTTCTCATGAGACTCTGAGATATACTTGGAAATTTTATGGGCTCTTTATAATTAGGCTCTGAAATACAATAGGCTCTTAACCATTAAGTGCTCAAGATAGTTTAGCATAGAGGGAATTTATTTATGTTCTGGGTGACTAAATATGATGATAAGCAGATAACCTAAATAGACGGCCAGATAGAGAAAGATATACTGTTTTAAGCTACCCATAAAACGGCTCGTGTAATTGCTGCCTACTCAATATGGTACGTTTTAACCTAGCCTAGTCTGAAATACAATATTTTTAGGGTTGTTTTCATTTGTTTGTGCGTCGGGGATTAAAAACAGAATATAATGGTACGGAAAAAAAATAAGTAAAGAAAAAACAAAACTCAATTTTTAATCATTTTTATGACGTTATCACGTAAAATTGTCGTTCGTAAACCGACTTTATAGACAACTATTTATGCTGGAGTAAAAACTCTTTGTTGGTACCTACCTTTTTTATCCATTAAAACAGTATAACCTAGATAAATTAAAAATGTTTTATCTACCTAACATGTGATTAGCAGTAAGATACAAATTTAACTTATCAAGATAACTCTTTATACACTAGTGGCGTCAAGGTAATGTAAAACGCACGCGTGCATAATACGTTGGATTATGAGCCTAAAAGCGGTTGAATAAGATCCACTTTATGAGCAAATGTGATAAAAATTAACTAACAAAACACTATGCTAAATCGTAAGTATAGCGCGAATTTGCACTGGTTTGTCAGAAGCCTAACTTTTTCCAGAATGTTGTATAACAACGAAATCTATTTTAATAAGCTAGTCATAACAAAATTAATTTGAGTAGGTGGATACCTAATATCATCCTTCCTTATTAGGCGTTTTATCGCAGACAAAATATATTTAATGGGAAAGCTATGATGTTTTTATATATAAATTATGTGTTATTTTAATAAGTTAACACGCCCTAGTATATTCAGTGCAATAGAGATATTGCACACATCACCAAAGACTTCTTTAATCCTTATTTTACATAGTAAAAAAACATAGTAAAAATCACACAAATGTTAGTTCTATGGCGGTTATCGAACCGGCAACCAATTACCCACCACGCCAATGAGGTCGTATTGAAACACTAACATGTTATATTATATCGTTATTGGTCAACACACCAAAAAATTAGCGTTCATTTAGTTAGCACTCTTGCTAGAATATTTGCGCCCG
This sequence comes from Idaea straminata, assembly GCA_951213275.1. Lineage (NCBI taxonomy): Eukaryota > Metazoa > Arthropoda > Insecta > Lepidoptera > Geometridae > Idaea > Idaea straminata. The sequence goes on along the minus strand of OX577845.1, from coordinate 15,148,102 downwards.
AGTCGCCCATTCACCGGATAACCGGGTTTCGACCACTCAAGGTCTTTATCTTATGAAATTGTCAGCTTAGATGCAAAAATAATAGAGCACGTACTTATTTGCCGACAAAATAATACCGTGACGTTTTTTTTATACGAGATAATAACGAACGTCGAAATTAATTTGTCAAGTGATGAAAATGCAATAATAAAAATGTTTGGAGCTGTAGTTTCATCATATTATAGTTGCTACATTTTTTTAAATAAGTAGTACCTATCAGTATTTCTAATAAATACTGGATCACCAGGCAAATTGAGTTGCAAAGTTTTATTGTAAGACTAGCGGCTACCTGACCTTAGTACTAAAAAAATCAACCAATCAGCGATATCGTCGCGCAGGTCCGCGCAACCCAAACGACGCGAAGCGACCTTCGTCAATGAGGCATTCTGAATAATAAAAAAAACTAGTTCCGTATTCATCGAAAGATGATTCTGTGACCAAACAGTGATGAAAAGAGTATGAAAAATACTTTACAATCCATTGAAAAACTTTTAAATTTTCGGAGAAAATCTGAAGGTAATTCTACGAGTACAGAGTACTTATTTATATATTTTTTTTTTAAATAAGAATTTTTTTATAAGTACTCACAATAAACAAAAATGAAAATTACAATTACCAAATTAAAATATACGAAAGGAAATAAAATAAAATTACAAATAAAAGACATCCTCAAGCGCGTCTCCCCGAAGCATCGTTCCCAGAAGGCTGGCAACATTTCCCTTCTGGATGGCCAGACTGACCCTTTGAGCGAAAAAGCCACCAGCCCTCCACGAGACACACAAACAAGACGTGCGCCGAGGTCCCTAAAAAATAATTAAGTGAACCTTTAGTTATGTGATTTCGTTTAAAGACATTGCATTTACAGGTTTTCTAACTTGACTAAGTTGTCATTAGGTTTATAGGTACATAGCAAGAAACTTTGACTGGCTAGGTGAGGGATCATTCCACATTTAGATAGATCTATCTACTATGGCTTTCTTGTAACTTCTTTACATTGAAGGGTGAATTCCGAAGCACACATCCTAACTTAGCTTTGAAGATTTGCTAATGGTCAATTGCTTTTAAATAATGACAATACTACTTTATTCAATTTAACTATTAAAAAAACTTAGTCAATATCCCTAATTAATTGTCAAAACATAAGCCCCCTTATTCCAAAACGAGGTTTAAGGAAAGTCCGAGATGTGGATTTAAACCTTAGATGTAGACACAGATTTACTCGTGAACTATAGTCTAAACATTATCCCTATTGATCATAGGGATAGTGTCTAGAATATAGTTCCCTATGATAGTGTTTAGACCATAGTTCACGAATAAATCTGTGTCTAAATCCAAAGTTTAAATCCACATCTCGAACTTTCCTTAAACCTCGTTTTGGAATAAAGGGGAAGGTGTTTTGGTAATTTGCACATTAATGACGCATTGAGTATTCGCATACGTATTAATTCGTTATATATTACTTGCCTACTAAATTATGCAAGTGCCCAAACCGTAAGTCTTCATTACAAAATAAACAACGTAAGTAAAATTTGTAGTTTTGTTTACAAATATTACAAAATTGTAAGATGTAAGAAATTAAGTTCACCTTTGGTAATTTATTCAAAATAATTAACTACCGCGATTTTGTAACTAATGAGTTTAATCATTCCATTTACGAAATTAATGGAGACATTGACCTATGATGCTCAGGTTGTATTTTACATAATTTTCTGTAAAATATAGAGTTTGATACAAAAAAGGAAAAATAAAAATAAAAATCTTCATCAAATGCAAATAGATGTTGATATCTTTTGTTTACACTTTTTAAGACGATTTATAAAACTTTTTTGATAAAGTCTAATAAAATCTTTTCATATCATGTGGGCCATGTGACAAATCCATAGGACAAATCAGTCCGGTTTTTTTTAATTATTTCTTCTTCCCGCTCGAGGCCCTAATCCCAACAGGTTTTAAAAAAATATTGGTTACGTTCAATTGTTTTTCCCAATTTTCAACTGTTTCTTTAATTATCAACGGTGATTACTTATTTACTGTTAAAATGAACGATGTCAGTAAAATGAGAAGGGGATTTGAAGAATTATAGGCTAAAGCCCCTGCGCTTTTTTTAACGCTGGCATATTCCCAAATTCCCCTTCACAGATGATATACAAAGCATGTTGGGAGTATACTTAGTTTACCCGTCACGGCGTGGGTAAAACTAGGGCCCTTCTACACTGAACATATTATCTCTTTTAAAGAAAATAAGAGTTAAGTGAATAGTCAAGTTTACTACTTTACAAGTTTACTTAAATAAATAAATAAATACTTTCCACAATGTACACAGAGGCCGTTCAAGCCCAACTCTCGGTTTCATTACGGTTCAGATAAATAATTAATGCGGCGATTATGTAACAGCTCCGGCTGTGGGCGTTGGCTGTCAATCAAACATTGGTACTATGGACTCACTTTAGTTCACTACTGACAAAACTATAAAATGATTTTTATCACAGTTGCTCATGAAGTGGATCTTATTAAACCGCTTTTAGGCTCATAATGCAACGTATTATGCACGCGTGCGTTTTACATTACATATGCACTAGTATTGTATTAAGTTATCCTGACTGGTTAAATTCGTATCTTACTGCTAATTACATGTTATGTAGATGAAACATTCCTAATTTAACTGGGTTATACTGTTTTGATGTATAAAAATGGTTGTCTAAAAAGTCGGTTTACGAACGACAATTTTACGTGATAAAGTCTTTAAAAATGCACCTTTAAATTATACATTATACCTTAGTTTTAAAGTGATTCAATGTAAATATGCGAATGATTAAATAAAGAATGAATTAAATAAAGAAATAGATTTCAATAACTCTTAAGAACTTTTACACTACCTGTAATAATATCTTCCTGCGACTATGATCGGTGCAACCCGATCAAAACGTCGGGTAAATATTAAAATAACTTAGTAACGCAATGATTTTGCCTTATTTTATTTCTATACTTGAATTCTATTCTATTGAAATGTACTTAAGTGTGATATTTTTCTAACACTTGAATTATAATTTAATTTATTTCACCAATTTCCAATTGTGGTTTTTCGAAGTTTATCCGAGGTTCATTTGTTTCATGTATATTGTCCATCTCAATCAAAACAGTAATGTAGTTTAATTAAGATTTTTTGCAAAGAATAGCATAATGCAAGTAAGTATTGCAATAATTGGATTTTTTGTCTAAGTAAAGCAATTCACTTCCAGCACTGACTGGAAGTGAAGACCGTTCCTACACAGTTTACGACGCATTTTCAACCAAGAAGTCAACAAATAATTACGTAGGTAGAAGTTTACTCAAGTTATGGGCAAACAGAGTACGCATATTAGTTTTATTAAAAAACATTGTTATTCCATAAAGCTTTGTATAAACAGACGCAACTAGTCGCTTAATCTAAAGTTTTGATTATTCTGTACGATGAGGTAAGAAACAAAACAGCAAATAGCTTCAAAAGGTTAGTGAAGTTTTGTCATTTTAGTACAAAGGGGCCAAGGAAGTTCTTTATATTTTTTACCAGCTGCGCCCCGTGATTTCACCCGCGTAAGACCCGATCCCGTGGGAATGTCGGGATAAAAAGTAGCCTATGTGTTAATCCAGGTTTCCAGCTATCTAGATACCGAGTTTCATCGCAAGCAGTTTTATTCGTCATGTAGCGTAAAACGGCATGCGAGCAAAACCTTTTTTATTTATTCAATAAAAAACATGAGAAATAGTTTAGGCAATTGTATTCTATTATTATGTATCTATATTGTTTTCATAGTGTGATTTAGGTCCATCTATACTAATATTGACGACCCAGTTGGCACAATAGTCACCATGCCGGACTGCCAAACACAGGGTTGCGGGTTCGATTCCCGTCTCAGACAAGTATTTATGCTTAGATATTTGTCTGTGGTCTGGTTGTTTCTCTGTATTATAAGTATATATTTACAAAAAAAATATATATAAGTAGTATATCCGTTATCAAGTCTAGTTACTTAGCTTGGGGCTAGATGGCGATGTGTGGAATGTCCTGAAATATTTATTTTTATTATTTATTTTATTACAAAGAGGAAAGATTTATTGTTTGTTTGCATTGAATAGGCTCCGAAACTTCCAGACCGATTAGGATTTTTATCCCCACAATCCTACAAGATCCCATATTTCTACAAGTGATGGTAGAAGTATAATATTTTGAAAAAATATATATTATTCTTGTTATTTCTTTTTTTATGGACAAGTTCGCGGTATGTACATAACTCTCTTAACCACGGCCATAGTAGATAGGTACATGTTATAAGTCAAACCAAATGAGTTCCTCGTACATTGCGTAATTATGAAATATTGATCTCAATATGTTACCTAAATCGTGCGGTGTCAATGTAGGTGGTATTTTACAACGTAAACCTTGATGTGAAAGGCTCTCGTTAACTCGGCTTGTTACTTCAAGTAACATAGAGTTAAATTACAAAACCAGATTTGTAACGCGGTTATTAGCGTAACTCCCTGTCCTGTGACAATAAATAAATAAATATTAATTATATTTATTGATAAATAAATATTTATTTATTGATAAATAAATATTTATTTATTAAATAGTCACAATATTTAGTTAGAAATTTGTATCTTGTATCTCAGACTACAACTGTCCTCATTCTTTGGGTAATCACTTGGGAATGTCGGTATAAAAAGTAGCCTATATGTTAATTCAGGTCTATAGCTATCTACATACAGAGTTTTATTGCAATCGGTTCAGTAGTTTTTTACGTGAAGGAGTAACAAACATACACACAAACTTTCACATTTATAACATTAGTAATAAAGGATAAATTGAAAATACTCATAACTATAAAGCTTATTATATATTTTTTCAGGAGTTTCGCTATCAGTATCAATGCACTGTAGGACTGGACTTTTTAAAAGACCGAACTGAAAGACGGGTATGCTGGACTCAGCTGCAGTAGAGACGTAAAAACGTCTTGCTTATACCAAACAGTTATTTTTAATGTCATAAACTTAATAACCCGAACATTTTGCCGTGCCGGACTGCCAAACACAGGGTTGCGGGTTCAATTTCCGCCACAGACAAGTATTTATGCTTAGATATTTGTCTGTGGTCTGGTTGTCTCTATGTATTAAGTATATATTATTTACTAAAGAAAAGTATAGAAGTAGTATATCCGTTGTCTAGCACCCATAACACAAGTTTAGTTTCTTAGCTTGGGGTTAGATAGTGATGTGTGGAATGTCCTGCAATATTTATTTTTTTACTAGCTGCGCCCCGCGGTTTCACCCGCGTTTGTCCCGATCCCGTGGGAATTTTTTCTCACCTTTTAAACCTTCCCTAGACCTCCACGAATAATTCAAGACCAAGATAAGATAAATCCGTTCAGCCGTTCTCGAGTTTTAGCGAGACTAACGAACAGCAATTGATTTTTATATATAAGATTACTAGCTGCGCCCCGCGGTTTCACCCGCGTAAGTCCCGATCCCGTGGGAATATCGGTTATTCGATTTTTTCTCGCCTTTTAAACCTTCCCTAGACCTCCACGAACATTTCAAGACTAAGATAAGATAAATCCGTTCAGCCGTTCTCGAGTTTTAGTGAGACTAACGAACAGCAATTCATTTTTATATATATAGATAGACTAGCTGCGCCCCGCGGTTTCACCCGCGTAAGTCCCGATCCCGTGGGAATATCGGTTATTCGATTTTTTCTCGCCTTTTAAACCTTCCCTAGACCTCCACGAACATTTCAAGACTAAGATAAGATAAATCCGTTCAGCCGTTCTCGAGTTTTAGTGAGACTAACGAACAGCAATTCATTTTTATATATATAGACTAGCTGCGCCCCGCGGTTTCACCCGCGTTTGTCCCGATCCCGTGGGAATATCGGTTATTCGATTTTTTCTCGCCTTTTAAACCTTCCCTAGACCTCCACGAACATTTCAAGACTAAGATAAGATAAATCCGTTCAGCCGTTCTCGAGTTTTAGTGAGACTAACGAACAGCAATTCATTTTTATATATATAGATTTATTTATTTATTTTTGGTTAGTAACATTTGTAAATAATGAGTATCCGTCATTTGGTGCTTGCAAATGAGTACCTGCTGTTCTGGTTAAAAAACACATTAAACGTATACGCCAAAAAACTGTCCAAATGTATGCCGCGATTTACTTTAATCAAAGGCCGCGATAGATAGAGGACAGTTTTAAGTCTCCGATATCAAGAAATCTTGTTCACAAAGCACTTTGGCCGGCACAAATTGTGGCTAATTCTCATTTTAAATTGCCACATGTATCGAGCGATTTCAAACCTTGATGGCGAATTTATCTGTTACTAGCTGCGCCCCGCGGTTACACCTGCGTAATCATTTTCTGCGCAACTTTCTTAATATTTTCTTTCATAAAAACCTTCTCTTGACAATATCAAAGACAACAAAAAAAGAATTGGCCAAATTGGTCCAGGCGTTGTTGAGTTATGCGCTTACCAACACATTTTGCGATTCATTTTTATATTATAGATTTATCAGTCGAAATTAATTAAATATCTATCAAGGATTAAACTACTACCAAGGGTTAACTATCATTGGAGTTTACTCCTTAAGAATCGATTTTCATATATAAGGCGCCCGGTATGAGAAAAATCCGAGGGGTAAAACCTACTAACAAGTAACGAAAATCGTGTCACGTTTTTGGTGCGCACCTTTAGTGCGCAACTTTCTAATTTGGCTGTGTGTGTATTTTTACTGTTTTTCTACCTATAGGAAAGATGGCGGAAAAATGACATTAAACCTCCTTTAGCCAATAGAACACAGGCAGACTTATTTAGCCATGAGGCACGTTTGGCCATCCTGGTTTGTCCAAAAGTAAAACCAATAATTAAACTATAAAATGTCATCATTAACCATTTATAGAAACAACTCATCCTAGAATTTGTAACGCACCATAGTTTTTAATTATACCAACTAGTTTTTTTTAATGAATATCTATTTATACCTGTACATATATGACTAAGGATTAGCAAAATGGACGAAAATGGTCATGTTGGACTCATAATAACATGCCAATATCGACTAAGCAAAGAAGATGGTGGTTCTGGGCACCACGGCGCCCTGAAGCGCATGGATTTAAGTTCATGGCGTTGAATAAATCATCAAGATTAGATTTCTTATATCACAGGGCTTTTATAGACCCGGGCTTTTGAAAGGCGTGCGTGGAGTCAACATTTATTATTATTATACCATTATAATAACAAGTTAAATAGCAATTTATTATGTGGATGCCAAACCGGAGATTATCCCTATGAGCACTTTATAATGCAGCCATGGACAACCTCCAGTTTGGATAGAACTATTGATAAGCTACAGGAGAAAACTACTCAGGGGCTATTGAGATGGAATGGCAGTGGACTGGATACTGGTGAACTGTGGATACTTGTACTTGAACGCACTGTTTTCCGCAATTACCGGTACTATGGCACCTGCCGTAAAAATATAGTCTGTTATGTCCCAAATTACAGGGCTATTGAGGTCCCGGACCTTTGGAAGACATATATGAAACTGAACGCAACACGTAGATATCCTAAAATTTTAAAAGATTAAATGCAAAATATGTGGATACCAAAACTGCGATTTGTTTGAGCTATTGTGATGGAATGGTAGTAAACTGGATAACTTTGCGAAAGACTTACTGTACAAATTGTAAATGAATTAGGATACTTATTTCGTTATTCTGGATATGTGTGCGGTTGATAAATATGATGCATTTAATGGTTAATCTATCTATACTAATATTATAAAGCTGAAGAGTTTATTCGTTTGAACGCACTAATCTCAGGAACTACTGGTTTGAATTGAAAAATTCTTGTTAGTTAGTCCATCTATCTTAATCCATTTATCGAGGAAGTTATAGGATACTTTTTTTATTTTAATATCTATCGGCACTTACGAGCGTGCAGCTAGTCTATCTATAAATTTAAGTAAAATACTTTTTTTGGCTGCGGTTTTACCGTAACACAAAGCTAGTTTGCAATACCCCTGGTACTAAACTACATCGTTACGAAGTGTGAATATCGAACAGTTTTTACGACTGTGACATTACAGTTTGTACCTACCTACTTCGAAATAGAAAGCGCGGTTGTAAAGCTATAGAGCCATTCGGCAGTTGTTAAGAACAACGTACTAACAATGAGTGGTAGTATTTTTTATTATTTTTTAACAATTCAAAAAATCGGGATGTCGCAAATTTAGTTATTGCCCATTTTATTTCCACCCATGCCCATTGCCCGTGAATAATTAGATAATCCATTTCAGTACCACAGCTGCCCTAGAGGTAATACATGATCCGGGAAGATTTGGTTAAAAAAATATACTTTTTGAATACTTTTATTTGTGTTTAATTGTTAGTCTACTTAAACTTAGACCTATTTAAACTTTTCAACGTTAATAACCGGCAAATACATGATAATATTTTGAATTACTTCCAATAATGATTGATTGAAGCACGCAATCGCTCCATCTGCACAGCCTGTAGTTTGACCTTTAAGTTTTTAAGGTCATTTCACATTTTTTTTAATAGAAATACAAGAAAACATAAAAAAAAGTTAAAATAGAAATACTTACTTATCTCGAAATGATTTCGAAATCATACTACATTCGAAAAAAATGTCTGACCCATTATTAAGTGAGATCTCAAACAACCAAACTCATTTAACATTTTGATAAAGACGTGATGAAGCGTTTAAGATGGAACACCACTTCATCAATGTAACGACTTACTAATAGGTACGTCAATTTGTGAGATTTATTGTACTCGCACTTATATTGACATATGGTGTTGGTAACATGTAGGTACCTATATGAGTCAGTACGGATTTCGAATCCAAAACCTTTGGAATAAAAGGCGAGGCAATATCGAGCATCGCTCTCAGAAATTAAATATATATTAACTGTTTTACCAAATAAAAAAATATAATATATAAAAGAAAAAAAATAGATGGTGTTCGATTCTCATACCTAAAGAATATACACAAAAAAATCATACAAATCGGTTCAGCCGTTTAGGTGAAGTTTGGCAACTAACACCGCGACACGAGAATTTTATATAATAAATGAAACAAAACATTTCGATTTACAAAAAAAACTAAAGGAAACAAAAAAAATAGATAGTAGCCGATTATCAGACCTACTGAATATGCATATAAAATTGAATAAAAATCGATCAAGCCGTTTCGGAGGAGTATGGTAACATTGTGACACGAGAATTTTATATAGATACCTATAGGGATACTAAATACAACATTAGTAGGTTGCGTTTTTAGTGAGTTAATTACCAGCTGGTTGCCATCCCCAGACTGGAGGAAGCCACAAAAAACCCTTACCACCACATTTTCTCAGGTGCTCAAAGCATACTAAAGTGTCGTCTGTAAGGACCTGAGTGATATATATAGATAGATAGATAGATAGATATGTTTATTTGTACAACACAGGAAGAAACGGAACACGATAAACACAAAATAAAGTAATGGCTAGAAAGTATAAGTTGCACAAATGGTTCTTCCAAGCAACCTTTGGATGGAAAATAACAGTTCCGCTTTAATGGTAGATTGTGAATAATTTAGTAGTACCTGCATGACCGAGCTTTGCTCGGTTTTTTTTTTTTTACTTAGTCTAACCTCAAAGCAAACACTCATTGACTTCGTGTTACTTAACAACGCCATCTGCTGGAATAACTTTATTGCTCACAAAAAATAGTATTAGTAGTTTTTTAAGATAAAAAAAAAGTAAGTTTCGATAAAACACGAATAAAATGACATTTTCTAAAAATGATTCCTAGCTAGATCGATTTATCGCCCCCGAAACCCCCTATATACCAAATTTCATGAAAATCGTTGGAGCTGACTCCGAGATTCCAATTATATATATACAAGAATTGCTCATTTAAAGATATAAGATAAGATAGGTGATGATATACACTAAAGTGCAATAGATCACATATTAGTTTGATACATTTCCCCATCGTTATTACAAACAAACACCACCTATAACCTACAAAATACAACCGCTATTTGTATTCAAACAGTGCAAATAAGAACAAATTATGCAACTGGATGTTCTAATTAAATTACGCTTTTAGTAAAACAATTATGTTCTCATGGCCGTGACCACACATACATACTATAATGTAAGCTAGTTATGTTATGTGAACTATTAAATCTATAAGCCTATTATTATGGACACATAAAATTCAACAAAGTACTGTAGTATTCTGGCCAAGGTTAATTTTCTTACTATACAGTACCTACGTTTACTGTGTAGGTCAAATAGTAGGTAAATATTTTTAATGCATCCATATTTATTACCTACGAAAGTACTACATAATCGAAGTTCTTGGGGATCTGGGAAGCATGCGCAGACGCACCCCTTTTTAAAAGTTTGTGCTATAGTATATACTTACTACACTATTGTTTACTGTGAAGACAGTGTTGCTATGATCTGATATTAAACGGACGTGTCGCTAAATCGATCTATTATTTATAACACCCAATAGGCACAGTGGTGACCCCGACGTTATCTCATTGTGAATCAATTTCTTTATTTACTGATGAATATTAAACCATTTATTTTTAATAATAAAGGGGGATGTTATGTGCTATAGTATAAACTTACTACACTATTGTTTACTATGTAAGACAGTGTTGCTATGATCTGATATTAAACGAACGTGTCGCTAAATCGATCTATTATTTATAACACCCAATAGGCACAAGTTAAAAGCTTTTATTTAACTTGCAGTGTATGTATGTATGTTCGGATGGAATCTTGCAACCTAATTTTGATCCACTTCCCGGTTATAAATTGAGTTGAATTTTTGCATACATGTGTAAATCGGGTGACAATGCAGTATTATTTATGACAGGGTGCTGATCTGATGATGGACCTGGAAGGTGGCCATAGGAACTTCGGAATGAAACGATACAACCTTGTTGAATATTGTCAATGTCAACGCCAACCGCCACTGCGTCAGCTGTCAAGAATGGATGTGACGCCATCTGTCACACTTACTTAAATTGTAACACAATTACGTTGAGATTCTACTCCTGCGCACATCATCAGTAAAAATTAATAGAATAAAGAAATTAAATGTACCTATAAACTACCAAGAGGTTTTAATTCAGCAACCTTAGCTCGATACTAGACAGTTTTCGAGCCGGATCCCAGTTGACCAAGAAACCTGGGATTAACGACAGATCGAGCAACGGTTACGGAACGAAGCACCACGTAGACAAATCGCCGCCAAAGGAGATTTGCACAAGTCACCGCCAAAGGAGAAGTCCACAACCGTGAGTCCGTTCCAATCATTACAAATTGCGCAGGATATTCTTTCACATTTATTCAAATTTATCTCAAATCACTTCTATACATACCTACCTACCTCATTCAAATAATTAAAGTTTAAAATCACACGTCGTTAATATTCAAGACCCTTCTGCTGCTTTCATTCATCTATTCTAATTTGCCTACAGTTTTATCACTGCACTTCTTTCTCGATTGCTATAAAACGTAAACAACTTCGTCGATATAATAAGTATTCGTCAATTTATTCAATCTCAAACAACTTAACTTCAGTGTGCTAGTATTTTTGGTTGTTAAAATCGGCATTTCTACTCGTTCTTCACCCCCTTGTCATTTAAGTGTGCATACAATTTGCTGTTTTTTTGCTTTTTCGCAAATTCCAGGAGGTCAAAGTCCAACAACGACCGTCCGCCGGCTGAGTTGAACGTGACGTCATCGCTCGCTTGCCGCGTCGTACGGGACCGATCAGCTGATCGGTGTCGCTTGACATTCGAGCTTTGCGCGGTTTATTCGAACTTCTGCTGAGCTTCTTTGCACTATTTTCATAATTTAAGTATACTTTCATTTTCATTTCCACACCATTATAAAGATACACTAAATTACTTCCATTTTCAGCTAATATCGCACAATCATGGACCTCAAAACCTTAAAAAAGAATCGAAGTTCATATAAAGCAAAACTCACTATATTTAAATCATACCTTCAGCCACTTTTGCTTTGCAAGGAACTAAATAACTTGCAACAATGCGAGTTATCAAGTAGATTAAACAAAATACAAGACATGTACAACGATTTTGATAACACACAAACTGAAATAGAAAATTTATCCGAAATTTCAGATGGCGAATACACAGAAAGGGAGACATTCGAGAATACATACTTCGGGTTGGTGGCTGCTGCTCAGGACATGCTGAGTAGAGGCCAGGAACCTGCGGTTGCGCACGGCAATCAGGTGACGGGTTCTAGTAGTGTATCAGGCCTCGCAGGTGGGACAAATATTAAGCTTCCTATCATTAATTTACCTACCTTTTCTGGACGCTATCAGGATTGGTTAGAGTACCACGACACATTTAGCTCACTCATACATAAAAACACTACTATTCCGACAATAACTAAATTTCATTATTTGCGTGCTTCTCTTAAGGAAGGCGCGTTGTTAGTCATACAGTCACTTGATTTCTCCGAGGACAATTATGAAATTGCTTGGAGTTTGCTGTGCGATAGATACAATAACAATCGACTCTTAGTAAACAAACATGTTAAGGCTTTATTCAATATTGAACCTATTCAACGAGAGACCTCTAGTTCGTTGAGAAATGTCATTGACACTGTAAATAAAAATCTTCGGGCTTTGAAAAAACTCAAACTACCTACTGAACATTGGGACACACTCATTATCGAACTAGTTTCAAGCAAACTCGATCCAAATTCAAGTCGTGAGTGGGAGCAAGAACGTAACCACATAAAGGAACTCCCATCATTAGAGAATTTTAATTCCTTTTTGAAGAATCGAGCCGATTTGCTTGAAACTATAGAGGAAAAATACAAACCTCGCAGACACAGCGACATAACACATCTACGCCCAAGAACATTCATTGCTAATCACTCTTTCACAAAACAACCTTTACGAAACGAGAAACCCACAAAAAAAGAATGTCCTATATGTAAACATCCACATCCCATCTACTCATGCTTTAAATTCAAGTCATTACCTATAGAACAACGAATTGAGAAGATAAAACAATTACACTTGTGTACCAATTGTTTGCGAAAAGGTCATGATGAGCAGCAGTGTAAATTAGGTCCTTGTAAAATCTGCTTACAAAAACACAACACTATGCTACACATTAATTCAAATACTACTGAACCGAAATCTAGCTCTTCACGAGACTGTGTAGTATTACCAACGCTGCATGACGGTGCTCAGTCATCTTCTATACAAAATAATGTCACTTTATCATCCATTCATCAAGGTCAAGTTCTATTGTCTACAACTATGATCAACATTTCAGATCATAAGGGTCAGCTCCATAGTGTCAGAGCGCTCTTGGACAATGGAAGTACCTCTAGCTTCATTACTCAAGGTTTACAAGTACAATTAGGTATTCCAAGCTACTCTACTACTATCTCAGTTCAAGGATTGAACGGTCAATTCTCACAAATTACTCAAAGATGTGACATTTCCTTATCTTCATTAACGAACAGTGGTTATAGTGCAGACGTCAATTGTCTCATTGTACCACATATTACACAGGTTATACCATCAACACGAATCAATTGCAATCCATTCAAAATCCCCGCGAATTTACAACTCGCGGATCCAACATTCAATGTACCGTCAGAGGTGCAACTCCTACTAGGTGCCGACCTATTCTGGGAGGTACTCACACACAACACGATGTCATTGGGCAAAGGTAATCCGACACTAGTTGAAACAAGGCTAGGTTGGCTCGTTACCGGCTCATTTCATGTTCCACATACACAACAACAGACCTATAACAATACAGTCCACAGTCATTTTACACAAACCACAGATCTCGATGAAAAACTTAACAAATTCTTCGAGTTAGAATCCGTTTCCACCGCTCAACAAGTCCATACTAAAGGTGAGAGTGAGTGTGAAAGGATTTTCACACAAACAACTGTTCGTCAACAAGACGGCAGGTTCGTGGTTCACATACCACTCAAGGAATCGCCACATACATTAGGCGATTCAGAGCAACAAGCTCTCACTCGTTTCTATTCACTAGAACGTAAATTCAAACGTAACCATACATTTAAAACACTATACACCGATTTTATGAACGAATACATAGCTCTTGGTCACATGACAGAAACTACAGATACTCATCAAAACGAGGTATCATATTTTTTGCCCCACCATGGCGTCTTGCGGGAAAACAGCCTCAGTACAAAGCTGAGGACCGTCTTTGACGCATCAGCCGTTACAAGTTCAGGCAAATCACTAAATAACATTCAACACATAGGTCCATTTCTACAAGACGACATAATAAGCATTTTGATCAGGTTTCGACAGCATAAGATAGTAGTAACAGCTGATATCGAGAAAATGTATCGCCAGACTTTAGTTGCGCAACAATTTAGAAGCCTTCAGCAAATATTTTGGCGGTCCGATCCTGATCAACCTCTCAAAAAATACAAACTTAACACTGTCACTTATGGTACCGCTTCAGCGCCCTACCTAGCTACAAGATGTCTCATACAGTTAGGTCGTGACAGCACAGACGAACAAGTAAAACAGACAATTCTTTCAGATATGTACGTCGACGACCTGGGAATAACCTAGAATCGCAGCTTATTTCCACATGCAAGGGTGTAATTCACATGTTGGAAGGCGCTCATTTTCACCTTAGAAAGTGGCGGTCAAACAAACCATCAATACTAACAAAAATTGTCGGTGAAAATAGTAACGAAGAATTACTCAGCTTAAGTAAAGACAAATATGCAAAAACACTAGGTCTATTGTGGGCCTGCAAATCAGACGAGTTGCTATTTTCATCAACAAACATAGACACTCAAACTCATTCAAACAAACGCACCATCTTATCCACTATCGCTCAAGTCTTTGACCCACTAGGTTTGATTAATCCCTGTATGCTGCAGGCGAAACTCATTTTACAGACCCTCTGGGCAAAGAACATTTCATGGGACGAAGAGCTACCTCCAGAAATCCTAGCACAATGGCAACAATTCACGGTTAACTTACCAAATTTAACAAAAATTCAAATTGACATGTTTTACTCGACGATTATATTAAGGTAGAGATACATTCATTTAGTGATGCCTCGATCAAGTCCTATTCTGGATGTGTCTATCTAAGATCCTTGTCTAGCAGTGGAATTGTCAAAGTTCACTTAGTCTTATCAAAAAGCAGGGTAGCACCACTCAAGCAAAAACTGACTATACCTAGGTTGGAGCTATGTGGAGCTTTATTAGCCACACAATTAGCTGATAAGGTAAAGAAGTCATTACGTGTCAATATAAATTCACAATTTTTCTATAGCGACTCTACGATCGTTCTTAGTTGGATAAAATCTTGTAAATACAATTTAAGGCAATTTGTGTATAATAGAGTCAAAGATATTTTAAAAACTTCTGAACCTTCGTCATGGAACTATGTTCCCACAGACTTGAACCCGGCAGACATCGGTTCCCGAGGTCTTAATGCTGCACAACTTCAGGCTTCACTCTTGTGGTGGGAAGGTCCACACTTTTTACATGACGCTGAAATTAAGTTACCCACACAACCACACCTCATTCACACTCAAAACTTATCTGAAACCAAGGTTCAATGTCATATACAATCAAGCGAATTACAAAGGTTTGATTTCATAAACAAATACTCTTCGTACAGCAAACTTCAGCGCATAGTTGCATACATCAAACGTTTTATACATAACTGTCGAGACTCAAGCAACAGATTAATAGGTAAATTAACATTCACTGAACTACATTCTAGCACATTAACACTTTGCAAATTGGTTCAAAGGGATATTTTTCATAAACAATACTCAATATTAATAAACAAATCTACATTACCGTCTAAGGATAAAATATTAAAACTCAATCCATTCATTGACTCGTCCAGTGAGTTAATTCGTGTCGGAGGCAGGCTAGCAAATTCTAATTACAACTACGACATAAAGTATCCTATTCTACTGCACGCCTCTCACAAGATCACACAGTTATTAGTGGAATACTATCACAAATATTTGTTACATGCTGGACCTCAATTGGTACTATCTATATTACGTCACAAATTTTGGATTGTGAATGGTCGCAACTTAGTTAGGAAGGTGACTCATAACTGCATACAATGTTGCAGGTTTGCAGGTAAAACCTATCAACCCATCATGGGAAATTTGCCTCAAGCGAGATTAGAAGCAGAGTTCCCATTCACAAACACCGCGATTGACTATTGCGGACCAATACTGATAGCAGATAGAAAGAGTAGAGGCTGTAGACTTCAAAAAGCTTATATTTGCGTGTTTGTATGTCTAGCTATTAAGGCAGTACACATAGAGCTTGTCACCGAATTGTCGTCACATTCTTTCATGTCAGCCCTCAATAGATTCATTGCTCGCAGAGGCAAACCTACGAATATTTATTCCGACAACGGGACAAATTTCGTGGGTGCCTGCAACGAAATTAACAGATTTATTAAATCAACTTGTAATGACGTAATATCATATTCATCTGAAAATGGAATTAATTTTAAATTCAGTCCAGCCTATAGTCCCCATTTTAATGGCTTAGCAGAAGCGTCTGTCAAATCTATCAAGTTTCATTTAAAGAGAGTTTTAGGTATGGCACACTTGAATTACGAGGAAATGAATACGGTTTTGGTGCAGATTGAAAGCATCCTAAATTCTAGACCACTCACTCCTCTCTCATCAGATCCTTCAGATCTCATCCCTTTAACTCCTGCGCATTTTTTGATTGGACGTGTTCTTACAACGTTGCCTTCTCCCCAGGTACCTGACAATGTGCCACTCACAAACTTCAATAGATTCACGAGAATCCAAGCACTGAGAGATCATTTCTGGAAACGTTTTTACAGAGAGTACGTTTCAGAATTACAGACTAGGAGCAAGTGGCACACAACTAAGGGACAACCATGTCCAGGCGATATGGTCGTAATCAAGGACGACCGTCTACCACCCAACCGATGGCTTCTAGGACGAGTCACCGCAGTACATCCAGGCACCGACGACGTGAACCGCGTCGCAGACATCAGAACCACGAGTGGAACCCTGAGACGAGCATTCAATCGTCTCTGCCCACTACCTACGTTGGAACTCACTGTTCCAAGGCCGGGAACCTGTTGAATATTGTCAATGTCAACGCCAACCGCCACTGCGTCAGCTGTCAAGAATGGATGTGACGCCATCTGTCACACTTACTTAAATTGTAACACAATTACGTTGAGATTCTACTCCTGCGCACATCATCAGTAAAAATTAATAGAATAAAGAAATTAAATGTACCTATAAACTACCAAGAGGTTTTAATTCAGCAACCTTAGCTCGATACTAGACAACCTCATCGCCTTGTAACAAAGATTGTTCCAAACTGAAAAACTGTTAACTTGTATTGACGGAAACGTCTTTGCTTCAAGTCTGGAAAATTTGCTTTCATCTTTCAGTTTGTATGTTTGTTGGTACTCCTCTTCAGGCCGTATTTTACAACCTATTAAGAATAAACTTAGTTTACAGGTTTAACGATTTTATAGATATTTATTGGCGTCAAGAGCTTTTGATTGGAGTGTTTATAGCCCCTAAAATGTCGAGAGGTAGAGGTATCTCTTTACATCATAAGCCGCAATAACGATGTATAATTTTATTAGTATTTTCATAATAATTCTGATAACGTCTCTGAGAGAACGAACAACAACTAACTACAAAATGGTTTTTGACAAGTACGTTTGAAGCAAAAGAGAATTGGGTATTGAATTTAAGCAAACATTCATAAATCTTTTTAATTATACCAATATTCAATGAAACTATTTAACATACTCGTACGTGTTTCAGACTTGTCATAATCGATTATAATTAGCAATATCTAATTTAAGTGGGTTACTTACCAATAATTTTTCCATACAAAATTATTTTTATTGTCAGATTTCAGTGTTTGATTTTTACAGTGTAATCGACAGGGTTACTGGTAATTATACTAGCAAGCTGTTGAGGGCTACTACTGTGCACCTGAACAAACAACATTTTTTCTACGAATTTTGGATATTCGTTTTTTTTTTTAAATGTTGATGTTAGGTTTACCTGAAAATCAGCTGTACACGGAGAGGTCTTTAACCTTAAAATATTACTTATTTATTAAGTTTTATCTACTGTTCTTAGTCTGAATGACTTTTGTTTTAATAATCAGCTGTTTTTCGAGTTTACATAACCTGAACATCATAATTATTTTTCGAATTTCCAAAAGTCGTAAATTAAAGTTGTTTGTTACGGTGCACAGAAGTAGCCCTCAATGGCTTGCTAGTATAATTACCAATTATCATGTATACTTCTATATTAATCTTATATCGTGTAACTATTCATCTATCTATATCTACGAGTATCCTATATCTATCTACACTAATATTATAAAGAGGAAAGATTTGATTGTTGGCTCCGAAATTATTGGACCGATTTTTATTCAACTTGGTAAAAAAATACATTGATTCATAGGAAGTGACTTAAGCTCTTTTTATCCCAATATTTGCACGGGTTAGGTAGTTACGCGGATTAAATCGCGGAGAACTGCTATTCAAATAAACCAGACTGGTAGGTTAGTATTTCTTCTATTTTAATATTTTTAAATCACATACAAAAGTAAAAAAAAAATTTCGTTAAATAATTATATTTAATAATTAAACTTGTAAGTCTAGTAATTTAGACTTGTAATTTTTTTTGCAATATAAAATCTGAAAAACGGAATGCCCCGGAGCGAATATTCCCTAAAAATTTGGTATGTGAACCTCTTAAGCGGCGAGTTGTAATGTCTTGTGAATGAATGTTTATTACTTGTATTATTTATTCTGTGGTATCGGTAACAAGGTCTATGTCGTTGATCTAGAAATATAAGAAACTTACATTAGAGATACCTTCCCATGGAATAGAAATATGTTTTATTGGTATCTATTTAATTGCGATATAGTTTAGATACATATATGAGGAAAATAGAAGCGTAATATTACCTAACCTTTTGCTTATTTTGGGAATTGAGCTCCCTTATTCATAATCGTTTATGAAGTCGTTTTGAGATATGCTTTGCGGCGGTCACACACATTTGATATTTACAAACGTGCGAAAGTGACAAAACATAGATTTTATTCAAACCCTCTAGGGTTCACTCTAGGGAGAGATCTGCCTACATAATTAATTACGTTATATAATAATACGGCTCCAGTAATCACAGAGTATGTACAATTAATTCATTGCGTGACTTTAAGCCCCAAGCTAAGCAACTAGGCATGTGTTATAGTTGTTAGACAACGGATAATAATACTTAAATACGTTTCTTTCGTAAATACATACAGAACCACCCAGACCAGAAACCAAGATCTGTAGGTACATGCATATTCTTTGCGGCGGGAATCGAACCCGCTTCCTAGTATTCTCCCGCCACGTCACAGAAGTCATCAATTGCCCTTGTATCTAAATGTTTTATAAAGACTTGAGTTATTAAATCAAAGAAAATACACAAGTGTCATATAAACTGGGGGCCCTTAAAATTCCGTTCAGACTGTCATTTACGAAGTGTACCTAGTAGACATAAGTGGGTTCTAAATGTTTCGTAACGAACCTTGACGATTGTCGGATGTGCCATGAAAGACAGGCCACGAATGCCAACCAAATTGTGGTTAATGACAACACAAAGGAGTGTCCGTGAGCTTCATGCTTTGGCAAATAATGAGCAATATTTGTACCGATTTGATTTCTTCTTAGTAGAATTTCTGTTGAAATTATGCTTGTGTTGATTCCGTTATATTTAGAATCGCCCACTGTTACAGAATACTTTATTATAATAAACTAGCGACGCGATTTCACCCATATAACACCCGATCCCGTGGGAATATCGAAATATAAATCGCCTATAGCCTTCCTCAACAAATGGACTATCCAACACAAAAATAATTTTTCAATTCGAACCTGTAGTTCCTGAGATTAGCACGTTCAAACAAACAAACAAACTCTTCAGCTTTATAATTTTAAAACTGGCGGCTATGCAACTCATTCGAACGGGCGTGGAATTTACTGATGCACTTGTCTTCATAATAGAAAATTCTTATTTAAACCGGCGGCATTTCTGGAGTTTAATTTCAATAGTTTAGTTACCCACTAGTACCTGACTGATGAAACTTTTTAGTGTCGGTAGCTAGGTTGGTGAGACCACTTTCTTGCAGTAATTCTTCGTTACCAAACTACCGTTGTACTGACTAAAAATACTTCAGTAGACAATTAGACATTAACAGAGTTCTATGACGTTTTTGAATTTGGCCCTAATTTCTATATAGTTTTATTTAAGGTCACGAGAAGCACGCAGATGGCATAAGACCGATCGCTCTAGAAGTAAACGTACCTAGATAATGGTGGTACGTCACTGCTGAATATGATGAAAATGCTGGATCATCCGACGCGAACGCTCCGGATCTTCAACGGGTAGAAGTCTAATCGCAGACCTAGTTTCTTTCTAGATTTTTCTAGACAAAAAGATACCAGAGGCTTTTGTCATTTGTACCTATAATTATCAAATAGCTTCAAGGTACTTCTAGTAAAATCAAGTCTACATGATGAAAAACTGTTCTTTGCCAAAATAAGTGGACAATGCAAACAAAATCGTGAACGAAGTTAAACAGCGCGAGCTTGCAGCGGTGTGAGACAAACACTTTAAAAAATATTGAGTGAGTTAGGATAAATAAAATCTTTACATATATGAATAAAAATACATACATCGTTTATATAAGTTACCTAAAATATTATTTTTCATCATCATTTTACGTAAAAAATATGGGTACATAATGTGTTTCAGGGAGGGTATAATGCAAGATGAAAGGAGTTTGTTCTAGCTACCTAGACTACCTAACTACTACGTTTGGTTAGCCAAACTAGTGCAATACTTTACTATGGTTTTACTGTTCATACAGAAACAAAAGGCGATCGAATAAAAAACAAAGGATGATCTATAGTCGTAAAACAACCGAACTACTGCAATGCTTTACTGTGGTTTTACTGTTCAAACAGAAACAAAAGGCGATCGAAGAAAAAACAAAAGACGATCTACAGTCGTAAAACAAAAGTGTGTACTCTTCCAGATAACATTACCCTCGCTAAAACTTATGATAGTGACGTGATGAAATAATAAAACTTATCGTAATCATATTCGCAAAATCTTCCACTACGGACTCTGAGAAAGTAATTCTACTAAACAGACTGTCATACTAGTACTGGCTGTCATTGGTCATATTGTTGTAGTTTCGCCCGCGCATATGATCACAATGAGGGACCGTGAGCCACATAACGAGCTAGCCTCCGCAAATCAGCCCTAGTTTATTAGAAAGTTTACGATTTATTACCAATCTCTAATACCTAAGTAACTGTCTGTCTTTGTAATCGATAGAGTAGTGAAATGTTTTGAAATAGCAGCAAAACACTTAAAGATTAATCAAGATGTTATGATTTTATTTTCATAGTGCGTGGCCTGCTCTGGGTTATCTGAAATTATTTTAAAGGAAAAATGCGTCTTCAAAAATTTCAAATGGGCAACTGAACGGGTGTTCAAGGGGTTGCTAGTTCGTGTTTCGTCTCGTTTGCAAATAAAGACGCATTTTTCTTTTAAAATATTTTCGTAATTAAATAAAGGTACTGATAAATGAGTAGATAAACAATGTTTTCCAATGGCTTATTCCGAAAAATCCCAAAACACCTACAAAACAAAGGGTTTCTGGTAAACTTTTTAAACTCACACGATTCATATTCATATTCATAGTAATTATTTGCAACATTGCCTAGCATAGATTATGTTACATTTATTTGTAACATAGTCGAAACGTCGAGGTAAGATAAATAAAATACGCGAGACACGGGGAACTAGTGACTATGAAGGGTTTCTTCCGAAAGACGAAAGAGGTTTTGTTTTTGCAAAAATTGGACGTTATTTTTAATGGAAAAACTCCTGGGCATAAAGATCATTAATGTTTGGAAGTAGTAGTCTAAACTCAATAAATAAATAGGACTCCAAAGTCAATGACAAGGTCAAAGGCTTCTTGTAACATAGTCGAAAAGTCTAACTTCAAAAAAAACATTAGATATTTGGGTAGAGTAAGTCGACTTATCAAACTTCGTAAAACAAAACTTGTCAGCCTAGACGACTGGAACAACCTCCTTTTTGTATTAGAAACTATAAGTTGAAACACATTGTATAGTTACAAGTGCCTATTCTATTTTTTATTTTCCGCTATTTCTACGGAAACTCAGGTGAAAACGCTGACCGCTGCTAGTATTAAAAAAAAATTAACTAATCGCAGCAGGTAGGTGCCTAGTAAAACTAAATACCTATCATTAATAGTTTATACTATTTCGAGAACACATAAAGTAACCCATTGCCCGGTATAAATTCGAAATGATCGTTAAATCGTGTTAATAAATTATGCACTGAGTTGCAACTGCCGGTAGAGAAAGATCGAATTACAAAGCGATACAAAGCTTAGATCTTAGATAGGTACTTCGTCGAGACATTTACAAAGTTTCCGAGGTAACGACCGATTTTGTTTTACACTTCCAATCAGCGCCATCTATTAACACAGTTGATGAAATAAGAAATACTCGTCGCTTAAAACTATAACATTGTTGATTGTAACGAATGTGTTTTGTTTTTCTTAAAAGTGCTGCGATGGAATTGTAGGTGAGATCTTTACCTATATGTTGGTGTAATTTGAGACAAAAGGGTTGCATTTTTCAAACGTTTAAAAGAGGTAGTAACTATTTATTATTCTGGTGTAGGTACTGGCTATAAATAATAAGTCAAAATATTTGTTCTCGACTTACAAATATTCGATTAGGTATAAAATAAAATAAATAATTAATCTAACTTTATTAGGCCAGCGAATACTAACATATTTCCATCGCATGCAATTTTACAATCATACAGTAATTGGTCATTCAAGTTGCTAAAATCTTATTATAATTGACAGCCCTATTTTATCCGCGAATAGGAAATGTACCAACAGTGTTTATTACTTATTTCGTAAGTATATACTTAGGAACCGTGGCTTAATTTAGAAATGCGTTCAGTTTACCTTAGCTATTTACCAACGCGAACTAGATGATTATTTGTAGGTATAATTTAAATTAATCCGTATTATTTGTATAAGTCTGTATCTATTGCAAATCTAGTCGTTCTCTTCGTGATCTTTTGATTAAATACATTATTCGATTAAATTGAGAATGATGGCGTAATTTGTTTCTAATATTTAGGAAGGGATATAAACAATCTCTTGCGATGAGACACGCAACTATATTTATAGGTATACCTACTTAGATAAAATAATTAACTAAGTACAGGCAAACGCTAATAAAACATCGAGCATTATGTTTCGACAAAACCTTGAACAACATGATTTTATTTAGACACTACTGCGGTTTACCCGCATAAGTCCCGATCCCGTGGGAATATCAAAATAAAAAGTACCAATGGATCACGTTGTCCCATACAAACGTTGGCCCCCTTTTTCAACCCCTAAAAGGTAGAATTTCGAAAAATCCTTTCTTATTGGATACCTACGTCATACAGAGAACACGCACCCCAAGTTTCATGTCTCTACGATCAGCGGTTTAGGCTGTGCGTTGATCCGTCAGTCAGTCTGTATAATATATAATATATATGTATAAATTTTAAAGCTGAAGAGCTTGTTTGTTTGTTTTAACGCCCTAATCTCAGGAATTACTGGTTCGAATTGTTTTTTTTTTGTGTTGGATAGTCCATTTATCGAGGAAGGCTATAAGTTACTTTTTATCCCGATACTCCCACAGGATCGGGAGTTACGCGGGTAAAACCGCGGAACGCTCCTAGTAACTCTATAAAATTATTAGGTATATTAGGTAAATTGAATAAAAGATTAGCTTAATTAATCGATATTTGACATGTGTTTAATTATTCAAGTTTATTATACAAAAGCATTCGATATTTTAATTAACGCTTATATAGCTTGTCGTTAATTTATTGCTTAGAACTTCTTGCAATTAGATAAAATAATTAAATAAAAAGTGAATAAGTTAAACATATAAAATAACTAGCACATACGTAGGCTATACATACTTGTCGGCCTTATGTTATGTTGTTCTAGGTTTCTAATTTACGCTCTATTCTTACGAGGTCCGCAAATATGTACATATGTAAGATTATTTTTTAATTTACCGTTCCTACTTCACTGTTGTTTTTAATTATATTTAGTGAAAGATGTCTTGACGCATTGTATTGGTCTCTCGTGAGAAAAATTGTCACATTGCGCAATGTGTTGATAGTCCATTTCTCTGTCTTTACAGCCGTAACTACCTACTGTTTGTTTAGTTAATATCTTTGAATGACTTGCTAGGAATAGGCGTGTGAAAATCTTAGTGAATGAAAATATGAATGTGTACAAACCTAAGTAATAAAAACCAACAGACAGTTACCATATTCGACAAAATTTCACTAAGTCATCATTGATATCAATTTGATAATGTAATCTTAAACAAAAGAATACTAACTAATCTTAAACTTAGCACCAAAATATATACTTTTCTATCTATCTTTAGTTAAAATATTTTAAAATCTAATATTGTATTTTTCTTGTTTCAGAGAGCAATACATCTTCAACGTATTCGAAGTGATAGTGAGCACACTGGAGACAAAACTACAAAGAATTGAAAATCTAGACAAAGCAGTCGAACATCTAATGAGACGAGTAGAAGCTCTAGATTCCAGAGTTAACGATAATATTCACAAAACAGATGCCATAATATCTAAACTAGGTAATTTGGACTTTAAACTGTTCAGTCAAATAAGAGACGCTGAAGACAGCATCATTGAGAGCACCACTAGGAAACAGATCGAAAGCAGGGTCACCGCTGCTCAACTACTGGACAGGAAATTAGAATCCCTCGATCAGAAAGTGTCCAACATAGATTCAAAACTTGTGGGGCTGAAAAATCAAATTGACAACAATTTCTTACCTGTAGACGACATAAACGCAGAAGCGAGTGAGAAAAAACCTATAAACTTGAACGTGATTGAAATAGCAAAAGGTTTGAACACTGAAGTCATAAATGAGATTACAAAAGAAGTAGATCAGCTAAGAACATCTATGTCCACCGTCGACAGGAAGTTACAATTCCATATTAATCTCGTTTCGGAGAACTTGGGTAAAGTGCTGTACATGATGGCGGACGTCCACGCGGCCATCGTCGAACCAGAAGCCGCTTCTATCAACGTAAATAGTCTATTCAAGAACCGGACAGCAACCAGCACGCAAGCCCCTATCTCGAAGAGCAGCAAAATCGACACGCTCGTCAATAAGATAATACCTATGATGAGCGTCTCCGAGAAGATGGACGAAGTCTGGGACGTTGTCGTCGGCACCAAGAGCTCCGTTGATGACCTCGTGCCCAAATCCGATGAACTACTCACGCAAACACAGCGGCAGGAACGTGCCATCGGCCAGATACATAACGATCTGAGACTTAAGACGAACCTAATCATAGAGAACCTCGACATGGTGGAGAAGAGACTGAAGAAGCAAGAAGACGACGTCGCGACCCTGGCGCAGCGGCCCGTACCACCGGAGCTGCTACTCGACCCGACCATCGACCGGCTGGTGGAGTACGCGCCCAACAGGTACCGCGTCGACGAGCCCTCCACTGATCCTAGCACGAGCACCGCCGCTCCAACCACCCCGCCGAACACCTCCACGGCAAACAACAGGTGACATCAATATCTTTTAAATTAATGCCACAGCGATCGTTTCTTTTTGCGATTCATGTGCTTTGCGACAAGCGTTTGCGAGTGTTGTGCAATATATGCCTATTAAATGTCGAGCCGTAGGCTACGTGAGTAGCATGCTGTAGGCGTGGCGTAGCGTAGGGATGGTGACTAATGGTGTGGTGGCCCGCAGCCCGAGCAGCGCGAGCACGAGTCAGAGCGGCGCGACGGTGACAGTCACGCCGGCGGGCAGCGTTCTCAGCGGCGCGACCACGCCGCGCCCCGCCAGCCGCAAGGGCGGCATCATCTTCCCCAGCGTCAAGAACAAACCTATCATCGGCAATAACACTTTCGCCTCAGAGATCGTCGCCAACTATAAAGATGTGAAAGTGAGTTATGTTACATAAAAATAGTTTTACCATAACACCTAGGTATTTCTATATTGGCGATATTATTAATAAAAATACTGTATATAAAACGATATTAAGAACCAGCTGAGCGAATGATACATAAACATGATTGAACTTTGAAGTCTTGCAACTTCCATTTTCAATGTGATTACTGATTACCTATTAAGTTACCTACATAATATAAATTATGTTTCAAGTCTTACTAAATATTATATTGATGCGCGAGGTAATAATGACATATTCTGGATCAACGACGTATAGAAATGTGCCTGTCTACATCAAAAAGTTATTACGAAGGTAGTCTTAATTGATTAAAATCAGTAGATATAGCTATTACGCAGTCGATATGATTGCATCGTCGTCGTGGTCGTCGTCGCCGCGGCGTAGGATAGTATAAATCACTTAATCGTGACGTAGAGGTACTTTATCAAGATATAGAATTGGTTCGTAGGTGTTGTGTTGTCGAAATAGATAGGTATATTCTTATTTGATCACACTGTACAATATGACTTAATCAAAAATAATTAATTTATGTTTACTGGTAGGTAATGAACTCTATTAGCATTTAATTATTTTCCGATCATACCCACCAACGTGGCACAGCAGCATAGCAGCGCTGATGCTTAATAAAAACTATATATATATATATTCTAAAATTAAAAAGATGATTTTCAGCAGAGACCCCAAGTACAACTTAAAGATATTAAACCAGTAGGTAAGTGTGTACCAATAAACACTACGACAGATAAAAATCAGGCTTTGATGGGCTTTGAATGACAAAACTGACAACTTGTTCTATAAGTAAATATACCTACATACTACACATAGACTATCGTTTCTTATCGCGTCCCGGCGATGTCCCAAGTTCCGGCATATGCCCGTATGAGGAAACCTGCACCGCTAGTTACGTAAATATGGTTCAACATATGGAAAACTTCGCTTTCCGCGCTTTGTAAGCGGTCCCGCAAAAAAAAACCTGCTCTGAACATTCCCCAGTGAGCGACAATTAATGATTACGAAGTGTATTGTCTTAACTTACGACCCGATGATTATGTCGAGCGGTGACGTAACCCTACGTAACATATAACTTGTTTTTTTTTAACCTGTACGCATGTAAAATTATCCGATTAACAGCGATATTAACTGGCGTTTGGTTTTTAAATTTTTAATTTAACAAAGTGTAAGTATTACATTTTGTACAGCTTTCTGAGAAACGTTGGTTCTTTTGAAATTGTATGAACTCGTTATGAATAGCATAAACAGTAGGTGCACGTACCTACTTATTCTGCTTTGTAATACCTACCTAATCACGTCTACTTTCTCTCGGGAACCCTATCATTGCACCATCAACAATTATGATATCTATCTACCTACTTCAAGTCCAAGTAATATCAAACTACGACTTTATCTACATAATTAAATTGAGAGATATTGTTATTCGATAGTCTACAATCAGGAACCGGTGTTTCGTGACAGCTCAGCCCATGATAATGATGGAAATACACAACTTTCCTTTACCCTAAGGTAACAATTCACTAGTAGGTAGGTACTATAAACAATATCTTGGTAGCTAACGTTTGTTGCTCGGTAACGATTTGATTCTTGTTATTTCATTTAATTCGTGTTTTTTTAAGAGTGAGTTTCACTGAAAGATACTATAAGTAAGTACCTAATTGTAGATAGATATAATTGTCCCGTAGTATTATTGTGTTGTGAATGAGCGAGAATAAAAGAGGTTAAAAAGTAACCGCCCGGGAAGTTTTTTGGACAATCCATTTTTATAAGTAAAATTTAACTGATCGTACTTCAAGCTTGGCTTTTGCTTTTCTCTGTCAGTATTTATTTACGGTCGGGTGCATAATTGCAGACCCACCGTAGAACTCCAAAACGGCTATCATAAGAATGTTTTCAACACTAGCAAGATTCTATGCACCTGCTTTAGTTAAAGTTTAACGTCTTCTAACTCATGAATTTATCAAACAAAAATATTAAAATACAAACATGCCAATAATAGTCGTTTTTTTACTCTACCGGGGGCTGCAATTATGCAGCCGACTGTACCTATGGTGGTACTCCTCTATTTTACAATGGATGTCGGATCGTCGGGGATTTTTGAATGGAGGGTCAAAAAGAAGGCCAATATATACCTACTTACCATTCAAAAATGGTTGAATGGAGGTTCAATAAGAGGGCTACAATATACTATCGTCACCATTATTTATTATAGCTAACTATATGTTCAATAGATTATAATTATGAGCTGTATTATGAGGTATTCCCTTTTTATACGAATTGAGAACCTCCTCCTTTTTTGAAGTCGGTTAAAAATGTTATACCATAATCATACCACAAAGAAAAGACGAGTAAATTATTTATATAATTAAAATATCTATTAATAGAAATAAATAAGTATGAACGTACTTACATCTACTTTCGTATGAATAAATTATTTAACGAAGGCTTGAATAATATCCGCAGTTTCGTAATTGCTGTAACAGGTTAGCAAAAGAACCTATAACTATAACCTTTGACAATAATTAACTCTTAGTGGTATTGTATTCAAAGAATAACTATTATGCAAATACGGTGTGCTTAAAACAAATCAGATTGTTGGACTTTTACTTTTTAAACTAGCTTTAAATATTTAATAGGAACGGTGGGAAAATCTATTTCTAGGTACTTTAAAAACCTGACTAAATAAATAAAAATGTAGAAATAGAACAAATTAGTTTTTTTTTTAAACTCCTTTTGAGGCGGTAATCGAACCCGCTACCTTCTGAGTCGCCCGTCTAGACACAGAGGTCTTCAAAATACGTGCTTACTAAAAGCACAGAATATATAAGTAGTAAAAGTCTAATAAGTAAGTAGTTACAACAATTTTGTCAAAAATATAGCGACATTAAGCCAAAAGGGAATGAAAGTAGTAGTGTGGTAGTATATATATACATGTATATGCTGGTAAATATGTAGGTATTATGCTATAGCTTATGTAACGAGCCGCAAATGAAAACAAAAGTACGTGAGTGGCACATGAATAGTTTAAACGTGATATTATTTATACTCACATTACCTAGTGTTATGTGTCCCATATCATGGGGCTAGAACCCTGGACCTTTAGAAGGCGTGTGTGGAGACGAAGCGAACAGGTCCTTTACAACATGTTTAATATCAAAAGTATGATGTGGACTTAATTATTACGAACGTTGTACCTACATACAAAAAACTACTGCCTAAAATCTATAATCTGGTGCCTTTTAACAAAATGAATCCGTTACCACGAATTGTTTACGCCCTCGTTAGTACCGGATTGAGTGTTTTCTAAGCATCGACCAATCCGCAAGTCGAGATGCGTAATAGTATTTCTATAAACCAGTCTATTTCAGCTGTCTTCTCAACATAATTATTTGGTCATCCTAATGACAGTTTGTCTATTCCAGACTTTAAGTTTATTTAGAAATACGTCTATGTACGCCATACAGTAGGTACTTTTGACGAAGTGCGTAAACAACTCGTGGTAAGATTTCAAACGGAATGTAGCTTGAATTCCTCTCTAAGTCCTGGGCTAACGCAGACGACAGACATTTAAAAGCAAACAAATAAACGTCTGCGTTTAAATTAAACTAAATCTACCGACAGAAAAATTAGAAGTCTGCGTACCTTAATAGTTGATAGATTATAGCTGTGCCGCGAAAGTTATAACCACAAGCTGATGCGAATTGCAAACGTTACCCATAACCGTTACAGTAACATGGTATTTTCCAGGGGTTCTCGTGTGTTGATCTCTTGAACGCCGGCATGAGGGAATCTGGAGTATACTACCTACAGATAAGAGGGACTACCTATTGGTTCTTAAAGGTGTACTGCGAGCAGAATGTCGCTGACGGAGGATGGACAGTAAGTATTCAAGATGTCTAGCATCTGACCCCTCGAATTCGATTTAATTTATAATTTTTTGTAAATTTAATCGAATTGTAACGTCATTTTTATCCAACTTCAAGAAAAGAATGTTTACAATTCGAATGTTTTTTTATGGCTTTTGGGGCACATATAGCGCTCCGCAAAAACAATTCTATTGGTGGAAACCGCTTCGCTTCTCTCCACTCCGCTACTGTTGGCAGCCTTATGCTGGTACCCAGAGGAAATTATGCTCTAAGGCATGTTGTTATAGTAAAAATTAGGCGACCGACAGTTGGCACAATGGTCACCATGCCGGACTGCCAAACACAGGGTTGCGGGTTCGATTACCGCCTCAGACAAGTATTTATGCTTAGATATTTGTCGGTGGTCTGGTTGTTTCTATGTATTATAAGTTACAAAATTTACAAAAGAGAAGAATATCAGTTGTCTAGCACTCATAATACAAGTCTTGTTACTTAGCTTGGGGCTAGATGGCGATGTGTGGAATGTCATGCAATATTTATATGTATAAAAAATCGTTAAATTACAGGTAATACATCGACGAGATGACTTCGGTATACCAGCGGAGAACTTCAACCGGGACTGGAGCGACTACAAGAACGGCTTCGGAGACCCCAGCAAAGAGTTTTGGCTTGGTAACGAGAATATCTACATGTTGACGAACAATGACGATTATATGCTTAGAGTTGAACTCGAAGACTTCGATGGGAATAAGAGGTACGGTTCATTTAAGTATAATATTTAAGTTATTACTTTTCCTGAAAGGCTTTTTAAGGTAAAAACGGGAACCTATTACTAAAACTTCACTGTCCGTCTGTCTGTTTCTAGGCTATATCTCATAAACCGTGATAGTTAGATAGTTGAAATTTTCAGAGATTATGTATTTTTGTTGTCGCTAAAACAACAAATACGAAATACCAATAACCGGTTAAGTGCGAGACTGACTCGATTTCTTAACTAATTATTTCTGACCAAAGGACCGTCTTCAGTTCAAAGTTTCCATCACCTAGTCTTTTGTGTGGCAATTTCGTGATGTTTTCGTGATTCTATAAGTATTTTTGTTGTTATTATTGACCTTAGCAAGCTTAACGGTCTTTGTCATTTTTTCTGGCCATCTTTTACTTTGTATGCAGCACCATCTATTCTAACATGGCCAGAAACCCTAATTCGTTTTGGATCGAATTTCGGCCATGATTTTTACTTCACTGTAGAGAATATATAATTATAGTAAAGTATAACTATAGAGTATAGTTTATTTAAAAGCTAATGCTTTGATCAAAGATTTCTATAGTTTTAAATATTGAATTTTAGGTTCGCGCAGTATTCGCACTTCAAGATTTACTCCGAAGCGGAATACTACAAACTAGAGATCGATGGGTACGAAGGAAACGCAGGCGATTCTCTTAATGATCCGTGGTATGGTTCTAACAACAGCCCCTTCTCAACGTATAATCGGTAAGTTTTAAACTCATCATCGCCTTGAAGTCGCTCAGCAGAAAACTCCCATAAAATTAATAATAATAAACATTGGTTGCTGTCGTGTGATTCTACTTAACGGAAACACGCTGTTCTTTTGTAATAGGTCTTTCCGTGAAATGAATCTATTTAATTAGGGACGAAACTGGTCCTATTGGTGGACAAAGGGAAGGCCTTTGTCCACCAATAGGACCAGATCCTGGTTAATAACAATATCTGGCCAGTCATTCCATCTTCGTTAGGTCTGCCACACAGTCGTTTTTAACGTTTCGTCGGACCCAAATTGCCCACGTTTAGTTCGACATGCGGCAGAAATTGTATCTAAAAATGTATAGGTTGTAGGTTTCACTTGTAATGTGTACCTAAATATAAAATTCAAAGTCCTGACTGATATATCAACGCACAGCTTAAACCACTGGTCATAGAGACATAGGACGATGTGTTCTTTGTAAATTGTAGATATTAGCAAAAAATTTACATATATAAATGTGCAAATTTGCGAGTTACTTTTTCACGCAAAAACTTCAGAAGCGATTGCGATGAAATTTGATAGGTATGAAGATTGAAGAAGTTCAGTAATAACACATAGGCGTATCCTGATATTACTAAGCCATCGTAACTCACGCGGATAAAATCGCGGGGCACAGCTACTATAGATAAGAATAAAATAAGCTTAAACATCAAACTTGTCACAAAGGTTAAATAAAAAAATTAATTAGCGTTAATTATTGTTAGTCACAAAAACCGACACAAGCAGCAGTTCTAAACTAATGTTTCGCTTAGGAAGGTATTAGAGAGAGGCCGGCAGGATTTTAGGAAATTTCAAAGGTTGATAAAACTGCGAGGCTTAGCTATGTACACTGTACAGATACAGATTATTTATTAAAAAGTTACAATGTCATTAACTTTTACAGTTTACAGGTTAAATATTAGATTATATTTAGGGTAGTAGGTGCTGGGCAAGCCTACTCCATCCTCACGCAAAAAGGACCCAATTAAAAAGGGTCTAATTGCGGGAAAACAGCCTGTATCCAAGTACAAGTACTAACTAGATTACATTTCATATTAATGAAGTTTTTCTTATATATACGATATATTATTGAAGAATTGGCTTTTTTATCGTGTCCGGCAACAGTTGATACAAAGTAAAATTTTTAAATGGGCCTTCAGGGCTAATTTTTAAACTATAGTAGATAACGCAAAATGCTGAAAGAATGAATGATTATTCGATTTTTGGAAAAGTCAATTTCGATCGAACCCGTTAATTTTACAAATTAATAACTATCCATTGTATCAACCGATTGTGTTGCTGATAGAGTATATTAAGTATGGTAAATCAAAGGAAATAGCCTGAAAAAATTGTAATGGAGGTATTGTTTTTGACGTAACAAACTGCTTCACTAAAAACATGAACTGTGTTTACGTTTTTAGTGCAGCAGTTCTACTAATTTTAGGTAAAGTAGATAGAGAAGTCAGAGCATATTTTAAAACATTTAGAGATGGAGAGGTAAAAAATGTAAAAACCTAAAAATGTTAATTATTTCCTTTGATTTGTCATACTGTGTTTGTTTCCAGAAATTGATCTCTATTTGCGACACTACCTTTCGTTTGACACAAAAAATATTGCATTATATTTGTGCAACATCAAGAGGCTATTCAAAGATTTAATGATGCGATTTTAAATTTTGACAAAATTAGTTTCGCGACTCCTTTTACCATTTTTCGTTATCTCTTATAGTTAAGGAAATAGCCATGAGTGTCCATTTAAACAAGATCACCCTGTATACGGGTCTCTAATGTACACATCCGCTACGATTTGCACAGCTAGTAGCTTGGCGAAGAGGTGAACGAGCTTGTTTCTACGAAGCTTTAAGATAATCAAAAGGTCAATAACATTCTTTGGGGGAGTTTTTTTTATTGTTTTCATAATTGGAACAATTCAAGGGTTTATACTTGTTTGTAATTTAGGCTTACATGTATTATTATTTTAAAAAGTAAAAAAAATGTTTAAGTTACGTCTTTTAAGTGATTAAGAAATACAAAGTTTACAACGAAATTTTTGCACAAAAAAGAAACATTATAATTCGACAATATTAAGGGGAGAATCTATTTATTTTTGTATAGAAAAGTAGGCGGTAACAGAGGATTTTAGCTCAAATGCATATGGTGATGTTACAGAGATAACGACAGATCTTCGCTGAACTGTGCTTCCATGCTGAAAGGAGGATGGTGGTGGAAGTCATGTGGACGGGGCCTGAACGGACTGTACCTACACGACCCACAGGATCTGACTGCCAGACAAGGTTTGTTACATATCATAATATGGTTCTTATTCTATTAAAATTATACGGTAACAAAAACCATGTAATACCCTTAGGTACTTAGTAGGTAAGCTAGTCAGTTAGTAACTAAGTTGTTGAAAATTTTATTATAAATTAAAATAAAACGATTATTTTTAATCAAAGTTTGAGAAACTTACCTTAATTTATAAAAAAAATAGGTTTTCCAAGTTAAAGCAATACCACGCGAGCCCTTAGTAGTATCCACAGGTGTTGTCACATTTTGAAAATTCTCCTCACTGGATAAATAATTTTCCCGAATATATTTTTTGTACCTAAGAATAAATACATGGTTTTTATTATACGCCATAGATGTGATTTGTTTTGGCCCGAAAAAACTACTTAAACTGATAGGGTATTACTTGTTATGTAGTATGTAGATATTAAGTATGTAGATAAATAGGAAGTAGTATAATCTATACTAATATTATAAAGCTGAAGAGTTTGTTTGAACGCGCTAATCTCAGAAACTACTGGTTCGAATTTATTAAATCTTTTTGTGTTGGATAGTCCATTTATTGAGGAAGGCTATAGACTACTTTTTATTCCGATATTCTCACGGGATCGGGAGTTACGCGGGTGAAACCGCGGAGCGCTGCTAGTAAATTATAAACGCTTTTTATCCCGATATCCCCAAAGGTCCTTGGACTTACACGATATAACGCAGTTAGTACAGTATGGGTTAATCATTATTATAGCTATGCATTAGTGTATATATTTACTTAATAATATAGCTAAGGTCGCTGATGTAGCGCTTAAAAAAACATAAGATAAAATGACATATTGATAAGTACATTACAATGAAATAATACAACTAGATGAACATACTTATTAGGGGCTGTTCATTAATCACGTGAGGCTCGAAAGAGGGGGTTATAAATCACGAAATATTACAAGGGGGAGGGGGGTGTAGTAATATATCACGTGTGTTTATTTTTCGGTAAAAGCGCGATACCCAACCGGAAAGCGGCGTAACATGTATTTATTTTTTCGTCATTTTCATCTCTCATCATCATTTTCATTGTCATTTTTTCGTTTTAGATGAGACACTTATACCTGTATTTTATAAATATTAAAAAAAATTAAGATTTTTGTAGTTACTAAAAATAACACGTGATGTAGGGGGTAGCCTTAAACCTCACCATGTAAGGGGGGGGGGAGTTAAAAATGCCCAAAAAAAACATCACGTGATTAATGAATAGCCCCTTGTAATCAGATAAAATTTAAATGCTCACCAAATTGAGAACCCAGCTTCAGTCTTAAATTTGACTTTTTTGTATTGACCTCGCTTATTTCATTTTTATTTTATGGACCTAAATTTTTTCAATCTGGAGTTATTTTATTTAAAAGTAGTTATTTTTTAATTTTATTTATAGCTGTGGTTTGTAATAATTTATCAATATGATGCTGTTTGTGGGTTGTGAGCCTCAGGTATAATAAGTCAATGGCCTCAGTAAAGATTTATTTTATTTTATTAATAATTTAAATGGATAAACAATACCAAAAGCTATTATAGGCTCGTTAGGACTTGGGCACCCTCGAAAGAGGAATTATTTTTTGTTTTATGTTTCTACTACTGAAACTACTGGTATTTTATATAACTGGATGCACACTAAATAGAAAGAGATGAGCAACCGCCCGCGGTGAGCAATCGTCCCTCAAGTTTCATACTTTTTTGTCCGTTCTGTCACCCCATGGGGACAAAGCAGGGTGACAGATCGGAATAATTCATATTGTTGCGCATGAGCAGAGGGTATCGGAGCACTTTGATAATGCTCCAGCGCCCCGACGTTTGATAATAAATTAGACTATCGCCAAATTTATTATCAAACGACTCCGACTAGATGGACGGACGACTTAATTAAGGTCGCGGGAAGTCGTTGGACGCAGAGAGCATGCGACCGATCGCTCTGGAAGTCTTTGGGGGTGGCCTATGTTCTGCAGTGGACGTCCTGTGGCTGATATTATAATGATGATGATTGCCAAGTTTATCCAATTTGATATCTATTGAACACACATTATTTTTAGAGCATAAAATTAAAATATTTACCGTTCGCTGATATTGTAGGACCATAATTTGGTGAGCACTTATCGGTTTTGATAGACATTTGAGTTTTTTAGATATAGGTACTTATTCTGTTAAGGGTCAAGCCACAAACAATAACAATCTTTTTATAACTTATAAGTATAACAACGATATTTTTTTTTCCTTTTTCTTTTTTTTTACTTTTTTTTTCCTTTTTCTTTTTTTCTTTACTTCTATATTTTAACACTATTACTTAAATCTATACAATACTTGCGTAGTTTTAAATTTTATACAAAACAACTATAACTATAAATACGCACAAGTTTTTTTAAATGTCTTTTGAATCGTCCTTCTCAGCAGAAACGTTTCTTCAATTCACTTACTTACCTAAACTTATAAACTACGAAACTAAAATATCATTATGAGAAGTCCATAATCCATACTATCAATCACTTACAAATGGAAACTATGTATTTGCAATATGTTTACTCGAACAACGCTAATAGTACAATAGAGTAAAAACACACTACTCTGTCTATTTTCTCTGGTAATATATTTGTATGCATGTGTCCAAACTACAAGACTAAATTATTATATATTTCAAATACAGATAAGCGCCACACCAGCGGAAGATAGAGCCATTGGTCCAGCGGCTCTCTTTAATTATAACATACACGGCAAAGGCCAGAAACATGTAACCATTACTAAAATAATGTACAATATTTGATCCATTCTGCACTCGCCTCCAATCATTCAAGATGTAGTTCTCTTTTGTCTTATCTCTATTATGTCTCCCCGATGTAGTCATCACAAGTACAGTATGGATTTTAACAAGTGCCTTAATCTATGTAGAACTAATGAAATAAAGCCAAGCACAGTCTAGAAATTCGCAAAACCACAGTAAATAAAAGGACAAGGAAACGCAAATAGTTAGTATAGGAAAATAAACAATCGCAAACGCAAAATAAAATTAATAATAAATTCTTACCCAATTCGTAGTTTTTCTTTTATAAAGTTGTAAATGTTTCAGGGATCGTGTGGTTCAGATGGCGAGGTTGGGACTATACCCTGAAACGTGCCACGATGATGATCAAGCCAAAGGGCCTACAAGCAAACACGTGAGGTGACACCGCAGCGCTCCACCGACTCACAACACAAAGCCTTGCCAGTTCACTCGTTACATGGATTCAAACACAATATAAGACGTATTGAACGTACATCTACGTCCAATAATAATAGAGACATTCTAATCCCTAGCAATTCATCGTTGACTGTGATATCAAATGCAAATTATAATGCAGAATCCACGTAATGACATCGAACATATAAGGCGACATATCGCTCAAAATATACATATATACATATTTCTGTAAATATTACCCCTAAATTAACTTCATGTCACAAAATCACAGTATTGTCTTCTTCATCGTATTCGTCCCTTTTATTGTAAATAATATCAGACACTAGACTACGTCTATAAAAAGTGCCACATCATGACCCAAATTCATTAATTTATTACTCATTTTATCTTGACATAAATTTTTTCGTTAATTAGGTTTATAATTTAGATTTTAAGTAAAAATTGTAATAAGATGTAAATAATAACTTTATATTGAAGTCGAAAGACTAAACGATGACAATATTTAGATGTAAAATAGCAAAAATATACCTTTCTGTTACAGAGAGGATCGCTTCTAATACATACGTTTACAAAATTTGCACCATTCCGTAATCATTATATTTCTTAAAATACTAATAAATACTTAAACAATGTACCTGATAAGTAGCAGAAAATCTCGTGAATAGAACCTACAAACATACATACCTACCTAATATATAAGAATTGCCAAGAGTATTGTATTATAGTACATTATCGAGCAACATTCAGAAAAACTCTGCTCTGTTTTGAATACCTACCCATTTTATGAATAATTGCTTGATATGTATGCCCAGACAATAAGTTACAAGAATATTGTAAGAAATAAAATCTACTTAATTAAATCAATGAAGTTTTATTGGTATTACCGGCTTACACATAACGATATTAGGTATTAG
The DNA here is from genome assembly GCA_951213275.1 of Idaea straminata. Classification (NCBI taxonomy): domain Eukaryota; kingdom Metazoa; phylum Arthropoda; class Insecta; order Lepidoptera; family Geometridae; genus Idaea; species Idaea straminata. Next base: position 15,109,994 of record OX577845.1, on the reverse strand, counting down.
TTGTGAGTTAGTTTTACAATTGTTTATTATAGTAGACATTAATAAGTAACATGGAATACAATAATGTTTTTTAATATTATATTGATTGCATGGGTATTAATAACTGGGTTAAATTAGTCAATTTAAATCGAATCAATATCGGGTTCCGGCTCCGGTTCGGGCTCAGGCTCGTTGTCCTGCGGCCTATGGTCGATAACGAGGTGGCCCGACGACACCGAGTCAGGATCCTCCATATCCTCGTCCAGGTTGTCCAAGAAGTTGCATTGGAAATCAGGCATGTCCTCCTTTAAATCGCCAAAATCAAACAAGTCGTGTTGTAGTATTTCAGCGGGTTGCAGAACATCGTCTAAATGCTCTTGGGTATCCATCTGTGGCATTCCAACAGCGTCCTGGTCTGTGTAAATGGCGTCTAGGTCGGCGAGCGTGTATTCCATGTCGGTAGCCGAGAGAAGATGCGAGGGCGATGAGGGAGCGAGCGGGTTAGTCGCAGCCGGCGCGGGCGTCGCTTCCGGTGGCGCGGGCAACACTTCGGTAGCTGCCGCGGCCGCTGTGTGCGCAGCCAAGCGGCTCCGTTGTACGTATTGGGTGAGCGCGCCCATACTCAACCCGACACGTGAAGTTGAGGGACCGGGTATCACGGGCGAAATGGTACGTGGCACGTAGAAGCCACGGGGAGCGGGTCGCGGGATGTATGTCGTCGAGTGCACGGTTGTCGGGGAGTCGGGAGGTGTAGGCGAGGAGGAGCGCGGCGCGGCTGAGCCGGCGGCGGCGGAGCGGCGAGGAGGCGCGCACCACCTCCCCGCGCTCGACTCCTGTTATGTCTTCATTCTTTTGTGGCCCCTTCTCGTCGCGCGCTCCTTAGCCTTCTCTAACAGAGGCGACAGCTTCCTCTCCTCGGCCAGTATCTTCAGCAGACTAAATATGAAGGGCATATAGTTGTGCCTTCTTCGCGCCATCTCCTGGGCGTATTTATTCATCTTAACGTCTTCATAGTCTATCAGGATTTTGAGCCTCTGCATCTCACTCTCGATGTCTTCAGTCTCCATGCCTAGCAATTGCTGGGTACTTATAAGTTCAGTTAGTTGACGCTCATATATCATTTTTCTGTTCGATACTAGCGCCATCAGATTAAAATGTATTTCACCTTCAGTGTACCTGAAAAAACAAAAATAATCATTAATATAGAAATATATGCACAGGTAGAATTTACATTTAATTTTTATAACAACATGTTCCATTGAACTTTTGAAAATATTTTTGCAATATTTTGATGTATTATTTTTCACCATAAGCCATACAATCTCCTGCTTACCATGCAGCAAATGCTCATATCTTAAATTACGTCATAGACTTGTGTATTTTATAAGAAAAGGTTTGGAAACTCACTTATTAATCCTTTTCATAATGATAGGTCTGACAATGTCCAACCAGTCCTGACTCGGTCTAACAGGGCCGTGGTCTATGGGACCTTCTCGTAAACCATCAAGCTCATACAACCTTCCATGAATAGGCATGTATCCCACAAAATGATAAGCATCTTCTTCCTGAAAAACGTCATGAAATTTTGTGAGCAAATAACCAAACATAAAAATTATAAGCAGAACAATCGACACAAGCACAAATTCGTATAAATTTACTTTTCAAAAAAATAGAATTCCAACGATTTAAAATTTATTCACATAAATTTAGAAACTTATGGCAGACAATGATGTGTTCTCGATATTTTGTTTTACTTGAGTTAAACTGAATAACATCAATGACAAAAAACTTCACAGCAATGTTTTCTCAATAATAATAAATAAATTAAATTAAATTAAATTAAATATTTGCAGGACATTCCACACATCGCCATCTAGCCCCAAGTTAAGTAACTAGACTTGTGTTATGGGTGCTAGACAACGGATATACTAATTATATACTTTTCTTTTGTTTAACCCTGTGTTTGGCAGTCCGGCATGGAGACCATTGTGCCAACTGGGTCGTCTAGATAGAAGCTATGATACTTACTTTACTCGGCAATTTTTGATCAACCTCAAAGAGGTGTTGTTGAGCCATTGAATTGTGAGCTAATCTTATAGTCTGAGAGTTGCTTAGAGCGAGACCCCTCATTCTCGGGTCAAAAGACATACTAAACTCCTTGAGTTTCGTAAGCTCCGGACCTATCTCCACATCAGGGTGGTCAGTGTTCAACAACAAACTGACTACAGCTTGTGTTGCACACGCATTGTTGATCACCTAAAATAGATTACATGTTTTAAACAACATAAATTTTTGTGTCTTTAATAAAATGTTTTATTTAAGGATGTTTTTGTTTGTTTTATTCTTAATCAGATTGATTTTAAAAACTCAAAAGTCTTTCTATTATTAAACATATCAAAAAATAAAATTGACAGAAAAACTAAAATTATTTTGTTTTTTTTTTTTAATAAGAAATAAGAATGTTGATAAGTGATCATAGCAAGTCAGAATAAATATAATTCTGTTCATAAAACCAAACATTTTGATGTCAAAATCGGTAATGAGAATGAGAACTTCCTATTCTGAAGTTGGTTAAGAATATAAACTTACTTGTTTGGCAAAGTAGATTCTTTCCAAACGGTCATCAGTGACCACCGGACCTGATGGTTCTTCATGATTGTTATACTTGAACAAAAATATTAGCCCCTGAACAGGTCTGAAACAAAAATAGTTTATTAATATATATAGTATTACAGGACCTATAAATGTGTCTGTCTGTTACTCCATCATGCAAAAACTACTGGACCGATTACAATGAAACTCGATATTTAGATAGCTGGAGACCTGGTTTAACAGGAGAGCAGGTTACTTTTATCCTGATATTCCTACAGGGTCAGGGACGTACACGGGAGAAACCGCGAGACGTGGCTAGTATCTCATGAAGCGCCTGGGCCTTACCTACTTGCAATAATGATAAGGTACAATTAGTTTTTAACTTGTTGAATACACTTCTAGTATATATTTTATGTATACTAATATTATAAAGCTGAAGAGTTTTTTTTGTTTGAACGCGCTAATCTCAGGAACTACTGGTTAAAATTGAAAAATTATTTTTGTGTAGGATAGTCCATTCATCGAGGAAGGCTTATAATATTATAATAATAATATATATAATATAATAATATATTAACTTACTTGTTAATATAATAATATATTATATATTTTCGAGGAAGGTTTATAGGCTACTTTTCATTTTGATATTTCCATGGGGATCGGGACTTACGCGGGTAAAACCGCGGGGCGCAGTTGGTTTAATAAATGAATGATTATAATAATATCATCATATTATTAAAATGTACTTTGACCTTCAATCTAAACTTAACTGGATTAAAATTGTTATTTTGCAATTTTGTAAGCACTTACCTTAAATTTTCGAAAATAGTGTCGTCGATTGTCCATAGTTCTTCAACTTGTACACCACTGGCACCTAAACATTTGAGCACAGCTATAAGTATAAGTTTGGAATAGGGGGGTCTCTCCCATCATTTTTTTTCTTATCCTTTAGCTGTTTTGGACTGGACATTGGGTGAGTTGGACCAGACATTGAGTTTGGATTTTTTGGGGCAGATCTAGGCATAGAAAGACTCCCTGTTAATTTTTAAGGTGCGGACTTTAATAGTTTCCGAGATACAATTTATTGAAAATTGGAAAGTCATCAAGATTGACAAATGGCTAGCCAAAAAACTTCCATCAGCTGCACTTGCGTTTCGTTACTCGCAGTTACTGCCATCTAAAATGGCTGGGAAGCTTTACTATCACAGAACCTATATAAATAAGTTAGGTTAGTTATTGTGAAGCGAGCAAGTGCTTCGTTTCTTCGGAATCAATATAGACCCACCTGGTATGTGTTATGTTACAGAACTGAGACAGAGAGGTTTGGTTACATGGTTAGATATTGTGAAGCGAGCAAGTGCTTAGGTTCTGAGAACCGATATAGACCCACCCGGAATGTTACAAAACCGTCACCATCCATGTCATCAAATACACATGAGTTCTTGGGTTTCTAGTAGTGATTTTACCAGAATTATTTTCTATCACAGCACAGAATAAATTAATTAGTGAAGGAATTGTAATAAAATCAAAAAGGGTTGTTACAACTTTTGGTCTTAATGTTTTCCGTCTAGCCCCTTTTCGCAAGTTTTAAAGTATTTAAATGCCAGAAAGAAAATGAAACTGCAAAAAGACAACCCATTTACAAGAAACCTTTGTGGTGAGGATAGAAGAGCAGAGTATCCACTCTTTTGCACACATGAGCGAGCAGACTATACAAGATCATTTATTGAAGTGCTAAATGGCCTGGCAACAGCAAGAACTATTTTTATAACTAGCCTCCTCCTGTCTCGTTTAGAGCTTCAACATTAAGGTACTAAAATCTAACAAACAGAGAACTTACCAAATTTCTTGATCAGCTGTGTAAAAACACCCGGATCACTTTCTATCAGGCACCAATCCCCCGCGGAATCCATCTGACACAAATGAAAGATAACAGTGAATAAATTACATAAAACACCGTAAGTACCTCACATAAGACATGTAACAGGTGTAAACACCGTTTATGGTACTGTCTAAGAATTTTATGTGGCCAAATGATGGCATAGTCAGCAACTTTACAGAGAGTCGCAAGATTCACAAAGCCCAGCAACTGAAACAGCTTTTTCTATAATGTGTAGAACACTTTCTTACTTTCAGCTACGCAGAAGGGGTTTCTAGGGCTTTGCTTTCAGCAGCCAATTGGCAACCACAAACAATATAACACCGCAGACATATTTTCAAAGCAACATGAATACCACAAATTACACTTGAAAAAACCTACGTGCCTCGAGGTCCTCACCAAGAGCAACCTGTGCGAGCAGATAAGTAAACTACTGAGAAAATCAATACCGTGATGAGAATGCAGAAAATCAATCACAAAAGCCGCAACCGCGCACGCGTAAACCAGTGTTGCCAACACTATCCTCGAGTAAAAATGTATACATATCTAAAAAAACATGTACAAAATTACGATAAAACATCTATTTCATGATTTATACGTTTGTTACTAATTAAAAATAAAAATCCTAATATTCATAAAATTGATGTGAAAGTATGTACTTTCTTTTTAAAACTTTCAGCTCTTTTTATTGGGGCGAGGTTCAAAGTCATTTACGCAATATACCTACCTCTTCGACCATATTTTTTGACCAGACCTACCTATATTGTTTCACGTTGTATAAATAAAACACAATCCTGTTGTTCCCTTGCTATTATTTACTCAGTGTCAGCTAATAAGCACCTAGTCTGAGATTTGGTGAGTCTCCTGTCATTTGCCAAAAAATAAATTATATTGTAGACTAGCTGTGCCCCGCGGTTTCACCCGCGTTTGTCCCGATCCCGTAGGAATATCGGTTATTCGATTTTTTCTCGCCTTTTAAACCTTCCCTAGACCTCCACGAACATTTCAAGACTAAGATAAGATAAATCCGTTCAGCCGTTCTCGAGTTTTAGTGAGACTAACGAACAGCAATTCATTTTTATATATATAGATAGATTTTTATTACTATGGAAAGCCAAACTAAAAAAAACAGTATTTCCATAACTTGTAAATGTACAAGAAATAACTGTAGGGCTGGCTACACCACGGCAACCTGGAATCATCAAAAAAAAAACCCAACACATAGTCTCAGTGTCGCCATTAGTTTGGTTTTTGCTAACTTTAGTGCTGCCACTTAATGAAGTCGAATTATTTTTGATTTCTAGGGTTCCGTACCCAAAAGGTAAGAACGGGACTCTATTGCTAAGACTTCACTGTCCGGCCGTCTATTCTTCTGCTATCACCAGGCTGTATTTAATTATTATTTATAGTTCTCATCGACATTACAGGCCTTTTATGTACACAATGCGTTAAAAATTCGTGATTTCTATGTTTACTGAAAATTCTAAGGAACTATATTTTATGAGACTCGGCGTCGTTGTGTCGGGCCGCGCTACTCCCGCTACTTCATTTTTTATACCATGTTTCTAGGTCCGTGATACCATGCTAAAGGCTTGAGTATTACCACAGTATTACATGGCATTATAGCCCTAAGCCAATTTTATTTAGTACGCTATAGTCTAGGGCTATAATGACGTCCAATTAATAGAGACATAGACACTGGCCATATAAACAAGTTTTGAGGAGCATACGAACGTGTATATAATAATATATGGGTGCGGACTCATTACTTTAAAAAAAATCCTTATGAACTTAATGTAATAGATTCCTGTAAATTATTTTGCCTCGGAAACCTTGAAGAAAAACAATCTGCCTTGATCATACGCGCACCGAATAGATTGGCGAGACAGCAAACGCTTTGCGGTCCGGTGTAAAGGCATTATTTGTTTGCCGTAATGCCCTCTATCGATTGGCATGGGTCTCAAAATGCACAGTGCAAAAAAAAAATTCCAAGCTCCCCTAATCATCCCATACTAAATGTCCGGACCCCTTTTTGTTTTATTTGTGAACCCCTACCACATAAGTAAATTTATTTGATGGAGTATATTTATTTATATTTACTCATGTGCCCTTCTGACTTCATATCGTCAAATGCGACAAAATTAAATCTCTTCCCATGCCATGTCAGCATGTCATGTAGAACTTCCTTGATGCGAGCACAAATGTTTTGCATTTTAAACACTTTTTAATTTTTTCGCATGGTCACACTGGCTGGTATATGTCATTTAGAATCGAGGTTGGGCGGCTGCGACGTCCGTAACTAAGGTAGGATTTATTAAAATATATGTATAATACTTGTTGTTATTTCGTATCTATTGTTATCTAACCATTCCACATAAAGGTCAGAAATAGAGTTTTAGCTTGTAGACAACGAAGTTATTTTACAAACAATATTTGAACCTATTCTGAGATTTCAGCGTCTAATTTCGTCACAAAATAAGTTAGGTACTAGGTAATTAGGTACTAAGTCATAATCTAAATTATATTTATTTTCTCGAAATAACCACTGCATAACGATTAATGCCGTTACGTTTCTTACGAATTTTATTTCTACCCCATCAACGTAAAAACTAACTATGTAGGTAGTAGGTAAACACTCTAATTAAATCATTGTATATAGGTACTTAGATAGATATAGAACCCGCGGCTTAGTTGGCTACAGAAGTATTGACAAGCTCTCTCCTCTGGTCTGACATGGTCGACTAAGCTGATAGGGTAGTAGGTGCTGGGCAAGCCTACTCCATCCTCACGCAAAAAGGACCCAATTAAAAAGAGTCTAGTTGCGGAAAAATGCCCGTATGCATATATACATACATACAGGTTCTTAGATACATATAAATCAAAGATATTCAGCAATAGATATCTAGATCTCAGTTTTAACTTATCTTGATTTACGTAGGTATCTCATCATTGGTATGTAGGTATATACATAAACTTCATAGTGCAATTTCTGTCTGACAAAAAAACAGGTAAATGTGAATGAAAGTAAGTAGGATGAATTATACCAGTCTCCTAATTAGTTATTTTTTGTTCACAGATGTTAAGCATACTATCATTGCTGAGTTTCATTGGACTCAGTCCAGTGGGATACCTTGCAAATGTCATCGGGACCACTGAGCCAGCTTTGAAATTACTAATATCTATTATCGCGTCTTATCCTCAAGCAATCATTTTTGAAAAATACTTAAAAAATGAAGGAATCGTTAAACGAAACCTATTTTTTATATTAACTGGTGTTGACATGGCTTTTTACAATTTTGGTTTGTCACTCTACCATAATGTCATACCAGCCATAGTACTTATGGCTTCGACTAAGATTCTTGGTCTGGGACAAAAGAATGCTATATGGACATCTGCATTTAATATGCTTTATCTTGTGGTGGGTTACATTATGACAGAATCAGAAGACTACGACATCACATGGACTATGCCACAGTGTGTCCTGACACTGAAGCTTATAGCGTTGTCATTTGACTTGTGGGACGGGCAAAGGAAGCCAGAGGAACTGTCAAAGAATAATAAAGAAACAGCGCTGAACTATGCACCGAGATTCCTTGAACTAATAGGATTTGTGTTCTTCCCTCCGTGCTTTTTGGTTGGACCGATGTTCTCTTTCAAACGCTACCACACCTTCATATCAGGAGGATACCCACTCGATCGGGAAACATCTTATGGATACTATGCATTCAAGCGACTAGCTCAGGGGTTCTTTTTCCTTACGGCTTTCCAAATTGGAGGTAAGTACATTTTACTTTAAATTCTTACTTCGTGATAATATGGAATCATAATAACTACTATTTTTCACCAGAGTTATCCTGTTGATTTCTGATAAATCTGGTAAACAAAAGTTTTATGGTTTGTTATTTTTTATACAAATCATTATATGAAATACTGAACCGTAGTTTGGTCAAAGAATTTACAGTTAGTTGTGTAAGATAAAAAGCAAGTAAGTAGTTAGATACATTTAATTTAATTCCCAAAAAATTTCAAGCTTTATGTCTGTGGGAAATACCCAATACCCATACTTTTAAATAAATATCATCAGAAGTACACAGAAACAAACTATTGTCCCAGTCCTAAATATAGCACAAAATCGACCTTTCAGTTTACTTTTGTTCTGCACAGAGAACAAATACAAAAGTTTTAGTATCTAAATTGGCATAATGCCCACTATACAAATAGGTATTTTATGGTAAAATGAATACTCTCTTTGGAAATACCATGGATAAGTTCCTTTTTTGACCACAACAATCCCATTACAGGAAAAATGACAAAAGTACCAACTCCATTCAAACTTATGTAGTAGGATAATAGTAAAATACTGGTCAAGAGCGAGTTGGACTCGTGCACGAGAAGTTTCATACCATTATATTCTGTTTTTACCAGACTGCAAGGAAAGGGTTATATTTGTTTTTATAGCGGCAACAGAAATACCTACATGATCTCTAAAAATTTCAACTGTCTAGCTGTTATAGTACATGAATAGGGTCCAGATTTTACCCTTTGGGTACGAAAAACAAATAATGTTGTTTTGTAGCTTATAATATCGTGACTGTATTACATTTGTGTATGTACGTATAATATGCCCATTCATTGTGTTCAATCACGTCACTTAGAACAAAGTCTAATTTTAACTCTTTGTCTCATTGTGCAAAAGTAAAGAGGGCATTTTTAGGGTTTTGTATCCAAAGGGTTAAAAACAAGACCCTATTACTAAGACTTCATTGTCTGTCCGTCCGTCTGTCTGTCACCAGGCTAAATATTGTTTTGTTGGAGGGCTTCAAAACTACTGGACCGATTTTGATTTAAATTTAGTATGTGGCTAAATAGGTTAATGAAATTAAATAGGCCAATAAATATATATATGTATTTCGAATGGGTTTTCTTAAAAAATTAATCCAAATGATTAAAATATTTTTATTTTTTTTGTTTTTAAGTCCTTTCACTGGTTTGGCCAATAGACAAATACATAATCTTTATTTTAACTTAACTTTAATTCATTAACCAGACCATTGCAAATGACTAATATCGATTTACCTGCCTACCCACGAGTTGTGACGGGAAAAAATAGTCAACCTAACGTTTGCATATTTAATATGCTTCATACTTTCTATTGGTAAATATAGAATTTGTCTCTTACACAAGCCAGTGAAAGATCATATTCTGGACTGAATTTTTTAGGCTACATATTTGCAATATTGACCTATTTAATTTGATATAAAATACTTTTCGTTCATTAAACAACTTGATGAAAGTCGTCCTAAGGACGACTTTAATAGTTGACCAAACCAACGTAGCGTGTGAGGTCCAAGTAACGGAACGCTTTGTCGTTTGTATTAGTTAAGATTAAGATTATTCAGAGAGGAAGTAGCGGAATAAATTGTATGGAGAAAGCAAAATCAACGCGTACACCTTAAATAGTGTACTTCTGATATTTAAACAAGTAAAAGGAAAATTCCGAAATATAAAAAAGTTGAAAATAAAAGTAATTGATTGATTACTGTACTTGACTGTTTAACTTCCACACAAAAAAAATGGGGTCGAATATGGGATGGCAAATATTTCATTTTTTGACTCCACGCATTTAGCCCATTTGGGCCATAAGTATAACGGACGAGACCATGAATCACTCAAAATTTGGTACTTACAAGTTTTCGCGAAAATGTAAAGCTCATATTTTTTATTGTGTTGACTCAGGACCTTGATTTTTATACATAGGGACTATAGAACTCAGTATCTGGTGTAAATTTCAACTTGCTAGGTCTACGCGTTCCTGAGAAAATCGGTGGTGACACACGGACAGACAGACGGACAAGAAAGTGATCTTATAAGGGTTTCTTTTTTTAGCTTTTAAGGTAGAGAACACTAAAAATAATTGAATGTATTCTAATATACCTAATAACAGCAGTCTTGTAGGTCTTAAAACAATAATAATACGTAGGTGATTATTATCGTATGGTTCACAACAATTAATCGCAAACAAAAAATAAACAACCAAGTTCACTGACCCCCATTGGGCTCAGTTACATTGAATTTTAATTCTACGGGTAGACTAAGTACAAATACATATATAATTAAATGAAATAATTGGCATTTGTACCAAAATTAACTAGACACCTGAGTTCGTATTAAATAATTCGAATTAAGTCTCAAGTTAAACTTGTCACGTTATACGTCGTGTTTTAGATAGAAAGTGTTTACTTAGTTATTTATAAATAATAAGATCATAATTTATACATAAAAATCCTTTGTTCTGAATGACTGACTGACTGATCAACGCACAGCCAAAACCGCTGATCGTAGAGACCTGAAACTTGCAGTGTGTCCTTCGTGTGACGTAGACATCCGATAAGAAAGGATTTTTCGAAATTCTACCCCTAAGGTGGAGAAAAGGGGGGGGCAAAGTTTGTATGGGACAACGTAATTCCTTGGATTGGACAAACTTCAAATTTTGCATAAACATCGTTTCGACTTCTACGCGGACGAAATCACGAGCAAAAGCTAGTTGTAAATAAAATCTATTTTAATTTCAACTGTCTATCACATTTTATGAGATACAGTCTGGTGACAGACAGACAGACGGACGGACTGTGAAGTCTTTGTAATAGGGTCCCGCTGTTACAGTTAGTTTGGAAGACGGACATAGGAAGGGCAGGGCAAAGCTAGTCTACACAAATATTATAAAGAGGAAAGATTTTTTGTTTGTACCGATTTAGATGAAACTTAGTACCTATGCAGAAAGCTGGAGACCTGGATTATCTAATATATAAAAATAAGTCGGGTTTTCCTTCCTGACGCTATAACTCCAGAACGCACGAACCGATTTCCACGGTTTTGCATTCGTTGGAAAGGTCTCGGGCTCCGTGTGGTTTATAGCAAAGAAAATTCAGGAAAATCTGGTGGCAAAACGGAGTTCGCCGGGTTTGCTAGTCTTTATATATATAATTCTACTGTACGTGTGTATATCACTGACCTCCCTATAAAGGGCTGGACCGATTTGAATGATTTTTTGTATGCGTTTGGGTGGCGCCCTAGATGGTTAAGATTCACAAATCAGCCCGGCAGATGGCGCTGCAGTCGGTATCTAGGTTATTTATCTATACTGCAAAACAACGTTTGATGGGACAGCTATTATAATATGAGTTATTTCTTTGCAGTGACAGTCTTCGACAACCAGTATATGCTTACTGAAGATTTCCGGGAAACTTCCATTTTCTACCGTCATTTTTATTGTGGACTCTGGGCTCACTTCGCGCTCTACAAATATATATCCTGCTGGCTTCTCACTGAAGGTAAATATAATCTTTCTTTTCCTTCTTAAACACCGGCTAAGTGCGAGTCGGACTCACGCGAGATGGGTTCCGTAACATTTTGTATTGGAGGCCTTCCTATATGTATTTAGTATTTGTTGTTATAGCGGCAACAGAAATACAAATTCTGTAAAAATTTTAACTGTCTAGCTATCACGGTTCATGATATACAGACAGACAGACAAATAGTGAAGTCTTAGTAATAGGGTCCCGTTTTATTATTTGGGTACGGAACCCTAAAAAGGAGAACACTTACATATATTTTTTATGCATGTTCAATGTTCATATTCAATGCATGTTCATTGTTCAATGATCATACTCAATGCATGTTCAAACGTAAATTCCTTGTATATGAAAATCGATTTAAATTATTCTTTTTGACGTGATAACGTCTAGTAAATTGATGGAACACCCGCTTTCACACAAAAGCGTCAAGTTCCGGTAACATGACGCGTCCCGTTGCGAACGGGACGCATGACGTCATAGTAACATCAGAGTATTTAATATAACTACAGACAACCATTTATTTATTACAAAGGGTAATTATAATTTAATTAAAATTGGACCACGTTAAAAATTTAAGTTACTTTTTTAATTTAACTCTTCCTTAATAATTCCACGGGATCGAGACGTACGTAGATGAATCCGCAGGACGTAGCTTGTATCTTGTAAATGCTTATTATCTATTGAATACACGTAGTTTGTCAATATCATAAAATATGTCAAAGATATTAAGTAGGGCAGTCAGGGCAATGACACTTATCTCAATCTATACTAATACTGTGCTAATACACACATCAACAAAGGGAACACGGGTAAAATTGTGTTTATTGGCGAAAAATAGTTTCTTTTGTGTTTTTGTCTTAACTGTCATATGTCAATAGAAGCTGAATTTTATACTCTTTTTAATGCTGTGATTTGATTAAAAGGTTGCCGTAGAATAAATAGAAAGGACAATGGGCATTTTCGTATAGACGGTGTCCCACCTGTTGTATAGAGTCGAGTTATATGTCATTCGAAAGGTCATGACAGTAGCTTTATTTTATTGTATGACACTAACCCTGTAACTCGAATAGGGACGGATCTAGGACGTTTTCAATTTTGTGAAAAAAACTTTCTTTTTTCTGTCGAGATGTACGTCATTTGAAAGCTCTTGAGAGTTGCATTATTTTATTGTAAGACACTGATCCTGAAATAAGAACAGGGACGGATGTAGAACGTTTTTAATATATGAAAATAATAAAAAAATCAGTACGAGATGTACTTATGTACGTACGTTCTCATTCGAAAAATACTGATAGTAGCTTTATTTTATTGTTAAGCTGCAACCTTGAAATTCGAACAAGGACGTTTTTAGTTTAAAACAATATTGCTGTCCTGAATGACACCATTTATGAAATATGAACAGAGAAGGATCTTGAACATTTTTAGTAATCATAATAAACCTATGAAAAATTGAGATGTTTTTGTTTAGCTGTATTTTTTTTCTTAGTAAGTATTTTTTTTTTTTTTTTTAATTTTTTTATACCTTATACTTCTATTCGTCACTCGTCACCATATCACAAGCCAGATGAGCGATATTATTATTAAACAATATAAAACAAACACGAGACGCTTGACATTTACCGGAACATAACGGCGTCATGGTCTTATTTTTACCATGATGCATGTAGATTTTGGTTTAAAGATTAATCGCAGCAAAACCAGGATAATGATTGTCGACCGTGCCAGCAATAATTTGCCGGAGGTGACACGTATTGCGAACTGTGACGTGGTCCAATCCTATATATACCTTGGGGCTCTAATCTCAAACAATGGCGGATGCATAGACGAGGTCAAACGGCGTATGGCTATTACCAGAACAGCAATGGAGAAGATGAAAAAAATATGGACGAATCGTAACATAACGAAAACCACGAAAACCAGGCTCGTGAGGACACTCATCTTTCCCATATTTCTTTACGCTGCTGAGACGTGGACTTTGCGAGAAGTGGAAAGGCATAAAATAGACGCTCTGGAGATGTGGTGCTGGAGAAGAATGCTTGGGGTTTCGTGGACTCGGTATCAAGCGGCGTCTATTTTCAGCAGTACAATCTCGCATCCTGACTTTCTTCGGCCACGTTTCCCGGCGTGATAATCTGTCCATTGCGCCTCATGTACAGGGAAAAATAGAAGGCACCAGAACGCGCGGGAGGTCACCCACGCGATGGATTGACCAAGTCAAGGCTGCAGTGGGAGGTTCTTTGAACGAATGTAGCAGGATGACCTCCAGCAGGGAGAGATGGCGAGCAGTCGTAAAGCGCGCAACATCTACCCCCTCTACTACATGATGATCACGACCGCTCTGTCAAGAGTGTAAAAGAAAAAGAAGAAGAAGCATGACGTCACTCTTCTTGTGAATGCAGGTGTTCATCAATTTATTAGACGTTATCTCGTCAAAAAACTATCTATAGCTATTTCAGTGTATAGTGATTGAAACAAGATTTAACTATTTTCTATGATTTCTCATAGGTACCAACTATATTGTGAAAAATCTTAGAACGTTCTACATTTTGAACTGTGTTGATGCCAATTTGGTTATCTTTTTTTGCCAGTCAAGTTCCCTAATGAAAGCAAAGACTTTGGTAATAGCACTCATTTTTATCAGCACAAAGATTTTATTGTCTGCTAAAACCTCCAACAACGAATATGTATTTAATAGCGCGAAGATGGCACTACCATATCGGCAATAAGAAATCTTTAATACGAGTTTAACTCCACCGATAATTGGTCAGATCAAGTAGGTAACATTTCTGATATTTGTAGAAGCTTTCGTTTTGTAGCAGTTCCTTTCATGACTTGTTCTGTTTCTCATCGACTCTCGAAACATCAGCCCAACCCAATTATGGTCCCAAGACTAGTCATCATCATCTTCCTGCCCTTATCACAATTTCTTTGGGGTCGGCGCAGTATGTCCTATTCTTCCATTTACACGTCCATTATCTCTAAGTCTATCATAACTTTCTTGTTGACTTAAATGACATCGAAAGTCATAAAAAATCATTGCACGAAAATTTTCTCGCGCTATATTCATGCTGACGTGTCACAGACAATTTTCAATTTGCCGCCAAATCGTTAACAAATGACAAATGAATAAAATACATATACAATAATATTGGCAAACACAGAGCTGACCGGACAAAAGAAAAAAAAATATTGGCAAAAAGTTAGATTTTCAAAATTTGAACATTTTTTAAAAGCTTTTATTTTTTATTATTTCGTTTACAAGTGGCCGGTTTTAAAAGTTTCAGTTTCGCCCTCGTATCATCATAGAGTACAATACCTCATCACGGTATTGCTCCGCATTTAAATTGTCTCGTGCCAAAACGAGATCTATTTTACCGTGTTCCCTAGACTTTGTTGATGTGTGTAAGTATATAAAATTCACGTGTCGCGGTGTTAGTTGCCAAACTACACCTAAATGGCTGAACAGATTCGTATGAACCTTTTTGTGTACGAAACTTTTTCCGAGGGATGTAGCCCTTGTCCCGCGACCGTGGGACAAGAGCTACATCCCTCGAACTTGTATTTAACTTTAACCTGACCCCCCCTTGATACATAGGCTGCACTAAAAGTATCGGGAATGGAATATTTCCACTGTTCCTGTCATATTTAAATCTTTTTAATTCAAAACTCCTTGGTTTTAAGAATCGAATACCATTATTTATTTAAAAAAATAATCTCGGTCTTGTCACAAGGTTTTGTCAAACTTGTTTAGTCGTTGAGAAAATGGAATTGACGCGAGAAAATTCAAGAGCGATGATTTATTATGACTTTCGAAGTGGTTTATCACAAAAACAGTGTGTTGACCGGATGATTTCTGCATTTGGTGATGAAGCCCCATCCAAAACCACAATTTATCGCTGGTTTGCTGAATTTCAACGTGGACGTGTCAAGCTCAGTGATGATCCCCGTCAAGGTCGTCCAAAAACTGCACTCACCCAAGAAAACGTTGATGCTGTGCGTAAGCTGATTGAGGAAGATCGACATGTAACATACCGCGAAATTCAGGCAACTTTAGACATTGGCATGAGTCAAATACAAATAATCTTGCATGAACAATTAGGTGTAAAAAAGTTGTTTTCCCGATGGATACCGCATTCGCTCTGTGAAGAGCAAAAAGTGGCTCGCGTTACTTGGTGCGTCAGAACTCTCGAAAGATTCCACGCAGGATCCTCAAATGCTGTATACAACATCGTATCAGGTGAGGAATCCTGGATATACGCGTACGAACCCAAAACAAAAAACCAGTCACGAGTTTGGGTGTTCGAAAATGAGTTAAAGCCAACAAAAATTGTTCGTTCACGGAGTGTTGCAAAAAAAATGGTGGCCACGTTTGTCTCCAAAACCGGCCATGTTGTGACTATCCCTCTTGAGGGACAAAGAACGGTTAATGCAGAATGGTATGCTAGCATTTGTTTGCCACAGGTCGTTTCTGAACTCCGTAAAGAGAACTGCAGCCGCCGCATCATCCTCCATCACGACAATGCGAGTTCTCACACCGCGAACAGAACAAAAGAGTTTTTAGAGCAAGAAAACATAGAATTATTAGACCATCCGCCGTACAGCCCCGACCTAAGCCCTAATGATTTCTATACTTTCCCTAAAATAAAGAATAAATTGCGTGGTCAGAGATTTTCATCACCTGAAGAAGCTGTGGACGCCTACAAAACGGCCATTTAGGAGACCCCAACTTCCGAATGGAATGGTTGCTTTAATGATTGGTTCCATCGTATGGAAAAATGTGTCAAATTTCGCGGAGAATACTTCGAAAAGCAATAAATACATTTTCAAATAGTAATGTTGTGTCACTTCCTTGATTCCCGAAATTTTCAGTGCCGCCCTCGTATCTTAAAAAATAAAATTGCGTCCTCTAACAAATGCACGCTAAGCCTAAAAAAATGTAAAATTTCAATGGATTGTTTCCTTATTCAGAGGTATTAACTATATCTTTTATCTGTAACAAATTTACAATGTCCGATTAGCTAATTTGACAAAATATGTTATCTTCTACATTCACTTGATATTGACCGCGACGGGTTTTATAATAGTAAAACCTTCACCTTGAATCACTCTATAAAAAAATGGTTGCGTGTACTTATGTACGCGCGTGACAAGTTATACTTCTAGAAGTTATACGTCCGTCTGTCTGTCCGTCCGTTCGTCCGTCTGATATTTATTTTGAGGGCAGCTTCAAGCTGTTACTTTTATGTTACGCAGCTTTAAGGCGCTCTTCCAAAACGTAGCGTGCTGCGTGCTAACTGTTATATTTTGATCGATATGGAAAGCATTATTATCCACAAATATAGTTCCTAGAGGTCAAAACCTATCGTTTGATTCATTTTTAGAAACAAACGTTAATTATTTTTGAATAAAACCCGATAAACGATCTAATAATTCTCTGTTTTCTAACATTTTTTTTTATCGAACGAAGTTGTTCATATTATGTTTTCAACAAGAATAAACAAAAATTTGGTTATTAAACTACAATATCCATTTATATCCAAATACCAAAAAAAGAGTATTTGATTACTTAGAGTTGCTTAAAACAAAGGTCGATTTTGGTAGCTTTATTAGCACCTGCCCTTAACCTGTTGCTTTAGTATAACTCAGCTTCAACCTGTGACTTTTGAATAACAGTGATGCGCGCGCATCTTAAATTTCACTCCCATTATTTTTTTCAAAAATGGAGAGTCAATTATTTTGCAAAAAGAAAACATAGGAAAGAAGAAAATTATTGCTTACATTTGTGACCTGTAATTTACATGTCCGATGACCGACTTACAGGGGCGTGCAAACTTGGAATTGTCTTTATTTCTAATAAGTCCCATTATCTTTTCAAATATGAAATGCACAGCAAAATGACCCATAATACTGCGAACTGAACAACTGACGCCACTAAATAAAGCTCTGATTTTGAATAATAAAACAATTTAACGGAGTTATTAAAAAACTAGCTGCATTCCGCGATTTCACCTCCTATATTTCCTGATATAATAGATCATATTTTATTGGTTAGTGCAAATGCAATGTTTTTATATATTTATTTTATTTTTTAAATAGGGACCGTGTGCTACTCATTAGTAACTCATGCTCGATCAGTAATTAAAATTGATGTAATTAAAATGAAAGATTTACAGGGGCGTTGCAAAGTGGAATTGCCTTTATTTCTAATACGTCCCATTATCTTTTCAAATATGAAATGCACAGCAAAACCATAATACTGCGAACTGAACAACTGACGCAACTAAATAAAGCTCTGATTTAATAGAACAACTAAACGGAGTTATAAAATAACTAGCTGCGCCCTGCGGTTTCACCCGCGTAAGTCCCGATCCCGTGGGAATTTCGGGATAAAAAGTAGCCTATGTGTTAATCTAGGTCTCCATCTATCTAGATACCGAGTTTCATCGCAATCGGTCCAGTAGTTTTTGCGTGAAGGAGTAACAAACACACACACAAACTTTCACATTTATAATATTAGTAGGACTAGCTGCATTCCGCGATTTCACCTCCTATATTTCCTGATATAATAGATAATATTTTATTGGTTAGTGTAAATGTAATGTTTTTACATTTATATTTTATTTTTTAAATACGGACCGTGTTCTACTAATTAGTAACTCATGCTCGATCAGTTATTAAAATTATAAGAATAAAAATTTATTTAAAAAATATGTAGGTAGGTATAATATGAAGTGTTAAAATGTCAAATAAATTATTTCATTTAGTTAAGATCATTGGATAAAGTTTTTTTTTCTATGAATCCTTTTGAGATCTGTTCATCAAAATTTACAAGTCCACAGTTTTTGATGCTGAAAAAAAATGTATGTCGTGAATATCTTTAAAATAAAATTCGGTAGCTTGTAAAACTTAATGTGTTGGATCTTAAAAAAATTAGCTTGGTTGCGTGACAAAAAATACTATTCTTAAACTCATTTTTATGCGGTAATAATTTGACTGGGTAAGTGATTTAAAACTGTCACCAGTGTGAAATCTAGTAGGTAGTAAATATGTGTAAGTCAAAAATTCTACTATATCTTCGAGTGCAGTATGTCGCTCCCCTTATGACTGTTTACAAAATTCATCAACTGAAGGGTTATTTTGTAATTATGTATATTGCATCGTATCGACGACAATCGCAGTTATCCAGTCTTCACGCGACCATCGTCTGTGCAACTCGAACTAAACGTCTTCGGGTAAATATATTAAAACTAACGCTTGCCCGCGACTTCGTCCGCGTAGAATTAGAAAAAAGTTCTAATAAGAGTTTTTTGTTGTTGACTTAAAATCGGATTGTGTTTTCAAACATATGTCAAAATATAATGTCATTTAAATCGAAAGCATTGCTATCAATTTCGAAGCAAATCA
Source organism: Idaea straminata (assembly GCA_951213275.1). Lineage (NCBI taxonomy): Eukaryota > Metazoa > Arthropoda > Insecta > Lepidoptera > Geometridae > Idaea > Idaea straminata. The sequence continues at coordinate 15,090,785 of OX577845.1, read as the reverse complement.
CCCCTAAAATAACTAACCCCCCCTTATTAACCCCCTTAGGGGATGAATTTCAATAAAATACAAAGCGCGTCTTCCATCAATTATGTTGAAGAATGTTTATGCAAAGTAGATTGGACCAAGGAATCACGTCCCAAACAAACTTTCTCATCTGATGCCTACGCCATCCAAAGAACACACCCTATAAATAGATAACTAGTAAAGTTTTACGTAATCACGTTTTTATTATCCCCAGCGCAAAAAAGTGTGTGTGTGGCATCGTAGCTCCCGAAAGGATGAACCGATTTTGATTTTGTTTTTTGTTTGGTTCTTAGCTATGTTAGATCGAAATCGATTTAGCCGTCTGAAAGTCATGGGGGATAAAGGCAAGATTAACAACCGAATGTAAGTAGATATGCCCGAGTGGGGTATCAACTCGGGCATATGAAAGGGCATAATTTGTACATTACAACGATCTATGTTTGATCGAAATCGGTTCAGCCGCTTAAAAGTAACGAAGTGATAAAATTAAGGATGAACAACCAATTGTAAGTTGATATGCCTGAGTGAACCCTTGTCTTTCAGAAGTTATACCACAGGCTGAGTTAAATTTGCGCCTTTTGGCCTTGTTTGTATCTTCTTTACTTTTTCTCCCCAGTCCCATTTTTATTATATTATGTATAGATAACCTAGATCTAGACGTCTTATTCTACTTATACTTCCGATATTTAATAGCTATGAAATATCTACTTGTACAAAAGTTGAGGAACTCAAAGAACATTTACATTAACAAAAAAACTATTTCGGGTTAAAAAATATTCTATAACTAAAAGTTAATAGGTAATTTTTACACCAAATTACCTGAATTTTAAATCGCAAGAAAAAAGAAATGATATAAGTAAATTAGGGAGCCCTCCCTACAAAAAGGATGAAATAAAAATAAAAATTCCTAGACACATATATTTTGTATTATTCACAAATATAATGTAATATAAACTTAATCAGTATGCTCAATTTTAGTAATTGCTTTCTATGAGAGAGAGAGAGATAGAGAGAGAGAGAGAGAGAAACACGCGCACGCCGCACGGCTTACAACTATAGCAATAAGTGTCGTTACAACTTTTGGTCTTAATTTTTTCCGTCTAGCCCCCTTTCGCAACTCGCGATAAGGAATTTCGTTCCAAAAAAGATATAAAACTTCAAAGAAAATGTTAATGTATTAAGAACTACAAGTGAACCTAATTAATAAACTAAATACACAACTTAATTATCCAGATAAATTCCTGACGCGACAACATTTGATCAAAAGAATTCACACGTACTCACCTAGGATCATAATTTTGAGGCAATTTTTTTCTTTTTGTAGGCTTTCGATTAGCGGTTATTTTTTTCATAGTTTTTTTAAAAATGAATTGAATATTATTATGTAATACATGTAAGTAGCCACTTTACCTTACCAAATTATCATTTAACGTGTTACGGAACACGCTTTTGGATCGAAGTTCCTTTACCTTTGTTTTTAATATGAAAAGCCAGGATAGCCTTCATCTTTACTCATCTTGTACCAATTTAGAGAGTGGACAAAGTAAGGGTTAAGAACAATGTCATCCAATGACAACCAGTATTATTCATACACTACAAGTAGCTAGATTCACGTAATTTTCAAAGAAACACATAGTTAATCATCACAATAACTCAAACTAAACATAAAATAGTATGATTGTACAACTCAGAGCGATTCGTGAAAGAACACGGTTCGCGGACACCCGTCTTGTTCGCCAAGCGTACTAAGATGGCGGTCCCCGATCCATTGACATATCACGCTTCGCTAGATTGACTGATTACCATAGTCAATCTGACGTATGACGGGTAGCTACGCGGTAGTATTTAGTTGTTTATCTATGGATACGCCTTCAAATGTTTTAAATTATGTTTATATTTATTACACAATCATAAATAAAAAAATATCGGTCTTCTTAATTCTCCCTTTCTCTTACGGTTTTTCGTTCCCAACTGTCCTAACGCGGCTTTTCTTGGCTAACTCGCCCCACCAAAATTGGCGATAAGTACCATGGTTTCAAAAATAAAAAAAATTGATCAAGTGCGAGCTGTACTCGCGCGCCTAGGGTTCCGTACATTAGTTACAACTCTCTTTCTCTACCCTTGCCATGGTATGGTAAGTAGGTACCAATTCAACTATTCCCCTATTTCGGTTGGGCGCCCATACAATATAAGATTCAAGTTAATTTTCAGCTTTTTTTATTTTTTTAGCTATTTTCCTTTTTTTGTGCCGTAACCTCGCTTTTTGCCAAATTTCGTGATTCTAGGTCAACGTTAACTACCATATAGGTTTTCGACCCAAAACCGATAGGTTACTTCCGGTTGACCTGGAAATGTCAATTTTGATTAAAAGCAAGGTCGTATAGCACAAGTAAAGGGAAAAATCCGAAATATAAAAAAAAATGAAAATTAAGGTAAATTTTGGTAAGTACTCACAAGTTTTCACGGAAATGTAGATTAACCCACATCTTTTTATCGCGTTGACCTAGGACCTTGATTTTTATACGCCTTATAGGGGACTAAAGACCTCAGTATCTGGTAGGAATTTCAACTTGCTAGGTCTACCCGTACCTCGGTGGTGACACACGGACAGACAGATAGACAACAAAGTGATCTTATAAGGGTTTCTTTTTTTACCTTTTGAGGTACGGAACCCTAAAATCTAAGATTTTTCGGCCCCAACGGCCATCAGTTCTACGAGCCACATGTCCCGCCCATTGCCACTTCAGCCTACTAATTCTTTGGGCTATATCGGTAACTTTAGTTCGCCTACGAATCTCCTCATTTTTGATTCGATCTCGTAGTGAAACACCGAGCATAGCCCTCTCCATAGCACGCTGTGCGACCCTGAGCTTTCTTATGTGGCCCATAGTGAAAGACCACGTTTCTGAACCATAAGTCATCACCGGTAACACACATTGGTTGTAAACTTTCGTCTTGAGGCACTGAGGTATTTTAGACGAGAAGATATCGCGCAGTTTTCCGAACGCTGCCCAGCCGAGCTGGATTCGTCGATTGACCTCCCTCTCGAAGTTGGACCTACCTAATCGGACAGCTTGTCTAGGTATATGTACTCTTCTACAACTTCGAGAACAGAGTTCCCAACTAGCACAGGGGCAGGCGAAACATGGATATTTGACATAATTTTCGTCTTATCCATGTTCATTTTAAGACCTACCTGTTGGGAGACTCTGCTCTGAGGCCATCGAGCATTGGACCGAGATCTTCCAACGATTTATTTACCTAAGTCGTTGGACGCAGAAAGCATGCGACCGATCGCTCTGGAAGTCTTTGGGGGAGGCCTATGTTCAGCAGTGGACGTCCTGTGGCTGATATGATGATGATGATGAACCCTAAAAATATATAACTCAACCCCGATTTACTTTGATATGACACCTAAAAACATCTTTGTCTTAGTATTCTTCAGCTAATTTACTAAGTTCGATTAATGGCCGCGACACAAAATAAAAACGGATCCCGAAATCAGCACCCCTGAAAACCAAATACATGATACCCCACTCCAAAATCAAGAGTGATATATTTTGACAGATGTCAATTTTCGATCGTCTTTTGTTTATGTTTTCCATCGTCTTTTATTTCCAATTCTTTTTTCAGATTGTCTTTTGTTTTTTTTGTGTCGATCGTCTTTTGTGTCCGTTTAGATCGCCTTTTGTTTCCTTTTCTATCGTCTTTTTTCCGTTACGATCGCCTTTTGTTAACCACTTAGTTGAGTAGTTTGACTACGAGGAAATTTATTCCTTTTGGACAAACTAGTTTGACCAGAAAGTTTGATCAGCAGGAACGCACCAAAATATATCCTAAGGGTTTTATTATACCGTCTTACAGTGGCTTGTAATTTACATGTCTGGGCGTAACCATAGCGGAATTGTCTTTTGACATTCTTTGTAGTGCAAGAATTACTAAATTTAAAATGTATAGACCAATTACCGATGCGAAATTGAACAACTGGCGCAACTGTTATCACTAAAATTTTACTTTGAATGGACGTGTTGGGCAAAGCTGTTCTCATCCTTTAAATTGCAACTCATTAAAGTAAGTTTTAAGAATTAGAAGTGAAACTACTTAAAAACTAAATACTTACACAACTTAACCATCCAAAACATAAATTTAAACGAAGACTCTTACACTATATTAAATTGACGCGAAAAAAAGAGCGGCCCCACACGCGACAATATTTAATCAAAAAAAATCAGATGTACCTACTTACGTAGGGTCATAATTTCGGGGTTATTGTTTTTCTTTTTGTAGGGTTTTTTTATAGTTTTTTTTGCTTGTTTAAGGCTTTTTACGTTTATACTATTTTTATTATTTTGTGCCGTCGGAGATAAATTTAAATTTAAATTTAATGATTTACTTAGTTTTTAATGATTTAATTACCTGAAATCGGAATTAAGATGTGATAACAGCTATTTATTTGTATGGAAAGGACGTTTTATGTAATTATTTTTTAAATAAGTTGTTTTTGAAGTGGCGGTTGCTCATTTGGCCAGTACAACAATTTCGATTTATCTCGAAGAAGGCTGGCAAAATGTTACTCTTGCCAAACATGTTTGAGACAAATATGTAAATTTGTGTATTTATTGTTTTCAGCTTCATGTATTCGGTACGGATTCTCCTACAACGCTCGGTCAGAGAAGGAAGACGAGAAATGGAACGGCTGCACTAATATCCTTCTCATGAGATTCGAGAGCGCAACCAGATTCCAACATTATATCGAAAGTTTCAACTGTAACACTAACTATTTCGCGGCAGAATACGTTTATAAGCGATTGAAATTTCTTGGCAATAGGAATTTAAGTCAAGTGTTTACTCTGTTATTCTTAGCAGTATGGCACGGAACACAGTCGGGTTACTACGCGACTTTCTTCAACGAATTCATTATTATGGTCATGGAAAAGGATCTTGAACCATTACTGGTTAGGACAAAGTTGTATCATAAAGTCTGGGAACATCCCGCCGGTAAGGTCTTTCTCTATATTGTTCTTAAGACTTATACGATTGTGTTTATGGGATGGAGCTTAGTCCCAATATCGTTTAAGACTTTCCCCCGCTGGTGGCAAGTTTACCAAAGCTTGTGGTTCTCTGGTTTCATACTTTTCCTCCCGTGGGCTTTCGTGTATAAACCACTAGTTATTAAATTAATCAAACCTTTGGAATTAGTTGAAGGTGCGCCTAAGAAATATAATTGATTTTTTAATTTTTTTATATCATGATTATTTCTCACCTTATTCATTTAATATTACAAATATGGATGAAAGTTATTGTATTTTTTTTTCTATTCTTTATTTCGCTCTATATGTATTTAATCTTTGCCTATCAAATTTCCAGGTTTCGTTATTAATTATAGCTTTTATTTATCTTCTTGCTAGTATTGTCTTCTTTTTGTAAATCAAAATTATTTTTTAACTACTAATATTTATGGGGTAGGTATTTTATTATGTTTTTTTGTTTGTTATTTTGTGGAGCTGTTATAAGCACCATCGCTCTTGTAGATAACTTTAGTGAAAATAACCATGTTAGTTTAACAATGTAATTAATTTTATATCAAACTTTCTTAAATGATCGAAGCACAGACAATACCTGGAAGGCGTGTACCTGGCTCTAGACAGAAGGGCATGGAAAAAAAAGAAAGGAAGGCTATGGGAGGGGGTATTTTTTATTTAAACAAAAAAACATGCGGTAATGAAAGTATGAGACAGTATCATTAAAATAGTTACACGGTTTTCTAGGGCAGTAATTTAGACAGACACTGTAATTTGTAATATTATTAGAATTATCCATTTTCAGCTTTATTTGACTAGTTTGTTACAAAACTTGAAGTCAAATAGCCTATTTTTATTGAACGATATCGCTTCTAGTTTGCTGGCATGCTAATTGTTATAATAAATCATAATAATGTAGTTATTTATTTTTTAATGTAACCTTATGCAATAAAACGTTGGGTTTTCAGCGGTATACGCGGCTCTTTTCATACAAAATAATCCCCAATTTTCTTAATTATGCCTTTAAAGCAATTTTTTTTCATTATTTCTAAGATTGCTGTTCACATACTTCTCTGTTTTTCTTCTTTCTAAAGAATAAAAGTTAAAAACAATGGGGGTATGTGTAGTGTGTACTTACAGCCAACCAAGGTTTTATGAATAAAGAATTCATTACTCTAGGCATTCTTATTTAGAGAGATAAGGGAATCAATTTGTATGGAGAAAGCAATGCCTGTCTACTCTCTTAAAATATATTCGGGGAAACGTTTTGCTTGTCCTAAATCCCTCTATTGCGGCCTTGGAAGGCCTGCTTAAACTTAATTATCATTTATCCGAAAAATACTCTATCTGCAGCTCAATTTGGTTATTGACAAACCCATCGTTTAATTGTATTTCTAAACAAATCCAACTTACATCGTATAGTTAAGTTTTCATACAAAATGTAATTAGCATTTAACTCGGTTTTCTCTATATTAATTATGAAAATAATAATATACATGTAGTACAGTATTTTCGATCTCGAAAAGCGTGACGGGGTCTGGTTTTTATTTTTATTTTTGACTGTGTAAAGTAAATATTTGCAATACTTTGTATTACGTTTTGGTATTTCTATCCTTCAATTTGCGTTTTTCTCTTGTGGTTACAAGTGTAGGTACTTATTGTACGAATGTGTGCGTGTTATTCTGAGGCTCATTTCATTTGCTTAAATATTAGTCGGAATGACCAATATATAGGCGATTTTGTGTAATATAGCCAGAGTCAAGCAGGGATTAAAGCCGATTACAAATTTCGTTTAGGTTCTTAATTTTTTCGGCCGGCTGATTCATAAACTATCGGATGGCTACCGAAACAAATAAAACTGAAAAGACAAGGATGGTAACACGTCAAAAGTCGAAGGAGTGAAAGACCAGTCATTTTTGTTTCGTTTCGGATGCCTTCCGACGGTTTGTGAATCAGTCTGCTGTTTATAAGTATCTTATTTTAATGTTTAGTAACGACTTAATACTAAATATCGATACGTTTAATTTGACACCCTCACTCGACTCGTAATCAAGCAAGTTTCACGCGTACAAGTACAATCATTGTTTTTTGAGGATCTTTTAGGTTCTAATTACCGGTATTTTGACGTTTTAAGGTCAAAGAAAAATAGTTTGACACAGGCTATATATACAAGTCGTACAAAGCCAGAAATTAAAAAACTAATGACGCTACTTGCCTCGCGGCTTAACGTAAACATTCTCAACTTATTTCAGGACAAACTAGGATAGTAAAACTCCGTTCGGCTTCGTGAGATATAAATACATTAAATTAAGTACCAGTTGCACTCGGAAAACTTACTAAGTGAAACTTTATTAATCACGTTGAAATCCATTTGACGTTAAACGTCACAAGAACGAGGAAAAGGGTTGGCCCTCTGCATATCCTTGTTCAGAAGGTTGGCCCTTGTCATTTTACTGTCATATATAATATACAGAGTTGGCGTGCGAGCGCACAACCCTAGGAAATAAAGCAAAAATGTTTAGAATTGTTTGAAGCACTTTGATGATTACCACCAACACTAGATAAAAATGTATTTGTTTAAAAATTATTGTTTTTTTGTAAAATAAACTGCCGGCTGTAACACGGCTTACGTTAAAGCAGCTGGTATGGCTATAACAACATATGATTATGTATCCATCTTTTTTGAGTTATAATAAAGATTTCATTTATTTTATTGTATTATGTGTATTTTGTATGTGAAAGAAATGGTAAATGTTTCACTTAGGAATGTATTTGAGTGCTACAGTTAGGTAGAATGGTAAGTTTATTATTTAATTTTAATAGTTACACAATCAATAAATGTTTAATGCTTAATTTACCCAAGCTTTTACTTTATTATAATAATAGTTATGAGTAGCTGCTTAGAGTGACTTTTTAAACCAGAAGAACAGGACAACTACAAATTATTGTCGTAAAATTTTGTACTTACTAGGAAAAAAACACTCAATCTATTGTGATGTTTGTGTTCTGCGCGGAAGTGTCACGTTGCGCAGAAAATAAAAACGACTACGTTTTTGTATCAAATATGTCCAATGTCATCTCTATTAAAATAATATCTCTGTCGAAAAGTCTTTCATTTCGGTCCATTATTTCGATCCGTAATGGGAGGGGAGCACAGGTTATAATGCAACAGAAACTTCTGCAGCCTACGATCCCTACTCTTTGGTACTGATCGTCACAAGTCATAGAAGTTCCACGACTAGTGTCACCTAGTCCGTCGTCGTGGTGTGGTCGTGGTATCTGAATTTATGTTTCTAGAATATGGTGGAAGCAATTGACTGGACAGGGATAGGAAGTAAAATCTTCATATCCCTGTCCTATCTTCATGAGACCCCTTTTCAAATGTAAGAAGCTTATTCGATCCCAGTAGCAACGTTCTTACTTCATGGACAGTGACGGTGCAGTGCGGCGCGCGCGCAGCCGGTCTCATTTTCCCTTGGTACCAGTAGGGAAATGTCAGTAGGGACATGTGGGTGGAACAAGGGATACAATATTATCATGTCACGATTAATTCCGTTTTTTTAACTAAGTAGGTAGGTACCTACCGCATTTTATGGTAATACATATTTAATTTTCTACCATCAGTTTAAAAATGAAATGCATATAGCTTACAATATGTACCTATTTAGTGTTTATGCAAGGATTATACCCAGACTATTCTATAACTTATTTTTTCTTCAAAGGCTATATCCTCCTAATATTAGAAATGTGAAAGTTTGCGTGTGTGTGTGTATGTATGTTTGTTACTCCTTCACGCAAAAACTACTGGATCGATTACGATGAAACTTGGTACCTAGACAGCTGGAGACCTGGATTACATATAGGCTTACGTTCACAAAAAATCCTGAAATTTTTCGTTAAAATAGCGATATTCATAATTTCAACTTAAGAAATAAGAATGAACTGACCGTGCCCGGTAGTAGGCTCCGGTCGTTTAATAGTACATGTGTGCTCTATTATAATAAATTACCCAAAGATGTATATGACATGTCCATTACCAGGTTCAAAACTTTTATAAAGCATATACATAATTGTGCAGTAAGGCGTACTATGATACTTCGTCTTACCTTAATGATAACAACCCATGGACGTGACTTTAGTTGCTCCATTTCAAATAATACTTTCAAATATTTGTAATATCGACCTTTGTGAGCGTGATTACTTAAAAAAAAACCCCATGAGTTTCTTGTGCCTTCTTCTCATTGGTGGGCGCGTTCCGAAGGCACACATCCTACCTAAGTTTTTAAGACGATTTCAAGTGGTCTATGTACAATTGTATTAAGCATCCAAAGACATAAAAAAAATTGATTTGATTTGCTACTTTTATCCCGATATTCCCACGGGATCGGGACTTACGCGGGTGAAACCGCGGGGCGCAGCTAGTAACAACATAATACCATTATGTTGAATTATAGGATTATCCAACACTACCTATGTACCTATCATTTAAAATGTTTCTTATGTTTAATGTTAATAACGATTATAAGTTTTTTATCACAGTTGCTCATAAAGTGGATCTTATTCAACGGCTTTTAGGCTCATAATCCAACATATTATGCACGCGTGCGTTTTAGATTTGTTAACTAGTGCTGTAAAGTTATCCCGAAAAGGTAGGTACCAAAGAGTTTATAACTAGCAAAAAAGGTTGTCTTTAAAGTCGGTTTACGAACGAAAATTTTACGTGATAATGACTTAGAAAACGATTAAAAATTGAGTTGTTTATTTTTTGTTTTTTCTTTACTTAAATATATTGTTTTTCCGTACCATTGTATTTTGTTCTTAACCCCTGACGCAAAAACAAATAGAAAAACCCTAAAAAATAATGTATGTCACACGAGGATGTATAGGTTAAAAGTCTTTAGCCTGGCCTTTCCGGAGCATAATTAACAAAAAAATATTCCCTTAAAAAATGTAAACATAGAGTTATCACAAATATTTTTTATTATTTTGTTTTCTTTTCAAGTCTTTTCTTTTATTCGCAACTGTGATAAAAAACGTCGTACGATATACGTGTGGAATTGATATTTGCATCTTGGCTTCTATAACACGCTCGCTGCCGCTCGCGCTTCATAAACCGCCTCTATGCAATGATCAATTTACCACACTTATATCGTAATGTACTATTATAAAACAAACAAACAAACTTTATGGACAACTAGAGATAAAACATAACTCTCCCGTTTGGCTTCGCTATAATCGAATAAAAATAAATGTGAACAAACTCCACAATAATTTGAAGGCAGATTTTTAAAATAATAGGTACTTATACAATAGATTCGGTATCTAAGTATAATTAGTTTTATCAAGCTGTCGAATACCTACTTATTTATTATTCGTAGATTCGTTTTCCGTGTTCCCTCCAAATAAAATTCTGCGATAATTTCTGAAACCGATAAAGACCTACGTTAGCCTCTTTTTCTATGTATAAAATGTCCATAGAAACCCAAAGTTATAAACATATTATATTACTAGCTGTTGCCCGCGACTTCGTTCGCGTGGTGGTTTTGTTTTATTTAGAACGTTTGCTTCCTTTTTAGGGTTCCGTACCCAAAGGGTAAAAACTGGATTCTATTACTTAGACTTCACTGTCCGTCCGTATCTCATGAACCATGATAGCTAGTTTTTTCATAAAATGTTCCCGATAGGTATATTATAATTTGGGATTTTTGCTTTTGTATCGATCGTCTTTTGTTTTTGTTTTATTGGCAAGTATATCAATTTATACGTGTCTACTAAAATTATTATTTGTTTGAACGCGCGAATCTCAGGAACTATACTAGTTCGAATTGAAATATTATTTTAGTGTTGGATAGTCCATTTATCGAGGAAGGCTATAGGCTACTTTTTATTTAGATATTCCCCCTGGCTCGGGACTTACACGGGTGAAACCGCGGAGCGTAGCTAGTTCAGTATATACATCATTATCCACGGACAAAGCGGGATACACCCTATTATTCTTACTCTTAAGTTCTTTATCGGAATTTCAGAAGCTTTGATGCCAATGGCCCTACCACGAGATGTTTACCCACACAATCAAACATAAATAATAGAAATAGGCACCTAAACTTAAATAATCCAGATTAAAACGAACATATTCAATAAATAAATAATAAATCATTTATTTCTCAACACATACAATAAATATTTAAATATGGTAGGACATTCCATACATCGCCGCCTAGCCCCAAGCTAAGTAACTAGACTCGTATTATGGGTGCTAGACAACAGATATACTACTTATATACTTTTCTTTTGTAAATGTATATTTATAATACATAGAAACAACCAAACCACAGACAAATATCTAAGCATAAATACTTGTCTGAAGCGGGAATCGAACCCGCAACCCTGTGTTTGGCAGTCCGGCATTGTGACCATTGTGCCAACTGGGTCATCAACAATACACATAATATTATCAAATTGAAAATAGGATAACTACTTATGCTAAGAACATTATTGTGTGAGCTTGTGTATAGATCACCAGGTTCTCATATTATGTTACAATTCCTTTTGGAATTAAATTGCTATTTCTACAAAAACAATATAAGTAGTATAGTGGTGAGAAACATGATTTGTACATCGTAGCTTCCTGATTCATCAGGCTCTTAAGAGTCTGGGCTCCGGAGCACATGAATATTTTCAGTTTAATCATAGTTTCGCTGCAGAAGATAATCGATAATATGCCTTTTAGATTTTAACCTTGTTTATGAATGGAATAGGAAATAATATCAAATCTAATTATTAAACAAGTTTATGAGCTCATGGGTAAGTTGGACGATATATTCTGGAGGCCCCAGGGTAGGAATGGACCGGAAAGCGGCATATAGTACGTTCCGTTGTCTGGTTCTCTTTGCCACATTCACAGAGTAGCACACCATCCCCACTTGTGCCGCAATTAATTCGTCCATTCCCGGTTTTCAGTCTGTTAAATCGACACTATAAGTTGTGTGGTATCTAGATAGAAGCCTTTTGGTTTGGAGGTGGGCTCTATGGAGATATTGAGACCACGTGTGGCCGAGTCCCACTCGTCTTTCTATTCCTTATACTGAAAACCTTATCAGCTCTCATGCAGTTTAACCGTATTTCCCGGTCGGTCGGTTACAACGGTCACCATGCTGGACTGCCAAACACGGGGTTGCGGGTTCTTTCCCCTCCTCATACAAATATTTATTCATAGATATTTGTCTGTGGTCTGGTTGTTTCTATGTAATAGAAGTATATATTTACAAAAGGAATGTAACTATATAAGTATTATATCCGTTGTTTAGCACCCATAACACAAGTCTAGTTACTTAGCGTGGGGCTAGATGGCGATGTGTGGAATGTTCTGCACTATTTATTTATTATTTATTTAGCTTAAAATAGTATCTCTGTGTAGGATGACCAGCTCGCGTATTGGCCTATTCTAGTCTTCATGTTTGTCGCGGACACAGATTCCTGTGTGTTAGCACTCAGCACACACCGTCATATTCTATCGCGACCGTGGAAAACATGTCTATATTGAATCTTATGAATCTCACGTGTAAACGTGATATTTTGTAATATCAGATAAGCTACCTACTATTACCATTTTCCTATCTAGATATCTGTGTAGTATACACGGAGTCAGGTAAGTAATTACTAGGAGAATAAATCCTACCGTCAACATGTACGACTAGTCTTTAGATGGAGTAATACGGTTGGTAAATACTTCGCAGTATGTTTGATCGAGTGCGTAAACTCGTGGTAAGGGTACAGCATTCGTCTGATAAAATGAAGGTTGCGAGAGGCGTCGCTTCGTGGGAACCATCACGTGTAACCAATCCCTGTATGGGAGTAACTATTGATCGGCTGATGCCCGGAGCAGTGGGCCCAATTCTGATGGGGTATTTTTTGACATTGCGCTTTTTTTAATTACCTCACTTAAATGGTTCTACTCCAGTGGGAAGGATAAATATTTGACCTAAAACCTATAGGGCTAGTAGGTTTTTATAGCGTTTTCAAAAGTCACGTACAAATCGTACAATATCAAATGCGTCAGAACATGGTCAGAACAATGAGTCCACACGTTTCATGAAATAGTTTCTATGCCGCAGGTATGCCGTTACGTTTGCAGCAATGAAAAGAACCCTTCGGAAGTATACTTTGAATGTACTACTTATATAGTACCTTAGCCCATTTGTGCAAATTATACTATCTAGCTATTAGTTTACTTATATATAGTGTTCTGTTTGTTCCTGTCTTGTACAAATAAAGTTATCTATCTATTTATAATACCACTATCTTATATACAAAAATACAGGGGAGCCAACATGACGGCATAGGAACTACTAGCAGCGCTCCGCGGTTTCACCCCCTTAACTCCTGATCCCGTGGGAATTTCGGGATAAAAAGTAGCCTATAGCCTTCCTCGATAAATGGACTATCCAACACAAAAATATTTTTTTTAATTCGAACCAGTAGTTCCTGAGATTAGCGCGTTTAAACAAACAAACAAACAAACTCTTAAGCTTTATAATATTAGTATAGATTTGATGAAACTCACCCAGGCACCACATTGTTTGAAACGTCTTTTAAATCGATGAACACCGGCATTAACAAAAAAGTGTGACGTCATCGGTCACGTTCCGTTATTGACAAGGTAACCATTACAATGTATTTCAATGTTTTCTTATGACGTTATCACGTAAAATTATCGTCCGTAAATCGACTTTACATACAACCAGTAGTTTTTTTAAACGTTGGTCTAAACACGAGAGTATTTAATCAAAGACTATCAATATCTTAATAGTATCCTAAAAAGTATTATAATAAAGTAAGTCCTATAGTATAGTTGTGGTGTAGTGTCCTTTATCAAAGACAGTGAAAGTGGTAGGTATTTATAAAGTAGGTCTATGTCACGAGTCCATAGAAATTGCCTTATGGAAAACCTCATTCATTGTTATTAGTACCTAATGCATGTCCTTACCTTGTAAAACGAACTTTACCCTCGCAAATGCTAATAACTTTGAACCTAATAACTCAGGTAAATAACCTAGTTTAAAGGGTTTAATTATTACTGGCCTTGACTGAATAAGTTAGAATGTTGAACAAATACTTGTATTGCAATTGTATGATAGAATTTACCGTAGTATTAAGTGGTTTAACTTTTGCATATGTTATGCTGTGCATTATTTAGATGGAACCACCATTCGTGTTTTTGAACTATGCTGGAATTTCAGTAATTAAGTAGTCGCAAAGTTAAAAATATGGTCTTGCGTTTACGGATATAAACAGTCATTAGTAATTATAACGAATTTTGGATATTCGTAGTTACATTTTTTGGAAATTTTTAAGGTTAACTTCATAATCAAACTCAAAGTCAAATTTCTTTATTCATTTGGATGCTTATGTATATTTTATACACAGATCACATTGAAACGTCTTAAAAACTGCCTTCGGAACGCGCCCACAAATGAGAAGAAGGCACAAGAAACTCATGGGGGTTACACTCTTAACAGAGCGGTCGTGATCATCATGTAGTAGAAGGGGTAAATGTTGCGCGCTTCACGACTGCTCGCCATCTCTCCCTGCTGGAGGTCATCCCGCTGCATTCGTTCAAAGAACCGCCCACTGCAGCCTTGACTTGGTCAGTCCATCGTGTGGGTGACCTCCCACGCGTTCTAGTGCCTTCTATTTTTCCTTGTACAACGAGGTCAGTATGAGAGAAGTTGAAATTTGAAGTTATGTTTACCTGAAAATCAGCTGTAACTTACACAGAGGTAATTAACAAAATATTATGATGTATTCGAAGCCCGCCAAAGACAATCTCTGTGGCGCATCGCGTCGGTGTACCTACACCCGCCTGCGACGTAGAAGGTTGTGGGATCGATTCTCGCAACACTAGTATACAAAAATTCTGATTTATTCTATCTGTAAGTACCCATATATAGTACCTTTACCACAGCGTATACCTAAATAAAGCAATAAAATTTTAGGAGCAACGTATGTTTTGATTTAAATTGTTTAAATAAATATACTTATACGAATGTCAGGGTTAAAAATAGACGTTTAATTTTTTGGATTTGTTGTGATTAACCTACCAACCTAGGTACTTGTACTTGTATTCAGGCTGTTTTCCGCCATTAGACCCTTTTTAATTGGGTCCATTTTGCGTGAGGATGGAGTAGGCTTGCCCAGCACCTACTACCCTCTCAGCTTAGTCGACCATGTCCAGAGTAGAGAACTTGTCAATACTTCTGGAGCCAACTAAGCCGCGGGTTTCATCACGATGTTTTCCTTCACCGTAAGAGCAATGTCAATTAGCGCACATAAATTTTTCTTAAGAAAAATACATTGGTGCATGGCCGGCCGGGATTTGAACCCACGACCTTCAGAATGAAAGTCGAGGTCTACCAACCTAGGTACTTACATAATTATAAAAGCAACATTTTGCAACTTCGAAAATGTTCACAGTCCAAATATGAAATTGTGTAGCACTCAACCTTACTCAGCGGATAAAATAAACAGTATAGGTATATTAAGTAGGTACGTAAGGTACCTATACCCCTTGGGAACTTCAACAACTGACGCCATAAAGCCCCTGATCACGACAATTCTAGCCTGTTATTATGCAAGCTAGAGACATGCGAGTTATGATTTCTTTAGGAATAATTCTTTTAAAGGCTACAGCTTGTCATTCAATACCCTAAGTGCCTTTGCAGCAATGATATTGGCAGGTGATACAGGGTTATTGATAATCAATAGATACGAAAGCGGTCAAGGGCTACTTTTGTGCACCTTAACAATCGAAATTCGACTTTTGGAAATACGAATCCCATCAAAAACACAAATGAGAAATGAAATAAAAGTTCAATAGGTACTTATTAAGAATATACTTCGTTGTCGAATTTCCTGACAAAATAATTGTTTATTTGGGTGATAGAAAATCGTAAGATTTTAGTTACAAAAGAGCATGCAACATTCTTTATTAAAATATTGGTAACATTTAATGTTTCTTAGTAAGAACTAAATCTCATGTATGTAGAATAGTTTTAGGTCAAATATAGCTCGAAATGGCTCGAAGCGTCGGCTGGCATGCTTCCGCGTTTCTAGATATTTTTTCAAAAAAATGACGATATATTTATTTGCCTAAAACTACTTTACTACTAAAAATCTGAGAGGTCGTTAACCTTAAGATTACTTTTACAATTTTTTTTAATTTAGTCGTCTGATCTGAGACTATTTATGTAAATCAGCTGATTTTCAAATTAAGATAACCTCATTTTGTAAAAGATGTTTGAATTTTAAAAAGTCTTAGAACAAACCAAACATTACCAAATATCAACTGTCAAATGTAGGTACGTACAGGTGTACTGAAGTAGCCCTCAACAACAACCCTGTAAAACTCCATTATTTCAAAGTCTAGTGTGCATTTTAAGGTATGTCAGAATTATTAAGCTGTAATAATTCCATACTCCCCTTCTCTTGTAATATTTTATAAAAGTAATTTTGTCCGTCTGCAATGTTTTACCTCACATGCGATTTCTATGGTTTTTACGTATAAACCGCTGAACATTTTTTGATAAAATTTATAGATATGGAGATTTTAAGAGATGGAACCTTGAGGAAGACTTGGGGAGGTACCCAGAGGCGGGTCGCTAGGTCGGAGGAATCTATATGGTCGCTAGTCATCTTAATAGATATAAAAGGAAAGATTTGATTGTTTGTTTGTTTACATTAAATATTTAACTATTGACCTAATTTAGGGAAAACTTGGTATGAGATGAGAGCTCATTGATTCATTGATAGGCTACTTTTTGTCCCAATATTCCCACGGGATCAGGAAAATCTCAAATAAAAACCATCGTTAATTATCATTTAAACAGTTTATTACTACATAAATTTTATTAATTACCTATTTAAATATAATAAACTAAATACGTCACAATATTCCTAGAAATATTTCCTAAGAAAAATGCATGCATTCAAGAATTGCACCGAGACGAAAAGCACCTTGGTTGCGCGTCTCCACGGTAAGCAAAAGGTCGTGAGTTCAAATCCCGTCGCGGTGCAACTTTTACATATTATTTATAAATATTTCTAGAAATCGAATGCCGAGTGCACCACGCTTACGCGAATATAAATAAAAACAATAAGTTCGATGACTAGCACATTGCTCTTTGGTACTTATGAGATTACACATAGTGTGATGTAGGGTCACTATCTATAGGTCTACACATATAATAATCTAAGTACTTACTAGAAATTGCTAACTTCTCTGCAGCTACGTACAGTCGGCTGCATAATTGCAGCCCCCGGTAGAGTTCAAAAATTACTATTATTGGCATGTTTTCATTCTAATATTATTGTTTGATAAATTCACGAGTTAGACGACTTTAAACTTCAACTAAAGCAGGTGCCTAAAATCTTGCTTGTGTTGAAAACATTCTTATAACAGCCGTTTTGGAGCTCTATGGTGGGTCTGCAATTATGCAGACCGTACAAACTATTTACATAAAGTGAAGTAACTACATTTCTTTACGATAAATTGAGATCAAAATAAAAGCCTTCGCACACTATAGAGGCCTTTTAACAAAGTACTTTTTTTTTCTTTCTTCGGTCGCAGAAAAAAGTAAGTGATGGCCTATATTTACCACGAATTGTTGACGCACTCAAAAACATTGCTTTAAATTTTGAATAAGTATATGTACTGGTATTTTTTTTTCTAAAACCAAGAATTATTCTAATTTTTTTTCTCTAACGTCTATTTAAAAAGGATTATTTCTTACTTCAAAGAGGAATCTATGAAATTTAGAATCTGTAATCGGCTCAATACGTGATAGCTTAGAACTGTATCTCTGTCCCTGTTAAATTGGTGACAAACAGACGGTGCGACAGAGACTATCTGTTTCGGAAGTATTTTAATTTCAATAATACTCATTACGGTACGTTTGGTCTAGTTATTTTATTTCTTTTATTAATTATGGCTTCGCACGGCTTATGCATTTAGCCAGTGTCAAGTTTTATTTTGCATCAAATTATGACCCGATTTTTCATAAATCGGGTCTAAAGTGTTTCAAAACAGTCAAAGTCGTCATAGTCCGTCAAGTCAGGGGCTATAGTAAAGCGGTGGCAAGTTTACCATAACCTTAATAGGAGATTTGAAGGCAACGAGAAAACTTCATGTTTGACACTGTTTTTTACTTTCACTACACTTGTGCACTTTCACAGAACTAAATTGAATAACATTCCACCAGAGTTATACAATTCAACTCGGGTTACAACTAAGTTTCATGAAAATAAAACTGCAGCACGACATGTTATTAACTCGTTCCCGCCAAAAACCGTTTGGTCTAGTTGTTGGTTAGGTCACCAATTTTCCCAATGCTAAATGTCATTCCCTGCTTATTCAGGTAGTTTATTACATTAGTAAGGTCACTATCAGAATTACCTTTTCGCAGAAATACAGTTTCAGACTTCAATTGAATGACACAAAAGCAGAATACTCAATTACAGTGTCAACACGGATTAACGACATAATAGATAATAAGTAAGTAGCAAACAGGAGTTTTGGCGGGAACGAGTTAACAACATGTCGTGCTGCAGTTTTATTTTCATGAAACTTAGATGTAACCCGAGTTGAATTGTATAATTCTGGTGGAATGTTATTCAATTTAGTTCTGTGAAAGTGCACAAGTGTAGTGAAAGTAAAAATCAGTGTCAAACATGCAGTTTTCTCGTTGCCTCCAAATCTCCTATTAAGGTTATGGTAAACTTGCCACCGCTTTACTATAGCCCCTGACTTGACGGACTATGATGACTTTGACTGTATTGAAACACTTTAGGCCCGATTTATGAAAAATCGGGTCATAATTTGATGCAAAATATAACTTGACACTGGCTAAATGCACACGTGCGAAGCCATAATAAAAAAAAAAAAAAAAAAAAGTAGCAAACAGCCTTGTATGTATTACAAAGAGAATTGAAAGTGTCCCTATGATGAAGTTGTCAGTCGGAAATCTAATTAGTTGAATGACATAATATTGTATTTGTTATTTATTATGAAACTAAATTCTCGGCCGATAGACCATAGTCTGCGAGGACTTTATAAAGTAATTAACTCTTCGCATTCGAACTTATCTTAGTTCTTCTTTGCCTATGACGTTTGACGTTGAACAAGTCCTTGGGTCCTCCGGTATCCATATTTTGGCATGTAGAGTCCCACTTTGGGGCTTTTCGCCTCGCCGGGACCAAGACAACGAGTGCGATTGAAAATTACTACCTGTCAACAAAAAAGATCAGCTTTTAGTTTAAAAAAATGAGTGCGTGTACTTATGTACTTATGCTTTTAATGCGCGCGCATTGAACGCGCTATCACCGCATGATACTTATTATGTGCTATAACAGTCGCTTCTCGCCGTCTATCTGTCCCTATGTATGCTTATACATAGACCTTTAAATACGCAACGGATTTTGATGTGGTTGACAATTCCAGGTCAACCGGAAGTACCCTATAGGTTTTGGGTCGAAAACCTATATGGTTCCCGTTGACCTAGAATCACGAATGAGTGCGTGTACTTATGTACGCGCGTGAGAAGTTATACGTCCGTCTGTCTGTCCGGCCGCTCGTCCGCCCGTCTCCGTCCGTCTGATATGTATTCTGCGGGCAGCTTCAACCTGTTACTTTAGTACTACAGTGATGCGCGCGCATCTTAAAATTTAACTATCGCAGCTTCAACCTGTGCTACTTTTGGGTTATATACACAGCTTCAACATGTGACTTTTGTACTACAGATGCGCGCGTATCTGAAAAAATTCAATGTCATCATTTTTCCATAACGCGCATAAAGAAGTATAAAACTTCAAAAACACGAATTCAAATCGATTGAAACAAATCCCTATTTTATCTATTGAGGTATTTAAGTAAAAAATACCTACAATAATAAGAAAATTTACATAATACAAGGCAAAAATATAAGCTTTTATAAGCCTCCTTTGCAGATGAATAAAATTACCATTTCTACCCACCTCCCACCTCCTGAGCCCACCTGGGTGAACCGTGGAAAGTTTTTACCGGGAAGATACCTACCTACCTACTTACAGTCGAAATCTCTAACGTTCCTTGCTTGCTCCTGTCGGTTGCGGAAATCAATATTTTCTGTCATTTTAACGGCTAGGCATACGAAGGCTACGGGTGGCTACGGTTCGAATTGGATAAGCATAGCTTAAAAGCGCTAGCGATCAAATCTACTGGTCCAAAATCGTGAGCTTTTAGTGCTTTTAATGCGCGCGTATTGAACGCGCTATCACCGCATGATACTTATTATGTGCTATAACAGTCGCTTCTCGCCGTCTATCTGTCCCTATGTATGCTTATACATAGACCTTTAAATACGCAACGGATTTTGATGTGGTTGACAATTACAGGTCAACCGGAAGTACCCTATAGGTTTTGGGTCGAAAACCTATATGGTTCCCGTTGACCTAGAATCACGAATATTGGCAAAAAGCAAGGTCTTACAGCACAAATAAAGGAATGATCCCAAAAAATAAAAGGTTGAAAATTAATGGGTGTCCCCATACATACATGGCTAACCTATTTAATTTGACCCTTACAATGTATGGGTATGGGTGCCCAAACGAAATAAAGGTCAAGGTAAATTGGGAACTACCATACCACTGCAAAGAAAGATAGTTGAAACTAATTTACGGAACCCTCGGCGCGCGAGTACGACTCGCACTTGACACCTTTTTATTTTAATAGATAAAGTAATTCAAGCGGAAGCTTTTTAACACTACATAGTATAAAACTCTCCTGTCTGTCCTTTTATATGCTTGGAACTTTAAAATTGCGCAACGGATTTTGATGCTGTTTTTTTTAATAGATAGAGTGATTTAATCGGAAGGTTTTAGTGTATTAAACAAAACTACCATGCGTAAGAATTCGCGGGCAACAGCTAGTAAGATATATGTCTGTTTAGAACCGCTATGTGCCGCTCCTTAACTGACAGAAATTATATCCGTGACCGATTGGAGCAAGTAAAGATACGTCATTGATTTACCGCATTAAAAATTACTTGAAACTAGGTATTATGGATTTAAACCTGACGTTCATATCAAAACTTTTAATTGTCCCGATGTTTCCCATTCATTACACGTGTATACGAAAGTTTCTCTTAATTACACCATAATAATCGCCTTACAGCTACCCCATAGCGTGAACTTGAGGTATATTTATCTAAAATTATCGTGAATAGACTCCCTCGCTTCGCGGCACCCGGTATTCGCCGATGTGGTGTACCTACGTGTGGATACAAATGCGGCAAGGATCAAAATGAAGAATAGGGTCATTTTTTTGCAATACAAATTAGCTGATCCCTACGTAACCCAGAGCCCACTCGGTTGTAAAGTAATGTTACCTGATTCTGTTTTTTTTTTAAACAATATATTATATACAATAAAATATAAAAAGATGTGCGAGTGAGCTCTGGGGCACGTCAGTTAATTGGTATTCCGACTGTACATTAACTGACGGCCTGCTAAACACAAGTATTTATGCTTAAATATTTGTCTGTGGTCTAGTTGTTTCTATGCATTATAAATTATAAGTATAATATTTACGAAAGAAAAGTATATAAGTAGTATATTCGTTGTCTAGCACCCATAACACAAGTATAGTTACTTAGCTTGGGGCTAGATGGCAATGTGTGGAATGTCCTGCAATGTTTATTTATGTCTTTATGCTAATCTGCTGTTAATCTGGAATTTCTATTCCGGAATTTTGCTTATCTGTCATTCCGCTGCAGAGACAGTCATAGATGTTCTGTCTATGTGTTCTGCTGGTATATCTGGACAATTTCACTTTTTAGCAAATCGTGTTACTTTAAAAACACACATCCTAACTTAGCTTTATAAAGTGACTTAAAAGATAATAACAATGCGATCTAATGCCTTTTTTATTTATAGAATGCCTTAATAAAAAATACGACAGCGCCCCCAGCCACTCAGTTTGATCCTTGTCGCAGTGTACAAGGGTTCGTAGAGCCCCCATAGGCCCCTGTTTTTATTAATGCACGTGTCCGCTGTTAGGCCACTTTACCCCTCGCTGATTATTTCTGATAGGGTTGACCTGTCCGTTCGATAATAGTATATTTTTGTCGGTATTCAATAAAATATTCATTTGGATTTGTTTATGATAGATTGTCATTTTTTTAATTATTTGAGAATTGTCTTTGACTGAAGTAATCTGAGTTGTATTTTTACTTATGTGATTTAATTGCATGGCTATTAATGTTTCTGACTTGATTTCCATTTATTTTTATATCAACATTGAATGAAGAAAATTTATAAATTTAATAATATATAACGGATGTGACAATTAAGTGAAATGAAGGATGTTATTTTAATCATTTTTTTTTAAATAGTTTTATTTGTAACTTTGATTTTGACAAGTAATTAGATTGCACACCTTAGAAGGTAAATTGTAAGTGGACCTATACTATACTTAAATTTATAAGAACTTTTGTAACCTACAATTATGCAATAAAATATCTTTGTATCTTTGTATCTTTGACAGTTTTTTTTATTTGCTAAGAAAAAATATTCAACTATAGGTATGTATGGTTTTTCGGAAATACAGTTTATTTGTTATCTGAAATAAACGGTCAATAACAATATAATAGGCTAAGTATTACTTTTTGCCTATGCCTATACCACATGAATAAAATACTCTATAGATCTGAAGTATAGGCATAGGCAACCAGGTGCAACGCAGTTGTTATAACATTAAAATCAAAAGAAAGTTACCTACCCTACATTCTGTGTCTTTATCGACAATTCAATCCAAAGGTAAAGGTAGTTTACTTCAAAGGTCAGACCCATCAATAAACAAACACCTGTTATCAATTTACTTTCTGTCCTTATCCTATTTTTACTTTGTATTTTATCTATGGTCAGAGCAGTAGGTATTCCAATTTTACGCAGAAAAGAAATGGTTTGCAATATTTAACGTCTGCAACCACCTTCGAGCTACCACAGACCTATTATAGTTCGAAGATTATAGTATACTAAGTCTGTGGTGTATCTACACTCAATATCTACAATAGTTTATTTATACATTCGTTTTATCAAGTACCTAGAATCAACATTATAATTAGTTCCATCACAATGAACGAAGAGCATGGTTTTTAATGTAGCCTCCACTCCAGCCAGCGGGATATTTTATTTAAAAGTTTCCAGGGCGGTAAAAATAGTTTGGAGAAGATTAGTTACATTATTAGTGAAGTTAGTTTCCGTGCTTCGGAAAGCACGTTAAACCTCTAGTAGCAGTCGTTAGGTCAAGTTAGAGCCCTTATGGTGACCTGAAAACTCTAACCAATAGGTGACCCACACCACATACGAGAAGAAGAAGAAGTTAAGTATACCAAATTAAATACAATCGTAACTATTGATTGCAATTGTTACATCAGTATAACTAATTGGACATTTTTATTCCAATTAATTACATTAAATTGAGTACGAAATCCACAAATCCTTAACCCTGCTAATAGAAAGTTATTTTGCCACGTATGATTGAAGCACGTGTAGTTCAAGAAAGCCATTCTAGGATATTTATCAATACCAGACGTCGACAACAAGTGTTTTTAACCATAACAACAGGTTGCATTTTAGTGTTCCTAATTGAAATATTATGCATTTCCTGTGATTACAATAATAGCACCTATTCAGTTCCCTGCCCTGTAATCAGCACAAACGTCGCAGGTCGGTGTAATGGACGAACACATGTCCTTTCGTTATTTATTCAAAGTGCGGTAGCAAATCGCGTAGTGTTGTCTGATTTTTACTATTTTATTATAAACAGTAAAAAACAATGTGATATTTAGTTTACATTTAATTTAATTGCCCTCTATAATTTCTGCCCGCGTATTTCGAAAGAGCTCCGAGTTCCTCTTCGATTCTCAAGACATGATTGTATTTCCCGACGCGCTCGGAACGAGCCGGAGCGCCACACTTCAGTTGACCAGCCGATAGACCCACAACTAAGTCAGCCAAGAACAAATCGTCAGTGTCTCCCCAACGGTCCACCACCACGACTCCGAAATTATTAGTTTTCAATAGCTTAAATGCATCTATGATCTCGGTCACTGTACCGGCTTGATTGAGTCTCAAAGCAGCAGAGTTGCCAGCTTTCTTCTCTATGGCCAAGCCCACTCGTCGTAGATTTGTCTGCGTCAGATCATTACCCCAGAGCTGGCCCTGAGTCCGAGCCGTGAGGGTCGACCACGCCGCCCAGTCGTCGCTATCGAACGCATCTTCCACCGAACACACGGGGAACTCTTTCATATTGTCCAGATAAACCTCGGCTAGTTTATCCGAGGACATGTACTCCTGAGGGTTTGAATTCGGATTCTTGAACTCCAAATCGTAAGCACCATCTTTGAACATATCGCATGCTGAGGCGTTTAGGCCTATCTCGGTTTTCCCATAGTAACCACATTGCTTTATAGCATCAGTAAGAAAAAGCAACGCATCTCTATGACTCTGAAGTGGCGGCCCGAAACCTCCGTTGTCGGCAACATACGTCGCTTCGGGTCCGTATTTTTTTAAGATTGCTTGTTTCACGTAACGGTATATATCAGTGCCAATTCGCATGGCTTCGACGAAGGACGATGCGCCAGTGGGCATTATAGTATATTCTTGAAACGGTAGACCGTTCGAGGCAAGAGTGCCTCCTGTCAATATTGTGAAGTGGGGGACGGGCAGTATGATCGTTGTGACTCCAGCCATGTCGGAAATGTGTCGATACAACGGCACGCCCTTCTTGGCAGCGCCAGCTTTAGCGATCACTAAGGAGACAACCATTATAGAGTTAGCGCCGAGCCTAGAGCGGGTGTCCGTTCCGTCTAAGGATATCATAAAGTGGTCGATATCTCTTTGCATCGTAACCTCAAAGTTCTGCTTGACAAGTTCAGGAGCTATGATCGTGTTAATATTCTTGACTGCGTTCATTACTCCCATACCAGAGTACTCGTTAGGATTATTATCACGAAGTGTGAAGTTTTCAGCTGTTTTCTTGAGATCTGTGTTTGGAACTCCGACGCGAAAGAGACCAAGTTCCGTGACCATGTCCACTTCCAAAGTAGGTACACCCGTAGAGTCGAATATTTGACGGGCAAGTAATATTTTGATAGGCATTTTTAAATGTATTAACTAGTAACAAATAAAATATTTTAGAAAGATAAATATGGCTAAAGTAAAATTACAAAAAATAATGTCTAAATTAGAAAATTTACAGTGACAATGTCATAATTTAAGCTAGTTTTTATTTCCCTCAGAGGTTTTTAGAGGCGTAAATTGCCTACGAAAAAAAGGTTTCATTGTTTCCAATTCCAATCAACCATGTGTTTGTAGGCCGTGGGCAAAACACTACTACACTAGTGCACGTGTGCTAATCTCTATGTAAATCCAACATTACTGTTCGATAAGGCGCTTTTTTATTAATTGAAAAAGAGATTATGGAAAAACGAACAGAGAGCGAGCCGCGAGCTTAGATAATCTATGTACCTAGTGGTATATAAATATCCCGCTCCCTATTGATATTTACTACGAGATAGGAATATAATGAAGTGCTTGCACTTGTCTACCGATTTGATAGGTAGATAACAATTTTAATACGTCAAAATTATACTATACTACCTACAGTTTTAGACCGCGTTTATAAGCATAATCTTTCTAAAAAACTTTAAGTAATGGTACAAACTTAAATAAAATTACCTAGATAAGTATGCTCGGAGTTTCTCTACGTGATAGAATCTGAAATACGGAAATCCGTAGAAGAACCAAAGTCACCGACATAGCTCTCAGGATTTGTAAGCTAAAGTGGCAATGGGCAGGTCATATAGCTCGCAGAACTGACAACCGCTGGTGAGTAAAGGTTCTCAAGTGGCAGCTGCGATGCAACGCGAAAAGGAGTGTTGGGAGACCAGCTGCCCGGTGGACCGACGACATTGTGGCGGTCGCGGGTAGTCAGTGGATGGAGGCGGCTCAGGACCGCTGTTTGTGACGTCGTATGGGAGAGGCCTATGTCCAGCAGTGGACGTGTATGGGCTGATATGATGATGACCTAGGTAAGTATAGCTATATATTATTCATATTAATAAATAGCTATTCTCAGCTGCCAAAAATGTTACCGACACAATTGAACAAACAAAAATCATCGTATCAAAATACTTTTATTTCTACACTATTGTCCCTAATTTCCCTACAACACTTAACAAAGGGTCGATTTGAGAGCTTAATAGTGTTCTAATACACTCGCAAGGGTGATCATTCAATTTGCTCCGGTGTGATTCGCAAATATGTTCCTAACGCCCCTGTTTACTTAGTCCCACTACCCATTATCGACACAAGTGCAAGTGCTCTCTAGGGGCACGTGCTGTCGTGATATCGAAGATCTACAATGTACTGTGTAAATACATGCTAATGTCTTTTAAATTGTAATGTACAGTCGGCTGAAAAATTGTAGCCCTCGGTAGAGTTCGAAAATTACTATCATTGGGATGTTTGCATTCTAATAATTTTTGTTGAGTGATGAGAGTGATTAATTGATGAGTTCGAAGACTTTAAAGCAGCTGCATAGAATCTTGCTCGTATTGAAAACATTCTTATAACAGCCGTTTTGGAGCTCTACGGTGGGTCTGTAACTATGCAGCCGACCGTACAGTGCACATTTGGGTTAACAAAGTAGAGGCCCACCGTAGACATCTAAAATTTTTGCTATTATTTGAAAGCGTTCAACTCAAGCTGCGCTTTAAAGTCCTCTTTAGTTTAAGATTAATCTTATATAGTATTATTATTGATCAGTTGTATGTCCCATATATCTGGGCTATGGAATCTCAGACTTTTAGAAGGCGTGCAGCCGAAGATAACACGTAGAGGACTTTTACAATAACAAGTTTATTGGCAAAGTATAATGTGGACACCAAACCGGCGATTATCTCTGTCTGCACTATAAAATGCAGCAAAGGACAACCTCCGGTTTGGATAGAACTATTGAAAAACTAAAGGAGAAAACTAGTTAGGCTACTGTGATGGGATAATAGTGGACTGGCTACTGGAAAACTATGGATTCCTAATATGGTGCCTGCCGTAACAATGTCCAACAAAGACTTAAAAATGGCAGGCGGAAACTCGCCAGCTATCAGATTGGGCTACCAATTAAAATTGAGAATTAAAATGAAAATAAGGAATTGTATATGTATCCCGAAACGAAAATTCCATCAAAAAATGTCATCGATATGTGGTCCTCTTAATGATACATAAAAAATAGTCCCTCGTGCACTTTAGAGATAATCAATAATTGTGTGAGAGTTTCGCTCGCTTCCCCAATGCGTGGAGCGAACTCATCACGCGATGCCCCGTGAGAATCAGCAGGATCATCGGGACACCTGGTAGGAGAGGAAACTGTGTAGGTGTCCAAATAATTTATCCCACGGTAGTTTATAATGTTGGTACATCACGCTATGCGAGTATTTGCCACACACTTCATCTATAGGATGGTAGGTTATAATATTTTGCATTTTGGGTAGGATGGTGTTTGTTTGTGCATTTCCCTATTTACTCCAAACCGGCTGGACTGATTTAGTTACGGTTTTCTGTAAATATTC
This sequence comes from Idaea straminata, assembly GCA_951213275.1. Lineage (NCBI taxonomy): Eukaryota > Metazoa > Arthropoda > Insecta > Lepidoptera > Geometridae > Idaea > Idaea straminata. The sequence continues at coordinate 15,063,082 of OX577845.1, read as the reverse complement.
TGATTAATTAATAAAATAAATAAATAAATAATAAATATTGCATGACATTCCACACATCGCAATCTAGCCCCAAGCTAATTTATTTATTTATTATAGTCAATTAAAACGATACATTACCATTTATATTAATTGATTTAGACAAAAAAATAATAATTAAGTACAATAATAATAATTTGATCACCCTAACATGCATATCTCTCACAAAACTTCAAACATACTGACAATATCGATCTCGATCGATCTAAGTACCTAGACTTGTGTTATAGGTGCTAGACAACGGATTACTACTTATAAACTTTTTTTTTGTAAATATATACTTATAATACATAAAAACAACCAGACCACAGACAAATATCTAAGCATAAATACTTGTCTGAGGCGGGAATCGAACCCGCAACCCTGTGTTTGGCAGTCCGGCATGGTGACCATTGTGCCAACTGGGTCGTCAAAAAAGTTGGCGATGGTTCGTAGCTAGTTATTATGGGAATTACTCAAAAGGGGCGCCGCAATTTACATTTTATTGCCAAAACCAATGTTCTCATTCATTTCAGTAATCAATCGTAAGTTTAATTATTTCATCAAACTGTTTTATAGTTTGTAAATAAGTATCAAAAGATTTGGCTTTAGAAAGGAAATTATTTTGCTTCCATGAACACTATAAACGCAAAAAATGCTGTTGTGCTTACTATTTAAAAAACCGGCCAAGTGCAAGTCGGACTCGCACGAAGGGTTCCGTACCATTATATTCTGTTTTTAGTATTAGTTGATAGGTACCTATTACCGGCAACTGAAACACATCCTGAAAATTTCAATTAACTATAGCTCTCACGGTTCATGAAATACAGCCTGGTGAGAGACAGACGGACAGTGGAGTCTTAGTAAAACGGTTCCGTTTTTACCCTTTGTGTACGGAACCCTAAAAACAATAGTTTGTAAATACTGTAACATAACAAGGCTTGATTACTAATAGCAGTGGCTATGATTGCTATGAAGACACTCCTTTTAGATTACTGATTGGCTGATTTGACGATATTTGTCAACTAAATCAGATCGCATGCAAGAAGTTGGTTAGTACTTGATATCCTGATATTATTTAATTGCAACAACAATCCATATCGATCACTAAAATGATGTGAAATGTGCTAAAGGTGTACAAACAATGAGTTTGGGGTCGTGCCCTGGCACCGAATCATCCACGTTACGCACCATTGATCTTCGTTTTATAGATGCTCTGACCAAACATTAAAAATAAAACTTCAAATCAACTAAACTTTAAACTATTTGAAAAATAAAATTCATAATTATTTTTACTGCAAATAATTATGTCTTTTTACTTATTAATACTTAATTAAATCTTCATTTAGAATCGAGTAGTTCTTAGCATTTAAAACCATCTATCTTTCTCTAATAATTTTTTTTCCTAGCGATCACGTAGCAATATTTATAATGCCCAGACAATATGATAAATATTATAGTTTAGATGATAATTAAGGTGAAGGGTACCGGCTCTCTCCATATAAACGTAGTCGACTGTTTCCTCAATGGATAATGACACTAGCACAAATACTTTTGTTGCATAAAACTTATAACTGCTATGACTATGCCCATATGCCTTGTTTTTTTTTCTTTTTCTAATTATCATAGAAATTAAGATTTTAAAAACAAAAAAAAACAAATCATAGGTCATGACAGTTATAAGTTTTATGCAACCAATATATTTGCTCTAGTGTCATTATCCAGGGAGGAAACAGTCGACTACTTTTGTATGGAGAAAGCGCCCGGTACCCTTTCCTCTTAATCACTCTGCCCGATGTAGCTTGTCTATAACACATACACGCTTACCTCTGATGATAACTTTCTTCTGAACATCTTTGTTCTGGCTGTTGGTGACTCGACCAGAGAGCATAGTTTCGTTTTGGTTGCGGTCCGTACGCACCTTGGGACAAAATATTCTATTATATATTATTGTAAATATTTGATTTTTTTTTCTTTGTACCTATTTAATTTTATTTTAAGTTTGTATTTATGATGAATTAATAAATTATTTGTCATTATTATAATTATTCTATACATAGGTTAAATGACGTTTATTCCCATAAGACCAATATCACTTATGAATGAGATACTTACAAAAATAAAAGTAGGTATGTGCGCCGATCGGTGCGGCGCAGGCCGCCGCCGCCGGCTTTTGTCTCGGCGTTATCGGCGCGAGATTAAAAAAAGTTATCTTGAGTTCTAGTTTCAAAATTGCTGACAAATGGGTGAACTTTGTAAAAAAAGGGTTAGCAAGCAATATGCAATTTAAGTTATCTTTTAAAAACATTTACACCATCTGATTATTTTAATCATATAGGCACATCCTTCTATAGCTTCTATAAAGGTATAGATACCTCAGTAATAGGTTTGTATTTATTTATTTATACTAGCTTTTGCCTGCGACTTCGTCCGCGTAGGAGTTGAATTTTTCAAAAGCCTTTCTTATCAGATGCCTACGTCATACAAAGAACACTCCTTCCAAGTTTCAGGTCTCTACGATCAGCGGTTTAGGATGTGCATTGATCCGTCAGTCAGTCAGGAGAAAGAATTTTATATGTATAGGTTTACTTATTATTAAGCTTCCCGTCGTTTTATACGTGAAATTTTGCAAAAATCAGAATAAATGGTAGGTAAAGAGCACTTGCAGCGCCATAGTATGGGCGGCCCGGCCGCGCCGCAATTTATCGTTGACTAGCAGCGCTCCGCGGTTTTACCCGCGTAACTCCCGATCCCGTTGGAATATCGGAATAAAAAGTAGCCTATAACCTTCCTCGATAAATGGACTATCCAACACAAAAATAATGTTTCAATTCGAACCAGTAGTTCCTGAGATTAGCGCGTTCAAACAAACAAACAAACTCTTCAGCTTTATAATATTAGTATAGATGACTAAAGTTCCACCAGGTGGATTTCTATGGAATTTGTATTTCACAACCTTCCCAGAAAATAGAGTTATCTAATCAAGATTTACATAGGTTCAATATTTTTTAATTGTGCTTGTAGGATTGGGATCTCGTAAATGATTTAAAAAACTAAGTATGTGTTTTAACTTAGTAAATATTTGTTTTCCACTGCTTTTTAAGACCCGTAAACGTGTTAGACCCTGTGGTTATACCGACTTTTGGCCTACAAAAAGTATCTAGACTTTTTGTAGGCCAAAAATTAGTAGTCAATCTTATGTAGGTAAGTACGGGGGCTCTAACTGAGATAAATCTGAAATACATACACGTTAAGCGAACGCTCGGCCGAGCTCCATGGCAGGCGGACTGGGGGGTGTTAGGTTTTATTTTCGTTACGGAATTTCTTGATTCGATCGCTGCGCTCAAAGCCCGCGGGTAAAAGCTATGCAATAGCTTTAAAAAAACTTACCAGTTCACCAAGAAAACCAATATACCCAATCGCCAATTTCAAAGTATCGACTTTGGACAATCGTTTCTCGTATGGCAGCGTCGGTATATGGGCTCTGAGACCTTCAAAAGCATCATTAATGGACTGCATACGACGACGTTCTCTCAGGTTCGCTGCTTGCCGCTGCTGTATCTGTTGCTGAGGGCAACGGGAACGCCGTCTATGATGCCGACGGAACTCTGACCTGTTCAACAATTAAGTACATTTTATTTACTAAGAGTTATACCATAACTAACATAATGATAATGAAGATGAACAATAATAATAATAAATATTGCAGGACATTCCACACATTGCCATCTAGCCCCAAGCTAAGTAACTGGACTTGTATCGTGGGTGCTAGACAACGGATATACTACTTATATACTTTTCTTTTGTATATATAAACATATACATAGAAACAACCAGACCACAGACAATATCTAAGCATAAATACTTGTCTGAGGCGGGAATCGAACCCTTGTGCCAACCGGGTCGTCAAAACAGGTACATCTGCAAAATGGCTGTTGTTACTACCTAATTTTTGGAACAAAGTTTCTTATCGCAAGTTGGCGAGGGGACGCAGCCGAGAAATGATCTAACGAGTTACGAAAACGTGAAACGAAAAGCCGTAAGACAGAGGGATTTTTTTACAAACACGTGTTCCGCGATACGTTCATTTTTTTGTATAAAACACACAGTAATTTAATAAATATTTCGGATGGTTAAAACTCAAAATATTTACGAAAAATAAAACTTAATTAAGTAAATTAAATTAAAACATTTAAAAATTCAAATGGAATGGTATGGTCCCTAGGAATTGTGCCTAAAAACTGCGTTGCCTTATTGGACGATGATGCTTAAAAAACTATAAAAACTTAAAATTTTAAAACAACAGTCATTATACATAATAGATACAGATACGTGAACCCTTAACCTTTTCTATAGTAATCGCATGACTACGCCTTTAATTTTTTTAAGTACCATATTTTCCCATTTTCCATTGATAGCTAACTGCTATGGGGTTAGTGCATTTTTCCCCTAACAATAATCGTTTGACGCGCTCAAAGCAATTTTCCTTAGAAAGTATTCTCGTCTAGACTTTAGATTCTAAAGTTTTTAATGCACGATTCACTTTTAACTGTAGGTATTTAAATAGGGTTTACAAAATAATTAAATAAACTTTCGCTAAATAAGTATATTTTAATGATAACAAAAAATGGATTATAGAATAAAATAGATAAAAAATTCCGTCGGTATCGGTCACTTGAATAGAAGCCGTGGTTTTGACTGACGTTTTTGAATATAATATGTAATAAAAAATTATATAGACAATAAAGACCTCCTTTTTTTAAAGTCGGTTAAAAATTTACACTTTGCTAAACAGAATAATTTAAGGTTTTGTAACCTACTTAAAAATTGTTTTCCGGCTATTTATGTATAATGTGTGCAAAGTGAAAGCGCATTCGCAGAATTAATTTAACTATCTAAAAGAGGCAGCAAATAAAAATATAAACCTTCCTATTCTGGACGCTCTGGTGTCTAGACTGCACCCTGTATTTTCGCATTAGGCCATGCAATATTTAAAACAAATAAATATGTACTTACCTCTACAGTGCACAAGTTTCACAGATAAAAAAATGTAACTCTTAAATACGCGGATATAAGTTGTACCAGTTGACTCCTAAATAAGCTTAATTTTATCTGCGTGACCAATTGGTGAAGCAAAGCAAGTTTTACCTTTATCTAAAACATAATTTAACATCTTAATAATAAATATCTCTCACTTCTTTCTTGGAGTAGAATGATTCTCCTCATCACTGGCGTAGAGACTCCCATCAGACATCGAAGAATCATCGTAAAGGCACAATTCCGAGCTATTAGCCGATGACGAGGAACTACCCGAGGCAGTGTTTTCTACCGGCGCACTCCGCGTTTCTTTACCACTTACTTTAAGCATTTTTTTTTGTATTTATATTTTTACATTATTAAACGTCTGTTCGTTTGAGAATCACTGTCTATTATGAATGTGCTTCACAGAGGGTTGTAGGAGGGGTTGTTAGCTCCGCCTACCCGGCATATACGTCCCGCCCATTGTATCTCAGTCGGTAAACTTTAAGCTTCCTTTTCTGAAACTTTACCTCCCTGTGTTTGAGTAGAGAGAGTAGAGCACCCACATAATAAAAGTTTTTAAAAGATTTCAGTGGTGTGGATCGTTGCTTTGCATTTTTTGCGTATGAGACACAGTATTTACCTATCTTTCAAATACAGTGTGTCAAATATTTTTCTCTTCTCTAAATTATTTATAGTCTAATATATTTGTGAAAAATTTAATAGAAAAATCTTTGTAAAGTTTATGTAGGAAATACAATTAGAAGTCAATGTTACGTTCCTAAATTAATAGAATTAGTGGTTTTTTTAAGCGAATTTAATTTATTTTTGGCGCTACTGTCAGAATCCTACTATGACTTTTTCTAAGATGTTCTTGGTTTTTTTAAATGCACTCTGAACTTTGGGTACTTATGGAACTTTGGATTCTACTTTAGAACATAAATAAACTAGGGTGTAGACATTAATGAGCTTGGCGTACCTAGGGTAGACTTAGAAAAAATTGGCATACTTATAGTGGTTTTTGGGCGGTGCACTTTGTGATCTATACTCATCGATAGAGAGTATCGAGACGATCGAATAATGCCCACATAACATTCAAATAAAGCTTCTCGGAAACGGGATATGCGAAGAAACGTGATGTGTTTTAGGTATGTTTCATCAAATATTCCGAATCCGAGACTCTTTAAAAGTTTGGTATAAAAGTCTATTCTCAATCAGTCAATATTATAAATTAAATCTCTACTGTTTTTGTCCAAAGGCTAATTTAGGTATAAAATTATTTTTACGACCAGTTTGAGTTTACCGCCAACTTGTTTCATACCGATAAACCATAGATTAAATAAAATATGATCTGTCGTATGGTTGTACTAACGTCAAATTCTATGGTCGTATGTCACTGTCACAAAGTCAATTAGTTGTAAAAGTCAAGATCCATAGTACCGTCACAGTCATCTAAATCAGTGCTGCCAAAAAATATTTTTGGTGCTTTTTGTCAAAAATGACAGACTATCTGAAACGAATACGACAAAAATAAAAAAAAAAATTGGGTGACTATTCACATATTTCGTACTTTAACTCCATGAAAGGGCGGTGCGGCGGGCAGAGGCGCGCGGTGAGCACGGCGTGGCGTGGCGTGGCGATGGCGGGTTCGTTATGTCGTCGTCGTTCGTCTTCGAATTGTAACTTTTAACTAATTAGTTCTGGCAACACTTCTAAAAGGGCCGGCGCCGGGGAATGAGACTCGAGATTTTGTTGATTTAATATTTAATAAAAGTGCTGATATTAAACTGACTTTAGTTTGAATTTAAAGAATTCAAATTAATACATATACGTTAAACATTGAGCGTACGATTTTCATAAAGGACACAGTGTATTTACTTAGATAAGTTGTTCATTCTTACTTGCATCTTTCTGTACATAACTCAATAAGGTTTTTTTGTAAAGAGCCCTCTCAAAGATGTTTATCGTAGGCTTAACTGGAGGTCTTGCTACTGGTAAAAGTACTGTTTTATCTATATTTCGAGAACACGGAATCGCTGTTATTGATGCAGATGAAGTAGCAAGAAAAGGTGAGAATAGATTTACTTTACATTTTAAATATTAGAATAATTGACCGGCGCCGCGGAACCACTGACAATGGCGTCGATAAAGAAATCAAACATAGCCCGTGCTGTGTGAGGTTTTACTTGCTAAGGAACAACCAGCTCTTCAAGTATGGTGCTGCAAATTGTTGAAGGCAGAAATAAACCTCTTTAGATAATATCTAGTGTAGAAAAAACATTGCTCTTGTTTATTGTAGGTATTGTCATGCGAAATGTACAAACCTTAAATTTTAACCCGCCGATAGTAAAATCTATAGTTTATGTAGAATAATATTGCATGTCTTTAGGTTTATGCGAATTGCAAAAGCTTAACCCCTTGCACTAGCATTCATTCAACCAAGCTTGACACCTTTAATTGCCTTGAAAACTCTGACAAACACAAGTGAATACTTAAAGAAATATAATTTACGCTGTCTAAAATCAGTTTGTTCAGACTCACTTCAAAATTTTCAGTACTAGAACCAGGAACAAAAGGATGGAAGGAACTCCGACAATATTTCGGAGATGAGATCCTCTTACCAGATGGAAAGGTCAACAGAGCTAGACTCGGTGAGCTAGTATTCAATGACATTGTTAAGGTACCTATCTAACTTTATTTAAATGTTATTTAATCTGTCTATCAGCCTAATGTTACTCCCAAGGATTCAATTTACCCTCACCTCCCATTAAGTTTCGTCAAAATCGTTCCAGTGGTTTCAGAACTCAATAATTAGAATCAATAGTCTAATACCTATAAATAAATTCATATTTGAGTTAAGTATATGACCCATTGTCTGGCTATTTTTATCATGTACTTGACCAAAATATGTATTTATTTCATAAGCGGAGAAAGCTGAACGCTATCACACATCCAAGGATACAGAGCGCCATGATGAGAATGGCTATGACATACTTCTTTTCCGGACACAAATATATTGTTATGGAAGTTCCATTGCTGTTTGAAACTGGGAAGATGTTGACATTTATGCATAAAATTATTACTGTCGTTTGGTAAGTGCTATAATACATTACTAGTCTTCACCCTTCTCTTTAAGGCCATGGTTACAAATTAAAAGAAGTAATTTATATAAAATTCATGTAAAATTCCAATTTTGTTAATTGTAGCCCCAGTCTCTCTTACCTGTTGGACAAAGAGCAGACATATCTGTCCATCCTACTCTATCAGTAGGAGTTTAAGTAATATCATCATCATCCGAGTGATGTTCCCAGTTGCATCCCTCTCGGGAGCGGAGTCTGCTAAGGATTTGACATAACATAAACGGAATATAATTAATATCGGAGATGTAAACTAAGACATTTGTAATTTCTTCGAAAATTCATCCATTTACAGTACTCCTCTGTCAATAAGTTAGAAAACAATAGGTAACAAAATATAATGCATTTTTTATTGAAATTTGTAATCTCGGAGACAGGTGCCCAAGGGATCGAGATCTTCAGGTAGGCACAAACCAGAAATAATATGTTTAAATACAAATTAACAGTTAAATTTGAAATTACACAGAGTACAATAATTAGGGTAGCAATACATTTTTAATGAATGGGAGCGTCACAATAGTAGGGGAAAATCTTTTACTTCACCATAACTAATTCTGTAGTTGAGGAATTCGTGCAGTCTTCGTCGGAATCTTCCTTTAACGCTAAAACGGTTACTGTAGAGCCTTCATTCTGCTGCTCGCCATCTGAAAACATCATACATCAATAGATCAATTTAAGAAAAATCTGTTAGAATGTTTTAAACCAAAATTTAAACTAAACCAACAGTTTCATTCATAAAAGGGGAAAGTCTGAAATTGTACCAGACACAATATCAACACAGCTTTCATGGGTACAACCCACACATTAAAACTGGCTTTATACAGATCTTTTTGCAATTTTAACAATAGTTGTACACACAAACGGGCTTTACAAGGGTCACTCCAAAACCTTAGGCTTTACAGGTCCCTCGACGTCATTCCAGACACCTACGTACCGAAATAATCGGTACTCCCTATAATAATATCGTGGTCCCTTCACTGCCTTAACTCAGTCACCGCCACATATCCTATAGAGTCTAAGGTGCCTATAGTATAATACCGGAACGTCAATTTGACCGCTGTGGTCGCGGTAACAGTTAAAATGATACTTAAAAGGAACACAATGAAACGTCATTTGTACTCATTGAAAACGAGAGTTTAATCTGATCAAATAAAGACAATAAACTTACTTATCACAATTATCTAACTGCGAGTAAACACATCACAAGGTACAATAAATTACGAATCACACAGGTCCTAATATAAGCTACACCCTTCGTAGACAAAACAATTGTACAAAATATGAAGTGAACATTTTAGGAACTATTTTGCACAATATAAAATCGAATTTCTAAGTAATACCGTCCAACTGGATTAGCTACGCCACAAATGTACTAGAACGCGAACCTGGTACGTCGATTCTCCGTGAACTTCGAAATGTTTCAATAGATCTATGAACAATAATTACAGTCAATTAAAACCTGAGTGATACCAAGAATTTTAATAGCTGTCAACAATTTGTCTCTAGAAATTCTAACTATGCATAACTTAATTCTTGAACATATTCTGCGTATGTGGAGAATTTATCAAATTCCGCTCGCATTACATTGTAAAGAATGTTCGCAATGTCGATATTGTGTATATAAGTTTTTAACTATAATTTAAATTAATACCACGTTCGGACAGTACTTATCCATTGGTTAAGCTATGTAATTGTCTTGTCTCACTCTTTAGACAATTATCAACGCGAGCAAGGCAGGTCGCGGTCGTCCTATCGATCGGTTTATACTAAAAGCCTTATACACTTCGTCGCATCACAAATCGACATCATGAACACTCAGAAAGCCAATTCTCGTAAATAAAATTGTTCAAATTACATTGCAATATCACCGATTGTATTTCGATTACAAAAAATACCCTTTTGGTATTGTTGAGAATACCATAAGCTGACTTTGAGGGTAATTTGAGCTACTTGAGGGTATTGCTTGTAATCGAAATGCAATCAGAATGATATTGCAATGTTATTTACGAGATAGCGTCTTCAGATCAAAATCGGAAACAAAGTACTGGTTTGATCTCACCGGGAATTATGTCAATGCAGCCATCAAACATTGCGTCTTCTTTAAAAACTTCTTCTTGTTCGTGTTCTTCAAAAGCTTGTAACTATGTGAAGGATTCGTTTGGAAAAGGAGACCGCGCTATCTACCCCTCTGCTGGCATCACTCTCCCGAGTATTTTATGTCTTATCGCTCTGACCGACCGTTAAAATTTAGACCCACTCAACTGTAATTTTAATTATGTCAGAATGTGGTTTCAGCTGCCACAAAACTTTCTTATCCACTTGCTAGTTTTAGAAGCCTAAATAAATATCGGTGTTACCAATATTTATTCAAAATATAATATAATATATGATATTCCACAATATACTGTTAATATTATGAATCAAAATCATAATCATATATTTTTGTGTTAAAAACATAATAAAGCTCATGAAAGTATCCTGGCACTCCAATATTTTACTGTTAACATCCTTGCTGACTATTGATGTTATAAAAAATGTTTGTGTTCAAGCCACGTCTTCTATGGAAATGAGCATTGTCCTTTAAATAAATAAAGGTATAAACCTTTTTGTTAATATATTTTTTAATTTTAGTGATATTTATGTTTTACAGTGAAGATCATCAACAACTCGAGAGGCTGTGTTACAGAAATGACTTCTCCGAGATCATAGCAAAGAAAAGAATCAGCTGTCAAATGCCATTAGAAGATAAAGTTGCGAAATCACATTTTGTCATAGACAATTCAGGTGATATTGCTAACACGAGAGATCAGACTGAGAGGGTTATTAGAACTCTGAGAAGATCTAAGTTTACTTGGTAAGCAACACTTAAAACTAACCTGTATTAAATTATAAAACAGGATTTTCGTACAAATTACATTTCAGGAAACAGGTCCTAAGTTTGACATACGTCCAAAATACGCATATACTCTTTAGAAAAATGTTATTTTTTTATTTTAAATTAATAAGTTAAAAGTTAGTGATAAAAGTTATTGTTCAAAAACCAAAAAGTTCACAATTTTGTTGTACATGCTTTGATCAAGAATTACAATCCAAGAATGGCACAGATAAACTTATTAAGAAGTTTTTATAAGTTTTGTTTTAAAGCAAACTCATATTTACTTTAAAGAATATTTTATACCTATTGTTGACATTGGATTAATTAATATTTGGCATTATATTATAGTACTTTTGATTTATTATTTACTTAATATTTGCATGCTAAGTGCTGGTGAAATATGTTGAACTATATTTTAACTAGATATCTTTAGACCATTATTTCGATAAAATAAATAACATTCCAATGACATTCATTCATTTATCATCACTACATAGTATAAAGCCAAGTCGCTTTTCTCTGTATGTCCCTATGTATGCTTAGATCTTTAAAAATACGCAACGGATTTTGATGCGTTTTTTTTTAATAGATAGAGTAGTTCAAGAGAACGCTTACGAAGTTGCGAGCAACAGCTAGTATTTACTTAAATACAAATCCAGTATCTAGTAATAATTACATTTCTCACAAAATTGTCGCCTAAAGTTTCTTTTGTAAAACGTAACTATTTTATCGTTTTCAGGTATTTCAGAGCAATATTTCTTATTGCTTTACTATCAATCGCCTTTGGAGCAGCTCACATTGTTAGCAATATGATTGAAGAGAAGGTATAAAATAGTAATTAAATACTTGTAAGTAATAAGATAAGTATTAATATGAACTTGCCAAACGTATAGGTATTTTCTATATATTTATTTTCTATTGTATTTAGCCAGTAAGATAAAATATTTGTGGAATTTTATACCGGCCAAGTGCGAGAATAGAAAGACATAATTTGTGAATATTTCAACTGTCTAGCTATCACGGTTTATGAGATACAGCCTGGTGACAGAAATACAGACGGAAGTGGGCAGGAATATAATGAATCTGATATTCTCTTTTAATGAGAAGTTTCATTACGAAACAAAGAACCAAAATACAGTCTCATTAAAATTTATCTAGATTCGCCATCGAATAATGAACCAAATACAAATAATATTCCTTTATAATCTATAGTAGGTACAAACAAATATTTTTTGTTTTTAAGATAGAGCGTGGTAATAAAACTAAGGTTAGAAATAGTATATCATAATCAATAGTAATAATGCTGAGATAAGTATTTTTAGAGTTTTAGTGTACACCGCGTGTATAACGAAGATTAGAAAAAAACGTGTGGTTTTTAACTAACTTACAAGCTTTCTAAAAAACTTTAGGCTAGAGATTAAATAGTAGATTTTGAAGGAAATATTCTGCTGTTGGGATAAAACCGGAGTTTTAGTAATATAATTTATACAGCTCCGACTACTTAAATCCACACTATTCAGTGTGTTGTTTAGTGTCTGGGACACATATCAGACATTTCCCTGCACCTTTAGTTTAAAAAAATACTTGAGAGGTACTTTGGACACCCGGATGGAACGAAGTTCCTTTCGATTAATTAGTGAAGGCATTGTAATTTTTTTTATTATGAACAAATATAATGTAATATAAACTTAATCAGTAGGCTATTATTTTCTACGAGAGATAGGGGGAGATAAAGAGAGAGAGAGAGAGAAACACGCGCACACCGCACGGCTTATAACTATAGCAAAAAGTATCGTTACAACTTTTGTCCTTAATTTTTTCCGTCTAGCCCCCTTTCGCAAGGCGCGATAAGGAACTTCGTTCCAAAAACAGAACTCGTCAATACGTCTGGAGCTGACTGAATCGTGTTTAACGACCGGCTCGGATTCAAACCTACGACCCTCGGAATGATAGCCAAAACACTAGCGTAACAGACTTTGGTATTAAAATTTATGTGGAACTACTACGTTAACTGTGCAGTCTCTAACTCTCTTTTTTTCATTCGGGAGTTAATACCTAATTATTTCAAAAAAGTTTATTATATCTTTTTTAAGCTATCATTTGTACGAGCATCGGCAAAGTTTAGTTTAGTTTATCCCGACATATTATCACTCGATTGCATCAAATTTCCTAACCTAGTCAAACTCGAGTTGGGCTTAGTTTATGTTACAGCTGATAGATGTTTCTTGTTCTCTCTGTAACGACCAATTCTTTCTAAACCTATAATAAGAGGTTATTTTTAAAGAATAAGGGAAAACGTAGGGTTTTTCTAGTCTAAACACTATAAAATAACGTTCAATATAAGTTTCAAAAACATAAAGGGGAAAGTATACTGGCATTCTCTCCATACAAACGTAGTCGACTGTTTCCTCACTGGATAATGACACTAGCACAAATATTTTTTTTGCCATAAAACCTATTACTGCCATGACTATTGACTATGCCCCTATTGTCTTGGTTTTTTTTTCATTTCCTAACTATCATATAAACTAATATTTAAAAAAAAATAACAAAATAAAAATAGGGGCATGGTCATGGCAGTTATAAGTTATGGCAACAAAAATATTTGCTATCATTATCCAGGGAGGAAAAAGTCGACTATTTTTGTATGAAGAGAGCGCCCGGTACCCTTTCCTCTTAAGGTGTAGTTTTACTAAACATGAATCAAAGTCATATAAAAAAAATAATATCAAATGTAAGCATTTTATTCTGTACTAGCTTTTCGTTCGCGTTGGAATATTCGACATTCCAAAATACTTTCTTAGCAGATATCTACGTCATAATAGCTATCTGTGCCTATGCCAAATTATAGCTCATATGAAAAAACCACTATAGCAAATCACTGCATCTATGTTTATTTATTGTGTAGGTAGATAATTTAAATGACATGTATTCCAGGCGCACCTGTTTGAAATATTTTAGGTATACCTGTAGATACTAATGAGTTGAAATATTCTTCATACCTACCTATGCTTTAAATCATAAATAGTATTTAATATACAAACTAATAACCTACCTTATCATCACTCATATTTTTTCTTGCTTTTTTCTTTAAATTGTCATATAAGGCATGCAGCTGTTTTTCGGTCCTTGGACCAGTTTCCGACACTGAATTGTATCTGGTGGTAAGCTCCATCCAGGCTTGTTTCTTGGCTTCAACAGAAGTCCCATCTGTTTTTTTATTGTCGATAATTGCGACAAATTCTTTTGCTGTTTCTATGAGCAGCATCTTTTCCCTTTCAGTGAAATTTTTGCTTCGTTTTCCAGGCTCCATGATAAATGTATTAAAAGGAATTAAACACACACGATACTAAAAATCACAATGGAATTACTGCAATGGCAATGCACAAGACAAGATGTTTGTTAACAAAAATACCACGCTACGACGCGACCGCGAAGCTGAATTTGACGTATTTATGAGTTTGACAGTGACAGATTACAATCCAGTTATTAGAAAAATATAGAGATTTTTATGTAAAATGATTTAAAGCGACCTATTTCACTCCCAAAGTAACAAATGTTTTTAATAAAACTGGTAATATTGACGAAATTAGGCAATAAAATTCATTTTATAATCGAATTTAAAAAAAATCCATCTAGTGGCGAGTTAAGGAACTAGCTATCGGTTCCATAATTAACTAAAGGCTCGTTTCACGCTCAGAAACACGGCGACAGTTAACTGTAGTTTATCTTATGGATATCTTTATTGAATCAATAGGTAGTGAGAGTTTATGTGAGATCTTCAGAAACCGGGCAACAGTCTATTAGTTTGACTGACTGACTGTTATACTGCGGTGATAACAGTCAGTCAATCACTTTATAAAATTGCGGGAATGAAACAGGAGTTTGATAATAAAGACCCTGATTATCCTAGATGAGTATGTCGATATTCTAGGTCCACATCTACTGTTTGATTTCTCTAATAAGCAATCATCGTGAGTTAGTATTTAATCGCGTCTATCCTATTGGAAGGAATAATAAGGGTATTTTCCTAGGAATTTAAAAATGCTTACCTTTGGTGCCCTCTCCTGCTTCGCTCGCAGTAGTGTGAGAACCATGGTGGTGGTGGCCACTCGCGTTGTGGGATCCGGTTTCGTTAGAAGCAACTATTTCGAATTCTTGGGTTATTGGGTTGAAAGCATTAGATCCGAATATCGATCTGAAACAATACACGTCAAAGTTAATGACTACTCTGAAGTTAGCTATTATAAATCGCTACGCAACAGCAAAAGTATATTCAGCAGCTCGAACATACCCATAGTCTTCCTAAGTTTGTATTTATGACATTGTCGACGCTATATTTAAATACACCTAGTTATACAGGGTTATTAGTAATTATATAAGGAATCACTTGAGGGCTGTTTCTGTGCACCCTAACAATCCACTTATGTTCTACAACTTAAGGAAATGAAATCATTTTTTTTTTTCGGAAAAACGGGGTTTACCTGAAAATCAGCAGTTACATTCTCAGTAGTTTTTCAACAATTCTTTGTTCAGCAATACTTAGTACCTACAATTCTTGAGGTTCAAATTCTCTCTGACGGTAGCCAATTAAATAGTCTTGAACCCATTAAATCAGCAGTCCAGTTCTAACCTTGGGATAGTGACCTTTTGAGGTCATGTGACCCTTGATTTATCAGCAACCATTTGCACGGTTACTTTCCCTTTATTTTAAGCTCTCAACAGAATACATGCATCACACCCTTCTTGACTGGTCTTGATCGACAAAAGGATGTAGACTTACCTCGGATTCCTTTAAGATATGTGTTGTCCATCTACAAGGGACCTTGCATTCAACTAGATAATGCAAGTGTTTATACCAATTTAGCAAATTAGACAGAAATCGTCAGGAAGATAATATCGTCGTTGACAAGAAAATGTTCACTGGAAAAGCTGAGGAACAGCCACAGCTATTCTCTTCTTGCAAGGAAGGTAAAGTTACCCAGTAAATTTGATTTATATCAGTTATAAACTGGTTGTTACTCCATCATCCGAGCGATGCTTCCGGTTGCATCGCTCTCGGAAGCCCGGGGTCCGCTTTCCTGCTTTTACGCCTCCACCTCGCACGATCGTCGGCATCCTGGTTTGTAAGGCCATTTGCACGCATATCACCCTTTACGACGTCAAGCCAGTAACACTTTTGATTATTGCCTCGTAGTTGTACCACACTGCCTTGTCTTTTTATAAATTGGCAAACCAATTTGACAAGACCAAGGACATACAACACGAGGGGGGGTTGTATGTCCTTTGTCTCAACCCGAAGGGGATTCTATGTCCTCGGTCTCTCGTTCAGCGCTCTCGAATATGAGGCCATCCACCATCATCCATAAAGAAACTGCTTACAGGTAAGCAGTCTCTTCACAGTCAACCCCGTAGTCAATCTGCTCACCATCTTGACAATAAATGCCTCTTTAAAGAAGGCTTCACTGTGATGCCAGTTTTTTAATCTCGACCACAAATTCCTTTATACTTTGTGCACCTTTTTATCGACACTGATAAAACTCCTGCCAACACACCTCTAGGTTAAACTTCGAAATCACTATGTTGCAAAGAAATCGGCAATGGTGATTCGAAGTTTTCAAACCAGGTTTACCTGGGAAGAGCAGTGTCTTTAGAACTTCATAGCTATTTGATTCCGTTATGAATAATGCTACTTTTTTCTTTCCAAGAGCTCTTTGTCTGATTCTTCGGCAGTCCACGGTTCATTAGGATTGACGGCTCGAAACTCTTAAGCACGCCCTCGCGACATAAGAGATTCAAAATACAGTACGTGTTCTATGCTTATTTCAACTGGTTTATATCACTATGTCGGCTTTTATTACTCATGCATTTAGTGAAATCTATAGCTTCAACGTTAAACGGATACAATCCGCATTTATGAAATCCATTTATGATTTCAGCAGTTACAGATTTCAGTGCAATTCTTAATAATGGTGCAAACTGAGCCCAGGTTACAACTCTGTTCCCAGTATCGGATTTCCACAACTGGAAATCCGATACTGAACTTATTCCATTAATTTTTCAACGGTCTAAAAACGGACACATCTGCGGTTTTGGTATTATATAAGCCGTATTAGGGTGTAGGGCATACAAAATTATTAGATTGTTATTACATAGTTGACCAACTTCAAAAGTTATATACGACTTATGACCGTCGATTAAAAAAGAACAAGAAATTTGACATTATTTTTCCGCAATGCTGGTACCTACCTAGTAACGTATTAGCATTGTCGCCATAAAATACTCTGAATGTCATTCATCTTTTTGATGATGCTGGCCCAGTTATTGATTTTATCATGCTAGTGGTCAATCAGTGGTGCCTGGTTTGGTTCTGGTACACCCACCCTAGCCCTCAACCGCTTTTTTATATAATTACCAATAACCCTGTATATTTAAACCTAATTTTTAATCAATTAGGAATAAGTAATCACTGTTTGGCTTATAATATTTAATCATTGTAAAACTGTAAACATTTCCAAATATTAAAATTAAGTAATTAAGTAACTATTAATTATATAATTATCTACTTGTAACGAGTAGACGATAAAAATATGCAATGCTTCAGTGAAAATATTGTATGCGCACACCATTAAATACATGTGTATGCGATAAATAAATAGTAAAATATTATACCTAAATATCTAATTAATCATATAACTAAGGACCATCAAGTACCATGGTACTTGATGGTCCTTAGGTATATGATTCTTACAGGCTAAAAGCAATGCTTAGAAAAAATTGTATAAGGTGCAAATAGTTGTCAAAAGTTTTGTATATTACCTTCTAAAAGTGTGTTGGTAAAATATTTCCTACATTTTGGTATAAGTAATTAATCGAAAGTCGAAAATTCTTTGTCGCTTTAAGCATATAAAAGTACGTTTGTAAAAGGTTTTTTGACTTTTTGGATAGACTTATAAATAACTAAGAGTTTTGGTCTTTAAATTATGTATGCGGGGTAGTAGGCGTGATTCTGTCTGTGAACTATAAAAAAGTTGGATCCCGACCACTAGTGATTCGTGGACAGAACTTAAAAAAATTAAAAAATTTCACTCGAGATCAAAAAAAGATTTACAAACAGTGCACATTTAACAAGTTTGCATATATTAAATTAACAATTTTATTTCAGTTCAGCGACATGCATTTTACGTTTGGCACCTATTTGCACTTAAACATTACACATTTTTAATGAAGTCAGATAAAAATTAAGCCTACCTACACTTACTTCTTACATAAATTATGTTTAGTAAATACAGTAATTTATAGTAATATGTACATACGGTTTTTCATCGTGTGAAATAAATAGTTTTTTTGGATCTTGTTTTTTTGTCGTTGTCGTCGGTTCCATAACCGTCGAATGAGTGTTGGGTTCATTGTTTTGATCGTTTTCTGTTGCTTCCAATATTGTCGAATCAATCTCGTTTCCAGTATCTGTTACGGGCGGATCGGCAGTTGCATCTGCTCCCGGCGTTACCTCAGATGACCCAAGTACCGGCGGAGGTGCTTCTTCCGTGGTTTGTTGGTCAGGAGTTGTCTCATCATCCTGTGCAAGAGCACAGAATCTAGAAAATGAATATAGAGTAGTGTAGACATACGTAGCTTATCACTCTATTATCTTCGTGTAGCGGCAACTCTTTGCCAGTCAACCCTCAACTTCTATAAATTGTAACTAAGCTTACGTCATACTATGAAAGCTGAATATATGTTATTTGGGTAACTATTCGAAGCCATATAGTTTCAAAGTTCTAACACCCACACGATAGGTTTCAGTTTTTTTAAATCCTAATACAAAAAATTATTACGTCATAAGTTCCCTCTTCATGGGGGGATTTAGACCCTATCGATTTGTAATATATTTAGGGTTCCGTACCTCAAAAGGTGAAAAAAGAACCCTTACAACATAACTTTCTTGTCCGTCTGTCTGTCTGTCCGTCCGTGTCACCACCGATTTTGTCAGGAACGGGTGGATCTAGCAAGTAATAATATAAATAATAAATAAATTTATTAACAAAAAAAAAAGAAAATTACATTATACAGAACATACGGTAGATTCCACACTAGGCTATGCCTAACTAAAATTATTTTAGTTACAATTGACTTATACATTATGTAGGTAGGTACTCCGATATATTAAAGCGTTTTTATTTTTACAAAAGTTTATACATTGTTGATATTTGATGTTTTAGAATTTTTAGATTATAGGTAAATTATTATTTAATTTTATAATTAATTTTAATTTGACTACTAACAGCTACAGTGAGGGTGAAGTGTGAACTGTAAGGGTAAATGTGTAGATGTGAGTGAGTGGGAAGGGTGGGAGTGAAATAATGGATTTGGAGGGATGAGTGATTGCAAAGTTGAAATACATACCAGATACTGAGGTCTATAGTCCCAAACGAGTAAAAGATACGGACAATTTTATTTTGACTAGCGTACCTATAGCTAAATAGGCAATAGGATACTAGCTTCGTGTTACCCGAGTAAGTCCCGATCCCGTTCATCGGGATAAAAAGTAGCTTATGTTTTAATGCAGGCCTCCAGCTTTCTACATACCGAGTTTCAACGCAATCAGTTCACTAGTTTAAACTTTCACATTTAATATATTAGTATGATAGGATAGACGAAGGTACACTGTGTTTTAGATATAGGTACTAGAGATGTGTACTGATAAAAAAACACACAAACGAAACACTTACAATTAAGACAATTATTGGATACTCCTTGTAAGCAATCGAGATGCCTGTGCCAGGAGTTTCCACTCTTCCTTAGCTACACTATTATTAGATAATTAAATCCTACTAATATTATAAATGTGAAAGTTTGCGTGTGTGTGTGTATGTTTGTTACTCCTTCACGCAAAACAACTGAAACGATTGCGATGAAACTCGGTATCTAGATAGTTGGAGACCTGGAATAACACATAGGCTACTTTTTATCCCGATATTCCCACGGGATCGGGACTTACGCGGGTGAAACCGCGGGGCGCAGCTAGTGAATATATTATATAAATGCTGATCGGTGCGGCGCACGCCGCCGCCCCGCCGGCTTTTGTGTCTGCGTAATCGGCGCGAGAGTAAAAAAATAATCTTGAGTTCAAGTTCCAAATTGCGCACTTTGCCGACAATATGGGCGAACTCTGTACAGCCCCCTTAGACAAGATTACTCTCAATTATCGATATCTCCAATCGACAGATTTTCTTGTATGTAATTGACAAAACTCATTGAAATTAGCTATGAAGTTATTCCTCAGTCTCAGAGTAATTCTACCATTTTTTTTCTCTAACGCAAGACCACGTTGAATTATGTCAATTTTGACGACCCAGTTGGCACAATAGTCACCATGCCAGACTGCCAAACACAGGGTTGCGGGTACGATTCCCGCCTCAGACGTGTATTTATGCTTAAATATTTGTCTGTGGTCTGGTTGTTTCTATGTATTATAGTTAAGTACATATTTACAAAAGAAAAGTATATCCGTTGTCTAGCACCCATAACACAAGTCTAGTTACTTAGCTTGGGGCTAGATATTTATTTAATTTCATAAAAGAAGGAAAAAAAAGGTACCTTTGTCATGTTACTTATAAATCCGCCTACTGCGCCAATTACACCGCTGCCGCCGACAAATTATACGTCAGACGCCGGCGCCGATAACAAAACCATCGGCGCACATCTCTAATACGTACTATACTTACAGAAATCAAACGTCTAGAACGACCTCTTTTTCGTATATTAAGTTATCCTTGTCCGAAACACGTTGAATAAATCTTATAACTTAAAGTAGATACGTATAAATTAATACCTATTCTAAAAACTTACAACAGAGCAGTTTGTAAAAAACAAATCCAAGTCAATGTTAAGTACATTTTGTATGCAATACACAAACTTGAGTTTTATAGTTGAATTAAAATTGAAACATAAAAAAGTAGGTTACATTGTAAGTAGGTTTAAAAATATTTACCTACTAGCATACATAAAAATATTTAGCTACTAGGATATTTTTAAAACTATTTACTAGCCCGCGGTTTCACCCGCTTCTGTCCCCGATATCGTCCTTAAATCGGGGTAAAAACAATCTTCACGAATATGTTCAGGAAATATCAGAATAATCCGTGGTGTTCCTTGAAAACAAGAAGTATTATCCATAATATTTTTGCGTGAAAACGTACCTAGAGGACTGCAAAATGGAGGCAAAGACAAAGGTGCTTGGTGGCTCTATTTGGTTTTATTGTGTTTAACGTCAAAAATAGAGGTGGTACTTAATTAAATGTGCAGAAGACAGGATCCAGTATATTTTTGTGCGAGCAGACAATCGACATCATAATAGTTTAAATAAACCTAAACAGATTTGACAATAGTATAAAAAAATGGTATTTATTAATTTTCCGATTAGTTTACGACATTTTATGAAACTAATTTCAATATTTTTTTCATTTGCCCAAAATTCATACTTTAGGAAAGACAGACGCCGAAATTGTTGTGATCGTGATAATAGTCACTATGTAGACCAAGGAACATTAAAAATAAACTTGGGAAATAGACAACAAGTTAATTGATTTACAAATAGAAGGTCACATTAATATAATTTTCATTTCAAAAGTGGAGGCTACCTATTTTTGGAACCTGTTTATAAAATATTAAAAATTTAATTTCATATCCGGGTTGAACTTTAGGCAAATACAATACGTAGCTTGAATAAAGATACAATCTACATACCTATTCTAAGAGACGATAAATCTGGATATTTTGTTTGTCTATCAGGATATACCTACTGCGCCCTGCGGTATCCACCAACCAGTGGAAGTTATGATAAAATAAACCAAAGTAACATTGGCATTCATGTTTGAAAAATATCTTAAATTTAGAATAAAAAGCCCCCGACTTCTATCCCCCATAACTTCCATACGGCTGAACCGGTTTGGATCAAATATAATTAAGATCACTCCCGACTACCTAATTCATATTTCAAACAAAGAAATAAAATCAAAATCGGTTCATCCGTTCGGGAGCTACGACGCCACAGACAGACACACACACAGACACGTCAAATTTCTAACACCCGTTTTTGCATCGGGAGTTAAAAGTTGAAGTTGGCACATACCAAAGACCTTAGTAAATAGGTTCCCAAAGAAAATTGACAGTTACTCCATTTAAAATATTGTTCTATATAATATGCTGTAACCATCCCTATATGTACCTAAGTTAGAAAGAAAGAAAAACATTTATTTGGTGCAGGCACACGACAACTTTAAAATTTAACACAAAATGCCTAAGCCTAAGCCCTGTCCCTGCCCTTATTCTACTATGTGGCGTTATCCGTTTTCCTACGTCCACTCGTGTCCCTCGAAGGCCCCTATTCATTTGGGGGTATTTGAGTCACGAGCGTCAAGGATCTTCTAGTAAAGCGTGCTACATCTTAGATCGCATCGCATGTGTGAGATGGTAGTCAAACGTTTAAAAAAAACAATACTAATGATGTCTGTAAAATCCCTTTTTCTCATTTCGATTTAGCGTGCACTTTGAGTGTGTAATAAGTAAACCAAGTGTATTGTATGCCTCATTCACAGCATGTAAATTAGTGTCTCTTTCAACTCTCACAGTTTGCTACTTTCTTTCAAATATTGTGATGGGACTTTGGGATAAATGACATTTTTAGGAAAAGTAAATAAATATTGTAGTTTTTTATACACAGCACCATCTAGTCCCTAGCTAAGCAGCTAGGCTTATGTTATGGATGCAAGATAACCTATAAAATATACTTACCCGCCTCAAAAAAGTCATCCCGGAACCGTCTGAGTCACAAGCGGGTGTTCGTTCGACGCGCCAAATAGGTCGCCATAAGTACCTAGTATAGGTCCAATTTTTATTTCAGCAACGGTAAGTACAGCTTACGTGGCTTGATTTCTAACTACGGGATTCATTCACGGCTAAAATGTTAGTTTTTGTTGAAGTATGGTTTGTTTTCGCAGAGAATACTTTGAAAGGTATCTAATGCCGGTGTAGGCCAAGCGGTCGGTGGAGTGAGTAAAGCGCGTTCGGCGCGGAGCTGGAGGGCGAGCGCAGTGCATTCAACAACCGAGCTCAGAGCCACAACAACCGCGCACTCCGACCGTTGTGGACACACTCGCACACCTACTAACAAAACGTACCTTAGTTACAGCAACAGACATGAAGATCTTGCCCCTGTAAGTACCACTTTTAATCTTACCTTTTCAAAATTTACAGGATTCCACCTAAAATCCGATTACAAATCAAATATAGTTTTAATGCCAGATTAATGTAAATTTTCTAGTAGAAATAATATATTTATTATTTCAACCGAAATGTCATTTTAATCACTGTGATTTGTAATCGTATTTCACACTAGATTTAAGATTTGGAATGCTGTGCGAGCGTTTGCGATATCTCATAAAGTGTTAATGCCACTGTGTTTCTGCTATAATTTGCAGGTCACAGCATAATAATTGGTATTAGATAAACCTCGTTTTTGTAGTCGGTTAAAAGTTAAATCACTTATTAAAACTAAACGGAATCCTTTCCCACCCTAGATAACGTACCCATGGTGTCCTAAAAAAACTCCCTCTAGGATCTTTGACCTATAAAAATGAATTACACGATTTAAATCCCTTTTACAAAAATCTGCTACAAATACTAGTAATTGTTACCTATTTTAAATTCCGCTTTAAAGATATACCTACTAGTAATAAGCCCCTCTATTAAACCTGCGAAAAATTCGACAGTGTTGCCACAAGTTTTGGCATTTATAAGAAGTACCTTCACATAATAAGTAGGAACCGACATATTGCGGCGTAACCAGTGCGCGATCTAACGAACAATTTAATTTTCAAACTAATAGCGAGCGTAGAAAACCGGTTGAATAGGTTAGTCCCATGTCGAAAGTCAGGCCCGCGACCTACGATTAGGCAATGCTATGTAGGATGGATAGAATAGGTTACATTGCATACCTATACAGTATGTAACAAAAAATATGTCATCCTTTTTAAATACTTGTAAAACATTACCAAAAAAAATTGCAAATAACTTTTACATAGAGCGGTGTTGGCTTAGTGGTAGATACCCCGACTTTCATTCTGAAGGTCATGGGTTCGAATCTCAGCCGGCCGTGCACCAATGGATTTTTCATAAGAAAAATTTATGTGCGCTAATTGACATTGCTCTTACGGTGAAGGAAAACATCGTGATGAAACCCGCGGCTTAGTAGGCTCCAGAAGTATTGGCAAGTTCTCTCCTCAGGACACGGTCGACTAAGCTGAGAGGGTAGTAAGTGCAAGCCTACTCCATCCTCACGTAAAAAGGACCCGATTAAAAAGAGTCTAGTTGCGGAAAAAAGCCCGTAGGTATACATACATACATACAACTTTTACATATAATCATATTAGTAAGATAGGGTTTTAATTAAAAGTTCAGGAAAAATAACCGTAATTTGCTAAAATCTGAAGAATTTCATGCAACAAATATTATTGCCAGCGAACCCTTAGGTAAATCATAGTGTCCCATATTCTGAGTAAATAATAAATAAATAAATTTTGGAGGACATTCCACACATCGCCATCTAGCCCCAAGTTAGTAACTAGACTTGTGTTATGGGTGCTAGACAACGGATAGACTACTTAAATACTTATAATACATAGAAACAACCAGACCACAGACAAATATCTAAGCATAAATACTTGTCTAAGGCGCGAATCGAACCCGCAACCCTGTGTTTGGTAGTCCGGCAAGGTAACCATTGTGCCAACTGGCTCGTGATAAAACATAGGGGCCCAAAATAACATAAAATAATACTTTTTTTGGGGTAATGTCCGTGTGTGTGGTACTTACCCGTTGCGAATGGGCTAAACTTAAACCTGAAACCTATGTTCCTCAAACATTCAGATGACGATGCGACTATTCATTTGATTTCACTATTTACAATAGTAATTAGAAGTCAAATTGTAACATTCTGGCAAAGTAAACGAACCACATTTTTTTTAGTTACGTTACGTAGCATTGCTTTTCAAGCTTTAAACCTATGACAATGCATAAATGACTTATAAAAACAACAAAATGAAATACCTTTTGATAAAATCTGGTAAAGTTTATGGTTTTCCTGTTGTGCGCATTCAAAAAAATCTTTAATATATTTTTACATGAAAAAATATACTAACGATTATTTTTTTAATAATCTTTGATATATTTAATATAAATAATAAGCAAACCTGACACTACGAGGTTTTGTTTGTATTAACGCAAACAAACACAAAACAAAAAATTTGTTTGTAAAAATAAATAACTCTTCATTGCCGTATGATTGTAATGTAGCCGTGCAAAACAAAAGAAGAGACGACCATTATACCAAGATCCGCATCAATATTATGCAATTTTGGTACGGTTTTAAATATAATGTAAAATATATAAATGTCTGTTTTTTTATATAAAATATTAATACACAATTAAAAATTAGGTATATCAAATTAAATTACATAAAATAAAAAAACTAAAAATAATATCTAATAATATTCACAAAATTAGAAATCAAATATAAAACTAAACAACACGAATAAATAATAAAATTAGTATAAAATTATAAAAAGGTAAAAAATTAATGTCTGTTTAACCAGATTTTAGATTTAATTTCTAGTTTTTACCGCAAAATTTTGTAATTTTAACATTATAATAACTTAATTCAGCTGATCTAGTTTTATCCAGGCTATCGTTATGTGGCTAATAAACTGCGCACCGTGGTTTCACCCACGTGAAGCCGATCGTGAAAACATCGTTATGAAAAGTGATCTATGTCCTCTGCGTTATATATAACTATCCCTGTACCAATTTACATTCAAATCGGTCAAGCTATTTAACCGTAAAATAATATAATATAAGGCATTTATTCCGAACTTAGGATGTAGGTACAATTTTTGATGTCTTAACTAGCTGTATAAAATCTCTTAGTTAGGCCTCCTCCAACTCCTTCCAATGCGTCCTATCTCCAGCCACTCTGGACCAGAAAGGGCCGACGATCTATCTCAGGTCATCCTCCTCTTAATCTGACGAACCCTACTTCTCTTACCATCTCTTGGGTACCAGAGGGTGACTTGCTTACTCCATTTATTGCCTGGGTCACGTAACGTGTGTCCAGTCCTTCTCTTGCGTGTCTATTTGATAGAGAATGTCTGTAAGCTTTGTTCTTCAACGAATATTTGTGCTCCTTACTCTGTCCCTTCTAATCCTTAACCGTAAAAAGAAATAAACAAATATTTGCATATTCATTATATTTGGTTAGAGTACCGTCTTGATTTTATTATACAAATCATGATCGTTCTAATATTAGTGATTGTTCAAATAATAGCACTAGCAATGCAAGCCGGAAAACAGGTAGGTATTTAAATATTAACTAGTAAAACGGACTAAGAATTAAATTTCTACATTTTGCAATAGGTACGTAGGTAGGTAGCATTCTTTAGTTAACTACTACGATTGCTGTCATTAATCGGCCTTAATTAATATAAATTAGACATGTAGCCAAAATATGATTTCCTATTTGTAAAATAAAATGAAATATAAATATGTGTTTTGAATTCAAGTTTCGTCATGGCTTTTGTTGTCTTGATCGTATGTGGGTGGGTTTAAAGATTGGATTGTGAACTCCTACGACTGATTCAATTTGGATAAGTGACTCGTCTTTAAAGTTGTCATGTCAAAGGGTACATGATTTTAAAAAGATACTTATATAAATTTAAATAAATTTTCACGCCATGCCATAATGTGGGGTACAAAAATATTTATCTAAAAACTTGATCAAGTAAGAGTCCAATTAACTTAAAAAACTTAAAGTTAGTTTGCATATGTACTAATTAGACTTAAATATGAAAAGCAAGCTCGCTACCAATAATAGTGTTGCCACAACTTGTAAACTTTAATTTTCATGCAATATATTTATTTTATATTTTGTTTGGTAACCTTTAAAACACCCGAGAGATTCGTTTTTAGTACACATGTAGATTCCTTCATGTGCGTTACCTACCCGGAAAGTTACTGAGCGTATGGAATCCACAAAACCCAGTTGGCACAATGATCACCATGCCGTACTGCCAAACAAAGGGTTGCGATTCCCGCCTCAGACAAGTATTTATGCTTAGATATTTGTCTGTGGTCTGGTTGTTTCCATGCATATATTTGCAAAAGAAAAATATATAAGTAGTATATCCGTTGTCTAGCACCCAAAACACAAGTCTAGTTACTTAGCTTGGGGCTAGATGGCGATATGTGGAATTAATAATAATAATAAATAATAATAATAAATTTTGTAGAGCATTTTACACTACGCCAGCCCCAAGCTAAGTAACTAGACTTGTATTATGGGTGCTAGACAACGGATATACTACTTATATACTTTTTTGTTGTAAATATATACTTTTAACACATAGAAACTACCAGACCACAGACTAAGCTAAGCATAAATACTTGTCTGAGACGGGAATCGAACCCTCAACCCTGTGTTTGTTAGTCCGGCATGGTGACCATTGTGCCAAGTGGGTCGTCATAATGTCCCGCAATATTTATTTATTTATAAAACGACGAAGCAATGAAGAGTATAATACCACTAGAATACCCACTAAAGCTTACTCAATAGCAAGTTATTACCGATAACATGCAGACATTTAGTAATAAAACATAGTTGCACAATCAACCGATTGACATTTACCTATAAAATGTAAGAAACCTTTGACCACATCGTACCATAGATATACTATTGTATTATAGAATAGACACGTAAAATATCTTAGAGAAATCAACATTCACAATTCTCCAAGATAATATTATTAATGAGATAATGGGAAGATCGATTTGGATGAAAATTAGTACAATACTCGTAGTTCAAAGTTTAGAGAATGATTTGTATAACTTTTTTAACGAAGTTCCTTATCGCGCGTTGCGAAAGAAGGCTAGACGGAAAAAATTAAGACCAAAAGTTGTAACGACACTTTTTGATTTTATTACAATTCCTTCACTAATTAATCGTAAGAAACTTCGTTTCATCCGGGTGTCCCTTGACGCCTATCAAGTTTTCTATCTTCTGGAATCGGGATTTATGCAGGTGAAACTGAAGAGCACAGCTAGTTTTAAATAATTGCGCATTGTTACATAAGATCATATTTTGAGTGTATGAGATGGGGCGATCTGTTCACGAATTGTCATAGTTGCTATTTTCACAACAATCACGTTACACAATCTTTGGCTAGACTGAATTGTGAGAAGATTCATAGGTATGCGAAAGCTTCTCATGGATTACCCAACTTATTAAAGTTAGAATAACCGCAGACAACATACAGTTTTGCATTAGTATAAAGCGGCCTGCTACCTAATGATTTCCTTCGATATCCACTGCAGACTATCGTCTTACAGAAAGTCTGAAGCCAGGTGAACCGATTCAAAGTATTTCGTTTGCGAGAGCTCCGATGAATTTGCGAGAGTCGCGTGGTGAAACCGGTTAAATCGTTTCGTATATTGTATCTTTAATCTTAAACATTGTTTCTTTTCGGATCGTGCAGATCTTACGATAAGAATTACAACATTACGTGGTTAAATGCGTTTGTCATAAGGTCTTCGATCGTACCATTCTTACTAGACCCTTCAACCAGGTACATATTGTTCATCTTCTTCTGTATAGTTCTTCTCAAACTAGTTATTTAGACGTGCTGGGCAGATGTTGCATTTAGTTGCAAGGATTTTTCTATGGACGGAGACTTTTAAATTTGTACCAGTATCGTAGAAGCAGTGAAGTATATAAAATAAGGTGCGCCCCGCGGTTTCACCCAAATAAGTCCCGATCCCGTGGGAATATCGGAATAAAAAGTAGCCTATGTGTTAATCTAGGCCTCTGCCTATCTACAAACCTAATTTAATTGCAATCGGTCCAGTAGTTTTAGCGTGAAGGAGTAACAAACATACATACCCACTCAAACTTTCACGCGTATAATATTAGTAGGATAACAATGCTAAGTGAGTGCAATCGTATCGTAGAGGTTGTTGTCGAGTGGGTGGCTCCTCAAGCAACCTCATTGCATCGCGAGGTCAACCTACTTTTTACCACTTCTGGTTGTATCCGCCCGACTGACCTTGGTGCAATTTTTGAGGTTACAATTACACATTCTTACCGGTCGATCACATACTACCGCTTGCATTTATCTTATATATAAAAATCAATTGCTGTTCGTTAG
This sequence comes from Idaea straminata, assembly GCA_951213275.1. Taxonomy (NCBI): domain Eukaryota; kingdom Metazoa; phylum Arthropoda; class Insecta; order Lepidoptera; family Geometridae; genus Idaea; species Idaea straminata. The sequence goes on along the minus strand of OX577845.1, from coordinate 15,033,782 downwards.
TCTCGCTAAAACTCGAGAACGGCTGAACGGATTTATCTTATCTTGGTCTTGAATTATTCGTGGAGGTCTAGGGAAGGTTTAAAAGGTGAGAAAATATTCCCACGGGATCGGGACTTACGCGGGTGAAACCGCGGGGCGCAGCTAGTCTTATATATAAAAATGAATTGCTGTTCGTTAGTCTCACTAAAACTCGAGAACGGCTGAACGGATTTATCTTATCTTAGTCTTGAAATGTTCGTGGAGGTCTAGGGAAGGTTTAAAAGGCGAGAAAAAATCGATTCCCACGGGATCGAGACAAACGCGGGTGAAACCGCGGGGCGCAGCTAGTTACTTATATATTAGTAGGATACTAGGAGGTACTTATAGTGTTTATAGAAAGTTTACTTTTTCCGACGTGATATAAATTGCAATTTTCGTTTTGTACCCAAGAGACGTACACATCGATCGTAAGGCCAGAATTCACCGTTCAAAGCTCCTTTCACAATAGATTTCACAAATGCAGCAATATGACTACATTCAATATAAAATATCGCGGTTCTATTCCTTAGCTAACTAAGAGTTGTCTTACAATAGGCGAAGATAATTACTGATGGAACAACCATACGTCGTGGAATCGTGATCGGGCATATAGTGTGTCGATTATAAATTTATAATTCAATGACGCGTTGGAATCTTCGAAGTTACATAAATCAGAGAAAGCAAAGGTAAAGTGTTGGTAGCGACGCGCGACGCAGCTCGCAGGCGCCAGCGTAATGTCGGAAGCGGATACGGAACTGACCGCTGTCCATCTGACCCGACCCTGTAGATACTTGTTATTCAACTATCTATACCACCACAACATGTTGACCTTTTGTCTGCTCCTCGACTAGCATATAGATAGCGAAAAACCTCCTAAAATAGCAATACAAACACGTGTCGCACAACAATAATTGACAACCTCTGTGATGCGGTGGCTTACACTGCAGACGCAAAGGTCGCAGGTTGGTCCTTCTATGGAACTTACTTGTTTTATAATGCTAAACAATTTGTCCTACAAATTATAGGTTATGATAAATGCCTTGTGATCAGTGTTTCTTGATCGACGCAGGCGCAAGGCAAGGACGTCAAAAAGTTGTGTGTTCAATTTAGTTGCAAATGTAATCTTGTTTTGAATTCCAGTCGGCTAAGTAACCTAAGTACCTATTAAGCTTATCGGGCGCAAGCAAAGATATTAAATATCTATTATATGATAAAGAGAACATCGGAACTTTTTTAAACAATTAAATACGATGTAACTTTTGACGACCCAGTTGGCACGATGGTCACCATGCTTGTTACTATGTATTATAAGTATATATTTACAAAAGAAAAGTATATAAGTAGTATATCCGTTGTCTAGCACCCATTACACAAGTCTAGTTACTTAGCTTGGGGCTAGATGGCGATAAGTGGAATGTCCTGCAATATTGATTTATTTATTTCATTTTTATTTTAACTGTGAAAATACTCTCTTATTTTTTTAAAAGCTTTTAATTATCTTGCAATGTATATAAGTATGTATGTATGTTTGTTCGGGTCAAATCTTTTTGTTTGAGCCTTCAAACTTATAGCAATGTAATATAGACGACATTAATGCAAACAAAATCTCGTATTGTGTAAGTAAGTGTAAGTGTTAAGTTTACTTGCTTCTTGATGTTGAAAAAGACTATTATTTTCTTATTTGCCATACTTATAACAGGAAAACCTGATACTTTAAGATATTTACACCTGTCAACGGTCGTATGAGCTACTAAAAAAAGGCCGATTTATTATACCAAAATGTTATAAACCCTTTGAATTATTTATTTAGCTTATTAATTAATATTTTTAAATAGAATAAAGATGCTTAAAGCCGAACTGACACTCAAATCAGAATTTAAGGATTTTTCCAATGTTTTCTCTACTACAGTATAAGTATATTGTTTCTCTTAAAATATGGGTAGATATTAGGTATTAAAATGTAAGCCCTACCTACAACGTTACGAGATAATCTAGTTTTAGTTTACCTACTACAAATAATATTCAAACTATACTGTTTCAAAGAAATGATAGATTACTTATTTTGAGAATTACATATTTGTTGGGTAGGGACTGTTTACATTTCACTATTTAGATTGTTAGTTGCATGTTGATAACAATGGGGGGTTTTAGGTGTTATTTTCGTTACGGAATTTTTTGATTCGGTCACCGCGCTCAAAGCCCGCGATAAAAAGCTGTATTTATTACTGTGATTATCTATACTGAGATTATTAAGTGTATACATAACTCATTTGTACAATGAAATCCATTAAAAAACACATTAGGTTACCTATGGGTACTTACATTCTTATATTATATTTTATCATTCGACTAGCTTTTGCCCGCAACTTCGTCTGCGTAGGAGTCGAAAATGGTTCGAATAAGATAGGTTAGAATTTAGGAATAGTACATTTCGATATAAATTTGGTAAATTCGTAAGATACTCGTGTGGATATTGATCATTGCCGTACGATACGCGTACGCCAATGATCAATATCAAAAACAATATAAAAAAACGTCGTACGATACGCGTGTGGATATTGATCATTACATAGAGGCGCTTTATGACGCGCGAGAGAAACGCGAGCGTGTTCAAAATGCCGAGATTTTTATCACAGTTGCGAATAAAAGAGTTGTGTTAAGACTTGTGCACAAAACTAAACAAAATATTTGTGTTTAAAAACAGAAAAAAGTAAAAAAACCTACGTCATACGAACACACCCTCCAAGTTTCAGATCTACGATCAGCGGTTTAGGCTGTGCGTTGATCCGTCTCAGTCAGTCAGGGCAAAGCATTTTATATGTTATAGAGAAAATAGAATACAAATTTATTTAAAGTTTAAAGGTAGATAACTAACTACACTACAACAGAAATCACGTAAGAGTAATAAAACTCGTCAAATTAATTTAGGTAGGTTCCTACCTAGGTAAATGTCAAACTATTACTCCGATTTTATAGCGTATAAAAATCTGCAGAAGTTAGAAATTTTTAGCTACCTATCTAATTTTATGAGTTAGGTTTTCGGACTTAGAGTTTAGGTCAAGTGCGAGGCGGTCTCGCGCACAAATGGTTCCGTACCATGTTGTATGGGAGCCACACTTATTTTTTTCTGTTTTTATTGTTACAACAGCAACAGAAATACATCATCTGTGAAAATGTTAACTGTCTAGCTATCACAGTTCAGGTGACTGACAGTGAAGTCTTAGTAACAGGGTCCCGTTTTACCCTTTGGGTACGGAACCCCAAAAAGCTCCATGGTTTTACCACGTACCACGTCCATCACGTTACTTGTTGGTATTGTTTTTTAATGAGTCGTATGCTTTGTTCCAGCATTGTCGTAATATCTTGCGTTGCATGGCAGTGCTCAGCTCAAGATGACGAGCCCCGACCGGTGCTATCCCGAGGGCTGCTCAAACGAGGGCCACAGCAACGGGGAAAGCTCACCACCACTACCACCACTCAGGCACCGCAGGTAAACTTCATTTACATTTATTTAGTACAAACACAGGAATCATCTTCTGCAGGCTGATTCACAAACCATCGGAAGACTACCGCAACGAATAAAACTGAAAATACAAGGATGGAAGGAAGGCAACACGTCGAAAGTTGCGGGAGTGAAAGAGCAGCAAAAATGTTTTTAGTTTCGGTTGCCTTCCGATGGTTTATGATTCAGGGGGCAGGTGTCAGCTACATCTTCTTACAGCTTACCAATCAATTTTATCCCGAAATTCCCACGGGATCAGGAGTTACGGGGGTGAAACCGTGGAGCGCTGCTAGTAAACAATAACGTGGAAACAGATTCTCAAATACACAACTGCGTTTTTTGCCGCAATGGAAATAATGGGATATAATTGGGAAAAAACGCTTGTTCCACTTTTTCCATTTTGTATTTCCATGGAAATAGTAGGATACATCCCAGACGTATTTATTGACGAATGAGTTATTACTTAGGTCAATTAAATCTACACTAATATTATAAAGATAAAGAGTTTGTTTGTTTGAACGCGCTAATCTCAGGAACTACTGGTTCGAATCGAAAAAAATTGTTTGTGTGGGATAGTCCATTTATAAAGGAAGGCTATAGGCTATTTTTCATTTTGATATTCCCACGGGATCGGGCCTTAAGCAGGTGAAACCGCGGAGCGCAGCTAGTGCATAATATTGCTATATAATTGAGATATAAAAATTTATACCTAGCTATCTATGTTGGTATTTTAATATGTGCAATAAAATAACGCATATTAATCATCGTATCTGTACGCGATTTTACTTTTTACATAATATTACATCATAATGAATTCTTCAATACGGTCCGAAAGACGATGTCCTACTTAGGGGCAGAGCGACTGATACCTGTTCGTTATGCGTCATAAGTCCACTAAGAGCGGTGTTGGCTTAGTGGTAGATACCTCGACTTTCATTCTGAAGGTTGTGGTTTCGAATACCGACCGGCCGTGCACTAATGGATTTTTATGTGCGCTTATTGACATTGCTCTTACAGTGAAGGAAAACATCGTGATGAAACCCGCGGCTTAGTTGACTCCAGAAGTATTGACAAGTTCTCTCCCGGGCATGGTCGACTAAGCTAAGGGTAGTAGGTGCTGGGCAAGCCTACTTAATCCTCACGCAAAAAGGACCCAATTAAAAAGGGTCTAATGGCGGAAAACAGCCCGTATACCAGTACAAGTATAATTAAGTCCACTATCAGTGTGCTACAATAATACTATAAACAAATATTTACGACCTTCTTCTAATAGACGTAACACACGAACATAAATACTTGAATTAAAAGTACTCAGTGTGATTAATATTTTCAACATGTTAGCTATGTCATTAGTTAGTTGGCCGAGTGGTATAAACCGCCACCCGCTACATCAACCGAAGTGTTATAATGTTCAAATAGTGCTGCACAGAATTGTAAACGTTACGGTGCCAGTGACTTTTGAGTGTCGATTGTACAATATTAACCTCGTAAAAATAATAATTTAATTTATACACTGATATTGAGGTGGGAAACGAACCTGCTACCTTCTGCGTCGAAGGTGGGTGTTTCCCGATGCGCCACAGAGGTCGCCAAACACACGATGCATCCCGCGGATTTAATCGGGTCATGGGACGAATATCGGGATAAAAAGTAAACCGTAAAAAGTAAATAATAATTCTGAAGGTCTCACGGACCCCCTATGCTTTGAACAACCCCTCCCCCCGCTTGGAGATGTTTTATGGTCAGTAAATATACTGACCATAAAACATCTTGCGGTCCCAACCTTATACTTACCTAGGCCAAAAACGTTGCATTGGAAATATGCATTACAAATTACTACGTACTTATGACGTCACACCTGACATTTGTTTTTTGCAAGAGCCTCGTACTCTTCTGACCAATTTTAAAGACATTCAAAACCAAATCTTTATCAATTTTCTTTAATATTATTAGAGAACAAAAACCTAGTCGCATTTTTAGCAGGTTTATACAATTTGCGTAGTGAAGCTTACAATCAATCGTTCTTATTATTTTTTCCTTGACCTTTCCTGACTGTCATTTGCAATATGCAACGAAGATGTGTGCTGGGTCTTTGGTTCATTCATGTAAGCTTTTTACTTGGAAGTAGATATGGTCTGGAAGTCTTATTAAGCGATATTTAAAAGAAAATTACTTTATTTCTAAAGCTATTGATTGGCTTTACATTATGAAATAAAAATCGTAAAAATTTCATTTACTGCACATATACCACACAGTTGCCTAAGATTGAGTACCGCACGGGCTCTCTCCGTTCCAACTGACCACAAAATCTTACCACCAGTGGCGAAATTGCCCTTGAGACGAACAAAAAAAGACCAAAGTGGTAACAAAAGACTGCTATAACGCCTGACCACAATCACTATACGACCAAAAAAAATGGTTGTTTATAAAGTCGGTATACGGACGATAATTTTACGTAATGACGTCACAAGAACTCTTTTGTATCGTTGATTACCTTGTCAATAACATGACGTTGCTATGGAACGGTCCTTGTCAATAACATGACGTTGCTATGGAACGGTCCTTGTCAATAACATGACTTTGCTATGAAACGCGATGTCGTCACATTTTTTTGTAAATGCCGGTGTTTGTCGATTTATAAGACGTTATCTTATATTTATGCTTAGATATTTGTCTGTGGTCTGGTTGTTACTATGTATTATAAGTATATATTTACAAAAGAAAAGTACATAAGTAGTATATCCGTTGTCTAGCACCCATAACACAAGTCTAGTTACTTAACTTGGGGCTAGATGGCGATGTGTGGAATGTCCTGTATTTTTTTTATTTATCACGTCAAAAAAGGCAGAACGTTATTCAGAATCACGATCTGTCACACCAGCCACGCGAGTTTGCACATATGAGCCTGTGACCCAATACTATACCTATAGTTTCATAACGTTGATAGCAACCTACTCACCCAAAAGTTTTGTCAGTGAGTAATAACAAAAAAAAATCTGAATGCTTGATAAATTATACTCTGTTTTTTTTTAAATACTTCTTATTCGTCGTTCATATCGATGATGATGAGAGATTAATGTTAACGATGAGATGACGACTAATAGGAGTGAATGGAAGAAGAAGACATACTGCGCCGACCCCAAATAAATTGGGATAAGGGCAGGAAGATGATGAGATGATGATGATCGATGCTGGGTACTTGAAGTAGATAGGTTAAGTATTGGTAGGTTGCTGAAACTTTATTAAAGCACCATCCTCGCACACTGACGACCACGCGTCGGACAAACACTCGCATGCGACGGAGAAGGTTGCAGGTTCGATTCCCGCCTCAAACATTTATTTGAGTATATAGATATTTGTTTCTGGTCTGAGTGTCTGTATGTATAACTAGCAGCGCTCCGCAGTTTCACCCGCGTAACTCCCGATCCCGTGGGAATATCACTCGATAAATGGACTATCCAACACAAAAAGAACTTTTCAATTCGAATCAGTAGTTCCTGAGATTAGCGCGTTCAAACAAACAAACAAACAAACTCTTCAGCTTTATAATATAAGTATAGATAAGTATATATTTACAAAAGAAAAGTATATAATATTCTATCCGTTGTCTGGTCACCATAACACAAGCCTAATTGCTTAGCTTGTGGCTAGATGGCGCTGTGGGAAATGTCCTGAAATATTTATTTTATTTATTATTTATTTATCCTCCGCACACTGCTCTGTCTTAAGCCCGTATTCCAAAACAAGAATTGCAAAATCTCGATTTCACTAAACCTAGATTCACTTCACACATTTTATTCTAGAAAGCACTCTATTCGAAGACAATACTTAATACGCTTCAATAATAATTGTCAGACGCATTGAAAATATTTCCGCAAAAAAAATGCATTTCTTTGCCAAAATGTTGAAATTATGTAGTTCCAACTTGCAATAATCATTCTCGAAAGCATAATAAAAATAAAAAATGCAATAAATTTCATCGTAAGTGCTATTCTTAAGCCAATATGATTTGTAGCAACAGCTTACGATCGGCATAATGGGCTATGACTGACAAATGAGTTTACACACTTTAACTATCTGGTAGATGCAACCTCTTTGGGTAAACCATTTACTCCCTTATGAATAAATGCGAGTGAACATCGCTCTTTGGGTTTCCGCGCGCTGGCGTGTAAACCACATCCCAAACCACAACATTATGAAGGAATGTTGGTATCAGGCAGGCAGTCAGCCATGAACTATTACCAAATATTATATAGAGGAGAAGAAGCTGTACTGCGCCAACCCCAATACAATTAGGATATGGACAGGAAGAAAGAGAAGTCCTTGATCTCAAGATCTTTTTTGCTACGTTAAAACTCAGGGTTTTATTTTGCAACGTGGAAATATACCTATAAAAACAATGCATGTAACAGTGACATCACCTTAATTGATCCGGTCGCGGTGTCGCAAAGATCAGACACGCGAAGTTATAACTGGTTCAAGGCAAGAGTCGCGACCTATGGCCTGGTCACTGCTGGCATAAACATCGAATGGCCTGACTCTTGATCTCTCATATTGGTTCACTATAAAATGATTATGTATTATAGTTCATCTCTGGGCGTTCACACGATCAAGCAGAGAGTCAAGCTTTGTATTAAAAGCGGATGCTGTGGCTAAATAACATATCTCGAGTTTCCGTATACTTACAACCACATACATTAGGAACTAACGATTTGTAAACTTTATGTATGCAACTACGTTATGTCGTCAAAGTATTAATACAAAGCTTTTTAATTTGTACTTGAGTAAATATTGCTTAATTTAAGTTTTTAAGAAATGCTCACTTTATAATTGGTTTAGTTCCCTTTTTCATCGATTACTTAGATTTTGATTATACCTTTTGTGAATTCACAATATTTGTAAAATGAGGACAATATTAACAACATTGTCTATACAAGTGACCTTCGCGGTGACCTTTTGCAAAAATACCTATACCTTTCGTTTACGGAATTTCTACCTGCATTTCGGTGCACATGAGATCACGGACTAAAATTATAACTAAGGTTATTTGACCCGGAAAATTAATTTAATAACTCATTGAACTTGTTTTTCGGCTACATACCATGCCTCACCAATTTGAATTGGTCCAAAATCTGCCGAAAGCCGGAAGAACTGACGTCGTAAACTTTATTCACTAAAATATGGTGCATTAAATACACTTTTAGTAAAAATTTAAGCACCTGGGTGCATTATGAAGAACTTCAAACGAAAACTACATCAGGGGCTCCAGAATCTCTACTAACGGAAAAATATTACTGATGTTAGTCGAACCCTGTCGAAGTTCGCAATACGATTTGGATTTTAAAACCAATTTGGCTCCACCGCCCACCGCAAATTCGTATTAATATTAATATATTTTTTGTTTGTAATTAATAGGCTCTGAAACTTTCTAGGCTGAAATTGATGAATGAATGAAATAAGGAGATATCGAACATTTTTTTCATCGAACATATTTCCGAGGAATTGTGGCTTACGCGGGTGAAATCACGGAACGCTACTAGTAAAAAAACTACTTTAACTAAAATGAGAACACCAGTTCGCCTAGCTCGATATTCACGTAATTCTAGTCAGTGTCATTGGAAACTAGTTACTTGACATTTTTTACAAGAATCGATGTAAATTATTATTGACACCGGTTTTAATTAACAGTCGCTATGTTGGAAACCGATCGTAAAACACTTTCTTACGTCTAGAGTGGTTTCATAGCGGTTTGTTACGTACATTTACCTACTTGTTTACGTGCCGCTACAGGTCCTAAACTGCTGATTGCCAATTCACCCAAGCATTTCGTTTAGCTTTAGACAGTAATATAGGAAATACCTACACTAAATTACTTGCTAACTACCCAATCTATGTATGAGTGTATATTTGTTATTCCTTTACTATTACTGCAATAAATTGTGCTCGAATAATGCATGGGGTACAATGTTATCCTGATATTTCCACGGAATCTGAACTTACGCGGGACGCAATTAGATCGTAATAAACGACGACCCATCATAGTTAGCCAACCCACGTAATTTCAAGGTAGAAGTTTCCCTTCAAAAAGGTCTTCGTCTACTATACCGATGCATAATTATAGGAAATGTACCGACCTACATACTTTATCAGTGTTCTCTTGTCGTTTGCAAGACTAAGGGTACGGCCGAAGATGGACATCGCACAAAAAGATACAAAGCAGTGCTGCAGACGGAGCGCGGTGACATTCATTCGATTAATCACGAGCCAGAGAAGACGAGAAAAATGCATCTGTTATCGATGTATCGCAGTTAATCGCAGTGATGCATCTTTTGACATGTGCGTGCGCATCTATTTCCCTTACATTTGTTTTACATGTAAGATGTATCTTGGGCATAGCCGTACCCTAAGTGTTGTTTGCATACAAATCTGTAGGAAACGTTTCCCGCCCTACTTACATGATATTAGGCACTTAGCAACTTTAATTTGTCTTGCTCGAAAGGCGACTGCCGCGTCACTGCCCCACAAATTAAATATGACAGTCTTATGCATGCAAGGAACTACACATCAAGAGAGTCTTGAGTTGAAATATCCGTGCCTAGTTTATCGTTATTAATAATAGTTGGTCATAACTTTACAGGATGACGTAGAGTATGAAGACGAAGCGGAGTACCCTGCAGAAGAATCACAGGACCCTTCTACAGAGGCTCCACCGTCCTCCACGGAGGGCAAGAAGCTAGTCGGAGGTGGCGTTAGACCGTTCAGAAGTAACACGGACCTACTCGAGACTCTGAAGAGACGGAGGGCACAGGCTGCCGAAGGTAGGCTAATTAAAAAACAGTCAAAACGAAAAATAAGGTTGTCTGTAAAGTCGGTTTACGGACGATAATTTTACGTAATAACGTCATAAGAACTCTGTTGTATCACCATTTTGCATTTTGCTATGGTTACCATGTCAATAACGATAACGTGACATGTGGTCACAAATTTGTTTTGTGAGTTCATCGATTCATAAGATATTATCACGTCAAAACGAAAATAGGTAAGGATATGGTAGAATACTTGTATAGTAATTATACAGTAGTAAAATAACTTTAAGACAAATTATTGTAGGATGACAACACAGGACGTATAATTCTTTGTTTAGATTTTTTTCTGGTTTTAATAGTTTTTAACAGACATAATTAGGATGGTAAGTAGGTATAATTAAATGAAAAAGTGCCTAAATATCTAATGTTTATTTTTCTTGCTTTACTAAGTTTACATTATTGTTGCGTTATCAGTTAATTAATTATATTAAGTTTTGTTCGCCGAGTTTGAATCCCGCCAGTTTGTTTTTTTTATCATATTGGAAAGGTTTCATAAAAAACATTCGATTTCAGCTAAACTTCGTGGCCACTCTACACCGGAAGTGACGCAGCCACCACCGGAAAGCCCCGTAGAACCTGCCAAATCTAGTAGCTTTAGTAAGTATAAATATTTATATACTGCCTTTAAACTTTTTGTTCTTTGTAATAATCCCCGTACGAATTAAATCCATATCTAATAGTAAGTAGGTAGGTAAATATATATTTTTTCCATATATTTTCTTTTTCTCTCTAATTCAACCTTTGCTGCAACTATGTTTTTTCTTTTCTTCGTCCTTATTAATATGCTATTTTGCAACCTATTCATACATTATTTGCGATACTTTATTGTCTTCACCCACTACAGACTTGTCTTCGTCGACAATTTCCATCTATTAGTCGACAAAAAGTCTGTAATCTACTATAATTCGATCTATCTGCTATCTTAAATGAAAACTGCAAACTCTAGTAACTAAAAGGAGAAAATTACAGTTAAATCTCTGGTACTAGATAGATCGAGTTATCAATTCCAGCCGTAAATTAAAAGCTTATCATCACCGAATCGTCCATCTCACTATTATAGATAAGAAGAGATTCAACAATTCGCCAGTGAAAGAAGCGAATAACGAAGAAGCTCCCGCAGCGAAACCGAGCCGGGGGAGATTCGGTAGGCGTAAGTAACGACCTATATGCATCAACAAAATAGGTATATTCATGACATTTGTTACCTTGAATGGTAGTTAGATGCTTTTGCCTGAAGAAACCTTTCTTGGTACTTACTTACTTTATATACTTACTTGATAAATCATTATTTTATTTTTGGATTTATACCGTTTAGATAGCTTGAAGCAAAACACGGGGCCATTTGCAACAAAATTGGATAATCTCGATTTAGTTTTAACCTTGACTTGGTTCATTTTTGGCGGACCTAAGTTAAAATCGAGTATTAAATTTTACTGAGTTAAAAAGCCACTTGCAGCAAAATTGCTAAATATCGATATTTTTTTAATATAGGTTTGTCTATACATTTTGACTTGCTTTTACCTTTCTGTCAAATAAGTATGGACTAAATCTAGATTTATTCAAATCGAAATTTTGCTGCTAGTTGCCCTTAAATTTAAATATTCCTACAAGTTGGCCTTAGAACAAAATGAGACATAAATTTATAAAAAAAATGATATTTTTAGTCTGTAGCATTTGCTTTGTGCTATTTGAACGGGATTAATTCAATATTATATGAATGTATGTATGCAACTACAAATATTTATTTATATTATAATATACCTATTTTATTATATCTCCTAAATATATATCTTTACTATGAAAAGTGACATAAGTTAAGTAATTTTTTAAAACTGACATTCTCTTCCTTTATAGGTACTTGTAAAAAAGCCTTCAAACTTAAGAACAGTGTCTATTTCAGTATTTGGAATGTGACCTTCCCTTCCTTTCAAAACGGTTTACGCAAACTTATATCTGCAACAGTAGTTAGTTTAACAATATTATAATATCTAATTTAATATCCCGTAGTTAGTTCTAACAATTACTTTTACTAATACTTACAAAATAAAGTCAAAATAATGCTAATGGAAAGTGTAACCCTGAGTTAAAGTAGTCACCAGTAAAATTTGAAAACCTCGTTATTATCGAACTTTGAGTTGGATTAAAAATGGCGTCTAAAATTAATGGACAACATTCATTTTAGACGCCATTTTGAAAATAAAGACTAAGTATAGTTTAATAAACTCGAAGTTTTTACAATTTTAGTGCAAGTGGCCCTAATAAGGCTCAAATTTGCATTTTCAAAGCATCAAAACATGTAAAAAAATCCGTAATTATTTATAAGTAGCTTAAAGTTAAAAATATTTGACATTTCGTGTATGACAGTTTTCCGAATTTGTCAATATGCTTATCTTGACCACTGACCACAAGAAACCTGGGTTGGACTTTGGCCAAAGACAGTTCTACGCCAGAACCAACTATCAAGCGATTCGAAATATATCAGAAAAACCATTAACCAAAATCCCTAATTGCAAACAAACTACAAATGTTATCTGTTTTTGGATCCGTGCCTGCCATGGTCCAGTCTTAAAATCTTTAATCAAATGGATCGGAGCAGTTGGAAAAAAGATATAACCTTAGAAAAAAGCCTTAATCAAAATCCCTTTGCAAAGAAACTACAAATGCTACTTATTTTCGATTAAGTCCTCTTCATGCTCCCGTCTTAATGTAAGCAAACGGATCGGGGCAGTTGGAAAAATTATCTGACCTTAGAAAAAAACCTTAAATTAAATCCTTAGTTGCAAAAAAAAAACTACAAATGCCACCTATTTTCGATTTAGTCCCCTTCATGCTCCAGTCTTGTAAGCAAAAGGATTAGGCAGTTGGATAAAATATAAACCTAGTCATATTCATAACCTGAGAAACCTATTTGCATTAATTTCCAGCGTCAACGCGATCAGTTCAACCTCAATCAGCGGAAGAACAAGATGCACCACCTCCACCTCCTTCAAAAAATTCGAGAACCTTCAGAAGAGGGAACTGATCCAAATGGACGATCAATATCATATCAAGCTTCAAGCGTCAACCATAAAACTGTACCTTTTGAATCAACTGTCAACTAAAAATCGCTGCATACGTAACGCGATAAAACCTCGGGTGGGACGAAGTAAAGTGCATCGTTCATAACGTGGTCGTGGTAACGCGTAACGTGATTTTTCTCGTTCCGGACGGAACTTGACGATTTCGTGGCACGTTTCATATAACAAGAAATCGTCACGTTCCGTCCGACAAGAGAAAAATCACGGTACGTATGCAGCGACCTTAACTTTTCTGTACGAACGATTTAGTGGCTTGATGTAAACGGGTGTAGTTTTAATGTTTGCAGTTTGAACTTGAATTTGCCTGGTCATGCCCTGGTATTTATCACTGCCAATTTTCTAGCTTAAGGTGACCCTGGTCGGTGAAACTTTGGACTCATTTTTGTATAAATTTGACCTTATCTTACTTGCTTCAGTAAAACCCTGATGTCTTTTCTGTCATTTTCACGTCTAAATGCTGTAGTCCAAATATATACAAATATACAAGCGTACTAATAATGCCTACGATAATTCCGGTACGTATCAGCGACTGATTGAAGCATGTAAACTAGGGTTATTGATTTCGACTTCTGGGTGATGCATGGTGGATGCGACTTACCTCGCACTCAGCATGTAAAGTCCCACAGGTTGGGATTCTTACGAAAACGCGTTTCAAGTATGACCGGCTATGTTTTTGGCGATATATCCCTGACACGTATAATATTTAAAAGATTGGATTGGTTAAGAAGCTCGTTTTCGCCATTAGTGAAGGTACCTAATGTCACGTGACCAAAATAAAAAAAGCAATCGCAGACCATAGACTCGAATGACAAAAATGGTGTATAGTCTATTTCAAAACCAGAGACAAATTACACCGAAATAGAATGACAATTACTTCGTTCTCTACGCACATTACTAAAACTTTTTTGCAGTTAGCGTCGTCGTTTTGTCTAATAATATTGACAGATAAGTAGTTTTGTCACGCAAAAGGTTTGACGCGGTAAGTACGTCAAGAAAGTGATTACTTAAATGGATGTAGAATCGTATTTAGACTAACAAAGATTATTTCCGGTTTTGAAATAGACTGTATCTTTCATATTTTGTGAGGTAATTGTGTTGTTTTTTATCTTTCTTTAGTTTTAGATAAGAAGGGTTGTTTTTGGCTTTATTATTCACGTGTCACTTTACATTCCTTTCTACCCACATAGTAAAAGTTCTTACCCACAAGACCAGTTCTTCCACTCAATATAGTATTAATAAGAAAAAGTACGTAAGTACCTACCTTCCTACATTATAATCATTGTCATCAGAATTTCGTCATCTTAGATCATTAAACTTTTATACTTTTGTAAATTATACGTTTAAGTATTTTTTAATAAAAATAATTTTAATTTTATACGAAAACTGATTTTTAATTAATTTTGCAACGAAGTTCCTAATCACGGGTTTGCGACGGGACCTTGTCCATAAAAAATCCCGTTCAAACCAGTTTATTTATTACGTTTGGTCTTTAACATAAAAACAGGTGTACTTCGGTCCAAAAAATTGGAGTAAGATCATCGTTTGTAAATTAAACTTACTCAAAACTTGTACGAATGTTCGGAACACCATTATTAATTAAATGTAAAAAGTACTCGGTCAAATTTGCTCAAAAATAGGGGTAAGGTCACTATAATTTGTAAATTTAACTTCAAAATCGATTTGACATTTGTTAGAAAATGGGCATTTAGCGTTTTTCAATTAAACGGTGCGGCTAGTTTAGAAATAATCTAGCCACGGCGAATTTCCGATCCTGTAGGAATATCAAGATATAATAGCATATATACACTATCTCAATGATCCAGCTATCTCATACAAAATTTCATCATAATCTGTTCAGCAGTGTCTGGGTGTTGCGAAAATATTCAAGAAACACAGGCACCGTTCCTTTAATTATTAAATTATTATTTCAAAAAGTACCTATAATGCAACCAGTAAGATGTAACATATCACTGAATGCAACCTAGATTTTTGCTTTCTATTAGCGATGTCGCCAATCGATATATTTAATTGTATGAAATTGACATAAAAGTAATCCACCATTTTTTCTCTAACGCAAGACTACGTAAGTTTTTATTGACCTGTGTCAATTTCTGTTGACACACAAAAATTTTCTGACGATTGGCGATATCGCTAATAGAAAGCAATTCTGTCTAAGGGGGATGATATCTTTGCACACAATATAGAACGGTGGTCAGACCAAAGAGGTTGCATTTACCTAGATTACTCAATGGCGAAAACTGATTCGGTAGTTCCGGAGATTAAGACGTTAAAACGAACATAATATCCGCTTTATGACATCACTAGCTGCGCCCCGCGGTTTTACCCGCGTAAGTCCCGATCCCGTGGGAATATCGGGATAAAAAATCCAGGTCTCCAGCTATCTACATACCGAGTTTCATCGCAATCGGTCCAGTAGTTTTTGCGTGAAGGAGTAACAAACACACACACATACACGCACAAACTTTCACATTTATAATATTAGTAGGAAGTAGGATTGCTTATAGATAGATGGGATCTTGAAGGAAGGCATAGGCTACTTTTTGTCTCGGTCCCAGACTTACGTGGGTGATACCATCTAAGTAGGTAATTTGTTAAATTTACACTCATTTTTCTTTTATTTTCTTCCAAGTACAGCCTATATGGTTCTCTCTTCCTTTATTATAAGCATAATTGCAGACCAACCGTAGAGCGCTAAAACGGCTGTTATTAGAATGTTTTCAATACAAGTAAGATTCTAGGCACTTGTTTTAGTTGAAGTCTAAAGTCTTCTAACTCATGAATTTATCAAACGAAAATTATTAGAATGAAAACATGCCAAAAATACTAATTTTTTAACTCTACCGGGGTCTGCAATTATGCAGCCGACCATACCTTATAGTTAAAGTACAAAAAAAAGAATCTAATTAGTCAATTCCGATTGATTATTTAATCAGATTGTAATTTATTCAGTAAAATTTTCATAATGTTAAAAGTTACGTGATGCGAACATTAATGTTGATGACTTGATTTGCATTTTAAAACTATGATACTTCGCATAGTTATTCTAATATTTGAGCAAACAGTGTTTTGAGGTCATAAAAATAGAAATTAAATATCAATTCATTGTCCGAAGTCCTCAATACACTGTTGCATCATTAAAGTTGATGGCTCTTTTCAAATGGCACGGTTAAATATCAAGGTAACACTTGCATTACCCCAAAAACTTTCAATTACAGGGTGTTTGGTAGATGGTGATGGATACCCAGAGACCTAGATTTTTTTCACTATAGATAGAACAATAGAGCAACAAAGCGTGCGAGAGCGAAAAACTAAAGAAATAAAAGAATAGCAAAACATTTGTGTCTATGGTGATTTTAACCGATTTTGAAGAAAAAGTCAACCACGCTTGGAACTAGCTCCTTAGCAAATTTTGCAAAAATGGACAACATAAAATTGTTCTCACATTATTGGACTGTCAGGTCGTCTATACGCAAGTATATACTATGTACGGTTGCATAATTGCAGACCCACCGTAGAGCTCCAAAACGGCTGTTATAAGAACACAAGCAAGATTCTAGACACCTGCTTTAGGTGAAGTTTAAAATCTTCTAACTCATCAATTTATCAAACAAAAATTATTAGAATGAAAACATTCCAATAATAGTAATTTTTGAACTCTACTGAGGGCTGCAACTATGCAGCCGACTGTACCTATTAATTGTAATAAAAAAATGTTTATGTTTATTATTTAATTTATCTTAAATCCATTACTTAAATATACAGCAAACACATGAATTATAGTTAACAAATGCTTAACTTTTTGCTGTTGAGAATGTGTAAAGTACCTATAATTATTTTATAGAATTTTACTTTAACAATCGTCAATGGTTATAGTGAAAGACGAGAAAACAAAAAAAAAACCTAGCATAATAAACGCACAGCGTCAAAGCAGTCTTAAAAGCTATTGTTTATTTTTAGTAAATAATAAGAAAATAATAATCGCGGCGGATACTACTTAGTTACTTAAGTACGCGAGTAACTTCAGCGAGTTGTGTCTCGTATGTGCCGGGTTTGATTAAATTTACAAGTTGTTCAGCAATCTCTTGTCCGACGCGCACTTGAGCCTCCTTTGTCGATGCACCTGGATAAACACAAAACTGTTTAATAAAAGTAAAAACATACATACATAGACTGATGAACAGATTACCACTCCTTTGCGATACGCAGTCGGGTAAAAAATGCCTTTAGCCGGCAAATATCTTTGCGATTGACATGAAGATTAAGGAAAGACGACTGAATCGTGGTAATGTGAGTCATAGTACTTTTTTATGGTTCCGTACTTCATAAAGTAAAAAAAGAAACCCTTATAAGATCACTTTCTTGTCTCTCTGTCTGTCTGTCCGTGTGTCACCACCGATTTTCTCAGGAAGGGGTAGACCTAGCAAGTTGAAATTCCTACCAGATACTGAGGTATATAGCCCCTATTAGGTGTATAAAAATCAAGGTCCTAGATCAACACGATAAAAATATATGTGTTAATTTACATTTTCGTGAAAACTTGTACTTAACAAAATTTATCTTAATTTTCAACTTATTTTATATTTCGGATTTTTCCCTTTACTTGTGTAAGTATAATACCAGGTCAACCGGAAGGCTATAGGTTTTGGGTCGAAAACCTCTATGGTAGTTCCCGTTGACCTAGAATCACGCTGCCTGCCATTTGCCAAAAAGCTAGGTCTTACGGTACAAATAAAGGACAAATTCCAAAAAAATAAAAAAAACTGTCGGTTTTTGATATTTAAAAATAGCGTTATTAAAAAATAACAACAAAAAGGCATGGACATTTAAAAAAAAAACAACAAAAAGGTTTGGATATGGATGAGGTTAGGGGACACCCGGGTTTGAACCGGGGACCTCTCGATCTGCAGTCGAATGCTCTACCACTGAGCTATATCCCCAACTGATTGAAGTGTTGAAATTATTCAACACAACCAGCGTTGCCAGAAAGTTTCTTTTATAACCTTTTAGATGATTTTGAAGCCTGCCTGGTTACTTTTAGGTTACTCAAAAGGTAACTTTTCAAAATATTTCCTGTTTTTTACATTAAACTAACGTGAAACGGAATGATCTTTACATTTTTCTAGCAAATCATATGTACTTATTTAGTATAAAATTGAAATATTCGCTAAAATTCTTACAACCGCTATTCAAAGTGGATGACCTACTTTTATAAAGCGGTAAATATGTACCTTACTCCAAAATGCAACTCTTAATGGGAAAGAACTGAATTAAGTAACTATATTTTTGTAAGTTAATACAAGTAACATCGAATAAACTTTTAGAAAAATTCACAAAAAACATATAAAAGGTTACTTTTACATGAAAAGGTTACTTTTTTATATATTTCTAGTAATTTTTAACAGGACCCTGCTGGGAACACTGAACAACAACTTGTATAAAACGCTTAACCGACATAAAATGTAAGCAATATATTATAGACAACCAGTCATGGATTCATAAAACAGTTCTACTGTCGTGTTCTACTCCTTTTCCTAAAGGTGTTAGTGTTAGTCCGACATCCAATTTCGAACAAGTGCGAGTCAGACTCCCGCACGAAGGGTTCCGTACCATGAATTTGAGACCCACTCAATTTTTTTTTCTATTTTTACTTTTTGTTGTTATAGCGACAATAGAAATACTTAATCTGTGAAAATTATCTAGCTATCACGATTCATGTGATATAACCGGACGACAGACGAACAGACAGACAGACGTACTGATGGATGGACGGACGGACTGACGGGCTGACAGTAAAGTCTTAGCAATAGGGTCCCGTTTTCCCCCTGAGGAACGGTATCCTAGATCGGGCCGATGAAATTGGGACGTGTGTATACAATATAGTAAAAATAGCTGTTGCCCGCGACTTCGTACGCGTGGTAGTTTTATGTATATAACCTTCCTCTTGAATCACTCTATCTATTAAAAAAGACTGCATCAAAATCTGTTGCGTAGTTTTAAAGATCTAATGATACCTACATAGGGACAGACAGACAGCGGGATCGACTTGACATGAAGTGATAGTGTTAATTAAAACGGAAACTGGCTATCTTTGCTAAGCCATAATTAACAATGCAAGTCGGATTAGCGCGCGAAGGTTTCCGCACCATGTTGTGTGGGAGCCCCTCTTGATTTTTTTATATTTTTAACCGACGGTACACTAACTATAGGTTTTGGGTCGAAAACCTATATGGTAGTTCCCTTTGATCTAGAATCACAAAATTTGATAAAAACCAAGGGCATAAATAAATATAGGAAAAATTCCAAAAAGTGAAAAATGTGGACCATTTTACCTTGACCCTTACAGTGTATGGGCGCCCAACGAAATAGGGGTCAAGTTAAATTCTCTACCCTTGCCGTGGTACTTTCCATACCACGGCAAGGGTAGAGAAAGAGTTGAAACTAAAGCACGGAACCCTCGGCGCGTGAGTACAGCTCGCACTTGACCAATTTTTTTATTTAGGGTACCTAATACAATAAGTAATTTTCTTTTTTCATTGTCGCTCTACTGTGTCAGGGTTCCCTAACATCTTTTTAAGCAGATCGATTATAAACTAATTTAGCACTGTGGTAAAATATATATAGGAAAGTGTAGCTGATTTAAAAACCCCCTTTTATCATAATACCTACCCAAGTGAGGAGTGGCGATAACAGCAGGGTGCTGGATCACCTTCAAGGTGATGGGATCCGTTGGTGGTTCCTGTTCAAACACATCTAGTGCGGCTCCACCGACCTGCAAATTAAATGTTTATCACAGTTACTCATAAAGTGGATCTTATTAAATATAATCCAACGTATTATGCACGCGTGCGTTTTACATTACCATGATACAACTAGTGCTATAAAGTTATCCCGATAAGTTAAATACGTATCTTACTGCTAATTACATGTTATGTAGATGAAACTGGGTTATACTGTTTTGATGTTTATAATAACAAAAGGTACCAACAAAGGTACCAGCAAAAATAGTTGTCTATAAAGTCGGTTTACGAATGACAATTATTTGAAAACGTTTAAAAAACGATTAAAATTGATTTTTGTTTTTTCTTTACTTAGTTACAATAATGGAAAATACCCTAAAAATATTGTATGTCAGACGAGGCTGTATAGGTTAAAAGTCTTTTGACTGCCCTTTCGGGAGTATAATCAACAAAAAAAATTGCCTGAAAATTAACACAAATATTAACTTTTTATTATTTCAAGTCTTTTCTTTTACTCGCAACTGTGATAAAAAACGTCGTACGTTTGACCATTTCGACTTTCCGCCTAGGTCATAAACCGCCTATAAGCAATGATCAATTTACCACACTTATATCGTAATGTACTATTTCAATATAGTTGTTGAACATTACGTACTTTCAGAGGCCATAATTTATGATTCAAAATTTAAATCAGTCTTGACTATATTTTACGAGCTCGATCTTTTGCCCTTGAATCACACACATTGTACCATTTCATCAAAGTTTGTCAAGCACTTTGAACGTTAGGACGTAGTGCGACAAAAAAATGTCTCAAAGTAAGTCAGTAAGTTCGGATTTAACAAAACAAAATAACCGGTAATAATAGTAGCCTTTATCTTAGACCTTACTTAGGTCTTCTTTTCGTGTCTGAGGTTCAACCAAATTAAGTTTGGTCTGATAATAGCTTAGCATCATCGGCCTTGTAAAGGTCGTCCAATGTATAGGTGTTAGGGCACATTGGACCTTACTTAAGTACAAAGTTTCAAAACTTTTGGTTCAGTTTTTTCTAACTCACAAATTTTTAAATTCATCCTATAATATTATTAAAATATCTGCCAACTTGTACTACTTAGAACTTAAGCTTATGGTATTTTATATATTAAACTAGCAGCGCTCCGCGGTTTTCCCACGTAACTCCCGATCCCGTGGGAATATCGGGATAAAACGTAGCCTATGTTACTTCCAATAATCCGAATCCCAGCCGGCCGTGCACCAATGTATTTTTCATAAGAAAAATTTATGTGCGCTAATTGACGTTGCTCTTACGGTGAAGGAAAACATCGTGATGAAACCCGCGGCTTAGTTGGCACCAGAAGTATTGACAAGTTCTCTCCTCTGGACATGGTCAACTAAGCTGAGAGGGTAGTAGGTGCTGGGCAAGCCTACTCCATCCTCACGCAAAAAGGACCCAATTAAAAAGAGTCTAGTTGCGGAAAAAAAGCCCGTATGCATACATACATACTTCCAATAAATCAATGTGTCCTCATACCAAGGTTCATCAAAATGAATCCAGTAGTTTCGGTTACAAACAAACAAAAAAACTAAAATCTTCCCTTTTATAAAATATTAGTGTAGAAGTACAGATTGGTATGTACCTCATAGCAATTATTTTCCCGGATCGCGTATTTTTATTTCTCTTACCCCGATGTTTTGACTGTTACACTAATCATGATCGCGAAGAGATTCACTACCACTACGAATACAAATCGGATTACGGATTACTATGAATACAATCGCGTGAGTTTATTTAGCATGTACCTGTCCAGAGTTGAGTCCAGCAAGAAGATCTTGCTCATTGATGAGTCCACCACGACCAACGTTCACTATCTTAATCCCTTTCTTGCACTGACTCAATACGCTTGCGTTTATAAAATCTGTAAAATGTAAACAATTTTTAAGAATTAAGTAAATATCATATTAGTAAACAGAAAAAACACTTCTTGAAGTGAGAAATAATCCTCACCTTATAGATAGAATCATTTCTTTTAAATAATAAGCAATAATGCTTATTATTTAATTAGAAATGATGAGAAATTTTTCTTTGATAATTAATAAATAATTATTATCAAAGAAAAATTAAGAATATTGTTTTTAAGAATACTTGACATTGTAATTTGTAAGATTATTTAATAGAACCAAGAAATGTTTCTCTCGCGTCTATAGGGAAGAATCGTTTCTGACTTCAAGAAATATTTTTTTAGTGTAAACACAAATACGTATGGCTTTACACTGAAACAAAAACGGTTGCACTCCGGGAGTGCCGACAGAAGTGAAAACTTTACTAAACAACTCGTAACGGTATCGCGAGTTCAGAGATTTTATCTCATCTAAAAATATGCGTACCGCGCTAAAATAAGTTTTCACTTCACAAGGACTAAATAGTTTTATTAATAAGACGCAGGCAACTGATTCCATTCCCTTGCGGTACGAATAAGGAATGACGATGCGAAATTCTTATTGCTGTCTGGTACTAATATAAAGCCGTCTTAAGCCGTTGAATTTTCTGTTACTTTTAAGGCATCACTGTGATCAATTTGTAGATATCTATACCTACTTTCTACCTGTCAATCAACTAAATGACAACTGTCTTTTCGCGCCGTTGATAGACTGCACCCCGCGCATATAAATTTCGCGAATCATGCGCACGTCAGAGAAATACCTATAAAAATTGATTTAGACTACCTAGCATAGTTCCGTAAACACCATTAGCTAGCTAGATAATTTACCAATTCGATAGTGTGATGTAAAAAGATATTTACGATCACACAGCATATTTTCAATCATATTTGGGTAAATGTGTACGGAAACACCTTACCGACTTTCGATCATTAATGCAATAAAAATACAACGAAATTCACAAATCCGATTACGTAACTAGCTTAACTGTATCCCAAACACTACAAAACATATGATAAAACAATGAAATTACCCATAATTTCACAATTTTTCACTTCCACAAACAGAACCAATCAATCACGAAATCGTAATGGCGACCAGTCATTCATCACTAATTTTTATGAGTTTTTTGTTTCTAAGTAAAGTCTTTTGAGATTTTTGAATAGTTATTATATGTATGAGATATTATAGTTATATTTGCAATCAGTTGCATAAATAATTATTTGTAGTTAAATGTGGAATCATTAAACTCACTTTTTGTTGATTCAATGAGTGGTGTATGCAATGTAATGTAGTCAGCCAACGGCCATATCTCATTGAGTTCCATCTTCTTGGCGTGGAATTCCTTACACTGTTCAGCTGATACGAACGGGTCAAATCCTATGATCTAAAAGAATTGTTATTAAATAAACTAGCTGCGCCCCGCGGTTTCACCCGCGTAAGTTCCGATCCCGTGGGAATATCGGGATAAAAAGTAGCCTATGTGTTAATCCATGTCTCCAGCTATCTAGATACCGAGTTTCATTGCAATCGGTTCAGTAGATTTTGCGTGAAGGAGTAACAAACACACACACACACACACACACACGCACACACAAACTTTCACATTTATAATATTAGTAGGATATTTTAAAACTTTTTACATAGCGCCATCTCGTTTGAGGCGGGAATCGAACCCGCAACCTTCTGCGTCTATGTTAAGAATGCTATACTAATAAGCCTACTTTGAATAAGTAAAAACACTGTAGGCATCGTAGGTACCTACCCAATTTATAATAGCAAACTCTTGTACCAATTACCATACAGGGATAGTTCGTTAAGTCAAGATAGTGGCAGAATGAAATGCTTTAATTCACTACCCTAAAGACGTAATAGGCTCAGAATAAAAAGGACCCAAATAAAGGTTCTAATTGTGGAAATAACAGCCCGTATACAAGTTGGCACAGAATATCCTACCTTCATTCCAAATGCGTGCATCCTGATCGCGACTTCCCTGCCTACTCTACCAAGGCCCAAGATAGCCAGTGTTTTTCCGTAAACCTCTGTGCCAGTGTACAGGGCACGGTCCCAACGGCCTGCTCGTAGCGCGGCTGCTGCAGGAACCACGTGTCGGGACAACGCGAGGGTTAGACTGCAGGTCAGCTCGCATGCGCTTAGAGCGTTCGCGCCTGGTGCACTGTGGGTATAACAAATAAGAATTTAACGTGAAGAAACGCATTAGTAAGTACAGTATCCGTCATAACTACATTGTCAGTGCTACAATGATATTATGGACTAGTACTTGACTTCTTCTTCTAATATAGACTTTACACAAACACATAAATACTTGAATTAAAAGTACTCATCAGTGTGATCATTATTTTCAACATGTTAGCTATGTCTTTAGTTGGCCTTGTGGTTTACCGCCACCCGCTACATCAACCAACATGCATTCGATTCACAGGTTACGTGGAGTGTTTAAATAGTGCTGCACAAGATTGTAAACTTTACGCTACTAGCGCCGATTGTAACTACGAAATTTCTCAATCACAGAGGAATAGAAGCCACTCAGACTTTCGGATGTGGTTGGTTTATGGTCGGAAACGGATTACATTTTACAGATTTTGATAAAACAACAAGCAGAAGCAGAAGATTGTCTGATAGAATATTGTCAACTCACTTGATAACTCCAATTTTCATCTTCCCAGCGGCTTCGACATCAATGTTGTCGACTCCAGCGCCAGCCCTGCCTACCACCTTTAGCCTGGTACCGGCCTCTAAGACCTCTTTGGTCACTTGTGTCGCTGACCTTACTACTAAACCGTCATAATTCTGAAAAACAAGTAAAATACAGGACAATCACTCTACATTAAAGAACAATAGAGCCAGATAGTGCGTGACTGATGCATTTGAGTGCAATAACCTTACGTCAATGAGAAAAAAATAAAAGATAAGAACAATAAAATGTGCCTACTGAATAATGTTGATCGATAAACATGTTGTTTTTTTATAATAAATAGGTCAATGCAGTCTAGACGTAGCACGCTGTTCTAGAAGATACTTATACGCTAATGACGACTCGCTTAGATCCCAAAATAAACGGAGGCCTTCGAGGGATGCGAGTGAAGGCAGGAAGACGGAAGTGAAATAAATTTATTCCCGATTTTTTTTGTAACATGTGTAAATTTCTTTGTTTGTATATAATAAGTAGGTTTGTACCTATGTATCCATATAGTAGGTATACAAATTCGGCTTAACTCAACGTTATCGACAAAATTATTATGCGCTACACCCTGTGGCTGCTTAGGCAGGTACCTGCCTAACCTACCCCATAAGTAGAAATTTCATGATAAAAATGGGCAATTTGTTATTCCGGAGCTCCATCCAACACGCATACCACGATATTTTAAAAGTCAATAGGATTTCCATAGATAAGTAACAGACCAATAACAGACATTTTAGCACTTCTCCGATATTCCTACGGAATCGAGACAAACGCGGGTAAAGCCGTGGGGCACAACTAATAAGTAACTTTATAACTTACAGGTAGTTCTTTAAGAAGTTCATCTTTGGTAATTTTCGGCTTATTCGTCACTTTAATGCCGTGAGAGTTGAGGATCTCCGCGCAATTAGCTCCGACGCCATCGACGACCAGCACCGACTTGAAATCCTTGAGCACCATGATGTGCTGGGAATCAAAAACACATTACTCTTAGTTTATCATAATTATTCAAACCTAAGTATTAATCGGTTACAAAACTCCAGACCCACCGTAGAGTTCAAAAATTACTATTATTGTATGTTTTCATTCTAATAATATTTGTTTATTAAATTAATGAGATAAAAATTAAACTTCAACTAAAGCAGGTGCCTAGAATCTTGCTTGTGTTGAAAACATTCTTATAACAGTCGCTTTGGAGCTCTACGGTGGGTCTGCAATTGTACTGCCTACCGTACTTCAGAGTGGGGATTTTTAGAGCCGAACCGCGTCCCTTCTTTATTTAGTACATGGCGACTAGGGACCGAAGGGTTTTAGTAGGTAATCCTCTCCACCTTAGGCCATGGAGAACCCCCACATACATTTCTACAAATATTTTTTTCCATAATATATTATATACCTTTCTATTGGTGAAAGAATTTTTTACCTCTTTATAATATTAGTATAGATTATGGAAAAATGGGTATACATTGTGTGTTAGTTCTACGAATTTTGGAAATTCGATTTTTTTTCGATAATTCTGAGGGAATTTTGTATGAAACAGCTGATTTTCAGCTGTTTCATACATAATGATATTGATAATGATGTTATAAGTCCTAAAATAACCTAATAGTATGATTCCAAATGAACAAATAATTTTGACCTTGACTTTGAACCCAACCGATTTTAAAACTTACGTAGTCGACTGTTTCCTCCCTGGATAATGACACTAGCACAATATTTTTGTATGGCTATGCCCCTATGTTTTGATTTTTTTTCATTTTCTAATTATCATTGAAATTAAAAATTAAATACAAAAAAAACTAAACATAGGACCAAGGTCATGGCAGTTATAAGTTAAAAACATTCGACTATGTTTGTATGGAGAGACCCCCCCCGGTACCCTTTCCTCTTAAAAAAAACTTTTATTATTAAATATTTTAGTCCTTTGTGAAAGTGACCGCAGAAAAAAAATCTTTCGTTTTTTGTGACTTCTCATTGGAGGACCCGTTTCCAAGGACACATTCTAAATGAAGACAGTTGCAGATTGACAATTATTTTAATATAATATTATATTATATGAATACATGACTTTAAGCAAAAAAAATCGAGTTTGAGTGAGAGTGCGAATTAAGTACACATTGCAATCTCGAAACAAAAAAACCTTTGCACAATTTACTAAGCACGATTTACTTACATTCGTCGGACCATCATAATAATTAGTAAGAAATATAACAACCATACAAAATAACCTTACACACAACTAACGAAGTCCCAACATTACTTTGACTTAGATTATGTGGGTACCTAACATATTAAAGAAAGTAGTTGGTAGGTACTTACACAAAATAACGTAGAGATATTTGCAGGATAACCAACAACCACCAAGGTGACTAAATGACCACTGTCTGTGCGTCTGCGCACATTGATTGAACAACCACAGTGTAGTTTTATAAGTGGACAAAGTATACCTAACTAGCTGCGCTTCGCGGTTTCACCCGCGTAAATCCCGATCCCGTGGGATTGTTCCGATGACGACGGCGTCACCGATAATGTTAACACACAGAGAGACAGGCGTATAAAATAGGGGTAGGCAAACGGGAACGTTCAAAATTAAACAACTCTTCAGCTTTATAATATTAGTATAGATTATAAAGATGAGTTGTACTTCGAAGGTTGTTCGAATCGTTGAAACTACAAGCGAGTCTGAACCTTGCTATGGGGTGCCTTATAGGACGAAGACTAGCGCTGAGAAATAATAATTGGGTAATTCGACTCCTATAATGTTAAAGAGCTGGTATATTTTTTAAAGCAAAATGTTCTTTTTATCTAACCATTATACCCGATTTTCCCACAGGATCAAGAATAACGGATAACAGTAAACAAAACATATTCAAGTAGGTTATAAGCCCAAGATATCTACATCTACTTGCATAGCACGCAACCGAGCATTTCCACAAGCAGAAAAAGTAATAACAAAAATATAATTTGAAATATAATTATAAACTTTGAAAATCCACAAAAAGGTGTAGAACAATCACAGAAAATCTATAAAGCTAATGCACCCAATAACATGTTTAATATTGGTAAAAAAATCGCATTGCTTTATAGATATTATAATATATAAAGATGAGTAACTAGAGTATTTATCGAGCATTCGCTGTTTTTGAACTACATGCCGAACAAGACGTTTAATATTTTAAGTTACATTGCTTTGAAATGCTCTAGTATATAGCTTGTTTAGTCTAGACCTATGCATTGCAAAATTTTAAAAAAACTTACATTTTTATTTATGGAACGCAAACACAACCTTCTCGATTCACTGTTAATCTAACACTGTGACATGTACCACTTATCTCGAACGCGGTCTGCGAGCCAATGGGCGTTCAGAACCGGTACCAACGCCTAAATACTTGTACCACAGCTTGTAAGTATTAGTGGACGTGTGCAATTAGGTAGGTATACGAGTTTTTTTGCAAACAATTCACATTGGTGTAACGCGACGTAAAAAAGACCACACGGCCCTAAAATCAGTGGCATTATCGACACTAATTCGTTTGTTTCCTATGAAATAGCTTGGAAAGGCTAATAGGTTGAAAATGGAAGCAAATAGATTGAAAACGGTAGCTAATATATTGGAAATGGTAGCTAATTAGGTAAACATTTTTTTTGCAATAACACAAATATTATTTTCGCAACGATAAAATCAACAGGTTAATTAAAAAACCCAAAACAAGGCAGCCATGGCTGTGACGTCAGAGTCCCTACCTGCAGTACATTTTACAGGAAAAATAAAAATAAACAGTCATTTAGTGCGCCTTCAAAGCATGAAAGTAGCTATTTATTGTGTGCGCCTTTAAAGCATGAACCATTAAATTTAACCGCTAGACCGCTAGAAAAAGTAGGTAAGTTTATGGGACAGTTAGACGATTGCATGTCCTGGGAAAATACCAACTTATAGTTCAATAAAACATTCCAACATTCATGAGATTGTGCTAAAAGATAATTAGCAAAATCAAAAATTGCATTCTATTGCAATAACCACAAGATATTATTTAATCACGGGTGTTTGACAAATTGACTGCAGGTTAAGCTAAATTAAAATTATTTTTCATTACTCATACTCCGAAAGTAGGTGTAAATGTGCCTGAAGAGCGTGTAGAAAGAAAAACTTTCAGCCCTAGGGAGAATTGCTTTCACTGACAGCTGTCATGACAAATTATGGCTTCGCACGACGTGTGCAATGTGCTTGTAGCCAGTATCAGTATCATTACGCATTAGGAACTTCAAAAACCTAACCTCCTTGCTTTGAAAAACACTACAAGGTTGAGACCAAAGAGGTTATACATTATATAACCTCTTAGGTCTCAACCTTGTAAGAGGATCAGGTAGTATAGAGTCTCTCATTCACTCTCGTTATTAGGAAGAATTTTATGTATTATTCGTAATGAAAAGCACAGTGTTTACCTCGGGTGAAAGACTCATTAAGTCCCTCGAACTATTAACTCCGTCTCGGGACTCAATGAGTGACTTTCACACCTAGGGTAACAATGTACTATTTAACCACCGACGCAAAACGGCGCGGCGGGGTGTTATAAGTTTGACGTGTCTGTGTTTGTGTGTCTGGCTGTGGCATCGTAGTTCCTGAACGGCTGAACCGATTTTGTTTCCTTCATTTGAAAGGTGAATTAGTCGGGAGTGTATTTAGCTATGTTTGATCGTAATCCGTCCAGCCATCTCGATTTTATGGGAGATAAAAGTAGGACGCTTTTGTGGAAGATACGCTTCATTATCAGTTTTTGAACCGGTGTACAAATGTTACCGTATTGCACGCGTTCTACGCTAGTGCAGTGTGCTATCTCATCACTTCATCGTAATGTTGTCTCGGTGGTACAGTTGGTACAGTGTGAATTTATTTGGATTGATCGAGTTTTTATTTGCTCTTTCAGATAACGTTACGAGTATGTCACCTATCTACTTACCTGTTAGATAGAGACAAACAGAAAACGAAAGCAGAGTTTTAGAGTTATTAAATTGCTTTCATTTTAGTTATTAATTTATTTTTATTTATTAGTATCCTTAATCGTTCAGCAGGGGAATGGAATCAATAACCTGCATCAGTATTTTCTGATATTTATTTGGAGATCTTTAAGCCGCGAGTGAATAGGTATCTCCTAGGAAAGCGTGCTACATTTTTTGTCACCTACCATCAGGCAGGTGTAATAGAGGTCAAACCTATCATTCGTATATAAGTTTTTAGTAATTACTAGCTGCGCCCCGCGGTTTCACCCGCGTAATTCCCGATCCCGCGGGAATATCGGGATAAAACGTAGCCTATGTGTTAATCCAGATCTCCATCTATCTACATACCGAGTTTCATCGCAATCGGTCCAGTAGTTTTTGCGTGAAGGAGTAACAAACACACACAAACTTTCACATTTATAATATCAGTTCTTTATATATTAAATTTTAAGTCCTGACTAGTTGATACGTCAACGCACAGCTCAAACCTATCGACGGATCGGGATAAATTTTTGGCACAGCTTAAATTTAAATATCCAACAAGAAAGAATTTTGAAAAATTCAACTCCTACTCAGAAGACGTCGTGGGTAACAGCCAGCTCCTGTAAGATTAGAGTTCTTTAATAAATACATCCTAGCAATAGCTTTTTACTGTGTTTTCGCCGTCTTTTGTTGCAGACTGTACCTAGTACCAATTGAGAGGATAATAAGAGAAAAACAAGCGATTGGCGCCGCACATTGTATGCATTATTGTCGAATTGATTCAAACGACCTTTAAATTACGATCACTTAACTTTTTGCAACATATTAATATGATAGATAGGTAGGTAGGTACTAATACTTTACATACTAGCAGCGCTACGCGATTTCACACGCGTAACTCCCGATCCCGTAGGAATATCAGGATAAAAATAGCAACACTCCCAATTAAATCCTCTTAAAATTAATCCTATATACCTACAAAGTTTCATAAAGACGGTCCAGTAGTTTTGGAGCCTATTCAATGCAAACAAACAAACAATAAAATCTTTCCTCTTTTTATTACAGATTTAAGATGCCTCTAATATTTTTGTGCTACTAGCGTAATTTTATTTGAAAAGTTTATTGCCAAATGTATCTAGTATGTAAATGTATCACTCCGCTCCGCTCCACTCCACTCCACTCCGCTCCGCCCGCTCCGCTCAGTGGAAACGCACCCGAAGGATTAGGCTCCATTGGTGCGTTGCGTCATCGCTACGGATCAACGCATTGTATACCCCTTCTGCGTTGCATTTCGACCCAAGCAGTTGGAGCATCTCAGTTCAGCCTTCGCATTGGAGGTTTATTCCTAACCTGACCCGAAAACGTAACCCGGTTAGCTTAGGAACTGCAAAAAAAAATATTTTCATTCCGAACGTAACCCTCTTCTGAACCTGACCCGAAATGGTGTTCCTAACCTAACCCGAATTCAAGAGACGATCGACGCCTCCCGCTTCGTCTTTTGTCCGTCTCCGCAAACGCAACTCAAAGCGATGCAACGCAACGCACCAATGGAGCCTCACCCTTAGGGTCAGCGCAGACAGAGAGGAATAGTCCTCGCGCGATCTCGGGCATTTTCTTAACGGATCGCGTATATCTTATCGGACGCGCGAGCATTTTTTTGTCAGGTCACGCATGTATGCATTTTATTTTAATTATTTTAAAGTTGATTTTCGAGTGCGTTATAAAAATCCTCTCCGCTGCGCTCGTCTCTGTCTGCGCTGACCCTTAGAGGATACCGAGATGAAAAAGAAGCGACTATGTAGCGCGGCACATTGTGTATTATTGTAGAATTGATTCAAACGACCTCTAAATTATGATCACTTAACTGTTTCCAACCTTTTAATATCATAGGTGCACTTTTGTTAATAAGTTTGCATTCGAATGTAGGTTTTTAAGGTACATATAGAAACACCCAAGACAAACCACTTCTGGTTTTATGGATGTTTATGTCAACATTATCTTTGTCTACAGTATCTTTTTATTTTAATAAATAAAATAAATAGTCCTTAATTGTACCTTATAAATATTGTGTTCAGGTAACAAAATCTACGTCATGTCCATTGCTCTTTTTACTTACTTTTAAATGTTAAAGTTATTTTCATACGAAATAAAGATAGGTATAGAGATTTGAGATGGAGCGGTGTTGGCTTAGTGTAGATACCTCGACTTTCATTCAGAAGGTCGTGGGTTCGAATGCCGGCCGGCCGTGCACCAATGTATTTTTCTTAACAAAAATTTATTTATTGACATTGCTCTTACGGTTAAGGAAAACATCGTGTTGAAACCCGCGACTTAGTTGACTCCAGAAGTATTGACAAGTTCTCTCCTCTGGAAATGGTCGATTAAGCTGAGAGGGTAGTAGGTGCTGGGCAAGCCAACTCCATCCTCACGCAAAAAGGACTCAATTAAAAAGGGGCTAATTGCGGATAACAGCCTGTTCAAGTACAAGTAGGTATAGAGATTTTTAGATCTTGTGAAACTGCGGCGCATGGCTAGATAGGTATCTAACCATGCGCCGCAGTTTCACAAGATCCTGTGGGAATAACCTGATAAAAATATCTAGTTACTCCCAAATACTCAATGTATCCTTATGCCAAGTTTAATCCAAATCGGTTCAGCAGTTACGGGGCTTATTCGTAAAAAAACCGGCCAAGTGCGAGTCAGACTCGCGCACCGAGGGTTCCGTACAAACCTGTAGGTATATAAGTAAAAGTTATGGTATTTTTATTGCTAAATGAAATCCATAACATAACAATGTGGAAAGCTGACGGTACCTTGTCAATACATATATGAAAACATTATGTATGTTCGGAAAACGTTTGCTGGGTCAGCAAGTCTAAGATATAAAATTCTCGTGTTGCGGTGTTTGTTTCCAAACTCCTCCGAAACGGCTGAACCGATTTGCATGAAATTTTGTGTGCATATCGGGTAGGTCTGAGAATCGGCCAACATCTGTTTTTTTTTTAATCGCTGAACAACGTTTGCTGGGTCAGCTAGTAAGTTTATGATTATTAAAAAAAATATACTATGTGATGTAACTAAAAATTTAAGATTTTCGGAATTTTTCCTATATGTGTACTTTATAACGTTGCTTCATGCCAAATTTCAAGATTCCAGGTCGTCTGGAAGTATCCTTTAGGTTTTGATTCCCTTGCGAGTAGTTGCGAGTTTCAAAATATGCGGCTTTAATTGCTGTATCTTTTGATTGCGTTGACGTAGAAGTTTGATTTTGTTACAGCTTAAAGATATTATAGTCTTGAGTATTTGTTAAGAATTTCAATATAATACCACTACGCGTCCATGAGTAAAGGGGTAATAAGTTTAAAATTATTAAAAATATTTTTATTATATGATGTAACTAAAAATTTATGCTTTTCGCAATTTTTCCTTTATCTGTGTTATAAGACGTTGCTTCGTACCAAATTTCAAGATTCTGAGTTCACGGGAAGTACCCTGTAGGTTTTGATTCCCTTGCGAGTAGTGGCGAGTTTCAAAATATGCGGTTTTAATTCCTGTTTCTTTTGATTGCGTTGACATAGAAGTTTGATTTTGTTACAGCTTAAAGGTATTATAGATTTGAGTATTTGATATGAATTTCAATATAATACCACTACGCGTTCATGAGGAAAGGGGTAGTAAGTTTAAAATTATTAAAAATATTTTTATTATATGATATAACTAAAAATGTATACTTTTCGCAATTTTTCCTATATCTCTGCTATAAGACGTTGCTTCATACCAAATTTCAAGATTCTGAGTTCACGGGAAGTACCCTGTAGGTTTTGATTCCCTTGCGAGTGTCGAAAATTTGCGGCATAAACGGGAGTATCTTTTGATCGCGTTGACTTAGAAGTTTGATTTTTTCACAGCTCCAAGAGACCATAGACTTGAGTATTTGATATGAATTTCAGCTTGATACCTCCACGCGTTCCTGAGAAAAAAGGTCTTGACAGACAGACAGACAGACAGACAGACAGACAGACAGACGGACAACAAAGTGATCCTATAAGGGTTCCGTTTTTACCTTTTGAGGTACGGAACCCTAAAAATACAAAAAATATTACATATTTGCAATATTAGTGTTGATTTAAAAGGTACTAATAGGGAAATAAAAAAAACTTAAATATAAAAAAATACAATTTAATTTAATTATCACACGATAGATACAAAACTTGATGATGGCACTATTAGTCAGTGCTTCAGCTAACACAAAATACCTAAGAAATATTAAGTTGGAAACGTAAAATAAATCAAATAAATTGAATAAGAAAAAACGATGATTCAAAAATATATTAGTAGATATTGATTTATGATATCAATTATCTTTTGAACCGTGGTGGTACACTAGTCAAAATCTCTTTGGGAGAATACCTCCAAATAACTCTGATAGTTTACTTAAGATCGCTGAGTTTACTCGACAAAGAATGATGAAACCTCTTTATCGTTTATATATAATTATAGAAAAGTTTCTATTTTCTCCAATCTACCTAAATAGAGAAACTTTTAAAATGAATGTTTTTTTTTCTAATAGGTATGGCTGTTGTCCTATTTATATATATGAACAATTAAAATGATACAAAATGTTTAAGGTGAAATGAAGACTGATTAAAAATAATATTATTATATAATATATTATAACTAAATAGAAAAATGTGTAAAAAATACAGTGATTATTTTTATTTTGGTATTTTTTACAGAAAAAAAAACCTTAAAATCAATGTCTATCTCTAATATTTACATAACGTTGATGAGTGAGTCGATTCTTTATTATTTTCTAATCTTAAAATTCGTAAAACTAAATGAAATTTTCTGAATAATGTCTCAGACTACTAGAGAAGATTCTAGACAAGACAAAAAAGCCCGAAACTAATAACATATCCCTAAAGATTGAAAATATTTCTAAGGCCCTGCGCAGACGACAGACTATCCGTGACGCACTTTTTAGTCTGTGAAAATAGAACCTATGCAATTATATGCAGTAACGCACACGACGCGCAAAAAGTCCGGCGCACAAAAAATCCGTGTAATTCGGGCAGACCGCACCGCGCCGCGGCGCGCCGCTCCGCACAAAAAGTGTGTAAAAAAAATTAAACGTTTGCTTCAAAGCGCGCTACGGCGCAGACGGCGCACACTTTAGTCGGCAATCTGCATTTGCTAGGGGTGGACGTAACGCACGCGATCTATTATCATGGCGCCAGAGGTCGATGTAACTATGTTAATTCAATTCTGGACCAATGCACCTCCTCATTGTTGTTTCTGAATGAGTCAAAGCAGGTCTCAAAATAAATAGCAACTCATCAAATGTAGTAACTGACATTTTATAAAATTTGAAAAAAATTGCCGTATGTTGTTTCAGAATTGAATGTTT
Source organism: Idaea straminata (assembly GCA_951213275.1). Taxonomy (NCBI): domain Eukaryota; kingdom Metazoa; phylum Arthropoda; class Insecta; order Lepidoptera; family Geometridae; genus Idaea; species Idaea straminata. The sequence continues at coordinate 14,998,538 of OX577845.1, read as the reverse complement.
AGTATGGAACAGTCCCTTCAGTAATCTTTCCGAAAGTATAGGATGTACCCAAAATTCTCTATTTCTTCTTCTTTTTCTGTACTTCATGTACAAAATAATACTTCGCGATCTCTGCACGATTTCCATAGCGTTTACGTCCCTACAGCTCTGCCGACAAAATGATCGAAGATGTGCGTCGTGTGCGTTGAGTCTGTGAAAAATCCGCGACGAGTTTTTCGCGCCATGCAGACTTTTTGTGCGCCGCAGACTCGATCGCACAAAAAGTGTGCCGTCTGCGCAGGGCCTAAAAGTGACTTAAGTTCAATTAATGGTTAATGGTTTAAATCAATGGTGGCCAACCTTTTTGACAGCAGGGCCAAAATTACAAATGTTTATTATAGCAATCCAACGCCCAAAAAAGTTTTAGACAATAAAACACTCAGGGAGATTTTTGTATGTTTTCGGAATTATACCTGTGTAAAATTTAAGGAATTATTATGTTATTTACTTGATCGTGGATTGATATTGATTGTGTATTAAATTCGAGCTTAGTATACAACATACAAAGAACATTATATTATTTAAACCTAAATTACATAAGGAAATAAATTGACTAAAATTAACGCTGCAATTTGACAGTAATTTTTTCAATAAATTATTGAGTATTAATTTCAATGGACGATAAAGGGCTAAATAGCCGCGAAAAATATTTTGAAATCTTCATTACTTAACAATATAACTACATTTAATTTTACTGAAATTAGTTATTTGCATATAATGAAACATCAAGGTGTCAAAAATCATCGTAAAAAACTAATGCGAGGGCGAATATCTGTGATGATTTCTGCTCCATTTAGAGAGAGTAGTTTTGCATGAATGTTTTGATTTCTTTATTCTAAAAGTCAATGGCTAGAATTGGTACCACTTTTTTGCGAAACAATCATCTTACCAAAAAAAAGTTTGGTTGATGGCTGCGCAAATAAAAGACTACCTCTCCCCATGATGAAATAGTCAATGTATTTTAAACTCTTCTAGCTGGTCTGGAAGGCCTGTTGGCGCTGGCTGCTCGTCGCCTCGCGATTAAGGCGTCGAGTCCTCGGAGGGGTGGAGCTGGTGTCGTTTCTATTGGCACAGGTTCGGTTTCTGTTTCACTCTTCTCTGCTGACGTCGTGTCTTCGATTGACTCCGTCGATGTCTTCTTAGCAGCTTCTGTCGTAGCCTGCTGTGAGGAAAAGTTATTTGTTAGGCAAATTAAGAAAACCTCGATAAAACCAATGTTTATAAAATAAAAATACTAAAGTTTCTGATAGAATAAACCGCTTTTAAACCGGTCATATTCAATTATAATAAACAGGGATTAAACTTGATAGTGACAGGGATTAAACAGGGAGTGTCAAGGGACACCCGGATGGAACGAAGTTTCTTTCGATTAATTAGTGAAGGAATTGTAATAAAATCAAAAAGTGTCGTTAAAACTTTTGGTCTTAATTTTTTCCGTCTAGCCCCCTTTCGCAACGCGTCATAAGGAACTTCGTTCCAATAATAAATGACAAACGTTGTTTTTCTAAAACAATGTAAATTGATGTATGGCTACTGTCATTTATTTCGTAATACCGAAGCAATAACGTGTCTATCCGGTGGCTAGACGTGAAACTTATGACATTGCTAATTTGTTGCGTTGTTGCTAAGGAAATACATATCAATACTACTAAATGATAATACCAAACGATAACAGCGACCACAGCGCCATTAAACCCAACGCACATAAGTTTGTTGGACTGTACTATATAATATACTTACAGAGATAAGATAAAGATTTGTCTCAATCTTCACCAATTCTGATGTAATATTAGAAAACGTTGTTTACTCAAATATCTATTTAGAAATTAACATTTTATTGCAATATGAGGACTATTCATTCAAGCTATTTCTAGACTTGTTTAGATAATCATAAAAGGAACTAAAAAGATTTATTGGTGCATAAAATTCAAATCAAAGTTTGGAGAAAGCCTCTCATGTCACTTTACGGAAGTTGTAATAAAAATATTGTTTATTGTCAGGCTTTACTCTGACTAAGCATTGTTTGTCTTTGCAGAAAGTGATTTTCATTAGATAACCTAGTGAAAACAGAGGCATCACTGGTAAACGTAAATACTAAAATTTTAAATATTAGTTTATTTGTCAGCCCACACTAAGTTTTATGATTGGGTAATTTTATTTTTGGAGATATTTTGGATATCATTGGTCATTTTTATTGCTGGTTAATTTTATCATGTGGCATTTTTATGGTTGGTTATTTTTAAAGTTAGAAAAAATATTGGACATGTTTCCGGACAATGCCTTTGGACATTTTCTGTTAGATCATTAGTCATGTGGAGGAGCGGGGAGGAATATCCTTCCCCGCTCTGCTCTACTAATAGTATGTAGGTTTATGTCACAGTTATATCAATTGTGCCTTCACTCTTTTACAGATGGAATATTTCACGTATATGTTACCAAGTTACTGACCTCTGTGGCAGGCTTCCTCCTGAGTAATGGGTTGGGTCGTCTTGCTTGTGGAGTGACTTGAACGCGAGGTTTAGGCGACGGAGCAATTTGCAGCCGGTTGGGACGTAGTTTCACACCACCTCTGATTGGAGTTTCAGGGGCCGGGGGTGGTGACGAACTCTATAAACAAATCAATAAGGAGTTAGTAAATACTTCAAAGGTCTGCTGTTGAATAGATGATAAAAACTTTTTTCAATAGATCGATTAATAAATTTAATACGTTATAAAAGGAACTACTTGGTATTTCCTAAAAATCTCAATTCATTTGCTTACATAGAAAATAAAATTATAGTAGATAAGATGTCTATGTAGAATTTTCTATTTAATTTTGATGTTGGGGGAAGAAAACCTTAAAATGATTCCCATGTTACCTCTGAATCAGCTTCAGTGACCTGGTACTCAGGGGCGGATGTTTCAGCAGGAGCTTCCGAAGTCTCCACTGGAACAGCACTGGACGATCCTGGGCGCAGGCGTGGGTTTGGACGGAGGTTCAACCTCGGACCGGGGCGAAGAGACGCTGGCCGGAGACCTGGCCTGCTGCGGCTAAAAAATAGCATACAATTAACAATCACGACTTCCATAAAAATATATTTATGTCTAGTTATACCCCGCGGATTTATTCAAATTCAAATTCTAAATTTCGGAATAAAAGTACCCTATGTGTAATCATAGGTTCCTGTTATATACGGATATTTATGTGTATGTATATGTCTGTTGAGTTTATTGAGCACAAAAACTACTGAACTATTTGCGACGAAAGTCGGTATGTAGGTAGCCCTGAATACTATTTCAGACATATATTTCCACGGGTTCAAGACTTACGCTGGTAAATTTGCGGGGTGGATGAAAAAAGCTGGTTAGTATTTTTAAGGGCAGGTGCTAATAAAGCTACCAAAATCGACCTTTGTTTTAAGCAACTCTAATAAGTAATCAAATACTCCTTTTTTATTATTTGAATATAAATGGATATTGTAGTTTAATAACCATTTTTTGTTTATTGTGGTTGAAAACATGATATGAACAACTTCGTTCGATAAAAAAAATGTTAGAAAACAGAGAATTATTAGATCGTTTATCGGGTTTTATTCAAAAATAGTTAACTTTTGTTTCTAAAAATGAATCAAATGATAGGTTTTGACCTCTACGAACTATATTTGTGGATAATAATGCTAGAATGTTTTTCATATCGATCAAATATAACAGTTAGCACGCAGCACGCTACGTCTTTGAGAGCGCGGGCTAAGGTAATGTGAATACCTACACACGGTACTTGAAGAGCGCCTTAACCTTCATGCAAAAGAGGAGTGTTATGAGATTGACTTGAGTCTATATATATGTCTGTGTATCTATATGGCATCGTTTTGTACGATTTAATTTTTATTTTATACATATAAGGTAATTTAATAGAAAATGATTGATAAAATTCTTCAGATTTTTTCTTAGTAAATTGGGAGTTTAGGACTTACCCAATAGACCGAGATGGAGTGGGCGTAGTTTCTCCTACTTCTCCTGATGCGCTGGCAGCGGTGTTGTCTTCAGAAACCACACTAGCAGCTGTCGTGGTAGTAGTTCCTCTTCCTCTCAAACCTGGACGAAGACGGGCCCTGGACAGACAGTTGAAGAATTAATATTTAAGGAAGTTTAAGTTCTTTTAAGAATAAAGTTTTTTATCCATAAGGTTCACATTTCAATGAATTCAAATGTGTATTAAATTGTCAGTGAGAGATGGAAAACTTTCATGTATTTTTCATAGCCGATGTTTCTACTTTTTAGTCAATTTTTCACGTCTATAACCATCTACTATTTGCCAAAACAAATACATATCTTGACTGAAACCGACAAATTAAATTATCATATTATAACTAACTGAGCCCCACGGTTTCATCCGTAAACAATTACTACGATTATTCTTCACTTTAATACAGGTACAAATTTTCATCAATATTACTCAACCATTTTGACCGTGATTAAAGAGACATCATTTAAGGACAATCTAAGACCATTTAGCACATAAACAAGTAAGTGTTATTTACTTTTGACTTGATAGCACCGACACAAACATTACATGACAATTACAGACTGAACCAATGACCTACTGAACGATAATTACGTAAGAATCTATTGTTCAATCAAACAATAGACATTAATATGTACCTATCTACCTAATTGCAAGTGTGGTACAGTCCCACGATGGTTATGCCACTTCACTCCAAGGAACGTAGCAGTGAAAATAACCATATTAGAATAAAATTCCTATATATCATTTAGTTAAATCATTTTTGTCGTTCGGAGTTGTTAACTTTTGAGTTTATGAGTTGTTCCGATCTTTACTATCTTTCTTGCATTAATTGACTACCCTAAATGGAGTAACTAGAACATAATTGGGGCTACCACATCGTAAAAATATTAGTGTAAAATTGAAGTGTTATTAAACTAAAAAATGTAAAACGCCTATTTTGAGTTATGCCACTGATTTTGAATTTCAGATTTTTTGTGTAAAAAAACCGTTCTATCTACATATTTTATATGTAAAAACCGAAAAAAATATTAAATACACTTAATTTTTAAACTATAACAAAAACAACAAATATCAACAAACTCATTCGTTATTTAATGGAGCAAAGTGAACGAAACGTCAGCATACATTTTCGTAACAAAAAATATATTTTAGCTATTTCCACCTATAATTTCCATTTTTTGTGGAGCGGAGTGGCATAACCCCTAACAGATTTCACATAAATCTAATACTTTTTTCCCAGATGTCGACGCTCCAGAATGGTTTAGTTTTTGTTTATAATTTAATTGATAAGCGTGTAGTACAGGCAATAGTAAACACATGTTACATGCTACTATTTATCATTTGGTTACTGGGATCTTATGTTTTTATATTAATTCTTGTTTGTAACAACAAAGTAAGAGCTAGACATTGAGTATTCTATACAAGGTTATTGGTAAACATATAAGAAAGCAGTTGATGGTTGTTTTAAATCAAATTTTGTTCTATGACTTTTGGAAATTCGAACATTGTTTACTGAAACTGAAACTTTACATCGAGCTACTTTCAGGCCTTACTTTCAGCCGGTGCACTTGGACATTCGACCTCTTAATAGAGCTGTTTTTGTAGTTTGTAGTGACTATTACACATTTTACCCTCTGGAATAGATGCTAGAGGGTACACATTTAAAGGCGTAGGTATTTTACTTCCTAATGATATACCTATAGGTATTTGTTATTGGAAAGTTACTCGAAAATTTAAAATAACAATCCAATTAGTGATATAATATGCAACAGATAATTTTTATCTTTTAGTTTTTCAAATTGATTAAATTTTTTTTGAAACAAATCGAAGATAAAATATAGGGAATACCTACTTTAATTCAAATATTCTTACCTATTTTGTTTTAAATTAATTCAAAAAGAAATCTCAGGTTTATGCTTATTCTATACTAATATTAGCTGCGGCCCGCGGTTTCACCCACGTAAGTCCTGATCCCGTGGGATAACGGGATAAAAAGTAGCCTATGGGTTATCCCAGGTCTCCAGCTATAATGATACTGAATTTCATCGCAATCGGTGCTGTAGTTTTTGCGTGAAGGACACACACAAACTTTTACATTTATAATATTAGTAGGAATGTAAAGCTAAAGAGTTTTTTTTGTTTGTTTGTTTGAACGCGCAAATCTCAGGAACTACTGAATCGAATTCGGTTAGTTCGAAAAATTATTTTTGTGTCGGATAGTTCATTTGTCGAGGAAGCATAGGCTATTTTATATGTCGATATTCCCACGGGATCGGGAGTTACGCGGGTGAAACCGCGGAGCGCTGCTAGTAAGTTGTAACTATTGGACCCAATGCGGTGCGGTTCTATAAATTATGTGAAGAAGAAGAATTAAATGAATTGTTGAAATTAATGTTCTCGTCAAATCTCACCTTGGCGCAGGAGTTTCACTGGTAGCAACTGAGCTGGCATCGTCTTGCGCTGGCGCAGCTGTAGTGCTGGGACGCGTTCGACTCGCGAATAGACCACGGCGACCGAATGCCTGTAACAACAAAACCTAGATGTTAAAAAAAGGATTACTAATCCTAATCTCTAAGCAACGTAAAATATTAAGATTCTAACGGTCTTTATTGACAATTTAGTAAGACTGAAGAGAGATGACATAAAATAAAATTGTAATAAAATTAATGTTATGGTGAGACTGAGAAGGTGGACTTTTATTAATAAGGATCTTGGATGCATTAAGTGAAAGTTACACTGTTACTCGTTAGGTTTTTTCTTCTCAAAGTACGGAACCTTAAAACGATACTAATATAAGCTTAAATAAAATACGTACGACATTGCACACAGCTAAGGAATTAAGTATTATGCCCGAACAACCCTCAACGTTTCTTTTTATGTAAATGCATATTTATCATACATAGGTATAGAAATATCAGACCAGAAGAATATATTATTTTTAACTGTAAAACATACACATATTTGTTCAGCGGTGGGAATCTAACCCGCAACCATCTCCGTCACAGGCGGATGTTTGCTCACCGTACCACAGAACTCGTCAAAATATCATTGACTATTACTATAAAGTAAATCGAATGAAAGCTACAATAAAACCAAAAGTACCTATTTCAATGCAAAACAAGCCATAAATAGGTATTAGTAATACATTAGTTTCTCCATTTGGATGCTCGTAACATAGATAAGGCCCGCCATTTAATAAAGATAAAGATAGATAAGATTTACGAATGACATACCTCGAAAATGAGATAATGATTGTAGAAGTCACACACGGTAGGAATTAGAAGTGGTGCAAGGTGCAAAAGATGAGAGAACCAAACCAAAAACGAAACACACAAGTGAGAATTTTTGTGAATTTGCTCTTTTTGTGAACCTACCTTTTGCAACCCAGTTTTCCAACTAACGCAAGAGGTAGAGTCGTATAATTGTAGTTTTTTTTTTGGTTAATAAGATATTTGTTATGATTAGATTTGAGTTTAGACTCTTTAGACCATAGACGAAAATGGCAATCTATGGTTAAACCAAACCAACCCATAGAACCAATTGTTTGACTAGAAATTCTACAATTTTTGGTATAAAAATGAGTAAAACTTTATTTATTTGAATTAAACTTGTGACTTAAGATAGTATTGGTTTCTTGACAGTCTGTTTTCAGTAGGGGAATCGTAAAGGGGACCGGTAATCGTGAACCGGTGTTTTTTTAAATGAAGAACCTTTGAAATATATTATACTGGTAATAGATAGGTCAATGTGAATAAATGGAAATCTCAGTATCATTCTTGTTTTTCTCATCTGTAGGTACAATACACGCCACGACACAAATAGATAGTCTTTCAATCTCTCTGACCCTATAAGTAAGTAACGCCCGTAATCACAAACTGTATTTAAGTTGCTCTTGGATAAGTAAACGCACTGCGCTAAATGTGGCCCTATGATTGGTCAATTTTGTGCTCCTCGCTTCACTCTAGCGAATCAGCGTCTTATTTGCGGCTCTATGCGAACGCAAAGAGCGCAAATTAGTATGAAAATACACATAAAATATACTATTTCAAACAATTCGCTATAGGGAATTCGCCAGGCATTTTTAACACTAAATTTTCTTGTTTATAGACTATCGATAGGTACATCAATTACCTTAGGTTGTGTGGGTTTTTCAGCGTTACTAGCTGGAGCTTGCGTAGACACCTCAGCGATGGCTGCAGTTGTCTTTCTTACACCACCAGGCTTACCGAAACGACCTGAGGAAGAAAACCAAGATTTAATTACAAATTAGAAAGCTGGATGAGATTTTCAAAGACATACAGTTTTTAAAGACGCCTCATTTAGTTTATAATCACGTTTTCCTTTAATTTTAATAAGAGTCCTTGTTCAGGAAAGTTTATACGATAAACAAGAAACTCTTTCGCATGGGCAGCAGAGCTTATTAGCCTACACAGAAAAAAAAGTTTATTGTAGCAAGAAATAATCCTCTTCCGGACGCCATAAAATAATTTCTTGTAAAATATTAAGCATCTATTCTTAATTTAAGATTAATGTTTTAAAATTAAGAATAACTTACTGCTTTTCTTTTACTTTCAGAGAGTGGAGAGAGACTCTACGACAAACTAAAATCGGCACCAGACTGAATACGATTCAGCTAACGTTTAAATAAGTAAACTATCTATAAATCTTAATCCCATCACAGATGCAGTTATAATATTTATTTTTATACTGCACATACACTGCCACTTGTGTCGAATAAAATCAACTAGATACTTTTCGAGTGGACATTTTAAACGTAATATTTCAGAATTTCGAAAACTAGCACGAAAGTATTGCCTTGACCTGTCTTGCAGAGGTAGGTATTGTATCTCTTTATGCGTTACACCTTGTATAATAGAGTAATATAAACTACAGTCAACGGGTAAAAGTTGTCACAAAGCGGTTTGAAAACTCGAACCGTAGCCAAACCACTTCCAACTTCTTATCATAGCAACAAAACACATACCTAACCAAATAAACAAGCAATTCGCACAAAGATATTTAAGTACAGTACAGTAAAATAGAGAGTACAATCTGAACGTTTTCTTTAGTAAAATATTGATGCTGAGTGTCACCGACGACTTCTCGGTCATTGACGAATATTACATAAATAAATATAATTTAGTTTTTCTCTCTATTGTACTGTAATGTTAAATTTCTTTGAATTAGCATGAAATACATTCGCATGATAAGTCGCAAAGCAAAAAATAATGTGAATGAAATAACACTTTCGCTGCGCAAGGAACGTGTCGTATGCGGAGTGCGGACTATAGTGCATAAAGATCTCCTGCCAGATATGGCTCGTATAACTAAGTTGGTGATGGCTCAAATACATCTTGTTTAGAATAGGTAGGTATGTAATTCTAAGGATCTTTACAGACTTTAAACTTTCCGTCAGCTGATAGTTTTCCACTCACATTAATAACATTCATGTTTTTGAAAATCTCGCGCTCCAATAAACTCATCTCAAGCGTCAAACCGCACAGATGTATATATGTGTCGTATATATATATGTCGATCTGCCAGTTGAGTACTGTTACTGTCTATGCGGGTTGCGTGCAACAAGCAAGAACAAAATGTCAACAGCTCTATACGTGCTGACACGAGTTGTCGAGACTTTGGTTCAAAAATCGTAACGGTGAATCTCGAATATCTCGAACGAGATGCGTTTATGTTGTTCACCGTGAAAAGAGTTAGAAAATGTGACTTACCTCTTGCGCGCGTGGAGGTCTCCTGCGGAGCTTCGGTAGCAGCGGACGTGGTGGAGACACGTGATCGTGCACCCGCTCGTCCCTTGAACCGAGATGGACGTGTCGGTGACGTCGTAGTCGTAGTTGGCGCCGGTGTTGTTGTTGTTGTCGTTGTCGTTGTTGTGGTCGTGGTTGGAGTCGTTGCTTCCTCCGTCGTCGTAAACAACCCCTCTGTTGTCCAAGCCTCGTCATCGAGTGTGGTCGTACCGTCAAAGTTTATAGCATCATTGGTGGGGTTAATCTCATTGTTCAAGTTCTCTCCAGCTAAATATGCGTAAAGGTCCAAAGCCACCTTTTCCATCGCAGTCATAGTGGTGTACTCGGTCGTGTCCTGTTCGTAAGTCGTCGTCTGCTTGTAATCAGCAGGAAGTTTAGAATCATCTGTGATCTCTTGAAACTTAATGCCCGCTGCATAACTGTGGCCTTCACGTGAGTCTTTGGTATTCGTCAGTTCTTTGGCAGTGGTTTCGACTTCTGGTACTTCCGTGGTTGTCCTACTTTCGGATGAGTATCTAGTCGGGAGCTCTTTGTACTGCGACGGAATGTCACCGGAGTGTGTCTTGAAACTATCAAGATCTACCAACTCGGAACTCGGACGTCTAGAAATATAAAAATGCAGCTGTAAATACAATTCTTAGAGCGATAATTACCTAATTTAATAAACTAAATTACCTGATACCAGCACGAGTCCTGCTTCTTGTTTGACCGATGGATTCATCAGCGACGCTGTCGCTTTGTGAACGACCTCGTTGGCGCGCAATTTCTGAGGAAACCTCTGGGACGTAAGTAGTAGAGCTAGCTAAAGCTAAGTTTCGCCCACGAGGAGGGAACCGCGTGCTCGATGGCAATCTGACACTGAAATAATAAACAACAATTTATTTAAATTTTAAATACTATATACTTCTATATTTAAAATATGAACCAGTAGTAAAAGTTGTAATACCTGATATCTTCAAGATCCTCAGTTACGGGAGCTGGAGTAATATTACGGCCTCTTTGACGACCTCTCGACGCAGGAAGAACTTCATTCTGGGTTTCTGGTGCTGCTGTAGTTGTAACTGAGCCTGATCTGTCTATGGTGTTGTATTTATTCCTCGATTTATTCTCAACTTGAGTTTCAGTAATATCTCCTTTCTGAGGTCCATCATGAGAGTTGTGTACGGAAGCTACAGTACTGGTGCCAGACTTGTTCTTGCCACCTGTCTTCTCATCGTCCTCGTCATAATAATAGTAAATATACTCATATTCATAGTCTTGGCCGTTAGGGCCTTTTTTGATTTGTATGCGCGAATGTTGTTTCTGTTCAGACCCCGCTGTTTCTAAATTAATATTCGATGGTAAAAGCCCGCTATTGATATCATCTATCGAATCAAAGTTAATAGGAATGTAGTCGAAACCTTTGGTTGTAGGAGATGCAGTCGTCAGAATAGGTTTTTGCGTCGTAGTTCCAGGAGCATCGCTTAATTTTCCTGATTCTGACATTGCTTCGAGAGCAACAGCCAGGTCAGGATTAGTTTCAACATTCGTGGCATCTTTCTCTTTTATTTTAATGTCTTCTAGTTTTGATACTGGTACATCTATTTCAATAGATTCTGCTCCCTTATTTTTTTGTGCTTTCTTATTGAGTGATTTTTTTTCTTCTTCAATTGCTACGATACCTTCACTAGGGTGTTTAACTTTTGAACTTAGAACTTTCTTGACGATTTTCTCACTATCATTCAGAATGCGGTGTTGAGGATGTTTTTCAGGGATCTTGTGTGAAGTTTCGAAAGTTCTCAGGGGTGTCTGTTGTCCTGAGCTGACGAGAACATATTCTTCTCCCGGACGCGGTTCTGTGATTAGATCGACCTCCCCGCTGACCCGATAGAAGGTGCAGACTAAAACTAAACATCTGTAACAAACAATAAAGCTCGAATAAGATCGCTATCTAGATAAAATATTACGAAAGTGGTTTGTTGCTGCATTAAGAGTCAGTGCTCCGTGAGTCAGCAAGATGACATCTGGTGGAGCGCCTACGGGTGCGCCGCGCTGGCGTCGCCCAGCCATCGGCACAAGGAACAGTGAATCATCTGTGAATTTCATCATAGCATTCCTCTCTTATTGTTTGTACCTACCTACTCGAAAGATAGCAATACATGAGCGTTACAAAAGTTCATGGTTTCAAATAAGTTTCTAACTCATGCGTGCACCAAGTAAGGTACCTATTCGCACGATTATCATTACGAAAGGTAAATTCGTTTTTTTTTTGCGAATTTACCTTTCGTAACGATTATCGATTTGCATAGTTATCGATACATTTCTAATGGGATTGCGAGCAATGGCAAAGAAGTTGTGTGAAAATAATCTAGATGCCTGCAGAACAATGTCGAACATTGCAATAGTTTGCAGTTTGATGTGGTCGTGAGAAATTACCGGCGAAAATCAGAGCGTGGGTGTATTACGAATGCAGATTCCACGTGAGCACAAATCGATGAGGCAATGTCGAGATGACGATAACTTTCGCTTCTAAACTTTGGTACCTATACTCTTACGTATGCTGTTTTGTCAAATTGTATGGACATCCGATATTTTCAACGCCAAAATAAATATAGATAAACTTTTTTTTTGTACAAACCTTTTCTAACATAAATTCTTACCAAATAAATTAATATCAACCAATCAATATGGCACAATGGGTGACCTCTTCCAGGCAACCTTGGAAGATGTGCTATGAGAGTTTTATGACTTAGACTTTTTTTTAAAGGATATAATAAGTTTGTGGCAAAGTTCTATCGTAATTATACGAAAGGACATGTTTAACACACACAAGTCGGAAGTTTATTGTTTTCTGTGGTTTCATATTTATCAAGTTAAGGTTGATCAAGAGTAGTGATTCATGACGACTTTGCTATGGAGCGATACAATTATCGAGGTCGGAAGTCATTACTTCCTTAGTTTCTAACTATTCTAAGCACATTACGGATATAAAAGGTGATAGAAATAGTCATTTTCCATACTGATATTACCAACAAACAGAAATAATTAAGTACCTAAGGCCACTTTTTTACTCATAAGAAGTAAAAAATATTTAGAAACTATCTAACGGTTTTACACGTGTATGATATTTGTATTGTATACTAGCTGCATTGTTTTTCCATATAAAATTATATAAAAAACATATAGTAGGTATACAAAATAATTCATACAAATCGGTTTAGCCGTTTAGGTGGAGTTTAGGTGGCAACCAACATCGCGACACGATTGACATCAATATTTATACGATACTAACGTCACTCAATTGTTTTGCTTTCCCAGAACCTCTCCGCTAAATCTTGAACCTTATGTTATTTCATTCATTTCAGATGTACCTATAGGATAGGTATTTAATGAATGTCAGTCAGTCAAAGCCAAGAAAGGCATTGTTTAGAAAGAAAATATTTTTGCATATTATTATGCAGAAAGTAATAATGTACCCTCAAATTGCAGTCGTACAATGATAGGTAAATCTTTAACTTTTATATCTCCAAGCCTCACAATGTAGTTATCTAAATAAGCTAAAACTGATTATTAGCTTGGGTTATTCATAAGGTAAGTTAGTTATTTTCATTTAATTAGCTAGGTAGGCACTTATACTTAATATTCGTCTTAAAACTATTTATATTACTGTAACATTTAAATTGCTAATGTTCTAAAGATCTAAATTTACAGTGGTTCCTAACCGGTGGTCCGTGGACCAGTTGTGGTCCCAGGAAGCACCCGAAAATATTACCTAAATATTAAGCACGGAAATCGGTAAGATGCTAGTGCCGATGCGTTTGGCTAAAATAAGCACAGATCCAAAATTATTCAGAAGTTAGTAAAGAGAATGCAATCACAAATATCGCATTAAAATACATAACATGTCTGTAATGTTCAATTTCCGTCAAAAATTAAAACATTATTGACTTTGGACAGTTGTTTGTATAATTTATGAATAGATAGAACAATCATTTAATTTTTCATTTACTGTATTAACCTTCAAACAGTAAGTGGTCCATGTCAAGACAAAAACAAAGTCAAATGGTCCTTCATCACTAAAAGTTTAAGAGCCACTGATCTATAAGGTTCTATAGAAAGATATGTATAGTAATTATATACATAATATATCTCGATACGCGAGAACCAGTTTCACTTTCAACAACTCAAACATAATATAATTATATAACGTATTACAGATTATACAAATATTCAATATTGAGAGTCCATAAAACATATACCATAGAGCACCATAAAAATTTTAATATTATGCAAATTAACTCTGAATACGTTTCCAATTTATTGACATTGTTAAATAGTGCAAAAAATTAATCATGTATTCTGTAACCCAAAGTATTAATTATAGCTTTTTTAACCATATTGTGGACTCTTTTTTTAATATTCCTGTTATATCAAAAGCTCGCAGCGTTTCGGCCTTGCCTTAAAGAGAACGGGACCAGTTTAATTTCACCCGAGGTCGGACAGCAAGGCTGTTTATAACCAAGTTTGCCAGACCCCTTTGACCGGATATTAACACTGTTGGCAAAGATCGTCATGTAATGGGTGCCGACACAGCCGACAGACGGTAAACGTATTCGAGGCAGAAACCGTAAAAGATGGAGCGATGATCTGGAGGAATTCGGTGCTGCCTGATTAAACAAAGCCCAGGCAGAAACAACAACCTTGGAAACAGATGTTTTTATTTTTCAAATAAATAAATATTGCAGGACATTCCACACATCGCCATCTAGCCCCAAGCTAAGTAACTAGACTTGTGTTATGGGTGCTAGACAACGGATATACTACTTATATACTTTTCTTTTGTAAATATATACTTATAATACATAGAAACAATCAGACCACAGACAAATATCTAAGCATAAATACATGTCTGAGGCGGGAATCGAACCCGCAACCCTGTGTTTGGCAGTCCGGCACGGTGACCATTGTGCCAACTGGGTCGTCGAATAACCCTGTAAGTGCGTACTAATTAAATAATGATTTCTGTGGCATGGTAAGCGAACCTCCGCTTGCGACGTAGAAGGAGTTCGATTCCCGCCTCAAACAAATATAAAATAACAAACAAATATATGTAAGTAAGTAAATATATTTGTTTCTGGTCAAGGTGTTTCTGTAGGTAATTGCCTATAAAGTATATATGCATTTACGAAATAATTATTATGCTATCTGTTATCTGGTCACAATTGTTAGCTTAGGCTAGATGACGTTTTGCGCAGTGTCCTGAAATATTGAGTTGTTATTATTTTAACTTATAACATTACGAACATCGACTTGAATTTCTTTCGACATCGCGTGAGCGGGTTTATCTATGACTTGTGTAAATTACTTACACCTACTTAACAACTTCTTTTGTCTATTAATTAAAAAACGCGTAATAATAATATTTATTAGCTTCAACCCGCGGTTTTGCGGACATGTAACAATACCTACCTTCAATATCTAACCATCCGTGTGTTAACAAAAAACTACATTTTTCTAATTTAGCAAAAAGTTAGTTCGAAATACCTTTAAGCTATTACATACCTTGAACTAAGTCGCGATTTAATTTCAACGGTCATTAATTAAACACATACATGTGGATAAATACGAGCAAATTATAATAATATGATCACTTCCTTTCACCTTCCCGTCAAACAGGTTTTGTTATTAATTTCCTGATGATACAAAATCAAATCATATCGAATTGAACAGTGATCTTACCACGAGTCATTAAAGTTTCAATCTTAAGAAGAAAGGGTAACGGCGCTCTCACCATATAAACGAAGTCGACTGTTGTCGACTGCATGGTCATGGCAGTTATAAGTTTAATGCAACAAAAATATTTGTGCTAGTGTCATTATCCAGGGAGGAAACAGTCGACTTCGTTTATATGGTGAGAGCGCCGGTACCATTTCACCTTAACGCACTGAGTTACAAGAGATTTAGAAATACAACTGCAACGTGCATACACATGCGGTCAATACGAGAATCGAGACATCGTAGAACAGTTATTTTTTACATTTTATAGGTCAGCGATTGATCACTATCGCACCTGCTTGATCCTGCTACATTTTGCTACGTAGCACGCGTTCCTAGAAAAATCTGATCACTCGCGACTTAAAGACCCCCACATAGTAGGTACACGTCAGGAAAGACGCAGGCCACTGATTTCATTCCCTTGCGGTGCGAATAAGGAATGACGAAGCAAAACGGTTAATGCGGACGTTTAGGATTTCCACCATGTGTCGACGCCGCCGTACATATATACCTATTTTTTACCTAGTTGTACGATGAAAGATGGCTCGTCACGTCTCTTATCTGATTCAGTTATTTAATTTTTTAGCAGAGACAGATTCTTACTGTGTTAAGGTATAGGTGTGTCTCGAGCTTGTGTATCGATAGGTTTCTTGGGAAATATACATTACGTTACGCTTGGCCGAACCGTGGTAAGGTCTCTGGTAAAGTATGATCATGAGTTATCTTTGCTAGTGGCATATTACTTAGACTAAATTTAATTCCCAATACTTCTAATGAGGATGATAAATAAATAAATATTGCAGGACATTACACACATCGCCATCTAACCCGCAAGCTAAGTAACTTGACTTGTGTTACGGGGGCTAGATAACGGATATATCTACTACTTATATACTTTTCTTTTGCAAATATATACTTATAATACATAGAAACAACCAAACCACAGACAAATATCTAAGCATAAATACTTGTCTGAGGCGGGAATCGAACTCGCAACCCTGTGTTTGGCAGCCCGGCATGGTGACCATTGTGCCAACTGAGTCGTCATGAATACATTGAATCCTTGGAAGCAAAATAGGCTACATTCTATGTCGATATTCTAATAGAATCAAGACTGCACGGTTAAACCACATGGTGCTACTGGCTTATGAAATTGCTAAGAAAAGATATCATTATTTATTTGTAGATATTATAAGTTAGTCATCACTACATGATAATTCACGATTCTTACTAAAATACAAACACAAATTAAATAAGTCTTCTTCTTGATAACCCCTTGAACTGGCCTTTCGTCAATATATTACATGCAATTTATAAGTTTAAATTGAGCATGCTATTGGTACATAGTTCGGCGGTTGGTATTTGCAAATATGCAAACATTTCTCATTCCAAATCATCTAATAGAAGATGCAATGATGTTATGCAACTATGTTGTCTTTGACGATAAAACTGCTTAGTTTCAGCAAATTCATGTATGGAAACTTAACCAGTCAAGTAACAACGGGAAAAAAGATCGACATTTACGAAAAATATCGGTTCGGTATAATAGGAAACTTTTGTTAAGGGATTAATTCTAACCTGACCCGAAAACGGAACCCGGTAGTGGGTTAGGATTTCAAAACGACAAAATAAGATTAATTGGAAACAAGAGGAGGTCAAAGTTTGGAGCTCCTTTTGAGCTAAAGGTTGGAAACAAAAAGAGGTCAAACAAACGAGAAAAAAGCAAGATGAATTTAGTCGCGTCAATTTAGCTATATTTGGATATTATTAAAATTATTTTCAAGTAATAGAACAGTGCTTCGGTAGTAGAAGGTATATGAAAAAGAAAACAATTAAAAAAACAAAGTTTATAATTTAAAAACAGATTTTACTCGTTTTTGGTTCGTGGTTTTTAATCTGAATGAATGCTGTACGAGACTACTTGAAGGAAATGGTTATTTTTGTTGTTTTAAATCTGTGTATGATTAACAACAGTAGGTATTTATTTAACTTATATTTACTTTAGGAAGGTGCTATTTAACTTATCTACTATTTTTAATTGAAAAAACTCTACCATAGTAAGATACCTGGTAGATATGTACTGTAAATTTGTATTTGCATGTCATTTGACTAAAGTTGAGAATCTGTATAATAATATAAAAGTTCTTATTAATGTACCAACTTTTACGCAAATAAATGAACTTAACTGAACTATGTATTGCGTTGACAACCAATTTCCAAAGAATAAATTACATACAAAACTTATATTTAACTAAAAAATATTTATCTAAGAGTGTATGCAAAAAGCAACGTTAAGGGATTACTTTGTCGTGTAGGTATGGTGTAGGTATAGGTACTTAAAAAGAAAGTTGTAGAGAAATCTGTGATGTACACTGTACAGGGCAGAGTTGAAACCAGCGATGGGAGCTTAGATGCTAAAGTCTGTTTTACATGCAGACATTTTATTGATACCTAGAGCTTTATGATATTCTAGCTGTTGCCCGCGACTTCGTCCGCGTTTAGTCGAAAATGGTTCTCATAGAATTAGACCAAGGAATCACGTTATCATACAAACTTTGCCCCACTTTTTCACCCCCTTAGGTATAAAGTTTCGGAAAATCCTTTCTTATCGGATGCCTAAGTCACACAAAGAACTCACCCTCCAAGTTTCAGGTCTCTACGATCAGCGGTTTAGGCTGTGCGTTGATCCGTCAGTCAGTCAGTCAGGACAAAGAATTTTATATGTATGTTATTCCCAATTAATCAATGTATCCTCATGCCAAGTTTCATCAAAATCGGTCTAGTAGTTTCGGAGCCTATTCGTTACAATCACAAAAGTAAAAAAAATCTTTATAATATTGGTATGGATGATGAATTTAATATCTCTTAGTTTCTTAGGATACATTGTTTCATTGAAAGTAACACAATCGTAAATAAAAATATCCTTAGGCGCGTCCCCCAAAGCATCGCGATCGTTCCCAGAAGGCTGAAAACACCATATATTTCCCCTATGGATGGCCAAGCTGACCCTCTAATCACCAGATGCCTCGCAAAAAGCATTGTTATAATACTGTAGTGGAAGAATTCAGGCAAGCGAAACCAGTGGTAAAAGTTATAGACAAAACTATAATGTAAACATAGTAATTTGATATTGCATCGCACCTGCACTGATATAAAGATGTGCCAAGGCCAAGGTTACATACATTCCTATGTATGTAACCTTGGCCTTGGCACATCTTTCTTTTCTTTCATTTTATTGATTCCTATCAATACTGTTTTAGAAGGTCATGTGACGTGATATGTACCTAGTTTAATTAGTATAAAAACCCCTGCTTTTACTCAATAAATATTCAGTAAACAGTGTACTTTCAGTGTGTTAATAAGCCTTCCTAGTTCCATCATCACAATACTACTAGCTGTTGCCCACTAAGCATACATAGGGACAAACAGCGGGAAGTAACTTTGTTTTATACTATACTAGCTGCGCCCCGCGGTTTCACCCGCGTAAGTTCCGATCCCGTGGGAATATCGGGATAAAAAGTAGCCTATGTGTTAATCTAGGTCACCAGCTATCTAGATATTGAGTTTCATCGCAATCGGTTGAGTAGTTTTAGCGTGAAGGAGTAACAAACAAACACACACACACACAAACTTTCACATTTATAATATTAGTAGGATAATGATGAAACTAACATGTTCAAGTAAAAAATCTGTGGTCACTAAATTACAAAAAAAATCTAAAGAAACTTAGTTTGCCAAGTCAAACAATTAAAATGAGAAATGACTTGTTTATAAACACGTTTAACGATAGGTAGGTATACCTATTTGTGGGTAAAACGCTGTTTTATGATTATTAAACCATAAAATTGATGTCATATTATTTTGAGTCTAGTGGCATTACCAATGACACCTTTAAATCGAAAAGGTCATCCCTGGGTTGATGGAATAGAGGTACAATATGTCAAAGTCTATATAATTAGTAGGGGTCTGCGGTTTTACCTGCGTAAGTCCCGTTCCTGTACAAATATGAATATAGAAAGTAGCTTATGTTACTCTAAATAATTCAATATATCTTCATACCAAATTTCATCAAAATCGGTATAGTAGATTTCAAACCTATTCGAAACAAACAAAAAAAATCTGACCTCTTTGTAATGCGCCTACAGTTTCACCCGCGCAAGTTCCGACCCGCGGAAATTTCGGGATCAATAGTCCTATAATATGTCCTTTCACATGATCTAAACTACCATTTCTATACGTATTTTCATCCAAATCGGTCCAGTTGTTTGACCATGAAGAGGGATAAATCAAAGAAATAAATAAACAACCTTTTCGGATTTATAATAATAATTAAATTATAAAATTCCCTACTTATTTTTCATAAGATCTCAGCACACATTAATATTCCAGCAACTGGAATCTATACATCCAATGCATTCAAAAATGGGTAAACAAAGTCTTGGGATTCAGTGAATGAAGGCTCGACAATCTAAGTGGATTCGAAGTAGAGTAGCCAGAAATAGCTGGCCAGCAGAAAACGTCAACGGTTTTGCTCAGCAGCCGGACACACCAGGAAGACAAAGTACGAAACAATGTGTTATCCTAAACTATGAGATAAAGATGTTTGTTTAGTAGTATTATGTGTTATACTAACATAAAAGATACAAAACATGTTTAGTGGTACAATAAAGGTTAGTAAATATAATAATATGAACAAAAAAGAAAATACTTGTGTTTGTTATCGAATCACATCCGCCCTTTTAATGAGATTCTGGTATTTTATTATATTATATATATTATAATATAATTAATCGGAGAAACCCGGATTCCAATAATAATAATTTCACTACGCGGATATGAGTATTATGTAATAAGTTGATTCTTATAGACTTTAGTCTACAGTAGCAGCATACTTCTATTATAAAATTCTCGTGTCTCGGTGTTAGTTACAAAACTCCATCTCAACGACTGAACCGATTTGTATGATTTTTTTGTGTATTTTCGTTAGGTATGAGAATCGAACACTATTTTTTCCTTTATTTTTCCTTTATATAAATTTTTGTTTATGGCAAAAAATCGTTTGCCGGGGCAAATAGTTTTTATAGGTAAATCGCGTCGCGGTTTCACCTCTGTCATGATCCCGTGCAAATATCAGGATAAAAAGACGCCTATGTTACTATCTAGTTTTCAATTTTCGATGAATCCTCTCCTCCCAAATTTAATCAAAATCATTCCAGAATATTATGAAAACAAAAATCTATATACCTACATAATAAATAAATCTGTAGGTATTATCTTCTTCTTCTCGTATAGTGGTGTGATTATATTGTTAGAGTTTTCAAATCGCCTTAAGGCCTCTAACTTGACCTAACGACTGCAAGTAGAGGTAGCAACTACGACCAACGGCTTGACGTGCCTTCCGAAGCACGGAAGACATAAAAAAATCTGCCATTGTAAATTATCAAAAAAAAATACACAAGTTGTCTTTCTTTAAATTTCAAATATGACTATACATATGCAACGTAAGCATATGTTACAAATGCTCCAATACATACATATGCAACGTAAACATATGTTACAAATGCTCCAATACATACATATGCAACGTAAGCATATGTTACAAATGCTCCAATACATACATATGCAACGTAAACATATGTTACAAATGCTCCAATACATACATATGCAACGTAAACATATGTTACAAATGCTCCAATACATACATATGCAACGTAAACATATGTTACAAATGCTCCAATATACCTAATTGTAACTGCGTTCAAGGTTATATATGTAGGTAAATACCCAAATATTATTGAGAAAGTCTTGTTCAGTATTATTTCGCAAATCGTTGTTCAACATTTTAATATTGTAGTCACGCACACAATTAAACTTCATACAACTGCTTCGAAATAATTACGTATACGCTAAACCGATTTTATTTACATAGAAGGATATTCACGAGACATACAACTTTCAGATAACAAAAAACTACATTAAAATCGGTTCATTCGAAGCTATCATGACTCGTAATAGTACATTACGATACAAGTGTGGTAAATTGATCATTGCATAGAGGCGGGTCATGACGCGCGAGCGTGTCAAATTGCCGAGATGCAATAATCAATATCCACACGCGTATCGTACGACGTTTTTATCACAGTTGCGAATAAAAGGTTGACAAAAAAACTGTGTATAAAAACAAAGACAAGTAAATATTTTTGGAGTATGTTTTTAAGAATTTTTGGTTATGTTTACAATTTTTATAGGCAATATTTTGGTACAACAACACTTGGTACCTAGTAGGTACGTACTTCGAAGGGTTCCTTACCTACTCTCACGTGTTTCATGAATATGAGCTTGTATTCTGGTAAAAGTTGATTTTCCACTTGGGAAGCGTATGTATTTAGCAAGTTCGTAACCGATAATGGACCTTGACATGCCGCACTCTGCCGAACTGCCTTTAGATAACTCATAGGCGCCAAAGAATGTGTGAATCAAACATTAATATTATACGTTCATTGTAAAAGCGAGTGAGTTGTGAACGAATCTATGTATTTATTACAAACATGCCATGGATTCCATTTGAGATTCCGTACATGCTCCGACGCGGTCTGAGAAGCTCACGGCGCAGGAGAATGGAGGACAATCACTTTAAAATAAATAATATTGTTCTTTGTTCTAAAACGATTAACGAAAGGTCGAACTATTCATATTGATGCAATAATTCTTGACATTTCGTTGGGAGATGATTATCAAACGTCAATTACTAATTTAGAGCTTTTCTAGGTCACCAATGTATAAACGAATACAAAGTATTTAACTCACAAAGTATATCTAGAACTACATTTATACGCTGACAGATGCCATAGGAATATTGGGGTAAGAAAATTACCCGATATGATTCCTAATGAATCCCTATATGATTCCTAATGTATCCTCATATCAAGTTTCATTGAATCAGTTCAGTATTTCGGAGCCTATTTGTTGCAAACAAAAATACAAAACAGATTTTCCCTCTTTATAATATTCGTGTAGATTATAGATAGGTATAAATGTTATAGATTTGTGTAGAACCATTATAGATCAGGCCACGAGGACCATGATGTATAGGTATTTAATTACGTGGAAATACGTTGCGATCTAACATTAGCCTAAATCGTACAACATTCTTTGATAATTACTTGTAATTACAGTCACTTCGTTACGTTTTAATGAACTTAAATTACAAAAATATGTAGCTATTGTTTACATTAGGCAATCATATATATTTACAGTTCTTATTAAATTAGTATATCGATTGTGTAATATTGTTATTATGATACTTTCACCGCATTTTAAGATCACAGGTTAAGATTCATTTTCGTATGCTGTATGTATAACTTTAACTATTGCTAGTTATGTGTGAGTGTAATGTTTATTAAGTGGATGATTGATTACTTGCATCGTGGTGGTGCCTCGAAGCAGAATGTTAGCTTGCTGGTCACGAACACACTTATTTTACCGCGATCAAGGGTTGATGAACCGTGGTACCGTTCTATACAATACGATTTATGAGCTGGATAACTATTTTTGTCATGTCTGTAAGGGCAATGACTGGTTTTACTCGACTGGCATTCCTTCCGCGAACCCAAATGTGGATACCCTTGACAGGCTAGATGCTTGTTTTACTTAATTGAAAGGTACTTGTGAGAAATTAAAAACACTTTTATCTGTTTCGAAATTATCAATCAAAACAGCATTGTTAAAACAAGATTAATCTCAAAAGAGAAAAAGATCGATCAAGAAATCTTTGAAACTACAAGAGCTGAAACTTCGCATGGGGGTTCATTTTTTGTTTAATAAGTAATATTTGCGTTATTTCACTCTTTTTTTTTAATTCAAATTAGTTCTCTCAATTGCAAAATTGTTCTCACGACGATGACATTATAGTCAATTAGGCAATGTTTAAACGTCACGTATAGATGTACTCAATTTTCAATAAGAGCCTATCATTATGCTGTTAAAAGTGAAGATGTTCGCAGACGCTGGCGCAGACTCGTCATCTTAGATGACGAGTCGAAGAACGATAGCCTCGAAAGTAAATAAACCATTTGATTCCCTTTCAATTTCGTTATACGATCGCTCATCGGCTCATCACGAACACTTTCATGCTCACACGATACGTCTTAGATTGTAAAACATGAATACCCAGACTCATGTAATAAAATATATTTTAAATTATTTAGAAGGTCACGATGAATCGATAGGCAATTACCATTTTGTTTCGGTCTAAAATGTCAAGTGAGTCGTTTAGGTCATTGGTTTTCTAGGAAATAGTTGATAGCGTATCACGTAGTTGGACGCTGGGCAGTTAACAACGGACGGTGCAATATAATACGCGTACATATTTAAGTCTGTACGTTCACCAGTGACCTCGGGGAACGCGACAGACCTCGAAACCTTGTGACAGGACACTGGTGACACGGCACCTACTTCTCCGACTCGCTATCACCAAACGTTAAACAATCATAAATAGACCAATTACCAACAGACGTAACTACCTAAAACAGCATCCTCAATAAAAACCACGTAAAATTGACCGTATAATTAAATTTGTACCGTATTGTTACTTTCGTTAAAGGGCATTAAGTTGTTTCGTTCTGCTCAATCAAACCATAGTACCGTGTCAAATTAATCTTAGTACAATATATTGATTGTATATGTCATGATAAAAAACGATATCCATTGATTTTTACATCACCATTTTAGTTTAGAAACACGAAATTAATTTAACGCAGAAAGCAAGGTTATTAAAAATGTAACATAGTAAGGTTTCATACTATATTGTTTTCTGATTCACACGCAAACTAATTACTATCTGTACCCCGCGGTTTAAGTCTAGGATCGGGGTAGTCGAAAAAAAGCCTGTAACCTTGCTCAAGAATCAGTATATCAAATGCAAAAATCTTTTTTTAATTCCGACTAGAAGTTCCAGAGATTAGTGCATTCAAACAAAACTCTTAAGTTTTTTTAATATTGGTTTAGATATGTAGGTATGGTCACTCGGATTATCAAGGGTATTGTGAAGGTTTAATTCACTATTTAAATTATATTCATACAAGCAATCAAGCACTTCCATTAAGCTATGAGAATCAGGGCGTGATAAGACAAAGGGCAAACCGGTAGGTCTTCAAGGGCGGTAAAGACCTCGGTCCACGGCCCAGGTAACTTTACAAAATAATATTCTTATCTAAATAAATACGATGCCATTATATTTAATGACATATACATTTGTTATCTGAATGCATACCACAAAAGGTCACCGACAGGAAAGTGAAACTGTTCGAAGCCGAAAGTGACGCTTATGTGAAGACTCACATAAATACCCGTTTATGTACAAGTTGACGGTCTGAACCCGGACCCACAATACCTACTGATGCAACACACTTACAGGCTTAATCCTATGTCAATTTATTATGACACCTCACTTAGCCTTTTCTCCTCGACATCACCTACCTGATGATGAAACCAATGATATAATGCGTGTTGTGTTTGCGCAAATATTGTTGAATTCTATCCGGCAATCACTATTTAGCAGTAGGTACTTTACCGGTAAAACGTTTCGTCCGTTGCGTACCAATACCACACCAATACCACCGCTGTCTAAAATATAGTTTGCATAACGTTTTTATTAGTCACAAATACCAAGTTTATTTGAATTCCTATAGCATCGCAAGATTTAAATGAAATGTTAAATATATACTTATGTGACTTGAAAAACCAGACATGTTTCTACCTAACGACCACGTTCAAATGTCAAAAATTACAAATTATTATACGGTAAATACGCGTGTCGGGCTGATAAGTCCTTGGCCCCACAAAGATGTATTAATTAATTAATTGTATTTAACAGATGAACTATTCACTAAGGCGTATAGCAGGCAAACGCAAAAATCTTTGCTCCTTTAGTAGGTATGCATCATTTGAAGACGAAAAGTATTTTTTTTTACTTACATTTTACAAAGAAAGTCTTCAAATTAAAGTAAAATAATATCACCACATAATTTTTTGTAAAGAAAACGCTCGAGCTGATTTTGGTATACGCGATTTTTTTTTCTTTTTTAAAAGTTATCGCCTTCACCTGTGCTTTTACATTTAAATTCAAAAAGTTTAGGTCAAAAAGGTAGGTATACAACTTTTTTCTTTCTATCTATAGAACTTGTTAAAATGTTATTGTGTGCGTATTTAAAATGCGAGGCTACGGTAAAATAAAAAAATGAATAACACCTAACTTAAATATTATTGAGGAATTTTTAACAGTTCGATAGGTATATTATTTTAATGTATGACACATTCACTGCTAGGAATATGTACCTAATATAAACTGAGGCTGTATTTTAATGTTGCTGATCATCTTAGATGTCAAGGTTATCTATTAAATAGTTCGTTCTAGGAATAAATGAGCATGAAAGTGTGTTTAGCGAGCAAGCAGACCGCAGCACAACAGCAACTTTAAGATTGCAACTCCTGATAATAATACTTATTAGGTATGTTATTTTAGCATCAAAGCGCACATGCAAAGAATAATGTTATTACAATTTTCCGGTGAGTGCACTTGACCATTTAAAGAGGCGATCGTTTCGACAATGAGACCTCGTCAGTTCGCAACCGATCAAGCCTCTTCCCGGATTACAATGACCTGTGTTAGCCTGCTTAATGTTAACATTAGATGCTAAATTATCAAATTACACTTCCAAATTACAGTACATTCAAAATGCAGTCATTGTATTTATACAAAAGAAACATCCCGCTATAAACGTTCGATAAACAATGCTACTAAACTACACAATAGCGACTGTAAGCATGCAATGATGTCATAGAGCAGGGAACATCGAACCCACGTAAAACCACTTTTACGACACATCAAGAATAAAAAAAGAATGCGAACCGGAATAGGTAACGCTTTCTTTTGATTCACAAACAAATAAGTTACGAAAGAAAAAGGAAACTGCAGTGTTTATAAGACATAAATGTATTAGTTGTCGGTTGAACCGCACCACACCCAAGAGCTGCATATTTGCATAATGTAACTGCATAATAGCTCTCTACAGATAATTGTCACTGTAGATATTATTTCGTTGTGCAAGTAGCAGCAGTGAGTTTGTACACGTAATAACCAAATATATTGACACTGAATCAAATGGGTTGGCGAATTTCTAGGGCGCGGCAATATCTGTCACTCTGGTAGTTTATGTATGATTAGCCCTTACCTGCGACGTTGTTCGCGTAAGAGTTGAATTATCCAAAATCTTTCTTAGCGGATGTCTACGTCATAAAAGCATTGGCATGCAGATATCAAATTTAGCCCGTTTCGGCCATTGGTTTGAGCATGGTTTGAGCTGTACAATGGTAGGCACAATAACCGGGCATTGCTCATTGAATAAACACCTAAATGTCTTAGGTATAACCGACAGCCCGCTCTGCAAAGCGTGTCCTGGATCCCCAATCCTGGAGTGCTAGAGCCTGGCTGCATACCGGGCCGAAATACTTGGCAACCCAACAACACTCCGAGAAGCGTTGGAGGACCAAAGGAGGATTCTGCGCTTCTGGTCGGAGCTGGGTTGGCTGGAGTAGTAGCCGAAGATTACGGGCAATGCCTGAGTACGGAAAATTGGAGCCCCTAGCCTGAAGTTTAAGCTGTGCGTTGATATATCCGTCAGGACTTGAAATTTTTTGTACGTAAATTTATATATATCTTGAAACAGCTTAACAATTACAATGTGTTATATTTGACTACTAAACATAAAAAATAGTATAATAAAAATAAGCAGATAAAGCTTAGAGCTATGTATTAATACTTTTCAGTATTGTGCAATTAGTGAAGTCTAACATCGATGATTAATACCTCGGGGTCGTGACCTGACACCAGTCAGCTGCCCTTGACATATCAGCGCTGATAGAAAGTACTTTGTAAGCTAGTGTTTATTTGTTGACTATTCATTAAACAACAGCCAATGTTGATCTCTAGAACCAAACATTGTAAATTCGCTCTGTACATCGATAGTTGATTTTTAAACGGAAAAGGTTTTAATCACAGAAATAATCAGCTTCGTCATACGCGATTAGACACAATGTGTAATAGCCTTTTTTATATTTTGATTGTATTTTTATTTTACAACTTTTCAGGGATATTGATAACTCCAGAGTTAAACATCTCAAAGAGAACACATAATATTAAGGAAAAGCATACATAGAATTAGCTAGTTTTCTTTACGTTCCAATGTCACTTCCCACGCGTTCAGCGTTTACATCATTGTAAATACAATCTTTGCATTCATTAGATATCTTTATCTTATAATGACCATCGCCACGGAAGGAACAAAACAATGAAAGTAGGTACCTATTTAAAGTCTACCTAGCTTTGTTAGGAAGCACTTAGCAATGTTGTTATACTCGTAATATTTGCAACTACATTGCATAATACAACATCATAGATGATAAAATTGTTTTGAAATTAATATTCTATTTTACTGCGTCTTTATGAACACTGTATGGGTGAACAAATGCCTAGTTAAAAAACATTGATGTTATCATTGAACGAGATAGTGCAACTGGCCGTAAAAAGAATGTTGCAAGCATTTCAGTTGAATTAAAACTTGAATAATGCAGTGGGTTTACCTATTTAATTGACCGAGCGAGTAACGTGTCTCTGCTTCAAGTTTGGCAAAATTTATTTCGTCTGTCAGTATCCTAGTACTCCTCAAGTCGGACAACATCCGGGTTGAATAGAGCTACAGGAGAAAACTACTTGAGCTTCTGTGGTAGGATGGTAGTGGACTGGCTACTGGGAAACTATGGATACTACATCACCTGCCGTCAAATTGTCCAACAAACTCGTAAAAACGGCAGGCGGAGACTCGCTTACTCTCAGACTGGGTCACTCTAACGGATAATAAGTTAGTCAAAACTATTATTCAACTCTTTGGGACAAAACTCAGAATTACTATAATCGTCTAAAGGCTGCGGTTAATACTACTAAAAAGCAAGTTGTCTACAATGTAGTTGGCAAAAATTAAATTTGACTAGTGAAGAACTTCAACTGTAACATTGTAATTCATAGCAATCTTATCGTAAAATAAATTTATTTTTTAGAAAATATCTTAACTTAAATGGTCTAAAAAGAAAAATATAACTTTTTATTCAATCAAATCCCTCAATTTATTACATTATACAATTTACATGATACACAGGCCTTGCTTAGCTTGAGGTTAGATGGCGCTGTGTAGAATGTCCCACAATATTTATTTATTATTTATTTTATAGATATGGTAGTATGTGGTATTTAATGCCTTAAGATGACTAATGATATTGTATATAATATTCACACATAGGCTACTTTTTACCCCGAACATGGAATTTTGCAGATGAAACAGCGGGTTGCTGCTAGTTTCGTTATAAAAAACAGCCCTTCCTTATAAAAAACAGATTGGCCTCCCTCCCTTCCCCAACCTTCCCTCCCAGTCGGCTAGATTGGTACATACTGAATCCTTCGACTCGCCAACAATGCGTCTGGGTCGTGTCATGTGAATAAAGCGGGGTCAATAAGTTAGTAGCATGCATAAACAGGGTTATTGATAATTATACAAGAAAGCGGCTGAAGGCTACTCTGTGCACATTAACAATCAATTTTTGTTCTAAGACTTATGGAAAATCGATTTTTTTTCAATATCGAGTTTATCATGATTAAAATAAACTGTTACTTACATGGGGAGGTCATCAACCTTAAGATTATATGTATAAGGTATGAGGTATAAATATGAATGACATTTTTTTTCAAAAATCAGCTGATTTACGAATTTACGTAACATCAAATTTTTTTTAAAATATTTGAATTTCTAAAAGTCGTAGAACGTTGATTGTTATGATGCACACAACCCTTAACCAGTTTCTTATATAATTACCGATAACCCTGTATATGTTATAGGTATATACATATTATTTATACCTTGTGACTTAAAACTCGTATCGAAAGAGTTATGTAACACTGTTATCAAGGGAGATGTCGAAAGCGGATGTAGTATCTTCGTTACGACAACTTGTCACTGAGGAATTTGTATACATATTTTTATTTATAACTTTTTTTTACACATATGATGTGACCAGTTAGTCAAATAAACCGCCCCTTATCGTACCCGGCGTAAAGGTTCCCATAAAGCATTGCCACGCTGAATGGCGATGGCTAACCTCTGCGCCAGAAACGAGCCGGAGCGGGAGTCACCCCCATTTCCCCTAATCCTAACACCCAACTCTTTAACTAATTGTTTGGTGTCGTTTCCCTAGCACCCCAACGTTTCCACAGCAACAGGCACATTTTTTATTTACTATATTACTAGCTTTAAAAAAGAAGCATGTGACTAGAAGAGTGATGATAATATAGAGAAATGGAGAGAAAGAGGACGACTTAAGAAAAAAATGATGGAATGTGTCTGGATGAATGTGAACTAGATGACGAATAATAGAAGTGAATGGAAGAAGAAAACATACTGCGCCGATCCCAAATAAATTGGGCAGAAAGATGATTAACTTAAAAATCCAAAGTCCTGATTAACTGACTGATACATACATGTAATTCGATGTGTTTTATGAAGTGCATTATTAGAAATAAGTTTTGGAATTTCACTCCTATAAGGTGAAATGTTTGGTTGTATTTGTTTCCTAAAATACATCCCTAGAGTGCCTAAAAAGCTGGGTATTGTCTTTTGAATGGCAACACCAACACCATACAAAATGTATTTGTTAAATTGTGTAGTTGTACATATAGTGAATATGATAATCTTCTTGAATTGCGTATAGGATGTGACGTCACCGGTACTGTATCCGGGGAAACTTGCTGCACGCGGTACTACACATATAAATGATATTATTATAGTACGTATCCACTACACAATCAACATTAGGTATTATAGAATAGAAAATGGTTAAGGGCAGGTGCTAATAAAGCTACCAAAATCGACCTTTGTTTTAAGCAACTCTAAGTAATCAAATACTCTTTTTTTGTTATTTGGATATAAATGGATATTGTAGTTTAATAACCATATTTTTGTTTATTGTGGTTGAAAACATGATATGAACAACTTCGTTCGATAAAAAAAATGTTATAAAACAGAGAATCATTAGATCGTTTATCGGGTTTTATTCAAAAATAGTTAACGTTTGTTTCTAAAAATGAAGCAAATGATAGGTTTTGACCTCTAGGAATTATATTTGTGGTAAAATGCTAAAATGTTTTGCATATCGATCAATAACAGTTAGCACGCAGCACGCTACGTTTTCGAGAGCGGGGGCTAAGGTAATGTGAATACCTACACACGGTACTGGAAGAGCGCCTTAATACATAGAGGTATCATGGTTAATACAATATACCAATACCCATACTGGCTTCTATCCGCGACTTTGTCTGCGTAGGACTTGGATATTCCAAAATTCGTTGTTATGGGTATCTGTATTCGTTTTTGATTTGAGCTTTTATATCATTCAGTTAATCGGACTTTGAATTTCATACTTCATCGGTAAATTGGTAAGTATAATCATCTGTGAACAATTAAGCCAATCTATTTCCATCTATTTCTAATGCAATACTACCTAGATACAACCTAGATACGGTACTTTTTTTTTGCTAATAATTATGGCTTCGCACGGTTTGTGCATTTAGCCAGTGTCAAGTTATATTTTGCATCAAATTATGACCCGATTTTTCATAAATCTTCCCTAAAGTGTTTCAAAACAGTCAAAGTCGTCATAGTCCGTCAAGTCAGGGGCTATAGTAAAGCGGTGGCAAGTTTACCATAACCGTAACAGAGAATAAAATGACTAAAGTCATTCATACCTCTATGCTTGAAGTAGATATTAAATTATTATTAGAAGTCATAGGAAAAATACGCAATTTCTCATCAATTTCTTTAATATTTTTTCAAGTTATTCGGATTTAATAACCAAACTACTGAACCGATTTTAATGATATCGCACCTCCGCTCAAATAGTGTCATATCTCAAAAAAGAAAACTGCCGAGAAAAAGGTGTCTAAAGTAATAATCGTTTTTTTCTGGTTTTCTACTCTTAATTTGAAAACTAATAGAATTAGCGATATGAACATTTCAGTAGATTTGAATAATTTTTAAGCTTTATAAAATGTTGGTTATTAGGTTTCCTGAAAATATAAAATAAATAATATTGTTTTTTAGTTATGACACTATTTGAGCGGAGGTGCGATATATGAGTTCAATCTGAAAGTATATTCTTGCAAATAAAATAGAAAAATCTATTTCGGCTCGGAAATCAGAAAGATTAAATAAATAAATATTGCAAGACATTCCACACATCTCTATCTAGCCCCAATCTACTTATACACTTTTCTTTTGTAAATATGTTTTTGCTTATAATACATAGAAACAGCCAGACCACAGACAAAAATCTAAGCATAAATACTTATCTGAGACGGGAATCGAACCCGCAACCCTGTGTTTGGCAGTCCGGCATGGTGACTATTGTGCCAACTGGGTCGTCATAGATTAACTAGTCAATTGACTTTTCCCACTAATACCTACGGAATGTTTGACCGAGAACGTAAACAGCTTGTGGTGTAATAAGGCCTGACAGTTTTAAACTCTCAAATATTAGCACCACGTATAAATCACTTTCTTTTAAACGAAATGCCTCATCGAAAATCTGTGTGAGAAATTCCCAATCTGATTTGTATTCAACATGAGCCGATTTGAATTTCGCATGTCGTAACATTATGTTACAGTTTAAAAGGGGAAAGTGAGACCAATCCTATTTTCTAGACGTGTACAATTATATTAATGACATAAAACAATCATTTACCGAAGCTTTTGTTGTTATTAGACAATCCTTGTCTATCATCATCATCAATCATCATAATATCAACGACAGGACGTCCACTGCTGAACATAGGCTGCCCTAAATGACTTTCAGAGCGATTGGTCGCATAACCTGTGCGTCCAACGACTTCCCGCGACCTTCTGTCCGTCTAGTCAGAGGCTGGTCGGCAGGAGGATACGTAGTCATCTTAGTGATCAAGAGGGATTGCTTGCTTTGTCAATACAAATGTGTTTTTCCCTTTTGTTTACTTCTAGACTAATTTATACATAAAAATTTGGTTTGCTGCACACAATGTTTTCTTTTTTCTTACATGTAACAATTTATTGAAACGTGACTTTTAAAACCTATTAAAACCGTTTAAGTACTAGTCGGACTCCTGCAGGAAGGGTTCCGTACCATTATATTCTGTTTTTAGTATTTGATGTTATAGTGGCAACAGAAATAGATCATCTGTAAAAAATCAACTGTCTAACTATCACGGTTCATGAGATACAGCCTGGTGACGGACAGATGGACAGACAGACAGAGAGTCTGTGTAAATTTTAACACTTAAAATTTTATCCTTTGGGTACGAAACCCTTATAAAAAGTAATTTTATTTCATTTGAAAGAGTTTATTGCTCTAGAAGCAATAGAAGTTAAATTCGATTTGTGAGGAGAAAGCGCTGAAATGACATGGTCATTAACATTGCGCTTCTCTGACAGAGTTTATATCTGGCTTAATTCAAATGATCTTAGACTTTTAAAATTGCTTTCAGATTTCAGGCAATAAGTACAAAAAATATCAAAAGGTAAATTAGCTAACTTAACTCGTTTTTCGTGTGTGTGTTAAACCAACACTAAGATTAAAAAGAGGAAATATGTTTTGTAACGAATAGGCTCCGTAACTACTGGACCGATTTTGATGAAACTTAGTATGAGGATACATTGATTCATTGGGAGTAACAAAGGCTACTTTCTATCCCCATATTGGTACAGGAACGGGATTTATGTAGTTAAAACTGCAGACCGCTACGAATTATGGAGACTTTGACATATTGTACGTCTATTCATCATTTATGCCATTAGATTCAAAATAATCTGACATCAATTTTAGGTTCAATAATCATAAAACGGTGTTGTATTGATTGTCACTTGTTATTTTAAGTCGTTACACAAATCAGTCTTTTCAGATTTCAGACGAATTGTTCTTTCTGAAATATGTACATTGTACATATAACAGTCATAATACAGTCCTGTACAGTTGAATGTTGAAATGTACATTTTGTCAATAATAATATGTAAAAGTTATTATTATCGATAAATATGGTTTACGATAAATATACTGTTAGTTAATTATGAAAATATGAGTAAAAATCTTATTATTTTTATTCAGCAATTTAGCTTGTTGTAAGAAAGACTTTAAAGTGTATGATAGTTGTGTTTTTATGTACGAGTATGCTATATTTGTACGAATGTACAGTATGCGTCATAAGTCCACTATCAGTTTGCTACAATAATACTATCAACAAGTATTGGACTTACGACCTTCTTCTAATAGATTTTACACACAAACTGAAATACTTGAATTAAAAGTAATCAGTGTGATTACAATTTTCAATAGCTATGTTTTTAGTTGGCCAAGTGGTATAAGCCGCCATCCGCTACACCAACCGACGTGGATTTGATCCACAGGTTAGGTACGTTCAAATAGTGCTGCAAATAGGATTGTAAACGTGACCGTGCCGGTGTACTTTTGAACGTTGATTGTACAATGAAAGTAATGTAATAACATTATCTACAAACAATACCACATAGAAATTGATCAAGAACAATGACAGAGATGATTATCGTAACTTTTGATGGTATCGTTACATAATGTACGTACTAGGTAAAATTATGCGTCACATAATTAGCGTATCTATTTTTTTTATTCTAAGTTTTTTGACCGGAAGAGCTTAGCGTCTCTGCAGACTAGACTTGAAAATCTAGTATTTTCTTTCCTCGTGTCAGTATGTATGTTTATTAGTTATCGTTTTTAAACTTATAAACAATGTTTGGTATCAAGGGGAGAGAAGGAACGGATGAAATCAAGTTGATGTGCGCATGACGCGTAATCGTATCTTATAAATTGTGTGTTTTTTTAAATAAATATTGTTACTGAAGTTTTGTGGTATTACTTCGGAGCTGAGTCCTCTTCAGCTCAGGAAGAAACTTGCTATCACGTTTTTATAATTTTATAGATTTCTTTGTCGTCGGGATTTTTGGTAGTTCCCTCAAAAATTCAAATCCAGTATGCATGGCCAAAAAATCACCATACTCATGTGATATCTACTTATTTTTTTCTAATTGTTTAAGGCCATCTAATAATATTTTTTCAATATTAAGTATTTTAAACAAGTTATATTTTACAATATTATTATAGGTAGGTAAATATCCGATTACTTTTATAAAAAGTAAATAAAACAAGACAATATATAAAAAGTAGAGATTCTGCCAGTACTTCATGTGGCAATAGAGAAAGTTTTTGAATAGTTCTAATATGTTAAATTTACGATTTCTTACATATTACATTTTTATATCAATGGTAGGTAGGTATATACATTTCGCACCTCCGCTCAAATACTGTCATAACTTAAAAACAATATTATTTATTTCATATTTTCAGGAAATACACTATTTCATAAAGCTTAAAAAATCATTGAAATCTACTGAAATGTTCATATCGCTAATTCTATTAATTTTCAAATTAAAACTAGAAAACGGAAAAACAGTTAGACTTAATAGTCTAACTGTCGAGAAAAATGTGTCTAAAGTAATCTTTAGATGCACATTTTTCTCGACAGTTTTCTTTTTGAGTTATGACACTATTTGAGCGGAGGGCCGATTTATTATGAAAATATTTTATACACCTATTCTTAATGCGTCTTTAAATAGGATCTTATTAAATTCAAAGTTTACCAGAACATTTTTAGTAAAAAAAATCTTCAATGAAATGAACTAATGAACCTTTATTAACTGAACTTTTATAACTGAACCTTTATTTGAACCTTTATTAGTTTAATTAATTAAATAAAGGATAATATCCCTTAGTGAAAGGATAATTTCTAAAGAGTTCTCTCAATTAAATATGAACCATTTATACCAGTTTAAGTTCCGTACACTTTGCTCCTCAAAAATTGTTAGATTATTAATATCTCTACAAAAATACTTTATTTATTTGCTATGGTGGAATATTACGATTTTAACTTGCAAACACGCGATTCTCCGGGATGTGAATAAAAGATAGATTTAATAGTGTTTTAAAGAAAATACTATTTGCAACAATTATGCTTTTTTTAAGAAAAATAATTTCTCATCTCACCTAATGGAAAGAGACGATTTGGTTGAGGACGATGGCCCTAAAGACGACGAGTGGCATGAGTTCTCTATAACTAGTAAGATTTTTTACTGTAAGCCAAGAAATCACGCGAGTCCCCAAATTGGACACAAATTGACACAATGCACCAACCTAAAACTACATAATTATAGTTCCAATTGTACGTTGTAAGCAAATAGCTAACTTTCAACAGTTTCTATATAGAAAGACATTTTCTGATCATAAAACTTGATAGGTACCATGTCAGAAAATAAAATGTTTTTTTTTGTATAAAATCTTTTTAATAAGTAGATAATTGAGTAGTCATCCGTAAGTAATTAAATTTCTCATAAAAAAATAATGTAGTAAAAACTAGCAGTTCCCCACAATTTCACCGGCGTAAAATTTTATCAAAACCAGTTCAGTAGTTTCGTATTTCGTTACTAACAAAATAAAATATAATCCTACTAATATTATAAATGTGAAAGTTTGTGTGTGTGTGTGTGTATGTTTGTTACGCTACGCTAAAACCTTCACGCTAAAATCACTGGACCGATTGTATTGAAACTCGGTATGTAGATAGTTGGAGATTTGGATTAACATATAGGCTACTTTTTATCCCGATATTCCCACAGGATCGGGAGTTAGGCGGGTATAACCGCGGGGCGCAGCTAGTAAGTAAATAATACTTAGTTTTATAAAGACGATAGATTTTTTTGTTAGTAATGAATAGTCTCTATAACTTAGACCGATTTTAAAATAACTGAGTGTAGAAAAAACTTTGCTAAATAAGTAAAAGTGAAATTAATTATATGGTTTCAAACTCATTTCAATTAGTTAACTATGTGAAAAAATACTCTAAATGGACAATGATGTAAGCTTTTGTTAAATATGTAATTAAATAAGTACCTACTTATTAACATCGTGTTTAATTATTAGGTAAGATATTATTATAAATTACAGAATGACTAAGCTTTTTAAAATTTGATTACTAATATCATGTACTATCGATTTCAAGACTATCATTTGTTTTTATCTTAACACAAGATCTAAAATATTTCTAACACAAAATTGCAATGGTCTCTTTTTAGATAACAATGGCAAGAGCGTTAGAAACATTCTCTAAGCCATGAAATGAACAGACTTTCTTTATGTCCCGCATTAAACTTTGCTGAAAACGAAAACCGTGGAAACTACAGTAAAAATACACAATTTACGGAAGTTAGAGAAAATTGCTTTGTGGTAAATAGTGAATGTTTAAATATATTTTGTGGTGTGGTGTGCTGTTTGTTTTTGTTTGTATTAACAGCGACTGCCGTTCGGCGGGCGAGTGCTGCGTTGCGCGTGCGGCTCGACGCGGGCGCAGCGCGGTGCGCAAGCTTCGTTGCCCTTCAGGACAATGTACGCGCAAAGTCGTGCATATTCTCAAAGCAAAGTTTCGCAGCCTCCATTGAGAAATAGCGCCCGCATTCGTGATGTCAGTCGACTCGTTGAGCAATGATAACTTGATTTCCACAAGTGAAATCAGATCAAATTTTTGTCACATTACCCATGAGGCTACGAGCTCGAGCATCAATAGTAAGTAAGCATCACATTACGTAAACTGGCCTCAAGGTGCAAATGCAAACAAGCTACGAAAGTGAACGACACGCTAATAGATTCGATCACAGGTGGATACATAACAATTATCAGCTTCGATGTTAGAAAGTGATTGTGTTAAAAATTCTGCTTTAATGTAGTAATATGTATTAATTATTACCGGGTCGGATGACGTTGATCGCGATGGAGTTATAAGTTAGGTTTACCTACATTATTGATCATGTTAAAGTGTGCGTGCGTTAAATGTTACTTAGTTGTAGGTACTCACAATGTTATCCTGGCGATCATGTTGCGTTGCGGCGTTACAGGATGTTACAGTAGATATAAAACGAAGTAATGCGGCACACACGCTTATGCCCGGCTCGCTCGGGCTGCTGGCTGCAACAGAGAGCTCACGTCAACACACGCGCCTTTCTCAACACTCGACACGGTTGCGACAGTGGAACATCAACGAGGAAGCTGCATCGCACATTTAAATGCAACGCTAATGTCAGAGAGCGATTAAATGCCGTTAGCGGCGACCTTTCTGTTAAGTTGCGCAAACGAGGATCGCCTGTGATCGTGTGAGAAAGGCGAGTGCGTGCAAGGGCGGTGGGGGTGACGCACCGTGGGGGGGAGAGTAGAGGGTGACACCGGTGGCGACGCGCTGCCGTACGGCGACTAACCTCGCCGCCGCGTGCGCACCTCTTACTTATAGCCGCGCGCCCACTGCCGCCGCGGCCGCCCGCGCGCGCCGCCCGCCCTCGCTTCGCCCGCAGCCCCTGTGTGCATCCCCTTCCCCACATCACATATTCACGGCTAACTCTGGAGAAACATCAATTCCACTGTAAAACCAAAAAGACTAGTCAATCAATTCGTAATACCTATTATACGTGTGCCTGACCCCGTAAACTTTCCGATATACACTCAAGGTGATTTCTAAATGAAAACTTGGTAGAGCTGCAAATAGAAATGCACCACTTGCACCAATACGATACGCGAAGATATACCTACCAAAACTACCTACAATACAATATTGCGTGTAACAAACTAAAGGTCGGCCGTACGTAAATCCGTACTAACATGACGCTCTATGAAAGACATCAACGCGTTCTCATCAAACATTTTTTTTCTGGCTTTAGTTTCTCTAAAAACTTAAATAACACCTCTGTTTTTAATACTATTTTTAAAAACAGTTACGATATATTATGTCCGAATTATTATTACACTCCGAAAAAACATACCTACTACATTTTAAAACGAAGGTATAGCAAAATTCTTAAGATAAATCGGTAGAAGGAAAAATATTGAGGTTAACAACCCGTTGTTGAACCCTTGTCAAATTCCGGGTCTTATAAAATATAAAAAAAGTTGTAAGTATGATATTATTTGGCATAAATCAAGTCTCAGATGGCGAGCGGCCAGACTCGATATTTTGATATTATTTTTATTGAGTAGATAAATGCTGTTATTTATAGGAACTTTATAGAAATGGAAAAATTTTGAATATTTTTTTTTCATTTCTTATTTACCTACTCTTTGAACGCAAAGTCAAAGTCAAAGTCAAAAATCTTTATTCCTTTCAATGCTTAATACCTAGGTATAAGATCACATAGACACGTCTTAAAAACTAAGTTAGGATGTGTGCCTTCGGAACGCGCCCACCAATGAGAAGAAGGCACAAGAAACTCATGGGGGTTTTTTTTTTCATGTGATCACGCTCACAAAGGTCAATATTACAAATATTTGAAATGGAGCAATTAAAGTCACGTCCAAGGGTTGTTATCATTAAGGTAATACGAAGTATCATAGTACGCCTTACTGCACAATTTATGCTTTATAAAAGTTTTGAACCTGTTAATGGACATATCATATACATCTTTAGGTAATTTATTATAATAGAGCGCACATGTATTATTAAACGACCTGTTTATTTTCCGGAGCCTACTACCGGGCACGGTCAGTTCATCCTTATTTCTTAAGTTGAAATTATGAATATCGCTATTTTTACGAAAAATATCAGGATTTTTATGAACGTATAGCAAGTTTTCGTAGATATATTGTGAATAGAGCGTTAATATATTGATCTCTTTAAATTTTTTAGTTACAACATGGCCGGTTTTGGAGACAAACGTGGCCACCATTTTTTTTGCAACACTCCGTGAACGAACAATTTGTGTTGGCTTTAACTCATTTTCGAACACCCAAACTCGTGACTGGTTTTTTGTTTCGGGTTCGTACGCGTATATCCAGGATTCGTCACCCGATACGATGTTGTATACAGCATTTGAGGATCCTGCGTGGAATCTTTCGAGAGTTCTGACGCACCAAGTAACGCGAGCCACTTTTTGCTCTTCACAGAGCGAATGCGGTATCCATCGGGAAAACAACTTTTTTACACCTAATTGTTCATGCAAGATTATTTGTATTTGACTCATGCCAATGTCTAAAGTTGCCTGAATTTCGCGGTATGTTACATGTCGATCTTCCTCAATCAGCTTACGCACAGCATCAACGTTTTCTTGGGTGAGTGCAGTTTTTGGACGACCTTGACGGGGATCATCACTGAGCTTGACACGTCCACGTTGAAATTCAGCAAACCAGCGATAAATTGTGGTTTTGGATGGGGCTTTATCACCAAATGCAGAAATCATCCGGTCAACACACTGTTTTTGTGATAAACCACTTCGAAAGTCATAATAAATCATCGGTCTTGAATTTTCTCGCGTCAATTCCATTTTCTCAACGACTAAACAAGTTTGACAAAACCTTGTGACAAGACCGAGATTATTTTTTTAAATAAATAAATGGTATTCGATTCTTAAAACCAAGGAGTTTTCAATTAAAAAGATTTAAATATGACAGGAACAGTGGAAATATTCCATTCCCGATACTTTTAGTGCAGCCTATGTACTGATATTGGTCTAAAATTGGAGGGGTCTGAGGTACTACCGGATTTAAACAGTGGAATTACTTTACTCAATTTCATTAAATCAGGAAACACACCACAATCTATACATCTATTAAATACAAATACAATAACATACATCTATTCCTGAATAACATACGCGGCCGAAAGAGAAAAATATGCAGAGGTATGGCTAATGACCTGCTGCACCTAAAGTTTTGACTGTTTTTACAAATTTCATGCAAATAAGAGAATTTAGAACATATTTTATTTTTTTTGAAAAATATTACTTCCCCTCAATAAATAAATACAGAAATAAATATTGCAGGACCTTCCACATCGCAATCTAGCCTCAAGATAAGTAAACTAGACTTGTGTTATAGGTGCTAGATAACGGATATAGTACTTAGATACTTTTCTTTTGTAAATAATATATACCTATTACATAGAAACAACCAGACCGCAGACAAATATCTCAGCATAAATACTTGTCTGGGGCAGGCATCAAACCCGCAACCCTGTGTTTGGCAGTCCGGCTTGGTAACCATTGTTCCAACTGGGTCGTCAATGCATCATAGGTACACTATTGTTCTGCCAGAGACAAAAAGGTAAAAGTTGCAGAAAACTACAAAAACCAGCTATTTCCTTTGATTTGCCACACTAGTTTTGATTTTAAGAATGGTTTTCTATGAGCATCACTTTCGATGGGTATAAAAATATAAAAAAGGTCTTTTTAATGAACAGGCTCCATTCCTGCCGAGGGCAGCAAAGACTTTTCCAAATATCTAATCTATGAAAAAAAAAAACAAAATTTTAGCTTTTTTTTAAATCGGGCAAGCACCAGTTTCCAGCATTTTTTGCTATCTCTTATTAGTTTAAGATATAGTCCTGAAGGCCCTTGTTAAAAATTCATCCTGTACAGTAAGTACTTTAATTTACCGTTTGCTCTGGATTTTTAAGTACATAAGCCTTCCTCTTAACACCTTTCAACATCGTAACACCCTGAAATTCCTTTAAAAATAATGAATCACAAAACAACCTTCATGAAATTGTCCATTAAAAAACCCGTTGGTTTTCCTCTTTGCAATTTTATCGATGACCCATCAAATTTTATTGTTCCTAGTAGGTTTTGTCCACTGAATGCAACAAAAGTCAAGGACAGGTGACTTGGTTCAAACAAGTTTCTGGTCCTCTTCATTTTTATGTTGATATGTTTGCATAATTAGGGTTCCGTAACCAATGGGTAAAAACGATACCCTATCACTGGGTTTGTGGCTTAAGTTCACAGTGGTCGACGTAAATGACGTGGTGGACGCCCACGATTCTAATATCATTTGTTTTTGTGTTTTGCGCTTAGTAGGTACAGTAAACGAAATAACCCTTCTCTTGCAGTCGGGTAAAAAAAGACTTCACTATCCGTTTCAATTTTTCAATTTCATTCAATTTTCAAAGATTATGTAGATATTTCTGTTGCCGCTATAACAAAAAATTTGGTGGGGCAACCATACAACACGGTACGGAACCCTTCGTCCGCGTGTCCGACTCGCACTTGGCCGGTTTTTAACGCCATTGTAATTACTACACCGGCGAGCAACCGATTTTGGACTTCATTTTAATGAGGTGATATAGATACTTAAGGGAATTTAGACAGGAGCGGAGACGGACCCATAATCGTTGACAAACCTAAAAATATAGGTGGTAGAATTGCAGAACGGTCGAAGTTAGAATTGCAGACCCACCGTAGAACTATAAAAATTACTTTTATTTGAATGTCTTCATTCTAATAATATGTATCTTATGTTGAAAGACTTTAAATTTGAACTCGAGCAAGACCTTAGAATCTTAGCAGTTTTGGAGCTCTACGGTGGGTCTGCAATTAGGACTCAGACGGTACATCTTAATCCTAAGTAAGGTGTTATGAATCTGAAAGTTTGTTGATTTATTTGTTTGGTTTCTCTTCACGGTCAAACGACTGGATTGATTTCATTTTCGTTTTATTTTAGTTTAGGGGATGGAGAAGTAGGTACAAATATTATTTTTGTTCCCAAAATCCCCGGGATCGGGACTTACGCGGGTGAAACCGCGGGGCGCAGCTAGTATTTTTCTTTAAAATGTCTATTTTCATTTCATTTTTCTTTAAACTACCGGTTTATTCATAATTCTTTCGAAATGTGTCCACCATTCGGAGAATTTGCCGTTGAAAAGTTGCCCACTTTGTGCGCTCTCTTTTCTTTTCTTAGTTGAAACGCAGCCTGGATATTCTAATATATAAAAATAAGTCGGGTTTTCCTCCCTGACGCTATAACTCCAGAACGCACGAACCGATTTCCACGGTTTTGCATTCGTTGGAAAGGTCTCGGGCTCCGTAAGGTTTATAGCAAAGAAAATTCAGGAAAATCTGGTGGCGAAACGGAGTTCGCCGGGGTTTGCTAGTCCTCTATATTATAAATGTGAAAGTTTGTGTTTGTTACTCCTTCACGCAAAAACTACTGGACCGACTGCGACGAAACTCGGTATCTAGATAGCTAGGGACCTGGATTAGGACATACGCTACTTTTTATCCCGATATTCCCACGGGATTGGGACTTACGCGGGTGAA
This sequence comes from Idaea straminata, assembly GCA_951213275.1. Taxonomy (NCBI): domain Eukaryota; kingdom Metazoa; phylum Arthropoda; class Insecta; order Lepidoptera; family Geometridae; genus Idaea; species Idaea straminata. Next base: position 14,955,693 of record OX577845.1, on the reverse strand, counting down.
ACCGCGGAGCGCAGCTTCTTAGTTATAAATGTGTTGAAAGAGCATCCAAAATGTTACGAAGTCCCGTTTAATTCTTAAAACTTGTGAAAACATTATTTTTTTATTCTTATACTAGCAGCGCTTCGCAGTTTAACCCACGTAACTCCCGATCCCGTGGGAATATCGGGATAAAATGTAGCCTATGTTATTCCCAATGAATCAATGTATCTTCATAATAAGGTTTATTTTATTTTTTTTATAACGTTATAGGCTCCGAAACTGTTTGGATGACCTTTTTTACTTAGGCACTATTTTAGCGTACTTAACTGTAGGTACAATTTCTGCCGTAAAGGGAATCTGTTTTAAAGAGCTTCTGCCGTAAAGCGAATCTGTCCTGTTTCTGAATCTGTAGTTTAGGGGATGAAGAGTGGCATAGAATACTTTTGCCAAAATTCCGATAAAGTATTTTATATACTATCTATACATAAGAAATTTTAATAAAAAAAACTAATCCGACATTTTTTCAATAGCTGCGCTTCCTGGTTTCTTATGCGTTAGTCCCAATCTCTAAGAAATATTGGGACAAATAGACATACAGTGAAATGTGTAGTTTTTTTTGACGCAATGTCTCACCATCACCTACTTTTATAGTTACCTATATAAAACCCAGTTTTCTTATCTTTTACCCAATAAAACAATAATAGCAATTTCTTCATTTATTCACAATGCATAAAATTAATGTTAGCGAAAAATTCGTACTGAAATATTTAACAAACCTTATTTATATATCAAATTGAAACTTTTCAATTCGTCCCCTATGAGCTAAATTAACTTAATTTTATGATAAACATTTACTATGACATTTACTATGGGAACTTGGCATAAAAAAATTGCGCGGTATTAGGCTGTCTGTCCACAGAAGCGGAGCGAGGTAGCAAAGCGGCTTTTTACACCAATAGCGCTCCGCTTTGTATGCAATTATATTGGTGGAAACCGCTCCGCTTCTGTAGACATGCAGCCTTATCGATAGGTAAGAATCTCAAAAACTACCGCGCATTTTTGGAAAAACATAGAACACTACGTTTGGTTAAATATGCCGTTTCTGCCGCTTTAAAGCTTCGGTGTGTGAAGGTAATATTCCCCGTAATGCCCTCTGTCGATAGGTACAGGTATCAAAATGTACCGCGCACATTTTAAAAATCAAAGGACACCACGTTTGGATATATATCGCGTTTCTGAAACGCTTTAGAGGTTCGGTGTGAATGTATTATTGGTTCGCCGTAATATCCTCTATCCATAGGTATGGGTCTTAAAACAGGCCGCGGTATAATAAGTTACAATACATGCTGTGTCTAAAAGCTTTTCAAAACGAACCTATCATAAGTTAATTTAGCTCATTACGGGACAAATTAAAAACAACTATGACTAAACGAGCGGACATACGTAATACAATTAATTATCACAAATATTAATATTACTTATTCATACGTACATTTACATGTTACTTAACGATGAATTCAACTACTTATTTACAAATTTGGTTGATAAAGTCTAAGATTAGGTGATTTCTACTTGCAATATGCGAAATTAACTAACGTTACAAGGTAAAAAAAACTAAAGCAAACTCCAATACAGAGCAAGGGCCTCCTCTCAGAGGAGTTAGACGGTATTCAAAAACTTTGAATAAGCATATAGTAAAAAAATGTTTTATCCCTTTCACACACTTGAAAAAGTTCGAGAGTGATGAAACATTTAAAGTTTATGAACAATGGAGTGAGACGTCACGGCGTATGTTGTGCGCGTTTGAACCGTGATGATTCTATGACATTCGGTTTAAAACCCATCGTTGCACTGCTAACATCAGGATACGTCCGAACTAACCAACACTGCTCTATTTAAAAAAAACACACACAGTATATTGCTTCCCTACAATTTCTACAGCAACCATACACACAAAAACACTTAAAAATTTTCGCATATTGTCAATCGAACTAAAACATTCACAAAATAGTTTAAGGTAAATATGAACACTATCACATTAAAAAGAAATTAACTAAAATCACAACAAAATATAGCTACTCATAAGGTACCTAATAGATACGAATAATTCTTAAGAAATATAAGCATGAATAAAAGAGCGTTCAGCTCTAAAGTGTCGAAAGATTGAATTAAAATAATTTCATTGAATTCACAAGTTAGCTATTTAAAGCCAAGCTATTTCCAGTGCGTATTCAACAAAACAGTTCATATTAATATTGTCACAGCAAATATTGTCTGTGGTCACAGTGGTAAAACTTTAAACGTAAAGTTGTAAAGTTCATAGCTATGGAAAGTGTGCCGATGTGATACGGGCCTAACACAAGAATAATTGGACATATCACGAACATAAGCTTACGACATCGAAATACAAAGTTTTACTGTTATGATATAACAACATACATTAATATATTTATATATATATTTGTACTAACTTACGATTTTTGAATAAAAAAAACTGTTATATTGAGTGGTTTCATTATAAAGCTATAAGTCGGAATCTATCAATGGAGTCTCTAAATTAATTTATTTTATCTATGGCTAAATATTAGCGTTTCTTCACCCGAGCAACGCGACGGGAACAAAAAGCATAGTTTATATTGGTACGAAACGACGAGGAAGATTGTTGGAAGCGACCAGTACGATATGATACATCACAATCGTTATCGTTTTATGACACATTTAAACTATTTGCCGTTAGATAATTTTGTAGCAATAAATATCAAATATGTTTTTGTCAAAATCGAACAATGTAAGTATGATGTCGCAAACAGCTCTTTAAATTCTCAAAATGTACAAATTAAGATAATGCGGCAGCATATATATAAACTAAAATGGTTAACGAAAATGACCTATAATAAATATAAAACTAAAAACTCAATAAAACAGACGATAAAAATAATTATAAATAAAAATTATAATAAATATGAAAAAATATCTAATGAAAAACTAAAATGAGGTATGGTAAGAGATTTATCGTAAAATTAATATGGTATCACAAAAAACTTAGACTATTTTGCATTTCGTGTCTAGCATAGGACCGGAGTCGCGTGAAACTCGAGATAGTGACTCTCATAGAAACAAATGTAAATCGGAGGATACTCATGTCACCAGAGTATAGGAATTGGAAGTCAATGGACGTGGAGTGAGAAGACGTTCATAAAAAAGGTGGGGGGAAAGGGTTCCCCAGAGCGAACGCGGACTTGTTATGTCGTGCCGAACCCACACAGTGGGGAAAACGCAAGAATAAGATTATCAAACTTAACGAAAAACGAAGTTGTACATTTTATTACTGAACAAGTTTAGCTCGCCCGTCTCATGGTTTCTCATTAATATACACGTGTCGCAACTTTTACTAGACTTGCTCTAAAATTATTTAAAATCCTTACTAATTTACCCAAATCTACTTACTAAAAGTAAAGATGAGCAAACAATAACACAATATTGCTTGAATTCAGAGACTTTGCAATGTTCTCGCCAAATTAGATTAACATCATTGTAAAAATTAAATATAAATATCAAAAGTATATATTTTAGAACTAACAATTTTAAATCAGAAGACCTACAATATTGCTTAAAATCAAAGAACTTTGTAATGTTCCTGCCAAATTAGATTTATTTTATTATAAAAAATAGAATTTTACTGAGCTATTATTGTAAAACTAGCAATTTAAAATCAATCTATTACGCTAAACACAATTTGAACATTTTCATTTAAAATAAAATATCATCTTATTATTTGTCGCACAGAAATATATAAAAATTTGTATATTACAAAAAATATTCTTTTCCTTGTTGTAAATACAATACAATTTGCGATTAAAATTTTAAAATCATCTCACACTCTATCACTGATTTGCGCATAATTCTAAGATTTTTTAATGAAAACCCAGCACCAATATAGATTGAAAACCAGACACTTTTTTCCACATTCGAAAGTTTTTTGCCAATACAAGTTCATGGGTAAGGTTCGTTTTCCTATTTGTATCTAGATGATATTTTTATATTCGAATAGTATTATAAAATATTATTATGTGTTTAGTATTAACAATCGTTATCAAAGAATGGATCTGCATAAAATTCTTTTTTTTTCGTTTTTAATAAAATTCAATTAGAAAATAGAAACGTGAAGTTGTTTTGTATTCTGTTAATCGTAGAACGTAATTCTTTAACTACTAAAAACTTAATTAGGCTTTAGAAACTCCTAAATTAACCTTTTAACAATTATTTCATATACGAAACTTCAATGTTTGGGATGAATTTAAAGACTAATTATGGTTTTAGCAATTAGAAAGTCACAGATAACAAAACAACAAAAAAAATTTGAATTTCGTGCGGATCCGGATAGCAATCTTTGTAAAAAAATAACTGTGTTTACATAGATTTTGTTAATTATTAAGGCAAGGCGATTTTTATGATTATAAAAGTATGTATGTATTAAATTAGGTCCCACACAAAAAAACACAACAACTCTTTTTATATATTAATTTTTTAATAACGTTTAAAGCGCAGTGGGTCCTACATTGTTTTGAGTAAATACTTATAAGGCGATAGAAGCCTCTAGTAAACTATAGCCCTAAGTCATGGCAAGATGATACAAAAATATTTAAAATGGAAGAATGAAATATACATGGAGAACTTACTTAAGTATAATTAACCTTGTACTTCTCACAATTATAATTAATTATCATTGCTTTTAATGAGGTCGATTTCATTACCGATTTTGCGCAAAAAATAAACACATGAAAATAGTTTGCGTTCACTTGGGAAAAATATATTTTATGTTCATGACATATATTTTTATGTAGCTCACAACGTATGTATTTTAAAAAAGATAGCATTAAATAGCTCTTTTATACGGGGCTATTGGTAATTATATAAAAAAGCGGCTGAAGCCTACTTCCATGCACCTAAAAACAAATTTTTGTAATACGACTTTTGGAAAATCAGTTTTTTTTAAATATTTTGAAGTTATGTTAATACGAAAATTAGCTGTTTTTTTATTAAAGGTAATTCAGACTTAGGACAGTCAATAAAGCTTAAAGTTAAAATAAAAGTTGATTGTTATAGTGCAAAGAAGTAGCCCTTAACAGCTTTAATTTATAATTACCAATAAACCTGTATATTTTAACAAGTGAACGTAAACTTGTTTTTGATTTGTGTCTTCGAAAATACTAATCTAGAGTTTCATAAAAGTATTTAAAATTTGTAATGTTCGTTCAATATTCTAGATTTATGTACACTGTGTTACATCGTAGTGCAAATAGTATTAAATAACGACAATAATTCCAACTTTAATATTTTAAACGCGAAATTTTGTTTATTCCTTCCTTCACGGCTAGATCGACTTCGCAAAGGAGTAATCCATAGAGACATAGGATAAGGATTCTTATATTCCCGCGGGATCGGGACGGTCTGTAATTCCGAGATCGGGATCATAAAGTAGCCTGTCTTTCTAAGTCTCAGAAACACTGTCGCATTTATCATATTTATAGGGAGTTCGACTGTCGAGAGTTCAAAGGTGGGGCCTTAAATCTTTAAATATTCTTCCTCTTTCATAACGTTAATATATTGTAGAAAAATATAGAGCGTTACCATAGCCTATGACTCATAAAACTTGACCTAATTTTCAGCAACAAGGCTCTCCACGCTATAGGATATCGCTGCGAATGAGCGATAATCAAATCCCCACATATGCAGCGTATTCCGGCACAGTTATCAGAAAATGATTACTGCGCATAATAGCGATATCGCACGATAAATCGCTACATTTTTGTGGAATTATTTAAAACCAGAAAAGTACATTATCACTTACTAAAGCAATATTCCCATGCACATGTCCGTGGTCAATTCGTATACGAACATCATTTGTCTATGGTACAATCACACACAGGTGATTACTTGATTAGTGAGAATAGAATAATGCTTTATTACATAAGACAATTAACACCTTTGTGATATAAAAACCGTCTCATGCATCGAATAAGGTTTCGAGAAATCGTTGAAACTCACTCATTGAGACTCACAGCCTTTCGAGATTATGAAAACGCTCACTGCTTACTTAATCAATTATTTTAAAGACCTATTTTACACATCCTGAGAAAACAATAAACATGCTTACGGCCGCTCTTGGAAACGTTCTATATTAAGTATCCTACTAATATTGTAAATGTGAAAATTTGTGTGTGCGTGTGTGTGTATGTTTGTTACTCCTTTACGCAAAAACTACTGGACCGATTGCGATGAAACTCGGTATCTAGATAGGAGACCTGGATTAACACATAGGCTACTTTTTATCTAGATATTTCCACGAGGTCGGGACATACGCGGGTGAAACCGCGGGGCGCAGCTGGTTTACCATAAAACTTTAATAATAAAATTAGCTAATACGAGAGCCGCGAGAGAGAAAGAGATAGCTTAAAACAGTACCACTGTCTCTATCGCGTCGTCTATTTCAGCTATCTACACAACATAATATTTGATCACACTAAACTGAGTTACTGTATTAAACTTTTTCGGCTCACGTATTGGCTAAAACTAACAAAAGTTTCGTGGTAATTACTCAACTTCAATTAACAACTCTTGTTAAGAAGAAAGGGTACCGGATCTCTCTCCATACAAACGTAGTCGACTGTTTCCTCCCTGGATAATGAGACTAGAGCAAATATTTTTGTTGCATAAAACCTATAACTGCCATGTCTATGCCCCTATGTCTTATTTTTTATATATATTTTGTTTTTATTAAGTTTGTTTTCTATGATAATTGAAAATGAAAACAACCAAGACATATGGGCATAGTCATGACATTTTTAGGCTCTATGCAACAAAAAAAAATCCTCTAGTGTCATTATCCAGAGAAGAAACAGTCGACTACGTTTGTATGGAGAGAGAGCCTTTCCTCTTAAGGCTATTGTTTAAGGAACGCTGTTTGGCCTTTTATTATGAGTGACATACATTGATTTAGTAAAATTGTATTTTGGAACATTTTTACGGCCGTAAATACTACAGATTTGATTTTCAAGAAATCTTGAAATTGGTAGGGAAAATTAACTTATTGTATAGAGGAAAATGATCTAAGAGAAAGACTTGCAGGCGAAGGAGTATTTTCTACGAAAACTGTCAAATATATAATTTCACGTAATTTTTACGCAGTTTACGTAAAAATTTAATGACTCATAAAAGCGTCATCTCCGATGCCTTGATTTCTAATGCTGTAAAATAGGTCTTCTAGCCTAAAAAGCTAAGCATACCTTTTCACACTAGCTTCTATTATCCGATTTTACACTAACATGGTTATTTACAAAAAGTTATTTAAATCAGGATATTTTTTGTTATTATTCCTCAAAACTCAAGTACTCTCAAGTTTGCAACATTGTAAAAATATCGAATACCAAAAAATAATAACGAGACGTTTAAATAACTTTAAGTAGTGTCCATTCTGTTCAAGAAACATTCAAATTTAAAGTAATTTAGTCCATTTTAAGTGACTTGTACAACAGACGCAAAGTTTATATACTACTCGACTAGATTTTTCATAATTTTTCGACAAGTTTTTTTTTTAATATGGCAACTTTATCGAAATATTTATTCTAAGTGTGCATTATTGATTTTTTTCTTTTTATTGCAGCTGATTGAAATCACTTACAATAAAATTATAATTATGATGTTTTTTGCGATATTTTTTCTCTTTTTTATAGCTTTTAAGTACTTATTCAATACACTGTAGTAAAGTTAAACCCTTGTGAAATAAAAGGAAGACTATTAGGAATCGTAATTAAGCTAAAGTGAATCGTAAAGACATCAATAGCGCAGGCTTTTTCTATTATAATTAACTGTAAGCTTTTGGTAAACAATATACCTATTTATAAATTAAATATTATACGAAGACGTGGTTTTTTAATGAAAAATCATGTAATTCGTATTTTGAATCACATGAAGTTAAATTTCTAGTTAAAGTTATATTAATAATTATCAAAATTTAAAGTATATAAACTGTTGCGTCTGACATCAGTCCATTTATTGTCAGACCCACACTGAAACAACACGTGTTCGGATCCAATGCTATGGGCGATGTAGTAGGGGAGTGTTCTCCTCATTGCCCCAATGTTGCTCCTGATTCCTTTCGCTGCAGTTGTTCGTGCAACACGCTGACACGTTTTGACCGGCCTGCGGATATAAATTGGACATCTTCAAATGGTTGGTTATAGACATCTTCAAATGGCTGGTTATAAGTGCTGAATTACCTTGGTTATTTCTTGTCTTTAATCTAATTTAGACCCTATTTTTAATTTATGAGAAAGCAATTCTTAAGGCAAAGCTGTGTATACAGGTAAAGAGATTTGAACATCATTTCAACAATGTTTTTTTTAATTATTAGTATTAGTGAGTATTATTGTTGGTATACCAAACAAATAAAGAACCTTTCTTTATGGAAAAATCTATCTAAAAGGCAAACAGCTATTATGATGTAGGCATCCGATAAGAAAGAATTTTGGAAAATACAACTCCTATGCGGACTTGAGCTTTGTTAACAATAATTATAATAATTACATAATAAAAGGCCTCAACGTGTTGGCTTCGGCTAAACGCACGCCTTCCAAATGTCCAGGGCTCCATAGCCCCGTGATATGGGAGACATAACAGCTTATAAGAGTTGGCGAGTCTCCTTTTGCCATTTTTACGTGTCTGTTGGACATTGCCACGGCAGGCTTCGCAATATGCAAAGTTCCTCAATATCCAGTTCACTACAATCCCGATTTTTTCTGTAGTTTATCAATAGTTCTATCAAAACTGGAGTTTGTCTATGGCAGGATTTTGTAATGGAAACAGAATAATCGCAGTTCGGTGTTCACATCATACTTTGCTATTTAACTTGTTATTGTAAAAGACCTCTACGTGTTGGCTTCAGGTCCACGCACGGCTTCCAAAGTTCCACAGCTCTATAGCCCCGTGAAATAAGACATCATAATAAAAGAAGAGAGGTTATTAATAAAATCTCACCTGTGACAAATGCAGGTCGTACAAATGCAAAGTACTGACGGACATATCGTTCGTATCGTCGCAAACATCCGGCGACGATTGTACTCCCAATGCGCTCGCGCCTAAAGCTGAACTTATTCCCGCCAAACCGGAACCGGAAGGATCATTTCCATCCTCCTCGTCACTTGTTTCGTCCATTTCCTGTTCATAAATTATAATACATTGGTAAAAATGGCCGCGGTTTTATTTTTATCGATTTTCGTTAAAACGATCAAGTTAAAAATCGAAATGTTACATTTTTTTGTTCGAGGACAAATTGTTTGCAATTCGGTTTCTTGTACCAAATAAACTACATTTATTTCCGAGCTTAGCTGGCAAGTATGTCGAAATAGCTTTAAAGAAAAAATATACTTAACTTTTATCATATAAATAATTAATAAGGGAAAAAACCGTAGGATAAAAAAATTCAATCGAAGCAAACTCAATTTTACTTTTTAAAAGTACCACTTTCAGTAAGGATCACACGTATTCAAAAAGAACCTTTCCAGAACAGTGACAAAAAACTTAACTACTGTGCTCAGCTGTTTCACCCGCGTAGGACCCGATCCCGTATCAATTCCCGGGTAGCTAACGGTTCTATATACCGGTATTTCTACGAGATCGGAACTTACGGAGGTGAGACCGCAGGGCACATGATATACTAAATAATAGATATAGTTATTTAAAGTCATGTTGGCGCGCGATTCTGTTTGCGCATGAGTCTCTATTCAGCTTTGATTGAGGTAATAACGCGGCAAGTGTCAAACGAGCAACCTAAAACGATCTGTGTTTACGGACAAGAAAAATATGAGCCGGGCTTCACTTTAGAGGAGTGCTGTGACTGTGGGGATCCCTGTGTGTCTCAACGCCTTGCATGTTGGATGACCAAAGTGAGGCCAATGGTGGCACAATATTGGTCGTCCAAACTTAAGACGAAGTGGTAAGAACAGAAGCGTAAAATATCGCGACAGAAGTGTCTTAGAAACAGTATTTGGTTATCAACCGCTAAAATTCATGGAATGATATTCCTACTGTTGTAAAGGTGATTTGCCTCGATAGAAAATATCGTGAAAATCGTTCAATTTTATGGTGATTGTAAAGAAAACACAAGTACAAAATTTATATTTTCATAAACCTTACGTCAAATTCCATAAGATAGTATAGATGGTTTTTCACTAAAGTAGATATAAATTCCATAAGATAGTATAGATGGTTTTTCACTAAAGTTATTGGTAGTTTTTTTATTACATACGTTAAAACAGCCATTCCGCGGCGCGCGGGGGAAAGGGATAGGGGTTGTCAGGTCATACTCTCTGCCACGAAAAGAAGTTGACGACAGACTTACGCACACATAAAACTGCGTGCCATCATGACTTATAAATCTGTAATAAATTACCGGTAGCCTGTATTGTTGCTGCCTCTGCTGCGGGTAGTATGATAAAACTGCCGGCATCGGAGTTATGGCACCGAACAAACTCTGCTGTATGAACGAACCTAACATTGTTTTATTCTGGAAAACATACAATTTTTTGTTAATTATATGAAATTAAATGAAATTAAAAAAAAACATAATCATAAATTATTTTTGCAGTCGATCCAACACTTTAGGTATATTCCCCTGAGTCAGGCTTGAACTGACAGATATTTGACAAATGTTATAAAAGAAATTGTAGATGCTGTAAACAAACTCTTCGTAGTTCCTTAAATTGTTGGTTAATAATTCTCGTAAATTGGAGTTTTGGCGGGAACGAGTTAACAACATGTCGTGCTGCAGTTTTATTTTCATGAAACTTAGATGTAACCCGAGTTGAATTGTATAATTCTGGTGGAATGTTATTCAATTTAGTTCTGTGAAAGTGCACAAGTGTAGTGAAAGTAAAAATCAGTGTCAAACATGCAGTTTTCTCGTTGCCTCCAAATCTCCTATTAAGGTTATGGTAAACTTGCCACCGCTTTACTATAGCCCCTGACTTGACGGACTATGACGACTTTGACTGTATTGAAACACTTTAGGCCCGATTTATGAAAAATCGGGTCAATTTGATGCAAAATATAACTTGACACTGGCTAAATGCATACGTGCGAAGCCATAATTAATAGCAAAAAAAATTCTCGTAAAAAAAGTCTTCGCCTTATATCAAAGGTCGAATAGTAATGGATGACAGATTTCATCCACTTAGCATTATATTTATGCATAGCCACAGACTATATAACACAAATAATAGAGTAAAAATAGTATTCGATACAGATTTACTCGTGAACTATAGTCTAAACATTCTCCCTATATAATCTATAGGGATAGTGTTTAGACTATAGTTCTCGAGTTAATCTGCGTCTAAATCTCCACATTTCGGACTATCCTTAAACTTCGTTTTGGAATAATTTGGAGTAAGTTTATTGCCACCAAGACAAAACGGATGAATGCCGCGCCAGAACGGTCATCTTATATAAACACAGCGGTCCGCGGTTTCACCAGCGTAAATCCCGATCCCGTGGGAATATCGGGATAAGAAGTACCCTATGTTACTCCTAATGAATCAATGTATCCTCATACCACGTTTCATCAAAATCGGTCAAGTAGAGTCGGAGCCTATTTGTTACAAACATTCTACAACATTCCAACAAACTTTATTATATTATGTGTAGTAGTATAGATAATACATTTGACGACCCAGTTGGCACAATGGTCACCATGCCGGACTGCCAAACATAGGGTTGTGGGTTCGATTTCCGCCTCAGACAAGTATTTAAGATAGATATTTGTCTGCGGTCTGCTTGTTTCTATGTTTTATAAGTAAATATATACTTATAATACATAGAAACAAGCAGACAAAAGAAAAGTATATAAGTAGTAAATCCGTTATGTAGCACCCATAACACAAGTCTAGGTACTTAGCTTGGGGCTAGATGGCGATGTGTGGAATGTCCTGCAATATTTATTTATTTATCCAGGTTGATATTACTTAAGCACAAAATGTAACTTACGAGATGATTGTTGGCAGGCAACGCGTGGTTCATGCTCTGCCTCAGCGACCTAAGGAAGTGCCTCTGCGATGGCTCAGCCGGTTGCCAGCCCGGATGTCGGCACGAGAACGCTACTAGAGACAACTCCGTCTTGCCGCTCTCGCCTTGATCGTACTGTTTGTTGCGACCTGTAACAATGACACAAGTAATAAATGGTAAATATATTATTTTACGATTTTTTAGATTTTACTTTATTGATATTTCGATTTTGTTTTACAGGTGATGAAGACTATTGCGATGGTGGTGGATGATTGGTGTCTATGCAAAAGTCAAACTTTTTTATTCATTTGTTTGGATGCATTGGTACATTGTATCCAAACGCATCCATGCATTGGCATTGGTAGTTTGTACATATATCACATAGAAACATCTTAAAAAGTAAGTTAGGATGCGTGGCTTCGGAACACGCCCACCAATGAGAAGAAGGCACAAGAAACTCATGGGGTTTTTTATTTAATGTGATCACGCTCACAAAGGTCAATATTACAAATATTTGAAATGGAGCAATTAAAGTCACATCCATGGATTCTGATAATTGAGGTACGAAGAGGTATCACAGTAAGCCTTACCGCACAAATTATGCTTTATAAATTTTTTTAACTTACTAATGGACATGTCATATACATCTTTAGGTGACTTGTTTTAATAGAGCACACATGCGTTATTAAACGACCTGTTAATTTTCCGGAGCCTACTACTGGGCACGGTCAGATCATCTTTATTTTTTAAGTTGAAATTATGAATATCGCTATTTTTGCGAAAATATCAGGATTTTTATAGGTAGAGCAAGATTTCGTAAATATATTGTGAATAGAGCGTTTTTATTTTTCTCTAGAAATTTTTCTCTCGGTGATTCCCCGGGGCCCATTTTGTAGATATATAGATAGACGCGAAAGGTTAAATTAGGATACATTTTGTGATCAGGAGCAAGCGAACCGTTCAAAATAGTGATTAACCCAGAACTAGGAACCGCGTGAAGCGGAGCTCTTAACAATTTCTGCAACATGAAATATCAAATTGAAATATTCTAAACGAACCTTTCAACTTCTCTCCATATTTTCCTGGAGTCTGCCAATCGGGATGGCCGTGACGTCTTATGTCCAACTGAAACATTAAAACATAATATTCAGAACCCCTATTTAACTTTTTCATCTTAAAGTTATGTTTGTTTCATGATACCGGTCAAACTATTTCTGGTTGTTTTGTGGTTTGAAGATTGGAGTGAATAGCGTCGTTTTTAACCTTATGTATTTTGTTTAACTAGTAAATCTTTAGAAATATTAGATAATTAGCTGCGCTCCGCGGTTTCACCCGCGTAATTCCCAAGCCCGTGGGAATATCGGGATAAAAAGTAGCCCATGTTATTTTCAATGATTAAATGTAACCTCATACCAAGTTTCATCAAAATCGGTCCAGTAGTTTCGGAGTCCATTGAGCGCCTCGTTGTACAGGGAAAAATAGAAGGCACCAGAACGCGCGGGAGGTCACCCACGCGATGGACTGACCAAGTCAAGGCTGCAGTAGGAGGTTTTTTGAACGAATGTAGCAGGATGACCTCCAGCAGGGAGAGATGGCGAGCAGTCGTGAAGTGCGCAACATCTACCTACCCCCTCTACTACATGATGATCACGACCGCTCTGTCAAGAGTGTAACGAAAAAGAAGAAGTTTCAGAGCCTATTCGTTACAAACAAAAAACATCTTTGATCTTTAATATCCGTATCTATAAAAATCTCGTGTCGCGGTGTTAGTAACCAAATTCCACCTAAACGGCTGAACCGATTTATATGATTTTTTTGTGTAATTATATTCGTTAGGTCTGAGAATCTTTTTTCCTTGTTTTTTTTTTATATGGCAAAACAACGTTTGCGGGAACAGCCAGTATTAGTATAAAGAAATGCTTCACTTTACCTGAGCAAAGGAGCAAACATCACCAATTCCAAGTACGTTAACGGTGAAGTTTCTATAGAAATCAACAATATCGAGAGCTCGATACCGGAGTGAGAACAACACCATCGGACAGAGGAGAGGACTCAGCAGTTCGAACAGAATATATACCTGGAAATTTTACAAATATAAGTATAGACCCGGCGTCGCACGGTTATATTTTGCATGTATTATACATATAAACCTTCCTCTTGAAACACCCTAACTTAAAAATCCGCATCAAAATCCGTTGCGTAGTGTTAAAGTTTTAAGCATACAAAGGACAGACAGCGGGACGCGACTTTGTTTTATACTATGTAGTGATAGTGATTCACAGTTATGGCTGCGTGACGTGAGTTACAAAATAATGGCAAAGTTTCGAACGAAAATTACTTGTTTGTAAGGAGGTTAGGTTCTTGAAGTTCCTATAGTGCAATGACGTCAGATGCTGATGAAAAGAACACGTGACTTTAAATGCTTATATATTTTATGCACATCTTGTTCACGTAATACTATTCAATCTCTATAAAATTTCATTGTAATCTAGAAGACTAGAGAATTTCATCATACTTTTTCTATTGGTGAATATCAAGTATTGCCTTGCCATCACTATTTAAGCTTTCCGAAGCTACATATCCTAATTAACTCTTTTGGACGTATATGACGACCCAGTTGGCACAATTACCTTTTACCATGCCGGACTGCCAAATACAATTTGCGGGTTCGATTCCCGCCTCAGACAACTATTTGTGCTTAGATATTTGTCTGTGGTCTGGTTGTTTCTGTGTATTATAAGTATATATTTACAAAAGAAAAGTATTTATGTAGTATATCCGTTGCCTAGCACCCATAAGACAAGTCTAGTTACTAAACTTGGGGCTAGATGGCGATGTGTCGAATGTCCTGTAATATTTATTCATTATATGGTCAATTGTTTTTAAGATATTGACTACAATGATTGCCAATCACGAGTGCGTTCGGCTTGTGTGTCGCTCGCTACTGACCGCTCCGTCGGGTACACACACTAACGAACATGTGTATTTACTGTGTATTTACGATTACAACTACAAAAAAAGGCCGAGCGCACTCGTGAATTGCAAGAACTGTATGCAATTCTAATTTGAAATAAAAACTCACAGCTCTAAATTGGAACAGCTGTTGGAAATGTGCGGCGACGTCCTTAGTGTGCGCCCTGCCGCGCCAGGCGGCTGGCAAATAATGTACATGCCCTAATACTTGTACGAAGAGCTCCTCGCCTCGGGCCGGCCCTGTACAACCGCCGCCTAGACGCTCCTCCTCACCTATTAATGCCCTGGGGAAATAAAAAATAAACTTTGATCACATCTTCAGTAATTTCAATCAAAACTAGATGTCTGGGGCTATGTGAAAGATAAAGCTTTTGATAAGATTGGGTACAGTTCACCTCAGAGCTAATCATACAATTTAAGGGGGGTCCATATGCTAACAACCTTAAATTGCTACACAGGTTACTAAATAATTACTACCGGCACCGGTCGTCTTCGTTGGTGAACATTGTTATTGTTACGAATGTGTCCTGTTTTTCTCAAAAGTGCTGAGACGGAATTGTAGGTCTTTAGCTACATTTTGGTGTGACTTTGAGCCAAAAAAATCGCTATACTTTTTAAAACTGGTAGAACTTTGAAATCACAAGGAATTGTCGTTTTAAATTACCCCAAAATATCGGTAAAGATCTCACCTACAATTCTTTCTCAGCACTTTTCAGAAAAACAAAACACATTCGTAACGACCAACAATTTTCACCAATGAAGGCGGTTGGTGGCGGTAGTAACTATTTAGTAACCTGTGTAGCAAGATCGTTGGCGTAGGAATCCACCTTGAGCCCTGTCGCTGTAACCAAAATTTGTTAGATGATGATGATGATCACGATGAAGACTTTTGTCTTGAAAACATCAGTAGAGTAGTCAGTTAATCCTATCTCTTTAATAAACCAAAGGCAGCCAAACTACAAACCGGATACAAACTGGAACTTCAGACTATAAAGGTGCGGGAAAGGATTGTTTTTCGCGCCTATCTTAGATAGATGAATTTTATTTGAACAAAACAAAACACAGCTGACTTATGTACTAAAACAAAGTTATGTTATAAAAGTGTTTGACGACCCAGTTGGCACAATGGTCACCATGCCAGACTGCCAAACACTGGGTTGCTGGTTCGATTCCCGCCTCAGACATGTATTTATGCTTATTTGTATGTGGTCTGGTTGTTTCTATGTATTATAAGTATATATTTACAAAAAGAAAAGTATTTATGTAGTATATCTGTTGTCTGGCACCCATAACACAAGTCTAGTTACTTGAGGCTAGATGGCGATGTGTGGAAAATCCTGCAACATTTATTTATTTATAAAGTGATTGTGTCGCCTTCAAATAGGGTCCTGCTGAGCTATATGTTGCATTAATGTAACGCTGATTTTTCAACAGAGACCCTATGATGGGATAGCAAAATAATACTTAGACTTGCCTATTTAAATATTAAGTTTATAAAGAAAATCTTTGAATTTTTATTGTTTTTTGTTTTATATTTTCACTAGCTTTTGCCCACGACTTCGTCCGCGTAGAAGTCGAAAATGGACCAAGGAATCACGTTGTCCCATACAAACTTTGCCCCCCTTTTTCACCCCTTAAGGGGAGAATTTCGGAAAATCCTTTCTTATCCGGTGCCTACGTCATACAAAGAACACACCCTTCAAGTTTCAGGTCTCTACGATCAGCGGTTTAGGCTGTGCGTTGATCCGTCAGCCAGTCAGTAGTTCAGGACAAAGCATTTTATATGTATAGATTATTTAAATTCTTACCTAGCACCAGCCAATATACATCCGAGTATAGTAATTATACTAAGTACATGTTCCACTGTCAAAACATCTTCGTCGTAGACAGATAGCACCACAAGAACACCCAGTATACTCCCCGAGAGGAACACGACGTTTCTGTAAATACATAAATCATTAGGATGATTAAAAAACCGGCCAAGTGCGAGTGGAGCTCGCGCATAAAGTACTGTACTAATATATTCTGTTTTAAATTAAAAATTTCAACTGTCTAGCTATCACGGTTCATAAGATACAGCTTGGCGACAGACAGACGACGGATAGAGAGTCTTAGTAAAAGGGTTCCGTTTTTACCCTTTGGGTACGAAACCCTAAAAACTGTTACGATAATTATATGCCTATTACTCTAATAATATTGACCTTTTACGTTTATACGTAAAAGGTCAATACTCATACTTATGACGACGACCCAGTTGGCACAATGATCACAATGCCGGACTGCCAAACATAGGTTTGCGGGTTCGATTCCCACCTCAGACAAGTATTTATGCTAAGATATTTGTCTGTGGTCTGGGTGTTTCTATGTTTTATAAGTATATATTTACAAAAGAAAAGTATATAAGTAGTATATCCGTTGTCTAGCACCCATAACAACAAGTCTAGTTAATTAGCTTGGGGCTAGATGGCGATGTGTGGAATGTGCTGCAATATTTATTTATTTTATTTAAAAAATCTAATTAATTTGTACATTGCCAGCAACTTTAATTGTTGTTGCTCGGGACATGTATTAGATACCAATACCTTCTCAACTTAGTGTAACGTGTCCAGAAGAAGGAACACGTCAATACGTCTGAAGACGCCGCTGTAGTGCCTAGGACATTTCAAAATCGAAAATTTAGTTTCTAATCTCGTTAAGATATGATGTTACATACACAAAATCACAAAAAAATAAACTTATAATTTACCTAAAAAAATCATCGAGGATAATTTTGTAGATTTAAAATAGGTCAGTAAGTCATACAATATCTAAGTCAATAACACAAATTTTAATATTAATCGACAGCCAGATAATGTATTTGTTTCGTTCAATCATTCGAAACATAAAAATTCCAATGAATATGATTATCAATTTGTTCAAACCGGATTAAACTAGATCAAATTAAGTTCAGTACTTAATGCCAATCAATGATAGAGCGTAAAAGACGCGTCGTATAATAGGTATAGATTATATTTATTATAAGATTAGATATAGTCGTAGGAAAAATACTTATGAATGTTTAAATTATTACAAAGTAACAACTTAATTTAATTTAAAAAAATATTATAAATCTAAGTTTCCCTATGTAGAGTGCATGGTTATGCCGATCCATTGGCCAAAGTAGCAGCCAGCCCTTTGGTCACATCCCCCTTTATTCCAAAACGAGGTTTAAGGATAGTCCGAGATGTGGATTTAAACCTTAGATTAGACACAGATTTACTCGTGAAATATAGTCTAAACACTATCCCTATAGATTATATAGGGAACTATAGTCTAACCACTATCCCTGTATAATCAATAGGGATAGTGTTTAGACTATAGTTCACGAGTAGATCTGTGTCTAAATCTAAGGTTTAAATCCACATCTCGGACTATCCTATTATTTTATTGAGTTTTTTCTAACATTAGTAACCCACTTCTGATAGCTGTAGGTCGTTATTAAAAATATGAATAAAAATTTTGCATGAAAATAAAAAAGGTTATTTTAATTTGATGTTTAATTATTATAATTTGATGTTTGATGTTTAATTTGAAGTTTAATTAACCGACTCCAAAAAAAGGAGGAGGTTCTCAATTCGGTTGTATGTATTTTTTTTACTACAGCTTCCTAAATTAGATACTTTTTATGAACTTTTTGTTACGTAGATATAGTATTTATATAATTCTGTTCATTTTATTTATTAAATAAAGGGCTGTGTTAGTCTAGTGGTAAATACCTCGAGTTTCACTCTGAAGGTCGAAGTCTTTCATTATTTCCTCTGGACATGGTTGACTAAGCTAAGAAGGCGGTATAGGTTCTGGGCAACTCTATCCAGGCACTATTGGCCGACCCAGTTGGCCCAATGGTCACCGTGCCGGACTGCCAAACACAGGTTTGCGGATTCGATTCCCGCTTCAGACAAGTATTTATGCTTAGATATTTTTGGTCTGATGGTCTCTATGTTTTATAAGTATATATTTACAAAATAAAAGTATATAAGTAGTATATACGTTGTCTAGCACCCATAACATAAGTCTAGTTACTTAGCTTGGGGCTAGATGGCGATGTGTGGAATGTTCTGTAATTTTATTTTAGTTTTCTCCGTCTTTCCTCAATCACTGTAAAATTGTACTTACTTTGCTACAACAGTTGTGATCGGCGATGTGAAACTCGCGAGGTACTTCGTTGCGGGCTTGTGAGCCCTGTTCAATCGATCTCGAAGTTCATGTTCTAACTCATTGAAGTGCCGCAGCGTTATCCTAGCGTAGAGAGACCAAGTGCGAAGCCCGAGCGACGCTGGTGAACGTTTTATTAACTGAAATTTAAACAACGACGGGTGGAAACGGACCATATACATATTCCTTAATCTTTATTTTTTTTTCTATTAATTATGGCTTCGCACGGCTTGTGCATTTAGCCAGTGTCAAGTTATATTTTGCAACAAATTATGACCCGATTTTTCATAAATCGGGCCTAAAGTGTTTCAAAACAGTCATAGTCCGTCAAGTCAGGGGTTATAGTAAAGCGGTGGCAAGTTTACCATAACCTTAATAGGAGATTTGGAGGCAACGAGAAAACTTTATGTTTGACACTGATTTTTACTTTCACTACACTTGTGCACTTTCACAAAACTAAATTGAATAACATTCCACCAGAATTATACAATACAACTTGGGTTACAACTAAATTTCATGAAAATAAAACTGCAGCACGACTGTTGTTAACTCGTTCCCGCCAAAACTTCTTAATCTTTATTTATTTATTACTAGCTGTACCCCGCTGTTTTTCCTGGGTAATAATTTTCTGCGCGACTTTTTTAATTTTACCTTTCATAAGAATCTTCTGACAATGACATATACAACAAAAAAAGAATTGGCGGAATCGGTCCAGCCGTTCAAGCGTGATGTCGTGACAAAGAACTCGTTTCTACCCTTTGGGTAAGTACGGAACACTAGAAATTGTGACGTGCCAAGTACTTGACAAGGGGAAAAATCAACTGTAAAAATAGTAAGTAGAAACAATATTAAAAGTTTAAATTTTGATATATTACACAGACAGATTCGTGACGGAATGGACTTGAATTGCATGTCTCATATATTTTATTTATTTGGAAAACCAACAGCTTTACAAAAATAATAGGAAACAAAACAAGAAACAGATAGGCAAATTATAGGTTCTCACAAGTAGAAAATAGAATAGGTATAGATACAAAACAAGCAAGCAAAAACACAAATCAGAATCCAGCAAGAATTAAAATATAGGTACATTCAATATAAATATAAAGACAATACTAAAACTGATAAACAAATACGTAAATATGAAATAACAATAAAACACAATAAAAATTAGGAGCCTTGAAAGAAGATAAGACTAAGCTGCCTTCTCGCAGAGTTAGGCCGAATAGAGTGTTCTTTAATTAACTAATGTAATACCATACCATGTACCTTTATTCGCAATAAATGAATTGAATTGAAATAAAAACTCACCTCAGCATAATTGAAGAAGAAATAGAGAATCTGCCAAGCTTGTATGAACGGTGCAAATAGTAGATTGAACAACGCCAGCAGTAATATTTGCCTTTCCAACTGTCTCGCTAAGAGCATTCGTTTAGTGTGATCTTTGTATGTATCCCTAAGTTGCCAGCAGTTCTCCCATGGACTCCAAGGACTAGCTGTAATTTATATAGAAAATAATAGTATTTAAGAGGAAAGGGTTACCGGGGGCTCTATCTGATCAAACATAGTCGACTGTTTCCTCCCTGGATAAGGACATAGGGGCATAGTCATGGCAGTTATAGGTTTTTTGCAACAAAAATATTTGTGCTAGTGTCATTATCCAGGGAGGAAACAGACTACGTTTGTATGGAGAGAGCGCCGGTACTCTATCACCTTAATGAATGTCATACTTGATAGGCTTCGAGTAAAACTTTGAAATGAGTTGGTTTGACCTAGTCTAACCTTATTCAGTTAAGTTATGAGAAGTTTGTATTCAAACCAGAAATCATAATGGCAAAACTTCGAACAAAAATTACTTGTTTGCAAGGTTAGGTTCTTGAAGTTCAAATATGTGTAATGGCGTCAGATGCTGATGAAGAAAATGAAAAACACGTGACTTTAAATGCTTTTATCTTTTTTCTACATCTAGTTCCAAATATACTATTGACTTCATTGTAATCTAGAAAAGAGGAGAATTTTATAATTTTTTTCTTTTTGTGTAAATCATTATATTGCCTTGTCATCATTATTTAGAAGCTTAAATGTAGTATAATTCTTGAGGCAAATTTGTGCATACCTAGTATTTATTGGTAAACACACTTGAACGTAATTTCAGGAATGGTTTTTTTCTATTAATAGTATAACTGAGTACAAAATAATTACAGATAATACATTGTATTCTTGCTTGTTAAACTGTATTTTTGACTCTTACAACACATTTTATACTAGTACCAAGGTAAGTCACTAAGTTTGTAATATGGTGGCCTTCTTAAAACACTTCTATTACTTTTCATTTATTAATACAGACTAGAAACAAAGATCTGCAGGTTAAACATATATTTATTCCACGGCAGGAATCGGAGCTGTAATCTTCTGTGTCGCACGCGAGCGTTTATAGTAGACAATATACTGTTAATAAAAGATTTGACGACCCAGTTGGCACAATGGTCACTTTGCCGGACTGCCAAACACAGGGTTGCGGGTTTGATTCCCGCCTCAGACAAGTATTTATGCTTAGATATTTGTCTGTGGTCTGGTTGTTTCTATGTATTATAAGTATTACAAAAGAAAAGTATATAAGTAATATATCCGTTGTCTAGCACCCATAACACAAATCTAGTACTTAGCTTGGGGCTAGATGGCGATGTGTGGAATGTCCTGCAATATTTATTATTTATTTATTAATATGACGTTCATCTATAATATGAATTTTGGACACAATTTTTTTTCACGTAAGTATATACCTACTTACAAAATAATAAGAATTCCAGATTCCA
Source organism: Idaea straminata (assembly GCA_951213275.1). Classification (NCBI taxonomy): domain Eukaryota; kingdom Metazoa; phylum Arthropoda; class Insecta; order Lepidoptera; family Geometridae; genus Idaea; species Idaea straminata. Next base: position 14,933,674 of record OX577845.1, on the reverse strand, counting down.
CTTCAAACCTCTCGACAAATAATGAAAGCTACCGACGCAAGGCACATGTATCTGTAGAGGTAGAAGATTCTTGTTAACCATCGCCACCATGTAATTGTTTCTTCTGGAAATAATAAAAGATAACCTTTATGTATATATTCAGAACTGTTATACAGCATCAGCAACTCTTTAATGCAAATGGCGCAAAGGCAATTCACCTTGGACATGAACACATAAATATATTTACAAAATACTTGTCGATAATCTACACTAATATTATAAAGAGGAAAGATTTTTTTGTTCGTAGTGAATAGGCTCCGAAACTACTGCGCCAATTTTAGTGAAACTTGGTATGAAGATACATTGATTCATTGGAAGTAACATAATAATACTTTTTATCCCGGAATCGGGAATTACGCGGGTGAAATCGCAGAGTGCTGCTTGTTTAATATAAATTACTCTCTCAACTAAGTCCCTGTATACTATATAAAATTCTCGTGTCGCGGTGTTCATTACCAATCTTTACCTAAACGGCTGAACCGATTTGTATGAAATTTTTGTCGATATTCGTTAGGTCTGAGAATCGAACATCTATTTTTTATTTTTGTTCCTATTTTTTTTAGGAACGAAATTCCTTATCGCGCGTTGCGAAAGGGGGCTAGACGAAAAAAATTAAGACCAAAAGTTGTAACGACACTTTTTGATTTTATTACTTCCTTTACTTCCGAAAGAAACTTCGTTCCATTCGGTTGTCCCAAGGGACACCTCTCAAGTTTTACATATTTCTTTTTTTTAAATGACCAAACGACGTTTGCCTTAGTATCCTATATATTCAGAGAAAAGAACGTCTGGAGCCTACTACGACGACTTTTATGGCAAGTGTGAAAAATTTAAATATTAAATAATTGAACACTTTATTTATAAACTAAATAGGAATATATCTGGATAAAAATCAGCCGCTTATTTCAGGACTGCAGCTATCTACGTAAAATTACTGCACAATTGTTGCAGTAATTTTTGCGTTTCCATTTACATATTAATAAAATTTTGGATTTCAGAGCCATAATATAAACGCTTGTGTAATATGAACACCAGATTAAACTTAAGTTAAAGCTTTTCATAGCAATAGCCAAACCAGCAATAAGCATTCAGGTTATCTTTAACACGTGGTTCAAGAATCGAACCTCATTTAGACAGCTTTAAGCACACAGCGCGAGCGGAAATTAAAAAAAAAACAAAACACTAGCAAAACTCAAAACGGAATCGCAAAAGCAAACATTTATATTAAAAAACAGTTTTACTTCTAAAATATTTTGCCTGTGAAAAACAAGGATCACAATCCCGTGCGAATGAGAAAAAAACTGGCTATTTATCTCGCTAGGTGTCGCATTGATCGACTGTACCTCTCAGAAATGTCAAACTAAAAATAATATGCGAACAGTCCGGAAACTTTCTTAAAATTAAATATGCAACATAAAAAACAAACGGTTGTCTGTAAAGTCGGTTTTCGGACGATAACTTTACGTTATAACGTCTTATGAAAACATTGATGGTAACCATAGCAACGTTTTTTCGTTGCTATTGGTTACCTTGTCAATAACATGAGGCGTTCCTGGAACATGACGCATGGCGTAATTTTTTTTGTAAATGCATTTGGTTCATTAATTTATTAGTTATCACGTCAAACAAAAGTGTGTAATAATTAAAATACGATACGAGAAATAGGTACCACAAAATAAATCAAAGGTCTATATTATAGACGACATACAGCGGTCCGCGGTTTCACTCGCGATTGTCCAGATCCCTACTTTTTATCTAAGCCTATGTTACTCAGAGAGCGGTGTTGGCCTAGTGATAGATACCTTGATTTTAATTCAAAAGGTTGTGGTTTCGAATCCCGGCCGGCATGCACCAATAGATTTTTGTGATGAAAAATATATATGAGCTAATTAACATTGCTTTTTCGGTGAAGGAAAACATCACCGTAAGAGCAATGCATGATGAATGAGCGAGTGTACTCACCTAATACATACCTCATGCACTATAGCGCCCTAAATAGCAAGGATTAAAGATATTGGCGGTTCATTTATATTCATCTAGATTAGAGGCCAATACATTTATGTTATAGTCTGAGGATTTAACATCTTCATAACAAACATCAAAATCGGTGCGGTAATTTCGGAAACTATTCATACAAACATAGAAATCTTTCCCGTTTAAATAATAATGTAGATCAGTCTGCTAGCTACCGATGCATTTTTTTTCGCAGCACAGTTTTTAGCTCAGGCACAGATAACAGTCAGTAAGTACATATTCATCGCAAACAAACTAATAAGCAACACGCTGACACTTAATGTTAAGGTACAGTCGCAAATGCTCCCTCTACAAAGCTCATGGCACCTCATTGCAGAAACATGAAATCTGTTTAGTAGTAACATAAACGAAACACCAGCCAAGTGCGAGTCGGACTCACGCACGAACGGTTCCGTACCATTTTGTTATAGCGGCAACAGAAATCATCTGTGCAAATTTCAACTGTCTAGCTATCACAGTTCATGAGATACAGCCTGGTGACAGACATACAGATGGCCAGTGTCTTAGTTAAAGGGTCCCGTTTTTACCCTTTGGATTCGGAACCCTACTTGAATACAGGCTGTTTTCCGCCATTAGACCCATTTTAATTGGGTCCTTTTTGCGTGAGGATGGAGTAGGCATTAGCACCTACTACCCTCTCGGCTTAGTCGACCATGTCCAGAGGAGAGAACTTCTCAATACTTCTGGAGCCAACTAAGCCGCGGGTTTCATCACGATGTTTTCTTTCACCGTAAGAGCAATGTCAATAAGCGCACATGCATTTTTCTTAAGAAAAATCCATTGGTGCACAGCCGGCCGGGATTCGAGGCCACGACCTTCAGAATGATCGAGGTATCTACCACTAAGCCAACACCGCTCTTCGGAACCCTAATAAGAAGTACTAAATAGCAACTAACAAACATTTCAAATTATATCTTAATTTAACTACAAGAATAGAGCCATGCTACATTTTATAAAATGATACCGACAATAAATTACCTAATATTTCATACCAAGCTAGTACACAATGAGTGTCTTACCTTAGTATTCGATGATATATATCTAATTCGTTGATTTCTTGCTTATGTACACACATATGATGTTCCGGTTGAGCTTCCCTTACTCTATCTTGTATCGTTGACCAGTTTACCCAAGCTAAATCACTCTGAAATAACGATGTAATTGCTAGTTAGCTCATGCCGAAGATCGTGCGAAGTGGAGGCGTAAAAGTAGGAAAGTGGACCCCGGGCTCCCGAGAGGGATGCAACCGGGAACATCGCTCAGATGATGATGTATGTTTACATAATAAAACTCTATTTATGTATTCTATTCGTCACCATATCACAAGACTAGGTCTGTAGTTTGAGGCATTTGTATGTAAAAGCATTTGACATTGCCCTTAACAGAAATTAATGCACAAATTTCATAATCTGGATGTAAGCCGCTGACCTCTTTGTAACCTCGCTGGAGAGCAACTATTAATAGCATCAACCACTTGTTGATTCATATTTATAAAAGTTAAAATAGCTTGACTTGGCCATAAACTCTTGAGGTAACAAAAGTTTGAAGTTTCAGACAATTGATCCATAAATAACTTTAGCAATTCTTTTATATAAAATTTGTTTGGCTTCAATTTCACCTGATGTTAAGTGATGATACAGTCTAAGTTGTCCGTTGATGTCATTTTTAACCAACTACGGGAAAGCCAAAAGGGAGGGTTATGTTTTAAGTGGTTTGGGTTTGCACGTATCCTCATCTCACCTGATGGAAATTGGCTGAGAAGGATAGAAGATATCAGATCTCTAGAATCCAACACTGTATGAACAATTAATAAAGTTTATCATGTTATTGTTTCAATATCTTACCTCCTTTATCCTTAAAGCATTATTATAGAATAATTTTGTGTCATAAGCGTAATATAAGTGATATATTGATAAAAACAACCTCATTAACCATATTACTGAACACAGCACAATGAGGCACCACCTGTAATTGAAAATAAAGCAGTTTAATAAATTTGAACATGTATTTAAGACCTGCTTGAATAGAGTTTACAGGACAACTAACTTATTGGGTTAGCTTCTAGTAATGGAATGAACATTAGTTTGTAATGTTGCAACAAACAATTCCAGGGCAATTGTTCACATTATCTCTGCATCTAACAACTTCCCATGACCTTAATTAAGTCGTCTGTATATCTAGTCAGAGGCTGACCTGTGCTCCAGTCTAGGACTTTTGGCCCGAACGGTCATCAGTTCTACAGCCACATGCACCACCCATTGCTACTTCAGCTTACTAAGAGTGCTTTGTAAGTTTATGTATATAGTTTCGTCTATTACTTACCATCTCCAAGATATTTTTTCTATACACATTGAAGAGGAATATATCACATCGTCTAAAGTTAATTTCTCAGTTCTGTTTGCGTTCGGATCATTTCTAAATAACCTTTGATAATCCACACAATGCACTAAGAATGTTGAAAACCAAACGATGAAAATAAATTGTAGTAAACAGAACAAATCAGTCAATATCATAGGGTAAAAGCCTCCATGGACATAGTATCTATACATTCTTGTGAAAAATGAATCTAAATCTTCTATATGAGTCCATCCCTCTGTAAAGGAACAAATAGTTATGTTAAAATACTTAATAATATACTAATATTACTTTAGATTGAGGTAGTTGTGCCCTATAGTGAGGACCGAATGAAGCTAATATACAAAATATATAGAAATTGACAAGTCTAGATCTAATATGTTTAGTATTAGCTAAAAAATTATGAATAATAGTGATGAAATAAGATGGCTGGCCTGATGTCCAGCAGGTAAGAATCACCGATTGCAGGTGTCTCTACCAGGATTGTATTTTGACCCCCTTAGGTTAATATCAGCTGTAGATGTATGGCTTAACCAAAGTTTAAAAGTTTGCAAAGAAAGTTTGTACACTTGTAAACAACCTGTTAGCTTATTACATAGGTTCATTGTACTTCAGGCTTATAGCTATAACAAGAGTTTTAATAGCATGCAACATAATAACTTCAGATGAAAATACCATGTGATACTGATAACAAGAGTTATGAAAACAAAGGCTAAAATAGGCAAGTATCAAAGCCAGAACTATTTATGTTCTCGAAAATTGAAAGTATTACACAACCTTATCCCTAGATAGTCATGATAATTATTGTGTTCTTTCTATGAAGAAATAAGAATGACCTTGCACAAAAACAAATACCACGCCAATATCTCATGTTTACGTACCTATCTATATGCGTGGTATTTTTGCGAGACAAAGAGATGAAAAAGCTATGATAAGGTTAATGTATTTACCTTTATTTTTGGGGACTTTGTGTATGATAACGTTGGTCGCATCTTCCTGCTCATGCTCCAGCGAGATCATTGTAGGGGTTCCGTTTGTTTGATCAATCAAATTACCTAGAGGCGGAGCAATCTCATTGTTTAGTGCACTGTAACTTAGACGTCGACTGAAGTGGGCCATCTTATAAAATGTTACACGTAATTGCGCCCAATTTAGGCCCTATACTATCAACTAAACATTGTTGTCCCAAAATAGTAAAAAAATATAATACAAATTATCACACAAAGGATTTTCGTACACCAACACGAATGTTTGGAACTAACACTCAGTAGTTTTTGGAAATATAGTCATAACATAAGATTCCGTGTAATAAAAATAGTAGGAGTATAAACAAAGAATTTACAGATAAATAATAAAAAACTTCGTTTCACAAATGAATGAAATGGGTGACGAAAATAAACCACGGACGGACGAACTACGACGAACGCGAAGATCAGTGTTGCTGCTTAGAAAAAAGGCAATCCCGCTTTTAAATAAATTTTTTTTTTTTTTCTTTTATTATGGCTTCGCACGTGTGCATTTAGCCAGTGTCAAGTTATATTTTGCATCAAATTATGACCCGATTTTTCATAAATCGGGCCTAAAGTGTTTCAATACAGTCAAAGTCGTCATAGTCCGTCAAGTCAGGGGTTATAGTAAAGCGGTGGCAAGTTTACCATAACCTTAATAGGAGATTTGGAGGCAACGTGAAAACTGCATGTTTGACACTGATTTTTACTTTCACTACACTTGTGCACTTTCACAGAACTAAATTGAATAACATTCCACCAGAATTATACAATTCAACTCGGGTTACATCTAAGTTTCCTGAAAATAAAACTGCAGCACGACATGTTGTTAACTCGTTCCCGCCAAAACTCCTTTAAATAAATTGAACAGCCAACGTGTAAACGTCTACGACAGAGTTCTCACTTTAATGTACCTCTTTGGGGTTAAACTTATTAGCCCAAAGAGGTTGGATTAGCAACATTTAAGTCGCATCATTCATTTGATCGGTAAGTACCTATGCTTCAAATCGTAATAAATATAATAAATAAATTCCCTAAAAATCCGAAAGATTTGGCTATAAACCGATAAAACTGCAACACTGGCGATGACAGAAGCCAAAGATTTTAAGGTGAGTCCATACGCTAACGACCTTGCTACATTACATAATATTGGGGTATTTCGGTCCGCACGTTAGGTATTTAACTTCGTTAGTAGCCTTAATATTTTTTAATGCAACTGTTGGTGTCGCGTCGATTCGCGATATTCTATAGACAACCAACCCAACTATGACATGTGACATCACTATAATTTGACAGCCCGCCTTTTTCTTGACTTGTCAGTGATATGACATTCTTTTTTCCGCCTCTTGCAAAATAGTTGAAGCTGAACGTGGACTTTATAAACTTTTACTAATAGTGTTTTGATGTTAGTAAAGTGTTTTCTAATAAACTAAATAACTAATAAAGAAGCAGTAAAGTCCAACGAGTCGCCTTCACCTAAAGCTAAGTACCTAAATATAGTCTAGGTTTCATAATATTATCTAATTGACTATTTGACAAAGTATACACTTATATGAAAGATTAAATAAATAGTTAAAAGACTAAGTATATAATTAAATCTAATCTCAGAATCAAACGTAAATACTTTGTATAGTATAGTTCGGTATATGACTTTTCTGGCTATAAAAAGGGCAGGTCTTTGAGAATAATGTCTTCCTTGAAAGATGCTGTTGATGGGGTGTTAAGATGCTCTATCTAAAAGAATAGAATAATGTCTTCTTTGAAAGATGCTGTTGATGGAGTGTTAAGATGCTCTATCTAAAAGAATAGAATAATGTCTTCTTTGAAAGATGTTGTTGATGGAGTGTTAAGATGCTCTATCTAAAGGAATAGAATAATGTCTTCTTTGACAGATGCTGTCGATAGGGTGTTAAGATGCTCTATCTAGAGAATTGAATAATGTGCTGGTGGCGTTAAGATGCCCCAGGCTAAAGAATTGAATAGTGTCATGCTTGTACACAAAGAGTCTACTGCATATTATGAATTACTAGAATCAGATGGCATGAAGGTGCCGGCCATATATCAAACTATCTCATGAATATATTATTTATAGATTTGTATAAAGAGAAAAGAAGTCACCATGACTGCGCTAGCGGTCAGCGGTGACCCTCCACTTAGTGGCGCTGCGTTGAGCAGCGTCATTGGTATTTTAAATTTACAGAATGTGAAGCAGAACCCCGACTTATCCAATTATATGACAACAGGAGAGGAACGGACTAGAGAAGATACCAGATAACCAACTCCGGTGAGCGCAATCACTCTAATTCAAAATTTTCATTACCCAGAACTCTTTTATCGGGATAGTAGTCCGGGAAACATTACGAGAACAATAATGTATACATATATACAAAATCACCCGGACAGTTGGAACGAAGTACCTTATGGCTCGTCTCGAAGAGGGCTAGATGGAAAAAATTAAGACCAAAAGTTGTAAAGACACTTTTTGATTTTATTACAATTCCTTCACTAACTAATCGAAAGAAACTTCGTTTCATCCGGGTGTCCCTTGACACCTCTCAAGATTTTTTTTATTCAGATTTCTATAACAAATTTCTAAACCACAGAGATATTTTTATTTACTACTAGCTGCGCCCCGCGGTTTCACCCGCGTAAGTCCCGATCCCGTAGGAATTGACATTTTTTCTCGCCTTTTAAACCTTCCCTAGACCTCCACGAACATTTCAAGACTAAGATAAGATAAATCCGTTCAGCCGTTCTCGAGTTTTAGTGAGACTAACGAACAGCAATTGATTTTTATATATATAGATTTCCCTAATAAATTTGTTAAAATTAACAATCAACGGACATGAGCACTAGGTGGTCAATATTGAATTACGGAATATTAATAACTATTATTATATCCTACTATCCTTCTCCTACTTAATCCTACTAATATTATAAATTTGAAAGATTGTGTGTGCGTGAGTGTGTGTGTGTGTAAGTTTGTTACTCCTTCAAAAACTACTGGACCGATTGCGATGAAACTCGGTAGCTAGATAGCTGGAGACCTGGATTAACACATAGGCTACTTTTAATCTCGATATTCTTACGGGATCGGGACTTACGCGGGTAAACCTCGGGGCGCAGCTAGTCTTATAATATAAAAATGAATCGCAAAATGTGTTGGTAAGCGCAAAACTCAACAACGCCTGGACCAATTTGGCCAATTCTTTTCTGTCTGTTTGTTATTATCAGTAGAAGGTTCTTATGAAATAAAAAATTAAGAAAGTTGCGCAGAAAATTATTACGCCGGTGAACCGCGGGGCGTAGCTAGTAGATTTATAAAAATGAATTCCTATTTTCCTTGGTCATCGCATCACGCGTGAACGGCCAATTTCGATAGTAATTTTTTGGTTGTGTTTGTTATTGTCAGGAGAAGGTGCTTATGAAATAAATAAATAAGAAAGTTGCGTGGAAAATTATCACGCGGGTGAAACCGCGGGGCGCAGCTAGTCCTACTAATATTATAAATGTGAAAGTTTGTGTGTGCGTGTGTGTGTGTGTGTGTGTTTGTTACTCCTTCACGCAAAAACTATTGGACCGATTGTGATAAAACTCGGTATCTAGATAGTTGTAGACCTGGATTAACACATAGGGTACTTTTTACCCCGATATTCCCACGGGATCGGGACTTACGCGGGTGAAACCGCGGGGCGCAGCTAGTAATTAATTATAAGAAGTATTTATTTTTTGATCAAGGTTTCGAGATGAACGTCATAAAGTGTCAATAATTGGGTAGTTTAACCTATAAAGCTCGTTCTCGCAGCCGATTCTTATGATTTATGTCACCGTATTTACAATATTAATTATTATTACCGTTATTTATTGTGTCTAAATACTCCCAAGTTCTGATTACAACGTCAGGTTTAGTTTTGATAAGTTTATGTATGAAAGAACTTAGCTAAGGAATACATAATATTTTAAATTTTATTTAAATATTTTTCTTTTGGTGAGGGTACCTACCTACCATAGACTAACTAAATATCACTAGGCCTAGTTCATTGCGCTGTTTCCGTTAAAGTTATAAGTACATAGAGTACATAAGTACATAGGCACATAACTGGTAAGTAATTAAATATTCAGACAAATTATATAAATAAAAAAAACCCTAAAACGGTATATTTTATAATAGGTACGCGAGCAACTTGTAGGTAAATATCGCGGTATTGGCGAGAGTCGCTTGTTATTTAAATTAGCTTGTAAAATGGGTGTTCTGTACTTGTACATATTTATTCTGTGACATTTGTAATAATCAACAATTTTCACCAACGAAGGCGACCGCTGCCGCCGGTAGTAACTATTTAGTAAACTAGGTAGCAAGTTCGTTGGCGTATAGACTCCCCTTAAACTATTACTAGTAACTAGATGTGTGACTAAATTATTGGTCTTTGACAGCAACTTCTTTTTTTGTTTATTCTACATAGGTAAGAGGAAGGCAAAGATCTTTTATCGGATACAGCAATGAACTGCAAGGAATTATGTTTTCTTCGTAGACCTAGAAAAAAGTGGTTTTCCTAAGGTTTGTTCTTCGGGTTTGACTTCGTACCTCACAACTCTAATAATTTGATGGAGCACCTGCATTCACAAAAAAGTGTCACGACGGGAACGGGATGCGTGACGTCACACAATATTAGTGACGTCAAGCATCCCGTTCCCGTTGCGTGACGTCATGCGTCATGAACATGACCATGACGCGTCTATTCCCTTTAGGAAACAGAGTATTCAATAATAATATCATTCATCTGGGGCTTGTTTTATGGTGAAGAGTGACGAATAGAAGACTTATATAAGTTAAGGAAAAAAAAAGAAAATAATAAAATAGTATGAACGTAAAGAGGCAAAAACAAGCAAAAAACTATGAAAAAAACAAACCTACAAAAAGAAAAAAAATAACCCCGAAATTATGACCCTACGTAAGTACATCCGATTATTTTAATTAAATATTGTCGCATCGGGAGACCGCTCTTTACCTATAAAAACACCTTCATAAAATGATGATATTAAAATTTCAACAAAAACGTTAAAGTATTAAGAATTACAAGTGAAACTACTTAAAAACTAAATACTTACACAACTTAACTATCCAAATAAATGCTAAAACAAAAATTTACACGACAACTCTTAATTAATATTAAATTGACTCCAAAAAAAGAGCGGTCCCCGACGCAACAATATTTAATCAAAAAAATTCAGATGTACCTACTTACGTAGGTTAATAATTTCGGGGTTATTTTTTTTGGTAGCTTTTTTTTTTCATAGTTGGTTTGCTGTTTTAGGCTTTTTACGTTCATACTATTTTATTATTTTGCGTCGGGGTTTTTTTAATTTTTTAATTCAATTTTTTATTTCATCTTTTTTGTAGGGAGAGTTTTTTTAATAAGCTTTTTGTAATGTGCAAATCATGCCCTTTCATTTGATACCCTACTCGGGCATATCTACTTACACTAATCGATCCACTAAAACATGTTTATGTAAAATGTTGTCAAGACGAGATCACAATGGTCAAAAATTTATCAAATCACATGTAGAGCCAAGCTTCTAACTCTACACCCCCTAAGTCATAGGTTCCAAACGAGGCCGGTACCACCCCTTAGCGGGAGCTGGAGCTTTTCGTGGGGGTGCTGGAATTTTCGTTTTCTTCATCATATTTGCCTGGCGGTGGGCTTAGTGTAGTAGCTAATTACTGTCTAAGTAAAGGAACAGACTCCTATACCATCTCTATGATTTTTGTTGTTTTTATTTTACTAATTTAAATGAATCGTGTTATGCTTGCCTTTGTGTAGTGCCCTAATACGGGCTGCTTAAGATTTGTGTGAAAAACAGACAAATTATTATTTTTTGATTATGTAAATATTATGTAAGGCGTCGATGGAGACAGGTCATCCGTTCAGGTGACGATCAGGCGGGAATCGAAGCCGCTACCCTGTGTTCGGCATGGTGACCATTGTGCCTACTGGGTTGTTAATATGTGACGAAAGGTATTTTTGCTGTTGGCTCTTACTTCACTGTCGTAACTCTCGCATTTTTCAACAGATGGCGCTATGCCCCGGCGTGAATTTTTCTGAATCGCGCTATCGTTGTGTTTTGTTATTTGGTCTAGTCATTTGAAGGTTTTATCTGTGCACAACATGTTCACAAACAACACAATCAATTTTTGGAATTCGCCAGTTGCGAATTATAAAATACTAGCACGCGGTTTCAACCGCATATAATAAGTCCTGCGAAATCCCGTGGGAATATTAGAATTTATAGTAGCATCAAGGCTATAGAGTCTTGATGCTACTATAAATTCTAATTCTATAACTCTAAATATCTCAAAATTATGAGCGAGTGATAGCACTGGCTCATAATTTTGAAATATTTATTCCTAATCCTCCGATTGAAATTCCAATCGTTAGGAAGAATGGGTAACCAAATTATTATAATTTTCAGTTAGCTATAGACACAGAGTTTCAAAAAGTGTCAATTTACACGGCGTGGGCAGTAAAAATCATTTCGTCAACGATTTCGTGGCCGTCCTCGACGTCGCCGATTTCGTCCATTTCAACCAACCAACAAAGCTCCATCCCATTTTAACCTCTCCGTTTATAAAAGCCCACCATATTTTGTGATTTTGGTTCGTTCTAGCAGGATGGTATGCAATGTTCTCTTTACACCCAAAATTTTTGAATATGGACTTTACGTATTGAGTATAAGAAAAACAAACAGAATAAATAACACGTAAAATGTTAAATTAAAATCAAAGTCTTGACTGACTGACACCCAATGGTTCCGGCTAAAAGGCACACAAATGTCTATTCTGTACTTGTACTTGAACGGACTGTTTTCCGCGATTAGACCCTTTTTAATTGGGTCCTTTTTGCGTGAGGATGGAATAGGCGTGCCCAGCACCTACTACCCTTTCAGCCTAGTCGACCATGTCCAGAGGAGAGAACATGTCAATACTTCTGGAGCCAACTAAGCCGCGGGTTTCACCGTAAGAGCAAAGTCAATTAGCGCACATAAATGTTTCTTGACAAAAATAAATTGGTGTGCGGCCGGCTGGGATAAGCCAACACCGCTCTTAATAAATTAGGTAACAAAAGTTGCTCCAATTTATACTATTATTTAAGATCAAAGTCCTTTAATTGACAAGGTTTTTGAAAGCCCTGCTTAAAAAAACATTTCAATAATACACAGCAATTTTAGCACTACGGTGTGCCTTTGCTTTTGTTGACCACGTAACACAAGAAAATGAATAATACCCATTTAGAAGAAAGAAAAAAAAAGATAGATAACTTTATTTGTACAACACAGGTAGGAACATAGAATACGATTTACGCAAAATACAGTGATAGCTAGAAAGTATAAGCTGCACAAACGGGCGGCCTTAACGATAATTATGCGATGGTTTACTTTCTAAAAGTTCTGCTTAGGTAAGACTAAGTTTTAATTTCCGTGCATTATTTGAGTAAAGTACTATACAAGCCTTGACCACCAAGCACGACATAATTTGGGAAAAATAGTACTTACTTACTTTCCAAAAAATGGTAAAACAACGTTTGTCGGAACAGCTAGTTTTTTTTAATAAGTTTTTTTTATAACTCTCTCTGGGAGGATACCCAGAGAGAGGAATTTACAAAAAAAAATATAAAAACAAAAGATGTTCGATTCTCAGACCTAACGAATTCAGTGATGTTTTTTATTCCAACAGTTCATATAATGGTTATAATGTGAAATATAATCACAAAAACCCCCGACACAAACAAATACAACAGTATGAACGTCAAAAGCTTAAAATAAGCAAAACAAAAACTATGAAAAAACCCTACAAAAAAATAACTCTGAAATTATGACCGGCGAGCGGTCCCCGACGCGACACTATATAAAAAAAATCAGATGTACCTACTTACGTAGGGTCATAATTTCGGGGTAATTTTTTTTTTCATAGTTTTTTTGCTTGTTTTAGGCTTTTTACGTTCATACTATTTTTATTATTTTGTGTCGAAGGTTTTTTAAATTTTTCATTTAATTTTTTTTTGGATACATATATTTATTTCTAACTTGCTGTCCCGTCAAACGATGTTTTGGCATATAAATAAAAATCAATATAAAGGAAAAAAATAAATGTTGTTCGATTCTGACCTAACCACAAAAAATTTCATACAAATCGGTTGAGCCATTAAGGTGGAGTTTGGCAACTAGCACCGCGACACGATTGACATCAATATTACAATTTTATACGATACTAACGTCACTCAATTGGTTTGCCTTACCGGAACCTATCCATTAAAACTTGACCTTTATGCTATTAGAGTTCAAATTGGCCTTATTACGAATCGTTGGTATGGGAATTGGGAGTTTAGAAAAGTGTTGCTTTTAAGTATTTTTCAGGCAATTTTTTGAATTTTTTCTTCCATCCTCGTACTTCAAGGAATATTCTAAAAATAATATTATAAAGAAAATTAGGAACACCACGTTGATTTTCTAGAAAATTTGTATGGGAGAATATAGAAAAGTGTTGTTTTAAGACTTCTTTCAGGCAATATTTTGAATTTTTTCTTCCATCCTCGTACTTCAAGGAATATTCTAAAAAAGAAAATTAGGAACACCACGTTGATTTTCTAGAAAATTTGTATGGGAGAATATAGAAAAGTGTTGTTTTAAGACTTCTTCAGGCAATTTTTTAATTTTTTCTCTCCGTAAGAACTATAACAAGAATACTTTAGGGAATATTCTAAAAAAAGTATTAGCGAAATCGGTTGAGCTGTTCTCGAGATCTGGCGCTTAGCAACACAAAGATTTGCCATAATACTTGTATGGATTCAAAAACGTCGAAACAGCCAGCGCGCCTAGTGACGGAAATTTGAAACTTTTATTGCAACTTCGATTAAGGTAAAGATACCGCTAGCGCCTAATAGATGGCGGTACCAGTATTTTAAGTTTTTGGCTTTTATCACTCTTACGTGGGTTCGATATGTTATGTTGTTATAATTTTCAATTAGTGCTGCACAGGATTGTAAACGTTACGGCGGCAGTGGACTTTTAAGCGTCGATTGTACCTACCTTATATTACAACCACCCTCTGGACAAAGTCATGGTGGCGCGTTCCATCGTGTTGTCCAGGCATGCCGTTCTCTTTCTAGGCGAGCATGCTAATACATTACTAATACCACATGAGTAGAGAATAGAACTAGTACATCCTCGACTTCGTCGTCGCTTCCCATCAGGTGAAATGAGGTCAAATGCAAGCCTATGTAAAAAGCATATGAGTAAAAAAAAACTTAAAAAAAGCTTTTATTTAAATGCGCTAAAAATGCGGGTAAAAAACGGTCATTGATACGATAACAAAAATAATAAAATATGAGGTTCGAGGTAGGGTTATTGTGAAACTAGCAGCGCTCCGCAGTTTCACCCGCGTAACTCCCGATCCCGTGGGAATATCAGGATAAAAAGTAGCCTATAGCCTTCCTCGATAAATGGACTATCCAACACAAAAATATTTTTTTCGTTACTCATACTCCGAAAGTAGGTGTAAAGGTGCCTGAAGAGCGTGTAGAAAGAAAAACTTTTAGCCCTAGGGAGAATCGCTTTCACTGACAGCTGTCATGTCAAATTATGGCTTCGCACGACGTGTGCAATGTGCTTGTAGCCAGTATCATTACGCATTAGGAACTTCAAAAACCTAACCTCCTTGCTTTGCAAAACACTACAAGGTTGAGACCAAAGAGGTTATACATTATATAACCTCTTTGGTTTCAACCTTGTAAGAGGATCAGGTAGTATGGAGTCTCTCATTCACTCTCGTTTTATATATTATTCGTAATCAAAAGCACAGTGTTTACCTCGGGTGAAAGACTCATTGAGTGACTTTCACACCTAGGGTAACAATGTACTATTCAATTCGAACCAGTAGTTCCTGAGATTAGTTGTTTCACCCGCGTAAGTTTTGAACATTTTTTCATATTTTTTTCAACATTTCAACTTTTCCTGGACTCTTACTAATATTTAAAAACCAACATTAGCAAAATCGGTCCAGCCGTTCCCGATATTACTTACAATATTGTAATTTGCGAGTGTAGGTACCTTTGAACTTCGACAAGACTTTACTTAGACACGACTTTTACTTGGAAATAATATCGTTCGACAAGTCATTGTTTCGACTGAACATGATTCGACAGAAAACCCTCGAAGATCAGTATTTCGACAGATTATATTTCGACAGACCCTGCTTTGACATGCACTTGTTCAACAGATTACAGATAAGTATTTCGACAGAACATCTCTTCGATATAGTACTTACTGCTCTGAAGTGCAATAAAAGTAATTGATTTAAGTGTTATGAGTAGTTAAAATAAAAATAACAATAATAACCAACAATAATTTTATTTATTTACTTATACCTATCAACAACTATATTATTTCGAAGTAAATGTCGTGTCGAAGTAAAGACTGTTCGAAGTTAAGAGGTTGGGTCGCAATTTGCAGCGATGTTCCTTAATGAACTTCCGAGGAGGCTCACGCCTGGCGCGGTCATTACTTCGATGGGTGGCCAAATAGTAGTGTGGCAAAAATGTGTTTTCGTGAGCCCCTCCCCTCCGTGCTTCGGAAGGCACGTTAAGGTGAAAGGGTACCGGCGCTCTTTCCATACAAAAGTAGTCGACTGTTTCCTCCCTGGATAATGACACTAGCACACTTATAACTGCCATGCCTCTATGTTTTGTTTTTTTTTCATTTTCTAATTATCATTAAGATTTATTAAACAAAAAAAAAAACACAGGGGCATGGTCATTGGTCATGGTAGTTATGAGTTTCATGCAACAAAAGTTGCTCTAGTGTCATTATTCAGGGAGGAAATAGTCGACTACGTTTGTACGGTTGCTACCTCTAATAGCAGTCGTTAGATCAAGTCGATCTGAAAACTCTAACAGTAGGTGAGCCACACCACTTTACGAGAAGAAGAAGGAGGGAACTTCCAAAAACTCTTCGAATCGGAACATTGTACCTACTTATCATGCAGTGGTGTCGAGTATAATATTATGTTCCAATATAATAAGCTCGGCACCACAGCGGTGCGGCGCGGCGTGCATGGGCTGTCTGGCATCTACATTTACGGTCACTGAGTGATACATAGGGTTCCCAGATTAAAAAATCTAAATTCCGGCACAGAATAATAATAGTAAAGTACAGAAGATCCACTTCACAAACTCATTTAAATAGCGGCAACATCATCTGTAAAAAAAATTACTCTCTAGCTATATAGTTCATGAGATACAGCCTGGTGACAGACAAACACACAGACGGACGGACAGCAAGCGAAGTCTTATCAGGGTTCCGTACCCTAAGGGTAAAAACGGAACCCTAATAAATAGCGACTCTCCCTAATTACCTACCGCGATATTTACCAACAAGTTGCTCGCGTATCGGGTGGTATCGGTTAAACCGTTTTAGGGTTCTCTTTTTTTACTATAATTAATCAGAATATATTACCAATTAGTGCTTTTTTGTCGACAAATGACGATCCTGTTGTCCAAACATGCAATCAAAATCAATAAAGATACTAGCTACGCCCCGCGGTTTTACCCGTGTAAGTCCCGATCCCGTGGGAATATCGGGATATAAAGTAGCCTATGTGATAATCCAGGTCTCCAGCTATTTACATACAGAGTTTCATCTTAATCGGTCCAGTGGTTTTAGCGTGAAGCAGTAACAAACATACACACACACACAAACTTTCACATTTATAATATTAGTAGGACTAGCTGTCCCGGCTAACGTTGCTTGCCATTAAAAAATAAAGGAAAAAAAAAATGGAAAAATGTTGATGTTGTTCGATTCTCAATATAACGAAATTACACAAAAAAATCATACAAATTGGTTGAGCCGTTTAGGTGGAGTTTGGCAACACGAGATTTTTTTATACAGGTGATGTTTTTACATATCCTAAATTTTACGAGATAGCGAAAAATGCTGTTTTTGACAAAAACTAAAATTCATCATTAGATTTTTTAAAAAGCCATGAATTTAACCTGTTGATTTTGCAAAAAATAGGCATCCTATCTTTTTATACCAATTGATAATGGTTGCTGATTGAGATTAATTCCTGAAAACAAACATAGACTGGCAAGTCAAAGGAAATAGCTCCTTTTTATAGTTTTTCACAATTTCATCTTTCCGTCTCTGAAGCATAGAGGAGACGGTATTATTTTTCTAAATGTTTAAAATGTTCTAAAGTCTCAACATTACATAAAATTTAACAAACACATTTTACATTTGTTGTGCAGCAGTTTCTTACGTCATTAGAAGGTCATTAGCCATACTTCTTCACTACATTATTTCAGGAAAAAAATAGTTTATGTCCTTTGATTTGCCATACTAAGTA
This sequence comes from Idaea straminata, assembly GCA_951213275.1. NCBI lineage: Eukaryota > Metazoa > Arthropoda > Insecta > Lepidoptera > Geometridae > Idaea > Idaea straminata. Next base: position 14,915,839 of record OX577845.1, on the reverse strand, counting down.
TGTTTGTTTATTATTAAAAATGAGGTATCGATAATATTATTAAAATCCAGTGAGGCCTCTTCATCCTTTAGCCGCTCATGTTTCTGTTGCCCCCTTCCTGTAATTTACTCAGCTAATTAGGGTGGCTCATTCTGAGAGTTGTAAGTTGTATAATAATTATCATCCAAGTCCGGAAATTTTCGTACGTCTGGCAATCCTAATTACATGCGTCTAGCGTCTACGGGAACTACGGCAACGTGGTCGATATCTCACTCACCAAACAACATACTTACCAGTAGCGAAGGGTCCATACAACCTGAATCCAGTCAACTTAACTTGGGGGCGATTGTTTTTTACGGTTCCCCCACCCAAAGGGTAAAAACGGGTCCCTATTACTAAGACTTCGCTGTCCGTCTGTCTGTCACCAGGCGGTATCTCATGTACCATGATAGCTAGAATTTGTTTTTTTTTTTGTGTAGGATGATAGGGTGCGGTAGTTCTAGTCATTTGAAAGTGGAGTATTATCCATGGTCTAGATTTCTAGAACAACCCCTATTTAATCTTAGAAACCCTTCGTCAAAACTTGTTGTGTTTTATTAACCTAACCTGCGTTTAGTTCAAGAAATCCACGTCATGGTTTTACGTGCATGTCTGGTGCCTAGTTTGGAGGGGATAATATACCTACCTGCCTAAATATTTAAGGTGTTTATTAGCCACCATCAGTTTAACAGCGGGTAATAAGGGCCACCAAGGGTTTTCTTAAAACCTCTATAAAATGACAAACAAGAAAAAAAAACGAATTGTTTTTCGGATTGACAATAAAGCAAATATTAATGTAAATTTTTTTGTGTACTTTTCCCTAATTTTACGAAAAATTTATAGTTTTTATTTGAGGTGGCAGGTGGCCCAGGCACCTAATTTGAAGTAACTTAGCTACTAAACATTTCTGGATCTAACTACGAAATAAAACACTATGCACACAATTCTAATGGTTTACTACAATTTTTTTCAGACACTACAGAATTTAAATCAATACAAATTAATAGAATACACTTCAGGCTATACAAGCTGCCAAACGCAACGCGCCAGAAATACCCGACGCTTTTTAACATTGTTGATTGTTACGAAAGTGTTTTGTTTTTCTTAATAGTGCTGAGATGGAATTGTAGATCTTCACTGATATTTTCAGGTAATTTGAGACGAAAGTGAATTTTGTTTTGACATAGTGAATTTTGTCGTCGAGATATGTTTCTCCTTCCAGTGGTGTTTTGAATCCAAATTGTTATTGATTCCTCAAATTGTTGTGACGGGGCTTGGAGTCGCCTGGATAGAGAGAGCAGGCATATTCTTTCTCGCTCCCACCTTCAGAGTGTCACGGCTGTGGCGATGCTTGCTGGGGCTCACAATCGAGCATGCGCATTGGTCGGCGTCTAATATCGATTGAAGGAGGATCCGCACACAACAATGCCGGCGAATTTCCAACACGTGCCGTTCAGTAACTTAGCCATCAGTGACAGTGAAAAATCATATTGTTGCATACTTATAAACAATATTCAACAATATCATTTTTCATAAAACACGCCAATTGGGCGTACAGAATTAGGCACATTGCCCTGCATATTTGTCTTTTTTAAGGACTTTTTTAATTGTTCTTATGTAACTGTCCATGGCAAATATACGCCTCTTTAAGGCCCTGACCGCCTCCTTATCGCTGTAGTCGGTGTTTTCAATAATTTCCTTGAGATTGTTGTCACTTATCACATCGATAATCATTTTTGCCGTTTTCGCGCAGTGGCACAAATCAAGACGTATTATCGCTCCAAAGGTAGGACGAAATTGACACGTTTCGAAATGAACCCCACGAAAGCGTCGCACGCATGCGCCGTAGGGTAGAGGGTTTTTCATCAAGTAGTTTCTATTGCCGTTATGTTGGTAGCATTGCCAATAAGTACTTACAGCATCTAAAAGTAGTCTGTGGTACTTACTTTGTACCTTGAATATGCTACCTGGAATTCAGAGAGAGACAGGAGAGCCAACATGACAGACAGCATAGAAGCTATTCGATGAAACGCACTCTACGGACGGCGCATGCGTGCGGCGCGTGCGTGCTGATCATTTCGGACCGTATCGATTTAAACCCCTCCCCCGTCAAAACAGGGCGCCAGACGTGCACGTAAAAAAAGACGTTGTGGATTCCGTAAACTAAACGCAGGTCAATAAGTTAAAATACATCGTGTTCTAGACGTCTAATAGAATAACATTTGTTCTAAGACTTTTTATATTACAAATTACTAGCTGCGCCCGGCGGTTTCACCCGCTTAAGTCCCGATCCCGTGGGAATAACGGTATAGCCGTAGCGTAGCCTATGTGTTAAACCAGGCCTCCAGCTATCTAGATACCGAGTTTCATCGCAATCGGGACAGTAGTTTTTGCGTGAAGAAGTAATCATACATACACACACAAACGCCAGCAATATTTCACATTTATAATATTAGTATGATAAATCATTTTAGCTCACGCTCTTACAAACATACAATCAAATCTTTCCTCTTTATAATATTAGTATAGATAAATGAATATACCTTACCTTTAATAAAATCAGGGAAATTTGGTACTCCTAATTTACTAAAAATTTAAGGAGGTTTCATGTGCATAAATATTTTGTTTTAATAACCATAAGATTTAAATATTTCCAACAAAACATACACTGTACATGAAATTATATACATACTAGCTAGCTGTCCCGGCAAACCAAAGTCAAAGTCAAAGTCAAAAATCTTTATTCCTTTCAATGCTTAATACCTAGGTATAAGATCACATAGACACGTCTTAAAAACCATTTTGCCATTTACAAAAAAATAAAAATAGATGTTGTTCGATTCTCAGACCTAACAAATATACACAAAAATTCATACAAATCGGTTCAGCCGTTTAGGTGGAGATTGGTAACTAACATCGCGACACGAGAATTTTATCTATACGGGGAAAGAGAAAAGGGTAAGGCTCTCTCCATACAAACGTAGTCTGTGTCCTCCCTGGATAATGACACTAGCACAAATATTTTTATGGCATAAAACCTATAATCCCCATGACTATGCCCCTATGTCTTGCTTTTTTAATTTACTAGACATAATAAAAATTAAGATTTTAAAAACAAAAAAATATAAGGTGGTCATGGCAGATTTAAGTTTTATGCTATAAAAATATTTGTGCTAGTGTCATTATCCAGGGTGGAAACAGTCGACTACGTTTGTATAAAGAGAGAGCCGGGTACCTTTTACCTTAGTCACAACTATCGCTTATCTAGGGTACGGATAGGATCCTGTAAAAAGGTGACGGTCCCATTCGTTCATTTTAAGGGTTTCGTATGCAAAGGGTACAAACCGCACCCTATTAGGGCTTCACAGTCTGTCTGTCACCCGGTATCTCATTAACAGTTATAGCTAGACAGTTAAAATTTTTACTTCACTGTTTGTAGTCTGTCTGTCTGTCTGTCATGAGGCTGTATCTCATGAACTGTGATAGCTAGGCAGTTGAAATTTTCACAGTTGATGTATTTCTATTGCTGCTATAACAACAAATACTAAAAACAGAATAAAATGGTACGTAATCATTCATGCGTGAGTCCGACTAGCACTTGGTCGGATTTATATTATTTTTAGTAATGTTCGATACATATATCTCTATTAAAATGCTTTGTCCTGAACTACTGACTGACTGACGGATCAACGCACAGCCTAAACCGCTAATCGTAGAGATCTGAAACTTTTAGAGTGTGTTCTTTGTATGACGTAAACATCGGATAAGAAAGTATTTTACAAAATTCCACCCCTAAGGGGGTGAAAGAGGGGGGGGGGAAAGTTTGCATGGGACAAACATTTTTTAACAGAATTGATGGAACACGTGTTTCGTATTTTATTGAAATTCATCCCCTAACGAGGTTAGAAAGGGGTAGAAAGTTGTTTTGGGGGGGATTTCCTTCGATTCAAACCCCTTAGTGCTTTTGATTTAAATTAAATAAGTACATTTTATTTTGACACGTGTTCGAAACTCAATCCAATTTTAGTCAACAAAAAAATATTAGAACTATTTTCGAATCCTACGTGGACGAAATCGCGGGCAAAAGCTAGTATACATATATAGTAATGTTATATATACAATGTATCTATTCTACCCATATTCTACGTAAGTTCCTGCAAGATCACTAAACGATAACCGATATTTTAAAACCGCAAAACGAATTGCAAACCTAATTCACTGACTACAATACTTACCTATTTTATTGAGTACGTATATCCTACTAATCCTACTATAATGTGAAAGTTTGTATGTGTGTATTTGTGTGTAGGTATGTTTGCTACTCCTTCACGCAAAAACTACTGGACCGATTGCTGCAATTAAACTCGGTATCTAGATAGCTGGAGATCTGGATTAACACATAAGCTTCTTTTTATCCCAATATTCCCACGGGATCGGAACTTACGCGGGTGAAACCGCGGGGCGAAGCTAGTCCTACTAATATTATAAATGTGAAAGTTTGTGTATGTGTGTGTGTGTTTGTTACTTCTTCACGCAAAAACTACTGGACCGATTGAGATGAAACTCGGTATCTAGATAGCTGGAGATCTGGATTAACACATAGGCTTCTTTCGATCCCGATATTCCCACGGGATCAGAGTTTATGCGGGTTTAACCGCGGTGCAGATAGTCATTCATAAAAACAGTAATCCTACTAATATTATAAATGTGAAAGTTTGTGTGTGTTTGTTACTCCTTCACGCAAAAACTACTGGACCGATTGCGATGAAACTCGGTATCTAGATAGCTGGATGCCTGGATTAACACATAGGCTCCTTTTTATCCCGATATTCCTTCGGGATCGGGACTTACGCGGGTGAAACCGAAGGCGGCGCTAGTCCTACTAATATTATAAATGTGAAAGTTTGTGTGTGTGTGTGTGTGTATGTGTTACTCCTTCACGCAAAAACTACTGGACCGATTGCGATGAAACTCGGTATCTAGATAGCTGGATACCTGGATTAACACATAGGCTACTTGTTATCCCGATATTCCTTCGGGATCGGGACTTACGCGGGTGAAACCGCGGGGCGCAGCTGGTTTGTCATAAAACTAACAAATTAAAATAATAAAATAGTGTACTGTCAAAAAGCTCTGAGCATATTATCCTAATAAACCCAGGGCGTCGAATAGGTTAAAGACGGCCATGGGTTTGATGGCTAGTAACAATCTGGATCGGATGCAGCCATCATCCGTAACTCTGTAACCCTTTGTTTTCACTGCCGCATCTCGCGGCTCTAACAAAATATACAATCAACCTAAATGTAACCGGCAAACGCGCCCACACCACACACATACGTCGTGGAATGCATGTTTTGACGACTCGCATACGACTCGTCATCCTGCCACTAGAAATGTCTAAATAATGTACACGAGTACATTTCGTAGGTATCTATGCCCAGTTGGCACAATGGACACCATGCCGGACTGCCAAACACAGGGTTGCGTCGATTCCCACCTCAGACAAGTATTTATGCTTAGATATTTGATTGATTGGGGTCTGGTTGTTTCTATGTATTATAAGTATATATTTAAAAAATCTATACTTATATTATAAAGCTGAAGTATTTGTTTGTTTGGAGGAACTACTGGTTCGAATTGAAATAATATTTTTGTGTTACATAGGCCATTTATCGAGGAAGGCTATAGGCGATTTTTTATCCCGATATTCCTACGGGTTTGGGAGTTACGCGGGTGAAACCGTGGAGCCCTGCTAGTGAAAAGTATAAAAGTCGTATATCTGTTGTCTAGAACCCTTAACACAAGTCTAGTTACTTAGCTTGGGGCTAAATGGCGATGTGTGGAATATCCTGCAATATTTATTGGAACGAAGTTCCTTATTGTTAAGTTGCGAAAGGGGGTTAGACGGAAAAAATTAAGACCAAAAGTTTTAACGACACTTTGATTTTATTACAATTTCTTTATTAATTAATCGAAAGAAACTTCGTTCCATCCGGGTGTACCTTGACACCTCTCAAGTTTTTATTTATTTATATATTTATAGCCTACTAATATTAAGTAAGTATATTGATACTAGCTATCCCGGCAAACATTTTTTCGCCATATACAAAAAAAGGAAAGAAGGAAAATAAAAATAGTTGTTCGATTCTCAAACCTAGCGAAAATACACAAAAAATTTCATACAAATCAGTTTAGCCGTTTAGGTGGAGTTTTGCACTGTCTATACCTACTAATATTATAAAGCTGAAGATTTTGTTTGTTTGTTTGAACGCGCTAATCTCAGGAACTACTGGTTCGAATTGAAAAATTATTTGTGTTGGATTATTTGTGTTGAAAAATTATTTGTGTTGCATTTATCGAGGAAGGCTACTAGTTTGCTACTAGGCTGCTAGTTTATATTATAGGTAGGATTGAACTTCTAGGTAGTAGGTAATTTTATTATCATTGGTCCTGTTTGAAGTCAGTTTTTTTTAAATCGATTTTAACTCAGATCACATCAAACAAGGATTTCAACAAAAATAAGATTCCCAATTCGTTATTTTAACTTGTTCAAGAGCAATTTTTTATAAATGTTTGCGACATGGTTGAGTTCATTTCACACCATCATTTCTGTAAACTTATCTTTTACCAGACATGCTGTTGTAAACTTTAATTTTTTCTAAATAGTACCTACAACATAAGTTTTTTAACTTTGGAACACACATGTGGTCGTTTACAACGTGATTTACATTTGTTTACATCCGCTCGGCCCGAGGCCGGGGGATGAAGGTTACCTTTGATTTACCAAGGGTTAAAAATGCTCAAAGTGATGTCGAACTAACGGCCCGCCAAATTAAAAAAAATTCAAAAAGTAATTAGTTATTAGAGACACTGCCTTTTAGATATAGGGTAATTATTTGTGCCTTGATAGATAGTAGGCACCACCCACTGGCTTCTGGATAAAAAACTTGTGGTAAGTACTTGTAAAAAATCGACCATCAGAGTTAACTTAAAACCATTTCAATGCGCATAAGAGGCCCAGTAATTTTTACGTCTTCGCGAGTGTCTAAAGTAAACAATATTTTTTACAAAATAAAGTTCATTTTGTAATTAATTAATGTGACCGGCATTGTACTGACCAGAAACAATCATAGAATTTAAGTCCAGCGCCGCCTGTCTACTGCTTTGGAACTACATAGCACAACTACACTAAAAAAATTATAACAAATACCTACATTCGTAAAGACATAAATATTAGTACTTATGTTTATATTTCGATTTCTAACTTCTTCTCATTGGTGGGCGCGTTCCGAAGGCACACATCCTAACTTAGTTTTTAAGACGTTTCCTAACTTAGTTTTATTAAGTATCCAAAGGAATAAAGAATTTTGATTGATTGATTGAACTGTGTCATATTTTACATAAACTATGTTTTTCCTAGTTTGGCGTGCATCCGGCACGAAATATCCTAATAACGGTCGAACGAAACGAACGAACGGTTGATAAATCAAAAATAAAACCAATTCCTTTGACTAAATTTTTGTTGTAAATTACAAGAATTCTGAGTTAAAAGAAAAGGAACATTGAGTTTAGTGCTGATACTTAATGAGATTTCAACGAAGGAATGTATGCGTCATTGGCGTCATTATAATTTACGGTAACATACATACATACTAATACTAGTACTTCTTATGCCTGAGTACTTTATTTCATTGATAACACAGTCACCTGAGACGATTATAATGTGAAATTTTAAACCAATGACAATGTTCTAATCTGTTTGAGCGGCGCGGGCGCGTTACAAAAAGCTTGTGAGAGATTTTAATTCTTCCTACCCCTTTAAAGTCGCCGCGCCGTCCGGACGAGTTGGTTGTTTACATTTGCGCAAGCTTAATGGATTCTGCTCCATGCAAATGTACATGTACTGATAGATGATGTTATGCTAGGTGGTATTCTTATTAATAGCTTCGTAGCTAGGTAGGTATTAAGAGGATTACATCCGCCGACTACAAAATTACGAAAAGTATCCTGGTATGAAAAGTATACAAATAAAATAGCTGTTTTTTCCCCAATAGTTTCGTAGTTAGGTAAGTATTAAGACAGTTACATATCGCCAACAAAATAACGAAAAGTTCGTAGTATGGAAAACCGAAATAATAAAATAGCTGTTTTCTCCCCTTAAAAATTCCTCTCTTTTTTTAGTTTTAGCAGGAATTAATTTACAAAAAAGAATTTATCTATCTATGTTAATTAATATTGTCCGATTTTGTTGTTTTTGTAATGAATTAATTCATATTCAATATTAATTGTAATTGTACTTATTTTTTTAATCACTTATAAGTTGTAAGTAAAAATTATAAGGATAAATTAGAAAATTGGAGAACATGATATACCTACCTAATGAAATAATAAAACATGGGTATATATGTCCCGGTACCAAAATTCTATTAAAAAATATCATTGGTATGTAAACATCTTAATAGTTTCGTAGGTATTAAGATTATGTAGGTAGGTACCTATGTTGTAACTACGCTTGAATTTTCGAGACTTTTGATGACTTTGTTTTCTAAGTAGTCAAGTAACACTCAGAACTATTTATGTCAAAGTCAGTTAAATTAAAATTACACCGAAAAATTAAGGAGAGCAGTGTTGGAATAGTGGTACCTCGACTCGTCGAAGGTCGTTCGAATCCAGGCCGGCCAAGCACCGGTCGTGCACAAAAAATAATGTGCACTAAATGACATGGAAGGAAAACATAGTGTTTTTTTTGTATTATATTGACCTAGGGCCAATGAAAAGTCACGTGGTCTTGCGTTAGAGAAAAAAATGGTAAAAAAGTTTCATTCTAATTCATCTTCATACAAAAAATCTATCTATTAGCGATATTGATAATGGAAAGTAATCTCGCCCAAGGGGGCGGACGTATTGACGAGTTCTTTTCTGGACATAGTCAACTAAGCTAAGAGTACGAATAGGTGCGCTAAGCAAACACACTTTTATTCTCATGTAAAAAAGAACCCAACTTAAGAGGTCGGAGTTTTGGCGGGAACGAGTAAACAACATGTCGTGCTGCAGTTTTATTTTCATGAAACTTAGTTGTAACCCGAGTTGAATTGTATAATTCTGGTGGAATGTTATTCAATTTAATTCTGTGAAAGTGCACAAGTGTAATGAAAGTAAAAATCAGTGTCAAACATAAAGTTTTCTCGTTGCCTCCAAATGTCCTATTAAGGTTATGGTAAACTTGCCATCGCTTTACTATAGCCCCTGACTTGATGGACTATGACGACTTTGACTGTTTTGAAACACTTTAGACCCGATTTATGATAAATCGGGTCATAATTTGATGCAAAATATAACTTGACACTGGCTAAATGCACAAGCCGTGCGAAGCCATAATTAATAGAAAAAAAAACTTAAGTGGTCTAGTTGCAGAAAACAGCACAGTACAAGTAGGTATTATAATATGTATAATTCTATCATTTTAAATACAAAATATTATTTGTTATGCTTTAAAATCAACCGAGACGGTTTGATGCACGTTCTTTCTGCTAGCCTCGTGCAATATATTGGATGAGTGAAATATCGTTGTTTTGCGAGCTACGTTGTGGCAACCATATTTCTCAAAGCGATTATACAAATATTATTATGTGACGACATATAAAGATAATAAATTGATGATCAAGCATTGTAAATGTAAATTGGGAGTTTTGCTTTACAAAAGATAGACACTATTGCTATTTTCCGTAATTTATTTGGTTACTAGCTGCACTGATCTCGTGGGAATATCGGGGTTAAAAAGTAGCCTATATGTTAATCCAGGTCTCCAGCTATCTACATACCGAGTTCCACCGCAATCGGTCCAGTGGTTTTAGCGTGAAGGAGTAACAAACATACACACACACAAACTTTCACATTTATAATATTAGTAGGATTAGTAGGACTAGCTGTCCCGGCTAACGTTGATTACGTAAAAATAAAGGAAAGAAAAAAAATGGAAAAATATTGATGTTCGATTCTTACACACACACACACACAAACTTTCACATTTATAATATTAGTAGGATAGGATCTGGTGAGTTTTTTATTTATTTTTAAGTTGCAGGAACTCAAAGGAGGTCAATGCTCCGTCCCTTTTGATTACACCCCTGCACATCAGACCTCGGGTTTTGATCTGCAGTTGTCTGGCGGTCAATATGCTGCAATCTGGAGTTGACAACGACGGATCGAAATAATAATTGATTACTACTACGATGCTAGAGTACGGCTGTGGTGTTCCAAAGCAGGACTTGCCTCACGGTCTTTCCTGCCCATCTTTGACGACCCAGTTGGCACAATGGTCACCATGCCGGACTGCCAAACACAGGGTTGCGATTCCCGCCTCAGACAAGTATTCATGCTGAGATATTTGTCTGTGGTCTGGTTATTTCTATGTATAATAATATATACAAAAGAAAAGTATACAAGTAGTGTATCCGTTATCTAGCACCCATAATACAAGTTTAGTTACTTAGCTTGGGGCTAGATGGCGATGTGTGGAATGTCCGGCAATATTTATTATCTTACCTTGGATAAGAAAATACCATATAAAGGTTCTACTTATGGCCCAAATGGGCCGAATGCGTCTAGTTCCTGATTCACAAAGTATCTTCTAACAATCTTCCCATTAATAAATAAATATCTGCCCCAACTGCCCCAAGCTAAGCAACTAGGCTTGTGTTATGGGTAATTTTTTGTAAATAATTCACAAATATGCAGACCAGAAACAAATATCTAAAAATAAATATGTGTGTTGAGGAGAGAATCGAACCCGTAACCATCAGCGCGCGCAGGCGGGTGTCGGCCCGACGCGTAAGGTCGTCAAAATTATTTAAATTACTATCACAGGCAATTGTCAGAAAACGAAGAAGACTGTGATAATATGTGTGTTGAGGAGAGAATCGAACCCGCAACCTTCTGCGCCGCAGGCGGGTATTCGCCCGACGCGTAAAGCATCAAAATTATTCAAATTATTATCTTAGGCCATTGTCAGGAAACGAAGAAGACTGAGATAATAATAGAAGCGGCTACAATCTCACGCAGGGCGAACGCCCACGTAATGTTCTTCTCTGCATGGACTGCCGATGGATATTCTACACATGGCCGTTCTGTCATAAAACATCTATCTACCTAATTTACAACCACGTTTTAGCATGCTCATCTCAGCTTTAACTTCGATTCGATTTATTTGGTGCTAGTTGAATTCCTCGATGACGTAGGTAAACATAGTAGGAAATGGCAAAGGTGACCTCACTATATACTTCTTGAATGATAGAAAATAATTGAAGCAGTGCCAAATATCAGTATCGTTAATATTTGACGACCCCTGCACACCCGTCTACGACTTAGAAGGATGCCGGTTCAATTCCCACCGTCGAAACAATGTAGTTCTTCTTGAGATTTAATACTAGCCTTAAGTTTTGACTCAACAGAACTGACGTGTACTTTAAGTATAAAAGTTCCTTAAATATATATATATATATATACTAGCTGCGCCTTGTGGTTTCACCCGCGTAAGTCCCGATCCCGTGGGAATATCGGGATAAAAAGTAGCCTATGTGTTATTCTAGGTCTCCAACTATCTAGATACCGAGTTTCATCGCAATCGGTTCAGTTGTTTTGCGTGAAGGAGTAACAAACATACACACACACACACACAAACTTTCACATTTATAATATTAGTTGGATATATATATTCCCGGTCTGAGTGTTTTGAAACATGAATTTATGTGAAGTATTTGTTTTTGGTCTGAATTATAAGTATGTTTTTGAAATAAAGTTAGTTTTTTTTTTCTTTTATTATGGCTTCGCACGTGTGCATTTAGCCAGTGTCAAGTTATATTTTGCATCAAATTATGACCCGATTTTTCATAAATCGGGCCTAAAGTGTTTCAATACAGTCAAAGTCGTCATAGTCCGTCAAGTCAGGGGTTATAGTAAAGCGGTGGCAAGTTTACCATAACCTTAATAGGAGATTTGGAGGCAACGTGAAAACTGCATGTTTGACACTGATTTTTACTTTCACTACACTTGTGCACTTTCACAGAACTAAATTGAATAACATTCCACCAGAATTATACAATTCAACTCGGGTTACATCTAAGTTTCCTGAAAATAAAACTGCAGCACGACATGTTGTTAACTCGTTCCCGCCAAAACTCAAAAAGTTAGTATTTAAGTATAGTATCCGTCGTCTAAGCTAACATAACACAAGCCTAGTTACTTCGCTTGGAGATAGGTGGCGCGGCGCAGTTGCATATTTCAGGGTAGGTATACGAGAAAATACATAGATACTGTTATTTTAATAAATCAAGTGATAACATTTTAAACATATTATTAGGCTGACTGTACATGAGTTTCTTGTGCCTTCTTCTCATTGGTGTGCGCGTTCCGAAGTCACACATCCTAACTTAATTTTTAAGACGCTTCAAAGTGATGTGCCCTGCGTAACTCCTATTGAATAAACAGTTTTGAATTTGCCTGTCAACTTTTTAGATCAAGACCCGTAAAAGTAAGAACCAAAATAATCAAGTGATGGTTGGAAATCTACAAAATATTTATTATAAAGGTAGGTACTATACCTAGTAGCTGTCCGGCAAACGTTGTTTTGCCATTGAAAATTTCTTTTGTTCGATACTCAGACCTAACGAATCCTACTAATATTATAAATGTGAAAGTTTGTGTGTGTGGGTGTGTGTGTGTGTGTGTATGTTTGTTACTCCTTCACGCAAAAACCACTGGTAAACAAATAAAAAATAAAAAACGTGTGGCACTTGAGGACTGCCGCGGTAAAGCGATTGCATCGTGCGAGCTTCGTACAGTAGTAGGTACCTTGCTCGGCCGAGCTAAATGGTAGGCGGAGTAGGGGTGTTAGGTTTTATTTTCGTTACGGAATTTCTTGATTCGGTCGCCGCGCTCAAAGCCCGCGATAAAAGCTATGCAATAGCTTATAAAAACGGTTCAGCCGTTTAGGTGGAGATGGGTAAATAACACCGCGACACAATAATTTTAATACCTATAGGGATTTTTATTTTGTTGTTACAATACTACCTACCTAAAAATATGTGTTCATCACCATCTATCAAAATTTTGGTAGTTATATATTATCCTACTTCTTACTAATATTATAAATGTGAAAGTTTGTGTGTGTTTGTTACTCCTTCACGCAAAAACTAATGGACCGATGGCGATGAAACTCGGTACCTAGATTGCTGGAGACCTGAATTAACACATAGGCTACTTTTTATCCCGATATTACCACGGGATCGGGACTTACGTGGGAGAAACCGCGGGGTGCAGCTAGTTACTGTATAATTCCCACAGTTTTAGAGCGGCAAGCATCTATCAAAATCGTCACTAATATCAATGAGAGTTTGAAGCATGTCCTCAAAGAATCAACGAAAATAAGAACGATAAGTAGCACTTCAGTTATTATCTTAAAACTCTTATAGTAAGTACTGTTTGATACTTACCAAATCTTCTGTAATATAAAAATGAATCGCTGAAGTATTCCTAAGAGCAAATCTCGAGAACGGCTGAACCGATTTCGTTAATTCTTTTTTTAGAATATTTCATAAGGTACTCCGTAAGAATCATCCAGGTACGTGGTTTTTTTATTGCCTGAAAATATCTAAAAACAAATTATAAGATTGTAACAAGAGCCACCATAAAATAATTAAACAAAGAGAATAATTAACACATATGTATGTATGTATGCATACGGGCTTTTTTCCGCAACTAGACTCTTTTTAATTGGGTCCTTTTTGCGTGAGGATGGAGTAGGCTTGCTCAGCACCTACTACCCTTCCATGCCCAGAAGAGAACTTGTCAATACTTCTGGAGCCAACTAAGCCGCGGGTTTCATCACGATGTTTTCCTTCACCGTAAGAGCAATGTAAAATAGCGCACATAAATTTTTCTTAAGAAAAATCCATTGGTGCACGGCCTGCTGGTTAATTAACACATAATAAACATTATCCAGTTCGTTTTAGATTAAAAAATTATTATGTCAAAAATCACGTTTTTTACAAGTATTTGCGGGTTTATTTAGCTTTGACCTCAATAAAATTCCAATGATATGCAGGCATCAATGAATGAAACAGTCTAGCCACTAGATACCTACGTCCAGTGGCGTAGCTAGGGGGGAGCGGCGGGGGCGGTCCGATCCGTCCGGGGTGACACCCGAAGCCCGGGTGTCACCCCTAAGCGGGTGACACCCGGGCTTCGTGTCACGAAAGTACAAGTTACAAGTTAACTATCCTATGATGGTAACATTGGTGAAAAAAATAGCAACATAGAATACATTAAAAAAAAAGTACTTTTTTGTTCATTACAAGTAAAAAGTACCTAACCATAGTGCATTTTTATTTTTTATTGTAGGACTAGCTTTTGCCAGCGACTTGGAATCCCGTAGTCACATACAAAGTTTGCCCCTCTTTTCACCCCCTTATGGGTAGAATTTCGGAAAATGCTTTCTGATCGGATGATTACGTCACACAAAGAACACACCCTCCAAGTTTCAGGTCTCTACGATCAACGGCTTAGGCTGGGCGTTAATCCGTCAGTCAGTCAGTCAGTAAAACAGGACGAAGCATTTTATATGTATAGAATAGATGAGACATTAGTCGAGGTAATTTTTCACCGGAAGTCATAAGATTTTTCTAAATTTACTTGTATACTAGTAAGAAAACCTGCTGAAAGCTTGGAAGATTGGTAAACTTGTTATTTCCAAGTTACCTTCACGAGGAATCAAAAAAATATTATACTAAAATATTGAGGTAAAGAATAGAAGAAATACAAGTTCTTTTGCCTAAAAAGTAATTTTAATTAAAGTTTTGGGGTGACACTTACAATATTCGCCCCGGGTGCCACCCATGCTAGCTACGCCACTGCCTACGTCATCAGCATCACTGTCACTTTCAATGTGCGCAGCTTGCAGTATTGATTTTGTTAGTCCCTACGATACATACATCTAGATACTTAGTGTTTATAGCCTTCCTGAAACCTCCATGTGATTCATGATCGCCTGGTAGGCCTGCATGACGGCAATGCACATCCCCAGCCAGTTTCAGAACTTACCTATTGAGGGCAACATTGATCTCCGCATTTGCAAGAAGTTCAAAAAATAACCCATCTTAGGCAGAATTTAATAGTTTTGTAGATCAAATTTTGCTTAATGAGCGACGCAATTCAAGTCACCAATCTAAATCTCTCCTACTGACGATATGGCGGATATTTATTTATTTACTAGCTGTTGCCCGCGACTTCGTTTGCGATGTGGTTTTGGGTTATATAGAATACCTAGCATTTTTCGGCATAGATACAATTTATCATTCGGTGTAAGTTATAAAACAAAATAGGTAGTTACATTGTTTTTAAACTATATTTTTAATTGATTTGGCGAAGGCACTTTACTTACTCATACTCCGAAAGTAGGTCTAAAGATGCCTGAAGAGCGTGTAGAAAGAAAAACTTTCAGCCCTAGGGAAAATCGCTTTCACTGACAGCTGTCATGTCAAATTATGGCTTCGCACGGCTCATCCATACTGCCAGAGTACTGACAGAGAGTACATAATAGGTTTTTTCTTAGTAATCGAATTCAGGTAGATATATTTAGTTCAAGATATCTTATTTAATAAAATAAATGTAAAGGTGAAAATGGTCAAAGCGACGCATGACCATGCTGCGCCTCTGCCGGCGCCCTGTCAAGATGTTGCAGATGTGGCTTTATGCGACCGTGCGGTCAGTGTTGTTCCTTGAGTAAAAAAATACTGGCAGGAAATGCTTGCATTTTGAATGATTTTAATTAGTATTATCTTTTGTTATTTTATTATGTTTTTGTGTTAAGTTTAATCTGGTTTTTCATTTATGATTGTGTATTTTGTGTAAATAACATTTTCTAGACAAACCGTGTTACAAAAACTGTAATTTAAATCTACGGACTTCGCGTCATTAAACAGTGTTGGATAAACTAATTAATAAAAATCACTTCGGTAAGTACCGACGTATTTGAGTATTGAAAACATGTTGAAAACAAATAGCAAAAGCAAAAAATCTACATAATGTATAACCTCTTTGGTCCCAACCTTGTAAGAGGATCAGGTAGTATGGAGTCTCTCATTCACTCTCGTTATTAGAAAGAATTTTATGTTTATTCGTAATGAAAAGCACAGTGTTTACCTCGGGTTTGTTTTGTTTACCCAAGGTGTGAAAGTCACTCATTTAGTCCCTCGAAGTATTAGCGCCCTCGCTACGCTCGGGCGCCAAACTCCGTCTCGGGACTCAATGAGTGACTTTCACACCTTGGGTAACAATGTACTATTTTTGTTAATTTTTCACAAATAAAACATAATACACAACAATATGATAAGCTGAAACTATGTCCAATTTCTATACGCACAAAACTTTCAACATACTTTGTCTTCCTAGTAATCTTTAGATTTTTGTAAATTAAAGAAAAAATAATTATCAACTACCTTTGTGTCTCGATTCATATTCTTCAATTAATAATATAAGAGGTTATTATAGTATTTATAACACCAACATCATTCAAATAATAATCTATTTTGATGCAAATAATATTTTACATTGTTTTTATTATCAAATAATAATATTAATGATTAAAAAGAAAGGCAATTGGACAGAACAAATACTAATGCTTAAAATAACGCGATGCACATTGAGATCCTTACATATCGATAGCAGGCATTACGTTGAACAAAAAATGCTTTCACACCAAACATCTAAAGCATCTCGGAAACGGGGTATTTGAAGGAACGTGATGTCCTATGATTTCACAAAAGTGCACGGTGCTCTTTGAGACTCATACCTATCGATAGAGGGCATCGAA
The DNA here is from genome assembly GCA_951213275.1 of Idaea straminata. NCBI lineage: Eukaryota > Metazoa > Arthropoda > Insecta > Lepidoptera > Geometridae > Idaea > Idaea straminata. The sequence continues at coordinate 14,898,954 of OX577845.1, read as the reverse complement.
AAAAAAACAAATAGTAAAAACACCAACCCTCTAAAGCGTTTTCGATACAGGGTTTTTGAAGAAACGTGATGTTCCTTGATTTTCTAAGAGTGCGCGGTGACTTTATGCCAAAAATAATTGTGTAAAATTATGTTATGCCTAGTTTAGGTTTTTATGTCAAAACCGATCATTCCAAAACCTTTATGCCAAACTACAAAAGGACATTCAACTTCTAAAGCGAGACATTTCGGAAATGGAATATTTAAAGAAAAATGATAACCTATAATTTTTCAAAAGTTTGCGGTTCACTTTGAGTCCCATACCTATCGAAAATGACAAATAATGCCATCAAACAAAACCTATAAAGCGTTGGGCATAATTTATTCATCGGGTCTAAAATCACAGCGCAAAAAACATAACATAACATATAACCACGCTACCATACTGAATGTCCGGACCCCTTTTCCAATTTTCTAAATTCTTGACCAAAATACCCAGTTTTTTTATTAGGTAGCTGGCAGGCCTACGTAATTTTGGGAAAAAAATGATTTTTACAAATAACTACCTGTATATTTTTTAACCGACATCAAAAAAGGAGGAGGTTCTGAATTCGTCACGTATATATTTATTTTTTTATGTATGCTTGCTGATTACTCGTAAACTCTTGGAGCGATTTGGAAAATTCTTTTTTTGTTTTTACTATTTAAGGTTTCCGCTACTTGAACTCATAATTCAAACTATAGCAGGAGAAAAGCGCGATAGAAGTGTACCATCGGAGGTCTTCGTTAAAGGAGATCGGTAATATTATGTAGTAGTACCTCTTTGTACTAACCTCATTTTCAGTTTCACGTAGGTAGTATTAAATGCAAACTATTTGGTTTTATGACAGCTGTCATCTTGAGCGGAGGCATGTACTGCAGCCCTACCATGACTTTTTGAAGAACTCGAAAAAAAGAAACACTTTTTCGATCACTCTCTTGTCCGTTTGTCTGTCAGTGTGTCACTACCGATATTCTCAGAGACGGGTGGACCTAGTAAGTTGATTTTTAGGAAGTTTCATAGTAAATACTCAATATATTATGTTTAATCGAATACGTAAAAAACCCGTGGTAAGGGTACTGTTCCCTTCTGACGTTCGATTACGTTTTACCACGAAAAAATGTTTCGATTTCACATTTTTTAAATGTTTTTTTATCAAATATCTTAATAATTGTATTAAACTCAAATTGAAACATACCCTAAATGTTAATCTGATATTTCCTGAACATATTTGTGTGGACCTTGTCGAAATCTGTTCTGTAGTTTATGAGATTACCTGGTTCAAACAAACAAACAGACAGACAAACAGACAAACAGACAAACAGACAAACAGACAAAAATTCTAAAAACCACCCTATCGTGTTCAGCTAACGATTTAAAGACGACCTGTGTATTTTTTTTCTGGATATCTTACAATTACAGATTTTTTGATGTCTACAGATTTATTATATGTATAGATTTTTATTTATGTTAACATTCTGATGGTTCTTTATAATAGTGCGTAAGTAAAATGTAAAATAAATAAATATTTCAGGACATTCCACACATCGCCATCTAGGCCCAAGCTAAGTAACTAGACTTGTGTTATGGGTGCTAAATAACGAATATACTACTTAATTTTTTTGTAAATATATACTTATAATACATAGAAACAACCAGACCACGGACAAATATCTAAGCATAAATAGTTGTCTGAGGCGGGAATCGAACCCGCAACCCTGTGTTTGGCAGTCCGGCTTGGTGACCATTGTGCCAACTGGGTCGCCAATAAGCTTGTTAGATGTGTGTGGTGAGCCCTGTTTTTTCGCCGGTACCTTATTTAGTTTTTGATTCGTCAATATAATAGAAAGAAATAAAAGCACGACAAATACAGGAAGGAAGTAATTAACATGACAATGAAAAAGCCGGTTAAGTGCGAGTCGTAATCGCGCGCTGAGGGTTCCGTAAATTAATTACAACTCTCTTTCTCTACCCTTGCCGTGGTATGGTGAGTACCAATTTAACTTGACTCCTATTTTAATTTGGCGCCTATATAATATAAGGGTCAAGTTAAATTGGATTAACCATGTATGTATAAGGACACCCATTAATTTTCAACTTTTTTGTTTATTGGAATTTTTCCTTTGTTTGTGCTGTAAGACCTTGCTTCTTGCCAAATTTCGTGATTCTAGGTCAACGGGAACTACCATATAGGTTTTCGACCCAAAACCTATAGGGTACTTCCGGTTGACCTGGAATTGTCAATTGTGGTTATAAGCAAGGTTAAGTAAACAGCATAAGTAAAGGGAAAAATCCGAAATATAAAAAAAGTTGAAAATTAAGGTAAAATTACCAAAATTTTTACCTTAATTTCGTGAAAACTTAAAATACCAAAAATACCAACTCACAAGCTTTCACGAAAATGTGCCCATATATTTTTATCGTGTTGATCCGGTCTATAGTCCATATTAGACTATTAGGTGTATCATGTGAACCTCCTCCTTTTTTTGTAGTCAGTTAAAAATCAAGGTCCCTGGTATGAATTTAAACTTGCTAGGTCTACCCGTTCCTGAGAAAGTTGGTGGTGACAGACGGATAAACAGACAGACAGACATACAAGAAAGAGATCTTATAGGGGTTCCTTTTTTACCTTTTGAGACACGAAACCCTAAAAAAGTTACATAAAAACAGAAAAGTGACAAAAAAAACATAAAAGAGGAGTCGTGTGCTGACCCAAATAGGTCGACCACTGCTAAAAGCTTCAACCGAGCATGCTCGGCTGCAGCGCTGGTCTTCTGGCCAGACCCACCTATCTAAAGTATCAGTCAAAGGATTTTATAAGTTTGTGAATATGGGTGCTTGTAATAACATCGAAATATCAACAAAATAAAAACAAATTAACATGATAAATATTCCTTCTTTAATAACAATGGTAACAATTAACCTATTTGAACTGCTATAATCACATTTATTTTCTTTACACAAACCACCATTATGACTTCAAGTCGCAAAAACGTTAAAAAATACTTACTTTAGTTATATCCATTTTCGTTTCAGTAAGGTACAGTTTAAATTGTATCTGACCAAGACGAAGCTTTGACCTCAATAAAATATCAATGAAACTACAGAATGAAACAGTCTAGCCACTAGATACCTACGTCATCAGCATCACTCTCACTTTCAATATGCGCAGCTTGCAGTATTGATTTTGTTAGTCCCTACGATACATACAGATAGATACTTAGTGCTTATAGCCTTCCTAAAACCTCCATGCGGTTCATGATCGCCTGGTAGACTTGCATGACGACAATGCACATCTTCAGCCAGATTCTGAAATTTTGGGAGCTTTGTGCATTAATATAGTACATTACGATATAAGTGTGGTAAATTGATCTTTGCATAGAGGCGGTTTATGACGCGCGAGCGGCAGCGAGCGTGTTATAGAAGCCAAGATGCAAATATCAATTCCACACGTATATCGTACGACGTTTTTTATCACAGTTGCGAATAAAAGAAAAGACTTGAAAAGAAAACAAAATAATAATTAACAAAATATTTGTGATAACTCTATGGCAATATTTTTTTATTAATTATGCTCCGGAAAGGCCAGGCTAAAGACTTTTAACCTATACATCCTCGTGTGACATACATTATTTTTTAGGGTTTTTCTATTTGTTTTTGCGTCGGGGGTTAAGAACAAAATACAATGGTACGGAAAAACAATATATTTAAGTAAAGAAAAAACAAAAAATAAACAACTCAATTTTTAATCGTTTTCTAAGTCATAATCACGTAAAATTTTCGTTCGTAAACCGACTTTAGAGACAACCATTTTTGCTAGCTAAAAAACTCTTTGGTACCTACCTTTTCGGGATAACTTTACAGCACTAGTTAGCAAATCTGAAACGCACGCGTGCATAATATGTTGGATTATGAGCCTAAAAGCCGTTGAATAAGATCCACTTTATGAGCAACTGTGATAAAAAATAAATAATGCAGGACATTTCACACATCGCCATCTAGCCCCAAGCTAAATTACTAGACTTGTTATGGGTGCTAGACAACGGATATACTACATACTTTTCTTTTGTAAATATTTACTTAAAATACATAGATCACAGACAAATAACTAAGCATAAATACTTGCCTGAGGCGGGAATCGAACCCGCAACACTGTGTTTGGCAGTCCGGCATGGTGACCATTGTGTCAACTGGGTCGTCGATTGTGCAGTGACTATGTTTTCTTTGAAAATGCCAACAGAGTTTTACATATTATTATGTAAATAGGATAGGTACATTTCATAAATAATAGTTTCTAATTTATTGGAAAATAACATATTAATAGATATTAAAACTCAATATAAGTTTACCTAGATGGGACAAAGCATTCTTTATAATAGGTTTCCCTTAGTGACGTTTTTTAGTACTGCAGTAAGGTGCAGTACAGATAGCATAAAAAGTGATGGTATGCCTTTAACTTGTATGGATGTTGGGCATGTGAGTTTGTATTGAAGCTCGTAAGTTTAAGAACACGTAGGGATTAAAAGGATAAAGTCATTTTGATAATAAGTTAAATATCATAATACGTGCTAAACATTTTAGTAATAGTTAAGTACCTACTAATAGGTAGTTTCCTATGTATGAATTATGTATGATCTTCATTCGTTTTTCTGAACTGTTAGCTGACTGTACGTCGCGACTCTCTCAATTTTGTTCACAACAGTCTAGCCAGTAGATATCTACGTCATCACTCTCACTATCAATGTGCGCAGCTTGCTGTATTGATTTTGTTAGTCCCTACGATACATACAGGTAGATACTTAGTGCTTATAGCCTTCATGAAATCTCCATGTGATTCATGATCTCCTGGTCTGATAGACCTGAATCAAGGTAATGCACATTCCCGGCCAGTTTCAGAACATTTGGGAGCTTTGTGCATTGGCTTTTTTCTTCTCTATTTATTAAATGCAGACATGTAGGCAGAGTTTCGCGTATTATTATCAGCTGGCAGGAATTGTCTCCCCCTTTTCCCAATTGTTGTAGACTGGAAAGGTCGCAAAAACAAAGAAAAAATGGCCTTCTAAAATTCCCTTAATCCCATTTATCCTAATTTTGGTTTAATTAATTCAAAACATTGAAACCTTTCTGAACTCCATAGGCAATTTCCTATTTAGATTATATATTTTAAATATTAGTACTTGAACAAATATTTTAACGGTCATGAAACAGTCTAGCTAGTAGATATAGACCAACGTCATCACTCTTACTTTTAATGTGCGCAGTTTACAGTATTGATTTTGTTAGCACCTACGACACATGCAGGTAGATACTTAGTACTTATTGCCTTCCTGAAACCTCCATTTGATTGATGAGCTCCTGGTAGACCTGCATCGAGGCTATATACATCGCGCGCTAGTTTCAGAGCTTTAGGGAGCTTTGTTGACTTTAATGTTTTCTTTTTTATCTAGTTTTAATATGGAAGATGAAGACATGCAGACAGAGTTTCGCATGTTATTTTGTAAGTGTGATACATATTAAATAATAGTTGCTAATTCAATGGAAAATATAATAATAGGTATTAGAGTTTCCCTAAGTACAGCGCCCAAAAGTCTGGCTGCATTAACTCTTTGAATGACAATGCCGATCCGTTGGCCAAAGTATCAGCCAGCCCTTTGGCCACCTGTTTCGGGTACATTACATTTCTGGAGATTTGATTGTTTCATTTGTTTTACCAAATTTAAGGTGCAGTACAAATAGCATAAAAGGCGATGGTATGCTTTTAATTTGTATGCATGTTAGGTATTGAAGCTCGTAACTTTGAGAACATGTAAGGATTAAATGGATGAAGTCATTTTGATAAGACGTTAACATCATAGTATCAGGTCAAGTACCTACTAATAGGTAGTTTTCTAAGTAGGAATTATGAATTTTATTCGGTTTTCTGAACTGTTAACTGATTGTACGTCCCGTCTCTCTTAATTTGGTACACGATTAACGGGCCTGAAACGTCTAGTTAGCCAGTAGATAGCTACGTCATCACTCTCACTATCAATGTGCGCAGCTTGCTGTATTGATTTTGTTAACCCCTACGATACAAACAGGTAGATACTTAGTGCTTATAGCCTTCATGAAACCTCCATGTAATTCATGAGCTCCTGGTAGACCTGCATCGAGGCTATGTACATCGCGCGCTAGTTTCAGAGCTTTAGGGAGCTTTGTGCATTGGCTTTAATGTTTGCTTTTTTATTTAGTTTTAATATGGAAGATGAAGACATGCAGACAGAGTTTAGCATATTATTATCAGCTGGCAGGACAAGTCCTGCCAGCTGATAATAATATGCTCAACCAGTCTAGACTATATGTGGAGACAAGTCTCCACATATAGTCTAGACTGGTAAGCTCGCAAAAATAAATATAAAAATGGCCTATTAAAGGGGACAGTTCCCTTAATCCCATTTATCCTAATTTTGGTTTAATTAATTTACAACATTTATATCTTTCTGGATTCCAGAGGCAATTTCCTATTTAGATTATACACTTTAAATATTAGTACTTGAACAAATATTTTTAACGGTCCTGAAACAGACTAGCCAGTAGAGACCTACGTCATCACTCTAAGTTTCACAGCTTGCAGTATTGATTTTGATAGCCCCCTACGATACGTACAGGTAGATGCTTATGGCCTTCCTGAAACCTCCATGTAGTCCATGAGCTCCTGGTAGACCTGCATCGAGGCTATGCACATCGCCAGCCATTTTCAGAACTTTTGGAAGCTTTGTGCATAAGGTATTTTAACTGATATAATCACGTTTATTTTCTTTACAATATCCGTCATTATGAGTTCAAGTCGCAAAAACCTTGGTAAATACTAACATTAGTAAGATCAATTTTCTGTTTATTGTTTCAGTAAGGTAGGTACAGTTTAAATTGTATCTGACCAAGACTACGCCGCAGCGTTGACCCCAATAAAATGTCAATGAAATACAGACATCAATGAAATCACAGAATGAAACAGTCTAGCCACTAGATACCTACGTCATCACTCTCACTATTAATGTACGCAGCTTGCAGTATTGATTTTGTTAGCCCCTACGATACGAACAGGTAGATACCTAGTGCTTATAGCCTTCCTGAAACCTCCACGTGGTTCATGAGCTCCTGGTAGACCTGCATCGCAGCAATGCACAACCCCAGCCAGTTTCAGAACTTTTCGGAGCTTTGTGTGCATTGACTTGTAGTAAAGTAGAAGTACTTTATTTAGTCAGAGTTTCGCATATTATCATATAAATGGGATATATATTAAATAATAGTTTCTAATTTAATGGAAAATATAAATATAGGTATTAAAAATCTATATAAGTTTATACATTTTCAAAGGTAGAGTGTCCCACAGACTGGCTGCATTGACTCTTTTGATGGCAATGCTGATCCATTGGCCAAAGTAGCAGCCAGTCCTCTGGTCACCTGTTTGGGATACATTATATTTTTTGGAGATTTGGTTGTTTAATTTGTCCTACCAAGTTTAACTGCTGTACTCAGAGACGTCAATGCTTTGTCTCGCTCTTGTGAGTGATATTCAACGTCAGCTTAAATGGGACCAAGCATTCCTAAGAATAAGTTTCCCTTAGTGACGCCTCTGAGTACGGCGGTAAGGTGCAGTACAGATAGCAGAAAAAGTGATGGTATGCCTTTAACTTGCATAATATGCATGTTAGGTATGTGAGTTTGTATTGAAAGTCGTAACTTTGAGATTTTGATAAGACGTATACGATACGTGCCTAAACTTTTTGTTAATAAGTATGAACCTACTAATAGGTCGTTTTTCGAGTATAAATTTTGAATTTTATTCGGTTTTCTGAACTGTTAGCTGACTGTGCGTCTCCCTCAATTTGGTTTTCGATTAATTAATGGTCCTGAAACAGTCTAGCCACTATATACCTACGTTCGCGTCATCACTCTCACTATCAATGTGATTTTGTTAACCTCTACGATACATACAGATAGATACTTAGCGCTTATAAACTTCCTGAAACCTCCATGTGATTCATGATCTCCTGGTGGACCTGCATCAAGGCAATGCACATCGCGAGGAATTTAAGAACATTTGGGAGCTTTGTGCATTGGCTTTTTTCTTCTCTGTTTAGTTTTAGTATGGAAAATGCAAACCTGCAGACAGAGTTTTGCGTATTATTATCAGTTGGCAGGACTTGTTTCCCCCTATACTGTAAACTGGTAACCTCGCCAAAACAAATAAAAAAATGGCCGACTAAAGGGCAGTCCGTTTAATCCCATTTATCCTAATTTTGGTTCAAATAATTCATAACATTGATACCTTTCTTAATTCTATATGAAATTTCCTATTTATAATTTTAATATTTGTATCTGTACATATATTTTTAACGGTCCTGAAACAGTCTAGCCAGTAGTAGATGCTACGTCATCACTCTCACTTTCAATATACGCAGCTTGCTGTATTGACTTTGTTAGCCCCTACGATACATACTCATACTTAGCGCTTATGGCCTTCCTGAAACCTCCATGTGATTCGTAAGCTCCTGGTAGACCTGCATCAAGGCTGTGCACATCGCCAGTCATTTAAGACCATTTGGGAGCTGTGTGCATTGACTTTAATGTTTTCTGCTGTGTTTATTTTTAATATGGAAGATGCAGACAGAGTTACTTTCGCATATAATGTTATGGATAATCCAAATAAGTTTCCTTAGCTAGGGTGCCCAAAAGATTGGCTGCTTTGCCTCTATACTGATCCGTTGGCGAGAGTAGCAGCCAACCTTTTGGTCGCCTGAATAGGAAACATAATATTTTTCGGATTTGGATGTTCCATTTGTTCTATGGTGTTTATATAAGGTCTAGTATAGATTGCATAAAAGTGATGGTACGCCTTTAACTTGTACGCATATTAGGTATGTGAGTTTTTATTGAAGCTCGTAACTTTGTGATCTTGTAAGGACTAAAGGGATAAGATGTATATGATACGTGCCTAAACCTTTTGGTTATAGGTAGGTACCTACTAATAGGTAGTAATTTCATAAAGCCAGATTTCACAGTATAAATTGTGAAATATGTTAGGTGTGGCGACACTTCACATCGCCACCTATAGATAGAGCTATTAAGCCGATCGTAAATCCTAGATCGCGCAAGCGAAGTTTTTCTGAAGAGCTCATATACAAGTTCCAACGAAACATCTTTGGGCCGCGGCCTACCGGTTATAAAACCTGCCCGGTGGAAAATCTTCCCTTTGCAGGTACCGTCACCTGCATAATTGCAGACCCACCGCAGAGTTCTAAAATTACTATTATTGAAATGTTTTCAATCTAATAATTTTCGTTTGATAAATTCATGAGTTAAAAGACTTTAACTAAAGCAGATTCCTAGAATTTTGGTTGTGCTATAAACTTTCTTATTGCAGACGTTTTGGAGCTCTCACTTTTAATGTGCGCAGCTTGCTGTATTGTGTTGATAGCCACTACGTTACATACATCTAGATACTTAGTGCTTATAGCCTTCCTGAAACCTCCATGTGATTCATCAGCTCCTGGTAGACTTACATCGAGGCAATGCACATCTCGAGCCATTTAAGAACATTTGGAAGCTTTGTGCATTGACTTTAATGTTTTCTTTTTTATTTATTTTTAGTATGGAAGGTGCAGACAGAGTAACTATTGCAAATACAATATGTTTGAGCGAAGAGGGTTGTCCTAGACGTCTAGGCGAAAAATTTTTGTTCTACGACTTTTGTAAATTCGAACTTTTCTTTCGAAGTTTTTGTATGAAACAGCTGATTGTCAAGTAACAATTGCATCAGAATTTTCAAAAAAAATTGGAATTTCCAATATTCGTAGAACAATAAATTGTTCACCTAGACGTCTAGAACAATCCCCTATCGTATTAAAACCCCTTAGCTGAAAAACATTGTATAAATGGGATGTATTTTTAAATTATAGTTTCTAATTTAATGGAAAACATAATAATATTAAAAATCTAAATCAGTTTCCCTAAGTAGATTGCTCAAAGGATGGGCTGCTTTGCCTCTATGCCGATCCAGCCCTTTGGTCACCTGAACAAGAAACATTATTTTTTTTTGGATTCGGTTGTTTCATTCGTATGCATGTTAGGTAAGTATGTGGGTTTTATTGATGCTTTGTGATCTTGTACGGACCAAACTGTTAAGACGTTTATGTTACGTGCCTTCACCTATTGGTAATAGGTAGGTTCTTACAAATAGGTAGTAATTTCATTAAATTATTAATTCTGTTCGGTTTACTGTACAGTTCGCTGACTGTACATATCTCTCGTTTGCCTGATAAAACAGTCTAGCCAGTAGATACTACGTCATCACTCTCACTATCAATGTGCTCAGCTTGCTGTATTGATTTTGATAGCCACTACGTTACATACATCTAGATACTTAGGGCTTATAGCCTTTCTGAAACCTCCATATGATTCATGATCGCCTGGTAGACCTGCATCGTGGCAGTGCACATCGTCAGCCATTTAAGAACATTTATGAGCTTGGGCATTGATTTTAATGTTATTTTCTATTATTTATTTTTAGTATAGAAGATGCTGACAGAGTTACTTTCGCATATACATATATATAAATGGTATACATTTTTAAATTTAATGGAAAACATAATAAGTTTTCCTAGGTGCCCACCAAAGATTGGCTCCTTTGCCTTTATACCAATCCGTTGAACAAAGTAGCAGCCAGTTATTTAGTTACTTAATAAGAAACATGCTCGTAACTTTGAGAACACGTAGGGATTAAACGGATGAAGTCATTTTGATAAGACGTATATAATACGTGTCTAAACATTTTGGTAATAGTAAGGACCTACTGATAGGTAAATTATGAATTATATTCGGTTTGCTGAACAGTTAGCTGTCTAGCCAGTCTAGCCAATAGATACCTTCGTCATCACCATCACGTTAACATGAGTTAACATAATAAATATTCCATTTTTTAAAACTTTGGTAATACCTAATGAAACTTTTGTGCTTTTATTATGTTTATTTTCTTAACAATATCCGTTATTATGAGTTCAAGTCGCAAATACCTTGGAATATACTAACATTAGTAATATTAATTTTCTGCTTATTGTTTCAGTAAGGTAGGTACAGTTTAAATTGTATCTGACCGAGCCTACGACACAGGCTTGACCTCAATAAAATGTCAATGAAACTACAGAATGAAACAGTCTAGCCACTATTTACCTACGTCATCACTCTCACTATCAATGTGCGCAGCTTGCTGTATTGATTTTTATAGCCACTACATTACATACGTCTAGATACTTAGTACCTAGCCTTCCTGAAACCTCCATGTGTTTCGTGAGCTCCTAGTAGACCTGCATCGCGGCAATGCACAACCCCAGCCAGTTTCAAAATTTTTGGGAGGTTTGTGTGCATTGAATTAAATGTCTTCTACTTTATTTAGTTTTAATATGGAAGATGCAGACATGCATACAGAGTTTCGCATATTATGATGTAAATGGGATACAATATTAAATAATAGTTGCTAATTTAATGGAAAATATATAAGTTTTCCTAGATAAAGTGTCCCACAGACTGGCTGCATTGACTCTTTGGATGGCAATGCCGATCCGTTGGGCAAAGTAGCAGCCAGTCCTCTGGCACCTATTTGGGATACAATATATTTTTTGGAGATTTGGTTGTTTCATTTGTTCTACCAAGTTTAACTGTTGTACTCAGAGACGTCAAGTTCTGTCTCGCTCTTGTGAGTGATATTCAACGTCCGCGTAAATGGGACAAAGCATTCGGTTTTGTTAGCCCCTACGATACATACAGGTAGACACTTAGTGCTTATAGCCTTCCTGAAACCTCCATGTGAGTCATAATCTCCTGGTAGATGTGCATCAAGGCAATGCACATCGCTAGCTATAGAACATTTGGGAGCTTTTTGCATTGGCTTTTTTAATACGCTTTTATTAGTTTCACCAGCCCACACCGGGCTTGTACAATAAGAAACCGTAAGTATATTGAGTTGGAGTCTATATTTCTATACGCCCGCGCCACATTTTGTATGAAGCGGCGATGCGCGGGTACCGCTCGGGCACCGCCACAAGTATAGACTACTAGCTGCGCCCCGCGGTTTCACCCGCGTAAGTCCCGATCCCGTGGGAATTTCGAGATAAAAAGTAGCCTATATGTTAATCCAGGTCTCCAGCTATCGGTCCAGTAGTTTTAGCGTGAAGGAGTAACAAACATACACGCACACACACACAAACTTTCACATTTATAATATTACCAGTAACGCCATCTATTGAGTAGCTATGTAAACTACAGCAACCAAAAGTAGGTAACACAGCAACAGACTCTTAACAAACCCCCTTTTTTACAAACCTTTCCCCTCCTTAAAATAGGAAAATTGAAAATCCCTGAAACACGTCATCATATATTTACGATAAGAAGATATAATTCTAATTTTCAAGTTTCTACCTTTAAAAAAAATCAAACCTTTATCCAAACTTTCACCCCCCATTTCCCCTCCTTAAAATAGGAAAATTGAAAATCCCTGAAACACATCAACATTTATTTACGATAAGAAGATATCTTTCTAATTTTCAAGTTTCTACCTTTAAAAAAAATCAAACCTTCATACAAACTTCCACCCCCCATTTGCCCCCCTTAGGGGTTGAATTTCGCAAAATCCCGTCTTAGTGAGCACCTACGTCATAAAAGGAACCCCCATGCAAAATGTCAGACTCCTAGCACTTGTAGTTTGTGAGATTTCGTGATGACTGAGTGAGTGAGTCAGTGATTTTCCCTTTTATATAGATATCACAATATTCTTACGGTTTCTAATCGTCGAACTAAATGAAAAAACACGCTTTTATAGACAATTCAACAAAAAAATGAAAAAAATATAATAGCTAAAAAAATCTAAATAAAATGCTTTTATAGAAAATCCAACTAAAAAAGCTGAAGTGGCAATTGGCAGGGCATGTGGCTCGTAGAACTGATTGCCGTTGGGGCCGAAAAGTCTTAGGCCCGTATTTTAAGTCGTGACTTAGTCAGTAATCTCTGACTAAGACTAGATTTAAACCTAAATGACGTCATTTGAGAAACGTCACATAAATCTAAACTTAGGTAAGTATTTTTGTATTCCAGAACGTAACTTGGTTATCAATCTAGACTCAAGTATAGATTTCGGCTTACGTAAAAACTGTCATTACCTGACATTAGTCAATTTTCATTGTATTTATTTTCTTTGTGTATTTTCGACTATTTAAATTTACTAATGTCGATTTATTCAATTTTAGTCGGAAAAGCTTATAGCAAAAGTACACAGGCTTCAACAAAAAGTCGAGCGGAGGCGAGAAAAATAAGGTGGGAAATGAAATATCCTATCCCACCGAATTTTGTGAACCTGAAACAGAAGCTCCCACTAGGACATGATCTGCAGTGGTCTGCGTGGAAGGCAGTCAGGGCCCAAGTAGGTTGCTGCACATTGGACGACATTTAAACGGGCCCACTCTCAACTTAGGTATATGTATATGGGACGCGCAAGATCCACATACAATGGAAGTCAATATATTCAAGATGAGCTTACGATTAAAGCAAGAAACAATAAAAAATGTGAACAATGTATGAATTATGAATGAAATAAAAGTAAACTTTTATGCAATATAATATTTATTTTTATTATAAAACATCTCTTTAGGCAAGTACCAAGCTTCAAACAAATTAAACCATAAAAACACAACAAAATCATAAACACATTGAAGCTAATAACAATAACATCACAGACAAATCTTCTGGTGGTAGAGATATCCTGGAGATACATTCCTGCTTCCAGCTTTCTCTCTGTAGGCCAACTGGATCTTGAATTCGCAGTTTGTATTATGCCAGATCTCTATTTGTAATGTGGCATCTCGCTCTTCTGCTCCACTTTCTGTGCTCATTGAAGACTTGCAGACATTTTTAACCAAAATTAGAATCCTATTTTGGTGGTTCTTGATCAATTTGTAGAAAATTACACAAGTAGACGTGATAATTTCGTATTGTTTTTCTCCATTGATAGTCCGTTTCCTTAGTTATTTTTACAGTTCAAGTTTCTTTCCGCGAGATGGCGGAAAGCATGAAACTTGGCATGCATGGAGCTTTGACATAGATAATAAGATATATATGTAGAAACAAGTCGTTTGGCGATTGTTTCCTCCCCTTTCCTCCCCATTTGTGTGCTGAGTTTTTTTGCAATTTTATCAAAATGGTATAACCAAAATGTCAATGAGGAATATGATCTTCATCAAATTCACTACAATAATTGTCTTAAAAGTATGTTGATAAGACTTGTAATTTTCTTAAATATGCTTACGATTCTTCCAATTAGGCCAAAAAAGTTAAACATCGGAACCCCCAAGAGTAGTTTACACTTGAGTATGCATCTTTGAATACCTGGTACTACGAAATTCTGACACGTGTTTTAGTTTTTTTGGGAAAAACTACACCTTGGAAGCGTTTTACATATATCTTTATTTTGGGTGTTTGTATATTGCTACTCAAATTCATACCCTAGCACGGTTTTTTTAAAGAAATATAATTATTATTCAGAACAATGTTTTAATCATTTGCCAAAATTCAATTTTAAATAATAGTAAACTACTTCTTTGTTTCTGAGAAAACTGTCAATCCTGTTGCCAGCACCTCTTTAGAATCAAATTAAAGGTAATTTTATTATCCATACATGTATTTTCTATGACTTTTCTTCTGGGACCATTACTTCCGCCGGTACATGCCTTGGAAGATGATTCCACCCATAATTTTGTAGCACCAGGGTTTTCAAGGATACAAACTCAGGTATAAACTACTATCGGAGGGTCCAACAACATATTATTAAAAAAATACATGCGCTTGTTCAATTTTCACATATTATTTGTTTCTACTGCGACATCTTATTATCGTAGACTTGGCGAGCTAACGCCCCGTACTATAACTGGTTTGATTGCCTGGTAGAATGACATGACATAAAATGACATTGATGCCAAACATTTCGTTCCAATTTACGAAATAGGTTTATAATAATAATCGGAAATAGTAATGCAATATTATTACTTTTTTAAAGCTTACAACAAAATTATGTCTAATTTTAAATTATTTATGCATTTTTATTGAAATTCGTCAATGTTTTTACTTTTCTGATTTGTTTTGTGTCTAATACCAATTATAATATTTGAAGTGAAAACTTCTTTAGCGGCGTTGAGCTCTTTTTCTGTAATGGGTATAAAATCTTAAACGCGCGTCAGGACACGTGACCTGATCGAAAAAGCGTAAGACGGATGGAGAGTAGACAGCTATAGTTTTAAAGTGTTAAATTTTTAATGTAATATAAATTGTCATGTTTGTGTACGATAGCGCAATAAATGAATATTGTATTCTACCACATAAATGATAGTACTTTTATACTGATAAAGCAATTGGTGCAAAATTATTCCCTAACCATTCCAAAATATCAAACATGCTCAACGTTAATAATCAAGTTTTCACTTCTGCCGGCACTCCCGGAGTGCAATTTTCCTTTATTTTTGACAAGTTTGCGTAAAACGGAATAGTTTTATCAAATACAATAAAACCTTATATTAAACAGACTTGAACCATAGAGGTACTAGGTACCTAAGACACGTCTACTTCGACCATACAGCAAATTCGACCATAGTTCGACTCAAGATGCGTTCTAGAATAAGACGACGACTTAGTTCACAATCTGAACTTAAAACTCGATTTACGTAAATCTAGTTTTAAGTCATGTTTTAGAATACAGGCCTTAGACTGGAGACCACGTGCCGGAAAGCGCAGCGCGGGACGGCCTCCGACTAGATGGACGGACGACTTGATTAAGGTCGCGGGAAGTCGTTGGACGCAGAGAACATGCGACCGATCGCTCTGGAAGTCTTTGGGGGATATGATGATGAACTAAAAAAATGAAAAACAAAATTTAATAAATCTGAATTGAAAATAGTATAAATTAGAAATAAATATATATTATTGTAAAAAAACCGTGGGGTGTCAATAATTATAAATTTTTTATTGACAGATTTGCGTAAAAGGATATCATTTTGATAAAATCTTAAAAGCACCCTACACTTTTTTTTACAATAATATTCATTTATTTCTAATTTACACCATTCTGAATTCAAATTGATTAAATTTAATAAATTACTAAAAATGCACGCTTTTATAGTTTTTTAAACTATTATTTTCTTCTCCATTTAGATTTAGTATGGAATATGCAAACATGCAGACAGAGTTTCGCTTATTATTATCAGCTGGCAGGACTTGACTTCTCCTATACTCACTGGTAAGCTCACAAAAACAAATTAAAAAATGACCGACTAAAAGGCGGTAGTCCCTTTAGTCCTAATTTGTTTTAATTAATTCTTAACATTGATACTTTTCTGAATTCTATAGGAAATCTTATTTAGATTATTTATAAATTAAATATTTTTAACGGTCCTGAAACAGTCTAGCCAGTAGATACCTACGTCATCACTCTCATTTTCAATATGCGCCGCTTGCAGTATTGATTTTGTTAGTCGATACATACAGGTAGATACTTAGTGTTTATGGCCTTTCTGAAACCTCCATGTGATTCATGAGCTCCTGGTAGACCTGCATGGAGGCTATGCACATCGCCGGCCATTAAAGAACATTTGGGAGCTTTGTGCATTGACTTTATGTTATCGTCTATTTTATTTTTAATATGGAAGATTTACAGAGTTACTTTCGAAGATAATGTTATGGATGGATATTAAATAATAGTTTCTTATTTGATAGAAAACATGAAAATATTAAAAATCTAAATAAGTTTCCCTAGCTAGGGTGCCCAAAAGATTGGTTGCTTTGCCCCTATACTGATCCGTTGGCCAAAGTAGCAGACAGCTCTTTGGTCACCTGAACAGGAGCCATTATATTTTTTGGATTTGGTTGTTTCATTTGTGCTATGGTGTTTATTATATAGGTCTAGTAACAAATAGCATAAAAAGTGGTGTATGCCTTTAACTTGTATGCATATTAGGTATGTAAGTTTGTATTGAAGGTAACTTTGAGAACACGTAGGGATTAAACGGATGAAGTCATTTGATAAGACGTATATGATACGTGTCTAAACATTTTGGTAATAGTTAGGTACCTACTAATAGGTAGTTTTCCAAGTACAAATCAGGAATTAAATTCGGTTTGCTAAACTGTTAGCTGATTGTACGAAACGTCTCTCTTAATTTAGTTCACAATTAACGGTCCAGAAACAGTCTAGCCAGTAGATATCTACGTCATCACTCTCACGTTAACATGAAATATTTCGTTTTTAATAACTTTGGTAATAATAATGAAACTATTTAAGGCCCTCTTCCAGTACCGTGTGTAAGTATTCACATTACCTTAGCCCCGCTCTCAAAAACGTAGCGTGCTGCGTGCTAACTGTTATATTTGATCGATATGCAAAATATTTTAGCATTATTATCCACAAATATAGTTCCTAGAGGTCAAAACCTATCATTTGATTCATTTTTAGAAACAAACGTTAACTATTTTTGAATAAAACCCGATAAACGATCTAATAATTATCTGTTTTCTAACATTTTTTTTTATCGAACGTAGTTGTTCATATCATGTTTTCAACCACAATAAACAAAAATATGGTTATTAAACTACAATATCCATTTATATCCAAATAACAAAAAAAAGAGTATTTGATTACGTAGAGTTGCTTAAAACAAAGGTCGATTTTGGTAGCTTTATTAGCACCTGCCCTTAAACTGATATAATCACATTTATTTTCAAGTCGCAAAAACCTTGGAAAATACTAACATTGGTAATATTAATTTTCTGCTTATTGTTTCAGTAAGGTAAGTACAGTTTAAATTGGATCTGACCGAGACTACGACACAGGCTTGACCTCAATAAAATGTCAATGAAACTACAGAATGAAACAGTCTAGCCACTATTCACCTACGTCATCACTCTCACTATCAATGTGTGCAGCTTGCTGTATTGATTTTGATAGCCACTACGTTCCATACATCTAGATACTTAGTGCTTTTAGCCTTCCTGAAACCTCTATGTGATTCTTAAGCTCCTGGTAGACTTACATCGAGGCAATGCACATCTCCAGCCATTTAAGAACATTTGGGAGCTTTGTGCATTTACTTTAATGTTTTCTTTTATATTTATTTTCAGTATGGAAGATGCAGACAGAGTTCAATCTAAATAAATTTTCCTAGCTAGGGTGGCCAAAAGATTGGCTGCTTTGCCATTGTGCCGATCCGTTGGCCAAAGAAGCAGCTAGCCCTTCGGTCACCTGAATAGGAAACATTATATTTTTTCGTATTTGGTTGTTTCATTTGTTCTATGGAGTTTATTAAGGATCAGATAGATAGAAGATAGAGTAAAAAGTGATGGTATGCCTTTAACTTGTATGCATGTTAGGTATGTGAGTTTGTATCGAAGCTCGTAACATTGTGATCGTGTAGGGTCTAAAAGGATAAGACGTATAAGATACGTGCCTAAACCTTTTGATAACAATGTAGCCAGTAGATTCTACGTCATCACTGTCACTTTCAATGTGTGCAGCTTGCAGTATTGATTTTGTTAGCCCCTACGATACATACTAGAAACTTAATGCTTATAGCGTTCCTGAAATCTCCATGTGATTCATGATCGCCTAGTAGACCTGCATCGCGGCAATGCACATCTCCAGCCAGTTTAAGAACCTTTGGGATCTTTGTGCATTTACTGTTTTCTTCTTTATTTATTTTTCAGATAGACATGCAGGCAGAGTTACTTTCGCATTTATAATAATATGGTATATTATTTTTTATCACAGTTGCTCATAAAGTGGATCTTATTCAACGGCTTTTAGGCTCATAATCCAACATATTATGCACGCGTGCGTTTTACATTGCCAACCTAGTGCTGTAAAGTTATCCCGATAGGTTAAATACGTATCTTACTGCTAATTACATACTGTTTTGATGTATAAAAAAGGTAGGTACCAAAGAGTTTTTTAGCTAGCAAAAATGGTTGTCTCTAAAGTCGGTTTACGAACGAAAATTTTACGTGATAATGACTTAGAAAACGATTAAAAATTGAGTTGTTTATTTTTTGTTTTTTCTTTACTTAAATATATTGTTTTTCCGTACCATTGTATTTTGTTCTTAACCCTCAGACGAGGCTGTATAGGTTAAAAGTCTTTAGCCTGGCCTTTCCGGAGCATAATGAACAAAAAAATATTGCCTTAAAAAAATGTAAACATAGAATTATCACAAATAAATTGTTAATTATTATTTTGTTTTCTTTTCAAGTCTTTTCTTTTATTCGCAACTGTGATAAAAAACGTCGTACGATATACGTGTCGAATTGATCTTTGCATCTTGGATCTAACACGCTCGCTGCCGCTCGCGCGTCATAAGCCGCCTCTATGCAAAGATCAATTTATATAATATAATAATAACCAATTAAATGTTTTCACATATAAAACTACATTTACACCACTAGTCTGGATGAAAAAATAAAAATAAAAACGGTTAACGGCTATGAGATTAAAAGATAATAATAATATGCTAATGCGACAAAATTTTAATATACAATTTAAGAATGTGCGTTGAACCAGTGCCGTGTCAATGTATTTTTGAGCGCAACCGGCTTGGAATCAAAAAGATCCAGTTCAGGAAAGTCAATCAGACTATTAAACACATCGAATGCCCTAGGGAAGAAATAATTATGCCTGTAAATGGTGTAACACTTAGGTTTCGCCAAGCAAAAAGGTTCTATTATGCGAGATGGCATTTGCAATTTTATGTTAGATAAGAGTTGAGGGGTATCTACATCTGTTTGTGCAATTTTACACAGTTATCCAATATCAGCTATTCGATGCATCTCCTTTAAAGATAATATGTGATGCCTTAAGCATCTGGCTTCACAATCTACATCCACTTGCCTGCATTTAAACTGTAGGTATCTAAGAAAACGAGTTTGAATTGACCCAATCCTACAAAGTACACCTGATAACGGGGATTCCAGACTTGAGAACATATTCAAGAATGCTTCGCACGAAACAGCAATAAAGAATTTAACTTAACACTAGAAAATTGGGAACAAGTACGCTTTAAGAAACCCATGCTTATTGCTTTTTTTAAATTATTGTCGACATAGAGAGAAGAGAAGTTTAGAATCCTGGATAACGCCAAGATCAAGAACATCACTAACTAATTTTAGGAAAGTATTTTTGAAGACATAGCTAAATTCAACTGGTTTAGATTTCTTTTTAAATGTTATGGAAATACACTGACTAAGTCACGACTTAGAATACGGGCCTTAGAAACATTCAGGTCCAGCTTATTTCGAACACAATACTCTTCGAAGCGATGAAGTCTTCTTGTAAAAGCTTACAATCGAGAACAGTATTGATATTTCTGCAAACCTTCATGCCATCGGCATATAAAATAAATTCAGAATTTTGAAAACAAATATTAATATCATTAATAAAGAAATCAAAAAGCAAAGGGCCAAGAAGGGATCCTTGAGGTACCCCTGAAAGGACCTGAACCCAGGTAGAAGCAAAACCATTAACCACCACAGATTGACATCGGTTTTTTATGTACGGTGTAAACCACCTAAAAAGGTGTTATATTGTTTCGTATTTGGTGAAAAACTATTTTTTGATCTATAGAGTTTAAGGTGTAGTACAGAGAGTGATCAGATAGCATAAAAAGTGATGGTACGCATTTGACTTGTATATGCGAGTTAGGAATTAAAGTTTGTATTGAAGCTCGTAACTTTGTGATCTTGTATGGACTAAGCGGGAAGGTTATTTTGATAAGTCGTAAGTATTAATGATACGTGCCTAAACATTTCGGTAGTTATCTACTAATAGATATAGGTAGTGTTTTATTAAATTAGGTTTTCTGAACTGTTCGCTGGCTGTACGTTTCACTCAATTTGCCTGATGAATTAATTTTATTATTTTTCTTCAGGCTACTCAGATTTGCATTGTCACAAAAAATGGATTGTTTCCAGTATTCGCAGAAAAAGCTTTGATGAAAATAGTTTTGGGTTTTTGATAATTAGTTAGCAACCAGTTTGGGGTTACAACAATCTCTTTTATTTTATAGATAAGTGAAAAAAGTGGTTTGCGTGACTAATGCCAACCAAAGTCAATATTCAAAAATTAAAATGTCCAAATAAATAGTTAATTTTCCGATAATTGTTCTAAATGTATGAAATGTATTATGTGGTGTCTAATAAGTATCCAATTGATAACGAACACGTTAGTTTACGTTCAACTCGTAAAAAATGTGGTGAACATAACGTGAATCACACGTAATAAATTCTAAATTGTTACGATTTTTTCGGTTTGCAATAATGGTTGCAAAATCGATTGAATGTCAGCTATAAAAAAGTGGTATAACGTACCAAAAATTAAGGCGAAACCGTAAAAACCTCAAAGCAAACAATGTGATGTCGTAAAAGGTGATGAATGGAAGGTTCAAGAGCAGACAATGCTCCGCATGAGAATACGGCGGCGCATGCGATGGAGGATGGTGGGGGTGCGATGGACAAGCGAACGTGCGCCAGCGCAGAGCTTCTGACGCGCCATCTTGTAGGCGGGGCCTCCGATCTTTGATGGAAAACATCTGCCGTTGAATTACACCATTAGTTCGAAAGAGAAAAGTAGCTTTTAAGGCGGCGGGTCACGCTAATCGCTAAATTATGATATAATAAATAGGATGTAAAAAATTGCAAGAAAAGTTTTCATAGTTTTATGTTTTAGTAGCCAAAAAAATATCTTGCATAAAATTTTGAAAAAGATTAGGAAGGTATTTGCGGCTTAAAATTATAAGAAAATTTTGGCAATGATTTCGCCTACAAACTGTACACAACAACGCAATAAAAAACATGCAATAAATTGGCGTTTTTAGTTTTAGGCGACAGATGTTTAGCGATTGACTTGACCCAGCGCCTGAATTTTGAAGATTTTGTGTATCTATCGTGCGTCAGTAATATTCTGATCTATCTGGGTTTTATTTTAGAATCCTTTACATTTGCCTCCTGCTTTATAGATTGGATACTTCAAAATAAAAGACACGGCTTAGGTACTGATTTGAACTATAATACGTATTGGAAGATTCTAGAAATAGACAAGTTTTTGATAGGCAAAAGTGCGGTTATCATACCGTTGAAGTGCTTGTACAATATACCTAGTGTTTTGGATAGCAATGTTTACTACGGACGGAGGCATGCAGACTGTTTACAGCAGCGATCACCAACCCGTACCGCATCCACGTTATGTCTTATATTTATAGATCTTACAATTTATTTATGTATATTATCATCGACCCAATAGTAGTATAGTATCGATGTGACTTCGAGCGAGTCAATAATGTATTCATACAAGATTTGAAGTAGAAGTTGAACTACTAGTAGAAGTAGTTAAATTTGAAGTAGATTGGACCAAGGAATCACGGTGTCCCATAAAAACATTGCACGCCATTTCACCCCCTACCGGTTAGAATTTCGAAAAATCCTTTCTTATCGGATGCCTACGTCATACAAAAAACACACCGTCAAAGTTTTAGGTCTCTACGATCAGCGTTTTAGGCTGTGCGTTGATCCCTCAGCCAGTCACTAAGGACGAAGCATTTTATATGTGGGTATAGAGAAGACAAGATTATGATTAGCTTTTAGATCAATAACCACCCTGTTTTTGAACAAAGGTTCGTCCCGGAGATGCTGAAGACTTGCATATACCTAATGCCTCTAGTAGTCGAAATCGTTAACCTATCTATCAGTCACTAAAGGTTAAACTGACATTTTTGACAGTTTTGCTTTAGGAACGATATCAGTTAAATGACATTTTAAGCTTTTGTAACAAATAAGTAGGTTATTGATTTAGCCATAAGAAAATCTCATGAAGGAGAAAGAGACAAAAGTAATTAGTATGTATACCTTTGCCACTTTGCTTCTGTTTCGATCATTTTTTTTCTGTTTCAGTCTTTTGTTTTTAATTGGGCCAAATAAACCCCTATTTAGCAACTGATATGCTAACTGACTGATATGGAACCAGTTAACCACTATCAAAATTGTAAAGGTGCATAATATGTCCCTGATCAAAGTTTTGGAAAGGGCCAATTCGCCCTCAATCCGGTTATAAAGCTACCCCCTTAGACAAGATTACTTTCCATTAGCGATATCGCCAATCGACAGTTTTTATTGTATGAAATTGATATAAAACATTGTATGAAATTGGCATAAAATGAAACGTTTTTTTCTTCTCTAAAGACTACGTGACGTTTTGTTGGTTTACCTATGTCAATTTCATACAAAAAAAGTCTGTTGATTGGCGATTTCTAAGGGGTGGTTATAGCTGACAGAAAGCAAGTTGGAGAAGGTAACTATCAATAGATTAGCGACTACCATTTTTCCTTCAATAGCTCTATCAATATACTTAGTCCAACATATCACTGTAAAGCAAAGTTTATTTTTCAAAACATTATAGTCGGAGATCCCTTTAAGGATTACCTTCATCGATCTGTTTAATGGATGAAAGGTATTTTATATCAAACTAAATAGGCCAATAAATATATTGCAAATATATTACCTAAAAAAATTCAGTCCGGAATGATTAATATATATTATTTTGTTTTTAGACTTTTCACTAGTTTGGTCAATAGACTAAGTTCGTACCAATGAAATACATTATCTTTTTTTAACTTAAAATGAATTTAATAACCAAACCATATCGATTTACCTGCCTACCCACGAGTTATCACGGGAAAAAATAGTCAACCTAACGTTTGCATATGGCTCTAGGCTTCATATAGGCTTCTATTGTTATGGAATTTGTCTCTTTTAAACAATCCAGTGAAAGGATTAAAAATCAAAACAGTAAATTTAATTGGTAATTAATCATATTCTGGACTGAAATTTTCTAGGCCACCCAAATCAATTCAACTCAAATTAATTAATAAAAATAATTATCAAATTAAATAGGTCAATTATTTTATAAGTTAATTTAAGTTCTTTTTCGCTTAACATCATTGTATTTAGTAAAAATAAATCAATATATGTATAAAAAAAAATAGGTCAATAAATATATTGCAATATATTTATTGACCTATTTAATTTTATATAAAATACTTATCATCCATTATACAATATACAGCTCGATGAAGGTCGTCCTTAAAGGGATCTCCGACTATTATTCCGTTTATGCGAGTGCCAGTAAATAAATTCAACAAGTTTAATGCTAAAAGTTTTGGTTTACGCTTTATGGTAAATATTTGGTATACGTCGTATACCGTTTTATAGTTGTAGTAAAATGTTTGGTTTAATTGTGCTAGGTCAAGAGCAGCCGTTCGACAGGCGTCCTTGCGACGGGTAAATATTATTGTCTAAACGGGTTTTCCGATGTTTGGGTGTTTATTATATGAGTTTGTGGATGATACAGGCTGGGCTAACCGCGACGCGAGTGCAACGACCGAACTAACACAAATAATTACCTATATTATGCAAGTACATTCTGCTAATATCTATAATTAATGTTATAAATAGGAAATCTTTTTTTTAGGGTATACGGTACCCTAAAAAAAAGATGTCAAGAGGAAAAATCGGGACATTTAAGGGATCACTCGATTGTCCGTCCGTCTGTCTGTCAGTACTTTTTCTCAGGAACGGGTAGAGAAAGAGAGAATTGATTTGATAGGTACTGAATACTAAGGTCTATCTACTTCTATAAATCCTATCCTATTCCTACTTAATATTATAAATGTGAAAGTTTCACTGTGTGTGTACGTTTGTTACTCCTTCACGCTAAAACCACTGGACCGATTGCGATGAAACCCGGTACGTAGATAGCTGGATATCTGGATTAACATATAGGCTACTTTTTATCCCGACATTCCGACGGGATCAGGACTTACGTGGGTGAAACCGTGGGTCGCAGCTAGTATAATATAAAACTAAATCGCTTAATGTGTTGCTAAGCGCTAATCTCGAGAACAGCTGAACCGATGTCGATAATTATTTTTTGTTCTGTTTTGTCAGAAGAAAATTGCGTAGAGAATCATTACGCAGGTGAAACTGCGGGTCGCAGCTAGTACGTTTATACATATAAGAAGATCTTTAAAAAAAAATCTAAATTTTGTTTGTAACCAATAGGCACCGAAATTACACCGAACAACCAATTTTGATAACTTAGTAAAAATAATGATACTTAGTATAACTTAATGTACCTTTTGTGTAATTACCTTGGTATACAAAAATAGGACGTAGATGCGAACAATTTAACGTGATTATACAGCAGAAATACATATACAGCAGAAATACATAAAAAAATTAAACGTCATGCCATGTTACCTGTCTACTTATAAATGACTTATTATGAGATTACTGTATGGACAGATAATATCATATTTACGGTAGGTATGCAGTTCTACGTACAGTATCTAATATCAATCAAAATTGTAAAGTGCCGCTTAGATGGAGGGAAAAGTAGGTAGAGGCGTTGGTGGGAGTGAGCGTTGGGCGCGGCTTGGGCGGCGCGGGAGCTTTATGCTCGCACCGGAGGTAGCCGCCGCGACTCGCGCGCACTACACGCTAGCACGCGCCTTGACGCGCACGCGCACGCGATCTCATGAAGACCGAAGACCAGATCACGGAGGAGACGGCGCGCCGCGCGCCCGCTACGCGCCGCCAGGAGAAGCCACCCTTCTCATACATAGCTCTCATCGTGATGGCTATACGACACTCTCCAAACAAGAGACTCACACTTAGTGAGATATACGCGTTTCTACAACAGCAGTTTCCCTTCTTCCGCAGTTCATACCAAGGCTGGAAAAATTCTGTGAGGCACAATCTCAGTTTAAACGAATGCTTTGTGAAATTACCCAAGGGATTGGGCCGCCCTGGCAAAGGACATTATTGGACAATAGATCCATCTTCAGAATTTATGTTCGAGGAGGGCTCGTACAGAAGGAGACCACGAGGTTTTCGGCGCAAGTGTCAGGCATTAAAACCTCAGTTTGGCAGTGGATACATGTGTGGAAGCGCAGTGCCATCACTGCCGACTTCACAACCGGCGGCGTATGAGCTTGCGGGCAGCAGTGGAGTCGGAGGATCATCGCTGGAATATGGCGCGTGTGCTTACTCCCATCCCGGGACGAGCCAGCAGCTCAGCTATACCGGCGAGTACTGTACTTACGGAACGATGGGTGAGCGTGAGTGGCCACCGCTACCGTATGCTGCAGTCGACCCGCCCTATCGGCCACCACCGCCGCCAGCGCCGCCGTCTTCCTCACCGCCGCATCATGAACTTCCTGATCTCATACCCAACTACCAGTACGGCAATGATCATGGTAAGTTATTTTATTACATTTATTATGAATTTAATGTAGGTACGTCATTTTTTGGAACCCATGTTTTTGACATTAAAGCACAATTACTTAAAATATTGGCACAATTGTTACTTAGTTTAACCGGAGCGAAAAATACCGGGAGATATCGGGAAACACCCCGCTGAGGAGGAAGGGGTGAAGTGTTATCTTTTTATTTTGTACGGTATCGGGCTACCTTCATACGTCGATTCTAAAACTTTACAACTCAATTACTTTTGAAACTTTGAACTTTTAATAAATTAAAAAATTGTAAGGTGATTTTTTGTATTGTTTTCCATTAAAAATTAATCTTTATTTGGGTAAATTTTTAATGACGTTTTGTGCACACTTCCAAAGTTTGTGAATTTGTGAGGTTGGAGGGTAATCTGGGTGAAATTAAAAATTGCATAGATCTTTCATTGATTTTTTATCCCGGAATTTTTACGAGATCGGGACTTACATATGCGGATGAAGGTGCGCAGTAATTGTTTTTGAGGATATACCTATCGAGGCATTTGTTTAAAAAAGTCTAGTTTTTGTTAAAGTATTTATTTTATTTTTTGGAAACAAGCGGGACGGCTAGTTTTGAAACCGGCTTAGGGATGATTTAAATTAGTCCGGGCCGGGCCGTGGATCCACCCCGTACGCTTACCCTCGAGGCGGCTGATAACCCGGTATAATTTATACTTATCTATACTTATATTATAAAGCTGAAGAGTTTGTTTGTTTGTTTGAACGCGCTAATCTCAGGAACTACTGGTTCGAATTGAATAATTATTTTTGTGTTGGATAGTCCATTTATCGAGGAAGGCTATAGGCTACCTTTTATTCTGATATTCCCACGGGATCGGGAGTTACGCGCCTGAAACTGCGGAGCGCTGCTAGTAATGTTATAAAGCTAAAGAGTTTGTTTGTTTATTTGTTTGTTTGAACGCGTTAATCTCAGGAAGTACTGGTTCGAATTGAACAATTATTTTTGTGTTGGATAGTCTATTTATCGAGGAAGGCTTTAGGCTATATAAAATCACGCTGCGATCAATAGAAGCGAAGAATCAGTGGGAAATGTGGTAAAACCGGGGAAAATTATTCATCTTTGAGGGCTTCCGTTTTTGTTTGAACGCGCTGATCTCAGGAACGGCTAGATCGAATTGAAAAATACAGGCTACTTTTTATTTCAATTTTCCCACGGGATCGGGACTCACGCGGGTGAAACCGCGAGGCGCAGCTAGTCTATAGGTACTAATATTATAAACCTGAAGAGTTTGTTTGTTTGAACACGCTAATCTCGGGAAGTACTGGTTTGAATTGAAAAATTCCTTTAGTGTTGGATAGTCCATTTGTCGAGGAAGCCTACAGGATATTTTATATTTCGATATTCCCAAGGGTACCGGCGCTCTCTCCATACAAACGTAGTCGACTGTTTCCTCCCTGGATAATGACACTAACACAAATATTTTTATGCCATAAAACCTATAACTGCCATGACTATGCCCCTATGTTTTGGTTTTTTTAATTTTCTAATTATCATAGAAATTAAGAGTTAAAAAACAAAAAATAGATAAAAATAACATAGGGCAGTTATAAGCATTAAGCAACAAAAATATTTGCTCTAGTGTCATTATCCAGGGAGAAAACAGTCGACTACGTTTGTATGGAGAGAGCCCCCGGTACCCTTTCCTCTTAAGAAGCCCATTCATTCGACACCCTACATGATAGGTTTCAGTCAAAAAAATCTAATCAATCATAAAATAATTCGGTTGGTTTTCACTCTGGTTCACCTAAGCAAGTGTGTGCCAACTAGTGCACAGTCCTGTGTTTTAATGTGAAAATAATTGGTGTTGGCGCATAATCACATAATCCACTATTACAGTGTACCTCATTGTTGTTGGCCTCATTGAAATATCAACGAAGTTCAGGCAATACATATTACGTAGTCAAGCCAGGAGATGCCTACGTCGTCATTGTCACTTTCAATGTGCGCACTGCGCAGCTTGCAGTATTGATTTAGTAAGCCTATAAATATTGCAAATATTATACTAAGTGCTTATAGCCTTCCTAAAACCTCCTCATGTCACATCTCGTGTTTTATGATAACCTAGTACTAGACTTGCATATCGTGGCGTTGTTGTCATCGCAAGTTGAGAACCACTGCATTGGGTGCTTCGTACATTGATTTCAATATTTAATTATTATAAAAGACAGACAAGCAAAAACATTGAGAAAAAAACCTCCAACTCTTGAACATAAAAAAAATAAAAATCAATTGAAAAATATTTAAAAAGAATGTTTTATGAGGATTTAACGTAACATTTCAGGTATATTTAGCAAAAATTGGTTTTGTTGTATACATTTTTAATAAATTCAGACAAGGGATGTTTAAGAAATAGTTCTGTCTTAGACTTTTTGAAAACAAGTGGCTAATAATATAAGTAATGCTGTGAAATATGTTTAGAACCAGCTCATTTACAGCAGTATTTTTCAACCTTCTTAAAAACGCGACCCCACAAGAACGACAAGTAAAAACAATCTAGCGAAAGGGGCCTTAATAAAACATTTCTTTTTTTGTGACACTGTTTAGCTCTTAAAATTAGAATTTCTGGCTGATCTTTTAAGTCACCTGAATATTTTAACAAGACCCTTTAAGGGAGATAAACGTCTCAACAGATAATGATAGAATGAAAAGATTCCCATCTAAAAGTTCGTTTATGGTAAATTGTACATTGCAAAAAAATTTAATCTTTCGTATGGTTTAAAAAAATTGTTGTGAAATTTTTAGAACGTTTTTAGTAAGTTCTCACATTTCTTAATAATTTGGAAGAAAGAATATTAACTTATTTTCCAGAATTAGACTAGACAGAACTAGAAATATATTTATTTATTTATAATACAGTTACTCATTGCACTTACAGTATACACCAAAACATACAAAAAGTCATTAAGGCTCCAATTAGAAACTGACTTGATCATTAACGTCTCTAAAATAGAACCACGTTTCGATAAATTGTTAAAAAGCACAGCCATTGTAATCATGGTTTTTTATTACAGTAAAAATTACTTCGCGGTAAACCGAAAATTAAGGTGTTAGTGTAGGGCCTAAAACACCTTACTTTTGGGTGAAGCTTTGCGACCCATCTGGGGGTCGCGACCCACCGGTTGAATTGAAACGCACAAAAAAATCCTATCACATACAAAATAATACGCACTCACAATGTCTCGCGGGTGTTTTTCATTCTCATCCACGTAAGCAACAAGTATGACAAGTCTTGTGGTTAAATGTAAAAATTTTGGTGATGGCGACACAATCTCATCGAGTTTGGGCTCGTAAGAATCGTCTTGACGAGTAGTTTGTGTTTCGATGGTAACCAGGGTCTGATGATGGAGCTGGAAGGTGGAAATAGAAACTACGCAAAGAAACGATACAACCTCATAGAGTTTGGGCTCATTTTAATCGTCTTAACGAGTAGTCAAAATGACAATTTTGATATCATCATTATAGACCACATGGTGCTGATCTGATGATGGAGCTGGAAGGTGACCATAGGAACTTCGCAATGAAACGATACAACCTCATCGAGTTTGGGCTCGTTAGAATCGTCTTGACGAGTAGTTTGTATTTTAATGATAACCAGGGTCTGATGATAGACCTGGAAGGTGACCATAGGAACTTCGCAATGCGACGACACAGCCTCATCGAGTTTGGGCTCGTTAGAATCGTCTTGACGAGTAGTTTGTATTTTAATGATAACCAGGGTCTGATGATAGACCTGGAAGGTGACCATAGGAACTTCGCAATGCGACGACACAGCCTCATCGAGTTTGGGCTCGTTAGAATCGTCTTGACGAGTAGTTTGTGTTTCGATGGTAACCAGGGTCTGGTGATGGAGCTGGAAGGTGACCATAGGAACTTCGCAATGAAACGACACAATCTCATCGAGTTTGGGCTCGTAAGAATCGTCTTGACGAGTAGTTTGTGTTTCGATGGTAACCAGGGTCTGATGATGGAGCTGGAAGGTGGAAATAGAAACTACGCAAAGAAACGATACAACCTCATAGAGTTTGGGCTCATTTTAATCGTCTTAACGAGTAGTCAAAATGACAATTTTGACATCATCATTATAGACCAAGATCCCGCCATCACCGAACTTACGTGATTTTATAATAGCTGAGAATTTCTCAGCGCATACCTCCAACACACCCTTGAACGATGTGCAGTTATTAAATTCCGGCCATAGTGGCTTGGAGAGTTAGCAGGTAGCAAAGTCAAAAACTGAATCTATCAATTTGGCAAAAAAATAGCCTATATTTTTGTAGCAATCGATAATGTTGCTAATAGCCAAACAGTTTCAATAGTTCCAACACCTTCCAGACCATCGAAGATAAAATGGAATATAATACTAAAAAGTAAAAAATAATATAAAATAAAAAAAACTTAAAAAAAAAGCTTTTATTTAAATACGCTAAAAAGAATAAAAAAATTAAATAAAAATACTTTTATAAACAAGCTTTTCTTATGTTATTGTTAATAAAATAAAAGAACTAAAAATTTAAAAATAATAATTTAAACTTGCATTAGAAAAACTAAAACTTTACACATTGTATTAAATCTTTGCGATTAAATCACATACAGATTTTTTTATAAATAAAAGCGTGTTACATTGTGATTGCAAAAGAAAAATAATGAAGGTGTAGTAGCATCAAAAAAAGAAACCCTTTTTCGATAACTCTCTTGTCCGTTTTTCTGTCGGTGTGTCACTACCGATATTCTCAGAGACGGGTGGACCTAAGTAAGTTGATTTTTAGGAAGTTTCATAGTAAATACTCAATATAGTATGTTGAATCGAATACGTAAAAAACCCGTGGTAAGGGTACTGTTCCCTTCTGACGTTCGATTACGTTTTACCACGGAAAAATATTTCGATTTAACATTTTTTTAATGTTTTTTTATCAAATATCTTAATTATTGTATTAAAGTTAAATTAAAACATACCCTAAATGTTATTCTGATATATTCTGAACATATTCGTGTGGACCTTGTTAAAATCTGTTCTGTAGTTTATGAGATTACCTGGTTCAAACAAACAAACAGACAAACAGACAAAAATTCTAAAAACTACCCTATCGTGTTCAGCTAATGATTTTAAGGCGACCTGTGTATTTTTTTTCTGGATATCTTACAATTACAGATTTTTTGATGTCTACAGATTTATTATATGTATAGATAACATAAGAAAAGTTTGTTTATAAAAGTATTTTTATTTTATTTTTTTATTCTTTTTAGCGTATTTAAATAAAAGCTTTTTTTTTTAAGTTTTTTTTATTTTATACTAGCTGCGCCCCGCGGTTTCACCCGCGTAAGTCCCGATCCCGTGGGAATAATCGCCTTTTAAACCTTCCCTAGACCTCCATGAACATTTCAAGACTAAGATAAGATAAATCCGTTCAGCCGTTCTCGAGTTTTAGTGAGACTAACGAACAGCAATTCATTTTTATATATATAGATTATTCACTTTCAATGTGCGCATCTTGCAGTATTGATTTAGTAAGCCTTTATAAATTACATACCTAGAAATATATATTGAGTGCTTATAACGTTCCTTAATCCCCTCGTGTTTCATGATAGCCTAGTAAACTTGCATATCGTGGCGATGTTGTCATCACAAGTTGAGAACCATTGCAATGGGTGCATCGTGCATGGAGTTTAATATTTTATTCTTATAATATATAGACAAGCAAAAACATTGAAAAAAAAATTGCACTCCGGGAGTGCCGGCAGAAGTGAAAACTTGATTATTAACGTTGAGCATGTTTGATATTTTGGAATGGTTAGGGAATAATTTTGCACCAATTGCTTTATCAGTATAAAAGTACTATCATTTATGTGGTAGAATACAATATTCATTTATTGCGCTATCGTACACAAACATGACAATTTATATTAAGTACATTAAAAATTTAACACTTTAAAACTATAGCTGTCTACTCTCCATCCGTCTTACGCTTTTTCGATCAGGTCACGTGTCCTGACGCGAGTTTAAGATTTTATACCCATTACAGAAAAAGTGCTCAACGCCACTAAAGAAGTTTTCACTTCAAAAACAACTTATGAGCATTCAAAAAAATATCAATAAATTGCTTAATATTAAATAAATATAATTTGTTTTATGAGGATTTAACGTGAAATTTCAGGCACGTGTTGCATAAAATGGTTTATCTGTATGAATTCTTAATGAGTTCAAACATTGGATGTTGAGAAAATGGTTTTGTTTTCGATTGTTATAAATAGTTTTGTATTAGATTTTTTTAATTTTAAAATTAAAAATTAGTTGTTAGCGCATAATTACTTTACTGTTAAAGCTAGCTCATTGGCCTCTTTGAAATATCGAAACATTACAAACAATACATAATACAGTCCAGCCAGGAGATATCTACCTACCTCATCATCACTTTCATTTTCAATGTGCGCAGCTTGTAGTATTGATTTAGTAAACCTATACATTATATATAAACAGATAGGTACTTAGTACTGATACCTTTCCTGAAACTTCTTTGTGTTTCATGATCGCCTAGTAGACTTGCATATCGTGGCGTTGCACGTCGTCATTTGAGAACCATTGGATGCTTCGTGCATTGAGTTCAATATTTACTGCTTTATTAATGTTTCAGTATTAAAGTACACTACTAAAGATCTAATTTCTAAATCTTAAAAAAAATCGATAAATATTTTTAAACATATTTCTTAATCTGACTTGTGTTTCATGAACGCCTAGTAAGACTTGCATATCGTTTCGTGGCACGTCGCCATTTGAGAACCTTCGTGCATTTAGTTCAATATTTTCTTCTTTATTAATGTTTCAGTATTAAAATACACTATGACAAGCAGAAACATTAAGATAAAAATGTCTAACTTTCGAATATTGAAAAAAAAAAATATAATGAATAAATGGATATTAAATATTTTTACATTTGGCGTATGTTTAGCTGTGTTTTACCAAACATATTATGGTATGTTTCGAAAATATTTATTTTTTATATTTCGAAAACGAGTGGCTTTAAATGTTCGGTTCTTAAAACATTTCACTTTCATTCAACATCCCACCATGACAGGTTTCAGAATAATAAAATCAAATTCCATACAAAATAATCCTGTTTGTCATTCTGATCTACATAAGCAACAAGTGGTCAAAATACTGTGGTTTAATGTAAAAAAATACTGGTGTTAGCGCAAAATAACTCCACTATTATAGCATACCTCATTGGCTTCATTGAAATATCAATGAATGGCAGACATACATAATACAGTCTTGCTAGGAGATACCTACATCATAAGGTCATCGGTTTCACTTTCAATGTGCGCAGCTCGTAGTATTGATTTAGTAAGCCCATACATTGCATAAAAACAGATATTTAGTGCTTATAACCTTTCTGAAATCTCCTTGTGTTTCATGATAGCCTAGTAGACTTGCATTTCGTTTCGTTGTTGTACATCGCAAGTTGAAAACCATTGGACGCTTTGTGCATTGAGTTCAATATTTTCTTCTTTATCAATAGACAGCATGAAAAATAGACGGACAGAAATTAAGAAAAACCTGTCTAACTTTTGAATATTGATAAAAATAAATATAAATATATTAATAATAAATATTTTTACAAATATTTCTTATGTTTCTTTATTGTTTATTTCTTAATATATATTTCGCGTATGTTTTGCAAAAATTTGTTCATCCGTTTTTACCTGGATAAATCCAGACATACTTTATTTCGAAAAAGATCATTTTTATTTAAAAAAAATTAATGGTTCATAAGTACCTAAAATGGTATGAAATGTTTTAAGAACCGGCTCATGAACACCATTCATTCTCGACATCCCACATGATAGGTTTCAGAATAATAAAATCTAGTCCCATACAAATATTCCTGTTTTTCATTCTGGTCTACCTAAGACACAAGTGTGTAAAATCCTGTGCTTTAGTGCTAAAAATCTGGTGTTAACGCAAAATAACTCCACTAGTATACCATACCTCATTGGCCTCATTGAAATATCAATGAATGACAGACAATACATATTACAGTCTTCCCGGGTAGCCAGATACCTGCGTCATCAGTTCATCACTTTCACTTTCAATGTGCGCAGCTCGTAGTATTGATTAAATAAGCTCATACATTGCGTATAAACAGATACTTAGTGCTCATAGCTTTTCTGAAATCTCCTTGTGTTTCATGATCGCCTAGTAGACTTGCATATTGTGGCGTTGCAAGTCGCCATTTGAGAACCTCGGTGACTTTATGCCAAAAATAATTGTTAATAATTGTAAAATTATGTTATGCCTAGGATTATTATACAAAAACCAATTATGCCAAACTACAAAAGGACATCCAAATTCTAAAGCGTCTCGGAAATTGAATATTTAAAGAAAAATGATGTCCTATGATTTTTCAAAAGTGTGCGGTTCACTTTGAGTACCATACCCATCGAAAAGAACAAATAATGGCCTAATACAAAACCTATAAAGCGTAAGGGCATTATTTATTCATTGGGTCTAAAATCACAGCGCAAAAAACATAACATAACACATAACATACCACGCTCCCATACTGAATGTCCGAATCCTTTTGCAATTTTCTGAATTTTTGACCAAATTGTCCAGTTTTTTTATTAGGTAGCTGGCAGAGATACGTAATTTTGGGAAAAACAAAATGAAAAATCTATTTTTACAAATACCTATCTATTTTTAACGGAATTCAAAAGAGGACGTTCTCAATTCGCGTATATATATTTTTTATGTATATGTTCGCTGATTACTCGTAAACGCTTGGACCGATTTGGAAAATTCTTTTTATGTTTTTATATTCTAAGGTTTCCGCGACTTGAACTCATAATTCAAACTATTTAATTAGAGATAAGCGCGATAGAAGTGTAAGGAGATCGGTAATATTATGTGAGCTGTCATCTTGAACGGAGGCATGTACTGCACCTCTACCATGACTTGTTGAAGAACTCGAAAAAAAGGAACCCTTATAAGATAACTTTCTTGTCCGTCTGTCGGTGTGTCACTAACGATGTTCTCAGAGACGGGTGGACCTAGTAAGTTGATTTTTAGGAAGTTTAATAGTAAATACTCAATTTAGTATGTTTGATCGATTACGTTAAAAACTCATGGTAAGGGTGCTGTTCCCTTCTGACGTTCGATTATGTTTTACCACGAAAAAATATTTCGATTTCACATTTTTTTAATGTTTTTTTTTTATCAAATATCATAATTATTGTATTAAAGTTAAATTGAAACATACCCTAAATGTTAATCTGATATATTCTGAACATATTCATGTGGACCTCGTTAAAATCTGTTCTGTAGTTTATGAGATTACCTGGTTCAAACAAACAAACAGACAAAAATTCTAAAAACTACCCTATCGTGTTCACCTGTGTATTTTTTTCTGGATATCTTACAATTACAGATTTTTTGATGTCTACAGATTTATTATATGTATAGATATGTACTAGCTGTCTCGGCGAAAGTTGTTTTTCTATATTGCAAAAATATAAAGGAAAAAAAAGGAAAATAATAAAAAATAGATGTTATTCGATCCTTAGACCTAACGAATATACACAAAATATTTCTTACAAATCGGTTCAGCCGTTTAGGTGGATTTTGGCAACTAACATCCCGACACAAGATTTAATTTATTTTATATTGTATAGATTATAGACATATTTCTAATCGTGACACTCACCATAATATTATGTTCTGCAACAACTTGTTATGAAGATATGGTTTATTTTGCAAATGTTTTTTTTAATATTTTCGATAACGAGTGGCTCATGAACCCCTTTTATTCAGCATCCAAATATTTCTGTATTTCATTCTGGTCTACTTATGCAAAAAAGTGTGAAAAATCCTGTGCTTTAATGTAAAAAAATACTGGTGTTAGCGCCAAATAACTCCACTATTATAGCATACCTCATTGGCCTCATTAAAATATTGATCAATGAATGACGGACGACATACATAAAACAGTCTAGCCAGGTAGCCAAATACCTACGTCATCAGGTCAGCAGTTTCACTTTCAATGTGCGCAGCTCGTAGTATTGATTTAGTAAGCCCATACATTGCATATAAACAGATACTTGGTGCTTATAGCTTTTCTGAAACCTCCTTATGTTTCATAATCGCCTAGTAGTCTTGCATATCGTGGCGTTGCACATTGCCAGTGAGAACATTTGGTTGCTTCATGCATCGATTTCAATATTTAAGATTATTAAAGATAAACAGATAAACATGAAAAGAAAACAGGTATAACTTTTGAAAAATTAAAAAAAATGCCAAACAATAAAATATAAAGTTTTAAATCAACTGACTGCAAATAAATACAAGGGAAAAAACTATTTTACATATTTTTAAACTGTTTCCTGAGGATATAACGTGACATTTGTTGTACCTAAGTTTTACAAATAAAAATAAAGACGTCTTTTACCTGAATAAAAACGTGGTTTGTATCGAAAAAAACTTTTTTATTTTCGAAAACAAGCTGCAAATAAGTAATGGTGTGTCGGTTCATTAAACCCCTTTCTTCGACACCCCGCGCGATAGGTTTCAGCATAAAACATCTAACCCTATATTAAATAATCCTGCTTGTCATTATAATCTACCCAAACAACAAATGTTCAAAATTCTGTGCTTTAATGCAAAAACTACTGTTGTTAGCGCATAATGACTTCACCATTATAGCATACCTCATTGGCCTCATTGAAATATCAATGAATGACAGACATTGATACAACTACGTCATCAGGTCATCAGTTTTACTTTCAATGTGCGCAGCTCATAGTATTGATTTTTTAATGTACGCAGCGTAAAGTATTGATTTAGCAAGCCCATACATTACATATAAATAGAAACTTAGTGCTTATATCTTTCCGGAAACCTCCTTGTGTTTCGTGATCGCCTAGTAGACTTGCATATCTAGGCGTTGCACGTCGCGTCGCCATTTGAGAACCTTTGGGTACTTCGTGCATTGCGTTCCATCTTTTCTTCATTATTAATGTTTAATACAGTATGTAAGAGAGACAAGTAGAAAATTTAAGAAAAATCTGTGTAACTTTTGAATATTGATAAAAATAAATTAAAATCAAATGAATTAAGATTTTATATTTTTACACGTATTTCTTAACGTGACATTTGGCGAATATTTTTCAAAATTTTGTCCAGCTGTTTTTTACCTTCCAAACATAATATATTATTTTCTATAACGAGTGACTTTAAAAAAAATGGTATGAAATGTTTTAAGAACCAGCTCATGAACCCCTTTTATTCGACATCCCACATGATAGGTTTAATAAAAATAAAATCTAGTTCCATACCAATATTCCTGTTTTTCATTTTGGTCTACCTAAGTAACAGGTGTGTAAAATCCTGTGCTTTAATGTAAAAAAAAATTGTTGTTAGTGCCAAATGACTTCATAGTTAAAGTATTTCTCATTGGCCTCATCGTAATATCAATGAGTGACAGACAACACAAATATAATACAGCCAGGAGATACCTGCGTCATCAGGTCATCAGTTTTACTTTCAATGTGTGCAGCTCGTAGTATTGATCTTGCAAGCCCATACATACTGAAATCTCCTTGTGTTTCATGATCGCCTAGTAGACTTGCATATCGTTTCGTTGTTATACATCGCAAGTTGAAAACCATTGGCCGCTTCGTGCATTGAGTTCAATATTTTATTCTTTATTGATTTTACTGTATTAAAAGACAGCATGAAAGGTAGACATGACAAAGATAGACTGGATATTTAAAAAAAAATCTTTCTGATAATGTATACGAGTAATAAAAAAAAAAAAAAAAAAGTAATAAGGTATAATAATAATTATATTTATTCAAGAAAAGCTTACAAATATTAAAATGCCCTTGGGTTCCCGCACGAGGCAGAGCCTGTATCGCGGGACACCGACTTAACAATTAGAAATTTACACTTTATAATTTATCGGGACAAGTGAGCTGTAAAATGGATGTAAATGGCGATGTGTCAGGTCAGTGTAGCTGTAGGTAGCGAAGTTAATGTAAAGTAACATTTGGCATAATTATGTTTGCATAAAATTATTTAGATGTTTTTTACACGGATTAATCCAAACATGGCATGCCTCGCCAAAAATGGTTTTTATTTTTTGAAAATAAGTGGCTATTCTGTAAAAATTTTTGCATTTGCTCATAAAGTGGATCTTATTAAACGGCTTTTAGTCTCATAATCCAACTTATTATCACGCGTGCGGTTTACATTACCATGATACAACAAGTGATATAAAGTTATCCCGATAAGTTTAATATGTATCTTACTGTTATGTAGATGAAACATTCTTTTTATCACAGTTGCTCATAAAGTGGATCTTATTCAACCGCTTTTAGGCTCATAATCCAACGTATTATACACGCGTGCGTTATGCATTACCTCGACGCCACCAGTATGTAATAAGTTATCCTGATAAGTTGAATTGGTATCCTACTGCCAATTACATGCTAGAGATGCTAGATGAAACATTCTTAATTTATCTGGGTTATACTGTTTTGATGGATAAAATAAAGTAAGTACCTAAAAAGAGTTTTTACTTTATCAATAAAGGTTGTCTATAAAGTCGGTTTACGAACGATAATTTTACGTGATAACGTCATAAAAATGATTAAAAATTTAGTGTTGTTCTTTTGTTTTTGCTTTACTTAAATATAGTTTTTTTCGTACCATTATATTCTGTTTTTAACCCCCGAAAATGGAAAATCCCTAAAAAATATTGTATGTCAGACGATATATGTACTGTAAGTATAGGTTAAAAGTCTTTTGCCTTTCCTTTCGAGAGTAACAAAAAAATATTGCCTAAAAAAATTGTAAACATAGACTTATCACTAAATATTTTGTTATTTATTATTTTCTTTTCTTTGCGACTTGCAAAGAACTCTTTTATTAACAACTGTGATAAAAAACGTCGTAAGATTCACGTGTGCTTTGATCGATTTAATCTCGGCGCTCTGTAGACGCACTCGCATTCCGCTCGCGCGTCATAAACCACCTCGATGAAATGATCAATTTACCACACTTGTATCGCAATGTACTATAATTTAACTGGGTTATACTGTTTTGATGTATAAAACAAAAGGTACCAACAAAGAGTTTTTACTCCATCTAAAATAGTTGTCAATAAAGTCAGTTTAGGAACGATAAATTAAAAAAAAAAGATTAAAAAATGTAGTTTTTGTTTTGTCCTTACCTAAATATAATTTTTTCCGTATTTTGTTTTTAACCCCAACGCAAAAATAAATGGAAATGACCCTCAAAATATGTCAGACGAGGCTGTATAGGTTAAAAGTATTTTGCCTGCCCTTTCGGGGTATAATTAATAAAAAAATATGGTTTAAAAAAAAGTAATCATTCACAAATATTTTGTTAAATTTCACTGTTTGTCATTTTAACAAGTCTTTGTTTTATTCGCAACTGTATCTCGGCTTTTTAAAACGCTCGCGTTCCGCTCGTGTGTCATAAACCGCCTCTATGCAATGATCAATTTACCACACTTGTATCGTGTACTATGTACTATTAAAAACCAGCTCATGAACCCCTTTCATTCAACATGCCATATGATAAATAGGTTTTAGAGTAATAAAATCTAGTCCCCTACAAAATTAATCCCGTTTTTCATTCTGATCTACCCAAGCAACTCAAAATCCTGTGCTTTAATGCAACAAAGTACCGGTGCTAGAGCATTATTATAGTAATGACTCCAATGTACCTCATTGGCCTTATTAAAATATCAATAAATGACAGACAACACATAATACAGTCGAACCAGGAGATACCTACGTCATCAGGTCATCACTTTCACTTTTAATGTACGCAGCCTAAAGTATTGATTTAGCAAGCCCATACATTACATATAAACAGATACTTAGTGCTTTTATATTTCTGGAAACCTCCTTGTGTTTTATGATCGCCTAGTAGACTTGCATATCGTGGCGTTGCACGCCGCCATTTGAGAACCTTCGGGTGCTTCTTGCATTGAGTTTAAACAAGCAGAAACAAAAAAAAACTGTCTAACTTTTGAATATTGAAAAAAAAACGATTTATATTAAATATTCTAGACATATTTCTAATCGTGACATTTGCCGTATGTTTTGCAAAAAAGCATTTGGACACAACATGCATGTAACATCAAATGCTACGGTGCATTTCGAGACCTATGACAATCGATAGAGGGCATTATGGCGAACAAATAATAAGCCTTCACATCGAACCGCTAAAGCGTCTCGGAAACGGGATATCTGACCAAACGCGGTGACCTATGATTTCCAAAAATGCGCGGTGCATTTCGAGACTCATACCTATCGATAGAAGGCATTACGGCGAACAAATGCGCTTTTATCGAACCTTAAAAATAAAACAAAACTCAATTTTTAATCGATTTCTAAGACGTTTTCACGTAAAATTGTCATTTCGTAAACCGACTTTACAGACAACAATTTTTGCTGGCTTAAAAACTCGTTGTTGGCTACCTTGTTATCCATCAAAACAGTACAACCCAGTTAAATTAAGAATATTTCATCTACCAGTACGATACGAATTTAACTTATCAGGATAACTTATTACGGCACTAGTGTATCATGGTAACGTAAAACGCACGCGTGCATAATACGTTGGATTATGAGGCTTAAAGCCATTTAATGAGATCCACTTTATGAGCAACTGTGATAAAAAAGTAAATATAAATCATATCAAGTAATATTAAATATTCTAGAGATATTTCTTAACATTTGGCGTACGATTCGCAAAAAAAGGTCTTTTGGTTTTTAGCTGGTTGAATCCAAATACAATTTATTACGAATTTTCATTTTATTTTTCGAAAAAGTTGTTCATAAGTAAAATGGTATGAAATGTTTTAAGAACTGAAATATCAATTAATGACAGTAAATTCATGATACAGGAGATACTCGTACCTACGTCATCAGGTTATCAGTTTCACTTTCAATGTGCGCAGCTCGTAGTATTGATTTAGTAAGCCCATACATTGCGTATAAAAAGATACTTAGTGCTTATAGCTTTTCTGAAACCTCCTTTAATTCATGATCGCCTAGTAGACTTGCATACCGTGGCGTTGCACGTCGCTATTTGAGAATCTATGGGTACTACGTGCACTGAGTTTATAGTAATGATTCAGCAGACTATAATAATGTTTCAGTATGAAAATACAGTATGACAAGCAGAAAAATTAAGATAAACCTGTCTAACTTTTAAAATATTGAATAAAATGAAAATAGGTTAATCGATTTATATTCAATATTGTAGACATATTTCTAAACTTTACATTTAACGTAATAGAATATATTGCAAAAATTTGTTCAGTCGTTTTTTACCTGGATGATTACACTCACATACCGCCTCTGCAATGATCAATTTACCACACTTATATCGTAATGTACTATTAGGACCGGCTCATAAAACCCTTTCATTTGACATCCAACATATGAGATACGTTTCAGAATAATAATATCTAGTTCCATACAAAATAATAATTCAGTTTGTCATTCTGATCTACCTAAGCAACAAGTACAAGCCATAAGTGTTCAAAATCCTGTGCTTTAATGTAAAAGATACTGGTAATATAATTATAGCATATCTTATTGGCCTTATCGAACTATCAATGAAATACAGACAATACATAATACAGTCTAGTCAGGAGATATCTACATCATCAGGTCATCACTTTCGCATTTAATGTGCGCAGCTCGTAGTATTGATTTTATAAGCCTATACATTACATGATGAATATATACTTAGTACTTATAGCTTTCCTGAAACCTCCTTGTATTTCATGATTGCCTAGTAGACTTGCATTTCGTGGCGTTGCACGTCCCCGTTTGAGAACCTTTGCTTGCTTCGTGCATCGAGTTCAATATTTATTCGTTGTTAATTTTTAGTATGAAAAATGAACAGAATATAAAAATTGAAATAAAACCTGTACTTACCTATTTTTTTGAACATTGAAAAAAGAATTTAATTTTAAATATTTTTAACCTGTTTCCTGAGGATACGTGCCATTTGGTGTGTTTTGTTTTGCCTATGTTACCACCTTTGGTTTGCAAAAATGTGTTAAGCCGTTTTTTACCCGGATGAATATAAACATGGTATGTTTCGAAAATATTTTTTTTTATTTTCGAAAACAAGTTATATTGTGAAATATTTTTAGAATCGGCTCATTAAATCCCTTCCTTCAACACTCCACGCGATAGGTTTCAGCATAAAACATCTAATCCTATACAAAATAATCCTGTTTTATATTCTGATGCACCTAAGCATTTAGTGTGCCA
This sequence comes from Idaea straminata, assembly GCA_951213275.1. Lineage (NCBI taxonomy): Eukaryota > Metazoa > Arthropoda > Insecta > Lepidoptera > Geometridae > Idaea > Idaea straminata. The sequence continues at coordinate 14,856,204 of OX577845.1, read as the reverse complement.
AATCTTATGCTTTCATGTTAAAAATGATGGTGTTAGCGCATAATGACTCCACTATTATAGCATACCTCATTGGCTTTGTTGAAATGTCAATAAGTACGGACAATAATTAGTACCTACATTCCTGCCAGGAGATATCTACGTCACTTGGTTTTCAACGTCACATTACTTTCACTTTCAATGTGCGCAGCTTGCAGTATTGATTTTGTAAGCTCATACATTACTTAAGCTTTGCTGAAACCTCCTTAAGTTTCATGATCGCCTGGTAGACTTGCATATTGTGCACAACGCGAATTGAGAACCTTTGGCCTCGTTGAAAAATCAATGAAATACGGACAATATAGTCTACCTACGTCATCAGGTCATCAGTTTCACTTTCAATGTGCGCAGCTCGTAGTATTGATTTTATAAGCCTATACATTACATATGAATATATACTCGTACTTAGGGCTTGTAGCTTTCCTGAAACTTCCTCGTGTTTCATAGTAGCCTGGTAGAGTTGCATATCGTCGCGTTGCACATCGCCAGTTGAGAACCTTTGGTTGCTTCGTGCTAGTGCAAAAAAATTGTCATTGTTATTTTTTTAGAATGAAAGATTATTGTTTGTAATGAATAGGCTACGGAACTATTGGACCGATTTTGATGAAACTTGGTAAGAGTTTGATTCAATGCGTGAAACATAGGCTATGTGAATAAATAGAAAAAAAGATTTTTCTATTTATTGCGTGTTCCCCATACATTGCATTTAAATAAAATAAATGTTTTGATATACTATTTGTATTTATATGATTACACTATTCGCCGCGGATTCACCCGCGTAACTCTTGGATAATCCATTTGTAGAGGAACGCTATAGGCTATTTATATTTCATAGGTTCGATTCCCGCCTCAGACGACCCAGTTGGCACAATGGTCACCATGCCGGACTGCCAAACACAGGGTTGCGGGTTCGATTCCCGCCTCAGACAAGTATTTATGCTTAGATATTTGGCTGTGGTCTGGTTGTTTCTATGTATTATAAGTATATATTTACAAAAGAAAAGTATATAAGTAGTATATGAGTTGTCTAGCACCCATAACACAAGTCTAGTTACTTAGCTTGGGGCTAGATGGCGATATGTGAAATGTAAAAAAAAAAAAAAAAAATTCGATTCTAACCAGTAGTTCCTGAGATTAGCGCGTTCAAACAAACAAACTCTTCGGCTTTGTAATTGAGGAGGCTCACAGCTAAGCGAAGCTCGCGGTTGTGCGGGTTAAGCGACGCCTGGCGCGGTCATCACTTTGATGGGTGACCAATTACTAGTGTGGCAAAAATGTATTTTCGTGAGCCCCTCCGTGCTTCGGAAGGCACGTTAAGCAGTGGTCTCGGTTGCTACCTCTAGTAGCAGTCGTTAGATCAAGTTACAGGCCTTAGGGATCTCTAACCAATAGGTGAGCCACACCACTACACGAGAAGAAGAAGCTTTATTTAGTTTAATATTAGTATACGTAGATATAAATTTAAGTAATGACGATGATGTATAGTAGTGATCGGGATATTACATATTTTTAACTTGCAATTTTGGAATGTAACGAGACTTATCGTATGTTATGTAGTAGGAGTCCAAACATAGTAACTATGTTCTATAAGTAAATGTTTTTTTTTCTTATTTTTGGAAAACAAGCGAATAATATAAATAAAGTAACTTCGTGTAATAAGGGTCTCCTGCCACCTTTATTAAAAACTAAATATTTGGTAAAAATAGGAAAACCTTTTTTATACAGGATATTAGATAAGTATTTGCTTTTTGGTCAATCTGAGAAACAATTTATATCTTTATTTTCTTGTTATTTTGACACTTATACCAAGTCATCAGGTCATTACTTTCAATGTGCGCAGATTTAGTAAGCCTACACATTATACCATATAAATAGATACTTAGTGCAGCTACCATAAACCTCTTCTTGTTTCATGATCGCCTAGTAGTCTTGCATATCGTGGCGTTGCACAACGCCATTAAATTTGAGAACCTTTGATTGCTCCGTGCATCGAGTTCAATATTTTATTCTTTATAAATTTTTCAGTATGAAAAACAAACAATTATTCTGTCTCTGAATATTAAGTAATGAAAATAAATAGGTAAATAAATACTTTTAAAATTAATTTTTTTTTAAATTGCAAAAATCTGTTAACCGTTTTTCAACTGGAGGCATCCAAACCCCACATTCAGAGATTTCAGAATTAAAAGAATCTAATCCCATACAAAATAAGGTGAAAACTACACTCGAGTTTTCACTCAACAAGTGGAGTGAGCCGAGTCTGTGCTTTAATATAATAATATCGATGTTGTTGCATAAAGGTAAAAATTATTTATCGATTTGGACTTATTTACATGAAATCACAGTGAAACGACTTAAAAACTAAGTAAGAATGTGTGTATACCAATTAGAAGAAGGTACAAGAAACTCATGGGATTTTTTTTGTCATCATGCTCACAAAGGTCACGATTATAAATATTTTTGAAGGCTGATAATGACTCCACTATAATACCTACATTTTACTGGACAAATTATATTATTTATTTTGATATTAACAAAGGAATAAATATTCTAAAACCAAATAACCTACCTGTGCCTGTGTTTCTTGTGCCTGCTCATTGATGGGCGCGTTCCGAAGGAATGTCATCCTCAATTAGTATTTAATCCTCACTTAATATCCTCATCCTCACTTAATATTTAAAACGTTTGAGTGTGATTTCATACAAATTATCTGATTTCAAATGAAAAAAGCTCAACTTTGACTTATCAGTTAAACACTGACCTTTTGAGCGTTTAATGAATGTTTGTATTGGTGCAAGATGTGAACCAAGAACTTCTAGCTTACAGCTTATTATTGCACACACGACCGCGACGACGACGATCTACGACGACTCTACGGGCGTATTAGTCGGTCTATAAAAATATTATTGAGCACGCTTATCGGTACAATATTGGTAGATATTCAATCATGCGCTTTCGTAGAGGTAGGTACTTATTATGAATTCTTGTTTTCAAATGATTGTGAGAAAACAATGTGTTTTTCGGCAACTAGTTGCACTTGTTACTAGCAGCGTAGATTCCTTGGGAATATCGGAACAAAAAGTATGTTTACGTTATTCCCAATTAATCGATGTATTCTCTTACCAAGTTTCATCAAAATCGGTCCAATAGTTTCGAAACATATTCGTTACAAACAAAAAAATATATTTTTATAGAATATTAGTATAGATTTCTTGTTTGCCAATGCGGCCGGGTATTAAAGTGAATGAGCAGACTGTATTCAGTGAGCAAGTAAATTGAGCATTACCTACAAGCACTGTGCTAGCACTGCAGCGTCCTTCCAATTCAGTAATATTCGCTGTCAAAAATACCATTTTGGGTCGGATAGATAGATAAATCATTACATAGTATAAAACAAAGTCACTTTCCGCTGTCTTGTAAACTACGCAACGGATTATGATGCTGTTTTTTTAATAGAGTGATGCAAGTGGATGTTTATATTTATAATACATGCGTAATATAGCCGTGCAAAGCCGGAGCGGATCGCTAGTAAATTGCAAACACGACAATTACACGAAATATACAAGTACCGAACTGTCTCAAACAATAAAAAACATATTAAGGCGCTCTTCCAGTACCGTGTGTAGGTATTCACATTACCTTAGTCCGCGCTCTCAAAGACGTAGCGTGCTGCGTGCTAACTGTTATATTTGATCGATATGCAAAACATTTTAGCATTATTATCCACAAATATAGTTCCTAGAGGTCAAAACCTATTCATTTTTTGAAACAAACGTTAACTATGTTTGAATAAAACCCGATAAACGATTTAATAATTCTTTGTTTTCTAACATTTTTTTTTATCGAACGAAATTGTTCATATCATGTTTTCAACCACAATAAACAAAAATATGGTTATTAAACTACAATATCCATTTATATCTAAATAACAAAAAAAGAGTATTTGATTAGTTAGAGTTGCTTAAAACAAAGGTCGATTTTGGTAGCTTTATTAGCACCTGCCCTTAATAAGTAAAAAAAAACCTATTCAAAACTCGCTGGCCGAAATTGAACTAATTATTTTGGTCGGTAAAACTGAAATAGAGGATATGGTTTCTAAAAGAAATTCTACCTACCGCAGTGGTGGTTTGGCACGTGCGCGCCATAACGTCTTTCGTTGCATTAGTATTTTTTTTTTAATTTTTGGGTGTGGAGACTCGTGGACATCTCGTAGATAATGAAATGGATCATCTTACTTTGTTAATCCTTTTTAGGGTTCCGTTGTCAACATTGTATTTCTAATTGTTAATGGAATAATATCGAATTTGGGGTAAAGTGGTGAAGTTCGTCGGACCAATGGTCATCATGCCGGACTGCCAAACACAGGGTTGCCGGTTCGATTCCCGCCTCAGACAAATATTTATGCTTAGATATTTGTCTGTGTTTTGGTTAAAGAAAAGTATATAAGTAGTATATCCGTTGTCTAGCACCCATAACACAAGTGTAGTTACTTAGTTTGGGGCTAGATGGCGATGTGTGAAATGTCCTGCAATATTTATTTACTTATTCATTATTTAGTTACGTTTGTGGTGAGGTGCGATGAACGGGATGAACCCTACAAGCAACCCTTATATTCACCTTGTCCGTTCATTCATCTGTCCGTCAGTTTGTCCGCAGTCTGAGTCTGCTGACCTTTACTTTGGCATATGAAAATCACGCTTACAAAGTGGTAAAATAAAATATTAACAATAATTTTTCGTACCCTCCACCATAATTATGCATAAACATCTTCACACCTACCAAATTCTGTACGCGAATGAAACCGTAGAGCGTAGCTAGTTCGGTATAAACAAGTTCCGAACTCAATCATCTTTTTCCAAAGGACACAAAAACATTATAATAAAATATACAGAGATCAATCAAACACTACAAACAAACAAATCAAGTACGAAATATCAAAGGAAATATAGATTCGTGTCTGGCAATAAGAGAGCGAGTGATCTTTTTACCCGGCTACGGCGAAGCCAAAAGGGAGGGTTATGTGTTTAACCTGTATGTATGTACGTATGTAAGAGCGGTGTTGGCTTAGTGGTAGATAACCCGACTTTCATTCTGAAGGTCGTGGGTTCGAATCCCAGGGGGTCGTGCACCAATGTATTTTTCTAGAGAAAAATTTATGTGCGCCAATTGACATTGCTCTTACGGTGAAGGAAAACATCGTGATGAAACACGCGGCTTAGTTGGCTCCAGAAGTATTGACATGTTCTCTACTCTGGACACGGTCGACTAAGCTGAGAAGGTAGTAGGTGCTGGGCAAGCCTACTCCATCCTCACGTAAAACGGACCCAATCAAAAAGAGTCTAGTTGCCGAAAAAAGCCCGTCATCTGTTCCCACTTAACTTCAAAACTACTTACTATAATTTAAAAAAGAGGTATCATTAGAAGCTTCTCAATGGTTTGCTGGTGATTATAAGCTATGTGACGTCACTATAAATAAATTCAAAAGCATAAAACATAGCGACTTGAGTAGTTGGGACCCATTAAACATGTAAACCGACCTAAATCACAGTCCAGACTATTCAAGTCGCTATGTTTTATGCTTTTGAATTTATTAAGTTTTCTTTTTTTCTTTTTCTTCGTGATCCTGAACCTTCGCCGTCAATCCCATTTTGTTATCATTTTGATCCCCTTTTCCAAATCCAATATTTCCTAAAATCGTAATCTGTTCCCTGGTCCCAGTTCGGCCGGGGCCCAGAAAGCGACTAACCCAAGATTATCAGGACCATTAGCTCGCGAAATGGCCAATGTACATATTGGCAGTACACGCTACAAATATTATTTTGGCTATGTTCCACTTTGAATCCTTTTATATACATACCTGCGGGTGATAAGGGCCACTTGCCACCTTTATTAAGGCCAAGTGCTAATAAAGCTACCAAAATCGACCTTTGTTTTAAGCAACTCTAAGTAATCAAATACTCTTTTTTTGTTATTTGGATATAAATGGATATTGTAGTTAAATAACCATATTTTTGTTTATTGTGGTTGAATACATGATATGAACAACTTCGTTTGATAAAAAAAAATAGATCGTTTATCGGGTTTTATTCAAAAATAGTTAACGTTTGTTTCTAAAAATGAATCAAATGATAGGTTTTGACCTCTAGGAACTATAATTGTGGATAATAATGCATATCCATCAAATATAACCGTTAGCACGCAGCACGCTACGTTTTTGATAACGGGGGCTAAGGTAATGTGAATACCTACACACGGTACTGAAGAGCGCCTTAAAGACTAAATATTTAGCAAAAATTGAAAAAAAATTCTTTAAAACAGATTACTAGATAGATATTTGCTTTATTGTCAATGTGGAAAAACAATTAATTTGTTTTATTTTCTTGTAATTTTGTCACTAATTGCTAATACCAAGATTCATAAAAACTTTTTAGTGGCCCCTCAGTACTTTAGGTTTTATCCAGATATTCCCATAGGATCGGAACTTATTCGCGTGAAACCGCGGGGCGGTGCAAAGTCGCGGGCAACAGCTAGTTATATTATAAAGCTGAAGAGTTTGTTTGTTTGTTTGTTTGTTTGAACGCGCTAATCTCAGGAACTACTGGTTCGAATTGAAAAATTATTTTTGTGTTGGATAGTCCATTTATCGAGGAAGGTTATAGGCTAATTTTTATCCTGATATTCCCACGGGATCGGGAGTTACGCGGGTGAAACTGCGGAGCGCTGCTAGTCTATACATATGCTTTGTCCTGAATGACTGACTGACGGATCAACGCACAGCCTAAACCGCTGATCGTAGAGACCTGAAACTTGAAGGGTGTGTTTTTTGTGTGACGTAGGCATCGGATAAGAAAGGATTTTTCGAAATTCTATCCCTAAGGGGGTGAAAAAGGGGGGCAAAGTTTGTATGGGACAACGTGATTCCTTGGTCTATTTTCGACTTCTACGCGGACGAAGTCGCGGGCAAAAGCTAGTCTTACTATACGTACGGACTTATGAAAGCGTAGTTTCTATTGGATCAATTAGCTTGACTCATCGCAAAATGAGACGTAAACAATTCTTTGATTTCTAATTTTACAGTACTTTGTTTGCCTTGTGTTTTTGCCGTGTATTTAAAATGATTACTCTGCAGTTTATTATGGGGCTGAGTTGAGCTAAAGTTCTGTCTAGGATCTAAGATTTCGCGAAAATAGCTATTTTTAAACAATTTAGCAATATGTGGTGTTTTGTACGGTCGGCTGCATAATTGTAGACCCACCGTAGAGCTCCAAAACGGCTGTTATAAGAATGTTTTCAACACAAGCCAGATTCTAGGCATCTGCTTTAGGTGAAGTTTAAAGTCTTCTAACTCATCAATTCATCAAACAAAAACTATTAGAATGAAAACATGCCAATAATAGTAATTTTAGACCTCTACCGGGGGCTGCAATTATGCTGCCGACTGTACCTAAGTAATAAAGTATTGCGTAATAAATATCTGTCAAAGAAATTAAAAATTTAGCGTTGAGGCATTATAATAACGATTTTTTCATGCATGGACCTATGACTGTCCCATTATAGCATTTATAATTACGGTTTTTATATTTGTGTTTTGATCATACTATTATTTCAATATTAATATATGTAATAATATAGGTATTTATTATTAATTAGGTACCTACTGTATGGGTTTTGTTTTAGGTCATTGTATCTTAATATATAAAAGAAAGTCGTGTTAGTTACACCATTTATAACTCGGGAACGGCTAAACCGATTTGGTTGAAAATTGGTGGGGAGGTAGCTTACAATCATAAGACGGACATAGGATATTTTTTTCGATATTCCCACGGGATCGGGACTTACGCGGGTGAAACCGCGGGGCGCAGCTAGTTATATATATTTACGTGATACTTGCGTTATTGTCATCTGAAACTGCATCCTCTAAAACTACATCGTCCATTCTTTCAATTCCAAAATATACCTATGTGCCTTACTGGGTAAGGTACAAATTCGGTTGAATTGTGGAAACCTCCCCCCCCCCCTTCAAAACATGGCATCCATGTCAGACAGAAGTAGTTTTGACAACCAAATGCACTCACTAGTTGCATCTAAGAAAGAAATATTCTCAAGTTTTCCTTATGTTTTCCTTTTCCTAGTTTATGGTACCAGGACATCAGAAACAACAAGGGGTAACATAGTTGAATAACGATGACGTAGCACAGCGACAAGGATCGTATGACCGCTCGCTCGAACGCTAACGTAACAGTAGTAACAGCACATAGTTCATTCATAGTCGACCTAGCCACACTCATTATGATCCTTGTAACGCCGTAGATGCAACAGGTCGCCAAATTTACTCTCACTTTCAATATGCGCATCTCTGTAGCAGTATTGATTGTATCGTCATTATACCTGTTGTATGTTTCTGCTTCTCTGGTAGATCAGAACCGGAATTTTGAAAATCAAGCAGGTATAGTACCTACAATAAGACCCTTTGGGGATAGGGTCAAATATTTTGAAAATTCAATGAGCTTCACTAGACTATTTTCAAATCGCTTAATAGATGGCGCTGATCGATACTTTGCAGTGGCGTACCGAGGGGGAGGGTCGGGAGAGGACATCGCCCCGAGTGGCAAATAAAAGGAGGCGGCAAATCGCCCAAACTAAAGAAACCGCCGGTCCAAGCCTAACGGAATAAAGGTGATGAGCTAGCGGCACATGCGCCACAGAATGGTTACGGGGGCGGCTACAATTTATGTAATAAGTACCTACTAACGAGTCTTTGTACTTTGACGTTAATTGTTTTTGTAAAGAAAGTACAAGTAAACAAATCATTGTCGCATTTCAATTTTATTAAGTTAACCACTATATCTATGGGTCAAAAGGCGACCATGTTAATATGTAAGATACGTGAAGAATACGATATTAGATATTATGTTAGATGCACCCTTCTCCAAGAAACTACGTGAAGGTGAAAATGAAAGGGTCGGTAAATTAGCAGTCGACCCAGGGCGGCTATTACCCACGGTACGCCACTGATTGATATACTCTTCGATATTTCTGCTTTCCTAGTATCAACATTTTGACAACTAAGACGACTAACTTTGTTAATAGCAGACCCGCGACCAGGCCTGGTTCACTACGCACGTAGCAGACCCGCGACCAGGCCTGGTTCACTACGCACGCACGTGGGCCTACTTTGGGCAACAATACATTTTTTATGTTATGGTTTATAAGGCCGCCTTTGATGCCACTTGCAGATAAACATATTATTATAGGCATAAAATAAGTCAGTTTAGTAAAACCATTTATATGACAGTTTTGTATAATGTTTTGTCACGTTGTCTATACAAATCTTATTCATTATCATCATCATATCAGCCACAGGACGTCCACTGCTGAACATAGGCCTCCCCTAAAGACTTCCAGAGCGATCGGTCGCATGCTCTCTGCGTCCAACGACTTCCCGCGACCTTAATTAAGTCGTCCGTCCATCTAGTCGGAGGCCGTCCCGCGCTGCGCTTTCCGGTACGTGGTCTCCAATCTAAGACTTTTCGGCCCCAACGGCCATCAGTTCTACGAGCCACATGTCCCGCCCATTGCCACTTCAGCCTACTAATTCTTTGGGCTAAGTCGGTAACTTTAGTTCGCCTACGAATCTCCTCATTTCTGATTCGATCTCGTAGTGAAACACCGAGCATAGCCCTCTCCATAGCACGCTGTGCGTGCACGTTCCTTTTTACCTTCTCCTAACTCTGCACAAACAAGTAAACATATTATTTTACAATACAAAAAATAATATGTTTTTATGAACAACATAACTGTGTAACTTCGATTGTGAAATAGATTCACATTTATTTACGTTTTATTTTCTTTTAATAAAAAGTTGGTTGAGCAATCTTTTGAAAGTCTGTACCTATAAAAGTATAGGTACGGTCGGCTGCATAATTGCAGACCCACCGTAGAGCTCCAAAACGGAAATTGTAAGAATGTTTTCAATACTAACAAGATTTAAGACACCTGCTTTAGTTGAAGTTTAAAGTTTTCGTACTCATCAAATTATCAAACAAAAATTATTAGAATGAAAACATGCCAATAATAGTAATTTTAGAACTTTACCGGGGGCTGCAATTATGCAGCCGACTGTACCTACATGCAATTTAAAAGTTATATCCCATCAAAAACATACTTGTAAAAAACCAAGTCTCGCAACTTAGTTCTTCTACCGTAAAAAGTTGTGAGATCCATGTAATACCAAGTCAGTTAATTTATTCAGTCCTTCCTTACCATTTGTCTTCAGTTATTACGTAATTAGCTAATAAGTAGATTGACTTGGCAATCGCATGAAAACAGAATGTATCTGACAAGTAATACATAATATGTATTACTAGCTGCGCCCCGCGGTTTCACCCGCGTAAGTCCCGATCCCGTGGGAATATCGGAATAAAAAGTAGCCTATATGTTAATCCAGACCTCAAGCTATCTACATACCGAATTTCATTGCAATCGGTGCAGTAGTTATAGCGTGAAGGAGTAACAAACACACACACACACACACAAACTATCACATTTATAATATTAGTAGGATATGACGCAATTTGCAAGTTAATCTGGCGGGGGCACAGCCACTTGTGCCCTCAGACCTAGAGCTAAACTTCAAAGAGTTCAAAGTACAGTCGACTGCATAATTGCAGCCCTCGGTAGAGTTCAAAAAATACTATTTTTGGAATGTTTTCATTCTAATAATTTTTGTTTGATTAATTGAAGAGTAAGAAGACTTTAAATTTCACCTAAACCAGGTGTCTAGAATCTTGTTAGTGTTGAAATAGTACATTACGATATAAGTGTGATAAATTGATCTTTGCATAGAGGCGGTTTATGACGCGCGAGCGGCAGCGAGCGTGTTATAGAAGCCAAGATGCAAATATCAATTCCACACGTATATCGTACGACGTTTTTTATCACAGTTGCGAATAAAAGAAAAGACTTGAAAAGAAAACAAAATAATAATTAACAAAATATTTGTGATAACTCTATGTTTACATTTTTTTAAGGCAATATTTTTTTGTTAATTATGCTCCGGAAAGGCCAGGCTAAAAACTTTTAACCTATACTTCCTCGTGTGACATACATTATTTTTTTAGGGTTTTTCTATTTGTTTTTGCGTCGGGGGTTAAGAACAAAATACAATGGTACGGAAAAACAATATATTTAAGTAAAGAAAAAACAAAAAATAAACAACTCAATTTTTAATCGTTTTCTAAGCCATTATCACGTAAAATTTTCGTTCGTAAACCGACTTTAGCAACCATTTCTAGACAACCATTTTTGCTAGCTAAAAAACTCTTTGGTACCTAACTTTTCGGGATAACTTTACAGCACTAGTTAACAAATCTAAAACTCACGCGTGCATAATATGTTGGATTATGAGCCTAAAAGCCGTTGAATAAGATCCACTTTATGAGCAACTGTGATAAAAACATTCTTATAACAGCCGTTTTGGAGCTCTACGGTGGGTCGGCATTTATGCAGCCGACCGTACCTAACGTATTTATTTCCGAGATAATAAAGGAAAAAAATAACTAAAAATACCTTGGATAGATCATTTATCGAGGAAGGCTTTAGGCTATATAACATCACGCTGCGACCAATAGGAGCGAAGAATCAGTGGGAAATGTGGAAAAATTGGGCAAATTATTCGTCTTTGAGGGCTTTCGTTTTTTTTTTTGAACTCAGGAAAAGCTGACTACTTTGTAAGCCACATATTATTATCATATAGATAGATAGATAAATTATTTATTGCTTTATTTAAGAGCAGTTAAGAGGAAAGGGTATCGGGCGCTTTCTCCATACAAACGTAGTCGACTGTTTCCTCCCTGGATAATGACACTAGAGCTGCAAATGTTTTAGTTGCATAAAACTTACAACTGCCATGACCATGCCCATAGGGGCATGCCAAACAAACAAACCATAGGGTTTGTGTATTTGTTTTTAAAATCTTAATTTCTATGACAATTAAAAAATGAAAATTACCAAGCCATATTAGGGGCATAGTCATGGCAGTGATAGGTTTTATTCAACAAAAATATTTGTGCTAGTGTCATTATCCAGGGAGGAAACGGTCGACTACGTTTGTATTGAGAGCGCCGGTACCCTTTCACCTTAAGATTTTTTAAATCTTAAAACAACTCTTGTATTTTATGTCCCATAATTATGGAAGCCAGAGGAAGCTGTTCTACCTTAATCGGAGAAGGTTTCACTTCAAAAGTGTAACAATAAGTTAATCGGAGCAATGGGAAAAAATATCCCCACTTCTACGAATCGGAGTTTCTTATATACTATAAATTCTTATATTCCCACGGGATTACGCAGGACCCATGAGGGTAAAACTGTGGGGCAGACATATTTTTCTATTCACCACAAATCAGGCAAATTACAAACATTCATTGTACATTACGTCAGGCCGAAGTAGATTAACCATTTTACTGTAGGGTATGGGAGCAATTTTTAAAACAATGATAGCGCGATTCCGAATTTCAACAGATGCCGATCTAGCGCCATCTGTTGAAAATTCCGTAAATTACAAAATCCCTACATAATTACTTCGTAGTCAAACAAAGACGCTTCCCGCCCTGTCTGTCCCTATGTATACTTATATCTTTAAAACTATGCAACGGATTTTGATGCGGTTTTTTTAAATAGATACTTATTATAGAGTGATTTAATAGAAAGGTTTTAGTAAGATATAAAACAAAACTACCACGCTAGTTTTACCATATTATAATATTCTATCTTCTTGTCTGTTTTTTGTGTATTTACTTTTATTTGTAACTATCTACTTGTGTCTATACTATGTTTCTTAATTATGTCCATACTATGTCGTGTGTTTGTTCGAATAATTATGTTCCATTCTATTCTATCTTAGAAAAAGGAGTAGAACACGACACGACGAAAACTGTTTTAAAAATCCATAGCTAGTTGTCTAACAATAAATTGCTAACATTTGGTACAAGTTGTTATGTTGAATAATTTCAACCCTTACACAACGGGGGATATAGCTCAGTTGGTAGAGCTTCCGATTGCAGATCGAGAGGTCCCCGGTTCAATCCCGGGTATCCCCCCTTTCGTCGAAAGGGGGGATACCCGGGAAAAATTAGCGAAAAAAAATTAGCGAAATTTTTATTAAATAAAAATTTCGCTAATTTTAAATATGAAGGCGTATCCATAGATAAACAACTAAATACTACCGCGTACCTACCCGTCATACGTCAGATTGACTATGGTAATCAGTCAATCTAGCAAAGCGTGATATGTCAATGGATCGGGGAACGCCATCTTAGTACGCTTGGCGAACAGGACGGGCGTCCGCGAACCGTGCTCCCGTGCTCGTTCACGAATCGCTCTGAGTAGTACAATCATCCTATTTTATGTTTAGTTTGAGTTATTGTGATGATTAATTATGTGTTTCTTTGAAAACTACGTGAATCTAGCTACTTGTAGTGTATGAATAATACTGGTTGTCATTAGATGACATTGTTCTTAACCCTTACTTTGTCCACTCCCTAAATTGGTACAAGATGAGTAAAGATGAAGGCTATCCTGGCTTTTCAAATATATAAACCGGACTTAATGCAAGTTGTACCTACTCGCGGTGCGCCTAGGGTTCTGTACATTTTATCTACCCTTGCAGTGTGGATGGTGGTTACTAATTTAACTTGACCCCTATTTCGTTTGAGCGCCTATACAATGTAAGGGTCAAGTTAAATGTATGAGGGGCACCTTTTCATTTTCGACGTTTTTACCTTTAGTTTACTTCAGGTTGACCTGGAATTATCAATTTTGGTTAAAAGCAAGGTTTTAGAGCACAAGTAAAGAGAAAATTTTAAAATATAAAAAAAGTTGAAACTCAAGGTAAATGGTAACTTTCGCGATATGTCAATTTGGCCATTTTTTTATTGTGTGTATAAAATCAAGGTCTTAAACCTTGATTTTTAGGTCTTAAACCTTAAACCTTGAGTTATTAAGGCCTATTAGACCTCAGTATCTGTACCTGGTATGAAATTCAACTTGCTAGTTACACGCGTACGAAGTCGCGGGCTGGTTTTAAATAATAGCCAATGTGCCCGCAAGAAATTGGTAAAATAATTATTGCATGGGAACTTGTTTTAAGTATATTGGTGTGTACAGTTTGTAGGTGAAGTCTTTTTTACATTTTGGTAGGTATAATTTAAAGACGAAAATTCATTTCTAAGCCCAAAATACCAAAAAGCAAAATAAAGTTGTAAATTGCTTGAATGTTTTAAAAGAGCTTTCTTCATGGCCAATTTTGAAACTAAACTAATTTAATGAAAATATCGTTAATTATAATTGTGTTGCTGATAGAAATCAATTGTTGGGTTTAATTTTAATACGCCTAATACTTCGTACCTGGTATAAATTTCAACCCGGTGGTGATACAAGGACAGACAGACGGATAGACGGACAAAAGACAGAGAGAGAGTTGTCCTGCGAATACATTCATTTTGCCAGATTTATAGAAGTTCTTAATTGATAGGGAAACGGAAATAATTCCTTCCCCGTCTGTAAGTTCCTTTGAGATATAAAATAAAAATAAATAAATAAATATTTGTTTATTTCAGATCAAAGATCCATATGTGTTAGTAAAAATAATAAACCTAGTAAACCTATATCTAGTTACCGGATGTACTTCCACATGAATAAGGTCGCACCGATTCATGTAAGGGCAATCTAGCCTCTCTGAAATCATTTTCAGAATGCTATTTGAGCTGGCCCGGACTCTACGCATCAGGGATGTGAACTTCTTGCGAATTGTAGCATAAAAACAATCAGTGCGTGCTTCAAACAACAATAGAAACATAGTTTCTAAACCATATCTTATTACTAAGTTTTATCACCAGTCTGATGATCTTTCAGTATTTTAGGATATTGGGCCTAAGACCCGGAAATGGCCACACTGCGCCTCCCAATGCCATTAACCGCTTCCACCAAGTTCTTATCATTCGTTAACCATCTTTGAGGTTACCTTTTGAGACCTACCTAGATACATATCTTAGAACAGAGCACTTACCCACTAGCTTTATTATCACCGGTTTCATCTCTTTCTTACCACATTTATTTTCATTTCACTTGTGCTCCTTACAGAAGATTTTATCTGCTTCTTCACTTTTATTCTTTTCTCAAAAACTGATTTTTCTCTTACACCCTAACTTTCATTCTCACATCACCTCTACCGCCATTTTTTCCTTGCTCACTAGCGCCCCCAACAAACCTATTTTCCTTCTGCCTAAAACATACGTTCCATTTCCTGAAATTCTAATTCTTGCCTAGTTATTATTCTTGATTGACATTTCATAATTATTCGCAATTCGCGACAAGAGTGACCACCAAAACGTTTTATAAAAATCTTAATGATTTTTTTATTTTTTTTTCTTGTTAAAAATAATAAAATAAACAGATGAATTGGTTTTTCAGATTGACGATTATGGAAATATTGATCTAGTAGTTTTCTTTATTTTTACGAAATATTTAGTTAATGAAGGTGGGGCAGTTCCTTATTACCCGCAGGTACTTTTGGCTCATATTTCGCATCCGGTAGATAGATATACTGAAAATACTTGATGGATTTTGATGTTAGGGATACATGCATGACAGGAAAACAAATAAATTTAAAATTAAAAAAAAACTTGAGATTTGTTAATTGATACCCGGATTGAACGAAGTTTTTTTGGATTAATTAGTGAGGAATTGTAATAAAAAATCAAAAAGTGTCGTTACAACTTTTGGTCTTAATTTTTTCCGTCTAGCCCCCTTTCGCAATGCGCAATAAGGAACTCCGTTCCAAAATCCGACTTTTATCCTCCATAACTTTCAGACGGCTTAATCGGTTTCAATCAAACATAGCTAAGAACACTCCTGATTAATTTCTCTTTCAAACGAAAGATCTAAATCGGTTCATCTCCACAGACAGACACACACACACACACAGACACGTCAAACTTTTAAAACCTCGTCGTTTTTGCATATTATAAAAATAGGGATTGTCTCGGTTCCGGTATATTATAGCGTCCCGGCCGGTTTAGTATTGTCCCGGTTTTTCTTTGATTTTAATAAGAGAGTTCTAGATTTGTGTTTAAAATGTCGAAATCAATGCCCAAATGAACTTAAAAGAAGGTTTATGGTAAGAGTGAAATACCACTATCTTTCAAAATGTTGACGCGAGACATTGGAATGTGTTTAGGATAATACTTATATTATAAAACTGAAGAGTTTGTTTGTTTGTTTGTTTGTTTAAACGCGCTAATCTCAGGATCTACAGGTTCGAATTGAATAATTAGTTTTGTGTTCGATAGTCCATTTATCGAGGAAGGCTTCTTTTCCCACGCGATCGAGACTTACGCGGGTGAAACCATGGAGCGCAGCTAGTTCAACCTTTTCCCTCCAAAATAATAAATATTATTTTAACTGACAGTAATTATTAAGCTATTGCATAGCTTTTATCGCGGGTTTTCAAGAAATTCCGTAACAAAAATAAAACCTAACACCCCCCACTCCGCCTACCATGTAGCTTGGCCGAGCTTTCGCTTAACGTGTATGTATATGGTACGACTGTACGAAGCTCACACGATGGAATAGCTTTATTATTGTTATATATGACTAGCAGCGCTCCGCGGTTTTACCCGCGTAACTCCCAATCCCGTGGGAATATCGGGATAAAAAGTAGCCTATAGCCTTCCTCGATAAATGACCTATCCAACACAAAACGAATTTTTCAATTCGAACCAGTAGTTCCTGAGATTAGCGCGTTCAAACAAACAAACAACCAAACAAACTCTTCAGCTTTATAATATTAGTATAGATTAAAGTTCCGCTTTTACGCTTTTAGTATAGTAGCTCAACGGTAGATATAGGTGGAATAAAAATCCATTTTTACCCACTGGGGGATACGTTGGGTAGGGTCTAGTGCACTACCCACTGTTGTGACGACAATTGCTATCACTTCCTAACTGCCTCTCGATTCCTGGTTTATTGCTTCATGAGTATGTACTGCCGGTTAGCACAGTGATATAAATAATAATAAATATTGCAGGACATTCCACACATCGCCATCTAGCCCCAAGCTAAGTAACTACACTTGTGTTATGTTTGTGGGTGAGGGGTGTGTTATGGTACTTATATACTTTTCTTTTGTAAATATATACTTATAATACATAGAAACAAGCAGACCACAGACAAATATCTAAGCATAAATACTTGTCTGAAGTGGGAAACGAACCCACAACTCTGTGTTTGGCAGTCCGGTATGGTGACCATTTTGCCAACTGGGTCGTCAGATGTAACATGTATAGAGTTGTTATCTCCGAACTACGTATTACTTCATTGTGCCACAATAATTAGAATGCGTGTATTCGTGCATATCCGAAAGCACCTGAGGGAAAAGGTTCAATTGCCTTAGGTTCGTGTGGTCAAGTTTATTTCGCAAAGACGTATAAACCTCTTGCTGACATATCACTGGGTTAGCAACTGGAAATTTTACAGTTTACACAATTATTTCACAAAGGTACAAGTAAAAGGGAAACGTTATACAGCTGATAAATATCCAGAGTCCGGCACAGAGCCGGATAATAATCGATTTATTGCCTTCCATGTGCATCTCGACCCGTTTCTCAGAAGCTTCCCTTATGACGGTCATAAAATGTGTGGTAACATGTGCAATGCCAGAATGCATTCGGTCAATCGGTTGTGTACCATCGACTCATGCTACAGTATGCGTCATAAGTACACTATCCATTGCCGTAGCGTGGGTCACTGTCGCCCGGGGCGAATTCATAATTTGCCGCCCTTTTGACGTTATTAAAATAATGTTGTTGAAAATTTGCCTTTTTTTGGTATCATAAAAATAATAATGTTGGCAATTTGCGAGCCTTTAACGTCATAAAAATAATAATCTTGGTGTTGGTGAAAAAAAACGTAACGATATGAAATAATATTGAAAATATTTATTTCAAAACCATGTAAGGATGCTGGGCTACTTGTGATTTATCACAACTGTAAAAGCGTCTGTCTGTCACGTCTTACTGACCGCCGTGACCGCACAAAATAAATTTTCCTAATTTTGCCGCCCTCCTAATGTGGTCCGCCTTTCCGTCCTCCTATCGCTACGCTACTGGCAATATCAATGCGCTAGACTATTACTATGAACCAGTATTGGACTTACGACCTTCTTCTAATACACGTCACACACACACAAACACACACAAATACTTGAATTAAAAGTACTCAGTGTGATTATTATTTTCAACATTCTTTAGTTAGCAGTGGTGTACCGCCACCCGCTACACCAACCAACGTGGGTTCGATCCACAGGTTACGTAGTTACACTGCAAGGAGTGTAAACGTATCGCTACTAAGTGGACTTTTGGGCGTCTATTGTACCTACCAGAGACGCTTGAATCTTAAATGATGTACTAAATAATTTAAATTTACAATACATCTGTAATTAAAGTCTGATCTGGTGATGTCAAAACCACTAGGTGTACGGTGAACGTACAATATAATCATATACGACCCAGTAGTAATATATGTAGTAAATCCGTTGTCTAGCACCTATAACCCAAGTCTAGTTACTTAGCTTGGGGCTAGATGGCGATGTGTAGAATGTTCTGCAATATCTTATAATATAAAAATGAATCGCAAAATGTGTTGGTAAGCGCATAACTCAACAACGCCTGGACCAATTTGGCCAATTCTTTTTTTGTTGTCTTTGAAGAGAAGGTTTTTATGAAAGAAAATATTAAGAAAGTTGCGCAGAAAATGATTACGCAGGTGAAACCGCGGGGCGCAGCTAGTTTATTATAATAATAAATAAACCCAATAACCCTGACATATATTTTCACTAGATTGGAACGCGTTAGTTTACTGTGATTACAGTCAGAGTAAAAATGTGTGAAACTAAAAATGTCCTTACATATATTTGGGTTTTTTTTTCTTCAAAATGTATATGTGAGCTCACCCCATTGCTTCAAATTCTATTGTTCTCGAGTCTTAACACTTAAACGCTAAATGTATTATATAAACTAGTTACAAAAAAAGAACAAAAAAGATACTCAGACCTAACGAATATACATAATTTCAAATCTCATACAAATTAAGAAATTTATAGAGATAGGTACTTATACATTTTGTACAACATCAACTTTCTAGCGATTTATTTCAGACAACTAAATAAATATGGTCCATACAAAAAGTGTTAGTAATAAAAATAGAAATTAGACAACTAGATGTTAGTAAAATTTCGTGCCATATACGAACATGTCTTTAATTTACTCTATAAAAACCATTAATTACAATAAATTAAAAGAACAAAAATACATAAAAGCTATTATTAGTATATTATCTGTGTCGTACATAAAAAGTTGTACATTTATTAATATTGCTATTTGTACGCAAAAGTGAAGCAGGCTTGGATAATATAGCGAAGGTACTGCTCTTTTATGAAATATTCATAAACAACTAGCTGTACCCTGCCACGCTTCAATGTGGGACATTGTGATTAAAAAATAAAATACTGTTTTTTCGCGGTCGCGGATATGAGACTGATGCAAAAATTAGATAAAAAAAATCCTTGATGCGGATTATATATCATTCTAAAACTTCAGCTCGATCGGTACAGAACTTTTTGAGTTTTTGAAGCGTACACAAACCAACATAACATTTATATATATATAGATAGCCATTTAGCAGATAATAGAATAACCCGTGAAATCCTCTCTTTAAAAAACCATCTCAGAATATTTTTGTGTTGAAGCCGAAAGAGCGTGGTGTATTTTAGTTTACGTAAAGATAATGGGCTGCTACGTAGGCCTACACGTGACGAGACGAGGCGAGAGCTAGTGTGTGCTCTACGTACCTACTGTATGATGTGTTTACAAGAACGCCGTTTGTTCAAAACGTTTGATCTTTATAAATGCAATAGGTATTTCTGAAATATCTCCGTCGGAGTAACGCCGTTCGCTTTAATAAAAAAATGAACGATTTAACAGTACGACAACCTTGATGTTCTGTTTATTTTCGACTAAAGGTGCTCCGTTTATGAGCATTTTTGATTCAATGTAACTGACGTTTGTTTGAATTAAATTTTTCAGAAAGCATATATAATCCCTTACAGTTATAAAACGTATGACTAATCTTTTGATTCGTGTAAAATGCGACTGATGCCAATGGATAATAATATGATTTAATTAGTTTTTATAAGGTTTTTATCTTTGACCAAATATTTGATCGAATTTTTTATGTGAAAACGGAAGAAGTTTTGCTTGAACAGCCATAAAATCAAATGTATGCAGTCTCCTCCTCCTAACTAACCGACTTTAAAAAAGGAGGAGGTTATCAATGCGTCGCATTTATATATTTTTTTATGTATGTTCCTTGAATACTCGACGACTCAATCGATTGAGATGATGGTTTTTTTTTTAAGTTGGTTATAAAATATGTTTTAAAAACTGAGCGCATGCATGGCGTATTTTTTTATAGTTTTCGCCCCTATTTTTTTCAAATTTGAAATCACCTAGCCTACGAATCTCCTGGCCGCGCTGCTTCCTGTTTTTATGAGAGCCTAATACTTGTGCATTCTGCATCGACTTATGCATATGCACACACAAAGGTTCAATGAAAATAAAAACAATCTGTTACTCTGCAAATGAATTCATTTTGATAAAATTTAATACTTTTGTTTTTATTTTCACGACTAAGGTTAATTAAGTACCATACTTGGTATTTGGTCATACTTGTTACAAGAAAAATGTGGGTAATAAAGGTAGCTCAATATACAAACCCTTTAATGAACGAAATCAGCAGGCAAGTAAATTAACATGTTCCTTGGCCCTTGGTGTCAAAACTATCGGGGGAAATGAATAGTTCAACTGAACTACTTGCTTTTACCAGGCGCCGCCAGCGCTGGTCGTGGCCCAATTTTTTTTAGTTGAACTAACCCTTCAGTTCTATCTGCAGCTTTTAATTCAATTAACTTTTAAAAGAAAATTTGCTTCTTACCTATAAAAGTTTAAACCCTCAACAACTGGGTATTCGATGTAGGTACCTACAGCTGATTCATTTTGATTTATCTATAGGTATATTCAAAATACTCGTGTCGCGGTGTTAGTTGCTAAACTCCACCTAAACGGCTGAACCGATTTCTATGAATTTTTTTGTGTATATTCGTTAGGGCTAAAAATCGAACAACATCTATTTTTTGTTTTTATTTAAAATGGCAAAACAACGTTTGCCGGGACAACTATTATGGTAATAATTTTAAATAAAATATTTCCTTTGCATAGGGAGGATCGAAGGCGCAATACCAGATTACCAACGTTTGTTTGCAACCTGAATAAAATATCTATTACCGGAGGATACAATAGAAAAATCAGGTATTTCTCATTGATCAATAAGTACCTATACTTATGTGCGAATTGTCCATTTTTTTATAATAAGGCGGTGGGTGAGCCTAATTTGCCAGTATAACTATAGAAGTGTTAATTTAATTGCATAAAAATGGTGTTTTTTTTTAAACTTTCTAAACAATTCGTTAATGAGATCTTTACTGATGTTTTGGTATAATTTTAAGACGATTATTCCATGTATTTTTGAAGTCCTAGTCATTGAAATGAGTAATTATGATGCCGTAGTTGTGGCGCTATTTTGGTAAAACAAAAATTAAATGTTTTGATTGACCTAACTGAACGGTAAAGAAGATAATTCTAATATTTAGATTTTTTGACCAAAGCTTCAAAACGGCAAGGAATTTCCACCTAATTTTTTTCCAAAATGTCGGAAAACATCTAACTTACAAATCGTATTGAAAGTTTGAATAAAACAACTATTTTATATGCAATAATTGAACAATTTTGGCTATAAATATCCTGGCCATTTGGCTTATAACAGCACTTACAGCCTTAAAGTACTACTACACAAAGAAAATCGGTTATTTTTCCGGAATATTGCGTCCTCGTGAATCCTTAATGCCACCAGTACCTAGTACATAGATATCGTTCGAAATAATTATAACTATTTCATAATTACAGTTTTATTCCAGGCATCGTAAATGAATGTTGGTAATTAAAGAAACGGTCTGTGTAAATAAAATGTATAATATCGTTTTATTGCTAAAAGTGACATAAAGTTTATCATAATTCTCCGGCATTCAGGATTCATATAACTCGCCCGGCGAAATGTTATTTCTGGTTGAATTTTATAATCTCTGTGCGAATTATGCGAATTCTTTTTTTTTCCTGTAGGTAAAATAATAAGAAATTAAGTACTTATTACACTAATTTTAGTACTTATTATTAAAGTAGGTTCTGATTTTTGATAACATTTTCACTCCGGGTCATTTATACCGGTTTTCATCCCTTAAATTGCAATTATAAATTTAGGTACAAATTTTTTAGTATAAAAAAGGTATATTATTTAAGTAACTTTAACTTACAACTGATTTAGAAAAATTAAAACAAAGATGACCTCACCTACCTTTAGTAGAGAAACCTCATAAAATCTACAGTTATCTATCTTCTTTTATTTTGTATCTATCTTTTTCTTTATTACACACAATATGTCAAACATATTGTCTGTCTGTAATTGTTAAAATTATTAAGTACTTGATTAAATCAGCTTGTGATTTACATTCAAACTTATTTGTAACCACCACCGACCCTCGGAAGAGCGGAGATTCCCAACACAAGTATTTATACTTAAAGGGGGTCTCCCAACGATTATGTAATTAGGAAATAAGTTACTGGTTATTGAAACAAATTAATTATTTTTTGATTTATTTTTAACTATCTATCTATCTTGGTTAACATATAAAATGCTTTGTCCTGGACGACTGACTGACTGACGGATCAACGCAGAGCGTAAACCGTTGATCGTAGAGAACTGAAACTTGGAGTTGATCTTCTTTGTATGACGTAGGCATCGGATAAGAATTAATTTTCCAAAATTCTACCCTGTGAACCCCCATAAAGTTTGTATGGGAAAACGTGATTTCTTGGTCCAATCTACTTACTTCTTATTTTATTACGACATTACTTCTTATTTTATTAAAATTAATTGTTCAACGGGCTTAAAAAAGGGTTAACAATACAAAGTCATTTGGGGGTTATTTGCTACGAAGTTGATATCAATACTCCTTAGTGATTTTGGTTTGAATTACACTTTATTTAGACACCATATGTTTCAAAAATCAATCTGATTTTAAGCTAACAAAAAAACAACCTAAAATTACCTTTCACAACGGCGATCTACAGGCTACAGGGACGAAATTTCAAACAAAAGTCGGAAGCTAGTGTGAAATACTACAGCTCGATGAAGGTCGTTCTTAAAGGGATAGTGTGTTCTACCGGTGCGGGGCGCGCGGGACGCGGCTCGGGCGCCCGGTGGCCATCTTTCAACGCTTGCATACTCGAGACCAATTTACGCCGCGTACGCCGTCATCGATACTCTACAGAGCCGGATGATCTATAGCCTGTTAAATTGATGACAACTTTCAGCACGACTGATGAAACTTTAGAGTGACCACTTAACTCGACGATTAAAGTGGTTTCGTTTATTTTGAAATGACCAGCTAGGGAATTTATAGAAACATTATAAGTAGTCGATTAAAAAAAAAACAATTTTATTGATTGATAATACATACCATATGATTTCATATTTTCCAATATTTCATATTGCCTGCGATGCTGAAGGTGCGGGTTCGATTCCCGCCGTAAACAAGTATTTATGTACAGATATTTGTTTCTAGTCTGGGTGGTATGTATAATAATATTACTTATATATTTACAAAAGAAAATACATAAGTAATTCTATACGTTGTCTGACCACCATAACACAAGCTAGTGTGAAATGTCCCACAATATTTATTTATATAATTTGATTTTTTTTTAATTTAATTTATTTATATAATTTGATTAGATTTTTTAATTTCAGTAAATATTGTGTGGGTCTGGGTCTACTGTACCACATAATTCTGTTTATTCCTTTCCTTTCTGTACCACATAATTGTTACAGGACAAAATTTTCTTTTATTTTCATTGGTAGATATAAAGAAAACAGAGGGCCGTGTGTACGACAAACTTAAGTTACTTAGATTAAAAAAAAATGGTTATCTGTCGATTCACGGACGATAATTTTACGTGATAATGTCTTATGAAACCGATGATAAATTAAAAATGTGTTTTTATCATTTATTTTTTATTTAAACATATATATTTTTTCCTTTATACGTCTTCTATTCGTCACACGTCACACCATAACACAAGTCCAGATGAGCGATATTGTATTATTAAATACTCTTTTTCCTAAGTTACCATGATGCGTCTGGTCTTTACCATGACGCATGACGTCACACAATATTACCGTGACACATTTTTATGAATGCAGGTGTTCCATCAATTTACTAGACGTTACCTATCACGTCAAAAAAAATGTTCTAGAAGGAAAATAGTGGGTAGTGAGTATTCGGGAGGAAAATAGTGGAATACATTTTGTTACTTACACTTACGTTACTATAAAACTCACCTTTCTTAGTAACTATTACAATTCTGAGATTAGAATCAAAGTAGGTATTAAAAGCACGTGTTGTAGATTTCCAAGAAGTTGAATGCTCCCAGCAAGATTATATTCCTAAAAGCGAGCAATTGGTGGGTTTGTTTAAATTATGGCGTTTAGGTAGTAGTGGCGAGCATATGGCCGACAACAGACAAAATCCAGGCGTTGCGTTCGCGATCGATGAGAACTTTACTCACTTGGTTATTTGTGCCTATCTATATCTAAAGTCCGTTCACATTTATTTTGCCTCTGACAGCTAGAGGTTGAAAACAGGATAGCGATCAGAAAACACATTTGCCATTTTTTGTGAATTATAAAACAAAAACGTTTGGCTAACATGGCCAAATTCGTACCATTTATTATTACATTTACGATTGTTAAAAAATCATAAACAAACCAGTCTTAAGGGAAAATCTGGTGGTTTCTTTTTTTAGGCAAAAACAAATATCTATAACAGATTCTTACCGAAAAACTATAGGTACCTACTCCTTGTCCATGATGACCACCTATGAGGTTTACAAAAGCCGGTACCTGGCTATACGGCCCACGGTTTCGTAAAAATTGACTCGCAGGCGTTTAAATCATAGTCATCCACAGTCACAGGTGTCATGTAACCATGTATTACTGCCGTTACCAGGATAATTGCGAAAATATTTTTGCCCACTGTAATAAAGGGTTGAAACACGACAGTACCAACGGTGCTTAGATAAGTAGGTATAATAACAGTATAAGAAGGAGTAAACAATCAGATCGGCTTTACAATATAAATGGAATAGATTTTAAAAATAATGTGGCCATCGGTTGATTAGAAATCGTTAGTATGTTATGGGTAGAATCTCGAGCACTAAATCCATCTGCGTCTCAACATTGTCTTCTCTGTGAAACAGTTTATAACTGCACGTCGCGGTCACACCCACAAAATGGCGACCCCATATGTACCTATGTATTTTTCCAGGGCTCCAGCTTCACACCAAATTTTAGTAATTTATGACGTGATATTTGCGAAAAAAGTTACAATCTCACTAACATTTGATAGGATCTGTGATTGCAAATACTTATTTGAAGATGTATTTGTCGGCAGGTACTGCGCCGATGTTCGCTGGTATGCGAGGAGTTCATGGTCAGATGCTGTCGGGAGGGTCATCTATCAGCGGGCTTGGGGGATTTGGCCTCACTTCGCCTTTACCACCGGATCGCAAGGTAAATCACATACTTGACGAAATTTTACTTATCTAATTAACGGTCTTTGTCTAAAGTAATTAGGATGCTTCGTTCGCCAACGCCCGCCGGGCCGTGCGCAGTCAGGTTACCCTATGCCTAACAGGGTAAGAACTAGGCCAGTGGTGGGATTTTTTAATGATTGTGGAATTTAAAACTAACTGGTTTAAATGTGCTTGAATCTGTTATACCTACCTTACCGTCTGAATTGTGGGTTCTGTTACTGAGCGTAACGACGAATTAGATTGCATTCTTCCTAATACTCATCGTAAATTCAATTGTATTTTGTTATTGTTAAAGGTGTACGCAACTCCACCTCCAACGCCTCTACCAGCGCTACCTTCGCCGGCGTCTATTGCAAGTACCCCTCCTACCACCTCGACCACCGTGTATCCCTACTACCACTAGCTTTTAGAGATGAAAATAACACATGAGTTAATTTGCTACAGAATGTCAACGGCTGGATTGCACAGAGAAATAGTGTGACAGTATAGGGCCCTACCTCAACGGGATGCCATGGTGATGTCGCCGGCTCGTGTTCAACTAATTCGTATTGAAATGGAAGTAACTCACCTGGCCACGGTGTGACGACGTCATCAATTCGGAAGCGTAGCCACGAACGACGCGGCGCTTTGTGGAGACTGGCTATTCTGGCGTCCTGTGTGACGTAACCACAATAGCCAGTAAAATTTATTCATGTAAACTGCGCTTTACTCACTCAGTGTCCAACGAGGACGCACTTGTTTTTTGTGATAGACAGTAGCCAGTGGCTACTCTATTAGGCGACCTAGCTAGAATAGCCAGAAATAGTCATGGATATTTACATAGCCGCCGGCGAAGTCGACATCCAGTGAGGTAGGGCCCATATTTTTCCCATAAATTAAGTGTTAGTATGAAAAGGCCGATTCATTATTCAAGATATTTCTCGTAATTGTCGTCTGAGGAATGCCAGTTAATTATACCAGCTAGAATAATGTACACTTAAAATTGTCTCTTATTAATTAGTTTTTAAAATTATTTTCTATCAACTACTTACTTAGTTTCTGTAGAAGTGAAATGATCGGAAAATCTCTATAAGTATCCAAAGATTGTTTGTTTTAGTCTATTTCCAAAGATAATGTACTTATTTTAGTTTTATTCATTTATATACGTAAATATTAATTTAAACACACAGAGTGAACGCAGGCAACGCTTGCTGACCAAATTTGAAGGCAAATGTTCTATGTTTTTATTTTTGTTTGCTTTCAAATTTAAATACGCTCAGAAACTATAACATACCCTTAATCACTGGTAGGTATGAGGATACATATTTTTGGGTGTATTTGAAAAAAAATGGGCTAAATTTGAATAAGGCATTGCTACGATACTGTTAACACCAATAGTGCTATTACACTGTAAACAGCTTGTAGGTATCATTTCTGCCATTTTACGTCTCAATTAAAAAGGTTAGTTAGGTTAAGAAATGTCACCCTCGTAACACAGTAAGGTACGTTATAGATTCTGGCCGTTAGTCAGCCGATGAAAAATAAGTCTAGTTTACATTCGTATGTAGTTTGTAGATTGTGTTATACATAATATAATTAGGTACTCACAGCATCGCTAAGTAAAACTCAAGTCTAATCAATGTCTTGTTTCGTTTACGCCAGACTTTGAATGTGTTATAATTTTCCAAAGATTTTTTCTCTCGTTATTTTTGTTAAAACCAAAGCTACATTTAATTACGTATGCATTTAAAGAAATCAGGAAAAAGGCAAAATTGATTTATTGGATTTGATTTTTCTTATAAAAGGGATTATTAAAAGGGAGAGATAATTGTGGTAAATATAGCGAATTTATATGTACTTAGAAACTAAAAATTGCCATAGTAGGTTCTCAGAAAGAATTTACTAATACCTACATAAAATAGGTTATTTTTTAAATAATTGTAAAAAAATCAAATGTAATTTTAAAATAAAATATATGAACACGTCTTATCTTTACTTATTATCAGTAAAAATACCTTCGTTAGTATTAATTCGATATTAAAATACCGCGTCATTAGGTTCGCTCGTATCTGCGAGATAGCTTTGTACAGACGCAGCAAATCACAAATAGTAATTAAGATAAGATTTGTTAAATAAGCAATCATATTTCATTTGTAAGGTTCAGTACTCAAATGGTAAAAACGGGACCCTATTACTAAGTTTCTATTGTCTGTTTGTCTGTCACCAGGGTGTATCTCAATAACCGTGCTATCTAGACAGTTGAAATTAGTATTGTATGTATTGTAATACCACGTTTCATCAAAATCGGTCAAGTAGGTAGTTTTAAAGCCTATTCGTGACAAACAAACAAAAAATCCTTCATAAACCTAATATTAGTATAGATGTAGTAGAAGTACCTATAGATTATAAAAATACTCATTTTCGGAGATTTCCGAAGTAGCCTGAATTTCCGACGATCGATGTTTGAACGAAGATGCTAGAAATCTTCGGAATTCTAGGCCTAATTAGATAATACTTTCAAAAAGAAAAATAAAACAATTTAAGGCTACTTTTTAACCCATTTAACCCGAGGTTTTCATGAGATCAAAAAAGACGTAAGGAGTTTATATTTTATTTTTATAGGATATCAATTGGTTTAATATTTGCTCTTTGAAAAACTATACATTGTTAGTATCATGCTTGATATTCATATTCTAATCAGGATATAATTTATTGTTATTTAATTAATTTTTTACAATTACAAAATTAAAATATACGAACGGAAAATAAAATAAAATAACAAATAAAAGACATCCTCAAGCGCGTCTCCCCGAGGCATCGTTCCCAGAAGGCTGGCAACATTTCCCCTCTGGATTGCCAGACTGACCATTTGAGCGAAAAAGCTACCAGCCCTCCGATCACCAGACACCTCGACAAGACGCGCGCCGAGGTTCATATTCTTGATTATTGATATTATAAGTTCTAGCTTGATATTTCCATGGGATCGGAATCTGAGTGGAAATAACTATGTGGACGTAGCCACAGAACACGAGTAAAGAAATGTGGCCACAGAATAATTAATAGTCAGAATACGAACGCAAAGCTGTTCTCAAAGCCCGTTGAGAAAAAAACCACTCGACTTATCTCTAGCACCGAATTCCAGAGGCAAGTGATGACAGGTGATCAACACACGAGATTTTTTTTGTCGAACTACTTATAATAGGTACCTATTGAAAGAAAAAAAATATGAAAATAACCAGAACAGTAAACTTAGACTTGTACTTAAATACGGGCTGTTTCCCCGCTTCCAAACTGCCTTATTAGGGTCATTTTTGCGTGACGATGACGTAACATAGATTTGGGCAAATAAAAAAAAAATACAATGAAGAATTTTCAATGATTAAAATTAAAATTAATGACAGAATAGGTGACCGGCAGAGAAAAAAAAAGAAAATAGGCGGCAAAGCGGCGGGAAAGCGACGGGAAAGCGGCGGGAAACCCGACTGCAAGGAAAGGCTTGTGTTTTTCGAGTTTTATCTAAACTTCGGTATAGCAGAGAAATTAATGGAACAACAATATTTAAGCACACAAATAGAAAAAAAAAACTCAATTTTTCTAGATCACAATGAAATGTTTAGTATTTCGTGATTTCCAGATGTGAAAACAAGATAATATATATATATAAGCATCTAAAGTCACCTGTTTTTCGTGTGTCGCCATTACACATTACGAACTTCAACAACCTAATGTCCTTGCTTATGCCATGCTTTAGGCAACACCAAAGAATAACCATTATGACTTCGCACGGCTCATGCATACTGCCAGAAGAGTGTATAAAAGTCAAAATTCTTAATTCTTTTGGATGCTTTATACCTAGGTACAAGATCACAAGGACACTTCTTAAAAACTAAGTTAGGATGTGTGTCTTCGGAACGCGCCCACCAATGGGAAGAAACACAAGAAACTCATGGACGGTTTTTTTTCATGCAATCACGCCCACAAAGGTCAATATTACAAATATTTGAAAGTATTATTTGAAATGGAGCAACTAAAGTCACGTCCATGGGTTGTCGAAGTATCATAGTACGCATTACTGCACAATTTATGCTTTATAAAAGTTTAAAACCTGTTAATGGGCATATCATAAACATCTTTAGGTAATCTATCTATCTATCTCTCTTTTGCAAAATGAAAATAGCATCAATATCTGCAGCACACCCCCACAGTAGGATCCCGTATACCTAATCGAATTCGAGTAATGTAGGTAGGTAATGTTTTAGTCTTGGTAATGTGGCTTTATACAGCCGTGCGGTCAGAGTCGTACCTTGAGTAAAAAAAAACTGGCGGGAAATGGTTGCATTTTTTAATTATTAAACGACTTCAAAAAAGGAGTACCTACTCAATTCGTCGCGTATTTTTTTAATGCTTTTCAACGTTTTAATTCATTATTATATTTTGTTAGTTTAATATAATTTGACGGGATAACGTCTAATATTGATATATTCGTAATGAACTTATTTACTCGAACTATTGGCCCTCGAGTGTAGCTCGGGACCATAGAAATCATAAAATCGTGCCTGTGAGCCACGAACGTGTATTTCTATGGTAAGTACTTTGAACTCTTTCCCCCTTATTCCAAAACGAGGTTTAAGAATAGTCCGAGATGTGGATTTAGATACAGATTTACTCGTGAACTATAGTCTGAACTGAACTACGTGAAATATAATCTATAGGGAAAGTGTTTAAACTTTAGTTCCCTGTATAATCTATAAAGTCAAAGTAAAAAATCTTTATTCCTTTCAATGCTTAATACCTAGGTATAAAATCACTTAGACACGTCTTAAAAACTAAGTTAGGATGTGTGCCTTCGGAACGCGCCCACCAATGAGAAGAAGGCACAAGAAACTCACGCTCACAAAGGTCAATATTACAAATAGTTAATGTTTAGACTATAGTTCACGAGTAAATCTGTGTCTTAATCTAAGGTTTAAATGCACATTTTACCTTATACCCATTTTACCTTATACAAGTTATACCTTTTAAATTGCATACAATCTAAGGTACCAGCGACAAACCAAGGCCGGCGCGTATTATGATCCACTATCTGAAATACACACTTCTAACAGCTTTTTTTACATTGTACTGACAATTGTAAAGAACTATTAGCCCACGCTAAAAGTTAACATAAATAAAAATAAATAAATAAATATCCGCCATATTGTCAGTAGGAGAGATTCAGATTAGCTACTTTAACTGCTTAACAGGGCCACCCCTTGTGATTGTTAGCTAAATATTTTTCAATCTAAAACGAACTGGAAAGTGTAGAAGTTATGTTTATGTTAATTATTCTCTTAGTTTGATTGTTTTAAGTTGGCTCTTGTTACAACCCCGTGATTTAATAAGGGCCACTAGAAGGGTTTTTAAAAACCTTGATTTTAATGTATGGTTACATAATACAATTGTATGGTTTTTCAGATTATCGATGAAGCAAATATTTATTTAATGAAAATATTTCAAGTAATTTTCCCTATTTTTACGAAATATGGCCCTTGTTTGTCGCCGGTACCATACCTATAGTTTTATGGATATTAACTTTCAAAAGATTGCTCAACCAATTTATTTTATAAAAAAAAACGTGAATAAATTGTGGATTATGTAGGTACATTTTTATGAAAATGTAAATCCAATTCACAATCGAAGTTACGAGTGCACAGTTATAGGTATATTTATAACAACAGTTAAATATTTATAACTGTGCACTTGTAACTTCGATTGTGAATTAATAAAATAAAAAATAATAAATACATATTGTATTTGTTGTATTATAAATTATTATTATTGTGTTTTCTTGTTTATGCAGGGTTAGGAGAAGGGACTAAGGAACGTGCGCTAAGAGTGATTGGAGGTCGAGATGGAAAACCGGTGAATTTCCCTCTGTCGTGAGAATGGCAACGAAACTGACCTTAAAGACCTCAAAAAAATACCAAAGTCATACATAAGGCTTTATGTACTGCATCAGTCATAACCCCAATTTGGAGTCTCACTGCAGCACACTGTTCAAGAAGATTTTCATATGTAAATCCATGTTTACCACCGAAAACTGTGACAACCGACGACAACAAGATAATACAAGAAGATAAGAAGATAGCTGCATTGTAATATTTTACGGTTCTTCCAAAAGGGAGCTCATTTACAATAAGGTTTACAGTCGGGTGTTGTCGTTATTGCCGGTTCCTCAAAATCGTTACGCTGTTAAAAACCAATACGATGTGGTACTATTGAAGACTGAACCCATAGCAATAAATAGTTACGGGAAAATCAGTGCTGTAGAAACAGCTTCACCGTACGGACATGAAGTGTGGGCAATGGGATATGGTGTCACCAACAGTAGTGATGGTGAAATAGATGACACACAGAATTTAAACAAAGTTTTACAGGTAGTGAAGGTAATGTTGACACGTTGCAATGTTGAACTTGTAGAAATTGATCTGATGTTGTGTGTAGTTCACAAGTGTAGCGAGCCGGCGTACCTCTGTGGCGGAGACTCTGGGGGTCCCTTGATACACAGCTGATCGTACGAGTAGCAATTAATAGTAGAGCCCCTAAAGATCTCTGAACTGTCAAATGAATGATAATAAAAGGCGGTTTCCTCTCATCGTTCAAGTACAGCATTAGTTTTTTGTGGATTGGATTGAAAATCAAGTAACACAGGGTAGGTACTTAGTTAGTGATTTTTTAACATTGTAATGGATAGACTACGCGACAAAACATTATACAAAACTGTCAAATAAATGGTTTTACTATACTGACTTATTTTATGCCTATTAGGTGATCTATCTACCGGTCTTACCTACTTATGGGAGTGTATTCGGTGCATTAGATTTTAGATAGTTATTTAGATAGATAAACACTATATTTCACCATACAAAAAAAACATACAAACTAGAAATAGGAAATTTAAATATAAGAAAGGAACCCAGAGTGCTGAGTGGTACAAAGGGCGGTCTTATCGCCTAAGGGCAATCTCTTACAGGAATCCGTAACATAATTTGAGGTTGCCCAAATTTTCCAAGGCATGACAAACGACAAACATTTAGGTAGGTAGGTAAGTGCCTTATTGAAAATGATTATTTAACAGAATCCTTACGTTTTATAATATGTAAGGATTCTGTTATGTTTTGTTATATGTAAAAAATTAATTACGTAAGTATGGAGTTTATTTATTTTATGTTAATGTACGTCTTAATAGCTAATCAGTATCCTATTTTGTCATCTCTCGAGAGGCTTCTTTAGGTTCTTAAGAGTCCTGTCGCAGATTCCTAGGACCCTAAAAAAGCCAAGATTTTTTATTTCAAAATCAAATTTCATATTATGTTGTATCGTAGTTGTTTATTTATACAGGTAAATCTCATGACAAGCTTTTAAAATAATATAAAATTGTAATATTTTAAAAAATTGAAGGATTTGATTGAAATTTATAAATATTTACTTCTTCTTTGAAGTTAGGCTCTAGGTATAACTTTTAAATTGCATCTAAGTAATTCGTTTTATCGATATAAACTTACAAACGATTGCTCAACCAACTTATTAATCTAAAGAAAAATAACAATGGTTGTCTGTAAAGTTGGTTTACGCTATTGACTTATTACATATAATAAAAAATAACTTATAAAAGATTTAGAAACTTTTGTAAAAACCTAATGAAAAAATTAAAAAGAGAATACGGCAGCAAGGTGCTTGATCAGGCATCTAAAACTAGCAATAAAAAAATATGGGAAACAATAAAAAATATAACATTCAGTAACAAACAAAAAGAACCTCCCTTTGAACTTTTATCTAACATGAACCCACAACAAAGTGTTAATGACATGAACGCATACTTTGTTAATATGGGTAGAGAATTGGCTGAGAATATATCAACGGTCGAGGCCCCCTGCAACTCGGTTGATGAACAGTCATTAAATTCCTTTCCCCTTCTGGAAACATGCACTAAGGAAGTAGGTCTAATAATTCTCAATCTCAAAAATAATAGTTCAGTTGGTCGAGACAATATACCCGCATCCCTGCTGAAACGTCACAGTGAAATACTCGCTCCGCTATTGGCGTTCATCTTTAATATTTCATTTACAACTGGTGTTTTTCCGGATATACTGAAACTTGCAGAAATTCACCCAATTCATAAGGGGGGTGACAGAGACTGTGTCAATAATTATAGGCCGATATCCGTATTGCCGACGCTGTCTAAGGTCCTAGAAAAGTAAGTTAATAATCGTCTGACTAATTACCTTGAATCAAATAAAATTATCTCTAAATCACAGTTTGGCTTCCGAAAAGGAATATCATGTAACGATGCTGTTCATGAGCTTACAAATTTTATTGTCAAAAACTTAGATGCTAAACAGAAAGTAGTCGTTATTTTTCTTGACCTAGCTAAGGCGTTTGACACAGTCTCTGTCCCACTCCTCCTAAACAAACTATATCGCCTTGGTATAAGAGGGTTGCAGCTGGATCTTTTTGATAGTTATCTCTCAAACCGTCATCAAAGGGTTAAGGTTGGAAACCACTATGGGCAGTATTATGGGTCCGACTTTATTTCTATCTTTTATTAACGGCCTCTGTAATTTGAACCTGAAACAGGGTAAAATAATCACGTTTACAGATGACACAGCCTTATTGTTCCACGGCAACTACTGGAATGAAGTGTATTCCTCTGCACAGGCCGGTTATGATCGAGCATGTCAATGGCTTCAGCACAACAGACTTACACTTAATGTAGGTAAAACGAAATTTATCCAATTCTCAATCCTAAATCGCAAAGTAGATACCCAAATTAATGACACCATTACTTCACACATTCCATCTTGCCCTAAACTCACAGGTTGTACTTGCCCGATGCTAGATAAAGTTAATAGTGTTAAATATTTAGGTATACAAATTGATAACAATTTAAGTTTTAAATTTCACATCGACATTCTTGCCGCAAGAATCCGTAAAATGATCTTTATATTCAAAAATCTTCGCGATATTGCTAACCAACAAATACTTAAAACATTTTACTTCGCACTTGTTCAAATTCTAATTACTTACTGTATTAGCTCATGGGGAGGAGCTCCTAAAACCACATTACTTAAATTAGAGAGAGCTCAAAGAGCAGTCCTAAAAGTGAGTCATCGATTGCCATTTCTTTTTCCCACTGATGAACTATATAGACGTAGCGAGATCCTAACAGTACGTCAGCTTTTCATACTGTCTATAGTTGTCCAAAAACATATTGAAACTATTTTTGCCCCACAGAAATTCGAAAATCTTAGAAGGAAAACCACTGTATGCCATTTAACATTACACAAAACTAAATTTGCCCATAGGTTCTTTTCTTATTTAGGAGATTACCTATATAACAGGATAAATCAGTCGGTCACCATCTACCCGCTACCGCGTAATAAAATGAAAACGTGTGGCCGGTGATTGGCTACAAAAATTTAACTACGATGACACGGAGGAATTATTGGAGGTTGTTGTCTAGTGGTCGGAGTCGATAGCCTGTCTGTCGGTTGCCGGGGGGGTTGGACTGGAGCTCTTTTGACAGCTTCGTTACTAGGAGAATGTCGAGAGAGTGCCTTCTGGGCTCCGTGTGGCCGGCGAATAGATTGTTGATTTCGGCCATTATTCACTCACCTAATTCACTCATTCAAGTACTCACACACACAAACATCACACACGGGGCCTGGAGTAAGCCCGCGTACCAAGAGTTTTAAGACACTGGGGTGACGTGGGAGACTCCTGGCCATCCATCATACATACATCACTCAAATACCTACTTACACAATATATACACTCAGCCTTTTCTTACACAATCTGTTCACGTTACACCTTTTTTATTTGTATGTTCTTATTATTTTGTAATAGAGCTACTTTTGTCTTGTTCTGGATATCTCCATAATATTGTTATCTCAAATTAAGATGTACTTATATTTAGTTGTCGCTTATTGCCTTGGTTCGTTGGTGGAGGCCTGGAGACCTGTAAAACGGGTTATCACAAACCTTTGTGCGGGCTCCAGTCTCCACAATTTTATACTAACTACATTTTACTTTATATAAGTTAAATTTATAGGTTAAGGTTAAAATTGTGGAGAAAGCAAAATAAAAAATAAAAAAAAAATATATTATTATTGTCTGATAAACGTCCTGTATCACGGGGCTATGGAGCCCCGGACCTTTGGAAGGCGTGCGTGGAGCCGAAGCCAACACGTAGAGGCCCTTTACAATAACAAGTTTAATAGCAAACAATGGGGTGGATTCTAAACCGGCGATTATCCCTGTCTACACTATAAAGTGCAACCATATAACCTACCCGGATAACCTCCGGTTTGGATGAAAACTATTGATAATCTACAGGACAAAACTACTGGAGCAATTGTGATGGGATGGTAGAGGACTAGATACTGGGGAACTATGGATACTATGGCACCTGCCGTAACAATGTTCAAAAACACGTAAAAATGGCAGGCGGAGACTCGCCAACTCTCAGACTGGGCCACCCTAATTAGCCGAGTAAATTACAGCAAGGGGGCAACAGGAACGTGAGTGGCTGAAGGATTGAGAGGCCTCACTGGATTTAAAGTCATCGCTGGTAGTCCGAGCGAGCGGGCCAACTCATCACTGACGTTCAGCATCCATCCTTCGAGCATTTCTGCTATAGTGGCTCCACTCTGGACGGCCGGTGAAGGCAAGCCAGAGGCGGGGGACCGCTTCCTCGTCAGGTTTCACTCCGACCAACCAACTAAGGCAAGCCGGAGGTGAAGAACGGTGACTTTCCCCTGGAGAACTCGGGACCGCGGGGTCGTTACTCCCCGTCACCTCGCCTCAAGGTGCCCTGCGGGCATATTATTATTATTATTAAATTATTATATATTTATCTCTATGGTTTCCGCACGATAATTTTTGTGATAACGTCATATTATGAAAACGATGAAAAATTCAGATTTTTTGTTATTCCTTTGTTTATATATATATTTTTTTTTATATTTTATAATAACTATGAAGATGTTATTCTAATCTGTTTTTTTGGATAGTAGGTATATATTTCATCTCGAACGCAAACTATTATTTTTATTATGACACAACTAAAGTTAACTCAAACTTTTTAACTACGATTTACCTCAAAATTTTAGATTTTTATATTAACTGTGTGACTTGCCCCAGACTTTTAATCTTTTGCGGTATAAATAAATAAAAATAAAAATAAAGTTGCCTAATTCATTAAGATTTTGAA
This sequence comes from Idaea straminata, assembly GCA_951213275.1. NCBI lineage: Eukaryota > Metazoa > Arthropoda > Insecta > Lepidoptera > Geometridae > Idaea > Idaea straminata. The sequence goes on along the minus strand of OX577845.1, from coordinate 14,819,121 downwards.
ATGGTAGGTTTTACCAGCTTTTAATCATCGACATCATTAATAAAGCATTAACAAAGCTCTTAATCATCGACATCATCAATACTACTTATTTGATCTAAGCTTTTAACGCTAAATTAATTGCTATTGGAGTGAGCCAGAGCTGTCTTTTTACAAGGTTTTATTCAGCTTCACCTGTCCCGATGTCTCTCATCAAATCTTGCAAATTAAATTCGGATTCACCCCCAAAAGTTTCGCAGTTTTTTTTCGTTTTCATGTTATTTGTGGATTTAGATTTGTTTCTAATATAAGGATGATGTCTTTTCCTTCCCAAACCAACAAGGTTAGTAACGACATCTATCGTTAATACTATAAAACCTAGCGAAGGTCTTTCGGTAAAAGGAAGGCAAAAGCGCTACGCATTGTTTTAGTTACCCATCAGATGTCGCTTTCACAATATTTAATCAGACAAGACAAAACGCTAAAACATAATATTATATATTATACCAGAATTTACCTTTAAAACGAGGAATTAATACAGGTTTTAATAAAATAAATTAAATAACGTAATTTATAAAACGCGTCTTATTTATTTTTTTCACAAGTTTTGATACATTTTCTATAGATTGTCAATGGGTTTCGTTTTGTTGTATTGAAAAAGTGAGGTTAGCTTTAAGTACTTGTTTGTTTTGGTTTCAGGAATTCTAATAAAACAAAACAATGGTTTTTCAAGATAAATTGAAGTCGATGCTGAAGATACTGAAAATAACTTCACTATTGGGTGGGAGCGGTTTCATTGTGTATTATAATGTTATTCAAACGTGTAACAAAATAAACAAGGTCGTAAATACAAATGTATTGGAACGAGAGAAGAAGTATACACCTGAATATATTTACATAGACGATCCATCGTACAGTATTACATTAGAACTGGAACAAGCGAAGGAGTCGAGGCAGTCAGTTGGCTTCTCTCGGTTATGGAAGTTTCTGAAGCACTCGCTCGCATGGAGGTTGTTGTGGCTGTGTAAACATGGGAACAGTGAACAGCGGAACGTGGCACTCCATCAACTCGCTGCGTTCAAGAACAACAAGCATTGGGACTGCCACAAGCTGGCGCAGGCGCTCGACCAAAATACGGCGGTGTTGCTTGCACGGACGCGCGGAGCAGACCTTCGCTATTTCCTACCGCCACCTATACACGTAAGAAGAGCCGCGTTAACACCTGAACTTATGTCATTCAAGTTAAAAGACCTGATTGTCGCCCTTCAAGGAGTTCACCCTCACGGTTGTATTCAACATTTCCTCTGCAAGTATTTTGCCAATGTACAAGAACAAGCTATGGAAGCAGATAGTATTCCTACGAAACCTGACAGTATTAGTGAACGAGATCTTTGTATTCAATGCCTCGATGCGATACACCATCACATTAGTCTGTTTCATATGAAAAATTACAAAGAAGACAACTCAGCTGTGACATTGATTGCTAATGGACTTCTACCAAAGTTAGCTGAATTACAACTTCGATATAAATATGATCTGGAAATAGATTTAGGTGTTTTAAAAATTTTAACAGTATTAAGCATACACACTGAATTATTAAAAGTGTGTTTTGAAAGTGGTATTATTGGGCAGTTTGCAAGATTGATAAAGTCTCAAGATGTACGTCTCTCAAGTTCTGCAGCAGTTTGTTTAGCAAACCTGTCAGGGGAGCATTGTTACAGGCCCGGTCTATTCCTACTGTATCCTCTGTACCGCACAAGGAACCACCCTGCGTGCGACACGCTGCTGGTGCACGGTCTACGTGGTGGAGTATTTGTGACTTGGAGGCAACGAGACAGAAAATGTGGCCAACCACTGGGTATAATAGATGTAACTCTTGCCGATGTTGAATGTGATTTCGTTGATGAACAACATCTTGATAATAAATTTTTAGACCCAGAGTTAAAACAGGTAATGGAAGATATAATTGAAATAGAGGAAGAGAGACTGTTATCTGAATTTGAAGTTGTATTGCGTGATTTACCAATTGAATCCAATGGTGAAAACATTGATTGTAATAATTTTACATCCAATAAGAAAAGGGTAGCTCTTAAACAAGAAGACCAAGACCGTTGTAGTCACACATTCTGTTGGCCCAAAGATTGGTTACCAAAAGATTTTAGCAATTTAAGAATTTTAGGTGTGAACTATTGGACATCTCTTTCAGAGTGGCTTGAACGTTGCCCTTTACAGGCTGCAGATATTGCAAGTAGAGCATCGGAGATGGCTCCTGCGTTAATCGATGCAGGGGTTGGTAAAAATAAGATTCCAGTAGTATGGCTCGCACATTCGATGGGAGGATTGATAGTGAAACAGCTTCTGATTGAATCAGCACAAAGCACAGATGAAAACCGCAAGAAACTCTCAGAGAATACAAAGGCTATATTATTTTACAGTACACCTCATCGAGGCAGTGCATTGGCGACCATGCCCCGAGCCGCGGCGGCAATACTTTGGCCCTCCACTGATGTTAGACAGTTACAAGAAAATTCACCAATATTATTAGATCTGCATAAAATGTTTTTGAAATTTGCAGAAAAGTATAATTGGGAGACAATAAGCTTTGCCGAAACTATGCCTACTCTAGTCACTGCATTTAAAGTTCCTATACATTTTGTGGAGACAATTTCGGCTGATCTAGGACGTGGTGTATTTTATCAGCTTCCGTTGGATCATTTGACAATTTGTAAGCCTGCAACACGGCAATCTATCCTATATACATCAGTGTTAGATGTGATACAGCGAGTGACAGCAAAGGAAATAGAATTAAGCTACTACAATCCTTACATTCAATGGATTTTGGACTTAATAATGGGGATATTAAGGACAAAAAATAATGAAATAATTGAAAATGTTGACGAGAATCAGAATGTTGATGGTTTAAGATGGTTTGACAGGATGTTACTTGACGCCTTTACTGATGGCTTTACTGATTAAATACTAAATTATGTTCCTTGCTCACTAGGGTTTGAATCTTCATTCAGATTGTATTACTCTTTATTGTTTATGTATGACTTTTGAATCTTATTATCATAGTAATAGGGTAATTTATTTTATTATGTACCAGCTGCGCTCCGCGGACTGACCCGCGTTAGTTTTAACCCTGTGGAATAGTTGGCATAAATTGTACCTGGAGGTTGGCCACAGGGCACATAATTCTGGTGTAAAGCGGTATAAAGCGATAGTGAAGCAGGGGTAAAAGCTGACATACATGATTTTTTTATTGCTTTTAAGTACAGATTTTTTGTCCTTTATAATACGGAGTATGAGCCTCCCAACATTACATTTTTTTTGCTAAAATTACTGATTGCTAATCGTTACTTATCTGTTTATGTTAACCCTTACAAATATGGTGCTGTAAAACAAAATTATACCATCTAAATACTTTATTTATGGGCTATAATTCTGCACCATATAAAATATAAATAAATGTAAAGCAATGCGAAGATATATTTAAATTGTATTATCTACTCTCCGTCTATTTGTCTGTGTCCGCTCCATGATTTCAAAACTAATGAATCTTTACGAGTAATGCATTTTTTATTATCTAAAAGAGTGTTTTTTTTCATGACAATTGGTTCAGACGTTTTGAAGATTTAGGGCATATATTCCATTGTTTTCTTTTAAATTGTTCTGTATATATTATTTTGTTGAGGTTCAGTTATTTCTGTATCAATGTTTGTTGCCTATGTATAAATATACTAGCTGCGCCCCGCGGTTTCACCCGCATAAGTCCCGAGCCTGTGGGAATATCAAAATAAAAAGTAGGCTATAGCTTTCCTCGATAAATGGACTATCAAACATAAAAATATTTTTTCAATTCGAACCAGTAGTTCCTGAGATTAGCGCATTCAAACAAACACACTACCTCTTCATCTTTATAATATTAGTATAGATTGTGTTTTAATTTAAGATGCAAAGCGAGTATTTTTTTAAATAAATTGTTATTAAAAATACCTACTCTTTTTTCTTCTTTTTTATTATAGTAAAATGTGAAAGTAATGAAACCTCTTCCGATTTCTAGTTTCACAGATTTTGATAAGTACCTAAGTCAGGAAGTGAAGGCAGGCCGTTAAATTTGTTTTTGTTAGAAATTATGAGTAGAATACAATTATATTGGTCTTTTTGTGTGTATTGATTACGTTCTGAAACTACTGGGCCGATTTTGACGGAAATATATCAGGAAACTTTGTAACTTTAGGAATGATTATAGGTTCGATCACGAAGCAGTGGATGGAGTGCTAGTTTTTTCGTATAGCAAACGTTACTATCACGTTAACTTAAACGAGAAAGTTGTATGGAAAGTTGAAAAGCGACCTTGGCGGGCGTAATGCGAAGCTTTAACTTTTCATACAATTTTCTCGTTTACGCTAACGTGATAGTAACGTTTGCTATAGGAAAAAACTCGCACTCCACGCGCCTGATACAGAAGGCTTATATTCCCTTAAGTATTTGCACAAGCAACATCTATTAGAATATTCCCGAACTAAATAGTTACAATGGAGATGGGTTTGTTTCTCATTAGAGTGATAATGTTTACAGTTTCACAGAGATGTCGCTAGCGTGTTTATTTGTAAAAGCGACATCTATTAGAATATACCCGAACTCAGTAGTAACAATGGAGATGGGTTTGATTTTCATCAGAGTGATAATGTTAATAGTTTCACAGAGATGTCGCTAGCGTATTTATTTGTAAAAGCGAAATCTATTAGAATATACCCGAACTAAGTAGTAACAATGGAGATGGGTTTGGTTTTCATTAGAGTGATAATGTTTATAGTTTCACAGAGATGTCGCTAGCTTTATATGTAAAAGCGACATCTATTGGAATATACCCGAACTAAGTAGTTACAATGAAGATGGGTTTGGTTTTCATTATAGTGATAATGTTTATAGTTTCACGGAGATGTCGCTAGCTTCATATGTAAAAGCGACATCTATTGGAATATACCCGAACTAAGTAGTTAAATTGGAGATTGGTTTGGTTGGCTAGCTTTATATGTAAAAGCGACATCTATTGGAATATACCCGAACTAAGTGGTTAAACTGGAGATTGGTTTGGTTTTTAACCGACTTCGAAAAAAGGAGGAGGTTCTCAATTCGGTTGTATTTTTTTATGGATGTTCACGCATATCTCCTTTGTTTAACAACCGATTTAGCTGAATCTTCTTCTGTTAAAAGGGGTCTACCTCAAGGGTGGTCCAATATAAACTGAGACGTGGTGAAGATCTGCGGAGGATCATGGAAGTTATTAACAGAATTGCACCTCAAAAGCGTTTCAATTTGTATCTGCCGAAACATCTTTTAAACGTCTTCCAAAAAATATGCATGTTGGTCCCATAAAATTGTGAAGTTCGGATGAGGATCTTCAAAAACATGAACAGATCGTTCCACATAATCATAATACAGGATAGTTTAGTTTTTAATTAGTTAGGTACCAGTAAAAACTTTCAAACAATACATTTCAAACAGATTTTGACAAATGTTCATCAATTGACGACCCTGTTGGTACAATGGTCACCGTGCTGGACTGCCGAACACAGGGTTGCAGGTTCGACTCCCGCCTCAGATATGTATTTATGCATAGATATTTGTATAATGGTCTGGTTATTTCTATGTATTTTATGTATAGTTTAGTTTTACGGGGCTGTTTCCGCACTTAGCCTCATTATTTGGGCCATTGTGCGTGTATTATAAGTATATATTTGCAAAAAGTATTTAAGTAGTATATCCGTTGTCTAAACACAAGTCTAGTTACTTCGCTTGGGGCTAGAGTATTGTGCCTGGCTGTGTATTGTGTGCAATGTCCTGTAATATATATATTTATCAATGGTTTCTAACGATCAATATTAAGGTGGCTATCAATGCCAATGACCTTGCTAGTGTGGGCGGAGCTAGACACTTCGTCCCGCGCGGCGCTCGCGCTTCCTCACACTGCCTCTTAGCAAAAGATCGCTCACTATCCTACCACCACAGAATGTATAGTAGTTACAAGCTACCACCTCGGTGATCGGTAAGATAATTACTACATAATTTAAACAGAATGTCTGTACGTAGGTATGTATGTAAGGTTGTCGTGTTGTTGATACAGGCTTCTTTCAATCCTTATTTTATAAATCTGGTAGGACCGAGGTACCTACCGAGGTTGTTGGTATCTACCTACCTCACACTTACTACACTGTATTAGTGCGAGGTATCACCTAGCTAGGTGTTAGGAGCGACGAGTCATGCCAGGCAACGAGCGAGTGAGGGAGGTGATGACCTCCGACTATTATCGAGGTGGTGGAACCGAGGTAGGTAGGTACCGGCAACTGACTATGGTAGGACCGAGGTAGTCGTTTGACGGCATCTACCTACATTGGTCCCACTACCTCGGTGATCGGTGGTATCTCGCACTACCACAATGTGGTGGGTGCGAAGTAGGTAGGTATCGTCAACCTCACACCTACCTCAGTCCCACCACAGTCGACTGATGGTACCTACTTACCTCGCACCTACCACACTGTGGTAGTGCGAAGTATTATAGTCCGGCAACGTAACTCATACACCTCCCTAGGGGTAAGAGGTATTCGGGGGGCGAGTGACGCAGGCAGTCGATTAATTTGTAGCGGACGCTTGAAACAAAAGGCACACGAGACCCCGATCCCACGATCAATCCGAAGATGAATCGAAAAAAGATGTTCGACAAGAAAATTGTTGAGGAAAGAAACAAGAAAAAAAAAGGTTGACGATACCTACCTACTTCGCACCTACCACACTGTGGTAGTGCGAAGTATTATAGTCCGGCAACGTAACTCATACACCTCCCTAGGAGTAAGAGGTATGCGGGGGGCGAGTGACGCAGGCAGTCGATTAATTTGTAGCGGACGCTTGAAACAAAAGGCACACGAGACCCCGATCCCACGATCAATCCGAAGATGAATCGGAAAAAGATGTTCGACAAGAAAATTTGCAGGCAAACGAAACAAATAGTGTACAATGTTTATTATTTCTTTGAAAGTAGAAAACAAGATACATCTGCTACGGATGTTTATAAGATTGACGTAATGTTAAAGGCTGCGGGTCATGAAGTATTACGACTTCCACCATACCACCCAGACTTGAATCCCATTGAGCTGGTCTGGGGAAACATCAAGGGACAACTAGCGAGAGATGAACTTGATAGCAATTTGGATAAGAAAAAAATTGCACTTGAGCAATTATTCGCGCAATTCTCCGTAGAAAAATAGGATAGCTGTGATAACCATGTCCAGAAAATTGAAGAAGAATATTGTCACCATGATCGAATACACGATGATGTATTGGATCAAATAATAATTAATTTACAAGATGATTAATTTACGATGAGTATTTAATTTACAAGATGATTCGGATTCATCAATAAGCTCTGAAAATGAAGATAGTTCAAGTGAGAATTATAGTAGCGAGGAAGAATAATCTATCTAGTTAGATAAGAAAGTAAAGATAATAATTAGAATAATAGATAGATAGATAACTTTATTTGTACAACACAGGAAGGAATATAGAACACGATATACACAAAGCAAAGCAATATCTATTCTATATCTATATCCATATCTATTCTATACTAGCTGCGCCCCGCGGTTTCACCCACGTAAGTCCCGTGGGAATATTGGGATAAAAAGTAGCCTATGTGTTAATCCAGGTCTCCAGCTATCTAGATACCGAGTTTTATCGCAATCGGTCAAGTAGTTTTTGCGTGAAGGAGTAACAAACATACACACACACACACAAACTTTCACATTTATAATATTAGTAGGATTCTACATTTTTCATAGTTTCAAATAATATTAAACGGTTCTGGCATAATTTATTGTTTCTTTTTTCATATTGCATTATAAAAATAAATTAAAATAGATATCATGTTGCAAAACCATTTATTTATAAAGATTACATATTGAGTCCACCGAACATCTCTCTCATGTCGCTCGATATATCTTGGATTAATCAACTACGTGTGTATCGATACCCGCCCCCGCTTACCTCCCCGCGAGAGGGAGGTCTATGAGTTATGTTGCCGGACTATAGCGAGGTGATGGAACCGAGGTAGGTGGGTACCGGCAACTGACTATGGTAGGACCGAGGTAGTCGTTTGACGGCATCGATAATAGTTTCATTTTGCATTTTCCGCAACCGCCTGAAATAAATCAACAAATCAATATCACCAAAAATTAGGTATAGGCACATGAGTAGGAATACAACCAGACACTAAGGTGTCACAAGGCCCTGTGAAAGTACACTCCTACAAAATTGACGCGCGTGTGTGCGTGAGCACTGGCGGCCCGTCACTTACGGAGAGAAACCGGTCTATACTAGCTCGACCAGTGCCCGAGTTCAGGGCTGTCACACTCGCATGCTCGCGGGAAACGTCACGCGTCGAGTGTTTGTTTTTTAATGTTTAATTAAATATAGTGTTACTAATATAAACTCAAGTAAGGTAAGGTAAGGTAAATATCAAATTAAAAAGTAGTCTTTCTAGAAAAATGGACTATCCAACACAAAAGATTTTTTCAATTCGAACCAGTAGTTTCCGAGATTAGCGCGTTCAAACAAACAAAAGTATAGATAAGTCCCGATCCCGTGGGAATATCGGGATATAAAATATCTATAGCCTTCCTCGACAAATGGACTATCCAACACAAAAATAATTTTTCGATTCGAATCAGTAGTTCCTGAGTTCAAAAAAACAAACAAGTAAACAAATAAACTCTTCAGCTCTATAATATCAAAATTCAGATTACATTGTCACCGCGTCAAAATAAACGCACATAATAAAAGACACTGATACACATTTTTTTTTATTTAAGATAATTCACCTGTGCCAACCCTACGTGATTACGTATCAATTTTGACAGCTCCGAATAACCTTAGTCTCGGTCTCTACTCATGTGGTATAGGTACGGTCGGCTGCAAAATTGCAGACCCACCGTAGAGCTCCAATACGGATGTTATAAAAATGGTTTCAACACAAGCAAGATTCTAGGCACCTGCTTTAGTTGAAGTCTAAAGTCTTCTAACTCATCAATAATTCAAACAAAAAATATTAGAATGCAAACATTCCAATAATAGTAATTTTCGAACTCTACCGAGGCCGAGGGCTGCAATTATGCAGCCCACTGTACAGTCGGCTGTTTTCATTCTAATAATTTTTGTTTGATAAATTGAATCTTGCTAGTGTTGAAAACATTCTTATAACAGCCGTTTTGGAGCTCTATGGTGGGTCTGCAATTATGCAGCCGACCGTACTTAGGTACAAACACTGTAGCTCGCGCGTAATGGGTTGCAAATTGAACGTTCGACTCGACCAATAAATTTGCCGTAGTCTAGAAAAATGTGTGTTTTTATAATAGGTAGATACTTGACTACTTACTAGTTAAAGTTTAGGTATGTACTTACGTTACTTCGAGACAATGAAGTATACTCCGAACTCTAAATTTCTTCAACTTATACTCATTTTTCACAAGTTAGAAAATAAATAAGTAATAAGTCTGGTCACTATATTTTTATTTTAGTATTTTTTAAAATTGGCACTTTCTTAGCGTCCGTAAACAATCACAAGTACATATGGAAGTAAAGAAAAGCGTCCTTGCGCAGTATGAAAATATGTATTTGAAAAAACAGCAAAAACTTGGCACTATTCAGGCGTCCATTAGCCAAACCAATATATACTCGTATTATTTCAGAAAACAAGGTCCGAATAGGGATCACAATAAACGTAAATATCCGTGCGAGAGCGCAGCGCGACACAGCCTTCCCGTCCGAAAGCCAGCGGCGTACTGGCCGCGCCCACCGTCGTCACAGTCTTTTCAATAGTTACTACTGGCGTTCTTGCCCCCGGTCGCTTTCGTTGGCGAAAATTGTTGATTGTTACGAATGTGTTTTGTTTTTCTCAAAAGTCAAAAGATATAATTGTAGGTGAGATATTTACCGACATTTTGGTATAACTTTGAGTCAAAAATTCATTATAGTTTTGAAGCTACCCTAAAATTCAAAATTAAAACTAGTCTAGCTTTGAAATGACAAGGAATTTTCATCTCAAATTATTCCCAAAATATCGGTAAAGATCTCACCTACAATTCCAGCTTTGCACTTTTGAGAAAAACAAAACACACTCGTTACATTCAACAATGTTAGTTGTAAGCGGCGGGTATTTCTTAGGCGCGTTGCGTTTGGCATTAGAACCAACCTTAAGCTGTTAGATATTAGTTAGATTAGTTAGTAGGTACAGTCAGGAACAAACTTGCAGACTCACTGTTGTGACAACAGTTTTGGCGCTCTGCGATGGGTCTGTACGTTTGTAGCCTGATTGTACCTATCACTGACTTTGTTAGACTATACTACCTACCACTAAGTACTTGGAAATCGGACTGGATGATACCATGTAAGGTTTTCTTAATCAAACCCAGTCCGACTTAGTAGGTTTTTATTCTCAGTAATCGAATTTGAGTAACATTGATTTCAAAATGTCTAATAAAATAATTATAAAGAAGCAAACGGTCGGACAGACGAACGGAATATAGAGCGCCGCGCCGGGTGAGTGGCTTTAAGCGGCGTGCGGTCAAGCGGTGTCGTTCCTTGAATAGAAAAATATAAAACTTAAAAAAAAAAACTTTTATTTAAATGCTCTAAAAAGAATAAAATCAAGTATATTAAAAAACTTTTAGAAACAAGCTTTTATTATGTTCTTGTTAATAAAATTAAGAGAACTAAAAATTTATAAATAATCATTTCAACTTGCTATGAAAAACTAAAAACCCCCGACTCAAAATAATAAAATAGTATGAACGTAAAAAGCCTAAAACAAGCAAAAAAACTATGAAAATTTAAAAAAACCCTACAAAAAATAACTTCGAAATTATGAGCCTACGTTAGTACATCTGAATGTTTTTGATTAAATATTGCCTCGTCGGGGGACCGCTCTTTACCTAAAAAAACACCTTCATAAAATGATATTATTAAAAATTCAACGAAAATGTTAAAGTAAGTAATAAGAATAACAAGTGAAACTACTTAAAAACTAAATACTTACACAACTGAACTATCCAAATAAATGCTAAAACAAAAATTGAAACGACGACTCTTATTGACTCGAAAAAAAGAGCGGTCGCGACAATACTTAATCAAAAACATTCAGATGACCTTACGTAGGGTCATAATTTTGGGGTTATTTTTTCTTTTTGTAGGGTTTTTTTCATAGTTTTTTTGCTTGTTTTAAACTTTCTACGGTCATAGTATTTTTATTATATTGTGTCAGGGATTTTTTAAATTTTTAATTTATTTTTTTGTTTCACCCTATTTGTAGGGAGGGACTTATTAATTAGCTATTTGTAATGTGCAAATCATGCCCTTTCATTTGATACCCCACTCGGGCATATCTACTTATATTCGGTTGTTAATCTTGACTTTTATCCCCCCATAACTTTCAGACGGCTAAACCGATTACGATCAAATATAGCTACATGTAATATACGAATCATGCCCTGTCATTTGATACCCCACTCGAGCATATCTACTTACATTCAGTTTTTAATCCTGTCTTTTATCCCTCATAACCTTCAAACGGCTAAATCGATTTCGATCATAAATAGAAAAGAACACTCGCGACTAATGCACCTTTCAAACAAAAAAAACTTAATCAAAATCGGTTCATCCGTTCGGGAGCTACGATGCCACAGACAGATACACACACAAACACGTAATTACATACTAAAATAGTTAATTAAAAAATCCCTCCCTACAAAAAGAATGAAATAAAAAAATAATTAAAAATTTAAAAAACCCCCAACACAAAATAACAAAACTAGTATGAACGTAAAACAAGTAAAAGAAACTATGATCCTACGTAAGTAGGTAGGTACATCTGATTTTTTTTACCTTCATAAAATGATACTATTAAAATTTCAATAGTAAGTACTTAAAAACTAAATATTTTCACAACTTAACTATCCAAATAGGTACACAATTTCAATTCAAACAAAATACAATTCACAACTTAACTATCTAAAACAAACATTTAAGCGACGACTCTTACATTATATTAAATTGCCTCGAAAAGAAGAGAGCTGTCCCCCGACGCGACAATATTTAATCAAAAAAAATCAGATGACAAAATCAGAATCAGACCTACCTACGTACGTAGGATCATAGTTTCGGGGTTATTTTTTTAGCATCTTTTGTTACCTAATTTATTAAGAGCGGTGTTCGCTTAGTCGTAGATACCCCGACTTTCATTCTGAAGGTCGTGGGTTCGAATCCCAGCCGGCGGCACACCATTTAATTTTTGTTAAGAAAAATTTATGTGCGCTAATTGACTTTGCTCTTACGGTGAAGGAGAACATCGTGATGAAACCCGCGGCTTAGTTGGCTCCAGAAGTATTGACATGTTCTCTCCTCTGGACATGGTCGACTAGGCTGAGAGCTGGGCAAGCCTACTCCATTCTCACGCAAAACGGACTCAATTAAAAAGGCTCTAATCGCGGAAAACAGTCCGTTCAAGTAAAAGTACAGAATAGCTATTTGTGTGCCAAGTTTTAGCCGGAGCCATTGGGTATCAGTCAGTCAGTGAGGACTTTGTTTTTATATTTATAGTTAGTTATATAACATTTTACGTGTTATTTATTCTGTTTGTTTTTCTTTTACTCAATACGAAAAGTCCATATTCAATAATTTTGGGTGTAAAGAGAACATTGCATACCATCCTGCAAAAACGAACCAAAATCACAAAATATATGGGCTTTTAAAATCGGAGAGGTTAATATGGGATGGAGCTTTGTTGGTTGGTTGAAATGGACGAAATCGGCGACGTCGAGGACGGCCACGAAATCGTTGACGAAATGATTTTTACTGCCCACGCCGTGTAAATTGACACTTTTTGAAACTCTGTGTCTATAGCTAACTGAAAATTATAATAATTTGGTTACCCATTCTTCCTAACGATTGGAATTTCAATCGGAGGATTAGGAATAAATATCTCAAAATTATGAGCCAGTGCTATCACTCGCTCATAATTTTGAGATATTTAGAGTTATAGAATTAGAATTTATAGTAGCATCAAGACTCTATAGCCTTGATGCTACTATAAATTCTAATATTCCCACGGGATTTCGCAGGACTTATTATATGCGGTTGAAACCGCGAGCTAGTATTTTATAATTCGCAACTGGCGAATTCCAAAAATTGATTGTGTTGTTTGTGAACATGTTGTGCCGAAGATAAAACCTTCAAATGACTAGACCAAATAACAAAACACAACGATAGCGCGATTCAGAAAAATTCACGCCGGGGCATAGCGCCATCTGTTGAAAAATGCGAGAGTTACGATAGTGAAGTAAGAGCCAACAGCAAAAATACCTTTCGTCACATATTAACAACCCAGTAGGCACAATGGTCACCATGCCGAATACAGGGTAGCGGCTTCGATTCCCGCCTCAGACAAGTAGTTATGTTTAGATATTTGTCTGTAGTCTGGTTGTTTCTATGTATTATAAGTATACATATTATATTTACAAAAAAAGAAAAGTGTATAAGTAATTTATCCGTTGTCTAGCACCCATAACACAAGTTTAGTTACTTAGCTTGGAGCTAGATGGCGATGTGTGGAATGTCCTGCAATATTTATTTTATTTTAATTTATTAAAATGGTATTATTAAGTCAAATGTGTAAGGTGTAGAGTTTGTTAAGTTAGGGCTTCTAGAGTTAGGGCATAGGTTCTCAACCGTTTATGGACCACCGCATCTTTACAAAAAAAAGTGTTGACGCCTTACATCTCTCTCTCCCTAGTCGGCCCCTCATGACTGAGGATCGTGGTCATTAGTGGGTCTGCATCTGGAACAGATGACCTGTCTCCAGCGACGCCTTACATAATAGGTAGTTACTTAATCAAAAAAAAATAATTTGTCTGACTTTTACACAAATCTTAAGCAGCCCGTACTGGGGCACTACACAAAGACAAAGATAAGACGATTCATTTAAATTAGTAAAATAAAAACAACAAAAATCATAGAGATGGTATAGGAGTCTGTTCCTTTACTTAGACAGTAATTAGCTACTACACTAAGCCCACCGTCAGGCAAATATGATGAAGAAAACGAAAAACTCCAGCGCCCCCACGAATAGCTCCAGCTCCCGCTAAGGAGTGGTACCGGCCTCGTTTGGAACCTATGACTTAGGGCGTGTAGAGTGCTCTACATGTGATTTGATAACTTTATGACCATTGAGATCTCGTCTTGACAACATTTTACATAAAATTGTTTTAGTGGATCGATTAGTGTAAGTAGATATGCCCGAGTAGGGTATCAAATAAAAGGGCATGATTTGCACATTACAAATAGCTTATTAAAAAATCCCTCCCTACAAAAAAGATGAAATAAAAATTTAATTAAAAAAACCCCGACGCAAAATAATAAAATAGTATGAACGTAAAAAGCCTAAAACAAGCAAAAAAACTATGAAAAAAACCCCGAAATTATGACCCTACGTAAGTAGGTACATCTGAATTTTTTTGATTAAATATTGTTGCGTCGGGGGACCGCTCTTTTTTGGAGTCAATTTAATATAATGTAAGAGTCGTCGTGTACATTTTTGTTTTAGCATATATTTGGATAGTTAAGTTGTGTAAGTATTTAGTTTTTAAGTAGTTTCACTTGTAATTATTAATACTTACTTTAACGTTTTCGTTGAAATTTTAATATCATCATTTTATGAAGGTGTTTTTATAGGTTAAATCAGACGTTAGTACATCTGATTTTTTTAGGGTCATATATTTTTTTCTTTTTGTAGGGTTTTATTTTTTCCTAGTTTTTTTTGCTTGTTTCAGGCTTTTTTATACAATTTTATTATTTGGTGTCGGGGGTTTTTTAAATTTTAAATTTAATTTATTATATTAACTAGAACATAATACTTAATAGCTTGTCATTCAATTTTAACGCATTTAAATAAAAGCTTTTTTTTATGTATTTTATTTTTTAAATATCATAATCCGATCATATGCGAGTCGTACCTAGTTGCGCTCGGAGGGTTCCTTACATTTTCTCTACCTTTGCAGTGGTATGGTAGTTACTAATTTAACTTGACTCCTATTTCGTTTGACCGCCTATACAAGTAAGGGTCAAGTTAAATTGGTCCAACTATAAATGTATGGAGGACACCTTTTAATTAAATAAACTAATAAGTAATTTATTAGTTTATTTTACTGTATAAAATTGTAATTTTATGGCAATAAACAATTATTTATTTATATTTATTTATATATTTAATTTTCAGATTTTTTTTATTTTTTGGAGATTTCCGTTATTTGTGCTGTAACACCTTGCTTTTTGCCAAATTTTGTCATTCTAGATCAACGAGAACTACCATATTATAGGTTAGGGTACTTCTTGTTGACCCGGAATTGTTAATTTTGAGTTAAAAGTACAAGTTGTTGCTGGTCGCTTACTTCTGAACGTCTGGAATAGAAGCGTCGTGTGTGCAGCCAGACGTATTGACGAGATTTTCCCTCTGGACTTGGTCGACTAAGCTAAGAGAGTGGTATATAAGCCTACTCCATCCAATACAATATGTCCCAGTGCCCAGCGAATAGCATCACTGGTGCCTTTACATCTTATCTAAATTATCTGGATAAGACGTAAACGCCTATATATATATTTTTTTAATTAAATTAGGTACAAATAAAGTGAACACGAAACTCATAAGTGTAAAATACTAGTGTGTATTTGAAACAGGAAGTCGTATGAGCCAAAACGGCATCGTTCCACTCTCTGTAGGCTTTGGGAAATTCCATTAGGTGTTTACTTTCACATTTATTTCGAAACATACTTTTTATCACAGTTGCTTATAAAGTGGATTTTATTCAACCGCTTTTGGGCTCATAATCTAACGTATTACAGACGCGTGCGTTTTACATTACCTTGACGCCACTAGCGTGTAAAAAGTTAACCTAGGCTGATAAGTTAAATCTTATTGCTAATTACAATGTAATGTAAGAATGTATCATTCTTAATTTATCTGGGTTATACTGTTTTTATACTGTATGAATTTTAGACCATAGTGAACCTATTAATTCTCAAAAAAATAAATAGCCTATATTTTTGTACCAATCGATAATGTTGCTAATAGCCAAACAGTTTTAACAGATCCAACACCTTCCAAATAAGATATAATCTTATATCTTTAAGTGAGCAATTCTTGTATATATATATATATATATATATATATAATTAGATCTATTAGAACGATTTTCATGAAATTTGGTATATAGGGGGTTTCGGGGGCGATAAATCGATCTAGCTAGGAATCATTTTTAGAAAATGTCATTTTATTCGTGTTTTAAGGCGTTTGAGTAGTCTCAATTTAAACTGAAAAATATGACTCTTCCTGACATCTATTGGCGAACTACTAATACTATTTTTTTGTGAGCAATAAAGTTATTCCAGCAGATGGCGTTGTTAAGTAACACGAAGTCAATGAGTGTTTGCTTTGAGGTTAGACTAAGAAAATCAATGTTTATTTGCACTCATGATTTTTTTCTTTAAATAACCAGTTCATATTTTTTATTATTCGGTCGGTAAGATCGAAAAATATTATTGATATTTCATCATTTTATTAGTATGGAACTAATTCGTACTTAAATGTAATTATTTACAAAAAACACAATTTATTAAAAAAAAGATACCGAGCAAAGCTCGGTCATCCAGGTACTGGAATATAATACTAAAAACTTTTTATGTTCTTGTTAATAAAATAAAAAGATCCAAAAATTTTAAAATAATAATTTAAACTTGCTAAGAAAAACCAAATAAGTAGATACTAAGCGTGTTACTTTTCCTTAATTATTTTTCTTCTGCAATCTATTTATAATAAAAAAATTCTGTATGTGATAAAGTCGCAAAGATTTAATACAATGGGTAAAGTTTTAGTTTTTCTTAGCAAGTTAAAATTATTATTTCTAAATTTTAAGTTCTTTTTATTTTATGAAAAAGAACATAATAAAAGCTTGTTTTTAAAAGTGTTTTGTCATATTTATTTTATTATTTTTAGCGCATTTAAATAAAAGCTTTTATATATTTTATTTTATTTATTTTTTTACTTACACGTATTTCGAACGCGTGGTGAATTGTAGGTAGTGTAGGCAGGCAGTTCAATTTGTTTTTGTAAGAAATTATGAGTAGAATACAATTATATTGGTCTTTTTGTGTGTATTGATTACGTTCTGAAACTACTGGGCCGATTTTGACGGAAATATATCAGGAAACTTTGTAACTTTAGGAAGGATTATAGGTTCGATCACGAAGCAGTGGATGGAGTGCTAGTTTTTTCGTATAGCAAACGTTACTATCACGTTAACTTAAACGAGAAAGTTGTATGGAAAGTTGAAAAGCGACCTTGGCGGGCGTAATGCGAAGCTTTAACTTTTCATACAATTTTCTCGTTTACGCTAACGTGATAGTAACGTTTGCGTCGGGTGCCGCGGAAGAATCGCACCCGTTCCCGCAGCCCCGACATCACGGCGAGAGAGGAACCGGTGGAGTTTTAGTGGGTAAACCTCTGGCCGCACACCATCACAGGCCAGTAGGGAGCCCCACATACCCTCGCTACTCCCCCCCCCGGGGAGTGGCGGGATGATGCATAAGGCGCATTTCTCCACCTTAAAAAAAAAAAAAAAAAAAAAAAAAAAAAAAGGAAAAAACTCGCACTCCACGCGCCTGATACAGAAGGCTTATATTCCCTTAAGTATTTGCACAAGCAACATCTATTAGAATATTCCCGAACTAAATAGTTACAATGGAGATGGGTTTGTTTCTCATTAGAGTGATAATGTTTACAGTTTCACAGAGATGTCGCTAGCGTGTTTATTTGTAAAAGCGACATCTATTAGAATATACCCGAACTCAGTAGTAACAATGGAGATGGGTTTGATTTTCATCAGAGTGATAATGTTAATAGTTTCACAGAGATGTCGCTAGCGTATTTATTTGTAAAAGCGACATCTATTAGAATATACCCGAACTAAGTAGTAACAATGGAGATGGGTTTGGTTTTCATTAGAGTGATAATGTTTATAGTTTCATAGAGATGGGTTTGATTTTTATTTGAGTGATAATGTTTATAGTTTTACAGAGATGTCGCTAGCGTAATATGTAAAAGCGACATCTATTAGAATATACCCGAACTAAGTAGTTAAACTGGAGATCGGTTTGGTTCTTAACCGACTTCGAAAAAAGGAGGAGGTTCTCAATTCGGTTGTATTTTATTTATAGGTTCGCGCATATCAAACGATTTTGCTGAATCTTTTTCTGTTGGAAGGGGTCTACCTCAAGGGTGGTCCCATAAATTTGGTACAGATCTGACAAGGATCTTTGGAGTTATTGCAGTTCAAAAGCGTTTCAATTTCTATCTGCCGAATCATCTTTTAGACGTCTTCCAAAAAAATATGCATGTTGGTCCCATAAAATTGTGAAGATCGGATTCGAAAACATGTAATGTCTACTGTAGATTGTTCATTTTTCATAGTTACATACAGATGTCGCTAGTAGTATTGATTCTCATACCCTAGAAAACTAACATACTATGAAAATGTTGTCTCGGGTAAGGTTCATCATACGACATGAATTGGCCGGACAAGTCCGGAATTTTAAGCTCTCTATCAGGACATAAACTAGGAAAATTTGTAATTGGTAGGAATTTATAGGTAAAAAAAGAAAAAGAATGAAATAAAATATTTAATAAACATAAACGATGACAAAAACTAAAAAAAAGTAAATCAATAGTCAACAATTCAATCAAAGTAGGTACCTAAGTAAGAAAGAAAAGGATAAATTGTATCTTTAAATATGAAGATTCCTACCTATTTATTATAGGTTCGTATTGCTTTAGGAAATTTCTGATATAAAACGGTCTTTTTAAAATCGTCACAAAGAACGATTTTATTTTAAATTTTTGTTTATAAGTTTCTTTGAAGTCGATTTTTTTTTTAAATTATATATCTAAGACTATACTTAGACCTCAGTATCTGGTATAAAAAATTCAACTTACTAGGTCCACCCATTCCTGATAAAATCGGTGATGATGACACACGGACAGACAGACGGACAAGAGAGTGATCTTTTATGGGTTCCTTTTTTTATCTTTTGAGGTACGTAACCTTAATTAAAAGTATATAATTATGTGCAGCTGTTTTATTTGAACAGGTGTATCTAATTCGAGTGGGTGTCGTTTTATTTCTGTGTAAGCATCTGATAGTAGGTACCACAGGTCAATGACCTAATTTCACCGCGTTCTCGGAATAAACTTGAGATATCGTAAAGCAAACTAATTGCTGCACACAAATTCTTTCGAAGCTATTTAAACATATAAAATGCTTTGTCCCGAATGACTGACTGACTGACGGATCAACGCACAGCCTAAACCGCTGATCGTAGAGACCTGAAACTTGGAGGGTGTGTTCTTTGTGTGACGTAGGTATCCTATAAGAAAGGATTTTCCGAAATTCTACCCCTAAGGGGGTAAAAAGGGGGGCAAAGTTTGTATGGAACAACGTGATTTCTTGGTCCATTTTCGACTTTTACGCGGGCGAAGTCGATGGCAAAAGCTAGTTAGGAATAAAATTGTTTGGAGCTCTTGGGAGCTTATGTTTAGAAGCGGAGCCTTAGAGAACAAATCGCGGAGCAGGTGGGTAGGTACTTGTATACTAGCTGTTTTCCGCAACTATAGACCTCTTTATTGTTTTTTTTTGTATTTTTAGTTCAGTATTTTATATTGTAAAATCTTTATTGTTTTTTTTGTATTTTTAGTTCAGTATTTTACATTGTAAAATGGTTTTAAAAAAAATTAATGATTTTATTTGGGTCCTTTTTGCGCGAGGATAGAGTAGGGTGGCCCAGTACCTATACTATCCTCTTAGCTTAGTCGACCGTGTCCGTGTTCAAATAAATTTACGGACGGAACTCCTCCGACTCGCAATTGTTTTAAGCATTTTATAAGTTTTTTTAATAATTCTAAAATATTTACATTGTATTAGACTTACAGTCGATTTGAACATTTATATATAGTTGGTCATTTTTCTGGTTAGACATCTATAGGTAGTCATTTTCTGGTTTGACGTTTCAATACTTGGACATAATTATTTGGACATTTTTCCTTCTGGACATTAGTCATAAATATTTTTTTCCCACGTCTATAGATTTCCAATACTACAGATTCCAGAGTGCCTGGGTATTGCAGTTGCTATGGTGTCTATACGATGCGATCTCGGGCAAGGTGCCGTTTCTATGGCAACCTCCATGAACCGCAATATCGATCGCTCGCCGCTTCTTGCCCAAATTAGGCATTCTATTATTTCACCTTCTAATACGGTGTAAAATAATCTACGGTAAGTACATAAGTACCTAACAAGCATAGAATAGGTAACAACTTTTCTTTGCACTTAGCTGTCCTGGCAAAAGTTATTTTGCCATTAACAAAAAAAGGAAAGGAATTTAAATTGATGTTGTTCGATTCTCAGTCTTAACGATGCACAAAAAAAAACATACAAATCGGTTTAGCCGGGTGGGAGATTTCATAATTAAAGGTGTTTTTTTTTTGCATTATGGGTAGGTAAGTATCAAATTAAAGAAAGTTCTTTAATTTTTTTTGCAATAGATAAGATTTTATTTTTACAGAGTGGTATCATAACTCAAAAAAGCCTACAGATAAATAAATATTGCAGGACATTCCACCCCCAAGCTAAGTAACTAGACTTGTATTATGGCTGCTAGACAACAGATCTACTACAATAAAAAAGTAAGGGGGAATAGGACTCCCGCTCCGGCTCGTTTCTGGCGCAGAGGTTAGGTAAGCATTGCTACGCTGAATAGCGATCAGCGTAGCAATGCTTCTAGCATTATGGGAACCTTTACGCCGGGTACGATAAGGAGCGGGTTATTTGACTAACTGGTCACTTCATTTTTTGTATTTATAATGTTAAATGTATGAAAAATAAATAAATTATTGTAACTAAAATAGTTATAATTATAAAAGTAGATACTTACTTAATGTCTCGTAACGAAAGGACGTACGTTGTAGGGGTGCTGGTTGCCAAACCCGGTCAATTGTAAGAATCCAATTTGTACGCGTTTGTGAAGAAATTCACGACCCCGTAAAATTAGGTCATCGATCCGACCACAGATAACAGAATTAGAAGTAGATCGGTTTGTGAAAATTAACTTATTCCTATAGTAACTTATTTCTATTATAAACTAGCTGTCCCGGCAAACGTTGTTTTGCCATATAAAAAAACATACAAATCGGTTCAGCAGTTTGGAGTTTGGCATCTAATAACACTGCGACTCGATTGACATCAATATTTATATGATACTAGCTGCGCCCCGCGGCTTCACTCGCGTAAAACTTTCTGCGCAACTTTCCAATTTTTTTCTTTCATAAGAACCTTCTCCTAACAATAACAAATACAACTAAAAAAGAATTAGCGAAATCGGTCCAGCCGTTTAGGCGTGATGCGCTTACCAACACATTTTGCGATTCATTTTTATATTATAGATAAAACATCTTGTTGTATGCTTTTTTGTATGCTTACTAAGAACTAAGCAATAACAACTATAGGTATTTTCTTTATGCAATAGCTTAAAATGGTAAAAAACACGAATCGAATTGATCAAGATCTTAAATTTTAATCTTACATAAATATGACAAAATTTATATTACCTACTTACAAATAACAAAAAAAAAACAATAAATTATTATGACCTAATTTATATCTTAACAAAAAGGAAACGTGTATTACTTAGGTGAATACTTAGGTGTAAAAGATTTTCTTATTACCGCAGATTAAGAAAAGATCTCGGAATACGAGCGCCATTAGAAAGTTTGTCTCACAAAATAGATATTTAGAGATAGGTAAGTACTAAAGTCATAAACAGACTACATTGTGTAAAGGAGACGGGGATCGTTTCTTAGGATCTGGGGCCTGGATGTAGAAGGATGAAACTGGTGCCAAATAATACCTAATACATTATTAAATTAACCCTGAAAATTTTACGGGATTTGGCAATCAGAGAGTAAAGTTATGAGCTACCTATTTTTATGATTTTTCATGTTTCATTGATACCTACCTATTTTCTTTTCTTTAAGCATATTTACATAACTGAGATGGAGCTACCTACGCCCATCAGTAAGAGTAGGTACCTACCCAACTTGTCACTATATGGAGCATAGACAGGCATGTAGGTAACCTACGTACTACACTAACTAGGTATAGGGTATTATTAGTAGGTGTAGATCTATAATATATAAATGAATCGCAAAATGTGTTGGTAAGCGCATAACTCAACAACGCCTGGACCAATTTAGCCAATTCTTTTTTTGGTCTGTTTGTTATTGTTAGGAGAAGGTTCTTATGAAAGAAAAAATTTGTAAAGTTGCGCAGAAAGTTTTACGCGAGTGAAGCCGCGGGGTGCAGCTAGTATAAAATAAAACAAATATATTTATGTACTGTTTTTATTATTCATTTTCAATTACAATGAGAATGTCATCTAGAAATTGTGCAGGTGGCATAATATTGTCTTGGTATCTAGCCCAACTCAGGTACCATATGATAGTCATAATATGGGCGCAGCAGCCTACCGTCCGTTTCCCTACGATACAATTACAACAATATTTTAGTATCGATGCCCTACCACTTCGAGAGCTATCTACTAAAATGTACACAAAATATGTTCTTCTACTAATATGTCTTGATTGTATACGTCCTCTCAATAGCCATGAATTATCTGTTGCTAGCGGTAGGCTGCTGCTGGTAATCCACTCTTGTATAACATTATAAATTCTCAATTCACGAGCTGTGCTTGTGTGAAGAAGGTGACTGGCTTGTGATGCAAGTGAACGTCCACAGCGAAGACAAACACTACGGTGTCCAAGTTGTCTTGGTTCATCAAGAGATAGTCCTTGCGCTAAGTCCCAGCAAGCATTGACAAACATGATCATTGCTGTTCACCTGAAAGATATAAAAAATGTTAACTTACCAATACCCAATTATTAATCATTACCTAGGTACTTTAACACAATGAAAATACTCAATTACCATTAGTCATGGTCATGCTTATATTGGATATTGTTCCTGTCAGACAAACCAACACAGGTCTAGGATATCACCCCTGGAAATAACTTCCGAGCGTAGCCTAAGGTAAATAGATATATACGTATATGTACTTACAGGTTGAGGTGCACGCCATTGACGAATCACTGACAATATCCTTTCGTCATGTAAGGCTCGTCGAACTTGTGTATTACAACGACTAGTTGCTATTCCACAATTCACACAGCGATCCATGATCTCGATCAATTCCCAATCGTTAGGCCAGCGGTAAAATCCAAAATGACGAGTCCAGGTCAGTCGTGAAGGCAAGAATATCGGTGTCCGCTGTGGTGAGTTAGGGTTTTCAGGTTCAGAAGTCCAGGTGCAGGTGCAGGTGGTCAATAATTAAAACGAAAACAAAACTCAAAACACTTATCGCTCGATCGGAAACAAACGAATGAGTTCAGTGTTGCTACAAGTTAAAATTCAAAAGGATCTTTTTATGTAGAAAAAGAAAAAAAATGGAGTTGCGACATTGTTAAAAAAAGATTTAACAGTAGGGAAAATCACTAAATATACAATAAACCTATTAAATATAACTATGTAGTCGAGGTTAGGTAGGTAAAAAATGTCAAATAAAATATATAATAATAAAGTTTTTGGGTAGGGCACACGACAATGGAAGAGTCAAAGTTACAAATAATGTGCAAATTGAACTCAGTTGACAACACTGAGCTAGTGCTCAGTGTGACAGTAGTTATGGCTTCGTACGATTTGTGTATACAGCCAATGTTTCTTTTTCGAGTGCAGTATTTTCAAGTTTTCAGTTTCTAGATTGTGAATTAGGCTGATTTTTAAAGTAATAATATAGAAAAAAATAAGCAATTTTTGAAGCTATTTCTCAACTTCCTACAATCTAGCCCATAGGTCCCAGTCTCCTTTTTAGTAAAAAAAAATATATTTATAAAAATATGGGTATTTATGAAATTATGGGTGTGTAATGTATGCATATTTAACGCATAACATAATTTTTATCACAGTTGCTCATAAAGTGGATCTTATTCAACGGCTTTTAGGCTCATAATCCAACATATTATGCACGCGTGCGTTTTAGATTTGTTAACTAGTGCTGTAAAGTTATCCCGAAAAGGTAGGTACCAAAGAGTTTATAACTAGCAAAAATGGTTGTCTCTAAAGCCGGTTTACGAACGAAAATTTTACGTGATAATGACTTAGAAAACGATTAAAAATTGAGTTGTTTATTTTTTGTTTTTTCTTTACTTAAATATATTGTTTTTCCGTACCATTGTATTTTGTTCTTAACCCCCGAAAAAACCAAAAACAAATAGAAAAACCCTAAAAAATAATGTATGTCACACGAGGATGTATAGGTTAAAAGTCTTTAGCCTGGCCTTTCCGGAGCATAATTAACAAAAAAATATTGCCTTAAAAAAATGTAAACATAGAGTTATCACAAATATTTTGTAAATTATTATTTTGTTTTCTTTTCAAGTCTTTTCTTTTATTCGCAACTGTGATAAAAAACGTCGTACGATATACGTATGAAATTGATATTTGCATCTTGGCTTCTATAACACGCTCGCTGCCGCTCGCGCGTCATAAACCGCCTCTATGCAAAGATCAATTTACCACACTTATATCGTAATGTACTAATAACGTTCACATGATATAATTATCATATCGTCTGTGATATGGTATCAAAAACGAATAACCTAATTTCATGTGATGTAATGTTACACATCGTAGACATCGTGGCGGGATTTCCTCTCTGTAATAATACTTTTTATCACAGTTGCTCATAAAGTGGATCTTATTCAACGGCTTTTAGGCTCATAATCCATCATATTATGCACGCGTGCGTTTTATATTTGTTAACTAGTGCTGTAAAGTTATCCCGAAAAGGTAGGTACCAAAGAGTTTATAACTAGCAAAAATGGTTGTCTCTAAAGTCGGTTTACGAACGAAAATTTTACGTGATAATCACTTAGAAAACGATTAAAAATTGAGTTGTTTATTTTTTGTTTTTTCTTTTATTAAATATATTGTTTTTCCGTACCATTGTATTTTGTTCTTAACCCCCGACGCAAAAACAAATAGAAAAATCCCTAAAAAATAATGTATGTCACACGAAGATGTATAGGTTGAAAGTCTTTAGCCTGGCCTTTCCGGAGCATAATTAACAAAAAAATATTGCCTTAAAAAAATGTAAACATAGAGTTAACACAAATATTTTGTTAATTATTATTTTGTTTTCTTTTCAAGTCTTTTCTTTTATTCGCAACTGTGATAAAAAACGTCGTACGATATACGTGTGGAATTGATATTTGCATCTTGGCTTCATTAACACGCTCGCTGCCGCTCGCGCGTCATAAACCGCCTCTATGCAAAGATCAATTTACCACACTTATATCGTAATGTACTATTATCTATGGATACCTACCAAAAGCTGCATCCATTCTTTTGTCCCAATTTTACATCATTTTTCGACGGCGGCGACTAAAAGTAGAACTACTGAAATAGGGATTGGCTGAAAGTTTTGAGTGTTATTATGTGAGTATGTTTGTTACAAAAACTACTGAACCAATTATGATGAAACTCGGTATAAAAATAGCTGAAGATTATAGATTAATCTATACATATAAAATGCTTTGTCCTGAATCACTGACTGACTGACTGACTTACTGACTGACTGACGGATCAACGCACAGCCTAAACCACTGATCGTAGAGACCTGAAACTTGGAGGGTGTATTTTTTGTGTGACGTAGGCATCGGATAAGAAAGGATTTTCCGAAATTCTATCCCTAAGGGGGTGAAAAAGGGGGGCAAAATTTGTATGGGACAACGTGATTCCTTGGTCCAATCTTCTTCAAATTTTGCATAAACATTCTTTACAGAATTGACGGAAGACGTAATTCGTATTTTTTTTGAAATTCATCCCCTAACGGGGTTAAAAGGGGGAGAAAGTTATTTTGGGGGTGGTTGGTTAAAAGTACCATTTTCGACGTCTACGCGGACGAAGTCGCGGGCAAAAGCTAGTATTCCTATAGAATCGGAACTAACGCGGACAAAGCGTTAGCTCAGCTAGTCTACACAACTACATATAATAAAGACGAAAGATTTTTGAAGTGAAAACTTCTTTAGCGGCGTTGAGCACTTTTTCTGTAATGGGTATAAAATCTTAAACTCGCGTCAGGACACGTGACCTGATCGAAAAAGCGTAAGACGGATGGAGAGTAGACAGCTATAGTTTTAAAGTGTTAAATTTTTAATGTAATATAAATTGTCATGTTTGTGTACGATAGCGCAATAAATGAATATTGTATTCTACCACATAAATGATAGTACTTTTATACTGATAAAGCAATTGGTGCAAAATTATTCCCTAACCATTCCAAAATATCAAACATGCTCAACGTTATTTTTATAACGACTAGGCTCAGAAACTACCGTCCCGAATTTCATGATACTTGGTATGAGGATACATTGATTCATTGGGAATAACATAGGCTACTTTTTATCCCGATATTCCCACGGGATCGGGAGTTACGCGTTTGAAACTGCAGAGCGCTGCTAGTTTATTATATTGACGGTAAAAAGTCAATGCAATAAACAAAGGCCGACGCAAAGCAGGAAGTTACGAGACCTTCATACCATGGCGGCTGATGGCGTATTCCCCATAATTTATACATGTATATACCTACCTAACGTATATGTGTACAGCGTTGTTTAACTATGCTCAATACTAGTTATGCCCGCGGTTGTACCCGCGTGAGTCCCGATTTCGTAAAAATCGAGAAGTCAAATCACATGAGTAAATAATAGAACCAGAGACTAAGGTTGCTCGTAGCTGTAAAAGTCAAAGTACGATCGAAGTATGCACAGCCATAACTTCGGTCTGCGACTGAAGAAACAAAAAAAGGCTGTTAGTGTAGGTACTTACGATCGGTATCCATAAACTACCTTCACTTGCTACAATCTGTTTCAATATTTTTAATGACATTTTCATGTATAAACAAAGGTAATCTTGGCTTATTTTAACAGAAATGAAAGGTAACGAATAAGGTATATTATAGATTCTGCCAGTTAGTCGCACTCCCTTCGGCCGCATACGAACCACGTTCCAAAAGAAGTGTGATGTATTTTTCTTCTATCTACATGCGAAGTTTCATCGGAATCGGTCCAGTAGTTTTTGAATCAAGAGGTGTTTGTTAGTTTTGGAATCGAAATGCATAAGAATGCTTTTGCAATAAAAGGTATTTAAATAATTGGCTATCTACGTAGATTCATTGCAATCGGTTTAGAAGGTTTTTTCGGGAAGGAGTAACCAAACATACAAACACACAAACTTTCACATTTATAATATTAGTACTATGGTGGCACGGCATGTGTGTTGCGACATGACGTAACGCTTGGTGATGTCACATGTAGCTACCCAGCATTAGTTACAGCTAATAATCCAGCACAAAACAGGCCATTAAACGGTGAAGGCCTCCGTTCATTATAGAGGAGTATAATACATAATTAGGAATATAGCACAATTGAGGGTCGGTGTTGCACCACGTTCAATTACCCTTATATGAGCGATGTTGATGAGCCTAGTATGGTATTATAACTCTATCATTCCGAAGGTCGTGGATTTTATTATGGATTATGTGTCTGTGCTAATATGGCGCTAATTTGACGACCCAGTTGGCACAATGGTCACCATGCCGGACTGCCAAACACAGGGTTGCGGGTTCGATTCCAGCCTTGGACAAATATTTATACTTAGATATTTGTCTGTGGTCTGGTTGTTTCTATGTATTATAAGTATATATTTACAAAAGAAAAGTATTTTTGTAGTATATCCGTTGTCTAGCACCCATAACACAAGTCTAGTTACTTAACATGGGGCTAGACGGGGATGTGTGGAATGTCCTGTAATATTTATTTATTTATTGACATTGTTGTTACTGTGAAAAAAAAATTTTTGATGAAAAGAAGAAGATCACTGCTTAATTAGAACGTTTAAGCTGAAATGCTACCGGCGCTCTCTCCATACAAACGTAGTCGACTGTTTCCTCCATGACTATGAACCTATGTTTTGTTTTATTTTTCTAATTATCATAGAAATTAAGATATAAAAAACAAACCATAGGGGAATGGTCAAGACAGTGTTAAGTTTTATGCAACAAAAATAGTTGCTCTAGTGTCCTTATCCAGGGAGGAAACAGTCAACTACGTTTGTATGGAGAGAGCGCCGGTACCCTTTTCTATGAACAAGTTATTTGGATAGTCGACTAAGCTGAGAGGGTAGTATAGGTGCTGTAAGTAAAGAGGTTTAGTAACTGAAAACAACCCGTATAGAAATACTCCTAGCTAACTTACACGTGGCTCCCTGGTGGTGCAATATTGGATGTAAAAAGAATCGTACCTATAGCTTATACAGGGTTCGAACCAGCTGGTGTCTAATTTCACTTGGTAGTACTGTTTATCCTTAGACAATACATTACTAATCAGTTATGATCGAGCTGACATTGGACATTATTATTATTAAGCCTTTAATGCCAACATATTTTTACAATAAAATAAAATTATTTTTAAAAATTTAAATCTATGTAGTTAAGGTTTTAGTTATTGGGTGTCGGCGTGTCTTTTTACGACACGAAGGCCTCCTCCAGCTCTTTCCAGTCTCGTCTTGTTTGAGTTATTCTAAGCCATATTGGACCGGCAATCTTTTTGATGTCGTCAGACCATCGTTTTCTTTGTCGTCCTCTTTTTCTCTTTGTTTGGAATCTAGGGGTCCATGCTATTACATTGGACATTATGTATTGGTAAATCCTTGACAGATCATCTCTGTGTTTAGTGTTGTAAATGTGTGCGTTATTAGTGATCTATACCTACGAAAGGTGGGCGTTCTTTTGTGTGACGTGTTACCCTAAGTCCTTTGGCCACTGTACCTACTGTCTAGCTCACGACTGCTACTGGTACAAACAAACTAGTTCTAAGTTGCGTTTTGTACCTTTTTGACATCTAATTAAGATTATTTATACACAGCCAGTCATTTTAATCCATGCTATTGACCCAGTTGGCACAATGGTCACCATGCCGGACTGCCAAACACAGGGTTGTGGGTTCGATTCCCGCCTCAGACAAGTATTTATGCTTAGATATTTGTCTGTGGTCTGGTTGTTTCTATGTATTATAAGTATATATTTACAAAAGAAAAGTATATATAAGTAGTATATCCGTTATCTAGCACCCATAACACAAGTCTAGTTACTTAGCTTGGGGCTAGATGGCGATGTGTGGAATGTCCTAAAATATTTATATTTATTTATATTTAGGACGCTGTTATGACCGGGACATGTATTAGATGGTGTAGGCTTGCCGAGTACCTATACCATCCTTTTAGCTTAGTCGACCGTGTTCAGAGAAAAGAACTCGTCAACATGTCTGAAGCTAATTAATCCGCGGGTTTTTTTTAAATATTTTGTTTCATTTATATAAGTCTTCTGTTTGTCACTCGTCACCATAAAACATAAGCCCTGATGAGCGATATTGTTATTAAATACTCTGTTTCCTAAGTTACCATGACGCGTCTGGTTATCGTGACACTTTTTTGTGAATGCTGGTGTTCCACCAATTAATTAGACGTTATTACGTCAAAAAATTGATTGATTATTGTTCTACGTCCACTGCAACACCATTTATGTTTCTATATACCTTCGTATAATGAATGTTGATGTAACATACTACTTACTGCTGCGGTTCGTTAAGCCTACGGTACCGACGTGTTACCAATTAACAATGTTACCACTAACCCTTGAATCATAAGTTTATTAAACTGTTTGTCTGTGGTCTGGTTGTTTCTATGTATTAAAGTATGTATTTACAAAAGAAAAGTATGATGACACAAGTCTAGTTACTTAGCTTGGGGCTAGATGGCGATGTGTGGAATGTCATGCAATATTTATTTATATAGTTAAACAAAAACTCCAGTTTCGCAATACTAGATATTAATAATAGGCTTTATAGACCAAAGTACTTGCTGCTACTTTGGGTTACGAATCGGCAATGCTACTCAAAGTAGCCAGTCTTTTGGGCATCCAATCTAGGAAAACTTTTTTGTTTTTTTTTGTTTTAGTAAATTAGGTTATTTTTAAAGAGCCTGTAGTGTCCCACTGCAGTCTAGTTGCAAAGGCTTCTCTATAACGAGTCTATTGAAAGTATAAGAAAAATAATTACAACAATTAAATAATACCTACCTACATTTATTTTTAATAAATTAAAAGTCCAAATTGGGGTCCCTAGAAGGGTGCTCAGAAGACTGCGTTACTTTTTACTTTTGAAAATATTGTAGCAAAATTAGGCTGCCATCTACTGAGTAAGCCTATAAGTAATAGTTATTTATTTTATTATTATTAGCCGGAACCTTTACGCCGGGTACGATAAGGGGCGGGTTATTTGGCTAACAGGTCACTTAAATTTTTGTATTTATAATCTCAAATAGGTATATCTTTTTATTTAATCAATTTATTATTTAAGTATTTTAAATTTGATGTATTTAATTTGTATGGAATTAATTCTGAAATAAAATCTAATATTATTATTAAAGTAGTCTTAGATATGATTCTTATCTAATTTTGCTTCTCATAAACCTTGTATTTTGGAAAAACATTGCTTATCTATACTAATATTATAAAGCTGAAGAGTTTGTTTGTTAGGTAGTCCATTTATCGAGGAAGGCTATAGGTTATGTTTTTTTTTTTCAAAATTAGGGATCCGTAATAAAATTGCTGTTTTGTAACACAAGGTGTAAAATCGAAAACCTATTTTTGCGTGCGCTGCAAAAACTATTGACAATAGAACAAAATGATGTACTACGGGTTTGTAGATCCCATTAAGACCTACAAAAAAGTCTGCATGAACATATATCTAGCTATCATGGTTTAATCACAATAACCGATTTCGTGTTCAAAATAATTATTAAATCGTCTGAAGAAAAAAACTACGTTCAATATGTATCGTAATATTAAATCTTTATCAAAATTAAGCATTATGTTATCAAGAGTATTTATGTAGAAGTAAAATACTTTTTGTTTGATCTCAATCGGATATTTCGTTTAAAAGTTATCACGTGTGTAAGATGTTAAGAGTTGGTACCTATTAATGAGTTATGGGCCAAAGAGTTTTTTATCAACATAAAATCCTGTAATAATCTTTTTCGAAATATATTTGTTGATGATTGTAAGTATCTTCTATCTTTGAAGAGTATCCTATCCTACTAATATTATAAATGTGAAAGTTTGTGTGTGTGTGTGTATGTGTGTGTGTTTGTTACTCCTTCACGCTAAAACTACTGAACCAATTGCAATGAAATTCGGTATGTAGATAGCTAGAGGCCTGGATTTACATATAGGCTACTTTTTATCCCGTATTCCTACGGGATCGGGACTTACGCGGCTGAAACCGCGGGGCGCAGCTAGTCTATACTAATATTATAAAGCTGAAGAGTTTGTTTGTTTGTTTGAACGCGCTAATCTCAGGAACTACTGGTTCGAATTGAAAAAATCTTTTTGTATTGGATAGTCCATTTATCGAGGAAGGCTATAGGCTAATTTTTATCCCGAAATTCCCACGGGATCGGGAGTTACGGGGGTGAAACCGCGGAGTGCTGCTAGTCATAAATAATCGGGTAGGCTATCTCTGGGACGCAGCCTCAGTAAAGACGTAAAAACGTGTTGTCTAAACCAAAGAGGTCTCATTTTAATAATAATAAATATATTAAGACCATTTTTCAATGAAAAATTAGTTATTTCTTAGTTTCAATAAATAATATGATGGTCTTGTTTTCCGTGTTCAGAGGTAAAGTTACAAAAAATGCATGAAATGTAAGCTACTGGCAGCTTTGCTGGCAGCTCCGAATACGAACCGACGACGACGCCCGCCTTGTATTGATTCTAAAATCATCTTGACCTACTTCGAACCCGAGTGGTGGCTTACCGACCTCTGCTGTTGTTAGATTATAGAGTTTGTTTGTTGGTAAGTATAGGATAATATCGCGGCTAAAGACTCAGTTAGCTATTGTTAGTACCTACATAGAAATAGTAATTTTAAGAAGCTGAGATTCAATGATCAATCCACACGTGTATCGTACGACGTTTTTAATCACAATTGTGAATAAAAGAAAAGACTTGAAAAGAAAAGAAAATAACTAAATATTTTGTGATAAGTCTATGTTTACAATTTTTTTAAGCAATTTTTTTTGTTAATTTTTCTCCCGAAAGGCCAGGCAAAAGACTTGTAACCTATACAGCCTCGTTTGACATACAATATTTTTTAGGGTTTTTTTCCATTTGTCGGGGGATAAAAACAAAATATATTTAAGTAAAGAAAAACAACACTAAATTTTTAATCATTTTTTAAACCGACTTTATAGACAACCTTTATTGCTGGAGTAAAACCTCTGTTTTGGTATCTACTTTATTTTATACATCAAACAGTATAACCCAGATAAATTAAGATTGTTTCATCTACCTAACATGTAATTAGCAGTAAGATAGCAATTAAACTTATCCGGATAACTTTTTACACACTAGTGTCGTCGAGGTAATGCTTTAACGCACGCGTGCGTGATACGTTTGATTATGAGCCTAAAAGCGGTTGAATAAGATCCACTTTATGAGCAACTGTGACAAAAATTATATTTCAGTCTAATAGAAAGTAAATACCTTATATAAAACGATAGTTATTAATAAGTATCTACTCAGAGCTATCACATGTCGAAAACTTAAAGTTGTCGTGAGTCAGTGAAGTACAAAATATGAAACATATTGCATTGGAATCGGCTTACGTTCTGTTAAAGATAAAGCCAAATAGAAAATTGCTGTTGTCTACTTATATCAGGTAGGGTCGGTAAATAATTGAAAACTCCATTTTACTGCAACAAAAACGTTCCAAACTACTATTACTACTAATGTATTACGCACGCGTGCGTAATACGTTGGATTATGAGCCTAAAAGCGGTTGAATAAGATCCACTTTATGAGCAACTGTAATGTCTTAGTCTTAGTGTCTTAGTGAGAAATAATTATCTCCGTAGAGACGCTCGAGAATAATTACTTGGTTTAAGTAAATGTTCTTGAAAATATTAAGCAGTCTATTGAGTTTTGTTTTGAAGACAGATTTTTGTGTTCTCTTTCTTTATTATAAGACTAGTTGCGTCCCGCGATTTCACCTGCATAAGTCCCGATCCCGTGAGAGTATCTTTATTATAAGACTAGTTGCGTCCCGCGGTTTCACCCGCATAAGTCCCGATCCCGTGAGAGTATCTTTATTATAAGACTAGTTGCGTCCCGCGGTTTCACCCGCATAAGTCCCGATCCCGTGAGAGTATCTTTATTATAAGACTAGTTGCGTCCCGCGGTTTCACCCGCATAAGTCCCGATCCCGTGAGAGTATCTTTATTATAAGACTAGTTGCGTCCCGCGGTTTCACCCGCATTAGTCCCGATCCCGTGAGAGTATCAATAAAGTAAAGCCTATAGCCGTCCTCGATAAATGAACTATCAACACAAAAATATTTTTTCAATCAGAACCAGTAATTCCTGATTAGCGCGTTCAAACAAACAAACAAACAAACTCTCTAGCTTAGCATAGGTATATAAATAAGATTAAAAGGCCAATATGATTTTTTTTTAATTACCGTAAGTTTACGCTGAAAACTTTAATTGACTTAACCATGACCTTCAATTTGTTACATTTTAAAATTTAATAGAGAATAATGGTAACATCGCTTTTAAAAATTGTTAGATTTTTATCGAAATAGTATCAAAATAATTGATTAAGTTTATAAATTATAATATTATTGTCAAAACAAATTGTATAGAGATCTTTGGATTCTATTGGTAAGTACTACGTCAAACGATCCAAACGATCACACGGTTAAATCTAGAGCATTTCAATCAAAAGCAATTTGGTTGACACATATTAAAGTAATCTAACCTATATTTTAAAGGATGTACCTACTCTATGTTCGCACTAACTCAATTGGCTTCTTGACAGTTTTCCAGTAAGTAAGTATTTGAAGGCTCACTCCATGGAGGTTTTATATTTTTCCCGTATAATGTACTTACACTGTAAGTAGGCGTAATGACGTCACACTCGTGTCCATCTTCGACCATATGATAGTTCCTCTATGGTGTCCATCGAAATAATTAACAACGTATTTTTATAAAAAAAAAACTTGAAACATATTTTTATGTAAAAACAAATTGTACTTATTTATTGTTATTCCTTAATTTCCACATATTATCTACAATCTACATCTACAACAATATAATAAACAGGATTTTTTTTGACGTGACAACGTCTAGTAAATTAACGGAACACCAGCATTTACAGAAAAGTGTCATGTTCCGGTACGCATCATTTTACCGGAACATGACACGTTAGGAAACAAGAATATTTAATAATAGTACTACTCATCAGGGCTTGTTTTATGGTGACGAGTGACAAATAGAAGACATATAAAAGGAAAAAAAAATAAAGGAATAACAAACAAAATCTCAATTTTTCATCGTTTTCGTCGTTAAACCGACTTTACATACAACCATTTGTGTTTTTTTTACAATAAGTACATTATTTTTGGAACGAATAGGCTCCGAAACAACTGAACCGATATTGATGAAACTTCGTATGAGGATACATTGATTCATTGGAAAAAACATAAGCTACTTTTCATCCCGATATTCCCATGGGATCGAGAGTTACGCGGGTAAAACCGCGAAGCGCTGATAGTGTATGATATATTTATTGTTACAACTGTCAACTATCGAATTATAATAGTTCTTTCAGTGATTTAGCCGTCCGCATCAGATCAAAGCTGATCTTTAAATTGATATACTCGACAAACCTAGCCTGTTTTTATTTGCAATACTGTCAATTTACTCTATTGATTTCAATTTTTTGACGTTTCTAAAGTCTGACAGTAGGGTAGGTTCACTTAGGGTGGATTCGACCAAACTTGACTAGATTGTCGTGGGATTAAACTATTCCATTCTTTATTCTCGACTAAAATATTGCAGTCATATTTACATGCATTTGGGGCATCGTATCCACCCTTATAAGCAAGGACGTGGCAGTATTATATAACTAAATTTAAGTAATTTAGTTCGTGTGCATCATAAATATAGGATTTTAAACTGGTTTATAGATTTTTAGAATCCGCTTTCGTAAGCAAGTGATAGGTATTATATTAACTATTTTGGTTCAGTTATTTACCTTAAATGGAAAACTAAACAGACTAGTCATCCGCTTTCGTCATTTAGTGTTTTACTAGCTTTTGCCATCGACTTCGTCCGCGTAGAAGTCGAAAACTTGAAGTAGATTGGACCAAAAATCACATTGTACAACAAACTTTCCCCCCTTTTTTGCACCCCCTTAGGTATAAAATTTCGGAAAATCCTTTCTTATCGGATGCCTACGTCACACAAAGAACACACCCTCCACATTTCAGGTCTCTACGATCAGGGGTTTAGGCTGTGCGTTGATCCGTCAGTCAGTCATTCAGGACAAAGAATTTTATATTTTATATAGATTAACTATTTTGGTTTTAAATTAAGCTCTTATCGCCCCCCCCCCCGGACTAGGGGGGCCGATGAGAGTCAATTTTTATTGTCAATCTGAAAAACAATTCATTTGTTTATTTTCTTGTAATTGGTACCTAGTTTTTAAAAAAACCTTTTTATTATCCCTTATTACCCGCAGGTACCTTATAGTTAGAAGTTAATAGTAAAATAACTAAGGTCGTTAGTTAACTATGATAAATTGACGCAGTACACTTATTGCCTTGACCTGAATTTTAACGGTTACCTAACTACGTTTAATACCAACCGAGCAAATGTTACTTACCCTCGTATAGAATTAAAATACAACATAGAAGAGAGATTTAAATTGAAATACAGATGAAAAGTATTGATGAAAAATCTTCGCAGTATAGTTCAGCAGTAAAGTTTGCGCACTGCGAAAAACTTTTTCTCGAATTTTGTTTCTTCGAACACTTTTCATCGATATCTCTATTCTGCGACGTCTTATTAAATCGACGTATTGTTACTGTGATGCTACGTAACATATACTGTACTGTTGAACCATACTGCGAAGACTTTACATCAATACTTTTCATCTGTATTTCAATTAAGATCTCTCTTCTATGTTATATTTTTAATTCTACGAGGGTAAGTAACATTTGTAAGTAACATTTTTTTCATCAATATTTCTATTTTGAGACGTCTTATTAAATCGACGTATTGTTACTGCGACGCTACGTTACATATACTGTACTACTGAACTATGCGAAGACTTTTCATCAATACTTTTCATCTGTATTTCAAGTTAAATCTCTCTTCTATGTTGTATTTTAATTCTACGAGGGTAAGTCATATTTGTAAGTGCTACGTCTTATTAAATCGACGTATTGTTACTGCGATGCTACGTTACCTACATAATATAGTGTACGACTGAACCATACTGCGAATCTCACTAGATCTAAATCTGGTCAATGGATCTTCTGAGAATGATCGTTGTTTGGTAACATTGTATTTATTGAATTACAACAAAAATCTGTAAAATGTTATCCCCAATTTGTTTTTAGACTTTTCGCTGGTTTAGTTAATAGACAAATTTCAAACATTTACCAGACCAGTGCAAATGTCTAGCAAGAGTTGTGTCGGGGAAAAATAGTCAACCTAGCATATTATAAAGGCTTCATACTTTCGATTGTTATGGAACTTGATTCACAAACAAACCAGTAAAAGACTTTAAAATATAAAACAAATAAAATTGTTAATTAATAATATTCTTGACTGAAATTTTTTAGCCAATCCATTTGCAATATATTTATTTATTAATTTGATATAAACTACTTTTAATCCATTATACAGCTCGATGAAGGTTGTCCTTATAGGGATGTAATCCCTCTTGGATAATAGTAGGTAACCCCAGGATACTATAATTTTTTTGCGTAATTTAATATTTTTTATACGCTAGTTTTAAAAATTTTAAGATATGGCAAGTTGGCAACACTATTACTTATTGGCATCGGGCTCTTAGGTTCCTAAGTGATGGTGCTGTCAGTCATATTTTAAAAAGCTACTCCCCAAAACTCTGAACAAAAATTCACATATTGAAAATTCTCTAAAACTCAACAAAGAATTAGCGAAATCGGTTCAGGTGTTCTCGACATTTGCGCTTAGCAACACATTCAGCGATTCATCACTACATACTACTACTGTCTGTCCCTTTGTATGCTTTAATTATTTAAAACTACGCAACAGATTTTGATGCAGTTTTTTTCAGTAGATAGAGTGATTCAAGAGGAAGGTTTTGGTATATAAAACAAAACTACGCGTACGAAGTCGAGGGCAACAGCTAGTTTTTATAATATAGAAAAGAATATTGGAACAATATGTAGTTAGTTCCTATACATTATTCCTACTTCTAATTACACTTATTTACGATTGGAATGTCGTCCAGTGTACGTGGACCTCCGTCACAATAAAGTTGGTGTTAGGAATTGTCAATTACGAGGTGCTCAAGGAGAGGGAAGTAGGCCAACGTTTAACTGGTTATGTCAAAGAAAAATAACGATATTTTCTCTAACAAAATGTTCAAATGATATTAAACTTTATAGCGTTCACCATTAGACTTTATAGAAAGCAAATCTATAGGTATTATTACAAAAAGACACAGCTGTCGCCAAGGCTGAAACGGTTCTTTAATCTTTTATTATAAACTAGCGACCCGCTCCGGCTTCGCACGGCTATATTATGCATGTACTATACCTACATATAAACCTTCCTCTTGAATCACTCTATATCTATTGAAAAAACCGGATAAAATCCGTTGCGTGGTTCTAAAGATCTCTTTAATCTTTTATTATAAACTAGCGACCCGCTCCGGCTTCGCACGGCTTTATTATGCATGTACTATACATATAAACCTTCCTCTTGAATCACTCTATCTATTAAAAAACCGGATAAAACCCGTTGCGTGGTTCTAAAGATCTAGGCATACATAGGGACCATTAGGGACAGACAGCGGAAAGTGACTTTGTTTTATACTATGTGATTATTGTACTAATAGTAGAGGTAGGTTAGGTCGATTATTTATTGACGACCCAGATGGCATAATGGTCACCATGCCGGACTGCCAAACACAGGGTTGCGGGTTCGATTCCCGTCTCAGACAAGTATTTATGCTTAGATATTTGTCTGTGGTCTGGTTGTTTCTATGTATTATAAGTATATATTTATAAAAGAGAAGTATATAGTATATCCGTTATCTAGCACCCATAACACAAGCCTAGTTGCTTAGCTTTGGACCAGATGGCGCTCTGTAAAATGTTCTACAATATTTATTTATTTAGTGGAAAATGTTTCGGTATGTGGAAAAAAGTGGGTGTATTCCGACAATATTGGGAAATTTTCTATAGTAGCCGTCTAGAGGTGACTAGACGGGGCGTATCAGTGCTAGGCCACCCGCCGCGCCGCCGTCTAGTGACCTGGACATGGCGTGGGCACAGCGTGGGTGTTTCCACGCCAGTACCTACGTATTTTCCAGACACTGATGAGATAAAAATAACATTTTCTCGAAAATCGAGACATAACTAAGTAGGTGGGTGTTTCTAAGGGTGCGACCTGTCTCCGAAAATCACACTTTCTAAATTATCAACAAAATTAAATGACGATTTAGAATAATTTTTGCATAAACATACCGTCAGTAAGAAAGTGCTTATGCCAAAGTGGTAAGACCAGAAGCCAGAGGTGTCTTTGAAACAGTTTGGATATTAACCGCTAAAATGCACATAATGATAGTCCTA
This sequence comes from Idaea straminata, assembly GCA_951213275.1. NCBI lineage: Eukaryota > Metazoa > Arthropoda > Insecta > Lepidoptera > Geometridae > Idaea > Idaea straminata. Next base: position 14,780,138 of record OX577845.1, on the reverse strand, counting down.
CTGTCGTAAAGGTGAAGATATGCTTTGTATTGTCATACACTCCGAAACACGATTAGAGTGATTTGCATCGATAGAAAAAACTGGTCAGGTCAGTCATATTTTTTGAAAATTGTCAATTTTACAGCGATTGTAAAGAAAAACCTAGTACAAAATTTATATTTTCATAAACTTTACATTATATCCCATAAGGTAGTACAGATGGTTTTTCAATAGATGTAAGTCTTTTAATTACATAAAACAGTTAAAACGGCCGGGCGGCCATTTCGCGGCGCGCTTTGGGAAGAAACAGAGTCATCGCGCGCGCGCGCGCGCGTTTTGAAGCTTCGGTCCTATGTATGTTTATTACGCAAAATGTCAGACACGCATATCTATACATATAAAATGTTTTGTCCTGAACGACTGACTGACTGACTTACGGATCAACGCACAGCCTAAACCGCTGATCGTAGAGACCTGAAGTCCCTAAAGGGGTGAAAAGGGGGAGCAAAGTTTGTATGGGACAACGTGATTCCTTGGTCCATTTGCGACTTCTACGCGGACGAAGTCGTGGGCAAAAGCTAGTTGTCATATAAATTACGAACCCAGATATGCAAAAAGTTAGAAACGCAAAACGGCGGTCACACAAAATTGAGTTTAAGAATACTCGAATAGAAGTGGGGAATATCGAGCTGTTTCTGTAGAATTTAACCGTATAATAAACGAAGAATGTCCGAAAACTCTACATATAAAATGTCAGTAGCGATGTCATTTAAATATAAAGTTGGGCAAGAGCCAAAACTCGAGAGTTGCAGTCGACGCGTTCTCGTGAAAATTATAATTAGGAAATGTATAATTGTTACTTAGTATATATATTTCGATCACACAGTAAATAATAGATTTAATCAATAAATAAATATTACAGGGCATTCAACACATCGCCGTCTTGCCCTAAGCTAAGTACTTACCTACAAGTACTTAGCTTGGGACTTGTACATTAGACCCTTTTGAATTGAGTCCTTTTTGCGTGAGGATAGAGTAGGCTTGCCCAGCACCTACTACCCTCTCAGCTTAGTCGACCATGTGCAGAGGAGAGAACTTGTGATACTTCTGGAGCCAACAAAGCCGCGGGTTTCATCACGATGTTTTCCTTCACCGTAAGAGCAATGTCAATTAGCGCACATAAATTTTTCTTAAGAAAAAATACATTGGTTCACGGCCGGCCGGGATTCGAACCCACGACCTTCAGAATGAAAGTCGAGGTATCTACCACTAAGCCAACACCGCTCTAAACTAAGTAACTAGACTTTTGTTATGGGTGCTAGACAACGGATATATTACTTTTCTTTTGTAAATATATAGGTACCTATAATACATAGAAACAACCTGACCACAGACAAATATCTAAGTATAAATACTTGTCTGAGGTGGGAATCGATATATACTTACTTCAATACGTTGCCAAGGTAACCAATCATGTCAACAGAACCTGTTACATTACCATTTTGCATACTTCAATACGTTTCTATGGTTACCTATCATGTCAACAGAACCTGACACATTACCATTTTGCATACTTCAATATGTTTCTATGGTTACCTATCATGTCAACAGAACCTGTTACATTACCATTTTGCATACTTCAATACGTTTCTATGGTTACCTATCATGTCAACAGAACCTGACACATTACCATTTTGCATACTTCAATACGTTTCTATGGTTACCTATCATGTCAACAGAATCTGACACATTACCATTTTGCATACTTTAATACGTTTCTATGGTTACCTATCATGTCAACAGAATCTGACACATTACCATTTTGCATACTTCAATACGTTTTTTGGTTACCTATCATGTCAACGGAACCTGACACATTACCATTTTGCATACTTCAATACGTTTCTATGGTTACCTATCATGTCAACAGAACCTGACACATTACCATTTTGCATACTTCAATACGTTGCTATGGTTACCTATCATGTCAACGGATTCTGACACATTACCATTTTGCATAATTCAATACGTTTCTATGATTACCTATCATGTCAACAGAACCTGACACATTACCATTTTGCATACTTCAATACGTTGCTATGGTTACCTATCATGTCAACGGATTCTGACACATTACCATTTTGCATAATTCAATACGTTTCTATAATTACCTATCATGTCAACAGAACCTGACACATTACCATTTTGCATACTTCAATACGTTGCTATGGATACCTTGTCAATAACGTAACGTAACGCATGACGTTCCACTTTTTTGTGAATGCCGGTATTGATTGTTTTATAGAGGTGTTAACACTCGTTACAATTTGATCGGCCCGATTTAGTGGCCGGTCCTCAGGGGGGAAAATGGCACCCTTTTACTTTCACTGTCAGTCCGTCCGTCTATCCGTTCCGTCCGTCCATCCGTCCGTCTGCCTGTATGTCCGTCTGTCATCCGGTTGTATCTCATGAATCGTGATAGCTAGAGAATTTTCACAGATTATGTATTTCTATTGTCGCTATAATAACAAAAACTAAAAATAGAAAAATATGAGTGGGTCTCAAATACAACATGGTACGGAACCGTTCGTGTGGTAGTCCGACTCGCACTTGTTCGAAATTGGACGTCGGATCCGAACAAATTGTAACGTGTGTTAACACCATATGACGTACTTGTGACGTACTTGTATACAGGCAGTTTTCCGCCATTGGACCCTTTTTTTTAAATTGGGTTCTTTTTGCGTGAGGATGGAGTAGGCTTGCCCAGCACCTACTACCCTCTCAGCTTAGTCGACCATGTCCAGAGGAGAGAACTTGTCAATATGTACTTCTGGAGCCAACTAAGCCGCGGGTTTCATCACGATGTTTTCCTTCACCGTAAGAGCAATGGCAAATAACGCACATAAATTTTTATTAAAAAAAATACATTGGTGCACGGCCGGCGCGGCGGGGATTCGAACCCACGACCTTCAGAATGAAAGTCGAGGTATCTACCACTAAGCCAACACCGCTCTGTGTTATGACGTTATTACGTGAAAAATATGCTGACTGGTAGCTATTGTTCGGATTTATCTCTGCTGTACGAAGCTCGAACGGGCCGCTAGTTAAGTAAAAATAGCCTACATTCATTCCCAGTATTCACTGTATTTTCATACTTCGTCAGCAATTTTACAAATAAGGTACCAGCGGGCAATATGGGCCACCTTAATTAAAAAATAAATATTTCATTATAATTGGGCAACTACTTAAAAAAAGATCATTAGATAAATATTTGCTTTATTGTCAATCTGAAAAACGATTTATTTGTTATTCAATTTCATTGTTTCTTGTTATTTTATCACTTATATCAAGGGTTTTTTAAAACCTTTTATTGGCCCTATATATTGGGCCGAAAGTAGGTAGATATGTAAGTGTGTATCAAAGCTGGTTACGATTCACTGTAATGCTACTGAACCGATTGCAGTGAAATAAACTAAACTCGTATTGACATAGCTAAGATCATGCAATTAACACAGGGGTTAATTTTGTTTTTCTCTGTACTGAATCCGACGAAATAAGAATCCGTCCTTTTGCGATTCCGATCAAGTGCGAACAAATGGTGGCTTTTATACAAATCTAGTTATGACCCGCGGGCTAACCCGAAAAATTCCCTTCTCTTGTTTCTAGGGCCATTCAAAGGTGTACCTAACTATTTAAAATTCTGGTGTCGAGGTGTTAGTCGCCAAACTTCACCTAAATGGCTGAATTTTTTGAATTGTTTGAATTTTTTTATGTAAGTTGGTATATTCGGTAGGTCTGAGAATCGAACAATATCTTTTATTTACCTTTTTTTTTGTATATGGCATAACAACGTTTGCCGACAGCTAGTTGTTTAATGAAAATCAAATCGTCTAAAATAGTTCGGGTTAGAACTCACTTCACCCTACGTATGATCGGGACATACACATTACACACGGGTGAAACCGTGCAACGTATCCAGTTCAGTCTATTATAAATTACAATTGTTAGTGGTTGAATACGATCAAGGCCTTGGTATAACGCATCTAACTACAATAAGCCGGCAAGTGAGAGTTGGACTCGCGCACTAAGGGTTCCGTTATATTATATTCTGTACAATTATGTTTTGGTTTTTAGTAAAACTACCTTGATATTAGTTAAAATAAACAAAGAAATGAACAATTCATTTTCAGATTAACAATAAAGCAAATGTTTATCTAACTCATGGCCTGTTTTAAGAAGTTTTTTTTAATTTACGAAATATTTGGTTTTTAATTAAGGTGGCAAGTGACCCTTATTACTCGCAGGCACTTATTTGTTAATATAGCGGCAAAATAATAAATCATCTGTGAAAATTTCAACTGTCTAGTTATCACGGTTCATGAGATACACCATGAAGATACACTCTGGTAGTCTTAGTAAAATAACCCCGTTTATACCCTTTGGGTACGGTACTCTAAAAATGTATTCATCATCCTGTCCTCTTCATGCCAATCTTAATCATTAGTGTAAATGGTTTGCCCTCGTACGTTTTATAGAACTAGTTTACAACAAGGTACTTAGTTATCTAGGTGATTTTATTGGTTGATAGGTGCTACCTTTCAAGCACCTATCAACCAATAAAGCCCCTACCAAGAGTTGCTTTCGCACACGATCAAACATACCGTACAAGAATCAAGAATATTTATGGAAAAACTGTGTACATAAGATGACACTTGTCGGATACAGTCGGCATAGGCAGCTTTATGTTAAATATGGTATTTAAATCCAATCCAAAAAACTACCACAGTCTTTAAAAACAAAAGTGTTCAACCAATGTGTCCTTCCGACAATTCTATCCATTTGGCGTCGGGTGAAAAACTTCAATTTTCAATCGTTCCCTAGACGTTATACGTAAAATTCTCGTTTATAAAATATATTATCATAGTAGGTAGGTATCATCAGTTTGTCCATCCCGTACATACAATAATGAGTTACATATGTAACTTAATTTATACTAAATACGAAACAATACATTGAGCTGCCATATCAAATTCATGTATCTACACACGCAAATATTTTGTTGTGGATTATTAATCATTGCATCTCGGCTTTATGACATAGCTACTTTTTATCCATGTTTTATCCCGATATTCCCACGGGATCGAGTTATGCGTGTGCTTCTGGTCTTACCACTTCTTACCTATCATGCACGTATTGATAATTTGTACGAATTGAGATATTGTACCGATTTTAGAATTGTACGAATTGCTCATTGTACGTACTGATAGTTTGTCAAACTGAGAATTGTTCGAATTGCGATATTGTACTGATGGCGATGCTCCCTACTATTCTTCTTCTTTGAGGTTTAGCTCTAGGTAAAAATTTTAAATTGCATGTACCTTCATAGTTTTATTAATATTAACTTTCAAAAGATTGCTCAACCAACTTATTACTAAAAAGAAAATAAAATGTAACTAAAATGATTTAAGTACTTACATTTTTATGAAAATGTACTTAAATCTATTTCACAATCGAAGTTACAAGTGCACAGTTATGTTGTTCATAAATACATATTATTTTTTGTATTGTAAAATAATATTATTATGTCTTTTTGTTTATGCCGAGGTAGTAGAAGGGACTAAGGAACGTGGGCTCCGAGTGATTGGGGGTCGAGATGAAAAACTCGGTGAATTTCCTTTTGTAGTGAGAATGAAAATCCGAATAACTTTCAAGACCTCAAATAAAAACATAATCTTTCATGAGCCTTTATGCACTGCTTCAGTCATAACTCCAATTTGGAGTCTCACTGCAGCACACTGTATAGAAGATTTTTCATATGTAAATCCATGTTTCCCACCGCAAAATGTGACAACCGACGACAACAAAATAGTACAAGTAGATAGCTGCATTGTAATATTTTACGGTTCTTCTAATGAGCTCATTGACAATAAGGTTTACAGTCGGGTGTTGTCTTTACTGCGGGTTCCTCAAAATCACTACGCTGATGGATTCCAATACGATGTGGCACTATTGAAGACTGAACCCATAGCAATAAATAGTTATGGAAAAATCAGTGCTGTGGAAATAGCTTCACTGTACGGACATGAAGTGTGGGCAATGGGATACGGTGACACCAACAGTAGTGATGGTAAAATAGATGACACACGGACTTTAAACAAACCTTTACAGGTAGTGAAAGTAATGTTGACACGTTGCAATGAAGACGACGAACTTATGGAGATCGATGAGTTATTGTTGTGTGTAGCTCACAAGTGTGGTGAGCCGGCGTACATTTGTAACGGAGACTCTGGCGGTCCCTTGATACACAGCTCAGGAATCGTAGCGATTAATAGTAGAGCGTTAGAGAACTGTCATATGAATGATAATAAAAGGCGGTTTCCTCTCGTCGTTCTAGTACAGCCCATCAGTCTTTTTGTCGATTGGATTGAAAATCAAATAACACAGGGTACTAAGTAATTACGGAATCGCTATAAGGACGCCCTTCATCGAGCTTTTTATTGAATGAAAAGTATTTTATATCAAATAAAATAGGTCAATATAATATATTGCAATTGGGTTACCTAAAAAATTTCAGTCACTTTTTTCCGGTAGATATCAAACGTTTCCTTTACTCTACTTAATTCCCTAAACTACAACTATTTCGATTTTTATTAAAATAGATCCAGTCTAGTCCGTGAAACAAAAAAACAAATAAACAACCTTTAAGAAATTTGTTTTAGTATTTTATTTTTTGTGTTCGTTTGTATTGTACTAATTATGTATGTAGGATATTTATTTTATGTTTAGGTTTAATTAGTTTTTAAATTATCATTCTTATTTTTGTACTTTTATGTGTGTAGCATAAATATTTTATGCTACACACATAAAATATTTGGTTGCCAGTTAAAGACCTTTCAGATATATAATATAAGTTGGGATTAGAATTTGGATTAGGATATTTGGTAACGTCCTACCTGTTACTTACAAGTACCTCAGCTGATAAATTAAAGGGTTTTAGCAACACAAAGCTGTATGGGCACATTGGTAAAGAATCCTTTATTCAATTCAAAATCATGAGTGAACAAACTTACGTGAGAACAAATCTTTGTAGGTACACCATTGCGCTGTCAACTCATCTAGATTATTGATCAAGATCCCGCCTACCTCGCCTACCGCGACCTTCATCTATACTTATATTATAAAGCTGAAGAGTTTGTTTGTTTGTTTGAACGCGCTAATCTCAGGAACTACTGGTTCGAATTGAAAAATTCGTTTTGTGTTGGATAGTCCTATTTATCGAGGAAGACTATAGGCTACTTTTTATCCTGATATTCCCACGGGATCGGGAGTTACGCGGGTGAAACTGCGGAGCGCTGCTAGTGATTTTATAAAAGCTGAGAATATCTCATGCCTCCAACACAGTAATGACTGATGTGCAATTATAAAGTTCAGACTATAGTATCAGGTAGCAAAGCCAAGAATCGAACCTGTTAATTTTGCAAAAAAAATTGTGGCCTATATTTTTGTTGTACTTGGTCTGAACTTTATAATTGCACATCGTTAATAACTGTGTTGGAGGCATGCGCTGAGTAATTCTCAGCTTTTATAAAAACACGAAGGTCTGACGGTAGGCGGGATCTTATTCTATTAGATGTAAAGGCTAATACGAATAGGAGTAGGTACATACGGTAACAAAATTTGAACATATCTAAATATTTGTTTGAGGCGGGACTCTTAACGTTCTGTTGCGCGTCGAGTGTTCGCCTACCGTGCCATAGAGGCCGTCAAATCTATACATATAAAATGCTTTGTCTTGAATGACTGACTGACTGACTGAGGGATTAACGTACAGCCTAAACCGCTGATCGTAGAGATCTGAAACTTAGAAGGTGTACTCTTTGTATGACGTTGGCATCCGATAAGAAAGGATTTTCCAATATTCCACCCTTTACGGGGTGAGAAAGGGGGCAAAGTTTGTATGGGACAATGTGATTCCTTGATCTTATCTACTTGAAGTTTTCGACTTCTTTGCGGACGAAGTCGCGGGCAAAAGCTAGTCGAATATATTCAAATAACTTTCTAAACGCAGTAATGAAGACTTGCAGAGTAGGTAAGGTACGTGTACACGTACCTCCCATCATAGAGGCCCTTGATACCTGGGGCCCGTTATATGACTGACCCTGTATCGTCGCGATTCATTTGAAACCAGCTTGGTTGCGTTGCGACACAATGCCCTGGTACTTACATTAATAGAAAAGGTGCCCGGCTCTCTCTCCATACAAACGTAGTCGACTGTTTCCTCCCTGGATATTGACACAGTACAAATATTTTTGTTGCATTAAACGTAACTGCCATGACTATGCCCCTATGTCTTAGTTATTTTTTCATATTATAATTATCGTAGAAAGTAAGAGTTAAAAAAACAAAATACATATATATAAAAAACTAGCAAATCCGGTGAACTCCGTTTCGCCACCAGATTTTCCTGAATTTTCTGCTGTAAACCTCACGGAGCCCGAGACCTTTCCAACGAATGCAAAACCGTGGAAATCGGTTCGTGCGTTTTGGAGTTATAGCGTCAGAAAGGAAAACCCGACTTATTTTTATCTCTATAATATAAAAATGAATCGCAAAATGTGTTGGTAAGCGCATAACTCAACAACGCCTGGACCAATTTGGCCAATTCTTTTTTTGGTCTCTTTGTTATTATCAGCAGAAGGTTCTTATGAAATAAAAAATTAAGAAAGTTGCGCAGAAAATTATTACGCGGGGGAAACCGCGGGGCGCAGCTAGTATATTAAAAAAATAAGTCATGGTCATTGCAGTTATAGGTTTTATGCTACAAAAATATTTGCTCTAGTGTCATTATCCGGTACCCTTTCCTCTTAAGAAGTGTTACTTACACACTTTTGATGACAATCATCAAAATTGTCTTTGTTCATTGAGATCTTTTCGACGCATAAAACACGAAACACCGTGCATCGGCTTGATCTCAAGCCTCCAAAAAACTTTAAAAAAATATTTTTCTTTTATAACTAAAGGACACTTTGGGGAAGTGTCACTTGGACATTTTGAATGTTTACGCTTCAAAAATATGGTCTCATATCTCCACAGAAAAAAAATATTATATATTTAATATTTAATTTTTGTCTCTTGCTTCCAAAAGACAAAATGAAATTATTGTAGGCTAAAAAATCAAATAAAAATAGTATGAACGTAAAAAGCCTAAAACAAGCAAAAAATAACCCCGAAATTATGACCCTACGTAAGTAAGTACATCTGAATTTTTTTGATTAAATATTGTTGCGTCGGGGGACCGCCCTTTTTTTGAGTCAATTAAATATAATGTAAGATTCGTCGTTTAAATTTTTGTTCACTCTTCAAGTGTGGGCAATGGGATACGGTGATACCAACAGCAGTGAAATATATGACACACGGAATTTAAACAAATCTTTACAGGTAGTGAAAGTAATGTTGACACGTTGCATTGATGACGATGGATTTATGGAGATCGATGAGTTATTGTTGTGTGTTACAAGTGTGGCGAGCCGGCGTACATCTGTAGCGGAGACTCTGACGGTCCCTTGATACACAGCTCAGGGATAGTAGCGATTAAAAGTAGAGCCTATAGAGATCAGAAGCCTGATTCACAAACAGTCGGAAAGCAACCGAAATGAAAAAAAAATTGGTGCTCTTTCACTCGCGCGACTTTTGACGTGTTGCCATACTTTTCTTTTCAGTTTTATTCGTTTTGCTGGCCTTCCGATGGTTTGTGAATTAGCCCGCTGAACTCTATAAATAATAATAAAAGGCGGTTTTCTCTCGTCGTTTAAGTATAGCCTATCAGTCTTTTTGTCGATTGGATTGAAATTCAAGTAACACAGGGTAGTCGAAGGATCTAGGTAAGTACTTTTTTTTAAAGCTACAGTTATCGAGAAAAATGACATTTTTATAAAAAAAAGTTTTAAGTAGGTACACAAATCGATGTGGTTTCGAATAAGGAAAAATTACTCGTAAAACCAATATAGGTTGGAGTATCAACTCCGAAAATAGAGAAAAAACTAAAAACATTAAATAAACAAGCCAAGTAAAAAGTAGGTAAATCATTAAGAACTAAATTAAATGCAATACATATTTAGAAGCCTTCTTCTAAAGATCTATCTATATATTCTACGACGAATTCCATTCATCACTATTTTTATAATTTAGTGGAATTAACTGTTCCCGCATACCTACTCCTGACTGAGGACAAACCAAACGACGAACGTCCGATTAGATTTGTCCAAAGAATTTCGCGAATCGCCCGTCCTATTTCTACTCATTATAAGGTTGTGTCCATCTCATTCAGGCGCGTTTCACCTCTAAAAGCTATTCGACTCCAGACAGGGCTGAACTCGTTGGACAAGTTTCTAAAAATAGCGGAAACGGCTCGATTTTTAAGAATATCTATAGGTCCTTTTTGATCGATGATTCCCTTTGCGAAAGAGCCGCGAGTTTGAAATTACTTTTTATAAGACTTCAGTTGCTAAACACTTCTGAAATTAGACCGCGGCAATTATTAGATCCAATAAAAATGTTTCTTATAAGTATACAGGGTGATTTTTTACGTGGGCCTTCAGAGCGTTTGGGCGCAAAATGATAACGACTGGCAAAATGGTAAAAGAGCAAAATGTTAAAGCTATATCCTAAACTATAAGAGATAGCGAAAAATGCTTTAAGAGGTTGCGTGCCCGATTTTGAAACAAACCAAAACTACATCATTGGATTTTTGAAAAAGTCATTACCCTCGCCAGGAATAAAACCAGTCAGTTAGGCACAAAAAATATTCATCCTAATTTGTATATTATACCAATAGATAGTCTTATGATAGTAATCAATTCTTGGAAACAAACATAGTAAGTATGGCAATTTTCAAACTGCTGTCCCTGAAAAGATTTAGTGAGGAGGTATGGCTGATGGATGACGTAACGAACTGCTACTTCCAATTTTTAAGTGATGTACAATATAGGTTATTTTTTTTGCTAAATCAAACATTCCTGGCTAGGTAAACGACTTTTTCAAAAAAAATATGATTCAGTTTTAGTTTATATCAAAATCGTGTACGCAACTCCTTTTAGCAACTATCTCTTAGAATTTAGAAAATAGCCCTGAATACTGTGTGTGTAAAACATTTTATATGATTTTATTACAGTTTTTAACGTCAAATAAACTGAGCTAAGTATTCCAATTGTATTATTACTAGCTGCACCCCGCGGTTTCATCCGCATATGTCCCAATCCCGTGGGAATATCTAAATAAAAAGTAGCCTATAGCCTTCCTCGATAAATGAACTTTTCAACACAAAAATATTTTTCAATTCGAACCAGTAGTTCCTGAGATTAGCGCGTTCAAACAAACAAACAAAATCCGAAGAAATAATAGCCATACGTGGCCATACAGCGCATTCTTGTAGCTACTAACGCAGAATACATAATAGTTACTATGAATTGCAAACTTACCAGCTTTTTCAACCTGAGGTCGAATTTTCAAAATTTCGTTCTTAGTGCTTCCCTACGTGTACGAATACCATGCATAATTTCAGACTCCTAACGCTTAAAATTTTTGAGAATCATTGATGAATTCATATCTCTTTTTTTATATACAAAGTGATTTTATGAAAAATAGGATATGGCCCTTCAGGGCTAAACTATAGGGTAAAGACTTTTTTTAAATCCTGACTAGGGTAATGAAATTTTTAGAATTCTTATGATGCAGTTTTATATAAAAATGTGTTATATAAAAAAATCATCCTGTTTATAGATCGCCAAAATCCGTCGTTCTATTTATACCCTCGAACAATTAAAACTTCAAACTTCCTCATATAACTTTTACAAACATCAAAAAAACCATTAAAGGGTTTCGAAATTTCGTATTTCACCACGGAATAACAAGTACTTACCTACTAGGGTTAATTCGAAATGTTTGTGAAAACTTTTCTGGATTTATTTTCAACTTTCCGATTTCAATTTAGAACTTTGGTTACCATGGTAGGAAAATTCAAAATTTCATGATTAACACTCTTTTGGTTTCTCAACTTTGTAAAATGGGGTTCGTTACTCTATTGTGGAAGTCACTCGTTCGACGAACGGAATCCATAGTTGGTAATTAGTTGAAAGTGAGCTGTTTTTACTTTATTATTTTTTCAAAAAAGGGTTACCCACTCTAAAAATAAAATAAATACAAGTTACAAGTTATTTATTGCATAACAAGTTATTTATTGCATACAATAGGTACTGTTATTAGAATCTCAAATAATAAAAATCACGTTTATTCGATATCACTTAGTAAAATAACTTTTATAGACTTTATCTACTATATAAAAATAAGTCGGGTTTTCCTCCCTGACGCTATAACTCCAGAACGCACGAACCGATTTCCACGGTTTTGTATCCGTTGGAAAGGTCTTGGGCTCCGTGAGGTTTATAGCAATGAAAATTCAGGAAAATCTGGTGGCGAAACGGAGTTCGCCGGGTTTGCTAGTGCTTTATAAAAACATTATGACGACCCAGTTGGCACAATGGTCACCATGCCGGACTGCCAAACACAGGGTTGCGGGTTTGATTTCCGCCTCAGACAAGTATTTATGCTTATATATTTGTCTGTGGTCTGGTTGTTTCTATGTATTACTAGCTGCGCCCCACGGTTTCACCCGCGTAAGTTCCGAACCCGTGGGAATGTCATGATAAAAAGTAGCCTATGTGTTAATCCAGGTCTTCAGCCATACCGAGTTTCATCGCAATCGGTCCAATAGTTTTTGCGTGAAGGAGTAACAAACATACACACACAAACTTTCACATTTATATTATTAGTAGGATAGGATAGAATAGGATAAGAAATAAAAGTATTAAGTAGTATTTTCGTTGTCTAGTTACTTAGCTTGGGGCTAGATAGCGATGTGTTAAATGTCCTGCAATACACCTAAAGCATTGGCCGGCTAGAAAGTGTTTTGGGCTCTTAGCTAGTAGTGTGATAAAGAAAAAAATAACTGGTATTGCGCGATATTGCCTCAATATGTGGAAATTAGATCAGCTACATGTAGACTACGCTATTGTATCTATATCTCTACAAATAACTATTGACACAATGGCTTATCTCGTCAGTAGATTTGGGACTTGCTCTATACAAAGCAGAGTTTAAAGGTGAGTTTGGAGTTTTATTAGTTTTGAAAAGAATACATTAGGAATATTTTAACAATAGAATAAAATCCTAACAAAAGCATGTACCTAAAATAGTGGTTGTTTTCCTTATTTATAAGTACTTACTGTAACAAGTAGTTAGAAATAACGATTTTTTTTTAAATAAACGTTCAATACTGCGTTGTCATTAGATGACTGTGACGATCTGTTGGTCGAAGGAACTCTTTGCTCACCGAAACGAATACAAATCATTTTAAAATTAATTAATTTATCCTGTAATTTTATTTACTTAGTAGAATATGTGGTAAAACGGATAAGATGCTCCAACAATGAAATAGTGAGGGCTGTCTCTGACAACGTTCAGAGTCCTTTATTTAAACACTGGACTGCTGTTCATCTTAAAGAAAACAGTACTAAAGCGACGAAATGACTATAAATGATTATTATTGCTTCTATGTTTTAAATATGTTTTATCACTTATTTATTTTAGTTTATTTTTACTTATTGTATTTTCATTTTCAAGCTGAAGTTGACTATATGTAATATTTCTCCAATATGGGACATTGTAAGTCTGCAATAAATGACTATTTATTTATTAAAATGATGTTATTGACAACAGTAAGTAGGTTTTATAAATTAAGAAACAAAAATCTCAGTAGATCTATGATGGATCTGGTGAGAAATCGACTAAGAGAGAAAAATCTCAGTAGATTCACAATTTGAAATCTGGATCCTATGAGAAAAAATATCTTACTAGATCCATTTTGGCCCATGGATCTTTTGAGAAAGGCAAGATGAGACGGTAGGTTTGTGTACAGCTTTACGGCCATCTGACGAAAAGTCTTGCGACTGCTAAATACCTAAAACGCGAGTTGTCAGGTCTCGTTGTCATCTCTAGCCTAGACTCATTCATCAATTATGTAAATATCATATTTTATTGCAATCATACTAACAAAGAGTAAAATATTTATAGGTTTAATCGAGAAAAAAACCGAAATAAATAAAATAGAAAAATGAAAGGTGCTTCGACTCTCAAAAATAACTTTCTATTGCAGGCAATTTGTGTTCGAAAGTGAGATTAAGTCCTCGCAGACAACAAACATTTGATAGCAACCATTGTAGTTACAGCCAGTGCAAAAGATATGCACATATTTTACTTTAAAAAAAACAGAGATTTAATAAAACATACTCGTCGAATTGAGAACCTCCGCCTTTTTTACAATCGGTTAAAACACTAAATAAAAGGTTGTTAAAAACAAATCAAGATTAAAAGTAGCGATATTTGTAACCAACGAATTTTGATGGGACTGGGTCCTAAATGTTTTGTTTACACTTAGGGTTGAATATGGATGTCACATATTTTATTCGTTTTCGCGAGGATTAAGTTTTCCGTTTTTCAATAGAGTTAACAAAATGTTACTCTAATTTTGCCATCAATCGGGCGATTGAAATCTGTAGTATGCGAGTACTGTAAAGAATAACTTAGGTATGTAGGTATCTACTCATACCTATTCCGACCAAGACCAATTTAGAGAGAAGTGAAATGCTATAATTATTATTAGTTTTGGTTCACGCTGTATTGATTGGCGATATTGATAACGTATTTGTGCGACCGAAATTCATGCTAAGTTATTAATTTTAGCTAGACATCAGTAGATACCTTTACCGGGATCCAGGGTGCCTAGTCGTAGATAAAAAGTTAACATTGGGCAGATGCACTTGGCAAACGGAATAGCTTATTAAATTTTACATCCGGCAGCGCACAAGGGTTCGATGAATCGCGTAAACCTTATTCTTATTATTCTTTATTATTAGTCTTATTCTTTCTTGATAGTTTCTGTAGGTATGAACACATTTTTATGTGTATTAGAACCAAGAATAGTGGCATAGATAATACTTGTCAATACTTCTGGAGTCAACTAAGCCGCGGGTTTCATCACAATGTTTTCCTTCACCGTAAGAGCAATGTCAATTAGCATACATACATTTTTCTTAACAAAAATACATTGGTGCACGGCCGCCCGGGATTCGAACCCACGACCTTCACATTGAAACTCGAGGTATCTACCACTAAGCCAACACAGCTCTCACTAGTTTTTAATTAACTGTTTAATTTAACTTTCTTCTGCATCTGCTACAGCTACAGCAACCACCACATACTCCACCATTTTTGTCGCAAAAGTGAACAATAAATCGTAAAAACTTCAGAAAATTGGTTAACCACATTAATTTTATTTAAACGATACGAAATAAGTCGAGAAATTAATTGTAAAAAGGTTTGACATTTCTAAAATTTTGCAGTAGGACGATGACACCGCATTGCAAAACTGTATTTCGACTCAACTAAAAAATAGTTTACTCCTGTCACAAAATACAAAAAGACTTGAAAATTAAGGTAAGTTTTACAAGTTGTCGCGAAAATGAAAATTTGTCCATATCTTTTTATTGTGTTGAGTCAGGACCTTGTTTTTTATACCTACATCTTATAGGGACAATAGACCTCAGTATCTGGTATGAATTCCAACACGCTAGGTACACCCGTTCCTGAGAAAATCGGTAGTAATGGTGTTAGTCTACTAAGGGGCGTAGTTTACAAAATCAAAACTAGACGGCAGCACAGTGCCATATTGAATCGCACAATGTTACGTTCTTGTATTTTAGAGACAAAAGAACATTAGCATAATACAAAAAAAATTATCTAATTAATACAATATATAATAATTATACCTACAGAAATATTATAAATATTCAGACCAGTAAAAGGGAACCGTTTGAGTTGGTATGGGCATGTGATGAGAAGAGAAGAGACGCATGTAACTAGAAGAGTGATGAGTATGAATGTAGAGGGATGGAGAGGAAGAGGACGACCTAAGAAAAGATGGATGGACTGCGTGAGACAAGACATGAGAGAGATGAATGTTAACGATGAGATGACGACTAATAGGAGTGAATGGAAGAAGAAGACATACTGCGCCGACCCCAAATAAATTGGGATAAGGGCAGGAAGATGATGATGAAACAATCGCTTTGACCGCAAGGGTATGGTAGTATCCAATTTAACTTGACCCCTATTTCGTTTGGGCGTTTTTACAATGTGAGGGTCAAGTTAAACTGTTCCAACTAATAGATGTATAGAGACCGCCTTACATTTGAACCTTTTTTAATTTTTGGAATTTTTCCTTCATTTAGTACAGCACAGCATCTTACAGCACAAGAAAACAGGAAATTCCGAAATATACAGAAGTTGAAAATGAAGATAAATTTTGATAAAATATACCTATTATAAGTTTTCGCCAAAAATGTAAATCTGCCCATATCTTTTTATCGTATTGACTCAGGACCAGCATCTGTTATGAATTTTAACTTGCTAGGTCCACCCGTTCCTGAGAAAATCGAGGGTGACACACGGACAGACGGACAAGAAATCGTTCCCGCTGTCTGTCTGTCCCTATGTATGCTTAGATCTTCAAAACTACGCAACTGATTTTGATGCGGTTTTTTTTAAATAGAAAGGTGATTTAAGAGGTCGAGGGCAACAGCTAGTTTTACTATATTATAGGTAATATTCTATCTTAGAAAAACGAGTATAGAACACGACAGTAGAACTGTTTTATAAATCCATGGCTGGTTGTCTATTTGTCTAACGATAAATGGTTAACGGGGAGTAAGGGGGGAACGGAAACTAACATCTTATCCGACCCAAGTGTCAACCTCACCTGCACGCGCATCGGCGGCGGTACTCGAATGGGTTCCGGGTGCTCCCTGCTAGATAACGGACGAGGCTCTGGCGACCGAGCAATGGCGGTAATAACCATACTCCCGCCCGGGCAACTGGTCGGAAGAGGCTACAGCGAGCCTTGGGGTCTAAATAACTCCTAAAATGTCTCGTGCAGAAGGCAACGGGAAACCACTGCACTAAATTCCCAATAAAATCACCATGAAAGTCACAATAAATACAGCGAGTTTGTCATGTGATCCGGCTGACGCCCGGCGCCACCGGCATACCGGGACCAGTGGTGTGAAATCTGCTACCGGCCACGTGTACGTGGTGCATCAAGCTGCACGTGGAGATTACATGCCTGCTAAGACAACACCTCATAGCAAACAGTCGGTAACACACCCAAGTTTAATCGGCACGTGGAATGTCCGTGGTCTAAATGAGGATGGAAAATTACAAATCGTCGAGGACGAGGCAGCACGAAAAAATGTACCCCTCCTGGGCTTGAGCGAAACACATTGGAGAGGCGCAGGTCATTTCAAAACGGACTCAGGAAATACTGTCTATTTCTCAGGACCCGAAAACTTGAGCAGTAACGGCGTAGCTTTTGTAGTGACACCTAAACTCAACAAATGTGTCGTTGGATATAATCCTGTTAATGATCGTATCATATCGTTAAAGCTACTTACTACTCCCTGCAAACTTAACGTAATGGTGATTGTTGTGCCGATATTAGACGGAGAATTGGGATGGCAAAAGATGCAATGACACGGCTGCAAGGGATTTGGAAGGACAGGGGAATCACCAAAAATACGAAAATCCGTTTAGTTCGTGCGCTGGTTCTCCCAATATTTCTGTACGGTGCGGAAACGTGGACAGTCCGAGAAGCTGAAAGGAAGAAAATAGATGCATTTGAGATGTGGTGCTGGCGACGCATGCTCCGGATACCTTGGACCGCGTTCCGTACAAATGTGTCTATACTAAAAGAACTCGGCATTAAAGACCGTCTTTCCACGATATGCCAGCGACGTATCCTCAGCTATTTCGGCCACATTATCAGACGTCAAGACGAGAACCTGGAGAAATTGATCATCTGTGCAAATGTAGAGGGCAAACGGTCACGCGGTAGATCCCCGATGAGATGGTCAGATCAACTAAAACAGGAGAGCTCGTCCAGGTTTGAGGAAGTGGTTCGAATGGCCGCAGACAGGACCAAGTGGAAGACCTTTACAAACCGCTGGGTGAAAAAGATTGGTGGTCGCGATCTTCAGTCATGAAGGATCGACCAGAGAGAGAGAGAAATGGTTTACGTTTTGTACAAGTGTTCAATAATTTCAGCCATATACACCGTGGGGATATCGCTCAGTGGAAGAGCCTTCGACTGCTGGTCGATGTGTCCCCGGTTCGAGCCCGGGTATCCCCCTTAGCCTCTTCAAATTATTCCGTTTTGTCGTCTTTTTTTAAAAATTTTCATTAATATAAAAATAATAAGGTATAGTTTTTAAATCATAAACCGGTCATATGCGAGTCGTACCTAGTCGCGCGCGGAGGGTTACTTATTTTTTCTCTACCTTTGCAACGGTATGGTAGTTACTAATTTTACTTGACCCCTATTTCGTTTGGGCGCCCCTGTCAAGCTAAATTGGTCCAATTATGTATGGGGGACACCTTTTAATTTTATTTCTTTTTAATTTTTTGGAGTTTTTCCTCTATTTGTGCTGTAATACCTTGCTTTTTGCCAAATTTTGTCATTCTAGGTCAACGGGAACCACCATATTATAGGTTAGGGTACTTCTTGTTGACACGGAATTGACAACAGCACACAAGTTGTGCTTGGAGTTGCTTACTCTTGAGGCGTACCAGATGTTCTTGAACATCTGGAATAGAGGCGTCGTGTGTGCAGCCAGACGTATTGACGAGATTTTCTCCTCTGGACTTGGTCGACTAAGCTAAGAGGGTGGTATCGATGCTGGGCAAGCCTACTCCATCCAATCCAGTGCCCAGCGAATAGCATTACCAGTGCCTTTACATCTTATCTAAATCATCTAGATAAGACGTAAACGCCTATATATTTTTTATTAAAATTAAATTAGGTACAAATAAAGTGAACACGAAACTCATAAGTGTAAAATACTAGTGTGTATTTGGAACAGGAAGTCGTATGAGCCAAAACGGCATCGTTCCACTCTCTGTAGGCTTTGGGAAATTCCATTAGGTGTTTCCTTTCACATTTATTTCGAAACATACTTTGTTATGTATTTATTTCGACGACGGTATTGTTATACGAAAGGGGGTTATTCTAGACGTCTAGGCGAACATCTTTTGTTCTACGACTTTTAAAATTCGAACTATTTTAGCCAAATGTTAATGTTGTCTTCTTAAAAAATCAGCTGTTTCTTGCAGTAAGAGGTCATTGACCTTGAGATTTTATATGCACCCGCGTAACTCCCGATTCCGTGGGAATCCTCTTTATAATATTATGTGTAGACTAAAGGCCTACTTTGCGAATATAATTCGTAAACGTTGATCTGTTATTACGTATCGAATACGCACAAAATATGCAAATATTGTGAGAAAATCATACTAATAAATAAACATCATGTTAAGTGATAAATTCTTCTATTGAAGAAACAGTCTTCTCCCATATCACCGGCCCAGAATGTAAATAGAGCCTATATTATGTTAGAACTGTTTCAAAACATAATTAGGCATTAAGGTTGTGTTGAAGAAAATACGATTTTTGCCTAATTTATTTATTTTTGGCATACAATCTAACGTTTATTTGGTTCCTAGCAAATTATGGGTTAGACGCAAAATGGGCACCGGCCTCAAAAGTTATGTTCCCTAGTTGTGTTGTTAAAAACTTACACGTATTTCCGAACGCGTGGTGAATTAGGGCCTCACCTCAAAGTCTAGCTGAATATTTGGGGTCCATAGTTCTTTAAAAATTGTTGTACAACTTTTGTTTAAAATATCATGTCTACAATATAGTACGTAGGTATTACTAAGTCAATAATGGGCTGAGAACTAAAGAAACTTTTTATTATGTTTTCGAGTAAGAATTTATTTCAATGATGAATCTTTTGGACTCAATTTTGCGTAAAACATACCGTGCCGTGAGTCGTAAAAAAGGTCTTTGAAACGTCTGCGTCACCGATAACACCGTATCGTAAATTCGATTTAACACGGATTGATAAACCTCATTTGATTTCAGGTAAGTACGTGAATCACATACTGTGACATAATATGGTAAAAGTGATTAAAGTTAACGTTTTAAATGCAGGCTACAGAGGTCGTACTACGAGTTGTTCCAGCACTCGTTCAAGGTTAGGTAGGTTATGCTTGACACGCGAGCGAAGCGAAGTCATTACTACGATTCACTAAAGACCTACCCGGAATGCTTTTCTGACCCAGAACCGAGAGGGTTAGAGTTGGTTAGGTTATATCCCCCCGCCCCCATGGTTTCCCGCCTTGTCGTGGCTTAGTAATCGTGGCCAACCACGGTGAAGAAGAGGAACCCGAGGCCAAGCCAGCCTGGAGGACCTGGCTAGCCCGAGAGGGCCCGCTCCACCGACTTCCCCGCAAAGTTCGGTGTAAGCGGTACGAGAGGTAGGTCGCAGTGCACTGCAACTGAGGACTAGGAGCCATGGCGGGAGAGGAATGAACCGTATACAGACGTTTTGAAGTCGCTCAATTTTGTCGAGTTGCTCTTCGGTCAGATCGAGGTAGCAGATGTCGGCATAGTCGAGGATAGGGAGCATGAGAGACTGAGCAAGGCTAACTTTAGTGGCAGTGGGGAGAAAGTTTCGCAGTCTACGGAACTGCGGGTTCGCTCAAATATCCTCCGACTGGTTTCAATTATTTGCCGCTGCCAGCCCAGTTTCGCATCCTGATGATACCAAGATTTTTTACAGTTTTGGAAAAAGAGATAGAAGAAAACTGTATAAATACAAATAAAATAAAAAACTTAAAAAAAAGAAATAATAAAATAAAAAACGTTTAAAACCAGCTTTTATTATGTTCTTGTAAAATAATGTAATAAAATAGAAATATCTATACATATAATAAATCTGTAGACATAAAAAAATCTGTAATTGTAAGATATCCAGAAAAAAATACACAGGTCGTCTTAAAATCATTAGCTGAACACGATAGGGTAGTTTTTAGAATTTTTGTCTGTTTGTTTGGCTGTTTGTCTGTTTGTTTGAACCAGGTAATCTTATAAACTACAGAACAGATTTTAACAAGGTCCACATGAATATGTTCAGAAAATATCAGAATAACATTTAGGGTATGTTTCAATTTAACTTTAATACAATAATTATGATATTTGATGAAAAAACATTAAATAAATATGAAATCGAAATATTTTTCCGTGGTAAAACATAATCGAACGTCAGAAGAAAACAGTACCCTTACCACGACTTTTTTACGTATTCGATCTAACATACTATATTGAGTATTTACTATGAAACTTCCTAAAAATCAACTTACTAGGTCCACCCGTCTCTGAGAATATCGGTAGTGACACACTGACAGACAGACGGACAAAAGAGTGATCTTCTATGGGTTTTTACTTTTCGAGTGCTTCAAAAAGTCATAGTAGGGGTACAAGTACATGCCTCCGCTCAAGATGGCAGCTGTCATGAAACCAAACAGTTTGCATTTAATACTACCTACGTGAAACTGAA
Organism: Idaea straminata; assembly: GCA_951213275.1. Classification (NCBI taxonomy): domain Eukaryota; kingdom Metazoa; phylum Arthropoda; class Insecta; order Lepidoptera; family Geometridae; genus Idaea; species Idaea straminata. The sequence goes on along the minus strand of OX577845.1, from coordinate 14,758,596 downwards.
AATGAGGTTAGTACAAAGAGGTACTACTCATAATATTACCGATCTCCTTTACCGAAGACCTCTTCGATGTTACATTTCTATCGCGCTTATTTCCTGCTTATCTCTAATGAAATAGACTGAATTATGAGTTCAAGTCGCGGAAACCTTAGAAAATTTAAACAAAAAAGAATTTTTCAAATCGGTCCGGGAGTTTTGGCGGGAACGAGTTAACAACATGTCATGCTGCAGTTTTATTTTCATGAAACTTAGTTGTAACCCGAGTTGAATTGTATAATTCTGGTGGAATGTTATTCAATTTAGTTCTGTGAAAGTGCACAAGTGTAGTGAAAGTAAAAATCAGTGTCAAACATGAAGTTTTCTCGTTGCCTACAAATCTCTTATTAAGGTTATGGTAAGCTTGCCACCGCTTTACTATAGCCCCTGACTTGACGGACTATGACGACTATGACTTTTTTGAAACACTTTGGGCCCGATTTATGAAAAATTAGGTTATAATTTAGGTTATAATTTGATGCAAAATATAACTTGACACTGGCTAAATGCACAAGCCGTGCGAAGCCATAATAATTAATAAAAATAAAAAAATAAAAAATCGGTCCAAGCTTTTACGAGTAATCAGCGAACATACGTAAAAAAAATACGCGACGAATTGAGAACCTCCTCCTTTTTTGAAGTTGGTTAAAAAATAGATAGATATTTGTAAGAATCAATTTTTCATTTTGTTTTACCGAATATTACGTAGCCCTGCCAGCTACCTCATAAAAAAACTGGACAATTTGGTCAAGAATTCTAAAAATTGCAAAAGGGGTCCTGCCATTCAGTATGGGAGCGTTGTATATTATGTGTTATGTTTTTTGCGCTGTGATTTTAGACCAGATGAATAAATAATGCCCTTATGCTTTAAAGGTTTTGTTTGGGGGCATTATTTGTTCATTTCGATGGCTATGGGACTCAAAGTGAACCGCACACTTTTGAAAAATCATAAGACATCATTTCTAACCCTTGACGTAAAAACGACGGGGTGTTATAAGTTTGACGTGTCTGTGTGTGTGTGTGTGTGTGTGTCTGTCTGTGACATCGTAACTCCCGAACGGGTGAACCGATTTTAATTTAGTTTTTTTTGTTTGAAAGGTGAATTAGTCGAGAGTGTTTTTAGCTATGTTTGATCAAAATCGGTTCAGCCGTTTGAGGTTTATGAGGGATAAAAGTCAGGATTAAAAACCGAATGTTAGTGAGTAGATAGGCTCGAGTGGGGTATCAAATGTAAGGACATGATTTGTACTTTACAAATAGCTATGTTTTATCGAAATCGGTTTAGCCATCTGAAAGTTATGGGGGATAAAAATCAAGATTAACAACCGAATGTGAGTAGATATGCCCGAGTGGGGTATCAAATGAAAGGGAATGACTTGCACATTACAAGTAGCTAATAAAAAAGTCCCTCCCTACAAAAAGGATGAAATAAAAATTAAATTCAAAATTAAAAAAAAGCCTGACACAAAATAATAAAAATAGTATGAACGTAAAAAGCCTAAAAAAAGCAAAAAAACGATGAATAAACCCCTACAAAAAGAAAAATAATAACCCCGAAATTATGACCCTACGTAAGTAGGTAGTACATCTGAATTTTTTTGATTAAATATTGTCGGGTCGGGGGCCGCTTTTTACCTATAAAACATCTTCATAAAATGATAATATTAAAATTTCAACGAAAATGTTAAAGTAAGTATTAAGAATTACAAGTACCTACTTAAAAACTAAATACTTACACAACTTAACTATCCAAATAAATGCTTAAACAAAAAATTCAACGACGACTCTTACATTATATTAAATTGACTCTAAAATAAGAGCGGTCCCCGACGCGACAATATTTAACCAAAAAAAATCAGATGTACCTACTTACGTAGGGTCATAATTTCGGGGATATTTTTTTTTCTTTTTGTAGGGTTTTATTCATAGTTTTTTTGCTTTTTTTAGGCTTTTTACGTTCATATTATTTTTATTATTTTGGGTCGGGGGGTTTTTTAAATTTTAAATTTTTCTTTTTTATTCCATTTACGAGACGCTTTAGAAGTTGTACGTCCTTTTGTAGTTGGCATAAAGGATTTGTCATAATTGGCTTCGGCATAATAACCCTAGGCATAACATAATTTTACACAATTCTTTTTGGCATTAAGGCCCTCTTCCAGTACCGTGTGTAGGTATTTTAACATTACCTCAGCCTCCGCGCACAAAGACGTAGCGTGAAAGTGAGCCGCGCGCAACGACTCGCGTACGCGATCAAGCTACGCCACAGTGTAGGTGTAAACAGTAGGCACGCCACAGTGTAGGTAGGTGTCAACAGTAGGTTTTCGTTATCTAATTGGGCTCGATACATAAAATAATAAAACTAATGTGTAGCTGTAATAATGTACCTAATATTTTTATTGGAACAAAGTTCCCTATCGCGGGTTGACGCGGGGACCTAGCCGAGAAAAAAATGTTACGCATTACAAAACCGTGAAACTGGAGTAACAATACAATAAACAAACTTGTTACTAACCTTACCTCTTTATAATATTAGTATAGATTATTTGCGCTCACTCAATCGCGTCCAGTCACCATAACACAAGCCTAGCTGCTTAGACTGGAGCAACAATACAATATGCAAACTTGTTACTAACCTTACCTCTTTATAATATTAGTATATATTATTTGCGCTTACTCAATCGCGTCCAGTGACCATAACACAAGCCTAGCTGCTTAGACTGGAGCAACAATACAATGTACAAACTTGTTACTAACCTTACCTCTTTATAATATTAGTATAGATTATTTGCGCTCACTCAATCGCGTCTAGTCACCATATCACAAGCCTAGCTGCTTAAACTGGAGCAACAATAAAATGTACAAACTTGTTACTAACCTTACCTCTTTATAATATAAGTATATATTATTTGCGCTCAGTCAATCGCGTCTAGTCACCATAACACAAGCCTAGCTGCTTAGACAGGAGCAACAATACAATATACAAACTTGTTACTAACCTTACCTCTTTATAATATTAGTATATATTATTTGCGCTCACTCAATCGCGTCTAGTCACCATAACACAAGCCTAGCTGCTTAGACTGGAGCAACAATACAATATACAAACTTGTTACTAACCTTACCTCTTTATAATATTAGTATATATTATTTGCGGGCACATAAGTTTGTAAATTATTATTTGCGGAAAAAAGTTTGTCATCCCTGCAAATGCAAGCTTCCGCGTGGGGTTCGCTCGAACGCAGCGTGCCGGCAAAAGTGGCATAGGTCTTACCTCGATGACGCCCGGAGGCCGACTGCGAGGAACTGACGCGTGCTAACTGTTATATTTGATCGATTTGCAAAACATTTTGTACATTTTAGCATTATTATCCATAAATATAGTTCCTAGAGGTCAAAACCTATCATTTGATTCAATTTTTAGAAACATACGTTAACTATTTTTGAATAAAAACCGATAAACGATCTAAAAATTCTCTGTTTTCTAACATTTTTTTTATTGAACAAAGTTGTTCATATCATGTTTTCAACCGAAATAAACAAAAATATGGTTTTTAAACTACAATATCTACTTATATCCAAATAACAAAAAAATAGTATTTGATTACTTAAAGTTGCTTAACACAAAGGTCGATTTGCGAACACATGGTCTTAAGTCACCGCGCTCTTTGGAAAATCATGGAACATCACGTTTCTTCAAAAACCCTGTCTCCAAGACGTTTTAGGGGTTTGGTGTTATTTATTATTTCGATGTCCTCTATCGATAGGTATGAGACTCAAAGGGCACCGTACACTTTTGTAAAATCATAGGACATTACATTCCTTCAAATACCCCGATTCCGAGACGCTTTAAATGTTTGGTGTGAAAGCGTTTTTTGTTCAACGTAATGCATGCTATCAATATGTAAGGATTTCAATGTGAATCGCGTTATTTTAAGTATGAGTATCTGTTCTGTCCAATGGCTATTCTTTTTAATCATTAATATTAATATTGAAAAATAAAAATAATACAAAATGTTATTTGCAACAAAATAGATTATTATCTGCATGATGTTGGTGATAAAAATACTATTACCTCATAAATTATGAATGGAAGAATATTAATCCGGGGACAAAAGTAGTTAATAATTATTTTTTCTTTAATTTATAAAAAACCAAATATAACTAGGAAGACAAAGTATGTTTAAAGTTTTGTGCGAATAGGACTTAGACTTAGTTATAGCGTATTATATTGTTGTGTATTATGCTTTATTTGTGTGAAATTATTTAAAAAAATATTACTAGCACATAAGTGCCTTCACCAAATCAATTAAAAAATATAGTTTAAAAACAATATTACTACCTATTTTGTTATTATAACTTACACCGAAAATAGTATCTATGCGGGAAAATGCTAGGTATTCTAAATATACCAAAACCACATCGCGAACGAAGTCGCGGGCAACAGCTAGTCTAATATAAAAATAATAATTTAAACTTGCTAAGAAACACTAAAAATTTACACATTGTATTAAATCTTTGCGAATTTATCACGTACAGATTTTTTGATAAATAAAAGCGTGTTACATTCTGATGACCTTCATTATTTTTCTTTTGCAATCACAATGTAACACGCTTTTATTTATAAAAAAAATCTACCTTCCAGCTCCGTCATCAGATCAGCACCATGTCATCATAATATTGCATTGTCACCCGATTTACACATGTATGCCAAATTTCAGCTCAATTGGTAACCGGGAAGTGGATTAAAATTAAGTTGCAAGATTCCACCCGAACATACATACATACATACATACACTGCAAGTTAAATAAAAGCTTTAAAAAAAAGAATAATATACAATAAAACCAACCTAACGATTTTGGTAATATGAAAACCCACAGAAATATATTAGAGTTAAAACCAATTTAAAATCCTATGGTTCAATATAAAAATGATTCTACATTTTCGACTTCTACGCGGACGAAGTCGCGGGCAAAAGCTAGTTAAGTATGCCTGTTACAATCACTAAGCACTCTGTGTTACTTGATTTTCAATCCAATCGACAAAAGGACTGATGCGCTGTGCTAAAATGACGACAGGAAACCGCCTTTTATTATCATTCATATGACAGTTATCGAACCCTCTACTATTAATCGCTACGATCCCTGAGCTGTGTATCAAGGGACCGCCAGAGTCTCCGCCACAGAGGTACGCCGGCTCACCACACTTGTGAGCTACACACAACAATAACCCATCGAGCTCCATAAGTTCGTCTTCATTGCAACGTGTCAACATTACTTTCACTACCTGTAAAGGTTTGTTTAAAGTCCGTGTGTCATCTATTTTACCATCACTACTGTTGGTGTCACCGTATCCCATTGCCCACACTTCATGTCCGTACAGTGAAGCTGTTTCCACAGCACTGATTTTCCCGTAACTATTTATTGCTATGGGTTCAGTCTTCAATAGTGCCACATCGTTTTTGAATTCATCAGCGTAGTGATTTTGAGGAACCCGCAGTAAAGACAACACCCGACTGTAAACCTTATTGTCAATGAGCTCATTAAAAGAACCGTACAATATTACAATACAGCGTTCTACTTGTACTATTTTGTTTCCGTTGATTTTTATAAGTTTCGGTGGTAAACATGGATTTCTATGTGAAAATTCCATTACACAGTGTGCTGCAGTGAGACTCCAAATTGGAGTTATGACTGAAGCAGTGCATTGATGCCGATGTGAAAATTTGGTTTTATTTGCGTTCTTTAAAGTTTTTCGGATTTCCATTCTCACTACAAAAGGAAATTCACCGAGTTTTTCATCTCGACCCCCAATCACCCGGAGCGCACGTCCCTTAGTCCCTTCTACTACCTCGGCATAAACAAAAAAACATAATAATATTACTTTACAATACAAAAAATAATATGTATATATGTACAACATAACTGTGCACTGGTAACTTCAATTGTGAAATAGATTTAAGTACATTTTCATAAAAATGTAAGTACTTAAATCATTTTATTTACATTTTATTTTCTTTCAATAATATGTTGGTTGAGCAATTTTCTAAAGGTTAATATCAATATAACTATGTAGGTACATGCAATATAAAAGTTATACCTAGAGCTAAACCTCAAAGAAGACTAGTACATTGTTACCCTAGGGGTAAAAGTAGAGTTTGTAGCGAGGTAAAACGCGCTTAGGTACAAAGTTAAACAGACGAATAATAAATGACAAGAAAATAGTTTAAATCTTAGTTGAAATGGTAATTTATGGATAATATGTTTGTTTAAAAAGGTTCCTGAAATCACGAAATTAAAGTCCTGATGAGGAGAGGTGGAATTGACCCCTTTACTATTTATTAGGGATTGTTGAAGCATATGGAACCACCTTCTGGTGCGAGGTCTACGGTCTCAGAACTACTATTATTTCTGACAGGCAGATTATAAAATTCATCTAAAAAATAAAAAATCTAATTACTAGATAGCCAGTAACAAATTGAATTATAATGACGACTGTGACCTCCATAAGTCATGCCTTGTGCTGGTAGAGTACGATTCGCAAGAAATTACGGCAGCAGGGCAAGCATGGGCCGAGGATAAAAATGATGTAATAAAAAAATTTATAATGGCAATAATTACGGGGATAAGCGTTTCCCCCGTTTTGTCTATCGTGGATAGTATATCCATCCTTGCGCCCACGCTCGGGGGGTGGACAAAACTGACAGAGGGAAAGGCTATTTTGTCCTTTCCCTGTGGATAAAATATCTCCAGCCATTCTAGCCCTACAGATAGATAGGCAGCTACACAGAAGAAAAGGTTCCTTGAAGCAAGAAATAATCCTCTCTCTTTATACGCAAGATAATAACTTCTTGGTTTTAGTAAATAATTTTAAAATGTTAAGGTGAAGTAGGACCTGAAAACCCCTATCCCATTCCCACGCACGCGCTGCGCGATGACTCTATCCCTTTCCCCCGCGCGCCTCGAAATGGCAGTTTTAGCTGTTTTATGTAATTAAAAAACTAACATCTATTTTAGAGAAAACACCTTATGGGATATGTGTTATTTTATGAAAACATAAATTTTGTACTAGGTTTTTGTTTACAATCGCCGTAAAGTTGAAAATAATCGTGTTTCGAAGTGATCAACTGTTCCAAGACACCTCTATCGTGCTTCTGGTCTTACCACTTCGGCTTAAGCAGTATTCTTAAACTAGCAGCGCTCCACGGTTTCACCCTCGTAACTCCTGATCCCGTGGGAATTTCGGGATAAAAAGTAGCCTATAGCCTTCCTCGATAAATGGACTTTCCAACACAAAAATATTTTTTCAATTCGAACCAGTAGTTCCTGAGATTAGCGCGTTCAAACAAACAAACAAACTCTTCAGCTTTATAATTACCTACTGCTTATTATTTACAAGACCATTTACGAAAAGCAAAAAAATATTCTGTAGCGTTTAAAGGACATCTAAAGGAGGATTATTTCTTGCTGTAAGAAACCTTTTTTTTGCGATGTACTTCTAATTCTTATATTTTTATTCCTAGCTCCAAGCAATTTTATTTAAAAAAGTCAGTAATAGAATTTTTTTTTGAATAAAATTTCAAAAATAAATTTGTAGTTTAAAATGCACATCTTACCACTAAAAAAACTAACACATGCATAGGCAAAGATATTGGTGAATAGTGAAAGATATACCTAGTACATACCTACTTACCTACCTTACCATGCTGTAAGCTTTTGTTTTCCGTGGTGCCTTTCTTCAATAACTTTGCTTGTTTTTAGAATCTTTAGTTATAGAAAACCGTAGGATATAGTAATACGTTTTTTGATATCATAGAATAATTTCAAAGTTCTATAAGAACCGGTTGTTAACGTCGTTAAATCAGGGAGTGTCGGCATGTAATAACCAACTTAAACCAACTGAGCCATTCTCGGTTATTCAAGTTCTGTCTATAGCTATTTCTTTGGCCTCACATAAATTTTCTATTTTATATTTTATATATTTTCTATTCTGCTCTACAGTAATTAAATAATACGCCTACTTATATAATGCATAGATATCGACGGAAGAAAACGAAAACGCTGTACCTAAGTAGCAAAAATGGCGTAAGTTGAAAATATCATTGAATGAAGAAAAAAATACTGCGTCGATTGGTCTGACTCTCATATTCCTACGACGAATAAAAAAATAACTTACGCCGTAAGTGTTTCGAATAGAAAAGCCACCTAATTTGATGTAAGTATGCTAAAAACCTGTGTTTTTGATGCTGATTGACTTACGGCAATATTATGATATGTATTAATTACTCACAGCAGCTTACGTAGTTCTTCACGACGTCACTTACAGCCAGCGTTCTATTGGTGTGAAATTATACACTTGAGATTACTTAAGATTTTTCTTGGTGACACTTACCTACATGTTTTAATAGTACCTACTTATCTACTAAAAAATGCAAGTAACGCATTTTAGAATAGAACTACACAACTTTCGACATTTTTCTGGTACGAAAATTAAGTATCAACTGCTGTAAATAGCGAAAACCCTATTTCTAATATCTTTAGCACTGAAAACTTAATTTTGTTTTCAAATATAAAACAAAATTTTCGTCCTTAGCATAGTTTTTGAGTTATGATTCTTTTTCTATTTTTTTTTTAGTTTTTCGGCTCTGGTGAACGATTGAGATTTGTCTATTTACAGCGTTTTCGTTTCTTCCGTCGATATAAGTAGGTACAAGTCATGTTGATTTCATCGTCAATGATAAAATACTATGGAATACAAAGAAGCCCTTTACCTACAGAGTGCTGTAGGTATGTGCGTCTTTGTGTTGTTTAGCCGATTTTAGCCGAAGTGTTTCCGATCACGTTGAAATTTAAAAATTTAATTTAAAATATAGATCAGCTTCTATCGAATGTATCTTTTAATTATTATCCTAATTATTTGTATTTTTTCTATTTATTTATCTTGGGAAGCCTTGCTAGACTTTTTTATTTCGGTGCGGTTAATTTTCCCTTTTTTGCAGTCGTTCTTTTTTAATTTTTAGCCGACTTCATAGAAGGTTTCAATTTATGGCGTATATTTTTTATGCCCCGGCTTCGCACAGCTATATTATGCAAGTTATGTAGATATAAACCTTCCTCTTGAATCACTCTATCTACTAAAAAAACCGCATTTGAATTGGTTCCGTTACAAAGGGACAGATAGCGGGAAGCGACTGTGTTTTATACTAGGTATGAAGTGATGTTCTGAATGTTGTTATGTGACATTGCTGGCTTCGCTTCAACATTTGTACTATAGGTAGGTCTAAGTTAGTACCTTCTATTTTTATTATAAAAAATATATACAGCCCAATTCCGCATCCATGATGATACCAAGATTTTTTACAGTTTTGGAAAAAGAGATAGAAGAAAACTGGATAAATACAAATAAAATAAAAAACTTAAAAAAAAGAAATAATAAAATAAAATATAATAAAAAACGTTTGAAACCAGCTTTTATAATGTTCTTGTAAAATAATGTAATAAAATAGAAATATCTAATATAAAAATAATAATTTAAACTTGCTACGAAACACTAAAAATTTACACATTGTATTAAATCTTTGCGAATTTATCACGTAGGTACAGATTTTTTGATAAATAAAAGCGTGATACATTCTGATGACCTTCATTATTTTTCTTTTGCAATCACAATGTAACACGCTTTTATTTATAAAAAAAATCTACCTTCCAGCTCCGTCATCAGATCAGCACCATGTCATCATAATATTGCATTGTCACCCGATTTACACATGTATGCCAAATTTCAGATCAATTGGTAACCGGGAAGTGGATTAAAATTAAGTTGCAAGATTCCACCCGAACATACATACATACATACATACACTGCAAGTTAAATAAAAGCTTTAAAAAAAAGAATAATATACAATAAAACCAACCTAACGATTTTGGTAATATGAAAACCCACAGAAATATATTAGAGTTAAAACCAATTTAAAATCCTATGGTTCAATATAAAAATGATTCTACATTTTCGACTTCTACGCGGACGAAGTCGCGGGCAAAAGCTAGTTAAGTATGCCTGTTACAATCACTAAGCACCCTGTGTTACTTGATTTTCAATCCAATCGACAAAAGGACTAATGGGCTGTACTTGAATGACGAGAGGAAACCGCCTTTTATTATCATTCATATGACAGTTCTGTGCTTTCAAGGCTTTACTATTAATCGCTACGATCCCTGAGCTGTGTATCAAGGGACCGCCAGAGTCTCCGGCACAGAGGTACGCCGGCTCACCACACTTGTGAGCTCCACACAACATTAGATCAATTTTTACAAATTCATCATTGCAACGTGTCAACATTACTTTCACTACCTGTAAAGCTTTGTTTAAATTCCGTGTGACATCTATTTCACCATCACTACTGTTGGTGTCACCATATCCCATTGCCCACACTTCATGTCCGTACAGTGAAGCTATTTCCACAGCACTGATTTTCCCGTAACTATTTATTGCTATGGGTTCAGTCTTCAATAGTGCCACATCGTTTTCGAATTCATCAGCGTAGTGATTTTGAGGAACCCGCAGTAAAGACAACACCCGACTGTAAACCTTATTGTCAATGAGCTCATTAAAAGAACCGTAAAATATTACAATGCAGCTTTCTACTTGTACTATTTTGTTTCCGTTGATTTTCACAAGTTTCGGTGGTAAACATGGATTTACATATGAAAAATCTTCTATACAGTGTGCTGCACTGAGACTCCAAATTGGAGTTATGACTGAAGCAGTGCATTTATGCTGATGTAAAAATTTGGTTATATTTGCGTTCTTCAAAGTATTTCGGATTTCCATTCTCACTACAAAAGGAAATTCACCGAGTTTTGCATCTCGACCCCCAATCACCCGGAGCGCACGTTCCTTAGTCCCTTCTACTACCTCGGCATAAACAAAAAAACATAATAATATTATTTTACAATACAAAAAATAATATGTATATATGTACAACATAACTGTGCACTGGTAACTTCGATTGTGAAATAGATTTAAGTACATTTTCATAAAAATGTAAGTACTTAAATCATTTTATTTACATTTTATTTTCTTTCAATAATATGTTGGTTGAGCAATTTTCTAAAGGTTAATATCAATATAACTATGTAGGTACATGCAATATAAAAGTTATACCTAGAGCTAAACCGCAAAGAAGACTAGTACATTGTTACCTTACTCTAGTACATTGTTACATTAGGGACAGCGCCCTGGATCTTATCTCTTCTTATCTGAGCGGTAGAGTCCAGAGTGTTGATGTTAACGGAAAACGATCCCCCGGATCTGCGATAGCAATGGGGGTTCCTCAAGGATCCATATTAGGACCTTTCCTGTTCTTAGTTTATATAAATGACTTACCTTACCTTGTAAGGGACAACCATGGGATAGTGTTGTTCGCAGATAACACCTCCTTGGTGTTCAAGGTTAAAAGGCGTCAGTCGAACGTTGACGATGTGAACAATGCTCTCTCTAGAATAGTTAATTGGTTCAATTCCAATAATTTATTACTGAATGGATCCTATACTAAATTAATTCGGTTCACACTTCCAAATGTAAAACAAGTCAAAACTGTTGTAAAAATTAATGATGAGGAAGTTGAAATAGTCAGTAAGGCTGTCTTTCTAGGTATAACTTTAGATCCTAAGCTTCAGTGGGGCCCGCATGTGGAAGCATTGTCCAATAGACTTAGTTCTGCCGCTTACGCCGTTAAGAAAATTCGCGAATATACGGATATTGAGACTGCTCGCCTAGTCTATTTCAGCTACTTCCACAGTGTCATGTCGTACGGCATCCTACTGTGGGGGTGTGCTGCAGATATTGATGCTATTTTCATTTTGCAAAAGAGAGCTGTCCGAGCTATCTACAGGATGGGCCCCAGGGAATCACTTAGGGAAAAATTTAAAGAGATAAATATATTAACGCTCTGTTCACAATATATCTACGAAAACTTGCTATACGTTCACAAAAATCCTGATATTTTTCGTAAAAATAGCGATATTCATAATTTCAACTTAAGAAATAAGGATGAACTGACCGTGCCCGGTAGTAGGCTCCGGAAGATAAACAGGTCGTTTAATAATACATGTGCGCTCTATTATAATAAATTACCTAAAGATGTATATGATATGTCCATTAACAGGTTCAAAACTTTTATAAAGCATAAATTGTGCAGTAAGGCGTACTATGATACTTCGTATTACCTTAATGATAACAACCCTTGGACGTGACTTTAATTGCTCCATTTCAAATATTTGTAATATTGACCTTTGTGAGCGTGATCACATGAAAAAAAAAACCCCCATGAGTTTCTTGTGCCTTCTTCTCATTGGTGGGCGCGTTCCGAAGGCACACATCCTAACTTAGTTTTTAAGACGTGTCTATGTGATCTTATACCTAGGTATTAAGCATTGAAAGGAATAAAGATTTTTGACTTTGACTTTGACTTTGACTTTGACTTTAACTTTGACTTTGACTTTGACTTTGACAATAGGGGTGAAAGTATAGTTTGTAGCGAGGTAAAACGCGCTTAGGTACAAAGTTAAACAGACGAATAATAAATGACAAGAAAATAGTTTAAATCTCAGTTGAAATGGTAATTAATGGATTGTTTGTTTAAAAAGGTTCCTGAAATCACGAAATTACACAAGTTGTGCTTGGAGTTGCTTACTCTTGAACATCTGGAATAGAGGCGTCGTGTGTGCAGCCAGACGTATTGACGAGATTTTCTCCTCTGGACTTGGTCGACTAAGCTAAGAGGGTATCGGTATCGATGCTGGGCAAGCCTACTCCATCCAATCCATGTCCCAGGCACTACAGTGCCCAGCGAATAGCATCACCAGTGCCTTTACATCTTATCTAAATCATCTAGATAAGACGTAAACGCCTATATATTTTTTATTAAAATAAAATTAAATTAGGTACAAATAAAGTGAACACGAAACTCATAAGTGTAAAATACTAGTGTGTATTTGGAACAGGAAGTCGTATGAGCCAAAACGGCATCGTTCCACTCTCTGTAGGCTTTGGGAAATTCCATTAGGTGTTTCCTTTCACATTTATTTCGAAACATACATTGTTATGTATTTATTTCGACGACGGTATTGTTATACGAAAGGGGGTTATTCTAGACGTCTAGGCGAACATCTTTTGTTCTACGACTTTTAAAATTCGAACTATTTTAGCCAAATGTTAATGTTGTCTTCTTAAAAAATCAGCTGTTTCTTGCAGTAAGAGGTCATTGACCTTGAGATTTTATATGCACCCGCGTAACTCCCGATTCCGTGGGAATCCTCTTTATAATATTATGTGTAGACTATAGGCCTACTTTGCGAATATAATTCGTAAACGTTGATCTGTTATTACGTATCGAATACGCACAAAATATGCAAATATTGTGAGAAAATCATACTAATAAATAAACATCATGTTAAGTGATAAATTCTTCTATTGAAGAAACAGTCTCCTCCCATATCACCGGCCCAGAATGTAAATAGAGCCTATATTATGTTAGAACTGTTTCAAAGCATAATGGTGTTGAAGAAAATACGGTCTTTACAAAATAGTCCGCAAGGACATTTTGTATTTCGATTTTTGCCTAATTTATTTATTTTTGGCATAAAATCTAACGTTTATTATGGGTTAGACGCAAAATGGGCACCGGCCTCAAAAGTTATGTTCCCTAGTTATGTTGTTAAAAACTTACACGTATTTTCGAACGCGTGGTGAATTAGGGCCTCACCTCAAAGTCTAGCTGAATATTTGGGGTCCATAGTTCTTTAAAAAATGTTGTACAACTTTTGTTTAAAATATCATGTCTACAATATAGTACGTAGGTATTACTAAGTCAATAATGGGCTGAGAACTAAAGAAACTTTTTATTATGTTTTCGAGTAAGAATTTATTTCAATGATGAATCTTTTGGACTCAATTTTGCGCAAAACATACCGTGCCGTGAGTCGTAAAAAAGGTCTTTGAAACGTCTGCGTCACCGATAACACCGTATCGTAAATTCGATTTAACACGGATTGATAAACCTCATTTGATTTCAGGTAAGTACGTGAATCACATACTGTGACATAATATGGTAAAAGTGATTAAAGTTAACGTTTTAAATGCAGGCTACAGAGGCCGTACTACGAGTTGTTCCAGCACTCGTTCAAGGTTAGGTAGGTTATGCTTGACACGCGAGCGAAGCGAAGTCATTACTACGATTCACTAAAGACCTACCCGGAATGCTTTTCTGACCCAGAACCGAGAGGGTTAGAGTAGGTTAGGTTATATCCCCCCGCCCCCGTGGTTTCCCGCCTTGTCGTGGCTTAGTAATCGTGGCCAACCACGGTGAAGAAGAGGAACCCGAGGCCAAGCCAGCCTGGAGGACCTGGCTAGCCCGAGAGGGCCCGCTCCACCGACTTCCCCGCAAAGTTCGGTGTAAGCGATACGAGAGGTAGGTCGCAGTGCACTGCAACTGAGGACTAGGAGCCATGGCGGGAGAGGAATGAACCGTATACAGACGTTTTGAAGTCGCTCAATTTTGTCGAGTTGCTCTTCGGTCAGATCGAGGTAGCAGATGTCGGCATAGTCGAGGATAGGGAGCATGAGAGACTGAGCAAGGCTAACTTTAGTGGCAGTGGGGAGAAAGTTTCGCAGTCTACGGAACTGCGGGTTCGCTCAAATATCCTCCGACTGGTTTCAATTATTTGCGGCTGCCAGCCCAGTTTCGCATCCTGATGATACCAAGATTTTTTACAGTTTTGGAAAAAGAGATAGAAGAAAACTGTATAAATACAAATAAAATAAAAAACTTAAAAAAAAGAAATAATAAAATAAAAAACGTTTAAAACCAGCTTTTATTATGTTCTTGTAAAATAATGTAATAAAATAGAAATATCTAATATAAAAATAATAATTTAAACTTGCTAAGAAACACTAAAAATTTACACATTGTATTAAATCTTTGCGAATTTATCACGTAGGTACAGATTTTTTGATAAATAAAAGCGTGTTACATTGTGATGACCTTCATTATTTTTCTTTTGCAATCACAATGTAACACGCTTTTATTTATAAAAAAAATCTACCTTCCAGCTCCGTCATCAGATCAGCACCATGTCATCATAATATTGCATTGTCACCCGATTTACACATGTATGCCAAATTTCAGCTCGATTGGTAACCGGGAAGTGGATTAAAATTAAGTTGCAAGATTCCACCCGAACATACATACATACATACATACATACACTGCAAGTTAAATAAAAGCTTTAAAAAAAAGAATAATATACAATAAAACCAACCTAACGATTTTGGTAATATGAAAACCCACAGAAATATATTAGAGTTAAAACCAATTTAAAATCCTATGGTTCAATATAAAAATGATTCTACATTTTCGACTTCTACGCGGACGAAGTCGCGGGCAAAAGCTAGTTAAGTATGCCTGTTACAATCACTAAGCACCCTGTGTTACTTGATTTTCAATCCAATCGACAAAAGGACTGATGCGCTGTGCTTGAATGACGACAGGAAACCGCCTTTTATTATCATTCATATGACAGTTATCTAACCCTCTACGATTAATCGCTACGATCCCTGAGCTGTGTATCAAGGGACCGCCAGAGTCTCCGCCACAGAGGTACGCCGGCTCACCACACTTGTGAGCTACACACAACAATAACCCATCGAGCTCCATAAGTTCGTCTTCATTGCAACGTGTCAACATTACTTTCACTACCTGTAAAGGTTTGTTTAAAGTCCGTGTGTCATCTATTTTACCATCACTACTGTTGGTGTCACCGTATCCCATTGCCCACACTTCATGTCCGTACAGTGAAGCTGTTTCCACAGCACTGATTTTCCCGTATTTTCCCATTGCTATGGGTTCAGTCTTCAATAGTGCCACATCGTTTTTGAATTCATCAGCGTAGTGATTTGCGTAGTGATTTTGAGGAACCCGCAGTAAAGACAACACCCGACTGTAAACCTTATTGTCAATGAGCTCATTAAAAGAACCGTACAATATTACAATACAGCGTTCTACTTGTACTATTTTGTTTCCGTTGATTTTTATAAGTTTCGGTGGTAAACATGGATTTCTATGTGAAAATTCCATTACACAGTGTGCTGCAGTGAGACTCCAAATTGGAGTTATGACTGAAGCAGTGCATTGATGCCGATGTGAAAATTTGGTTTTATTTGCGTTCTTTAAAGTTTTTCGGATTTCCATTCTCACTACAAAAGGAAATTCACCGAGTTTTTCATCTCGACCCCCAATCACCCGGAGCGCACGTCCCTTAGTCCCTTCTACTACCTCGGCATAAACAAAAAAACATAATAATATTACTTTACAATACAAAAAATAATATGTATATATGTACAACATAACTGTGCACTGGTAACTTCAATTGTGAAATAGATTTAAGTACATTTTCATAAAAATGTAAGTAGTTACTTAAATCATTTTATTTACATTTTATTTTCTTTCAATAATATGTTGGTTGAGCAATTTTCTAAAGGTTAATATCAATATAACTATGTAGGTACATGCAATATAAAAGTTATACCTAGAGCTAAACCTCAAAGAAGACTAGTACATTGTTACCCTAGGGGTAAAAGTAGAGTTTGTAGCGAGGTAAAACGCGCTTAGGTACAAAGTTAAACAGACGAATAATAAATGACAAGAAAATAGTTTAAATCTTAGTTGAAATGGTAATTTATGGATAATATGTTTAAAAAGGTTCCTGAAATCACGAAATTAAAGTCCTGATGAGGAGAGGTGGAATTGACCCTTTTACTATTTATTAGGGATTGTTGAAGCATATGGAACCACCTTCTGGTGCGAGGTCTACGGTCTCAGAACTACTATTATTTCTGACAGGCAGATTATAAAATTCATCTAAAAAATAAAAAATCTAATTACTAGATAGCCAGTAACAAATTGAATTATAATGACGACTGTGACCTCCATAAGTCATGCCTTGTGCTGGTAGAGTACGATTCGCAAGAAATTACGGCAGCAGGGCAAGCATGGGCCGAGGATAAAAATGATGTAATAAAAAAAATTATAATGGCAATAATTACGGGGATAAGCGTTTCCCCCGTTTTGTCTATCGTGGATAGTATATCCATCCTTGCGCCCACGCTCGGGGGGTGGACAAAACTGACAGAGGGAAAGGCTATTTTGTCCTTTCCCTGTGGATAAAATATCTCCAGCCATTCTAGCCCTACAGATAGATAGGCAGCTACACAGAAGAAAAGGTTCCTTGAAGCAAGAAATAATCCTCTCTCTTTATACGCAAGATAATAACTTCTTGGTTTTAGTAAATAATTTTAAAATGTTAAGGTGAAGTAGGACCTGAAAACCCCTATCCCATTCCCACGCACGCGCTGCGCGATGACTCTATCCCTTTCCCCCGCGCGCCTCGAAATGGCAGTTTTAGCTGTTTTATGTAATTAAAAAACTAACATCTATTTTAGAGAAAATACCTTATGGGATATGTGTTATTTTATGAAAACATAAATTTTTGTACTAGGTTTTTGTTTACAATCGCCGTAAAGTTGAAAATAATCGTGTTTCGAAGTGATCAACTGTTCCAAGACACCTCTATCGTGCTTCTGGTCTTACCACTTCGGCTTAAGCAGTATTCTTAAACTAGCAGCGCTCCACGGTTTCACCCTCGTAACTCCTGATCCCGTGGGAATTTCGGGATAAAAAGTAGCCTATAGCCTTCCTCGATAAATGAACTATCCAACACAAAAATATTTTTTCAATTCGAACCAGTAGTTCCTGAGATTAGCGCGTTCAAACAAACAAACAAACAAACTCTTCAGCTTTATAATTACCTACTGCTTATTATTTACAAGACCATTTACGAAAAGCAAAAAAATATTCTGTAGCGTTTAAAGGACATCTAAAGGAGGATTATTTCTTGCTGTAAGAAACCTTTTTTTTTGCGATGTACTTCTAATTCTTATATTTTTATTCCTAGCTCCAAGCAATTTTATTTAAAAAAGTCAGTACCTAATAGAATTTTTTTTTTTTTTTTTTTCAGAAACAATTTCAATTTCATTTATTCACAAATAGAGTATGGGATTTACAGATGTCATAAATATTGATTAAGTCCTATGCTATTTAACCTGCTTTAGGTATGTGAATTACAATTAAATGAATTTAATATTATGAAGTCAAATTAAGAAATTAAAAATGTTAGTTTAAACAATGCAAAAAATAAAAACATAAAAAATATACATGTCGCAAATAATAAAATGTCAAAATGATTATAAATAAACTTGTCACAATTAAAAGTCAATAAGAAAATAATAATCAACTAATATCAATTTAAGTCAAAATGCATTGGCTTAGCAGATAAATCAGATCCTAGAGAGGTAAATAGTCCTTAAGGCTATAGAAGGCTTTCCGTGCCAGGAAACTGTGGAGTTCCCTTTTAAAAAGACTGAAGTCTTCAAGTTGTTCTATGTCTCTAGGCAACTCATTGTACATTCTCGGTGCCAACATTAAGAAACTCTTAGAAAGAATTGCTGAGTTAGATTCTGGTAGTTTCAGTTTATGAGCTAGACGATTACTGATCATACTTTTAAATAATTGAAAATTGCTTCTTATGAATAATAGATTTTCATAAATGAACATGCAGGGTAAGGTGAGTATTTTCAGATCTTGAAACAATTTTTTACAACTGTCAGTAGATTTTAGTCCATAGACGGCTCGTAGACATTTCTTTTGAGCTTTAAATATTAATTCCCTGTCCGTAGAATTTCCCCAAAAAATAACTCCGTACCGTAAAGATGATGACACATATGCATGATAGGCAGCCATTACACACTCCCTGTTTGCCACTTTTCTGAGATTATATAGAGCATATGAAAATTGATTTAATTTTTTTATTAGATTATCAGTGTGTAATTTCCATGTTAGTTGTTCGTCTATTTGTAGCCCCAGAAATTTAGTGTTGTCAGTTAATGTTATTAGTTTGTTGTCATATTGTATTTTAATTTTTAATTGTTCAGTTCTTTGCCTAAATGACATGATTTTAGTTTTATCGAGATTTATTTTTAGGTTATTATTCATTAGCCATTTTATGATTTTATTTAAATTATCATTTATTGTACTTTCCAAAGAGTGATCTCTACTACCATCGAACAGAATTGTGCTGTCGTCAGCAAATAAAGTCATGTTATATGTTGTACATTTAGGCATGTCATTTATGAAAATTATAAATAATAGCGGCCCCAATACACTTCCCTGAGGGACTCCACAAGTTATGTGCCTCTCAGAAGATATGTAAGTCAATTCAGTTTTTGTTACCGTACAAAGCTTTTCTATCGATATAATTTGTTTGCGTCCACATAAGTAAGATTTTATCAATTCCAGAACATTACCTCTGACCCCATAACATTCCAGTTTTTTTAATAAAATGTTATGGTCAACATAGTCAAAGGCTTTTGAGAGATCCATGTATAGTGCTACTATGGGTAATCTTTTGTCCATGTTAGTTATAATTTTTGTAAGAAAACCGTAAATAGCCATATTAATGTTTTTACCTTTCCTGAAGCCAAATTGTTTAGGAGATAGGAGATTTTTGAATAAAATTTCAAAAATAAATTAGTAGTTTAAAATGCACATCTTACCACTAAAAAAACTAACACATGCATAGGCAAAGATATTGGTGAATAGTGAAAGATATACCTAGTAAATACCTACTTACCTTACCATGCTGTAAGCTTTTGTTTTCCGTGCTGCCTTTCTTCAATAACTTTGCTTGTTTTTAGAATCTTTAGTTATAGAAAACCGTAGGATATAGTAATACGTTTTTTGATATCATAGAATAATTTCAAAGTTCTATAAGAACCGGTTGTTAACGTCGTTCAATCAGGGAGTGTCGGCATGTAATAACCAACTTAAACCAACTGAGCCATTCTCGGTTATTCAAGTTCTGTCTATAGCTATTTCTTTGGCCTCACACAAATTTTCTATTTTATATTTTATATATTTTCTATTCTGCGCTACAGTAATTAAATAATACGCCTACTTATATAATACATAGAGATCGACGGAAGAAAACGAAAACGCTGTACCTAAGTAGCAAAAATGGCGTAAGTTGAAAATATCATTGAATGAAGAAAAAAATACTGCGTCGATTGGTCTGACTCTCATATTCCTACGACGAATAAAAAAATAACTTACGCCGTAAGTGTTTCGAATAGAAAAGCCACCTAATTTGATGTAAGTATGCTAAAAACCTGTGTTTTTGATGCTGATTGACTTACGGCAATATTATGATATGTATTAATTACTCACAGCAGCTTACGTAGTTCTTCACGACGTCACTTACAGCCAGCGTTCTATTGGTGTGAAATTATACACTTGAGATTACTTATGATTTTTCTTGATGACACTTACCTACATGTTTTAATAGTACCTACTTATCTACTAAAAAATGCATACTAAGTAACGCATTTTAGAATAGAACTACACAACTTTCGACATTTTTCTGGTACGAAAATTAAGTATCGATTGCTGTAAATAGCGAAAACCCTATTTCTAATATCTTTAGCACTGAAAACTTAATTTTGTTTTCAAATATAAAACAAAATTTTCGTCCGTAGCATAGTTTTTGAGTTATGATTCTTTTTCTATTTTTTTTTTAGTTTTTCGGCTCTGGTGAACGATTGAGATTTGTCTATTTACAGCGTTTTCGTTTCTTCCGTCGATATAAGTAGGTACAAGTCATGTTGATTTCATCGTCAATGATAAAATACTATGGAATACAAAGAAGCCCTTTACCTACAGAGTGCTGTAGGTATGTGCGTCTTTGTGTTGTTTAGCCGATTTTAGCCGAAGTGTTTCCGATCACGTTGAAATTTAAAAATTTAATTTAAAATATAGATCAGCTTCTATCGAATGTATCTTTTAATTTATATCCTAATTATTTGTATTTTTTCTATTTATTTATCTTGGGAAGCCTTGCTAGACTTTTTTTATTTCGGTGCGGTTAATTTTCCCTTTTTTGCAGTCGTTCTTTTTTAATTTTTAGCCGACTTCATAGAAGGTTTCAATTTATGGCGTATATTTTTTATGCCCCGGCTTCGCACAGCTATATTATGCAAGTTATGTAGATATAAACCTTCCTCTTGAATCACTCTATCTACTAAAAAACCGCATTTGAATTGGTTCCGAACAAAGGGACAGATAGCGGGAAGCGACTGTGTTTTATACTAGGTATGAAGTGATAAATAAATAAATAATAAATAAATAAATATTGCAGGACATTCCACACATCGCCATCTAGCCCCAAGCTAAGTAACTAGACTTGTGTTATGGGTGCTTGACAACGGATATACTACTTATATACTTTTCTTTTGTAAATATATACTTATAATACATAGAAACAACCAGACCACAGACAAATATCTAAGCATAAATACTTGTCTGAGGCGGGAATCGACCCGCAACCCTGTGTTTGGCAGTCCGGAATGGTGACCATTGTGCCAACTGGGTCGTGATGTTCTGAATGTTGTTATGTGACATTGCAGGCTTCGCTTCAACATTTGTACTATAGGTAGGTCTAAGTTAGTACCTTCTATTTTTATTATAAAAAATATATACAATTTGAATACTTAAGTAAGTAGGTAAGTACTTAAATTTATTTATTCCAATAATTTTAATAAAACAATAAAATTACTTTTTATTTTTTTATTTAGCAATTTTTATGTCAAGAAACTAAAGTTCTTTCAATTTTAAACGTGGTTGAAGTCTTTGCATATGTTTAATTTCGGTCAATAGTTTAATTTTCAATAATAAGATAAACAAATCTATGAGTACTTTAAATAAATTTAAATTATTTTTTTACGAACAAAAATCGATGTATGTAAAACCAGTACATTTAAATTCCATTCATCTTGTTATTTACATACAAACCTTGATAAGACATTATATAAGGATTGAATTTAACCACTTAGATTTCGCCGGGCATTTGAATTTTTTTATTGTATGTTAAAAATTCGTGGAAGCCTCATTAGGTTGTAAAGGCCGAGGATACGGCTCGCTATTGGGTAGACAGCGAGGGGGCGGAGCGAAGGGTGCCACAGAGACGCAGCCGCTGCCCGACACACTATTCCCATAAACTTGACAAATGACCGTCTTAAGTAAACCTCGGTGGGGGAGGCCAAGCGAACAAAAACTAACCGGGTTTCAAGAAAGAAAAGACAAAACAAAATGCGTCGGTGAGAAGAAAACAAACCACAGATATCAAAGAACAAATATAATGTTTTCCAATCAAAATATAAATAAGACAATAATTAATAATGTAACAGTTTAATCGAAGTCGCAATGCATCATACAAAACCTTACATCTAAAGTCGCTAATGGCACAACAAAAATAATAAATCGGTGACTCTCGAATTCTTGAAGACTTGCTGGCTGGAACAAAAAAATAACGAGTTTGAAATTTGTAATCGGTCGGTTGAATTCGCACGGGCCGCGCGTCGTCGTTCTGCGCAAGAGTTGAAATTTAGGCAGAACAGTAGCCGAGCTGCGGGGCTCGGGCCGCGGGGTGAGACATCCGTTCGCTCGGCCCGGTTGCCTAATTCCAGCAACGAGCGCGCGAGTCAGCGTGCCGCTCCTACTAACTATTATTTAGATTTCATCATGTGTTGGTTGGTACGCTCGGTAGGTACCTCACCTACTATGACTCAAACATAACGATAACGAAATATCCTGTTAATTGCCTACTTAATTCAATAGTTTAGATCTATTTTATTTTAAATACGTTTTTTAATTTTGAGTTTAGCTTCTAAATTGTTTTTTTCCTAAGAATGTCATGTTTCTAGCAGAAAATTCAAAGATTTCGCAGCCGAATCAAATGACAGCTTGCGTAACCTTCGACGTCACTGCTTACACGACGCCGACGACGAAACTTGTGTTAGCCTCGAGGAAGAGTGGGCGGCAGCGGGTGGTGACGAATGATGGCTGTATGCCAACTATATAGGAGAGAGAAAAAGACTGACTGATAGGAAAAGTCTCGTCAGTTTCTCTCCCCGACACAGCTGACATTATTTCGGCATCTTCTTTCTTCAGTATCTTCTTAATTTGAAATGGTTGAGTAACGCTGACACGAAATATAAGAATTATATTCACAGTTGTCCCAGTAATAAATTCTTGACGGAGAAGCTATGCGTTAACTAAACGACGCGCGAGATCTGAGTCACATGACAAGGCAAAAGGAAAAATGTTACTCGGTAAGTAGAATTACGTCGGAAACGTGCTATGAAACCGTTTTATTTTATTTATATTGAAATTCGGCTCATGATTT
Source organism: Idaea straminata (assembly GCA_951213275.1). Taxonomy (NCBI): domain Eukaryota; kingdom Metazoa; phylum Arthropoda; class Insecta; order Lepidoptera; family Geometridae; genus Idaea; species Idaea straminata. The sequence goes on along the minus strand of OX577845.1, from coordinate 14,735,214 downwards.
ACCACTAACAAAATGTAAGTTGACCGAAATAAAAACTTTTCACAGTTAAAATAAGTTACGAAATTTTCAAAACACTTTGAATCAACATTGATATCACTAATATTTTCTATAAGTTGAACCGCGATTCTAAAACCAATAAAAAAATTTTTTTTTTTCAAAGTAAAGTTAAATTCCACTAGGTTTGTACCCGTTAGAAGTAGGAAGCGAGCGAAGCAGACGACGACTAAAGAGCGAATGATACACGTAGCAAAGTTTCATGGCGTAGTGGCATTAGGCGCGAAGGGGGCTCTCGTCAAATTGTGGACGGGGGAAGGGGGGAGGGGGAGGGAGGGGCTTGCTGCGCGCACAGAGAAAGGACGCAAGTGGTGATGTAATCGCGATCGATGCACTCAACTCAACCAACTCTGTATGTCGGTCGGTCGAGTCGAACGATCCCAACGCGCATAGAGCATTTTATGAATCTATCTATGGCCAACAATATTATTAGTAAAAAAGGTAAAATAAATACTGATTGTTCTACAAAAATTCAGCCAGCAATTGCATTTTGTAATAGGTACGTGATAGCGACTTCCGAAAGAAGGTTGAAAGAGAAATGACATAGGACAGCCCCGTGGAGCACTCAGGTCAGTGACCGTGGTCGCTTGACACGTGCCCAGCTACACGTGGAGAAACAAAGAGTGATACCAAACAAAAACTAGTTCAACTTACTACGCTAATGCAATCTGTGTCTACATTGAGTGAGACGCATCTAACTAGAGTTAAATTAGGGATGAACCCAGTTAGAACAGAATATGGTACCGCAGTGGTATATCGATCACGGTGCTGAGTGCTGAGTGCGAGTAACAAACGAGTAGAGCGAGTGTGCGACTCGGGCTGCATCGTGTATTTCCGCGTGCGTTCGGCACCTATCTAGGTCACACGTGTAGGTAATCGTTATCCCCACCACGCTGGCCTTGGCTTACTTTAGGCCAAATGGCATGGCACCTCCCCTTCTCTAGCTCTACAGGATATGATCCACACCACCCATCGATACCGACCACAACCGTTTTTACACTTCGCTCACCCTCAACACCAACTACTTACGCTACCGTCCCAACAATTTACAACTTACTATAATCTATATATATAAAAATGAATTGCTGTTCGTTAGTCTCACTAAAACTCGAAAACGGCTGAACGGATTTATCTTATCTTAGTCTTGAAATGTTCGTGGAGGTCTAGGGAAGGTTTAAAAGGCGAGAAAAAATCGAATAACCGAAATTCCCACGGGATCGGGACTTACGCGGGTGAAACCGCGGGGCGCAGCTAGTAGTACATATAAGTGATTAAGTACCTATAGGTACATCGTTTACGGCATATTTGTTCCTATCTATAAACTAATCAATTGTCCCACATTTGTAATTGTTATATTTTATCTTACTATACGAACCGATTTTAAAGGTAAAATTATCTTATCTTAGTGGGCAAGACAGTTTAAAGTAACAAAAGATAATGTCGACGAGTTGCGAAACCCAAAATACATAATGTTTCAAACGAACAAAACAAAATGATTAAATTTTTGTAGACTTAAATATGGGCTGAAGTTGAAATGAATGTATTCCTTAATGTGGCCATAATAAATAAATAAAAGAAGTAAGGTAAATCGTAATTGAAACGAATAGTTAAAATCAAATCATGACCGAAATGGAGTGAACGGCAACAATCTAAGCAACAGTACCTATCTATATAATATCTAATGAACGAGGTCGCAGTCACACAGCCCAACGTGGCCCCATCGTGTCGTATAAAACTCGCTGCAGATGATGAAAACAGCGTATCGACCTCGTTCGTATCTAGGACAGCACCCGAAATAACTAGGGCACAGTTACTGCGCAGTCCGCTAACGCAACTCATAGCTTGCGTTTACGTCCAACGTAAACGGAGCCGCTTCAAACACCCCGCATCCTCTGTCTCCAAATCTAACTGTTCAAAACAAGCCGGCTCACCGTAAAATGGTTGTGAGAGTTGCCGAAATCGACCTCTCTAAAGAGGTTTCGTGCACTCCCAAATTCGATAGTCAAATGTTTGACGTTATGTATTTACAACATGGCTGTATTGACTAATATTCTTGAGATTTCTTTAACGAAATCAATGTCGTAACTATTATACATATAGTAGATAGTAGGTGGGCACCTATTATAGACTGGTTTACAATAAAACAAAAAATAAATGACAACATGAAACATCTCTAAATGGCGTCGTGTATCCCAACGAGAATGAATCCACGTGCATATGAATAGCTAACGAGTTATTTATATATTATTATAAGCATGTGCAAAACGGATACTTCCGTATGAATAAGCATTTTAAAGTAATAATTCTATAAATAAAGGTGTTGTAGTCGAGTCGTCAGTTATTGAGGTTCCGTTAATTTGCTTCCATGTACAGACTTTTTGTATTCTCTTCCTTTATTGTATAAGTATTTAAAATATTTATTTGAAATAAATAAAAATAGTGTATTGAAGTTAATTCTGACAAGAACGATGGAATGGCTCACGATAGGAATAATAAGAAACCGTTTAGGATTGTCACCGTATGTTTTCATAATGAGCTAAAATAAATAAATAAAGTGAATGAAGTTAATGTTTTTTGGTAAATGTTTACTGTAAGTTTAAGATTCTTAGTTTGTAATAAGTAAGATTTTTCAAAATTCCGTATTCTATGGCCTATAAAGGTTGACACATTTGAAAATGTCAATAATATGAGACTCTTTAGGGCGCTGACGACGCCCTGTGGCGATGCGCTTGTGCCTGCGTAGTCAGGTTCAGTGAAAGTAACTTGACAATAATAATTGACATCAGTAAATAACTGAAAATGCATTTTTAGGGTATATGCGTGCATAGATATCGACAAATTAACGATAATCATGTTTGTTTAAAATAACCCGATGACCATCAAATGAACATTAGAAAAAAAACGATGAGATTTTGTGTTCCATAATAAAATTGATATGCCATAGGTAATAAAACAGACGGAACTAGAAAGAAACTGATCTTCAAAGGGTCCCTATTTTTACCTTTTGAGGTACGGAAACCCAAAAAAATGATTTATTTTTTATTCTAAAATATTTAGAAAATATAGCAGTGATGGCAAGTGCCACCCTTAGTTTTGTAAAAGTCTGTAGACTTATTGTCATAATAAACTGAACTAATCAATAGATTAGAATATAAAATATTTTATCCTATAGGTAATAACCTTTCTCCATGTGTACCATAAAACATAGTAGGTACTCACCTAAGTAATAATAATTAACTTTTATATTATAAACACGCGACCACGTCCTGACTATTCTGATAAGAAATAGCATTAATTATATGTTCCTACGTACCTAGACCTACCGATTGCGATATTATAAATTATAATAATATAAACAATAACCAAGCATTTCTTGCCGGAAGTATTAATTATAAACACAACGAAACCGTTGTTTAATTAAACAAAGTAATTATAATAAATAAAAATGTTTGTGTAAACGAAAAGGTAAGTTAAGACGAGTTTTTAAGACGCTTCTACGTGATCTCGTCCAAATTTGTATCATTCCAAATGTTTTTTTTTGGGTTTTAACTTGAGGATTTTAATGCAGTGTTGATAGGCCTCAAAAAATTCCCTATGCTGTTTATCGCATAAATCATTCAAGAAATACATTTTAAACCCGCGTGTCAATTACAAATATGCTATTTTTATTAAAAATAATGTACATTTCTTGAACTTGACGTAGAAAAAAGACTAAGTAGTTCCCTAGCCAATCTGGTCAAGATATTATTTTTTCATAATAGTCTTTTGATAAAGGATCTTTAGGCGAATATGTTTTCAGTTTTTATTAATAAACCACCTCTGGTTACAGAGTTAGTAATTTTTTAAAGAATTTAGATTTTATCTTTTTTCTTCTAAAAAACTGAAAAGTTCGGCTTGTGACTGAAATTGAAAAATTGCTCATAATTAGGTCTCTCATTGATAAAAAAAATCACGGACCACTATTGCGGCGTTTACGAGAAATCAAATTCCAAAGTATAACTTGAAAAATACGCATATTAGTCAGAATTGATTACAAATATTATATTATTGATTACTGGTTACAAATTACAATTATTGATTACAAATATTATATTCGTTTGACCATTATATGTAACTTTCTAGGGATCCCCATTTGGACTTTTAATTTTTAATAAATGTAAGAATGTAGTTTAATTAATTCATTTAATATTAGTAGCATAGAAAGTAGAAATTAGGAAAGGATATAAGTTTTTAACGTCTGATATTCTGTGGTTTTTTATGGATCCAATAAATAATATACTTAATATAAAAAAAAAAAAATACGCATAGTGGAACGTAATTTTTTTATCAATGATAGACTGACTGATAGAGACTATTATGAGATTTTTTCAATGTCAGTCACATTTGAGTTTTTAGGAGAAATTTAATAATAAACTATAATCTTTTAAAAATTATTAACTCTGCAACCAAAGGTGTTTTTCCAAAAATAAAAATTGGGAAATATGCGCCCATAGCAAGTTAACTTCGTCGCGGTATAATGGCTTGAAGGCAGATTTGTTAATTTGTTTCATTGTTTGCATTCAAGTTCGATCTAAAAGGAATAGTATGTAAGTGCGTTTCCCCTCATGTCTCAAAATAACGACATAGGCTACTAAGAAAGCACGTTCAGATGAAAAACAAAAAACATTGCATGGGGATATTATACTTTAGGAAATTCCTATACGCATATGGATATATTGGAATTTCGGTTAAGTCGAACTCTTTTTTAAACCTCTCATTTTCTATTACTGAAAATTTCTAGTTTACTTTTGTTCAGGGGGACATGATGACTACAGGGATTTTACTGGTTTTTTTTATTGTTCGCTCGAGGTTTCGTATGTAACTCAAAAGAAGAAAAAAACCGCGATATAAACCAAGGAGAATGTAAAATGAATGATTATTATGTAAATTTATATTGTGTAGATGTTGATTATGATAAGTAAATGGACTAATGAGTATTCCTAGGCCTTAAAAAATAAATATGTTAATGATTGAATGGTTATGAAATTATGAGTCAAAGAGATATTTAACATTCATATAAACTTTTCCAAAAAAATACAATATTAGAAGTTTTAAAATCCGGCTTGAACTAAGAAAAAGGTTTGGAAAAAAGTTTGAATGTTATCAATCTCTTTGTAAGCGAGGGATCGCCAGCGGGGATGTAATGCATGCACGCTCAGCGGGACTTACCTGGAGGGAAGGTGGCTGGAGTCAGAGTGACGATCGGGAGCGACATGGTGAGGTTTTATGATGGAGCTGGTTGCGCGCGGCCAACGACGCAGAGCCGTGCCGCATTGAATTCACTACCTACTGTACTCTGTAGCCAGTGTTGCCACACCTTTACACACAAAAGGGACAATTATTTCCTAATAAAATTAAAACAAAAATTTAATTGTGAATAAATTAGGTAAATATGTTGAGTAAAAGTTGCCTGTGAGTCAAAATTGACATATACGATTTACCAAAATAATATGTACTACAAATCTATGAATAGGTTAATCATTTTTTTATAGGATCAAATCTATTTACTTTGATAATGTAGCATTGTAGATTATTTTAATCAAATTATTATACAACCTTTTATTCGCAATAATTGTACAAAACATCCACAGTAGAATTATAAAATTAATAAAACATATCAATTTCACTTTTTAAGTAGCTAACACAATTTTAGGTACAAAAATGAAAGGTCATCCATTATTACACTTACTCTTATTAGAAAGGACAAAAAAGTTGCAGATAAATTACCTTAAAAAATTGTACAGAATATTACATACCTGGTAACACTTAGCGTAGTATCACTCGAGCTGCCCCCCTCCCACTTCTGGCCTCCTTCCTCGCGGCCTAGAACTAGAAACAACGTCAAGTGTAGTGTTGTATAATTGAGTATGTTCCTTGGGTAGAGGAGGGGTGAATAAAGGTGGGGTGGTTAGTACTCGCCATAATTGACTGACGATGATTCTCACGTTCATTTCCACTGACGATCCCAGTTGGCACAATGGTCACTATGCCGGACTGCCAACACAGGGTTGCGGGTTCGATTCCCGCCTCAGACAAGTATTTATGCTTAGATATTTGTCTGTGATCTGGTTGTTTCTATGTATTATAAGTATGTATTTATAAAAGAAAAGTATATAAGTAGTACTTATATCAGTTGTCTAGCATCCATAACACAAGTCTAGTTACTTAGCTGTTCACTCTAGAAAATATTCTGCAAACGCATCCTTGTAATCCATATCCAGATGCGCGGAATGTTCGATTATTAAAATTCGAACTTCTTTTAACATGTTTTTACTTAGGTACCCATGTATAGGTCGCGCAATGAATCATGACCCCAAGCAAAAATTGGTGGGGATAGTTTGCGCATATACAGTCGCGGACAGAATTATTACAGCCCAAATCGTCATACTCCTCGTTTATTATTTTGCCCACCCTGAAAAACATTCCTTTAAATTAGAAAATTAGGCAATGTATTGCACCCTCATTGCACCGGAACCAAACAGACATTGATTTCTTTTATTTTTTTATTTAGAAAACAAACAGTCATAAGTGTCCTGCTTACAAAACTAAAAAATTAGTAAAACTAAGAATCAATTAGTAAAAGTTAGGTATGTGTGGTCTTTAGACGACTTAAGACGTGCGGGAGCGGAGCAAGGTGGACTAAAGACAGAGCGCGGCTAGAAAAATGTGTGTGAAACAAAGAGAGATGATGTGAGGAACTGACCCTCCCTTCACTCCTGTGCCCCGCCCCCCCGTCAAACGGACCTAAAAATTGAGTTCTGCGCATACCCCTTCCACTTTCCACCTACGGGGTCATGATTCATGACGCGACCTATAATTATCGCATATCTATATACTTATATTATAAAGCTGAAGAGTTTGCTTGTTTGTTTGTTTGTTTGAACGCGCTAATCTGAGGAACTACTGGTTCAAATAGAAAAAATATTTTTGTGTTGGATAGTCCATTTATCGAGGAAGGCTATAGGCTACTTTTCATTTTGATATTCCCACGGGATCGGGACTTACGCGGGTGAAACCGTGGAGCGCAGCTAGTCTATACTAATATTATAAAGCTGAAGAGTTTGTTTGTTTGAAAGCGCTAATCTCAGGAACTACTAGTTCAAATTGAAAAATTATTTTTGTGTTGGATAGTCCATTTTTCGAGGAAGGCTATAGGCTACTTTTTATTTTGATATTTTCACTGGATCGGGTGTAACCGCGTAAGTCAGTTAGAAAATTATAGAATTGTAGAATATAATTTTCCAACTGCATTATCCTTAATTAGGCTTTCAGTTTGAGCTGTTTAATTAGTATTTTATTGTATTTGCATTCAAATTTTAAAATTAATTTAAAGTGGGTGATATTTTTTAATATAACAGTACTTTTTCAGGTACATTCTTATTTGAGATACCTGGGTTTGGAAGCATAAATTAAGCTTTTAGTAGTTAGATACATTTACTAACTAGATGTGATAACTACATAATCTAACTACAGAATTGCTAAATCTCGATTTTATTAATTTTAAACACTATGTCCAATGTTCATACCTTTTTAACATGAGAACAACCGTATGGACTGAATCTAGGTTTAGGTTTAGTACTGGGTCATAAAAATAAAATAGAATTTGCATCGGGTGAGATAATTCTAGAAGGAAAAAAGAATTGGTCACTTTTATTTTCAGCTTGGTTTTTTTGTCATTTCTACTTCCGCCTATAATTAGGGACTCACTGATCAAGATACCATGTACCTACCTTCTATTAATCTTCTAATTAAAGTGGATTTAAATGCATGTGCTATATTCTGTTTTTCCCACCTTGAACACATGTGGCACCGTTTTTTAGTAGGAATTATCTATACTAATAATTAATATAAAACTAAAGAGTTTGTTTGTTCAATTGAACAAGCTACACTCAAAACTACTGGTGCGAATTGAATAATTATTTTAGTGTTGGATAGTCCATTTAATCGAGGAAGACCATAGGTATATATTGTCACGCTATGACCAATAGGAAAGGATCATCAATAAAAAATGTTGGAAATTGAAGAAATGAAAAAAAATATAAGTAGGTACCTTTTGATAGCTGTTGTGCGCTCTGTGTAAACGGTTAAATTTTTGCAAAACTCATGTATGACGGTATTGTTCCCCTTTTTAAGTTCCTTTTCAAAAATCTCATTAGAACATTTTTTATTGTTATCAAATTTGTTTTAGAATAATGTAGGTAGATGTGTTTTTACCGTGGAATATATTTAAGTAGGTCTTCCTTAAATTAACGCGGGTCAGACCGCAGGGCACACCTAGTATAAATGTATATAAAGGAACATAGGCAGTAGTAGGTACTTACCTTTTGGATACCTAAGCTTTCCTGGATGAACAAAAGATATAAGATTGTTCATTAACGCAAATCCTCAATGTTCCAAGACACCCAAAAGCCTTTCCTGAGTCTTTCCAGGTTGTGGTCGCCAGCTGCAGCTGCTGGAATGATTTACATAGCTATTAGAAAACTAGGACGTGGCTGGCTTGCCCGGGTTTTAATAATATGATAAATTCCTTGCCCGGATTTAACTAGAAGATAGATTTCTTTCGGAACTTTTCTTACATAGCTGTTTTTGGTGAAGTTAATAATTAAAATTATTCTAATCAACAATTCAGAATAACTTTTCTAATTTTGAAAGGAAAAAAACGGTTTGCCACTAAACTGACACTGACAATAGACTTTTTTTTCTATTAATTATGGCTTCGCACGGTTTGTGCATTTAGCCAGCGTCAAGTTATATTTTGCATCAAATTATGACCTAATTTTTCATAAATCGGGCCCAAAGTGTTTCAAAACAGTCAAAGTCGTCATAGTCCGTCAAGTCAGGGGCTATAGTAACCTCCCCGAGGGTTCCCGCCTTGTCGTGGCGGGAGGGCTTAGTAACCGTGGCCTTGCCAACCACGGTGAAGCCAAGAGGAACCCAGGGCCAGGGGCTGGCTAGCCGGAGGGGGACCGCTCCACCGACTTCCCCGCAAAGTCCGATGTGAGCGGTACGAGAGGTAGGTCGTAGTGCTGTATGGGCGGTACTGCGACTGAGGCGGGTTGCGGTGTAGTATGGGCTGCACCGCAACTGAGGAGTAAGGGCCACGGCGGGAGAGGGTTGCCGGTATTGCGGTGAGCCGTTTCCCCTACCTTCCGTGGCCCTGACGGGGCCGCCACCGTTAGATGGCGGACGCGGTGGGGTCGCATAGGAAGAGGACTGTCGGTGTGTTGTTGCCGCTTTCCCTGTCCTCTGCGACCGGAGTGGCTGGCGATGGGGCTACTTACCTGACCATGGGCGTCCAGACATGGGGCTGTCTGGCGTCCATCCGCTTGGTCCCCGAGGAGGTTGCGACGTGCCACGTGCTCTGGTGCGTCGCAACAAGGGGGGAGGGGCGAAAGCCTCGTAAGAGGAGGGTCCTCACGGACAAATGCCGTCGGGGCTGCTGATGAATGCGAAAGCGATGCCGGTAGCCCCGACAATAGGCATCGAGCACCCTGGGGTTTTAGTCGGTTGGAGCCCGACATAACCACTTCGTTGGCCCCAACAACGGAGTGGAAAAAAAAAATTGGTTGTCTGTAAAGTCGGTTTACTGACGATAGTTGAACGTGACAACGCACCCCCCATCGAATAAAATCGTAATATCCATAACGATACTTTGCTTTTTATTCTATATTCGATAATTAGACCTCGGATTACACCTAGTCAATTTTTTCTGGAAATTTATCGCGTGTATTTCCGAAGTTAGGAAATATGCAATGGATTAAACAATTTTATTCGTCTATAATACCTTAACTCGTAAACACTCGAAAAAAGAAGTAAGCAGTAGTTACTGATTTTATTAAAACTACCATGTATTGTACTCTGCTATTACGCCTTTATTCGGGGTAGAAAACTTAAACATTATTTCTGTAATAAACAATACAATCATATTAAAACAGGTTATTGTTATGTATGGCACCTTTCTATTGCCAAAAGAGGCGCAACCGAAATCGGTAGTTGCCTTTTGCATTTTATTGAAGAAGAAAGTCGTAGGGGTATCAAAAATATATCTTTCTATTCTAATGGGTGTGCGGGTCAGAATCAAAACAGATATATCTTTTCCCTTTATCTTTATGCCTTGAATAAATATAATTTGGAAAATATAACCCACCGATTTTATGAAACTGGCCACAGCCAAAACGAGGGCGACAGTATGCATTCGTGCGTTGAAAGATCTATGAAAAATAAGGTCTTGTATACTCCTGATCAAGTATATAGTATAATTTTAAATGCCAAAGTAACTGGAAAAAATTATAGGGAGAAGAAAATGGAACAAAATGATTTTTTTAATATAAAGGACTTAATATTGGGTAAAAATTGGGCTAAGGATACAGACAATAAAAATCGCATGGAATAAAGTAATGGAAGTGAAGGTGTCTTATTCTAAACCTGACATTGTTCAACTTAAATATGATTTTGAAGATGAGTATTTTGAATTAAAGACAAAACTCACTAGAAGAGGGAGAAGGCCAACTACAATGACAATGGATGATTCTTCTCTAAAACAAATGTATTATAGTCTCATCCCAGTGAAAAAAGCACTCATGGCAGATCTAAATAGTTTGTGCAGAACAGGCGCAATTCCTGAGCATTATCATGCGTTTTATAACTCCCTAAGGAGCGACGAAGTTGAAAATCAGGATCAAACATCGGATCCAGACGAATCGTCGTCTGGATCCGATGTTTGATCCTGATTTTCAACTTCGTGATCACATGAAGACAACAATTATTATGACACTGAATAATTTAGCCAGCTCTAATATTTTTATTTTTTCCTATCTTTTTCACATACAAGTTAATTTTTAACCAATATGGTCATTTTAATTGTCAAATTTTTTTAAAACAGGACCATTATAGTACATTACGATATAAGTGTGGTAAATTGATCTTTGCATAGAGGCGAGCGTGTTATAGAAGCCAAGATGCAAATATCAATTCCACACGTATATCGTACGACGTTTTTTATCACAGTTGCGAATAAAAGAAAAGACTTGAAAAGAAAACAAAATAATAATTAACAAAATATTTGTGTTTACATTTTTTTAAGGCAATATTTTTTTGTTAATTATGCTCCGGAAAGGCCAGGCTAAAGACTTTTAACCTATACATCCTAGTGTGACATACATTATTTTTTAGGGTTTTTCTATTTGTTTTTGCGTCGGGGGTTAAGAACAAAATACAATGGTACGGAAAAACAATATATTTAAGTAAAGAAAAAACAAAAAATAAACAACTCAATTTTTAATCGTTTTCTAAGTCATTATCACGTAAAATTTTCGCTCGTAAACCGACTTTAGAGACAACCATTTTTGCTAGCTAAAAAACTCTTTGGTACCTACCTTTTCGGGATAACTTTACAGCACTAGTTAACAAATCTAAAACGCACGCGTGCATAATATGTTGGATTATGAGCCTACAAGCCGTTGAATAAGATCCACTTTATGAGCAACTGTGATAAAAATTTTGTTACCATATATTTACAATTTTTCATTTTAAGTTTTTGTTTAATAAATAATTTAAACTGAGATTATAAAATTGTTTCTTTGTAAATGCAACCAAATTGTATAGCATCTTATTTAACTAAATAACAGCTAAGTCCCATACTGTATTAAAATCGAATCATATAATTAATCTAATAATGTAGTTTAATACCATTACCAATTTATATAATGCACAATATTTCCCCGAAAAGAGTAGCTACATAACAATACTATACATTATTTTTGCAGTATAGGTAACGACGTGTTATTATTGTGCAATAACTTTCTTATATTTTACCCGAATAAAATCGTAATAGGGCTTTACAGACAGCGGTGGCAATGGTTTATTACAGTAAAATTATTTTGGTCAATAACTCGATTTCTAATGTAACATAATTTCAATTCGACAATACACACGAACGAGAAATAAATATCTTTTTTTGACATATAATTGATACTCCTACGTTGAATACTTTTTAAGTTATAAAAGAAAATCACGTTTTTGGCTCTCCTGTAAAATTGCAATTTTGCGATTACGATTTTCTTCGGTGGGGAGTGCGAGTCGTTGTCAACGTCTATAAGAAAATACTGATGGAATGGTAGCATTTTTCAAATGAAAATTTTAATTTCATTTGTTTAATAGATTTGTATGTATATAGAGAAGGAGGTAATTGGAAATCATAATGAAATTAATTGTAATTTGTTATAAAAAAGTAATAATTTTAAATAATTCATTATAAGAATAAACAATGATTAATTTATTGTTTATAAATCTTACATTTAAAATTTGGAAACAGAGAGACGGATGTCGAACGCTGCCGAACGCAAAGGCCGATTGTGCTTCTTTGTCGCTCGTTCCGCGCTCTCGCTTGCACTTCAAGCCTTACATGGAACGCCTCAGAGCGAGGTAACGCCGCATTTTTTCGTGCGTGCAGCCGGCTCTGAATTATAAGACGTTGTCACGTCAAAAATGGGCTATAGTAAAGCGGTGGCAAGATATGGAGACAACGAGAAAACTTCATGTTTGACACTAATTTTTACTTTCACTACACTTGTGCTTTTTCACAAAACTAAATTGAATAATATTCCACCACAATTATACAATTCAACTCGGGTTACAACTAAGTTTCATGAAAATAAAACTGCAGCACAACATGTTGTTAACTCGTTCCCGCCAAAACTCCGACAATAGACTTAAAACATAACAGAGACGTTTTGGACAATCCATCTCTTTTTTGTTTACGGCTTCGCGCAGCATAAACATTTTGCCCAAATGTTTGCTCGTGTTCGTTTCGTGCCTCTATGGTTTCGTGGCACGAGTCTCGCAAGGTTTGCAACGCTAAGGTGGTATATAGTTCGAGTCTACAATCGTACAATTTTCTTCCAGTCATTTTTCTGTGCCTGGTCGCATACATACGGTTTCCGCATGCGGTTATCGCATTGGGGTTCCCCATGGGTTCCTGAATAACCGAATCATTTAAATTTAGACAAAATGCTCTGACTACCGCACACTTGCGTTTTTTTTCCGCACGTAAATTAATATTCCACTGATTTGAAGTATCGAGAACCCGAATGCGATAACCGCTTGGGGGAAACGTACATATCCGCCGGTTTATAGTAGGTGTAGGTACCTATTAGGTAGAAATTCCACAACAGCGAAAAACGACTGATAGAGATAATATTGATAACCTCATTTTCGGCCGTAAATATTCTACATAGGTACTTTAACTGTATCAAAATTACCTATTTCTCCACCCCTAAGACCAAGTACCTACATTACCCACATAACAACAAGTTGCAAACCCCGCCCATAAGGCCTATAGGCACATGCTATAAGTAGGTAACTAACCAAAGAGAATATTTAAATCTAAAGTTCAGGTATACCGTGTGCCTAGCAAATGCTATACTTACTTAGAACGTAACCTACAACCAGGCAAACTGATGTGAGACACCGATACGTATAGTGGAAATACCAGACACATGCATCGTAATGTCTTATTCGTACAGCAAGGCTATGGAATCAGTCTGTGTTTGTCTGCCCTGACTGGTACTATTTGAAGGTCTTCAAGTTACGAGTGAAAAGGTATCTTCTAAGAAAGCGTAGGTACCTACCTACTACATCTTGGACCGAATCCTTACCTTTTTTTTTAAAATGGAGAAATGCGCCACCCTCCAGGGTTGAGGTAGTGGGTGGCCAGAGGTTTACCCATTAAAACTCCACCGGTTCCTCTCTCACCGCATGATGTCGGGGCTCCGGGAACGTGATGCGATTCTGGCGCGATCCGCATTGTATGAATATAGAAGTCAAATGCAGACCATGTAAAAAAACCTACTTTCGACGACCAAGTCGAAATTTAGTTGTGGTTGTTTGAATTTTGTTTTAGTTAAATCGATTGTTTTTAAGATAGATAGATAGATATTTTTATTATTGTTAACACCAATTTCAAATAACATCTTCTATAATATAAAAATGAATCGCAAAATGTGTTGGTAAGCGCATAACTCAACAACGCCTGGACCAATTTGGCCAATTCTTTTTTTGTTGTGTTTGTTATTGTCCGGAGAAGGTTCTTATGAAAGAAACAATTATGAAAATTGCGTAGAAAATTATTACGCGGGTGAAACCGCGGGGCGCAGCTAGTTAATAATAAAAAACAAAGCATAAGTCTAAGTGTTACAAAGGGCGGCCTTATCGCTCAAAGCGATCTCTTCCAGGCAACCTTTGGATGGACAAGAAGTTGAGGAAGGTGAAGGGTAGGGTGTTTAAACTTAGGAAATTAAATAAGATGTAAATAGCAACAGTTTTGCTAAAGGAAAGATGTTGGAAAATGGTATTTTAACCCGCGATCGTCGCGTCCATAAATAGGTTATTGATTTCCACAAAGAACCTTTGTTATAGATTGTTGAGACAACTGCGACGTTTGCATGCTATCTGTAAGGGCTGATAATACACTATGCCTCCTGCATGGACAGTGGTGTCAAAACAGTCATATGGGCGGGTACCTCTAGCACATGCCTCTAGATTATTCTACGGTACACCAAATCCCCGCATAACTATGCTAAAACGTGTGAAATAGAAAGCCACATCGTCACGCCTTGAATTTTAATTTAACCATCGATCTTTTTTTACTTTCGCCATTGCTTTAGATAGGCCAGTTTGGGTCGTTGTCGTTAGTTTGTGAATGCCGGTAGGTACCTACCTAAACCTACCAACAGCCAAAATTCGACTACTTAGGTAATATATCTACTATACAGTTTGTCAATAATTAATCTTTAAGCACCATAGGCACAAAAAGCCTTACCTAATTGGAAGCAATCTAAAAAAATTGAGGTGACTTTTTATGATTTTGCTTTGATGCTAGTAAATGAAAAATGTTTGCTCACTGGCCTGGCAGAGGAATTAATCCACTGCAGTTTTTAAAAAGGCTTTTAAAACAAGTGCGCAATCAGCGGCATCAGAAAACATTTCACTAGGGAAGTCTTTTGCCGCAGTGTGCAAGGCCGGATTAATCAGAGCTGGAAAATGGGTCAGCGGCTGTGTCAGCGGTTAGCTCTGTGGGTAGGGCAAAGAGTGCAAACATACTAAGAACTATTTATTGGCCGATAGTAAGTCTGTGGTCTGTTTTTATGTCCTTTACGGCTCTCAATTCGATTTTCCCATATTATGAAGTAGACTTACTTAAATAAAAAATGAACGTGTTCCGGGACACGCGTTTGGAACGAAGTCCCTTTCAATATTTTTTTGTCTTTTTATATAAATGTGTGTGGGATATATATATTATACCGTGAGAATAACGGGATAAAAAATTGCCTATGTGTTCATGCAAGTCTACTTATCTACCTACATACCACAATCACATGAAAAAAAATCCCATGAGTTTCTTGTGCCTTCTTCTTGTGCATTGGTGGGCGCGTTCCGAAGGCACACATCCTAACTTACTTTTTAAGACGTTTCTATGTGATCTATGTACAAATGTATAATGCATCCAAAGGAATAAAAAAAATGACTTTGACTTTGAATCGGTCCAATTGTTTTTGCGTAAAGGAGTAACAAACACACACCACATACAAACTTTCACATTTATAATATTAGTAGGATAGGATATGTGGGAGATTAGTTTCTCTTATGGCTTTTGTTTCACGTTTTCGTAACGCGTAACTTTTTCCCGTCAACCTGCGATAATACAACGATACAACTTCGTTCCGAAACTTCTTTGTTTAATAACCGACTTTGAGGAGTGTCAATAAATTTGGTGAGAATTTGATGTGGATTTTGATGAACAAAATTTCCTTCCGAAAACACGCTGCCTGCAAAAGGTATAACGAGGACTTTACGAGGGATGTTAGCTGAATTATTAGGTCAGAGGGGACGAGGTCCAACAGGGCCCGGGGGCAGAGGTCGGGAAACTAGGTGCCCTACATCGCACGGGCGCGGGCGACGGCGTCCGCTCTGTGCTGCAATTTTTATCTCATCCATAATGTAAATGAATAAGGTGAAAATCGATCTACAAAACCGGCCAAGTTTTGTGCGTTTTTTTTCTTTTTTCTGTATTTGTTGTTACAGCTGCAACAGAAATACATAATTTGTGAAGATTATGTATTTCTGCAACAGAAATACATAATCTGTGAAGATTATGTATTTCTGTTGCCGAAATACAGAATTACAAAAAAGAATTACATAATCTTCACAAATTATGTATTTCTGTTGCAGCTATAACAACAAATACAGAAAAAAGAAAAAACCGCACAAAACTTCAACTCTTAGCTATCATAGTTCATGAGATACAGCCTGGAAGGAAGGACAGGCTGACGAATGGACAGCAAAGTCTTAGTAATAGGGTCCTATTTTACCCTTTAGTTACGGAACCCCAAAAAGGTAAAACTTAGAGATAATAATATAATTGAAAAATACCAAAATTTGGGACATAGTTTTGGCAGTTATAGGTTTTATGGCACAAAAATATTTGTGCTAATGTCATTATCTAGGGAGGAAACAGTCGACTACGTTTTTATGGAGAGAGCGCTGGTACCCTTTCACCTTAATCCGTTAACCAGCTCGGCGAAGGTCGTTCTTAAAGGGATCTTAAACTATAAACATCTATCTATTTTCCAACAACTGAGCAGAGACCCTTGCCCACGTCTAAATTTAATAACAGGGTGACCAGGTCGTCCGATAAAGATACCTTACCTATCTACAGGTCATTCGAATACAAAACAGATAACTAGGATTGCAATCATACATTCTAGAAAACGCGTTACTTACTTAATGTAGGTAAATACTGTGTAAACTCCATGTAACGTCACTCGATTTAAGATTAAGCCGAAGTGGTAAGACCAGAAGCGCGATAGAGGTGTCTTAGAAACAATTTTGGGCATCAACCACTAAAATCCATATGCCTACTGTCATAAAGGTGAAAAAACACGATTAGAGTGATTTGCCTCGATAGAAAAAATCATCATGTTTTGAGCTTTTTCAATTTAATGGCGTTCGTCAAGAAAAATCAAGTCCTTAATTTATATTTTCATAAACTTTACATCAAATCCCATAAGGTAGTACAGATGGTTTTTCACTAAAATACATGTTAGGCTTTTAATTACATAAAACAGTTAAATAGCCATTTCGCAGCGCGCGGGGGAAAGGGATAGAGTAATCGCGTGGCGCGCGCGTGGAAAAGGGATAAGGGTTTTCAGGTCCTACTTCACCTTAACGACAAACTCCATAAAGCGTCGAAATCACTCTGCTTTGGTTGGTTTAGCATGTTTTACATATAATGATACACTCTATACATATAGCATTACACCCACTCTCAATAACGACAATGCATCCTACTAATATTATAAATGTGAAAGTTCGTGTGTGTGTGTGCGTGTGTGTATGTTTGTTACTCCTTCACGCAAAAACTACTGGACCGAATGCTTCGAACCGAATGCGCTGAAACTCGGTATCTAGATAGCTGGAGACCTGGATTAACACATAGGCTATTTTTTACCCCGATATTCCCACGGGATCGGGACTTACGCGGGTGAAACTGCAGGGCGCAGCTAATGAAATAATAAAAAATTCCCTATAATTTGCCAATATTAGTAAAAACTATGCAGCTGTGTACGTTTTTCGTGGCTTTATTGTTCTTGCCCGTTATAAACTCGACTGTTCGGCATCATACATACCGAAATTTCTAAGAAATCCTTTCTTTTGTTTACAAATTGGGATTGCTTGCATGTGTAGACTGATATTAGAAGTCAAGTCATACGTTATCATATTATTATTACGTGCGGAACAAATGTCTTGCCATGGCGCCTCCGCCGGATCGTGGCAGACTGGGTAGACCCAAGAAGTGCTGGCTTGACGTGGTAAAGGGTGATATGCCTGGAAATGGCCTTACAAACCAGGATGCTGAAGATCGTGCGAAGTGGAGGCGTAAAAGCAGGAAAGCGGACCCCGGGCTCCCGAGAGGGATGCAACCGGGAACATCGCTCGGATGATGATATCATATTCTTATTTGCTTACAGACTTTCAGAATCTAAACATGGCAAGTAAGACAAAATCATTTTTTATTTTTCTAATACAGATTTTTCTTCTTTCCAATTAACGACAATTCTCTATAACATCAAAATATGCACAGTCCCTTGACTATCGTTATATAGAGTTTACACTGTAATTTATCATGGGATTAATTGCATTTAACCGTCACTAAGTTAAAATGTGAATAATTTCTTTGTAAAAAGCGATCATGGGTCAATATAACATAGCGTTTTACTAAATTGAAGCTGTTCTGGACTTTTGATCGCTTTCTAAAGATCCTAAATTAAATAATTATTATTATTAACTTAATCATTTAGTCTCATTATTTATTTCTTTTGGATACTTAATACCTAGGTACAAGATCACTAAGCGACGTCATAAAAACTAAGTTAGGATGTGTGCCTTCGGAACGCGCCCACCAATGAGAAGAAGGCACAATAGAAACTCATGGGATTAATTAATTTGATAAGCTGTTTAAGTATACGCTTATCGTACAGTATCGTATTTAAACACATTGTAAGTCCTGATCCCGTGGGAATACCGGGTTAACGGGAAAATAGATAATTAAAAAAACCGCATCAAAATCCGTTGCGTAGTTTCAAAGATTTAAGCATACAAAGGGACATAGGGACAGAGAAAGCGACTTTGTTTTATACTATGTAGTGAAGTATAATATCATGGGACAAAATGATTAAGTTATTAATAATAATAATTATTATTTAATTTAGGATCTAATGATGGAAACTTGCGCAGTTATAGGCTTATACCTACATTTTAACCCGGATTTCCAAGGGATCAGGCCTTTACTAAATCCGATCACCGTTGCAGACACGCGAATCAACATGTTTATCGCTTCTGTTAACTACTAGGAAGAAAAGATAATATCTCTAAGCTAGAAAACTAGACTATAATAGGTATGTAGCGTGATGAAAAGTGGACGCCCACCGTAGAGTTTAAAAATAACTATAAACTCGAGTTGTAAACATCCTGATTGAATTGAAGGACTTTTTAATCTTAATTAATAAGTTACGAAACTTTTGTTGCATAATTGTGCCATATTATGTAAATATAAAGAAAAAAAGGTTGTGTTTATCATTTTTTCTACTTACTTTGTAAACCACCTACTTTGAACTTGGTATTAAGATATGGTATACTAGCGACCCGCTCCGGCTTCGCACAGCTATATTATGCATGTATTATACATGTAAACCTTCCTCTTGAATCTATCTATCTATTAAAAAAACCCGCATCAAAATCTGTTGCGTAGTTTTAAAGATCTAAGCATACATAGGGACAGACAGCGGAAAGTGGCTTTGTTTTATACTATGTATTGATTAAAACTTGCGCAGTTATAAGCTACCTACTTTTTAAAACGGAATTTCCGAGGGATCAGGGCTTACGCTGGAGCTAACCCGGTATTTGCACAGGATTGGACCTTACGCTGGACCCTGTAAATGGTAAATACGAATATAAATCTCAAGCGGTTATATATAGGTACTTATATAACAGAAATGGAAAGCGTTTAAGATCTTAACGAACTAACAAAGTGTCAAACTGATTATACGACATCAACCTTGTGGTTAATTTAATTTTAGATTAACCGTTGGATGCATTACTTAGAGTTTAGCCAATCTTCTCATGTAAGCTATCCTTAATGCAACTAATAGGTACAGTTGACCAGAAACCACGGGCAAAAACACAATGAAATCTAGCAACCGTATACTGGTGAAGCCCACGGTATTTAAGAATGTATCTAAGAATTATGAATTATTGAATTAACTATACTAATATTATAAAGCTGAAGAGTTTGTTTGTTTGAACGCGCTAATCTCAGGAACTACTGGTTCGAATTGAAAAATTCGTTTTGTGTTGGATAGGCCATTTATCGAGGAAGGCTATAGGCTACTTTTTATCCCGATATTCCCACGGGATCGGGAGTTACGCGGGTAAAACCGCGGAGCGCTGCTAGTATTTTATAAAAGTTTTGAACCAGTTAATGGACATGTCTTTGACATCTCTCGGTAATTTATAAAACAAGGTCTATACCACACAATAAGGTTTAAATAAAAAAGTATAAGTTAACATCCGGTGTTGCAGTGTGTGACGGCCCTTCCCGTATCTAGGTCAAACTCATCCTACTACCAAACTCACACAGATAACACATACCACAAAGTCTTTGTATATGTGTGACAAAGAACACACAATGACGAATGCTAAACTAGGCCGAGAACGCATGCGTACTGGACGATTACGTTTGAATAGGTAGGTATATTTGTATGTCTATAATTTAATAATGACTCTTTTAATTTATTTAGTACCTGGGTGAGCGGGCTTTGCTCGTTTATTTTACGTTTTTTTTACTTACCTCGCCCCCCGCATACTTAATTTCATGAAAATCGTTGGAGCCCTTTTCAATATTCTGATTACACACATATAATATATATATATACAAGAATTGCTCGTTTAAATAGATTAAATAATTAACTTTTTATCACAGTTGCTCATAAAATGGATCTTATTAAACGGCTTTTAGGCTCATAATCCAACATATTATGCACGCGTGCGTTTTACATTGCCAACCTAGTGCTATAAAGTTATACGTATCTTACTGCTAATTACATGTTAGGTAGGTGAAACATTCTTAATTTATCTGGGTTATACTGTTTTGATGTAGAAAAAAGGTAGGTACCAAAGAGTTTTTTAGCTAGCAAAAATGGTTGTCTCTAAAGTCGGTTTACGAACGAAAATTTTACGTGATAATGACTTAGAAAACGATTAAAAATTGAGTTGTTTATTTTTTGTTTTGTCTTTACTTAAATATATTGTTTTTCCGTACCATTGTATTTTGTTCTTAACCCCCGACGCAAAAACAAATAGAAAAAACCCTAAAAAATATTGTATGTCAGACGAGGATGTATAGGTTAAAAGTCTTAAAAAAATGTAAACATAGACTTAGGTAGGTATCACAAATATTTTGTTAATTATTATTTTGTTATCTTTTCAAGTCTTTTCTTTTATTCGCAACTGTGATAAAAAACGTCGTACGATATACGTGTGGAATTGATATTTGCATCTTGGCTTCTTTAACACGCTCGCTACCGCTCACGCGTCATAAACCGCCTCTATGCAAAGATCAATTTACCACACTTATATAGTAATGTACAATTACAAATTAACAAGTATTACATACTTATTTTACCGAATTTTTTAAATAAAACTCATTTAAAGTTCGAAACCTACAACTTTTAAAGCGGCAGTATGGCGGCAGTTTTGATTTTGACAGTCAATAACAGCAATTTTTTTTCACACTGCCGGCCAGTATTAATATTATTATGAAAGGATTAATTTCTAGCATCAGAAAGCTCCACCCAGCGTTACCCTCATCGGTCAAATGTTCGTCATGCCGCTGATAGTTTCTTAAAACACGGTTTTTCAAATGCCTCATCATCATCATCATCATCATCCGAGCTATCTTCCTGGTTGCAACCCTCTCGGAAGCCTGGGGTCCGTTTCCTGCTTTTACGCCTCCACTTCGCACTTTTTTTTTCGCGGTTTTTCAAATGCCTATACTTTGGGAATCGAGATTTCTTCGGATCTGGAACCTTAATAAATCGATTCCTTGAGCCGAAAACCGCCCGCATACTAAATATCTTAAAAATCGTTGGAGCCGTTTCCGAGATTCTGATCCATACTGATAGGTAGTGTCAAATTAATACTGATAAAGGTAAATCTGTTCTTAGTGACCATCATATCTTCTAGTTCATCACACAATTACATTTTATAGCTATCACGGCTCATAAGATAGTCTGTTGACAGACAGACGGACAGTGAAGTCTTAGTATTAGGGTCCCGTTTTTGACGGTACGGAACCCTAAAAAGGCTAACCATTTAGGTACTATATTAAGACATTACAACACCTAATGAAATATGCGCGGCGCACGGACCGCAAAATCAACCACATTATCACATGCACGAACACCCCGCGCTGTCGCATGTCGGTTCTGTGCAAACTTCTTATATGACATGTCACACCTCAGTGGCTTGGTAGGTCTAAGTTATTCCAGCTCAGATTTCATCGTAATCGATTCATGTTTTTTGGCGGGTACGAATTGGGTAACGAAGATAATTAAATCTATACTAATATTATAAAGCTGAAGTTTTTGTTTGAACGTACTAATCTCAGGAACTACTGGTTCGAATTGAAAAAATATTTTTGTGTTGGATAGTCCATTTATCGAGGAAGGCTATAGGGTACTTTTCATATTCATATAACGCGGGTGAAACCGCGGGACGCAGCTAGTATATAATACCACGAAACGAGAACAGTAAAGCTATTGATTTCCCCCCATTTCGACCCAATTTCTTCGAACTCGACAAGACTTTATAAATATTTGATAACATTTCCAACGTTTCGTGCCTTTAAAATTTTAAGAATTTTCTTTCTTACATACTGTTTTCAAATTACTTGTACTTGTACTTGTATACAGGCTGTTTTCCGCCATTGGACCCTTTTTAATTGGGTCCTTTTTGCGTGAGGATGGAGTAGGCTTGCCCAGCACCTACTACCCTCTCAGCCAGCTAGTCAAATTAAATTAATGTTAAATGGAAGAGTTTGCTTTTAACGACAAGGCTGCCGTAATCTAATCCAATTGAAAGGTTTAAATTGTTTTAACAATACAATACTATCTAATTTTTACTATCCGAGGGAGGCACCGAATAGACAAATAAACAAAAAAATAAATGCTAAGAAAAATAGACAAAAGATAGTGTAATTTCAGGTAAATTAAATTAATGATTTAAGAACTTCTAAAAAACAGCTTATGTACCTAGCTCAGTTGGTATAATATTAACGGATGCATAGAGGTCGTGGGTTCGAATACCACCGGGAAGATGTAATTTTTAAGATTATTTTCAAGTTCTTAGATAATCTGAGTTTCCACCTGAGTAATTCTGTAGGATTAAAAAGAAAACAAAATAACCGGCCAAGTGCGAGTCGGACTAGCGCGCAAAGGGTTCCGTACCATTATATTCTGTTTTTAGTATTTGTTGTTATAGCGGCAACAGAAATACATCATCTGTGAAAATTTCAACTGTCTTGCTATCACGTTTCATGACATACACTGACGGACGGACGGACAGTAATAGGGTTCCGATTTACGTCTTGCGTACGGAACCCTAAATATGTGAATGGCGGATTCAGTTAAGTACATATATCATTCTAAATTTAAATCAAATCGAATTAGACGTTTGAATGCACAATCCTCTAATAAAGATGAGCTTGAAATGAAATCTCTCAGGTCTACCTACACCCAGACCTAAAACAAAGGTCCTGCTCACCTGCTAATCTTATCTATACTAATA
The DNA here is from genome assembly GCA_951213275.1 of Idaea straminata. NCBI lineage: Eukaryota > Metazoa > Arthropoda > Insecta > Lepidoptera > Geometridae > Idaea > Idaea straminata. The sequence goes on along the minus strand of OX577845.1, from coordinate 14,711,721 downwards.
TTATAAAGCTGAAGAGTTTGTTTGTTTGTTTGAACGCGCTAATCTCAGGAGCTACTGGTTCGAATTGAATAATTCGTTTTGTGTTGGATAGGCCATTTATCGAGGAAGGCTATAGGCTACTTTTTTCCCGATATTCCCACGGGATCGGGAGTTACGCGGGTAAAACCGCGGAGCGCTGCTAGTCTATACTAATATTATAGAGCTGAAGAGTTTGTTTGTTTGAACGCGCTAATCTCAGGAACTACTGGTTTTAATAGAAAAAATATTTTTGTGTTGGATAGTTCATTTATCGAGAAAGGCTATAGGCCTACTTTTCATTTGATATTCCCACGGGATCGGGACTTACGCGGGTGAAACCGCGGAGCGCAGCTAGTATCTGATATATATAAAAATGAATGGCTGTTCGTTATTCTCACTAAAACTCGAGAATGGCTGAACGGATTTATCTTATCTTAGTCTTGAAATGTTCGTGGAGGTCTAGGGAAGGTTTAAAAGGCGAGAAAAAATCGAATAATTTCCGGGAAAACCCTAAAAACAGCCCTTTTTTTATTTCCCATACAAGCGTTTTCTAGAGTCAATTCCTACGGGATCGGGACTTACGCGGGTGAAACCGCGGGGCGCAGCTAGTCGGTAAATAAAGCAAATCATATAAGAGGAAAGGGTACCGACGCTCTCTCCATACAAACGTAGTCGACTGTTTCCTCCCTGGAAAATTACACTAGAGCAAATATTTTTGTTGCATAAAACTCATAACTGCCATGACCATGCCCTTATGTTTGTATTTTTTGAGTTTAACGAAGTTCCTTTGGCGCGTTGCGAAAGGGGGCTAGACGGAAAAAAATAAGTAGTAGTCATACTCATGCAATACTAATATTATTCGATAAATTCACTAAGTAGGTATCTACCTAAAAATTCCTCTTCTATCAATAAAACCAACGTTAAATTTTAATGAAAGGCAATTCAGTAAAATAAATAAAACAAATCCTACTAATATTATAAATGTGAAAGTTTGTGTGTGTGTATGTATGTTAGTTACTCCTTCACGCAAAAACTACTGTACCGATTGCGATGAAACTCGGTATCTAGATAGCTGGAGACCTGGATTAACACATAAGCTGCTTTTTATCCTGATATTCCCACGCGATCGGGACTTACGTGGGTGAAAAATAATAAATATTGCAGGATATTCCACACATCGCCATCTAACCCCAAGCTAACTGGACTTGTGTTATGGGTGCTAGACAACGGATATACTACTTATATAATTTTACTTATAAAATAGAGACAACCCGACCACAGACAAATATCTAAGCATAAATACTTGTCTGAGGCGGGAATCGAACCCGCAACCCTGCGTTTGGCAGTCCGGCATGGTGACCATTGTGCCAACTCGGTCGTCAAAAATGACACGAAAACCCTGCTTTTATGAAAATCTAGATAGCTGAAAGATAATTCAGCTGGATGACACAAAAGCAGACCCATTCCCAGCAATTACTCAACTTTTTCCCTTTCCTATATTATAATCTAAAGGAATATTGTTTAGACTATAGCTCACGAATAAATCTGTGTCTAAATCTAAGGTTTAAATCAACATTTCGGACTATATAGGAAACTATAGTCTAAATACTATGCCTATAGATCATATAGGGAATTATAGTTTAAACACTATCTCTATAGATTAGATAGGGAACTATAGTCTAAACACTATCCCTATAGATTATATAGGGTACTATAGTCTAAGCACTATCCCTATAGATTATATAGGGAACTATTGTATAAACACTATGCCTATAGATTATATAGGGATAGTGTTTAGACTATAGTTCACGAGTAAATCTGTGTCTAAATCTAAGGTTTAATCCACATCTCGGACTATATAGGGAACTATAGTCTAAATACTATGCCTATAGATCATATAGGGAATTATAGTTTAAACACTATCTCTATAGATTAGATAGGGAATTATAGTCTAAACACTATCCCTATAGATTATATAGGGTACTATAGTCTAAGCACTATCCCTATAGATTATATAGGGAACTATTGTCTAAACACTATGCCTATAGATTATATAGGGAACTATAGTCTAAGCACTATCCCTATAGATTATATAGGGAACTATTGTCTAAACACTATGCCTATAGATTATATAGGGATAGTGTTTAGACTATAGTTCACGAGTAAATCTGTGTCTAAATCTAAGGTTTAATCCACATCTCGGACTATTCTGAAACCTCATTTTGGTATAAGGAAGTTTCAGTTTATCAAACCGTTTATTCAGGCATTTCAGGCACATTGAGGTGTTTAATTTAAACAACAGAGGTCTTTGTTTAAGTAGATGCTGTTGAACGAACCTTCCAAACTAATTGGGTAGAGAATTTTCAGCGGTGACAAAGAATAAAGGTACCAATTTTGTTAGACGAATAATAAATAAATATTTCAGGACATTCCATACATCGCCATCTAGCCCCAAGCTAAGTAATTACACTTGTGTTATGGGTGCTAGACAAACGATATACTACTTATTTACTTTTCTTTTTTAAATATATACTTACTAGCTACGCCCCGCGCTTTCACCCGCGTAAGTCCTGATCTCGTGGGAATATCGAGATAAAAAGTAGCCAATATGTTAATCCAGGCCTCCAGCTAACTACATACCGAATTTTATTGCAATCGGTCTAGTAGTTTTAGCGTGAAGGAATAACAAACATACACATACACACACACACGCACACACAAACTTTCACATTTATTATATTAGTAGGATAATACCTAGAAACAATCAGACCACAGACAAATATCTATGCATAAATACTTGTCTGAGGCGGGAATCGAACCCGCAACCCTGAGTTTGGCAATCCGGCATGGTGACCATAGAATCTTAACTTACTAATATCATAAATGTGAAAGTTTGTGTGTGTGTGTGTGTATGTTTGTTACTCCTTCACGCTAAAACTACTGAACCGATTGCAATAAAATTCGGTATGTAGTTAGCTGGAGGCCTGGATTAACATATTGGCTACTTTTTATCTCGATATTCCCACGAGATCAGGACTTATGCGGGTGAAACCAATAATTGGAAATATTTAATTACTAGCTGCGCCCCGCGGTTTCACCCGCGTAAGTCCCGATCCCGTGGGAAAATCGGGATAAAAAGTAGCCTATGTGTTAATCTAGGTCTCCAGCTACCTATATACCGAGTTTCATCGCAATCAGTCCAGTAGTTTTTGCTTGAAGGAGTAACAAACATACACACGCACATACACACACTCACACACACAAACTTTCACATTTATAATATAAGTAGGATAATAATATACAGTGATAGCTACACAGTTGAAATTTTCACAGATGATGTAGGAATTTCTGTTGCCTCTTTAACAACAAATACTAAAAACAGAATATAATGGTACGAAAGCCTTCGTGCGCCAATCCGACTCGTACTTGGTAGGTTTTGATTATGAAAACTGTTAAAGTTACAACAAAATTCTCAATAAGCAATAGCATATAACCTGTGAAGATTGTCCTGTAGTGCGACATTGGAATGCAGTATATACACATGCGGTCTAGAGTCGAGTAATTTAATCGATACTAATATTATAAAGCGGAAGAGTTTGTTTCTTTGAACGCGCTAATCTCAGGAACTACTGGTTCGAATTGAAAAAATCTTTTTGTGTTGGATAGTCCATTTATCGAGGTAGGCTTTAGGCTACTTTTTATCCCGAAATTCCCACGGGATCAGGAGTTACGGGGGTGAAACCGCGGAGCGCTGCTAGTCTATACTAATATTATAAAGCGGAAGTGTTTGTTTGTTTGTTTGAACGCGCTAATCTCAGGAACTACTGGGTCGAATTAAAAATTATTTTTGTGTTGGATAGTCCATTTATCGAGGAAGGTTTTAGGCTATATTATATAACATCACGCTGCGACCAATAGGAGCGAAACATCAGTGGGAAATGCGGACAAAATGGGGATTTTTTTATCTTTGAGAGCTTCTGTCTCAGGAACTATAGGCTACTTTTATACCGATATTTCCACGGAATCGGGACTTACGCGGGGCGCAGCTAGTAATAAATATAGGGCCAATTTACTGCATAAGTTAGTACCTGTTTTTTACTATCTACTGGTTTATAAGTCACTAGCTTTTGCCCGCGACTTCGGCTTAGCAGTGAAATTACGGAAAATCCTTTCTTATCGGATGCCTACGTCACACGAAGACTACACCCTCCAAGTTTCAGGTCTCTACGATCAGCGGTTTAGGCTGTGCGTTGATCCGTCACTCTGTCAGTCATTCAGGACAAAGAATTTAATATGTATAGACTAGCTTTTGCCCGCGATTTAGTCCGCGTAGAATTCGGAAATGGACCGAGGAATCACGTTGTCCCATACAAACTTTGCCCCCCTTTTTCACCCCCTTAGCAGTGAAATTACGGAAAATCCTTTCTTATCGGATGCCTACGTCACACAAAGACTACACCCTCCAAGTTTTAGGTCTCTACGATCAGCGGTTTAGGCTGTGCGTTGATCCGTCAGTCAGTCAGTCATTCAGGACAAAGAATTTAATATGTATAGATAATAAAAATAATATAAAAGTTTGAAATAAATGAATTCAATCGACTCATATCTGTGTTTTTTTCTGTTTACGTGGCGTCGTCGTACGAGTCGTAGGTACCTATTGATTAAAAAAGGAAGGGCGGTATAAAAAAAAAAAAATTAGTGCAGTAAAAGTGTGCTCGACTTCATGGAGCCGGGCCTTAAGCGTTGCTCACGGGTACCTATGCATCGTTCGGGTAACTCCAGCTGACCTATTTTCAGCGACCTCGTTTCCCCTTATATGCTGACGTTATAATATTTTTTCATCAACCTTATTCGAAAACGGTCGCTTTGAACCCAAATCATGTCTTATTATGTTATTTTTAACTTATATTGTATTGCTTTTCCCCTTAATATCCGTCATCTTGTCAATAGGAGAGATTCAGAATAGCGAATTGAATTGCGTCGCTCATTAAACAAAAAAATATCTAAAAAATACATACAACCAAATTGAGAACCTCCTCCTTTTTAATGAAGTGGGTTAAAAATTATTAAATTCTGCTTAAGATGTATTACTTTTTGAACGACTTGCAATACTGACGTTAAATGTGGAGATTAGTGTTGCCATATTGAGAACTGACAATTTTATAAGGAAATTCGTAATAAATAACGTAGGAATGTAATAAGGGCCACATAAGATGTCGTACGTCTAACAAAGATAAACTAATTTATCGTTTAATACTTTGTTTCTATTTTGGATAATATTAAATTTCGCATGCTTTTTAAATAAATATAATTCTATGGTTGGTATTAAGTAAAAAAAACATGTTAATTGATGTTTTTAGATTCCTTATATTTAATCCCCTGTTTTTATCCTTAAATGATTAGAGTAAAAACGCTGGCTAAATAATTTTTCAAGCTAAAACGATCTGGGAAATGCATATTTTATGTTAATTATTGTCTTAGTTTAATTTTTTATGGTTATTAAATCACCGTGATTTAATAAGGGCCACTTGAAGGTTAATACCGACGGCCTGGCCATAGAAATCACAGGTTCGTAAAAAGGCAATTTTGTTTTAAAGTAGGCATTGTGCTGACTGCAGGCTCTCACACTAATAGCAACTTTGAGTGCAAGGCTCACACTAATTGCAACTTTGAGTGCAAGGCTGGAGTGCGCCACTATCATGAATTATGAGTGGGTGCCGGAAATATTTATCACTCTTTTCTCTTTTGTGTTGTTGTGGATATTATTTTCAGTGGCTACGCATTATTTACATAAGTAGCTAATTATTACAATAAAACTTTAGTAGACCCTTGAAATGAAAGAAAAATGTTATGTGAGTCTAATAAAAGTCTAAATAAAATACTATCTTAAGTCAGATAGTCTTTTATTTAGACTCACATAACATTTTTTAGGCAAAACATTTTTGGCAGAACTGTGTTTGGCATAAAATCATTTCGTATACTTACTAAATGAATTTTAAAATTAATTTCTTAGAAAGTATGGTCTGTATGCTTCCCGCTTCCCAATCCACAAATCTAAGATTTAACAAAAATATAAAAAAACAATTTCAAACGTACAGCAGCTGCGAACTAGATCCACTCCGAAGTGGGTACCTATGCGTATGCGTCATAAGTACACTATCAGTCCGCTACAATGATACTACAAGGAGTTTTGGCGGGAACGAGTTAACAACATGTCGTGCTGCAGTTTTATTTTCATGAAACTTAGTTGTAACCCGAGTTGAATTGTATAATTCTGGTGGAATGTTATTATTAAAATATCTAAACTAACCTATCCCCCCTTATTCCAAAACGAGGTTTAAGAACAGTCCGATAAGTGGATTTAAACCTTAGATTTAGACACAGAGTTACTCATGAACTATAGTCTAAAAACTATCCCTTTATAATCTATAGGGATAATGTTTAGACTATAGTTCCCTATATAATCTATAGGGACAGTGTTTAGACTATAGTTTCCTATATAATCCATAGGGATAGTGTTTAGACTCTAGTTCCCTATCTAATCCATAGAGATAGTGTTTAAACTATAATTCCCTATAATAATCTATAAGCATAGTGGTTAGACTAAAGTTTCCTTTATAGTCCGAGATGTGGATTTAAACCTTAGATTTAGACACAGATTTACTGGTGAACTATAGTCTAAACACTATTCCTATAGATTTTAAAGGGAACTATAGTCTATACACTATCCCTGTAGATTATATAGGGAATATAGTCTATACACTATCCCTATAGATTACATAGGGAATATAGTCTATACACTATCCCTATAGATAATATAGGGAATGTAGTCTATACACTATCCCTATAGATTATATAGGGAATATAGTCTATACACTATCCCTATAGATTATATAGGGAATTTAGTCTATACACTATCCCTATAGATTATATAGGGAATTTAGTCTATACACTATGCCTATAGATTATAATATAATCTATAGGCATATTGTTAAGACTATAGTTCACGAGTAAATCTGTGTCTAAATCAAAGGTTTAAATCCACATCTCGGTCTATTCTTAAACCTTGTTTTGGAATAAGGGGATCTAGTCTAAAGAGTCATGTAGACTGACATCTTACAAGTCCGTCGATTGCCAAAATAATTATATTTAAAAAACATAACAAAATAATATTTATAATATGATTAAATTATATCGATTAATTTTATATCATAATTACAATAAAAAACGAGATTAAAAAACCCAATAACCCGAATTTTATTTCAAAAAACACACAACACACAGTAATTTAAATACAACACATATTTTTTTCACATTATATGAGAAAAAGGGTACTTAACCCCATTATTAATATTATGCCTTTTGTTTTTATACATAAAGACCTATAAGCACAGAATTTCAAAACATTCAAATAATTTCTTTTCTTTTTATACAAAAATACCGATAAGGAAAAAAACTAAACTTTATATAATATTACATTCCACACAGAATTACTCAGAGTAACCCTATTCAAATAATGCCTTTTATTTTTATACAAAAAGACAATAACGCCCAATTTTTTTGTACAAACCAAATTATAAATCACATATTAGATATAGGTTAAAGCCTAATGTTAATTATGCCATTAATTATGACAAACTCGTTTCTTATACATAATCATTATATTATGCCAAACAGGTTCTGCCAAAACACTTGTACGAAAGAGAATTAAGAAAAAAAAGGGTAACAACGTGCATCATAATGCACATAAAAAAGAGGATTCCTTAGCAACTACTAAATGAAATACAAAACTAAGCATTATCATTTTTATTAAGCACAAGTGCCAAAGCCTTAGTCAAATCGCCGTTAACAATAGCCAATTCAGTTGAACAGCGTTCAAGTGCTACTTCCGCCTCTGCTGCCAACTTCACTCGAATCACTTTTATGGCCAAGTGTACATCCCACCCGCTAAGCTCCAGAGCCTGAAGACATTCTTCTGGAGTTGTCTAGAACATACATTAATTATCAGAACGAAACATTCTAAAAATGGGTGCGTGTACTTATGTACGCGCGTGAGAAGTTATACTTCTAAAAGATTTATTTAAGTATTATTTTACGGGCAGCTTCTACCTGTTACTTTAGTGTTACAGTGATGCGCGCGCATCTTAGAATTTCACCCTCGAAGCTTCGACCTGTTTTTTTTGGTTTACGTAGCTGCAACATGTGATTTCTGTGTTACAGATGCGCGCGCATCTAAAAATTTCACTCTCATCATTTTTTCATAACGCGCCTAAAGAAATATAACTTTAAATTTTGGATTTTTGTCGTTGTTGGCATATGTCGAAAAAAGAAAAACCTAAAGATAAACTAACACCATATTTTAACGAAGGTGATTTTCTTGCGGCCGACCAGGTACAATTTTACATTAAGATTGCTCTTATCTATCAAGAGATTTGTTAAAAAGCGTTGAACCGATTTTTACAAAATAGACTAAGATCATCGTGAAACATTTATCTTTCATATACTATATTAAACTAATGCCTTATCAGTCCATGCAGATAAGGAGTGTAGTGATTAGATCTGACAATATTATGTACTTAGTACTTACTGATAAAGCACTTATGTACAAGGAGGTTTTGATAATGGTATGTGGAAAGTAATTACTGTTTTGTTAGTACACAGCTATTAGGTAGGAAGTTATTGCAAACTTTGTACCCCAGCAGAAGGCACTACGCGGTAGGCCAAGGAAGAGATGGAGAGATTCCATCTTCTTTCTCAGCTACCAGTTTTGAGCCAAAAGACCAACTGGAGAAATAGTGCCTTGAATAGAGATCGCTGGAGGCAGATTGCGGAAGAGGCCAACACTGCAGCACCATAGGCCGTAAGTAAACTATTAGGTAGTACTGCATTTATTGGGTTGTAGCGCCATGGGCAGTAAGTAAGCTATTAGGTAGTGCTGCATTTATTGGATTGTAGCGCCATGGGCAGTAAGTAATTAGGTAGTTCTGAATTTATTGGGTTGTTACGCCATGGACAGTAAGTAAGCTATTAAGCAGTACTGCATTTATTGGATTGTAGCGCCATGGGCAGTTAGTAAGCTATTAGGTAGTACTGCATTTATTGGGTTGTAGCGCCATGGGCAATCAGTAAGATATTAGGTAGTACTGCATTTATTGGATTGTAGCGCCATGGGCAGTTAGTAAGCTATTAGGTAGTACTGCATTTATTGGGTTGTAGCGCCATGGGCAATTAATAAGATATTAGGTAGTACTGCATTTATTGGATTTTAGCGCCATGGGCAGTTAGTAAGATATTAGGTAGTACTGCATTTATTGGATTGTAGCGCCATGGGCAGTTAGTAAGCTATTAGGTAGTACTGCGTTTATTGGATTGTAGCGCCATGGGCAGTTAGTAAGCTATTAGGTAGTACTGCATTTATTGGGTTGTAGCGCCATGGGCAGTTAGTAAGCTATTAGGTAGTGCTGCATTTATTGGGTTATAGCGCCATGGGCAGTTAGTAAGCTATTAGGTAGTACTGCATTTATTGGGTTGTAGCGCCATGGGCAGTTAGTAAGCTATTAGGTAGTACTGCATTTATTGGATTGTAGCGCCATGGGCAGTAAGTAATTAGGTAGTACTGAATTTATTGGGTTGTAGCGCCATGGGCAGTAAGTAAGCTATTAGGTAGTACTGCATTTATTGGATTCTAGCGCCATGGGCAGTTAGTAAGCTATTAGGTAGTACTGCATTTATTGGGTTGTAGCGCCATGGGCAGTTAGTAAGCTATTAGGTAGTACTGCTTTTATTGGGTTTTAGTACCATGGACAGTAAGTAAGCAAGTAGTACTTACTGTATTTATGAATACAAGGTCGAAGACTGCTACCAGGGACAATAACGGAAAAGCCGCTCGGAAGCACGGAATGTCTCAAAAACATTTAATTTTTAAAAACAAATATCTGTATTTAGGTACTTGTTCGACGGCGGAAAACGAACCGGCAGCCTTCTGCGTCGCAGAAGTCGTTTGTACTTTTATATTAATGAATTATATTTCATTGCATAATACACAGTATTGTGTTATGTTGTACTGTAATAAAATAAAGATATAGGTAGCAACTCACCTGTCTTTTGAGAACCTTGTTCATGATTCTTACTTCGTCCGATTCGACGCCACGTTGTCGCCCGCAAGGCTTATGGTCAGCGAACTCTAACAGATCCTCAACGGAGACGTGGTCCGTACAGTCTGAAACGATAACAATTACATTTAGAGAGAACGGTGCTATCGTTTTAGTTACCATCAAATCTATACATATAAAATTCTTTGTCCTGAATCACTGACTGACTGACTGACGGATCAACGCACAGCCTAAACCGCTGATCGTAGAGACCTGAAACTTGGAGGGGGTGTGTTCTTTATGTGACGTATGCATCCAATAAGAAAGGATTTTTCGAAATTTTACTCCCAAGCGGGTGAAAAAGGGGCAAAAGCTAGTATTTTATAAACATTACTATTAATTTTGACGTGATAACGTCTTTTGAATTGATATATACCGGCACTACCAAAAAGTGTGACGTCATGCGTTACGTTAAGTGTTATTTACAAGGTTACCATAGCAACGTATTGAAATATACAAAATAATTATGTCAACGATACAAAAGAGTTCTTATGGCGTTATCACGTAAAATTATCGTCCGTAAACCGACTTTACAGACAACCATTTTTTTTGTAACGTCTCCTTGTATCATTAAATGGAGCCGAGGACTTTTTGAAGACGTGCATGAGGCTTGAAGTCAACACGAAGAGGCCCATTTTGATTACAATGTAATCGCAATAACAATGTGATCAATAGTACCTGCCTGCATTATATAATGTATCCAAGGTTGGGTCTTATAGAAACTAACTAATTATGTCGGGTAAGAATGACTAGAATATGACTAATTAAAAGAATTATACGTAAAAATGGCAAGCGGAGACTCGTAAACTCCCAGACTAGGGTGGTCTGGGAGTTTACGAGTCTCCGCTTGCCATTTTTACGGTCCTGGTCCCTCCTTGCTTGTAAAAATGCACCAGGAACATGGGTGACCAAAGGATGGAGAGGCCTCATTGAATTTTTTTTCGTCACTGATGTTTGGCAGCCGCCCTTCGAGCATTTCTACTCTTGCGACAGAGGTCAGCTTCCTCATCAGTGTGCACTCCGACCAGCCAGCTAAGGCAAGCCGGAGACGAGGCACGTTGATTTACCCCGTAAGTACTCGAAACCTGGGGCCTAATTCTGTTATGTTACATTAATGGATCTACCATTGTCATTATATCGAGACTCTATTGATATTATATAGATATTGTGCCTTTATTTGGTATTCTGCTAAAGTTTTATATAACACCGCTATAGAATCGCTTTGTAGTCTCAATGGAATGGTAATAGTTACGTCGCTGATGTTGCCCAGCAACAAGGTATATGTTGCTAAGCAATGTACCGTTTTGAAAACTATCGAGATTCTATTGAGCCACGATTCTAGAGCAGAATATCAAAGTGAGTCAGGGTCTCAGGATGGTGATTTCGATAATTAACATGAGCAGAATACCAATAGACTTATTTTTGACATTTAATGTCTATTACGATTCTATCGAAACTCTATTGAAACACAATTGTGTTAGCTGACTTAGGCCCCTGTGGAGTCGCTACTCCGCAACACCATAGACTTATGAAAGTTTAGTTATTCTCTTACCTTTGACTAAATTGCCTTCGACTTCCTTCTTATCGTCTTCCTCATCATCATTATCATCGTTATAATCCAAAGTATCCTCCAAATATGTGTCAAATGGATTATCAGCATCAAACGGGTTAGTGGCAACACCGTCACATACGTCAACACATACATTGACGGGCAGATTCCTGTTGTCATCTTCACTTGGTAGATTAACATTAATGTGGCCTGGCAACATTGCGTTCTGATATATGGCATTATCCTCGAGTTCCGGTAACGGCATCGGTAATTTTAGAGGGTATTTGCGAATATGGCGTGGTTTGTCAACGAGTTTAAGTTTAGTATTTCTTGGTGGGAGTGGCAGCACGTTCTTGCTCTGAAATAAAAAAAAATATTTAAGGAAACATTTCAAAGAAATCCGTCTCATTCCTATAAGGGAACCTTCTGAGCGGCACAGTCCCTATATCGGGTCCGCCTTAAAAACGTAACATTCCGTCAAGCGGCGCAGGCCCGATATGGGGACCAACGTCTTCACGCGACTATAACCTTTTTTTCTATGACAATGGTTGCTTTAATCCTATGAACAATCTATGACCGGAAATAGCACACAAACATTCTCTATGGATTACAATACTCAAAAGACTTGAGTTGGAAACAAAAAACTGATAAAAATGAGTGATGAATGACGGGTCGCCATTACGATTTCGTGATTGATTGGTACTGTTTGTGGAAGTGTAGAATTGTGTAATTATACATAATTTTGTTGTTTTATCAAATGTTTTGTAGCGTTTGGGATACGGTAAAACTATTTACGTAATCGGATTTGTGTATTTCGTTGTATTTTTATTGTATTCATGATCGAAAGTCGGTGAGGTGTTTTTGCCATTTTCATGCAATTTCCGTACAAATTTAGCTAAATATGTTTGAAAATATGCTGTGTAATCGTAAATATCTATTTACATCATACTATCGGATAGGTAAATTATCTAGCTAGCTAATGGTGTTTACGGAACTATGATAGGTAGTCTATATCAATTTTTATAGGTATTTTGCTGACGTGCGCATGATTTGCAAAAAATATATTTATAATAGATTATAGATGCGCACGATGCGCCGGTGCAGTTATCAACAGCGCATAAAGACAGTTTTCACTTGGTTGTTGTTCGGGATAATCAGGCAACTAATTCCATTCCCGTACAATACGAACGAATAAGGAATGACGAAGTAATATTTGTTTTACTACTACATGTGCATTTTGGACTAAAATATCTAAACCAGATCAAATATAATTTTTCGATTGAACTAATTGTTCATTTAAAAAATAGCTTGTTTTGGCTAAAAGAGATTCGTACGAAAAGTAAAATAAACTACGTTCAAAGAAGGCATCATTTAAGTCGGTTGTAAGCAGTTTTTATGATATCCCGAGGTTTCACCCGCGTAAGCTCCGATACCGTAGGAATATCAGGACAAATATTAGCCCAATTTACTCTTAAGGATTCAATCAGTCCTCATATCAAGCATAATGAAAATCGGTCCAGTAGTTTCAGAGCATATTCATTCACAAAACAAGCAAGAGAACTTATAAGGGTTCCTTTTTTACCTTTCGAGGTAATTACCTATTTTTTTTTAGAGTACCATCTCTAAAAAAATTAATTGGATAAGTATGTCACTTACCGTGCTGGGTTTTTGATTATCCAACTCATCGTTTAGTTGCCTGTAACAACGATTAATATTTGTTCAGGACATTCTACACATCGCCATCTAGCCCCAAGCTAAGTAACTAGACTTGTGTTATGGGTGCTAGACAACGGATATAATACTTATATACTTTTCTTTAGTAAATATATACTTATAATACATAGAAACAACCAGACCACAGACAAGTATATAAGCATAAATACTTGTCTGAGGCGGGAATCGAACCCGCAACCCTGTGTTTGGCACTCCGGCATGGTGACCATTGTGCCAACTGGGTCGTCAATAATGTTTTAGTTTTAAATATAATAACTTCCAATCCTGTAAGAATATCAGGATAAAAAGCTATGTTACTCCAAAGAATTAATGTATTCTCATACTAACTTTCATCACAATGGATTCAATAGTTTTTGCGTCAAGAATTGCGATTGTTCATTTATGTCTAGTAAATTGATGGAACACCTGCATTCACACAAAAGTGTCACGGTAATATTGTGTGACGTCACGCGTCATGGTAATATGGCCAGACGCGTCATGGTAACTTAGGAAACAGAGTATTTAATAATAATATCGCTCATGATGTGACAAGTGACGAATAGAAGACTTATATGAAGGTAAAAAAAACTAAAAAAACAAAGGAAAAGAAAGTAGTTTTCTTATGACGTTATCACGTAAAATTATCGTCCCTAAACAATTTTTTTAATTGAAAGTACAAAACCATTTAGATAAACAGAGTTCTTCTACATTATAGATAAGTAAACATTATTTATGTAGATTTTATTTGTTTATATCTCGTATTTAGTTCGTAGTTAATTCCTTGTATTTGTATTTATTCTATATGATAAACTTTGTAGAGATTTTGTATATTAGAAAATATATTAAAAATTAGTAAGTAAACATATAAATAAACGTTAATGTAGTATATTTTCGACTTAATATGTTTGACCTTCACTTGCACTCTTATGACGTCACCATCGGCGCGGCGTTATGACAAAATCGACATGTACCATAATGAAAAAAAATATGAATTAAAAAATATTACCTGACGTTTAGGAAACTAGACTTCTGTAACGTGTTACAGTGCGTTGTTTCGAAATTTCGAGGCACGGGCTTAGGCATGGTTGCAGGTTTAGGCGTAGTTATAGGTATGGCCGTAGTTATTGGTTTAGCCGTAGTTACAGGTTTAGCCGTAGTTGTAGGTTTCCCCATAAGTGAAGGTTTGTGTATCCCTTTAGTGTCTTTCGACATATGCGATATACGAGATGATGAAGGCGTAGGCTGTTCGATTAGGCTTGAATACGCGAGCTTAGATTCCTCGGTTATTGTAGACTGAAACAGACAAAACTAATATTAGTATGTTTTTTTCATCAGGTAATGGCCCCGCACCACTTGTACATAAAGCCAGTGTCAAAAAATAATTTTACATAGTAATATTTGCACCAAAATGGGCTGAAAATGTGTAAAGAGGATCATGTGGTCCGAACAGGCAACTAAGGCAAGCCGGAGCAAATATATTAGATAAATAAATACCCACACCAGAAACAAATACTATACATAAATATTTGTTGAGGCAGAAATCAAGCAGTCGGGTGTTCGCGCCAGAGGTCGTCTAATCTATACATTTAAAACTCTTTGTCCTGAATATCTGACGGATCAACAACGCACAGCCTAAACCGCTGATCAGAGAGACCTGAAACTTGGAGGGTGTGTTCTTTGTGTGACATAGGCATCCGATAAGAAAGCATTTTCTGAAACTCAACCCCTTCGGAGGAGAAAATGGGGAGCAAAGTTTATATGGGATCACGTGATTCTTTGGTCCATTTTCGACTACGCGGACGAAGTCGCGGGCAAAAGCTAGTTAATAATAAAATAAAATAATATTTCTAAATAAAAATATATTTTATTGCCCGCGACTTCGTACCTGTGTACCAAAACCTTCCTCTTGAATCACTCTTTCAATTAAAAAAAACTCATCAAAATCCGTTGCGTAGTTTTAAAGACCTAAGCATACATAGGGACAGACAGTGGAAAGCGACTTTGTTTTATACTATGTAGTTATTATATTTGTTTGTATACCTGTATATCTGGGACACTATTAGCTTCCTTACTGAAGTTTCGTCGTTCCTGTTTACCTGAAAATGGAAAATAAATTTTAGCGATCCTGTAATTTTTTTAAATGCGCCTCGTACTTGTACTTAAACGGGCCGTTTTCCGCAATTAGACCCTTGGGTCTTTTTTGCGTGAAAATGGAGTAGTTCTGAAGCCTACTAAGCCGCGGGTTTCGTCACGATGTTTTCCTTCACCGTAAGAGCAATGACAATTAGAGCACATACATTTTTCTTAAGAAAAATACATTGGTGCACGGTCAGCCGGGATTCGAACCCTCGACCTTCAGAATGAAAGTCGAGGTATCTACCACTAAACCAACACCACTCTTAAACGAATGCGCCCCGTAGTTTCACCCCGTGCCGATGGGAAAACTGGGGAAAACGTTAATTTTGCCTCAAAGAATCCAGTGTATTCTTGTACAGTAAAAAATCTTAGTAATTTAGATTATTTTGCGTTACGAATAGCGTTTGTGACATTTCATCCAAAATAAATGAGTGCTAATAATAAGGATAATTTACAAACCAGTATTTTCTTTGTCAGTTTCGTGCTGGGTGTTATGATGTAGAGAAAGATGTGGAAACTTGAAATGGAACTTGGATTTATCGGTCGGCGTGACGGGTAGCTTATTGTCGCCATCTAAATCATTCATTGACCTGGGGAATTAAATGAATGAATGAAATAGTTTTTTCTACAACTACAACTATTTAGTTCTAACGCGATGTAGTCATATCTAATATTTAGTTCTAACGCGATGTAGTCATATCTAATATTTGGTTCTAACGCGATGTAGTCATATCTAATATTTAGTTCTAACGCGATGTAGTCATATCTAATATTTATTTCTAACGCGATGTAGTAATATCTAATATTTAGTTCTAACGCGATGTAGTCATATCTAATATTTAGTTCTAACGCGATGTAATCATATCTAATATTTAGTTCTAACGCGATGTAGTCATATCTAATATTTAGTTCTAACGCGATGTAGTCATATCTAATATTTAGTTCTAACGCGATGTAGTCATATCTAATATTTAGTTCTAACGCGATGTAATCATATCTAATATTTAGTTCTAACGCGATGTAGTCATATCTAATATTTAGTTCTAACGCGATGTAGTCATATCTAATATTTAGTTCTAACGCGATGTAGTCATATCTAATATTTAGTTCTAACGCGATGTAGTCACATCTAATATTTAGTTCTAACGCGATGTAGTCATATCTAATATTTAGTTCTAACGCGATGTAGTCATATCTAATATTTAGTTCTAACGCGATGTAGTCATATCTAATATTTAGTTCTAACGCGATGTAGTCATATCTAATATTTAGTTCTAACGCGATGTAGTCATATCTAATATTTAGTTCTAACGCGATGTAGTCACATCTAATATTTAGTTCTAACGCGATGTAGTCATATCTAATAGTTAGTTCTAACGCGATGTAGTCATATCTAATATTTAGTTCTAACGCGATGTAGTCATATCTAATATTTAGTTCTAACGCGATGTAGTCATATCTAATATTTAGTTCTAACGCGATGTAGTCATATCTAATATTTAGTTCTAACGCGATGTAGTCATATCTAATATTTAGTTCTAACGCGATGTAGTCATATCTAATATTTAGTTCTAACGCGATGTAGTCATATCTAATATTTAGTTCTAACGCGATGTAGTCATATCTAATATTTAGTTCTAACGCGATGTAATCATATCTAATATTTAGTTCTAACGCGATGTAGTCATATCTAATATTTAGTTCTAACGCGATGTAGTCATATCTAATATTTAGTTCTAACGCGATGTAATCATATCTAATATTTAGTTCTAACGCGATGTAGTCATATCTAATATTTAGTTCTAACGCGATGTAGTCATATCTAATATTTAGTTCTAACGCGATGTAGTCACATCTAATATTTAGTTCTAACGCGATGTAGTCATATCTAATAGTTAGTTCTAACGCGATGTAGTCATATCTAATATTTAGTTCTAACGCGATGTAGTCATATCTAATATTTAGTTCTAACGCGATGTAGTCATATCTAATATTTAGTTCTAACGCGATGTAGTCATATCTAATATTTAGTTCTAACGCGATGTAGTCATATCTAATATTTAGTTCTAACGCGATGTAGTCATATCTAATATTTAGTTCTAACGCGATGTAGTCATATCTAATATTTAGTTCTAACGCGATGTAATCATATCTAATATTTAGTTCTAACGCGATGTAGTCATATCTAATATTTAGTTCTAACGCGATGTAGTCATATCTAATATTTAGTTCTAACGCGATGTAGTCATATCTAATATTTAGTTCTAACGCGATGTAATCATATCTAATATTTAGTTCTAACGCGATGTAGTCATATCTAATATTTAGTTCTAACGCGATGTAGTCATATCTAATATTTAGTTCTAACGCGATGTAGTCATATCTAATATTTAGTTCTAACGCGATGTAGTCATATCTAATATTTAGTTCTAACGCGATGTAGTCATATCTAATATTTAGTTCTAACGCGATGTAGTCACATCTAATATTTAGTTCTAACGCGATGTAGTCATATCTAATATTTAGTTCTAACGCGATGTAGTCATATCTAATATTTAGTTCTAACGCGATGTACATAGTCATATCTAATATTTAGTTGTATCGAGATGTAGTCATAAAGCTTCTAACCCCTACATTGACTTAGGGCTGTATTCAAAGAGGGATACATAACTCTGGGGTAAGTTATCCATAATTATCTTAAATTGCAAAAAAAAATGTTACGTTATTGACGTCATTCGTTTGAACAGTTTATCTTTTGTCTTTCATTATATCAAAACAATTTTGTTAACTTTTAATTGATTAAAAAATGGAAGTAATACAAGCCTAGTTTATAATGAATTAAATACACAAAAAAAATAATTATTAAGAGGAGAAAAGGGCTATTTTTTTCTAAATTGTTATGTGGAAAAGTACGCGGTATTAAACCTTTTAATGTTCCTGAAGGAAAATATGAGATCACTCACTTAAGGTGAAAGGGTACCGGTGCTCTCTCCATACAAAAGTAGTCGACTGTTTCCTCCCTGAATAATGACACTAGCACAAATATTTATGTGCCATGCCCCTATGTTTTAGTTGTTTTCATTTTCTAATTATCATAGAATCAGGATTTAAAAAAAACTACACATTGGGGCATGGTCATGGCAGTTATAAGAAACAAAAATATTTGCTCTATTGTCATTATGAAAACAGTCGACTACGTTTGTATGGAGAGAGCCCCTGTACCCTTTCCTCTTAAGTCTCTTCCATTTGTTCTTATAATTATTTTTTGTTATATGGCAAGTACATAGTAGAAAATGGTTAAATGCGTACAATAAGCAAACAATAATTTAATATACAAAGAAAGATGTTATCATTTCATTGTAATGCAACAAATGTAATCAGTTCAATGTCCGTTTTCACACTGCTTTTGGAATAGAAGCATTGTAATTAAGTGTATTTTAGTTATTTATTTCAAAAACTTACTTGGTAGTGATCTCATTTGCAAGAGCACAAGCTGTGTCGAGTGTCTTTTGATCGTGAGCAGACATTGGCTTCATTGTGTTCGTGTGGAAATTCTTCTTCTTCTCCATTTTATTTAGTGTGTGAGATCTGAAACGTTACATCCAGTGTAAAAATAGGGTCAAATATAACCTATTCTATGTTAAAACAAAAATAGCATAAGAAATGTACGGTCGGATGTATAATTACAGACCCACCGTATAGTTCTATAATAACTATTATTGGAATGTATTATTTACTAAAGCAGTTGCCTAGAATCTTGCTTGTGTTGAAAACATTCTTATAACAGCCGTTTTGGAGCTCTACGGTGGGTTTGCAATTATTCAGCCGACTGTACCTACATGATTTTAATTGTTCATGTACTGATATATTTTCAAAAATATTATTATCCTGATCTTTGTTTGTGAAATTCAGTAAAAAACCCCACGAGTTTCTTGTGGATTATTTTCATTGAAGAGTGCGCACTGACGTCACACATCGTTATTTTGTTTTTAAGACGTTTTAGACAAATAATTTATTTCTTAGGAACACAAATAGCTCTTGAGAAATATAAGGTTACAATAGCAACAAAAAGCTTATTTCAATGTTTTCACAAATAGAATTATAATAGAAATATCACAAATGTAAGACTATACAGAGAAACTTGTACAGAGCAATAAAATATAACAACTAATTTACTAACCTCCTAGCCGAGTCGATTTGTTGTCTGCTAGGTGCATCCTGTAAAAGCATTCACATAGATTATAATATGAAATTCTGCTTACTTTATATCAAACGTACTAGTGTAATACGTGCAGAATAAGTTGATCGGCCTGAAGTTGCAGCGCAGCTAAAGCGAGGCAGACAACCATAGATAAAAATACCATGTTAATCTGACTGACTTTAAATGCGTTTACTCTACTGTAAAGACTAGCAGGTTTTCAATCGCGTAACTCCCGATCCTATCATAATATCGGGATAAAAAGTAGCCTAAGTTACCCCATATCAATTTTTAACCCCCGACGCAAAAACGACGGGGTGTTATAAATTTGACGTGTCTGTGTGTGTGTGTGTGTTGGGGATGAACCGATTTTAATTTAGTTTTTTTTGTTTGAAAGGTGAATTAGTCGAGAGTGTTTTATGTGTGAGTGTCTATGTATGATGCGATGTTTTTCAGTATTTTTTAAGATTTCGCGACTTACAGCCAATGAAACTATTTTAAAGGATATAATCGCGTTTTTTTAAACCTGTCCGACGTTACGAGAACTTTGCGGATCTCATGGTCATAGGCAGACTGAGGTGACAATAGTCTTGCAAAAATATTTGAAATGTTGTTAAAACTTAAACTACCGTCCAATAATCAAAACGCGTTCCCTATATAATATGGAAAATCAAAATAAACACGATAAAATAGCTTCAAGAGATTTTTTACCCGAAATTCCCACGGGATTGGAACTTACGCGAGTGAAACGGCGACGCGCTGCTAGTCAAACGATACGGTCAAAATACTCATTATTTACTCTATTCAAACATATGCAATGTAGTACTAGTGAAGGATGCAAATTATTCCGGAGTAATATGAATGTAAATGAATTGATGCATTGAATAATCTAAAATTACTCTTAACTATCGTACGACATTTTTTTTATCACAGTTGCACATAAAAGTAAAAATTTGTTAAAATAATAAAAAGTTAACAAAATATTTGTGTTTATAAACAGTAAAAAGTAAATATTTTTTGTTAATTATACCTTTGAAAGAGCAGGCAAAAGAGTTTTAACAGATACAGCCTCGTCTGACTTACAATGTTTTTAGGGTCTTTTCCATTTGTCTTAGCGTTGGGGGTTGAAACAGAATATAATGTTACGGAAAAAAATATATTTACCTAAATAAAGAAAAAACAAAACTCTACGTTTCCTAAGACGTTATCACTTAAAATTATCGTTCGTAAACCGATTTTAGAGACAACCATTTTTGCTAGCTTAAAAACTCTTTGTTGGTAGTTACCAACCTTTTTTTATACATCAAAACAAAACAGTTAAAAATTGAGTTTTTTTTTTATTTTAATATTTTTTTCCGTAACACGTTTAACCCCCGACGCAAAAACAAATGGAAAATAACCCTAGAAAATATTATATGTCAAACAAATCTGTAAAAGTCTTTTGCCTGGCCTTTCGGGAGTATCAAAAAAAATATTTCCTAAAAAATAGTAAACATACCATATCACAAATATTTATGTTATATTTTTTTCTTTTCTATTCTTTACTTTTATTCGCTACTGTGATGAAAAACGTCGTACGATACACGTGTGGTTTGATCATTCCATCTCGGCTATATAAACGAACTCGCGTTCCGCTCGCGCGTCATAAACCGCCTATATACAATGATCAATTTACCACACTTGTATCGCAATGTACTATTTATATACTAGAATTCCATACTATGAATGGGACTGCATCAATGAATTCGTAAAATAAGTACTTGTAAAAACATTTATGAATTTCTAAATGTTGTTAACTACTTTTAACAATCCTTTGAACAGTTATATTTCTTACCTATATTCCGTAAGTAAAGCACCTGAGTAAACAGTACGAAACACTATAATTTTACCTGGATTTTAGACAGTTAAGGAACTGTCATTATCTATGAATATCGTCAACAAGAAAACAGCTAAATATTTTTCACTTCACAAAAAATACTCTTAGTTTGATCAAAATAGATAGATAGATAAACACTTTATTTGTACAACACACAAAACATTGAAAATAACAAAAAGGACAAGAAAGCTTATTAACTATGAAATTGTACAAAAAAAAACAAAATTTTTGATCAAAATAAGATGCATGACAAAAATAATTCAAGTAGGTACATATTTTTACAATCTTAATTTTTTTTAAACACCTCCTGTTGTCAACTCGTAAATTGTGAAATTGATTTCACACAGGCGTCCAATAACTGCGACGTTTTAAATAAAAATGTATATATTATATTTTATTAATAAAAGTTAAATATAAGCATATCTAAAGTGCGTTCTATATCCGTATTCAGATAAATCGTCATCCGAATCCTGTGGAAGAGATTGCGTTATCTATCAAATGAATCAGAATTTCTACAGGATACCTTATATACGAGTCATCTCAAAAAAGGTACGTAAAGTGTCTCAGTAAAATCTTTTTGGGATACCTGTATTTGTACCAATAGCGAGGGGTCCATACAACCCGATTTCTGACTACTCGCCTTTACGGCTTAAGGGATAGGTCCCTTGCTAGACCTTCCTATTTTATGGTATCAGCTTACCATCAAAGAAATCTCACTCCACTTTAAGTGCAAAACATTTTGATACAAACAATTTTATAACTCTACAGTGGGTTTCCACTTTTGTTGCCTGATTTTACCTATATACGGCATGTCCCAAAGAGATATTAAGTGTACTCTCAAAATGTACCAAATACAAAGGAAGTATCTAAAAAGTACATATATCTAATACACAGGGCGTCTCAAAAATATACCTTTACCTTTTGGTCTCAAATACAGGTCTCAAATAAATAAATATTGCAGGACATTCCACACATCGCCATCTAGCCCCAAGCTAAGTAACTAGACTTGTGTTATGGGTGCTAGACAACTGATATACTACTTATATACTTTTCTTTAGTGAATATATACTTATAATACATAGAAACAACCAGACCAGAGATAAGTATATAAGCATAAAACTTGTCTGAGGCGGGAATCGAACCCGCAACCCTGTGTTTGGCACTCCGGCATGGTGACCATTGTGCCAACTAGGTCGTCAAAATGGGTGGTACTTAGTACTTACTGTATACTAATATACTATAGCTGAAGAGTTTGTTTGTTTGAACGCGTTAATCTCCGGAACTACCTAACCGATTTTCATCATTTTATCACTAACTAGGTTTTGCCCGCGACTTCGTCCGCGAAGAAGTCGAAAATGGTTCTAGCGGGAGTTTTAATTGGTTTTAACTCTAATATATTTCTGTGGGTTTTAACGGTTTTTCAAATATTCTGGGTTTAATTAAATATTCTAAAATTAATAAATATATTATATGTGTTTTTGTATTTGTATTTTACAGTTTTTTTTCTATAATTATAATAAAGTTAGAGATGACAAAAAGTTCATACTTAGAAGCAAATTTAAAAAATGGGTCTAGGAGACTTAGAAAAGTATGTCTGTCTATCAGTTTGTTTGTTATACAATTTCCCACGGATATCAAATATTCCCACGGGATCGGGACTTATGCCAGTGAAACCGCGAGGTGCAGCTACTTTTGAATATAGAATGAATTGTATATTTTATACTATGTAGTGACAAAATGTTCAAGTCCTTACCATTTCAAATTTCGAACTCTGCGTCCCTATGAGGCCGTGTCCTAAAAGTGCAACCCTTTTTTGAATAAGATCGGATTGAGTTTCCAAATATGTGTCTAATTGAAATGTAGGTAATTTAATTGAAATGTAGGTAAAAGTATTGATATCAACTTGGAAGCAATTCACCCCCAAATTGATTAAATGAATTTCATTAAAATACGAAATACGTCTTCCATCAATTCTGTTAAAGAATGTTTATGCAAAATTTGAAGTAGATTGGACTAAGGAATCACGTTGTACCATACAAACTTTGCCCCCATTTTCACCCCCTTAGGGGTAGAATTTTGGAAAATCCTCTGTTTTATCGGATGCCTACGTCATACAAAGAACACACCCTCTAAGTTTCAGGTCTTTACGATCAGCGGTTTAGGCTGTGCGTTGATCCGTCAGTCAGTCAGTCAGTCAGTCATTCAGGACAAAGAATTTTAGATGTATAGATTAGCAGCGCTCCGCGGTTTCACCCGCGTAACTCCCGATCCTGGCAATATCGGGTAAAAAGTAGCCTATAGCCTTCCTCAATAAATGGACTATCCAACAAAACCAGGAGTTCCTGATATTAGCGCGTTCAAACAAACAAACAAACAAACTCTTCAACTTTATAATATTAGTATAGATAGTAAGCTACATTACCCAGAAGTGCTATAAACCGTATTATATGCAATTTTATTATAAAATTTGTAAACTTAAAGTATAAATAAAAAAATGTTTGGAAAGGTGCGTTTAAAACCTGCAAGTACGT
This sequence comes from Idaea straminata, assembly GCA_951213275.1. Lineage (NCBI taxonomy): Eukaryota > Metazoa > Arthropoda > Insecta > Lepidoptera > Geometridae > Idaea > Idaea straminata. Next base: position 14,687,549 of record OX577845.1, on the reverse strand, counting down.
GTATGAATAAAATCTATGAATTGATATTAAAGTCTATAATTAAAATCAGATTTATGGTGCAGCACGCGGTGACGCAGTTTTCGCGTTATCGTGTTTCAATTTTAGGCTACGCCTTTTTCCAGGTCGTTCAACGTGAGTGAATAGATATAAATTTAAAAACGCTTTATTTGTACAACACACACTAAACAGAGAAAAACATATAAAAAAAGAAAATCTAACGCCCGAATACTGAAAGATTACTTATCTTAAGTGGCGAATTAATGGACATTTAAGTGTCATATTTCAATAGTATAGGAGCGTCTTACATATTAAGGAGACTCCTAAAAGTTTGAGTATTCGGGGGTTAGAAACTATAAAAAAAATTAATGACTTACCATTTCATCGCGTTGCTTACCGTCGAAACTTTTAAACAAAGACTCCATTTCATCCAACAAGCTTTGACTGAAGTCGCCGTAACTTTTCTAATACAAAAAAAATATATTGGTAAATATTACCTTAATAATTATAAACAAAAACATTATAAATATGTATTACTACTCAGCCTTCTATGAGAAATATAACGTTACATCGCAATCGGTTCTATAGTTTATGCAGTAACACAGAGATACAAACAAACATGGATACATACAAACTTTCGCGTTCTAATCCCAGCGAAATATTTTAAAGACAAAAAGATAATATACACAATTTAAAACTACGGAAACCATGGTAAGACCTGTCGTAATGTATAGATCGGAAAGCTGGACCGTGAAGAAAAATGGTGAAAAAAGAATTTTAATAAATAATAATAATAATCCGTTGCCGTCCCCAAATAAATTGGGATAAATAAAATAAATATTTTAGGATATTTCACACAGCGCCATCTAGCCCTAAGCTAAGCAACTAGACCTGTGATATGGTGGCCAGAAAACTATCCTTATTTTTTTGTTTATATATATATATATAGTTAATATGCCTATAACTATACATACAGAAACACCCAGACCAGAAACAAATACTGTATATTAATATTTTATTGAATAAGGGCACGAAGAAGAATAATTTAAAACTAAATAAAGAATTAAAGAAACACATAAATGTAAAAATACAATATAATAAAAATAAAAGTAAAATAAAACAACCAGAGTATCGTAATAAAAAGTAGCAGATATAATTTAGAAGCCTGCAGCTATCTATATACCAAGCATACCTAGTTTTATTACAATCGGTTTACTACCTACTCGTAGCTTAAGCGGAAAGGAATAGAATAATTTTAGGATTCGAAAGTGAGTATGTATGTTAGTATTATTATTTATAGTTTTTTTTACCAATAATCGATATCAAGATACTATAATTCTATAACATAAATAGGAAATAACCTTACCGGGATTCCAGGACTTTCAGGTAGCACCAAGTTTTCTGCTCTGACGTTATCGGTCGCGTTGCTCTCCTATTGAAAAGAAAAATATAATGTTTTATTAAAATTGTAGACTATTTGAAGTAGCTATCTTATTTGTCAAAAAAATTGACAAAAATATTTCTAATACTTTCCCAACAGCAAAAATTGAATATGAGAAGTCTGCTCAACCTAGCTTCCCAAATGAAAATGGGGCCTTTTATACCAAACATGTCCTAAATATATCTGATCGGGAGCTAAAGGACCTTATACACTATTCTGTCTGCTTAATATAGTTAAACAAAGCAAATTATTGCCTTGAATTTTAAAGCAATTTCAGGAGTTTAAATAAGGTTTTTGGCTATCTATCTGGGCTTTGATGATGGATTTACAAAACTAATAATTTTTAATATTAGGTCCTTACATATGAAATTGGCGTTTTGTCGTACTGGCCACTTTGATCTCAAATATCTATTCTTTGGTTAGGGATTCCAATTTCAAATTTATACAGCTATTTATTCATACATTTGTATTTCGAAAATCGTAATTCATTTGTTTTGTCCTCGTTTGGTTTTTTCTTTGTGTCACGCAGTTTACAAAATGGAAAACTTGAAATATCGCGTTATTTACGAGTACGAGTTCCACCGTGGTACCAGTGCTACAGAAACGGCTCGAAGGATTAATGGCGGCGGTGTCGCAAAAGAAAACACAGTGCGTTTTTGGTTCCAACGTTTTCGTTCTGAAAATTTCGACCTGCAGAACAAGCCCCGTGGACGGCCGGAGACTAAAGCTGCTAATGAAGAATTGAAAGCTATTGTGGAAGCAGATCCATCGCAAACCACGTCTGAGTTAGCTGCAGGCTGCGGTGTTAGTGATAAAACTGTTTTAATCCACTTGAAGTAAATTGGAAAGGAGAAAAAGCTTGAAAGGTGGGTACCTCATGAATTGAGTGCAGCAAACCGACAAACGCGCGTCAACTGCTGCGTTACATTACTCAACCGGCACAATAATGAAGGGATTTTAAATCGGATCATTACCTGTGATGAAAAGTGGATCCTGTACGATAATCGGAAACGCTCATCGCAATGGCTGAATCCTGGCTAACCAGCCAAATCCTGCCCCAAGCGAAAATTGACTCAAAAAAAGTTACTTGTGAGCGTTTGGTGGACTAGTGCCGGTGTCGTTAACTACAGCTTTCTTTAATCTGGCCAGATGATTACAGCAGATATCTATTGTCAGCAACTGCAAACTATGATGGAAAAGCTAGCTGCTAAACAACCGAGGTTGGTCAATCGCTCTAGGCTACTGCTGCTTCAGGACAACGCTAGACCACACACTGCACAACAGACGGCTGCCAAATTAGAGGAGCTTCAATTGAAATGTCTAAGACATCCACCGTACTCCCCGATCCTGGCTCTAAACAGATTACCATTTTTTTCAAAATTTGGATAACTTCTTGCAAGGGAAAAAATTGAACTCCGATGGAGCAGTCCAAAGCGCCTTCAAAGATTTCATTGATTCTCGTCCTAATGGTACATACTTTGATTAAATAAATATATTATAATTAAACTTTATGTTCCTCCCTTATAAAACGCCAATTTCATATGTAATGACCTAATATTTCATAGATAGATTTGCTGATGGAGATCAAGTCCTGCAAACAAACTCCCTCACCCCATGCACTTCTTTTTATATTGCCCCTTAAGCCTAGTCAAAAATTCTCCGTATGGATACAGCGGTCTACGATCAGAGTAATGTAAACGATACTTTACTATTGTCCCATTTGGAAAAGCTACCAAAATTTTCCTCCTAAATTTAAATTTTAAATTTACTAATAGCAAAACTGGGACGTCTTTGTTATTCAAATTTCCTTTGCACGTTCCTTTCGCAATCTTTCAATCTCATTTTAAATTGTAAAGCGTTTCTATCTTATGTCTTTATACTTTTCAATAAGTCACACAATGGGGTCAAATGTTGCTTAACTACGCAGGATATATTTATATTATTTACATAATATACTTTTTAGTCTACTTGAAGAAAGGAACAGATTCTCAATTCGTACGAATGATGGTAGCGAGAGTCGTCAGTCGTGGATTTGAAATATTTATGTCGTATTCTGGCGTTTAAACTCCATCATTATTATCATCATATCGGCTCATACACGCCCACTGATGGACATATGACATAGGCCATATGACGCCAGCGGTCTTGAGCCTCCTTCATCCACCGACTACTCGCCACCGCCACCGCCACCGGTTCACCGGGCAGCTGGTCTCCCAGCGTTTCGCATTGCACTATTCGAGAACATTTACTCCTAAGCGGTTGTCAGTTCTGCTAGCTATATGACCTGCCCATTGCCACTTCAGCTTACTAATCCTGAGAGCAATGTCGGTGACTTTGGTTCTTCTATGGATTTCCGTATTTCGGATTATATCACGTAGAGAAACTCCGAGCTTAGCTCTCTCCATAGCCCGCTGAGCGACTCTGAGCTAATGAACGAGGCCTTTCGTCAGCGACCACGTCTCTGATCCGTATGTCACCACTGTATAAAGCCCGATTACGAATAATATTTTCCCTATCATAAGTCGATTCATACATTTTCCAAGCAGCGCCATCTGTCTGCCATTTGATGAATTAATAAGGGAGTTCCAAATTGGTCCCATTCAAATTTAGCACTGATTGTAATGCCTTCAAACAAAACCCTAAAACATCTCGGAAACGAGATGCTTTAGGGTTTTGAACGAGAAGTGAAGAAACGAGAAGTGTTCGTTTCCAAGACGTTTCAAATTAACTGGTAAGTTCGTAAAACCGGTGGTAGCAGTTAATCTTGATGTTAAACATAATAATAGTACATTACGCTACAAGTGTGGTAAATTAATCATTTCATCGACGCGGTTTATGACGCGCGAGCGGAACGCGAGTGCGTCTATAGATCGCCGAGATTAAATCGATCAAGCCACATGTGTATCGTACGACGTTTTTTATCACAGTTGTGAATTAAAGAAAAGACTTGAAAAGAAAAGAAAATAATAAGTAACAAAATATTTGGTGATAAGTCTATGTTTAAATTTTTTTTAGACAATATTTTTTTGTTAATTATACTCCCGAAAGGCCAGGCAAAAGACTTTTAACCTATACAGCCTCGTCTGACATACAATATTTTTTAGGGTTAACAACAGAATATAATGGTAAGGAAAAATCTATATTTAAGTAAAGAAAATACAACACTAAAATTTTGATCATTTTTTAAAGACGTTATCGCGTAAAATTATCGTTCGTAAACCGACTTTATAGACAACCTAATAAAGGTTGAGTAAAACCTCTTTTTTGGTACCTACTTTATTTTATCCATCAAAACAGTATAATATAGATAAATTAAGAATGTTTCATCTACCTAACATGTAATTGGCAGTAAGATAGCAATTTAACTTATCAGGATAACTTATTATAACACACTAGTGGCGTCGAGGTAATGCATAACGCACGCGTGTGTAATACGTTGGATTATGAGCCTAAAAGCGGTTGAATAAGATCCACTTTATGAGCAACTGTGATAAAATAGTACATTACGATATAAGTGTGGTAAATTGATCTTTGCATAGAGGCGGTTTATGACGCGCGAGCGACATCGAGCGTGTTAAGAAGCAAAGATGCAAAGATCAATTCCACACGTAAATCGTACGACGTTTTTTATCACAGTTGCGAATAAAAGAAAAGACTTGAAAAGAAAACAAAATAATAATTAACAAAATATTTGTGATAAGTCTATGTTTACATATTTTTTAGGAAATATTTTTTTGTTAATTATGCCCCGGAAAGGCCAGGCTATAGGCTTTTAACCTATACAGCCTCGTCTGACATACAGTATTTTTTAGGGTTTTTTCTGTTTGTTTTTGCGCCGGGGGTTAAGAACAAAATACAATCGTACGAAAAACAATATATTTAAGTAAAGAAAAAACAAAAAATAAACATAACTCAACTCATTATCACGTATATTTTCGTTCGTAAACCGACTTTAGAGACAACCATTTTTTGCTAGCTAAAAAACTCTTTAGTACCTACCTTTTTTATACATCAAAACAGTATAACGCAGATAAATTAAGAATGTTTCAACTACCTAACATGTAATTTGCAGTAAGATACGTTTTTAACTTATCGGGATAACTTTATAGCACTAGTTGGCAATGTAAAACGCACGCGTGCATAATATGTTGGATTATGAGCCTAAAAGCCGTTGAATAAGATCCACTTTATGAGCAACTGTGATAAAAAATATCTTACCGTATCTGTATCCGATATCTCGTGATATTCGTGAACTTCGTCCGCTTTAGACATTGCATCTTCAGTCTTGTGCGAGCGACCTAGTGTTGCAGATTTTACTTTATTCAGAAAGCTTTTGCTAGTAGTTGGCTCCAAAGCTGATTTATTAGACGATTTCTTTAAACTTCTCGTTTTTGAATCGCCATCTGAAACAATTTTTACAAGAATTTGTTTTATTAAAACGACTTGTGTATTGGGTACGAATTCCTTTGGACGCATTGTTTTAGGTATGTAGGTATGTATGGTGTCTTAGGGACGGGTGCTGTTTTTCGGCATACAATCAAAAATAACCGGTCAGTATAAGTCGGATTCGCGGTTGCCCAATGGTAGTATATACTTTGACTATTTTAATGTATACATATAAAATGCTTTGTCCTACACTACTGACTGCACAGCCTAAATCGCTGATCGTAGAGACCTGAAATTTGAAGGGTGTGTTCTTTGCATGACGTAGGCACCGGATAAGACAGGATTTTTCGAAATTCCACCCCTAAGAGGGTGAAAAAGGGGGGCAAAGTTTGTATGGGACAACGTAATTCCTTGGTCCAATCTACTTAAAATTTTGCATATACATTCTTTAACAGAATTGATAGAACACGTGTTTCGTATTTTATTGAAATTCATCCCGGACTTTTTGTCCTGTCTACCTTTATTAGAAGTATCTATAGAAGAAACCACGTCAAATATAAAATACATACCTTTAGTACAAAATAAAATTTAAGCTAACCTACCGATTTTGGTAATTTTAAAACCAAAGAAAGAAATATATTAGAATTAAACCAATTAAAAATTCTATTAGAACCATTTTCGACTTCTACGCGGACGAAGTCGCGGGCAAAAGCTAGTCTATACATATAAAATGCTTTGTCCTGAATCACTGACTGACTGACGAATCAACGCACAGCCTAAACCGCTGATCGTAGAGACCTGAAACTTGGAGGGTGTGTTCTTTGTGTGACGTAGGCACCGGATAAGGATTTTCCAAAATTCTAAGGGGGTGAAAATGGGGGGCAAAGTTTGTATGGGACAACGTGATTCCTTGGTCCATTTTCGCCTACTACGCGGACGAAGTCGCGGGCAAAAGCTAGTAATAAATAAAAAAGAATCCACCCCATTGTTTGCTATTATACTTGTTATTGTAAAGGGCCTCTACGTGTTGGCTTCGGCTCCACGCACGCCTTCCAAAGGTACGGGGATACAGGACGAATAAAAATGATTTACTACTTATATACTCTTTTGTAAATATATACTTATAATACATAGAAACAACCCGACCAAAGACAAATATCCAAGCATAAATACTTGTCTGAGGCGGGAATCGAACCCGCAACCCTGTGTTTGGCAGTCTGGCATGGTGATCATTGTGCTAACTGGGTCGTCATTTTGATGGTCTAGTTGAATCCCGATGAATTTTTATTACTCTTACGGTAAAGGAAACATCGTAATAAAACGTAATAAACCTTTGTTTACTTCAGACGTATTGACGTGTTATTTCGTCTGGATACGTTCGACTAAGAAGAGAAGGTGGTATAGGTGCTGGGCGGGCAAGCCTACTCCAACATGTCCCAGACAATTTTGGCCGTTGATTTTTATGGGCGCTGATTTTCATACATGGTGACCAATTTAATGGTGCAAAACTATAAGTAACTCTATAAATGTCCCAAATTCCAAACTAAACGAATGTACCATGGTGACCAGATAACTTACATGATAAATCGATTTTATCGCAGTCGTTCTTGGTATCGCTCGGCGTCAACAGTGGATACGGCGAAGTACAGGTCCCAGACAGATGAGAAGGCGAATTAGGGTTAATAAGCGGTTGCTGTTCTAAGTCCTCTGACGGCTTGTATGGTGCTACGATTTGACGGGGCGGCTGTGTACATATTTAGATGATAATATAAGAATTTATCAGAGTATAGACTGATCATTCTTTACTTCAAAGCTAGAAATACATAAGCCGATGCGCAGGTCCCGGGTAAGCAAAATATTTAGAACGCTTACTTTTATTTATGAGGTACTTAGGTGTCTAGACCGGCTTATTGTGGTTCTAGCTTTCTGATTCTGACTGAACTGGACATACATTTTGGCTATGTATTATGAACCAATGGCAGTGTTGCTTATTTCGTGAAGATTTCGGAAGCCAATGCCATTGATACAATGCTACAGTGTTGTGGCATGAAAAGCTAACGATTACGATTGATAAAAATGCATGCATTGTCTGTCGTCTGAGTCAGGTTTGAAATGTTAGTATGAACACATAATCCCAATACCTACATTGACAAGCTGAGTATTTTAACATAAAAAATGAGACAAACAAAATAAAAATATATAAGTAAGTACTTGCATCTCACTGAGCGAAACACGTGGATTTAATTAGCGTCTACGGTTTACAAAAGTGTATTGTATACACTGAGAATGTGTGAGTAAAATTATTGTTCTCACCTACTATTGACACGCATAACTAGATCGGAGTTACGATTACGGCTTCTTTTGTGCGGTAACCAAACACCCAATTGCGAGGCAGAAGGTTCGATTCCCGCCTCAAATAAATATTTATGTACAGATATTTGTAACTGGTCTATATTATATACTTTTCATTTGTAAATTACATACAGAAAGAATTATTTGTCAATCACGCCAATATTTGAAGCTGCAACCTTACAGTTGCGACAAGTGGGAGTACGCCTACCGCGTTATAGAGGTTGTCATTTAGGCTATTTGCCTGTATTGTACACACACGCAGCGTATTTATTCGCTAAAAACCGGAATACCCAGTAGACATAAGTAAGTCTGTTGAGAAGGAAACTCCCAGTAGTTCAATTGGTATATAAGAATACAAATACTACTGGGTATGCCCGGGTGGTGGTTTACGTTTGTGGAATTGTACGCAGTCATTTCTACTAATCCGCAAAACACCACAAAACTTCGAGTTGGTGTTTCGCGTATATGTGTCGAATGGGTCGTCGCTTAGTGAGTTGGAAGTACCTACTACAGTAAAAAAAATGTTACTCACACAACCAGCAGGATCGAGAAACGATATATCTCCAAAGTAAGCTCCATCAAGACCGACGTGTCCCGTATGTTTGACGTTACCTTGCGGGCTGGATATCATACTGCGCTGTATGGTCCGCTTGCCCGTATACGTGTGCCTTTTTACGTCGCTCCGGAGAAGGGAAGATCGGATTGACCGCGAACGACTTGGATGAGGCGACACCGGCGGTCCGGACTTCTAGACCGATCGTGTTGCTTTATTTAAGTTTTATTTTAATTTTTAACGAATTGTAAAGAGCTGCTTGTTTTGTCCCAGGTAAATGTGTAAGTATAAGACTCGAAAACTATTAGTTCGAAAATTCATTTATTTGTAACGAAAAATTAATCTTAATTTGACGAAAGCGCTTCTTCACTTAATTATGTTAAATAACGCCGTTTAATTTTTAACATATTTGTGCCTACGGTAAAAAAAATTGCAAATCGACGTAGCTCCTTCGCATTTTTGAAAGGCAGAAACATTTTTATGTTACTTTTGCGGAAAAAACGAACAAAAAAATCATAATAAAGCTAATCGTAATAAATGAAAAAAGCCCATGAATGATTTAATATTAGTAACAAAAAATATACCATGTTATGCACTGTATGAGAAAAATTGGCAAAAATATGAGATGACTTCACAAATGTTTCAAACTGAACATCTTCAAAACTCATAAAACTATAGGTGCTACCAACTTATATAGTTACGGTCAAAAAATGGCACAGACAATGATACCAAAGTAATTTAAATCTTTTTGTTATTATGCCATCGTTTTTTTGTCTCTAGATAGATAGTAGCCACGTGTGAGGTAAGTTGATAGTACCTAATGTAACCTGTTTTAAACTATATTAAACACACTCACAGCCGGCCTGAAATAGGGTCTCATATGATTCGGATCGAACAAGCCACACGCACCACCTGGTAAGACTCCGTACCACATCGAAGAATTTGTCATATTCCTGTAAAAATAATATAAATAAATCTATACAAATAAAATGCTTTATCCTGAATGACTGACTAACGGTTCAACGTACAACCTAAACCGCTTATCGTAGAGACCTGGAACTTGGAGGGTATGTTCTTTGTATAAATTATACCCTTTAAAATCGTTTATTTAACTTTTGGCAGCTCTAATACTTACTCAAATAGTGATACCCAGACCCGTTACCGATTCGATTTCTTTCATCGATCGATTTTATTCATGAAGAAGTTTTAATCGATTTGACACACTCATTATTTTGTAGTTGTTCCTTACAAGTAGGTTCCGCAGTTCATCCACATGTTTTTTATTTGAACCAACTACAGTAAGTCCAAACGATTACTTTACATTCAATAATTTGCAACGAATATATTCGATCCCATTACTAGGTACGAAGTACGATGGACCTGTTTTCATTACGCAAATTAATTATGCATTAAAACAGAGACATTTAGGGCATTTTAATGCAAAATAATAAAGGTTTTTACGTGTTTTGATATAAAATATAATCACAATAAAATAGTATGTTTTATAAATATAATCGATAATCGATTTATTTCAAAACCGTTTTTAGTCTGTGGTCATTAATTACGAATGACACATCTCTTAAGTGGGCGGAGCCCATCCATGAAGTACAGTTTTACCTGTAGTACGTTACTAAACTTTATGTGCGTGATCTGTCAAAAGTTAAATAAACGATTGGAAACACTATAGGCATGTGATAAGAAAGGTTTTTCCGAAATTCTACCCCTAAAGAGGTGAAAAAGGGGGATAAATTTGTATGGGACAACGTGATTCCTTGGTCCAATCATACTTCAAATTTTACATAAACATACTTGAACAGATTTGATGGAAGACATGCTTTGTGTTTTATTGAAATTATTGAATTTAATGAAAGGGGTAGAAAGTTATTTTGCGGGTGATTTGCTATAAAGTTGATATCAATACTCCTTCCTAAAATATGAATTTGGAAAAAGAAAAAATACTTCAGTAAGTTTTTGAAGGAGTAACAGTTCACTGTAGGTCTACTTTAGAACTATTTTCTCGGTGGCAATGGATTAATTATATTTTACGTAGTTATTATGTATATCTACGAAGAGATGTTAGTGAACTTAGCAGATCATTGTCCAGCAGATCGAAAATAAATGTAAGTTCTTATCGCATGCAGTTGAGTTTTACAGTTCCTGATACTTTTTATGAATAGTTCTGGCATTTTTGCCGTGTTTTTTTTTACAAAATGATCTGCTAACTTCCCATAGCAGATCATTTTACAGCAGATCGAAAACAAATGTGCGTTCTTTTGGCATGCAGCTGCGTTCTACAGTTCCTGATACTTTTTAAGAATAGTTCTAGTGTGGAGCCTTTAGCCGGCTCCACACTGAGCCGGCTTAACGATATTATTGGCCATAATGGTTAGTATTAACATAAATAGATACTTACTCTTTCCCAAGTACAGTGATTATTTGCCCCGTTTTGTATTCAAGCAAGTTTGATCTTCTACCGTCCTCTTGTTTTGGAAAATTTGAAATAACCTGAACCTGTAAAATATAGAATAATTTTTTAAGACATTTCAAAGTGATGTATTTACTGCATGACTCCTATTGAATAAAAAATGTTGAGTTTGAATAGCACTTTTTAAAGTAAAACTTTGTAATAAAAGATAGGATATGGGATTATTGTGACGTAGACGAATATGGTCAATTATCGTTAAAGGTTGCAATGGAGGTATGTAACCTTTCACCATATAACCATCACCACCATATCAGCCCATACAAGTCCACTGCTGGGCATAGGCCACAAACATACGATGCCACAAACAGCGGTCCTTAGCCGCCTCCATCCACCGACTACCCGCGACCGCCACAATGTCGTCAGTGCGTTGCATCGCGGCCGCCATTCGAGAACCTTTACTCCCCAGCGGTTGTCAGTTCTGCGAGCTATATGACCTGCCCATATCCACTTCAGCTTACCAATCCTGAGAGCTATATCGGTAACTTTGGTTCTTCTACCGATTTCCGTATTTCGGATTCTATCACGTAGAGAAACTCCGAGCATAGCTCTCTCCATAGCCCGCTGAGCGACTCTGACCTTATGAACGAGGCCTATAGTCAGCTACCACGTCTCGGATCCGTATGTCATCACTGGTACCACACATTGGTTGAAAACCTTCGCCTTGAGGCTCTCATTTATGACGAGAAGATATTGCGAAGCTTCTCGAACGCTGCCCAACCGCGATGGATTCGTCGGGTGACCTCTTTATCGAAGTTGGATTACCTAGTTGGACCATTTGACCTAGGTAGACAGTGATCAAAAACTTCGATAACATCGTCTCCAATGTGAACAGGTATGGGTACGACATGGGCGTTTCCAGCGATTCTGCTATGATGACTATATCGTCGGCAAACCGAAGATGAGCGATGTAATCGCCATTGATATTGATGCCATATCCGTCCAAGTCCAAGAGCTTAAATATACTCTCCAATGCAGAGGTGAACAGTTTCGGAGAGATAACGTCTCCCTATCTCACCCCTTTTTGCAATGGGATCGGATTTGTGCTCTGGTTCTGAAGCCGGACAGACATAGTACCGTTTCAAACACTTCAGCACTTGGATATACCGATAGTGGCACCGCTGAAGGGACTGCAGCACTGCCCAGGTTCCGACTGAAGCAAAGGATTTTTCGTAGTCTACAAACGCAAGACATATACATAGACATATTATACTCCTCCTTTATAGACCCAGAGCCATTCAAAGGTATATTGTATTCACCGTCCTTACTTATAAACTAAACCTCAATTGACCTGCCTCGCTCTTTAGCTAATACGCAATGGGTCAAAATATCAATATCTCTCGTTAAGTCTAGGCAAAAAGAGAAATTAGCAGACAGCGTTTTAAGTACTCAGCGACTAAAGACTAAAAGGTAAATAAAGGTCGAATCATCTAAAATAGATCGGTTTAGAACTCACTTCACCCTACGTATGATCGGGACATACACATTACACACGGGTGAAACCGTGCAACGTATCCAGTTCAGTCTATTATAAATTACAATTGTTAGTGGTTGAATACGATCAAGGCCTAGGTATAACGCATCTAACTACAATAAGCCGGCAAGTGAGAGTTGGACTCGCGCACTAAGGGTTCCGTTATATTATATTCTGTTTTTTTTAGTAAAACTACATTAATGTTAGTGAAATAATAACTTGAAAATAAACAAACAAACGAATAATTGTTTTTCAGATTAACAATAGAGCAAATAGTTATCTAACTCATGACCTGTTTTTATGTCGTTTTTTTTTTAAATTTACAATATAACTAGTTTTTAATTAAGGTGACAGTTGACCCTTATTACCAGCAGGTACCTTATATCTATACATATAAAATGCTTTGTCCTGAACTACTGACTGACTGACTGACTGACTGACGGATCAACGCACAGCCTAAACCGCTGATCGTAGAGACCTGAAACTTGGAGGGTGTGTTCTTTGTATAACATAGGCATCGGATAATAAAGGATTTTTCGAAATTCCACCCCTAAGGGGGTGAAAAGGGGGGGGGGGAGTTTGTATGGAACAACGTGATTCCTTGGTCCAATACTTCAAATTTTCGACTTCTTCGCGGACGAAGTCGCGGGCAAAAGTTTATTAATATAGCGGCAACAGTAATAAATCATCAGTGTAAATTTCAACTGTCTAGCTATCACGGTTCATGAGATACACTCTGGTGACAGACAGACGGACGGACAGTGTAGTCTTAGTAAAATAACTCCGTTTATACCCTTTGGGTAAGGTACTCTAAAAATGTATTCATCATCCTGTCCTCTTCATGCCAATCTTAATCATTAGTGCAAATGGTTTGCCCTCGTACGCTTTATAGAACTAGTCTACAACAAGGTATTTAGTTATCTAGGTGATTTTATTGGTTGATAGGTGCTACCTTTCAAGCACCTATCAACCAATAAAGCCCATACCAAGAGTTGCTTTCGCACACGATCAAAGATACCGTACAAGAATCAAGAATATTTATTGAAAAACTGTGTACATATGATGACACTCGTCGGATACAGTTGGCATGCGCAGTTTTTGGAAAGTTAAATTTAAATCCAAGTAACTACCACAGTCTTTTAAAACAAAAGTGTTCAATCAATGTGTCCTTCCGACAATGACGTACGCTTACGAAACCTGGCCGCTGACCATAAAGCTGATCCGCAGACTGAAAGTCACACAGAAAACCATGGAACGCATTATGCTCGGAATATCTTTACGAGACAAAGTGCGCAACACCATCATTCGACAACGCACCAAAGTAATACCGCGTCGCTAAATTAAAATGGGCATGGGTTGGACATGTGTGTCGAAGGGGAGACGGAAGGTGGAGCAAAGCTGTTCTCGAATGGAGACCAATAATCGGGAAGAGAAGTGTGGGCAGACCACCAGCTAGATGGTCCGACGACATAAGAGCTCATGCTGGGGCAGCGTGGTCCAGAAGGACCGGTGACAGAATGTTGTGGAGAGGCGTTGGAGAGGCATATGCCCTGCAATGGGCTAATACATGCTGCTGAAGAGAAGAAGAAAAAGATGACATTAGTACCTACATTACGATAAAAGTGTGGTAAATTGATCATTGCGTAGAGGCGGTTAAAAACGCGCGAGCGGAACGCGAGCTTGTTCAAAATGCCAAGATGCAATGATCAATAAAGTGAAGATCCACACGCATATAGTACGTTTTTTTTATCACAGTTGCGAATTAAAGGAAAGACTTGTTAAAATAATAAAAAGTTAACAAAATATTTGTGTTTAAAAACAGAAAAAAGTAAATATTTTTTGAGTATATTTTTTTTAATTATACTCCCAAAAAGGCAGGCAAAGGCCTTTTAACCTATGCAGCCTCGTCTGACATACAATATTTTTATTATCACAGTTGCTCATAAAGTGAAGACCCACTTTATGAGCAACTGTGATAACAAAAATATTGTATGTCAGCCGCTTTTAGGCTCATAATCACAATTATTAAAGATAATTTAAAAAAATTTTTTTAAGATTTATTAATTAATTAAAGAATAAAAGAAAAGACTTGAAAAGAAAAGAAAATAATATATAACAAAATATTTGTGATAAGTCTATGTTTACATTTTTTTTTGTTAATTACTCTCCCGAAAGGCCAGGCAAAAGACTTTTAACCTATACAGCCTCGTCTGACATACAATATTTTTTAGGGTCTTTTTCCATTTGTCGGGGGTTAAAAACAGAATATATTGGTACGGAAAAGTATATTTAAGTAAAGAAAAAATAAAATAAAACAACACTAAATTTTTATTAATTTTTTAAGACGTTATCACGTAAAATTATCGTTCGTAAACCGACTTTATAGACAACCTTTATTGCTGGAGTAAAACCTCTTTTTGGTACCTACTTTATTATATCCATCAAAACAGTAAAACCCAGATAAATTAAGAATGTTTCATCTACCTGGCATATAATTAGCAGTAAGATACTACAGAAAATACAGAAAGTTTTACACATTTTGTTAGGTTACTTCAGAAGAATTAATCCGTATAGTGATTCAAAACGAAGGAATTAATAGTATTTTTGGAATTCGACTACTAATTTTAGTAGCGAATCAATAACAATCTGTCCCGCGATTTTACCCGCATAGGTCCTACGTAATCCCGTAGGAATTACAATTAATTATAATCAGGGTTGTAATATCACTCGTTCATTTTAGGGATACTCCCATAATCTCCAATTCAAAGAATGATTCCATGGCAATACACAAATAGAAAAATATGATAAAATTCTCCGTCTTTCTAGATTACAATTAAATTAATAGAATTTCGTGTACTAAACGTGGAAAAAAGATATAAGCATTTAAAGTCACGTGTTTTTCATTTTCTTCGTCAGCATCTGACGCCGTGCACATTTAAGAACTTCAAGAACCTAACCTCTTTGCAAACAAGTAATTTTTGGAACGAATTTCCTTATCGCGGGTTGCGACGGGACCTATTTCATAAATAAATCCAGTTTAAACCAGTTTAAGCGCTACGAAAAATTGAAAAGATAAACTATATTTCTTCTAAGGTACCGGCGACAAATGAGGGCCACCATAATTGCAACGAAATACTTCGTAAATAAAATAAAAATAACTAAATATTTACAAATAATAATTTAAACCTGATAAGAAAAATATCATTATTAAGGGCAGGTGCTAATAAAGCTACCAAAATCGACCTTTGTTTTAAGCAATTCTAAGAAATCAAATACTCTTTTTTTGTTATTTGGATATAAATGGATATTGTAGTTTAATAACCATATTTTTGAACGACTTCGTTCGATAAAAAAATGTAAGAAAACAGAGAATTATTGGATCGTTTATCGGGTTTTATTCAAAAATAGTTAACGTTTGTTTCTAAAACTGAATCAAATGATAGGTTTTGACCTCTAAAAACTATATTTGTGGATAATAATGCTAAAATGTTTTGCATATCGATCAAATATAACAGTTAGCACGCAGCACGCTACGTCTTTGAGAGCGCGGGCTAAGGTAATGTGAATACCTACACATGGTACTGGAGGAGCGCCTTAAGGTACGTAATGGGCATTTTTATTAAACCCTAAAACTTTAGTAATAAATCTTTGCGTTTTATTGATTATGTGATTGTCATTATTTTTTTCTTTTGCAATCACAATATAACACGCATTTTTTTATCAGTTTGTGATAGAACGCAAAATTTTTATACAAGGTGTAAAGTTTTAGGTTGATCTTCATAATTGCACATCGTTCTTAACTTTGTTGGAGGTATTCTCGGGTCGATTCGCACCGCGATCGGTTCGGATCAGCTTTAAAAAATCACACACTTTAGGTGGTAGGCGGGATCTTGGTCTATAATAAAGATAATTTCAAAATTGTTATTTTGACATTTATGGAAAGAAGTTTCGCCATCTTTCATATTTTGGCGGAGTTTTTTATCTATTTGGTTACCATTGAAAGACAAACTACTCGTCGGAGTTTTGGCGGGAACGAGTTAACAACATGTCGTGCTGCAGTTTTATTTTCATGAAACTTAGATGTAACCCGAGTTGAATTGTATAATTCTGGTGGAATGTTATTCAATTTAGTTCTGTGAAAGTGCACAAGTGTAGTGAAAGTAAAAATCAGTGTCAAACATGCAGTTTTCTGGTTGCCTCCAAATCTCCTATTAAGGTTATGGTAAACTTGCCACCGCTTTACTATAGACTTGACGGACTATGACGACTTTGACTGTATTGAAACACTTTAGGCCCGATTTATGAAAAATCGGGTCAATTTGATGCAAAATATAACTTGACACTGGCTTATAACTATAATATAACTTGAAACTTGACACAAATGCATACGTGCGAAGCCATAATAAAAGAAAAAAAAAAAAAAAAACTACTCGTCAAAACGATTCCAACAAGCCCAAACTAGATGAGATTGTGTCATATCATTGCGAAGTTTCTATGGTCACCTTCCAGCTGCATCATCAGACCCAGGTTACCAATGAAATACAAACTACTCTTCAAGATTATTCTAACGAGCCCAAACTAGATGAGGTTGTGCCGATTCATTGCGTTATTCTTATAGCCACCTTCCAGCTTCATCATCAGATCAGCACCAAACTATTTTTATGAAACTTGGTATGAGACTACATTGATTAATTAGGAGTAACATAGGATACTTGTTTTACAAATTTTTTAGTTAAATATAAGCATTTACCTGTTCGGGCCTGATTTCTTTTAACCTTGGTCCTAAATCCTTGAATTTGGGTCGCGCGTTTGGATCATGCACCCAGCATTCAAGCATGATTGAGTAATAAGCTTCAGAGCAACATTCCGGGCGTTCTAATCTCTGCAAATAATTTATAGAGGTAGGTTAGTGACAAATAAATTGTATCGACTAGTATATTACCTATTGAATGGTTAGCTAAGAATAGGTTTGGTCATATTAGAGTACAAACTCTGTTATTGAAAAAGACGAAAATGTGAAATTTAAAAAAAAAAAAAAAACCATACTATGTTTGTTTCTAGAAATTTATCTCTCTCAGCAACACTATCGATTGATACAAAAATTCCAATATTTTGAATTTATTATTTTGTGCATAATTTACAGATTCGATTCCTGTTGGCTAGGGTTTTCCAGAAATCTAATGATCTAATGAAAAATCTGAAGACTTTTCCAAAAATCGAATGACGCAGTTTTCGTTTTTGGCAAAATTGACCACGGGATTCCTTTTGGACTTTTTCGCTAACTGTTCTACTTTAGGAATTGGCTCTGATGGCCTATTTAAAATATCAAAATGAATATTTTTACTTTCAGAAACCGCATCTTTTTAACTTATAAATACGGGTTTGTGAATACAAACTAGCCGAGTTATGTAGCAGTCGTCGTCTAAGCAACACAAATCAAGACGATATGACGACTCAGTTATCACAATGGTCACCATGCCAGACTGCCAAACACAGGGTTGCGGGTTCGATTCCCGCCTCAGACAAGTATTTATTCTATTGGTTTATTGGTTGTTTATATGTATTATAAGTATATATTTACAAAAAAAAAGTATATAAGTAGTATATTCGTTGTCTAGCACCCATAACACGTAACATAAAGTCTAGTTATAGGGTTGATCTATAACTAGTATATCAGTTGTCTTGCTGCACCCATAACATAACACAAGTCTAGTTACTTAGCTTGGGGCTAGATGGTGATGTGTGGAATGTCCTGCAATATTTATTTTTAATTTATTTACATATTACATTTAACTTGCCTGGAAATTAGGAGCATCAATGGCTTCCAATATCTGTTGCCCAGAAAACGCAGCCCAAGGTTGAAACCCATACGTAAACATTTCCCACAAGCAGACACCGAATGCCCACACATCGCTCGCAGATGTAAAACGTAAGTATAGAATACATTCTGGAGCACACCTGTGAAAAAAAATAAAACGAAAATGAAACTGGTACCTTATCTGCTATTTTACAATAATGCATCTACCATCTATACTATAGAATAGTATAGATCCATTATCTAATAATAGATATCTATAATAATAATCTATATCTACCATCTATACCAGCTATACTCAACCTACGGCCCGCGGGCCGCATGCGGCCCGCCAGGCCTTTTTATTGGCCCACCTGAAGTAACAAATTTATTATAAACTATGTTAAATTTCGCGCCATCAGGGAACGAGTATTTTGAAACAAAAAGTGAGCCGAGTACTATCAGCGATTTTGGCGTGAATCGGAACGCAGCCAATTATAGTAATCTGTGGTTGCAGGAGCGAGACGGGATGAACGGATTGCGGGAATCCCTTTCTCATCCACTTGTGCCATAGAATTATGCATGTCGCTTTATTTGCCGGTCGTAACTTGTTTTGAATTTGTTTGTTTACGTATCAATCAAAGCTAATCTCACCCAGTAATTGAAGTTAATTGTGGTTTTTAGTATCAAATTATTACCTATTTTATTTTCAATATAATGTCAGGAGTGTGTTCTAAATCTAAAAGAAAAATATCTAGTGAAAATAGACTGTTTCAAGATGAGTGGGAAACGGATTATTTTGTTGTGCCAAACAAAAACAATGCAGCTACTTGTTTGATATGTCGTGATAGTATTATAATGAAGAAATACAATATTGCGCGTCATTTTACCACAAAACATAAATCTTTCGACGAAACGTTTCCTCCTGGATCGGTCTTGAGAAATGAGAAATTGAGTTTTTTTAAGAGGTCATTGCATCAACAACAAAATGTTATGTCTGTGGCATTATCACAAAACTCCGCGGTAACTAAGGCATCTTACGAAATTTGTTACATTCTTGGAAAGCATATGAAACCATTTACCGACGCAGAAATTGTTAAGGAATGCTTCGTTAGTGGCGCCAACATACTTTTTGATAAATACAGTAACAAAAAGCAAATACTATCTGATATAAAAAAGCTGCAGCTCTCGGATTCAACCTGTATGAGACGTATTGAAGACATATCAAAATTTATTCGCGATGATATATTGGATAACTTAAGAAAGTGCAAGTTTTTTAGCTTGGCATTCGATTCCAGCACCGATATTTCTTCAACATCGCAATGTTCTGTGTTTGTTAGATATTGTACAGAAAACAATTTAATACAGGAAAAATTTTTGAAATTCCTACCCATGAAAGGACAAACCCGAGGCACAGATTACCTTGATACTATTTGTACTTTTTTGGACCAGAATGAGATTGACATACAAAAAATCGTGTGTTTGTGTACAGATGGTTGTCCTTCAATGACTGGAGCCGAAAATGGATTTATTTCTTTATTTAAAAAAAAGTATAATTTAACCAATTTAATAACATTTCATTGCCTTATCCATCAAGAAAACTTGGCGGCGCGTGTTGCAAATCCAGAAATAGAAGCTGTAATGAAGACAGTTATCAATATTGTCAATTATATACGAGCAAAAGAATTGAACCACAGAAGATTTAAAAGCCTTCTGGAAGAACTTGGAAGTGAGTATAACGACGTCCTTTTACATACCTCGGTGCGATGGCTTAGTAGAGGAAAAGTTTTGGAAAGGTTTTTTTCGTTACGCCATGAAATAATGCTTTTTTTAAAACAAAACAATAAAGTTTACCATGAATTACAAAGTGATGAATGGTGGAGTATTTTAGCCTTCCTATGTGATATTACGGAAAAACTGAATAATCTCAATCGGAGTTTACAAGGTGAAAATAATATGGTCTTCAATATGGCAAATAAAGTGTTTGCATTTGAGGAAAAGCTAAACATTTATCATGAAGAAATACAGAACAAACAGCTGCAAAATTTTCCAACTATGTCAAAAACTACAGAGGACGATATCAACATTTCGGAAAACAACTGCTCCATAATTTCGAATTATATAACTACATTATTAAACGAATTTCGAAGAAGGTTCCAAGACCTAAGAAAATTAAAAAAATGTTTATTACTCATAGAAAATCCATGGCATTTAGAAACAACGACCATTTCAGAGTTGGCTTCAGTTTTAAATTTTAATTATTCGGATTTGTTTGATGAGTTCATCGATTTTAAAAACGATACAAACTTAGAAGTTTTGTTTAAAGAAAAAAGGGAAAATAGAGAATATGTGGAATTTTGGAGTATTGTTCCCCAAAAATATAAAAGTGTCCAAAGATGTGCCCAAATCCTACTAACATTATTTGGGTCTACGTATGTGTGCGAATCGTCTTTTTCAAAAATGAAATACACAAAGAACGTTTACAGAAACAAACTTTCAGATTCTCATCTGGATGATGTAATAAGAATAGCATGTAACGACAAGCCAGATCTTGATAAAGTTTTGAAAAAGTGTTCACAGCATCAAAAATCGCATTAAACGTTTAAATTTTTTTGCCAAAACTTTTCTTATTAATAAAGTAACTACTTACATTGTTAACTTGGAATCGCGTTTTAATTAAGACCTAAATAATTTTTGTTTGTGGCCCTCGACACCATGACTGAAACATGTTTGTGGCCCCTTTAAAAAAAAGGTTGAGTATGGCTGATCTATACTATAGATGGTAGATGTAGATGGAGATAGATGGTATATATTATAGACCTGAAGAGTTTGTTTGTTTGATTGTTTGAACGCGCTAATCTAAGAACTACTGGTTTGAATTGAAAAAAATATTTTTGTGTTGAATAATCCATTTGTCGATGAAGGAATTTAATATTTCGATATTCCCACGGGATCGGGAGTTACGCGGGTGAAACCGCAGAGCGCTGCTAGTTGTCATTATATCGTGAATCTATTGATAATTTTATCGGGATTGTGACTTTGGTATTCTGGTAATAAAAGTTAAATTACCATCACATTTGGGATCTTAGTATTTCAAAAGTTGCAAATGTTTATTTGAATCCTCTTACAGTTATCATTTTTTCCAAAAAAGTCTTATATAATTAACAAAAAAATTAAAACATTTTTCTTTATTAATTTAAATTGTCCTCCGAAAACAGTCAGCCACTATACAATATTAACATTAGGTGTTGTGTTACATTGGCATCTGATGTCACCTTTCCTTGCGCCTTGCGCGCGTTTTTGTTTTTTCTCTAGGAAAATCGTGACGTCACACGAAGGTCAGTCATGGCCCGCGTTTTTAGTCAGCAGACAAAATATTGCAAATTAATTTTGCGAAAATAAAATCCTAATAATATTATAAATGTGTATCCCATCATTTGTGTGTGTGTGTGTGTATGTTTGTTACTCCTTCACGCAAAAACTACTGGACCGATTGCGATGAAACTCGGTATGTAGATAGCTGGAGACCTAGATTAACACATAGGCTACTTTTTATCACGATATTCCTACGTGATCGGGACTTACGTGGGTGAAACCGCGGGTCGCAGCTAGTATACAATAAATTTGAATACGAAATAAATATTGTAGAGTTATTGTAAGCCTATTAGCTTCCATTTTCAACATATTTTATCGTTATCACTGTCATGTAGCCAATTAGAATAGCTATGGAGTCTCAATGGAATGGTAATTGATACGTCGTTGGTGTTGCCTATCAAAATCTACCATGTTGCTAAGCGATATACGATAGATGGCTTTTTTTCCCCACGGTTACGTCTATAGATTTCCAATTCTACAGATTTCTAATACTACAGATTCCCATGTTAAACCTGTCAAATGTGTATGAGAATACCGCTTTGACAACTATCGAGATACCATTGAGCTACGATTGTAGAACAGGATACCAAATTGACTCAGTGGTGCATCAGTGGAGTTTTAATAGAATAGTTCACATTAAGAGAATACCAATAAAAATATTAGTAGACATAATATTGACATAAATTATGTCTACCTATATAATATTTCTATTGGTTTTCTATTGATTGTCTGTCTATGTTGACATTAAATGTCCAAATTATGTCTATTATCATGCTATCGACACTCTATTGAAACAGAATTGTGTTAGCATACTTGTAAGTTTATATAAGTAAACTTTTTTAACTTATTTGCATGCTAGCTTCTACTTACCAAGCAACAGGAAGTTTGAGATTCACGTTGTAATTAGTCTGGTAGTAATCTTTACCAACACCCAATGCTCTAGAGAGACCAAAGTCTGAAATTTTAACTCTATCCTTGCTAAAGACTAAAATATTTCTAGCCGCTAAATCCCTGAAACAATCAATATTTAATTAAGAGTATGAGCTATGTTTGGATTGTTCCACTGCTGGGCAAAGGCCTCTCCAATTTTTCTTTGTTAAGTATTCTATCCGTTGTCTCGCCACCGTAACACAAGCCCAAGTGTTTAGCTAGATAACGCTGTGTTAATATATCCTACAATATTTATGCTAAATTATTCTAGTCTACACGTGGTCAGTTTCCGCCAAACAAAATCAAAACATGCACATTGCACATGTAAATGAATTCAGATTTTTATTCAAACTTTTTTCGCATCCTGTGGCAGATATAAGAGAATATAGTTAGCAAATGTAAACATCAACTGCTTTGTAAGATTAACTTGAAATATTATCTACAGTCATAACATAGACTGCTGACCTTAAAATTGAATTCCATTGAAATGGGACTTAGGCTACCAAGCAATTATGGCGACCGTGATGAATGGATACCGAAAATAATATCTGCAACTACGATAAGCAATATTTTAATAACACTAGACCATTTTACAAAATAATTTCCGTGGCAGTCACTGGAACTTATTTCACAGAATAACCATCTTTTCTTTTAGTTTAAACATCAATTTGGACTTAAGAAAACGATTTTAATCTATATCCCTTAATACATAAAATTCTAGTGTCGCGGTAGTTACCAATCTCCACCTAAACGGCTGAACCGATTTGTATGAAATTTTTTGTGTATATTCGTTAGGTCTGAGGATTGAACAATATCATTTTGTTTTTTTTTTCCTTTTTTTTTGTAAATGGCTAAACAACGTTTGCCGACAGCTAGTATGTATTTAAATTTTTGTGTCGCGGTCTTAGTTGTCCACCTAAAGTTTTATGTATAATCGTTAGGTCTGAGAATCGAACAACATCGTTTTTTTCTGTATTTGGCAAAACAACGTTTGCCGGGACAGCTAGTAATTTTAAATATTATTCGCCATTTAGTTCCAGGTTTAGCGCAACAGCAGTCCGCGACAGCATTATGTCTATCTTTTAGAGTTGACTCACTATAACCTTTTTTATCAAATTTGTTCGAGAATAATGTACGATTTACGAAGATGTTTTTACAATGGTATTTTAGTGGGTTTTTTCCTCAAATTATAGCGGGTGACACCGCAGGGCACAGCTAGTTTAGTGATAAATATTTATATTAGTGCAATAATTTCCTTTTGTCTCAACTTACCTATGAATCAGTCTTTTGATTTCAAGATAAGTCATCCCGTCACAGATCTGTTCTGCGAACTCGCAGAGGTTTGGGACTGGGAAGTTTGGTCGCAGGGAGACTTCACGGAGACACTCCAACAGCGACCGTAGTGGCGCTAATTCCGTCACCTGGAACCCCGTACAATTTCTTTGTAACAAGACTAGCTTTCGCCTGAGAGTGCGAACGTGTAGGGTTTAAAGTTTTCAAAATCCTTTCTTATCGGATGCCTACGTCATACAAAGAACACACCCTCCAAGTTTCAGGTCTCTATGATCAGCGATTTAGGCTGTGCGTTGATCCGTCAGTCATTCAGGACAAAGTATTTTATAAGTACAGATATATTTCTACAATTATCATTGACCAATTAATAACCTTTACTACACGGTTTCACTCTCATTTTGCAAATATATGTGAAAGTTTGTGTGTTTGTGTCTAAAAAACTACTGAACCGAGTTTTTACGCGACTACGCTGAATCAAAAGGGAGGGTTATGTTTTTGACTCGTATGTTATGTAGGTGAGTATGTATGTTTATCTGTTCCCGATATTTCCACGGGATTCAGACTTACGTGGTTGAAACCACGGAGGACTGCCAGTATGATTATAAGGATACAATGTAGCCTCTGTTATTCCTGAGCTCCAGCAATCTAAGCTAATCTAATTGTAATAATTATTGTAAGGTTTCTTGGTAAATAAATTTATTATTTATAAGTGTCATCGCGATTGGGCATTAAATCACAAACATAGCGATAAACTTTTGCATTTACAATGTTGAGCATGAAACGGACGAAATATTGGCATGGCAAATTGAACCTTAAGACAGTTATTATGTAGATAACAATTATGCTGAATTAAATAAATTATTATTAAATAATTAAAGGTCATAATGGAACGACTAACAGTCTTCTCTTTGTACCCTGTTAGCTGCTTTACAGATGATTTAATTCAATAGGGCAATGGATGAAGTTGTATTGATGCCATTGACTAGAAGGATTAAATGTTTGATTTTACTCATACGTTTTAAAGGATTCATACCAGCATCAAAGAGTCCATGTGTAGTACAACTCCGTACAGCCTTACAATATTAGGGTGTTCGATACTATGCATAACTGCGGCCTCTTTAAGAAACTCTGTCGAATTTGAAGTCATTCGTTCATGGCCTAGGCATTTTATTGCCACTTGCAACTGAAAATAATAAAGTAACATTTATATAATCGACACCTCTTTCTTAGGTCTTACCATGAATTGTTTACGCACTCGATCAAACGTACAGTATTGAGATTACCCACTAAACGTTAAAGCACTAAGCACACTGAGGCGGTACCGGGGTCGTTTTGGCGGCGGTAATTTTTGTAATGTTCTAATTTCTATGCACCATGTCACAGACCCGGCCGGTGTCTATGTTGCATGGTGCATAGAATCTCGAACAATACAAAAAATACCTCCACCAGAACGCTCCAGGTGCCGCTAAAGCGTGCTCAGCGCTTAAAACTGGAATCGGTCAATACGCGAGCCGGGGTAGACAGCTTATTTTCTATAGATATCTGAGATATGTTTTAAGCTACCAATTTCGCGGCTCGCGTGTTGGTCGATTCTAGACTTGATGTTTAATGGTAAATACTCAATACGGTACGTTTGATCGAGTTCGTAAACAAATCGTGGTAAGGGTACTGAACATGGAATATGCAAGTGCTATATTGCCACCATGTTGAGTGCATAAGATAAGAAACTGTGCTTACTTAGCTATTTTGAATAATGTATGACATACTTTGACCTCCGTGGCGCGGTAGGCGAACGCTCGCCTGCGGCGCAGAAAGTTGCGGGATCGACTCCCGCCGTCGAATATGTATTTTTGTACAGATATTTGTTGCTGTAAACATATATTTGTTGTGGTGTGGCGTGTAGGTATTTCTGTATGTATATTAAGTATGTATTTCCAAAAGGAAGTAAATATGTATTCTATCCGTTATCTAGTTACCATAACACAAGCTTAGATGTAGGGCTAGATGATGCTGTGTGAAATGAATGTTCTGTAACATTATTAGTATTTGACACTTACAAAGGTATTTAAATACTTACCACTTATCAACGCTAACTCGTACATACTCTAGGCCAGAACTAAAGGACTGGTTAGTAGTGACACGAGAAGTTTTTTCTGCCAGTGTCCACTACTGGTAGTATGACTAATAGTGATATAGGCAATAAGTGGAACCCTCGGTTTACTGATATGAGACATTCGCGAATACTATGCAGGCACTGGTGATGTAAAGCCGTAGTAAGGAACCAGTACCGAAACTATAGATGGCCATAGCCTTACTGCTACGCAAGCTGCTACTGTTTATGGTATCTCACTGCTTTACCCGGTAAATTTTTAAAGCAGTAATACTTCACCATTCCCACGAGGAGAGGAGAACTTACTGTGAGCTACACTAAAGACTAACTTTCCTATTTATATAAGTACTTTAATAACTACTTACTCTTTGACTCCCCGTACACCATGTCCCTTGTTGAACTACACCGAATTGGCCCATCCCAAGTTCTTTATTTATTGTTATGTCTTCTATAGATATTATATGTTTAGTAGGAACTTTGACATTGCTTTCGCAGAATGGCTGTGTGTCAAGTGGTAATGTGCTAGTGCCATGTGCATACTGAAAAATGTATAACAAAAATAATAATTGTAGTGAATTAATTGCTGGTTTTTATCCGTTGTTCTGATAACTAAGCAACGGTTAATTTACAGAGGGTGTAAAGGCCATTCATTCAGAGACTTAGGGTTTGAAATTCCGATTTAAAACAATAATGGAATATAAAACATATTAACAATTTCATTAATTTAGAATAGAATAAAATGGTTTAATCTTTAGTCTAATTAAACAACACAGATTCAAAATGTCTTAAATTGACACCAATTGGGATTAAATCTCGGCTATGCTGCTTTAAGGTTCAAATACTAACCAAATCATGTTTCTTATTTGAACTGAGAAGCTTTTTTATTTTTGAAATATATGGATTGGGAAAATGTTTTGAAAATATCTTCTTATATCGCCTCTGTTCTGGTTTCGAGAGCCCAATATGAACCAAGTCCTCAGTCACAACAAACTTAAGCTGCGACACTTTTGTTACTTTCAATATATCTCTGTAAAGATAAATAACTTAGTTACACCTGTGTTGACTGTATCACAATGTTGGGGATACCTTAAGGATGGTCCCTTAAAATTTTATGAAGAGCTTTAGAGTAAATCAGAATTGCACCTCAAGTGTGCAGGCAATCTGAAGTTGGAAAGCCAGACAAGAAACTGCATCTAGTAGTAGCAATACTCTCATGTTTTTAGTTTGTATTTTTATTTATGTGTTATTACTTTAAAATCGATCAAATAAAGTACCGGATACTCAGATAAAAATATCACTTATTATTTCAAATATAGGCGAGGCTTGTTACAGCCAATGCATTCATTTTGTGCACAGACATTGACTCATTTACATGCAACATTGGTGTGCATGTAAATCATGGAATAATATAAAATGTTGGAAATATCTGTCGACTTGAATTGTATTTTTTAACTGACTTCAAAAAAGGGTGGAGTTTCTTACTTTTCTTAATGTGTGTATGCTGTTCTCTGAAGTTTTATTCAAAAAGGATTAAAATACTTTTATACCTACTTTAATGAATAAAAACTTCAGAGAAAAACAACAAATACCTACTGCTGATATTTTATGAGTTAATAAGTACTTATTGTTCGCAGTTGAGTAGAATATGATTACCACAGCAAGTTTTGTAAACCAAAATAAAATCGCAAAACATTTAACTCAGCAAAATCAAAATACGCAGAACCAAATCTATTAGTAGACCGAAAGTTGAGAAATATCTAATAACCAGCTTAGTTTAAACAATCGCAATGAGTACGTAAATGGTAAACGTTTTACCTAAATAATTCATAATATTGTTCAAGCTCAGCTTCTTCAAGAAAATCATTCAAATTTTCACGGTCGTCGCCTATATTTTCTGTAAAAAGACCACAAGCATTATGCTTTTAGAAATTAAATTTGTAACAAAATCACTACATCTTTGAGTATTACAATTGATTGTTTGCATAAACTTACCCATAATTTAACTGAAAACTAAGTATATTAAAGAGTTTTTCTTTAAAAATCTTGTAAATTGTAAATTATTTCAGATAGTGACACACTCTCAAAAGCAAACCAAAAACTTATTACTTATACATGCAGTGTTACCAACTCTAATAAAAATAAAACAGGAGAGATATAAGGAGAATGTGCGTAAGTCAAAAAACAAAAAATTGGAGTATGGAAAATACTAAATAATTCAATGATGCTATAAAAACGTTTTGTTTTTGGAACGAACTTCCCTATTTGACGTGATAACTTCTAACACATTGATTTACACAAAAGTGTCATGTTCCGATAACATGACGCGTCCCGTTCATTCCCGATGAGAGTATTTAATAATAACATCGCTCATCTGGGCTTGTGTTATGGTGACGATGACGAACAGAAAACTCGTAAAAAGAAAAAAAATATAATGTAAAAAACAAAGAAATAGGAATAAATAAATATTTAAAGGAATAACAAAAAAATATCAATATTTCATCGTTTTCTTATTACATTATCACGTAAAAATATCGTCCATAAACCGATTTACAGACCACCGTTTGTTTTTTTTAATTTTATGTTAGGAAACTCGTTTCGGTCTTTTAATTTCATTTTATTTAAACACACACTTAACACCTGAATTATGGATAATTTGCATTAGACTGCTTATGAGCGGGCCATCTAACATCAAGCGAGCGGGTCTAAACGAATGTTTTACAAGTAAAATGCCTAAAAGGTTAAATGAAATAATCTCGTATAGCTCTAAGATATAAAATACCTAAGACGTAACATGTGTGAATGGCAATATGCTTAAATATCACATCACCGAAGTAATTTAGTGTCTAAAACGTAATTTGCCTTTATTGCGTAATCCCATTTTTAACCCCCGACGCAAAAACGACGGGGATGAACGGATGAACCGATTTTAGTTGTAACTTTGTTTTGATTTTATCGGAGACGAAATTCACCAAAAAACTACCGAAAAACCGTGGCGTTGGGTAACACAGTATTCAGTATTGCCAAAACACCCTCATCAATATGCCCAATGAACAAATATAAAGGAACATGTCAGAAGACATTTGGGATAAAGTTCGTTTACATCGATAAACTTGCAATACAGAGCCGGCACTGTCACTTTTGGCTGGCATTTTTTTCTTTCTTGTAATTTAGGCTTAGTGCGGCTAACGCATTTATACAATTTGAATTTTCAAAAACAAGCGGTGCACTTTAAGACCTAACAGTTGGTAGAGGCAGAGGCGGGCATTACGGCGTCACTTTATAGGTCGGGTGTGTAGAAATCACTTTTCCTCCGTTATACCTGGTATCGATAGAAGTATGAGTAAGCGCTTTGTGGCATCTTAAATTTACTAATTGTTGTGTCCAGAGGACATTTCCTGTGTGCCTCAGTTTAATCGGGTCATGTTTTGGACATTGTCATATTTTATTTTGTTTAAACTGTTTAACTCTGGTTTCTCTTCAAAATGCCGTATCTATTTATATAAAAATTAATCACCGAAATGTATGTATCTACATGGCGCAAACCTTCAGAACGACTACAATAGTCGTTCTGAAGGTTTGCGCGTAGGTACTATACCTACCTACCCAATTGATTAATTCTTAAAAAAAGATCGAACGGGGCGCAACTAGTAAACAATAAAAATGACGTGAAGTTATATAAAACATTAATATTCTACCCATATTATGCTTGTATAACAAGATTATAATACAAGTATGTAGGTACTTACATATTTATACATTTTTTGCGTCTTCTAAAAATATATTTTGCATAAATTTATTTCCTAAGTATTTCTCACAATGCGCAACATTGTGCATTTCAGTAATATCACAGAATATATAATCTATATATATAAAAGAAAGTCGTGTTAGTTACACCACTTATAACTCAAGAATGGCAGAACAGATTTGGGTGAAAATTGGTAGGGAGGTAGCTTAGAGCCAGGAGACGGACATAAGATACTTTTTATCCCAATATGCCCACGGGATCGGGATTTACGCGGGTGAAACCGCGGGGCGCAACTAGTAGTACATATACAGAAGATCCACTTCACAAACTCATGTAAATAAAAAGTGACTTTCGCTACAACGCAACAAAGTTCAAATTCAAGTCGCGCACAGCTAATTACCTTTCGCAATATGTGCCGAGGTGCATTTCGAGACCTATACCTATCGATAGAAGGCATTACAGCGAACAAATAATGCCTTCACACCGGACCTCTAGAGTGTTTCGAAAACGGGATATTAGAAAGAAACTCTTTGTGACCTAGTATTTCCAGAAGTTCGCGATTCACTTTGAGAATGATTCCTATCGATAGAAGGCATTACGACAATGAAATAATGCCTTCACACCGGACCTCTGAACCGATTTGAAAACGGGATATCTATTCAAAGAAATGCATTGTGACCGAGTATTTCCACGTTTCCTTGAATATGCCGTTTTCGAGACTGCTAAAGGTTCGGTGAAAAAGAAACTTGTTCGCCGTAATGCCTTCTATCGATAGTTATGGTTATGAGTCTCAATATGCACCGCGAAAATCATAGGACCACGCGTTTAATAGATAGGTAGATGGTAGATAGGTATCTTCGACCATACTTCATGTGACCATACAACTATATGGTAGGTATCTAAAAACGTGTGTCACCAAAAGGTATTTACCTAAGCACTTCCTATAAAAATATGCCATATGGTTAAAGTTAGTTAAGAGAAGGATACATGAAGGATATGTTTCAGATTTTATCGTTCCCGCCAAAACACTCGTTGATTTCTCAGTACGCAAACAAAGCGCGCTTTTTAGATTTGACACATTTTAGGTTGTGTCAAAAAACTCCACGCTGAGAGTTCGTTAAAAATAGTTACTGGCTAAATATTGAAACCAAAAGAAAGGAAACGACATAGAAGCAATGAAACTAGAAGATACAAGATGGCACACGAGGCTGTATGATCTAAAAGTATTTTGCCTGCCCTTTTTGGGGTATAAATAAGAAAGAAAAGGTTCGCAAATATGGCGTAGAACCGTACAATGCATTCGGAGCTATTTGTTGTACCTGTCAATTCATAAGTTAACAAAAAAGACATGCACGTAGGATAAGAGTTTTTGAAACAATAGTAGTGAAATATATCAGCATTTAAAGTGAAATGTGAATTTATCGCAATGTAGGTAAATCGTTCTTATTTAATTTCTTTATTTGAAAATTATTTTAATTTTCGTAGCAGCGCTATCTTTTAAGATTTTAGGGCCCAATGTTTACGTTTCGACGTATTGTATTGTTCTAGGCCGGTTTAGCTAAATTCTAGTTAAAAAATATTATTGGAAACAGTTTTGTCAAGACAAATTTATATCATGTATGTAATCTTAGAATGCAATATTTTTAAGAAATCCGAAATTGTACAAAAATTCTTATTATCACATTATTAATTGTAATATTGAGTAGTTTTTGAATTTATTGGCAGTATCTACTTATGTGTAGGTTTGTGTTTAAAAACTTTAAGTGTGGGACTATAAGTTGCAAATCTGCAGTTAGCCGGACAACAGAACTAAACTGCAAGAGATGGGTAACTCAAGGTAAGTTGCTTTTTGTTTTTCTATAACCATACATTGACTGAATAAAAGTCTGTTAAATTTATCCATCCCATCTGATAAAACTGATTTTAACCGTTACATTTTTCTAAGTACACTAAGCCGTATAGATACTGTAGTACCAAAAAAAAACTGTATTACGGATGTCAGTAAGTGTAATAAAATTTGGAAAGAACAGCCTTGGCTGCATCATAAGTTTAATAGTAATATAAACCTAACTGGGTCCCCATACCCTTAAAGGTAAAAAAGGAACCCTTATAAAATCACTATCTTGTTTTCATTAAGGTAAGGATTTTATTTTAAAGTTACAAAATTTTAAGTACAAAGTTATGACTTAAATAAATAGCAAAAATATTAAAATTAAAAATTTAAATAAGTTTCCCTAGAAAGGGTTCCCAAAAGGAGCACTGCATGGCCTCCTTGGATTTCAATGCCGATCCATTGACGAAAGTAGTAGCCAGCCCTTTGGTCACCTGAAACTAATATTTATTAAAAGACTTTTAGTAGCCAAAGTATATTTATTATAGTTAAATGAGAAATAGGAAAAAGTTAAATAAAATTATCTTGAAAACGAACCAGAACTCATAATAACACTATTTTATACCAAATTCATTTAATTTGAATCTTTGTTAAACATGATGTTTTGAAGACTTTACATTTTTCATGATCTCAACAGACATTGAATTATTATACTTGTCATATATATAAAAAAAAAAATCATTATATTTAAAATATCCCAAACATTTTAAATTGTGTCAAGTAGACAAAAAAAACATTGTGTATGGGGCACAAAGATCATAAGATCATAATCTTGAGACTCTGTTTGACATTGTATATATTTACTTTTTGATTATTAAAGAAAATTTATAAAATATTGAACCTATGACTATAGTTTTTTTTTCACTTGTGACAAAAATGCATTTATATTTTCCTACCTTGTTGAAAATACAACCATTCTACAGTCTGTAATCTATCTTCTCCTATGCTTATAATAAAAAAAAAATCTGTACTTGGAAGCGAAATAAAAATAAATCGAGTTTTGGGAATCAGAAAATTTATTTATATTAAACTCATATCTGTCTGTGCCCAAAAAGTTAATTTTTTTTGTAAATAATTTATGTTAATCTGATTAACATGAGATAATTTTATTTTTTTGGAAAGTTGTGGCATACTTTACATCGAAATCCACTAAGAAGAACCTGAGTAATTAATAAAAACTTGCGTCCGCCTTTGCGTTCGGGAGAGCACGCGGGTAGGTAATAATGCGGGGTGCAAATTCAAATATAAAAAAACAAGCACCTACTTACTTATCTAGATTTATACACTGAGAATAGGTACAAAAAAATAGGGCATCAAATAAAATGCGTTTGTATCATACCTACCTTTGTGAATACAGACTTGTTTTAAATTATTTTATTTAAACTAGGTACTTACCCGCATAATATCTAGTGTTACTGTAAAAAACTTTACTATTCCTATGTGTGGTTCACAGCTTCTAAAATGTTACTTGCTAGTTAAAATTGAATTTGACTAAAGTTGTAATAAATGAAATTCGAGATTCATTAAATTCGTACGTGCACATGACGCCGGCAAACTTCGCAATTATAAACTTTCATTAACGTTTTCTACTGTGTTGGTGGGAGTTTGACGGTTTGGTAGCGCCCGCTAGCGTTATGCGAGTCGGAAACTTTAGTTACATTATTGCATGCAGGAACATTGCATTTTTCTCGCCATTTAAGGTCTACGCCCACAATATCGTATCATACTATGGTCGTATTTTTTTAACATATGTTTTATGCCACTAATTAACCGACTTCGGAAAAAGGAGGAGGTGAGAACCTCCTCCTTTTTCTGAAGCGTATACGAAGCGTATTCGTCGTGTATAATTTTTTTATTCTTTTTATGTATGTTCGCCGATTATTATTTAACAAAGTTGGTACTCGTATATGTTTTAGAAAATATAGCAACGAAGATGCCTTTTTTTAAATTTGAAACTAAGAACTTGATGTTTTTGCCCAAATCTTTATTTAATTATTTTCGTATTGTTTTTAACTAAAAATATTGAACTATTATATAAAAATAGCAACGAATGCACGCTACCCCGAATCACTTAACGCCGAAGCCATGCCATCTCGAATAACCAACACCTAATTCATCCTTAGGCATCACATAAAATAACGAACACGAAAAACTTATCGCCGAAGCGACCTTACCTCACATTACCAGACCTCTAATGATAAAAAACACCTATAAAATATAAATAAAACAAGTAGACAATGATAATGTAGCAATTGTTTTTTTTAAATGTTTATTTAAATTTCACTTTTACGCCTTTGTATATTTTAATAAATGTTGACTTACTTTTTATTTATTCTTTCAGTTTCTATTAATTTATATTTTTTATTTCCCTGTCTTTGCAAACGTTTTTTTTTAATTTATTTTCTAGTATACAGTACGAGCATTCGGAATATAGTATAATACTATATTTTATAGTACGGTTGGGTCGGTTGGCAACCCATGATGTATCTGAACCGAATTTCGCTGCGTCTAAACAAAATTAGTGTCAAATATTATCGATCTTATAAGTAATCCACAAAGGCTTTATCTTATTAATAACTAATCTCGTATTAAACTACCCCAAACAATTAGAATTCTACAGTTATATCCCACTGAAATATTTCACTTTGTCCTACTAAATAATCTACTTCGTTCTACTGCAGTGGAACTACCTACCTACCCCATTGAAAGACGTTCTTTCCCAGATATAGTATCTGCATAGATACGAGTAAGTAATTACTCTAGGGATAATGTTGTGAGACAAATAAAAACTCCGATATACTGGAAAAATCCTCGCAATTTTTTAATGGCGGCGCTGATCCATTCATCAATCAAAGCTGTAATATCACTCCCTTTTTTGTTAGGGTTCCGTAGTTCTAACAAGGAACCCATATAGTTTCGCCATGTCCGTGCGTCCGTGGCTTAGCTTAGAGACTAATAAAGCTGTTGTTTGGCATCAATATACATATTATTATGAGTCACATATGAAGAGTATTTTCTTAAGTCCATTAGGTCACATTGACATTATTATGTCCCTTAGAAACACCATGGCTGTTGGGTACAATGAAATATCAACAGCTATACTTAAAAATCTGTCGAAGTATAATAATTGTTCCAGTACTATCGTTTTTTGTTAAATTGTCATTTGCGTTAGATTTTTTTCCTAAGAGTTTAAAAAACGTGGAAAGGAATATGTATGTATAAGCCTTTATCTACCATCTTCACTATTTGCAAAAGGAAAATATACTACGCTAGTATGCTTCCAACTGATGGACACTGTCCTTAGGGATCTTTATCGAAAGCACAAAACTGTATTTTTTGATATGTCTAAGGTGTTCGATTTTGTGTAACATGAAATACTTTTGCAAAAATTGGCAGACTATGAAATCAGAGAACCGGTTTTAAATTGGTTGAAAAGTTATTTGACTAACAGAAAACAATGCGTAGAAATAGCTTACCTAACTGAAAAATATGAAATAAGTAGTGAAAGGTCAACAGTTATGGTAAATCCGGATGGAGTTCCGCAGGGGAGCGTCCTTGGCCCACTACTCTTTTTGTATACATTAATGATTTACCTGACATCACCACGTACAATTGAACTCTATTTGCTAATGACATCTCGATTACATTGACGAAGAAAGACAAAAATACAACTATAGATGTTATGACATGGTTAAAAAATCCAATTTAAGTGTTAATTTTAATAAAACTGATTTTATACAATTCCGAACCCACGGTTCTAGAGGTCCACGAAATTTTACCTATAATCATGATAATATTATTGAAGCAAATAATAGGGATTAATGTCGACTTTCATTTCTCGTTTAATCATTAGTTGTCCCATCTGTGTGCCTTTTACTGGCGAAGGCCTCTCCAATTGCTTCTATCCTGTCCTCTTTTTCGCCCGTGTTGTCCATGCACCTCCTACTACTTCTCCTTTTTCATCAGCCCATCTTCTAAGTTGTTTGCCCCTCTTAATCTTCATGTTTCCCGTGAATCAGTACATAATTGTTTTCTCCCTTATTACATGTCCCACCCATCTCCACTTCAGCCTCACGAAAAATCACACCGTAGTGGTTAGCTACAGTGTAATTTTTCGTTATCGTGTGTTTCTTCATTATTGAAGAATAAATTAAAATGGTTTATTTGCGACGAAACACACGATAAAAATAGTTACAGAAGAAATGACCCAAAAATTGACAAGGGCATAAAAGGAACAGCTTTAAATTTTATAGGAAAAGAAAAAACAAGGCGAAGCCACTTATTTTGTGCTTTCGTCGTTGCCCAGGTTTACATACTTCTATACGTAATACGTATTCAATTAGGTACGTCATAGTTTAACGTGGATTCGCTCTTCTGTCCTGTTTGTCCCGGGTTTTTTGTGTGTTCATAACTAGCCCAACCGTTTTACTTTTTCCGTGTAGGTCATTCGTCATTGGTTGTAGTCCTTCACACGTTGCCGATAAGATTATCAGGTCATCTGCCAATATTAAGTGTGATAGTTTTTTTTTACCATTTATTGAATATGCCACATTCATTCCCAGTGCAGTTGACGGAAAACCTCTTCCAGAATGACATGACACCCTCCTTTACGCACTCTTCTTTAATTTTCATTTATTTATTTACCGTCTTTTTCTACTTTAGCCTTACGATTTTTATAGATCAAATTTAATAGCCTTGTGTATTTGTTTTCACCTCTTGATTTTTAGGAGTTGGCCATATTTTCTATATTTCTAGAAAGTCAAAAGCTTTACTACAGTAAAGCTTTCCACAAAGCAACAGTAGAAGGTGATATTAAATTTCTGGGCCTTTTCGAATAGTTATCTATCAACATGTTATATGTGGTCTATAGTTAAGTAACCGCCCCTGAACCTTGCCTGTTCTTTCGGTTGTATTTCCTCAAGCGTCTTGTTTATTTACCTTAACAGTATTTTAGCGAAAACTTTATAGATATTTGACATTAAGCTGATGGATTTGTAATTGTTTTATGTTGTTTTTACCCCCTTTCTTGTGCACAATATCCCTTCCCTAATATTATAAATGTGAATTCAGGTAGCAGTAACCATTTAACTGATTACTGCCAGCTGAATTCGAGACGGGACACTCAAATCTAGCATAAATATTTCTTTAAAGCTTTCACAAATAGATACCTGGTTGTCACACATCCCTTATAATTTTGAAAGATCTATCCAAAACATCAATCACCATAGGAAAGAAACGAAAAATTAAAATTACATTCCCTCGATAGGTGTATGTTTTTTAATGTTGTTGTTTTTAACCCCCGACGCAAAAGCGACGTGGTGTTATAAGTTTGACGTGTCTGTGTGTGTGTGTCTGTCTGTGCCATCGTAGCTCCCGAACGGATGAACCGATTTTAATTTAGTTTTTTTTGCTTGAAAGGTGAGTTAGTCGATGTGTTCTTAGCTATGTTTGATAGAAATCGGTTCAGCCGTCTAAAAGTTATGAGGGATAAAAGTCAGGATTAAAAAACGAATGTAACGAATACTTACTTTAACGTTTTCGTCGAAATTTTAATATTACCTATCATTTTATAACGTGTTTTGATAGGTAAAGAGCGGTCCCCCGACGCGACAATATTTAATCAAAAAAATTCAGAAATTACTCTACTTACGTAGGGTCATAATTTCGGGTTTATTTTTTCTTTTTGTAGGGTTTTTGTAATAGTTGTTTTTTGCTTGTTTTAGGTTTTTTACGTTCATATTATTTTTATTTTTTTGTGTCGGGGGTTTTTTAATTTTTAATTTATTTATAGGGTAAGTTACCTAACTGACCGCAAAAATGAAAAAAAAAATGTAAATGTTGCTGAAACATTTTTCAATTATTCAATTATTTTGTTAAACGCGTTTCTGGAACATAGTTATCCAACAGATGGACAGACATCGCCAAAACTATAAGGCTTCCTTGTTGACTACGGAACCCTAAAACTATATTTAGATTGGTACGTCTGTTTGGAAGCTACGACGACACTTACAATGATAGATACACATAGAAGCTTTTAAAAGCATCGAAGCTTAAAAAGTATCGTGTTGTGCATGTGGGAGTGAAAAGCAATACCTATTGTAATCTAGGTATTATGCAGTGTTTTATCAGTTTGAGCCTCGTAACCTATAGCAACGCCCTGCCACCCGTTCTGCCCGGCTCGTATGGCCCAAGTTGAGGAAAATTCAAACTTTTTCAATATCTATACATATAAATTGCTTTGTCCTGAATGACAGACTGACGATGACGGATCAACGCACAGCCTAAACCGTTGATCGTAGAGACCTGAAACTTGGAGGGTGTATTCTTTGTATGACGTAGACATCCGAAAGGATTTTTCGAAATTCTACCCCTTAGGGGGTGAAAAGGGGGGGGGGCAAAGTTTGTATGGGACAACGTGATTCCTTGGTCTATTTTCGACTTCTACGAAGTCGTCGTCACGGGCAAAAACTAGTCCACATTTAAGTGTTAAGGGCAGGTGCTAATAAAGCTACCAAAATCGACCTTTGTTTTAAGCAACTCTAAGTAATCAAATACTCTTTTCTTACTCTTTATTTGGATATAAATGGATATTGTAGTTTAATAACCATATCTTTGTTTATTGTGGTTGAAAACATGACATGAACAAATTTCGTTCGATAGAAAAAATGTTAGAAAACAGAGAATTATTAGATCTTTTATCGGGTTATATTCAAAAATAGTTAACGTTTGTTTCTAAAAATGAATCAAAAAAACAGGTTTTGACCACTAGGAACTATATTTGTGGATAATAATGCTAAAATGTTTTGCATATCGATCAAATATAACAGTTAGCACGCAGCACGCTACGTTTTTGAGAGCGACACACGGTACTGGAAGAGCGCCTTAAGGTTTAAAATATCAGTATACAACTTACCTACCTACGTGAAATATCGTTTTGAGTTGATATAAATAATTAATAACGACGAATATATTCATTGGAGTACATCTTACACGTGCCTAAACAAAAAGTTGAATGGAGTTGGGATTCTGCTCCCAACTCCATTCTACTTTTTGTTAAGGCACGTGTAAGAAGTTATATATAT
Source organism: Idaea straminata (assembly GCA_951213275.1). Taxonomy (NCBI): domain Eukaryota; kingdom Metazoa; phylum Arthropoda; class Insecta; order Lepidoptera; family Geometridae; genus Idaea; species Idaea straminata. The sequence continues at coordinate 14,648,644 of OX577845.1, read as the reverse complement.
CTACTTAGTAGCGATAAATATATCGTTGACATAAGTTAGCTTTCGAACTCTGCAAGATTATTATGTAGTTAAAAAGGTATAAGTAATATGAGAGCATATTTTGTTGAACTAAGAATTATTAATATTTACATATATTAATGAAGCGATCAGCCCCCTGAGACAAGATAGCTTTATATTAGCGATGTCACCGGATTTTTAATTTTTTTTGTATGATTTTTACATAGCCGATGAAATGTCTTGCGTTAGAGGAAAAAAAGTACTCAGACAACTTTCTTCTTATGGCAATTTCAAACAATGCTGTATGTCAATTTCATACAATTAAATCTGTCGATTGGCGATATCGCTAATAGAAAATAATCTTGTCTAAGGGGGCAGGACTCTTATGAATTAAAACCATTGCGATTAGAAACATAGTTTTGTCCGTAACTAGGGTATATGAAGGCGGTTCGGCGGAATAAGATAATCCACAAGGTACTTATTTCCCGGTCTGATCGCCCGAGAAGATGACCGACATCAATACTGAGAGAAAATAAACAGTTTGTTTCCTACGTTATCAATTATTGCATCGTTAGAGTCACTTGCATTGTTCAAAGTTTATTTTAACCACAGTCAGTTGCCAAAATGCAAAGTTCTGTAGAGCATGAGGGAGAGAGAAAGAAATATAAATTCATAGATTACTCATCATTCGTTGTAGCACATTTATTTTATAAAAACATTAACAATTGCAATTAAATCTATGGATTAGTTGACCCAATGGTTTCCATACCTACGTGTAACGTAAATTCAGAATTAATAAAAAGATAAATAACTTACCTATGTTGTGCTAATAAACTCTGGGTTACCTAGATACTCCTTCAAGTGGACTTAATAATGTTGCAAGGTTTTTGTGATATACCATTTTTGAACTTAACCAGAAACAATTTATGTATAGGCGAGGAAACGCGTTTTAGCATTTATGTTAACAGGAATTTCTTTCGTAACTTTAATTTGAATGCCAAATATTTTATTTAAATACCTAATTAGGTCAAATCGCAGAGATGTTACAGTTTACCAATGTTTCCCTTGAGATTGACATTATTCTTTCAACTTTCATTTATTATTCCAGGCTTAGTAAGTTTTATTTCTTTTATATAAAAGATTTTTCGTCAACTTCTAAGAACTTCATGCCTTTATTTGTTTTTGTTCGTGTCATTACAAATCTCGTGTTGATATAAATATTGTTTTCCAAAAGGTACTAGTTTGAAACTTCTCGTAGGATCACTTAATATAATCGATAACTAGGATCACTTAATATAATCGATAACTACTGTTTTACCTCCGTATTACATAAAAGGTGTTTTATGTGTTTGATAAGGATCGATCGGTCGTCTTTCAATGTCTCAATGTTCCGTGAGTGTATTCGCTAAAAATTAGCTTTTAAAGTTTTGTGTCGTTTGTCAATTTGACAACAAATAACTAAAATGTTGAATAAAAGGTAAAAGGTTAAATTCATAGCCGTACATTTCAAAAATGAAAGCATTTACTTAATTAGACCAATTCCAATTACGTCTTTTCAATGAACCTGATAGCGGATGGGATGAATTTAATTTACCATCCATTAAAATATACCTACTAAGTACAGTATACTTCGTAGTATGTATGGAAAATGATAGAAACAAACTTTACGAGAGTGCAGAGGTTTTTTAGGGTTCCGTACCTCAAAAGGTAAAAACGGAAACCCTTATAGGATCACTTTGTTGTCCGTCTGTCTGTCTGTCTGTCAAGACCTTTTTTCTCAGGAACGCGTGGAGGTATCAAGCTGAAATTCATATCAAATACTCAAGTCTATGGTCACTTGGAGCTGTGAAAAAATCAAACTTCTAAGTCAACGCGATCAAAAGATACTCCCGTTTATGCCGCAAATTTTCGACACTCGCAAGGGAATCAAAACCTACAGGGTACAAACTTCTTCGTACGTAGGTACGTACTACTTGTACTTCCCGTGAACTCAGAATCTTGAAATTTGGTATGAAGCAACGTCTTATAGCAGAGATATAGGAAAAATTGCGAAAAGTATACATTTTTAGTTATATCATATAATAAAAATATTTTTAATAATTTTAAACTTACTACCCCTTTCCTCATGAACGCGTAGTGGTATTATATTGAAATTCATATCAAATACTCAAATCTATAATACCTTTAAGCTGTAACAAAATCAAACTTCTATGTCAACGCAATCAAAAGAAACAGGAATTAAAACCGCATATTTTGAAACTCGCCACTACTCGCAAGGGAATCAAAACCTACAGGGTACTTCCCGTGAACTCAGAATCTTGAAATTTGGTACGAAGCAACGTCTTATAACACAGATAAAGGAAAAATTGCGAAAAGCATAAATTTTTAGTTACATCATATAATAAAAATATTTTTAATAATTTTAAACTTATTACCCCTTTACTCATGAACGCGTAGTGGTATTATATTGAAATTCTTAACAAATACTCAAGTCTATAATATCTTTAAGCTGTAACAAAATCAAACTTCTACGTCAACGCAATCAAAAGATACAGCAATTAAAGCCGCATATTTTGAAACTCGAGATTGATCCAAATTGTGCCTATTTCTAGTATTAAAATTATGTCTATCACTTCTCTTCTTAAAGAGATGAAGATTTTTCCGAACATACATAATGTTTTCATATATGTATTGACAAGGTACCGTCAGCTTTCCACATTGTTATGTTATGGATTTCATTTAGCAATAAAAATACCATAACTTTTACTTATATACCTACAGGTTTGTACGGAACCCTCGGTGCGCGAGTCTGACTCGCACTTGGCCGGTTTTTTCAAAATAGTCTGCTAATTCAACATACATCATTGTTTTTGAAATTCCGATCACATTTACGTAACCATCGTGCATCAACTATTCAGCATCCATAAACATCAATTAGATGGCTCCAGATACACTGGTTAGTATATAAAATAACTCGCGCGCTTAAACATCTTCACAAAATCGTTTTCTTTTTCGTTACGTCGTTTCCTTCAAGAACATTTCGATTCTGCAGACTGTACCTAATCGGCTTCCATCAAGCTAACGCGAGCGAGCGCCACTTATTCAACTGTTATAGTAGGTAATAACCTACTCAGTTCTTATTTTATGCCCTTGTAGCATAAATATTTATTTTAAATTCTCTCATACAGTCCAGATCCAGACTAATTCAGAATTGCGAAAGTAACTCTTTCTGTCTGTGGTCTTACTGTTACATTTACGCGCCTAAATCACGGACTCAATCTTGATGAATTTTGGTATAGAGATAGATGAAACCTTGGAGACGGACATAGGCTACTTTTTATACCGATCCCAGACTTAAGTGGGTGAAACCGCGGATCGCAGCTAATTGTTTTTAAAATAAAACCGTAGTTTTTGGAATTTTCTGCAAACTCACTTTAATTGTGTGTAAGCTGATTTCAGTTACTTAAAATAAAAGTAAGGTAGAATTCAAAGATTCATTAAGAATCGCTTGTTCTGCAAATATACAAGCAATAATTGTATAATACATATCTACACAATAATATAATGTCAAAGCAGATAACCCTAATATCAGAGGCATTAAAGCTGGCTGGAAATGTCGCTTTTATTTCCTAGGTGGCGATCTATTAGATACAAAACTTAGTAATAGGGACAGACTTTTTAGCCTTTTGCAGTGGTTTTGTCATTCACATCATTACTCATACATAAATTCGATGTTAAATAGAACAGACAGACTGGACAAGTAGACGGACAACTGAGTGATCCTATACAGGTCACGTTTTTCCCTCTTGAAGTACTAATAGACCAGGGCCGAAGCCTTCAAAAATGGTAAAAAATGAAAAAAAAATTACAGTAGGATGAAACCCATTGGGACATAATAATGAAACCCATTGGGTAAGTTTTCACCAAATTTCGAAAAAAATTCCATAGGACTTGTAGTTTTGCCGGAAATCAAGGAAAACCATTTTTTACCCTTAAAAACCCCCCACTTCCCACTTCCCGAACTTGGATCGACCGTAATTTATTTTTCCTTTCCTTTTGATCATATTCCCCTCCTTTTCTAATGGGTTTCATCCTACTGTACATTTTTTTGGTTTCAAAAATTATCGACCCTGGTCTATAAAAACTATAATCAAGTGGGCGAGTGACATAACAAAGGCTTTACTTGTGAAGTCAGCTTATTATGTTCCGATTTTTCTTTCGTAACACATTAAGCAATTAATCTTTATATAACTTTGAATAAATAATTAGGTTGCCCATTTACTAAAAAATAAATAGTTTTTTTATCAACAAAAATACATAAAACATATTTGAATAAGGATATTACCTTTTATGTATGGAAACACCTATGCTAGGTCTAAATATTTCAAGGTTGTGACAACAACTTAAATTTTCCATCGTCTAGCCAGCTTTGCTTTGTTCTGATCGCAATAATGCCCAGAAAAGATTGTTTAGTTTACCAAAAAAAATTATGGTTCACTTATATTGAAAAATAATGTAATAAGAGTAATTTAAATAAAGGCTTGCAACATTAAGTATGACTACTTGGGTGTTGTTGTGAAAAAGTAGACGAGTCGATCGAAAAATCAATTACAAGGATATTTATGATACATTATGTGCATGTGCAACTAGTTTTTCTATTATCTAAAGCTTCGATATTATTCTTTAGATTTTTAATTTTTTCATATCACTACTATGTTTATTATCATATTATAGGTACATTGTAGCTTACCGTTTTTTTATATATATCCGGTTTGGTTATTTACGACCCTATGTGGTTCTAAAAGTTGCATTTTTGCTGTACTTCTCTGCATATGATTATTATGATTATGAAATGTGCTATTTCTTGAAATAACCAACTGAACTTAAGATGTCATGATGTGACCTGGCCAAATCAATGAAACACGGCGTTCGATAGTACTTCATGACCAAAAATTTGTGACCAAATCATATTATAGTTATTTTATCCACCTGTTAACACAATTTCTAAGCGCTGATATCACTAATATCTAAGCACAAAATCTTACATTTGCTGAACTTTAGAGGTCGCAGTGGAGCAGCTCGGGGAGAGCAAAATCAACGCCCTAACTTAACAAAACAAAGGCGTATTCTAGCCTTCAGTTAGTATTTTAATAAATTTAATGTTAGGCTTGGCTAAAAATTATATAATTACAAAATAGGAGGAGGCTTGATAAACGTAAATGTATGAAAATATTTGTTATTATTTGCTTTAATTGCTATCATATAAGCATATAATAACAAAATATATGTATGTATATTATTTTAAACAGTTAATTATAATATGAAGGTAAACTGTAAGAGGCTAAATTTAAGTGTTTGTATTGAATGGGAATAGCGTATAGAAACGGTATGAAATTCTAGCGATTATTTTAAACGGATCTCATTTTCATCCGTACTTTAAAAGGTAATAAAAGAAACCCTTAAGATCACTCTCTTGTCCGTCTGTTTTTTTCATGTTCTCTATTTCCCAGAACTAGGTAACTACGTTTTGTAGTTATGAATACATTCGAGTCGAGTGTGAATCGTTCAAAGAATTCCTTTGTTATGAAGTAATTTATTTGCAATTGTTTGCCTCATGAAAAATATAGATTAAGTCCATGTCACGCAATTGATTTTCCTGCACTTTATACTTCCCATTATATTTCTTAATCACATAAATTCTGAACGGAATTGAAACATATATTCTAAGTCAAGGAAAAATATTAAAATCATAAAGTGTCAAGCAACTCAAAGTCAACAAAAGAACCTCGTTGTATTAAAAGGCTTTAGTCTGGCGACCTAGCAGCTATATTGATCATGGTTTTCTATAGCCCTTCAAATCTAACTATATCGGCTTTGTTCATAAACTGAGCTATATACTAAATTTCTAGTGTTAGTGTTACAATAAGTTTTTTTTCTTGAACAAAATCATTTAAAAGCTTATTAAGGTATATTAAATGTTGTTTCAATCAAGATGATTGTCTTATTTACCGATCTACCAAATTTTAATTGTATCTATATCTTATTAAAAACCTAATCATCTCTGTGAAGACTTCTTTCACGTCAATTGTTAAATGAGATACATTTTTATGGTCATAATATTGACAGTATACTACCTACGGTTAACCGCAATGCTGTTTATTTCATTTAATTTATTTTCATTCATACGGTAGGTACAATAGACATTACTTCAGGCATGTAAATTCTCATATCTGTTCTATTTCCATTGTTTGAACTGAATCTTCATTCCATTTAATCCGTCTTACGCTTATCCCTAAAGACAGATTGTCAGATACCAATATTATTGAAATCGAAAATTACTTGGTATAGGTACATCTATATAGTAGGTATTACATGACTTAACTTTGCACTAAGACGGGATTTTTAGGTATTCCCAGGGGATATTTATATAATTACAATTCTATCATGTTAACAGCTCTCTCTCTGGTCGATCCTTCATGACTGAAGATCGCCAATCTTTTTCACCCAGCGGTTTGTAAAGGTCCACTTGGTGCGTACCACGGCCATTCGAAGCACTTCCTCAAACCTGGACGAGCTCTCCTGTTTTAGTTGATCTGACCATCTCATCGGGGATCTACCGCGTGACCGTTTGCCCTCTACATTTAAACAGCTAGTTTTAGACAAAAGGTGCACCTGGTACCTTTTGTGTCTTAAGTTTGCACTAAGACGGGAATAGAAAATTCTACAATATGTTACCAGCCACTGAATCTAGAAACTTGACATTAAGCACAAATGGAGTTGTTTGCTCTATATGTACTGCATTATTTACTCGAAGTATCCGAGAGTGAGAAGATATGAAGACGCCACGTCATAAATACTTTGTAGTTTCTAGACGGCAAAGAATCATTGCAAAACACTTCAGTTAACAGAGGAAAAAAAGAAGTAATTGTTTTTTTTTGCTTTTAATTATTTTCTCGAACAGTTGCCGGTCGCGTGTCTGTGCCACATTAAACTTGTAGCAATTTCCGTGATAAAAGTATAACCCCATTCGATTTTTATATGGCTTGCATTTCTTATTTTCTTCTAATTTTGGTATAAATGAAGCATAAGTTTGTATACTATGCATAACTTATTAATTTTTTACATTGTTTTATTCTGATGCAGGGTTAAGGCGGTAATTTTGAATCATTACATTACATTCCTAAATTCGTACACGACAACAAGTTATGTATGAAATTGATTTATATTGTATATTATTTTCCTATTTATGTTATTTCCCTATTCCTATTTTTGAATTTGTTGAAATCTGTGTTGTTATTAAAATCAAATACTTTGAAGGTTTTCGTTTTGGATTTGTTAGATTCTTGGAAAAAAATATTTCAATAATTGTGATTGTCTTTATTGTAATCGCCTATTTTACTACCTGTCGATAATTTTGTAAATAGCAAATGTTCTGAAGCACTGGTTTTTTAATGTTGTATTTGTTTAAGGTTGACATTTCTCATTACTAATACATAATACAGGCGCAGATAATTTGTATGTGTTAATTCACTTAAAAAATAATTCCTAATGGGTTCACCAGACTGCTGATTTACTCTGTCTAGCGAACCTATCAGTAAATGAACGAAAATATAAAAGAAAAATGAATTAGCGTAATAAAACATACAAAGCAACTGCTTATACAACATAAATACTTATCTACTAAAACTGGAATACTTTGTTCTTGTTTATTCTTATTATCTCAACTTCATCCTTCTACTTCGTTAACTTCGTTGCTTCCCTAAGGAGGCATAATGTAACTAGTTGTATTTCAAAGAACTTAGCCTTTTAAAAGGTAATGCTCAAATGAAAAGTTTAGTCGTTCGTACGACGACGACGGACGGTCCTGGTTCTTGCATTTTATTTCAATAACATTTCTTAGTAAATACACTTCACACATGAAAAACAACTTGTATCCCGTCCCGGTGGGCCAATTTGGCATGTGTGACGGAGGAGTCTTTCTCCAATCTACTGTTTAGTTTAGTATTACGGGGCTGTTTCCGCTCTTAGCCTCATCATCGAATCTACAGTTTTATTATATAATCATTAATCTTCCCAATTTTAAGTAACAGCAATCATACAATGAATAGGGCACTCGTTGCAGAATTGACGGAAATATATTAAAAAAAAAACTAGGGAATCGCTGTCTGGTATGCGAATTAAAGTTCGAATTATTCAATAATACCGTTCCGGAAAGAGCTTTGCGTGTGGCATTTTAAAATAAGCACTAACTCGTTTCAATATGCATTGATACTCTGATAAATCGATCACAATATTGTACCTATTGTTTACTTGTATGGTAGACTTACAAGCAATATTGCATGTGATTTATAAAGGAACAACAATCAAAGCCAATTGTTTTAACTACACTGAAGCTGTAAGTATGTTGGTTGGTTTATACTATTTCCCTTCTTTGGGCGTATTAAGATAGAAGAAATTTATCTTTATACACCCAAATAAGGGGAAAGTGTTGTAATTAACACCAATCCGAAGGAAACGTGTACTGAGCTTCCTTCGAGAATTTAAAGCTTTTATTTTAAGTACTTAAATTTCGGCTTAGTTGCGAAATACGAAATAAATAATACCCGAGCCGACTAGACTCCATTTGAATACGTTACTATACGTTTGATTACTTACATACATATGGATGCCATCCGTAAATGGCCAATTTGTGTTAATGTCCCATAAGACGGGGCTATAGAGCCCCGGGCCTTTGGAAGGCGTGCGTGGAGCCGATGCCAACACGTTGAGGGTCTTTACAATTACAAGTTTAAGCAAAGTATGACGTGGACACCAAACTGGCGATTATCCATGCTACATTATAAGCAAGCACTACTGGATAGAGCCATTGATAAACTACGGAAAATAACTTATTAGGCTATTGTGATGGGATGGTAGTAAACTGTATGCTAGGGAACTATGGGTACTATAGCGCTTGCCGTAACAATGTCTAACAAACGTAACATTGGCAGGCGGAGACTCGCCAACTCTCAGACTGGTCCACCCTAATTAGTTGAGCAAATTGTGGCCAGGTGTGAATGGCTAAAGAATGGAGAGACCTCACTGAAATTATTCTAGTCGATTTTAAACCATCACTAGTAGTATATGCGAACGGGCTAACTCACCACTGACGTTTGACATCAAATCTTGAGAGTATTTATTTTTAAGTCGTTAGATTTGTGGATTTAATTATTTCGAGTTACTATCGAATCATCGCATCGCAACTCAGGTAGTCAAAGTAAAGTAGCAACTCGTCTAAAATGCAACTGGGAACTCGTATTAAAAGCATTTCGTACGACGAAATGCTCTCAATTTATTTATTCTAGTAGTAACAACATTACTTGTGATACACAAAGAAACGTCGCTTTTGTCTTTGGTCTTATTCATGACGTCATGTTAAATGGCGTGTTTGTCTCTGATCGTGTGTCAATACAGCTTAACTGTTACGAGAATACTTAATCAATTGGAAATTAACTTGGAATATTATGAATAATTTTATGAAATAGGCACACCTTGTTTAAGGCGGAAAAATCGTTATATTCTGTTGTTTGTTTGTGTTGTAGAAATACTTATAGAAGAAGACTTAGAAAACAGAGATTCTAATTATTGCAAGATGTCCAAACTATCATCATCGGCACAATAAAACAAATGATTATCACTGTGCGAAGTAAAATCAATGTTTTTACACAACTCCGAGAGAATTAAATAAACAATAACTTCTTCACTAAAATAGTGATTTCATTCTAACTTTAAACCGTTTTTAAACCGCGGTTTTAAACCTGCCCAATCCTACTTTATGCTATGCAGCTTTTTCTGTGACCTCTGAGACCTGGATTTGTCGAACTAGACTGAGAAGAGTCTGAGTCTTTAATTGATACATCTCTGATTGGGAACTAGTCTACTCTGATTAAAACAACACAACGGAACAGTTTGTTATCTTTCTATATCTTTAAGTGTTTGTTTGAATTGGCTCTGAAACTACTAGACCGATTTTTATGAAACTTGGTATGAGGATACATTTAGTTATTGATAGTGACATACTTTTAATCTCGATATTTCCACGGGATCGGGAGTTACGCGGAGCACTGCTAGTTAATTATATTATTTGTGACAGAATTGAAAACTATTATTCCACCAGCTCCTAGTAAATAGAATCTGACGCATACTTCTCTTCTAAGCAGATAATTTAAATAAAATGATGATTTATTTACAATTTTGGTAAATTTGCCTAATTTGGGGCTGAAAATAATGTTAACCAAATTGTATTGTTCTATGTTCTATTCAAGCAAGAAGTTACCTCGACTCGTTATTGATAAAGTTATGGTTGGCATTAAATCTTTTAAATACCTAATTAGTGGACGTATTTAAATTAGAATGGGCTTTATTTATTTTTGTATATGTTGTAATATTGACATATCGTTATCTTTACCTTTGTGAGCGTGATCACATGAAAGAAAAAACTCCATGAGTTTCTTGTGCCTTCTTCTCATTGGGTGCGTTCCGAAGGCACACATCCTAATTTAGTTTTTAAGACGTTTCTATGTGATCTGTGTACAAATGTATTAGGCAACCAAAGGAATATTTTTTTTTTTACTTTGATTTTCTTTATATTGAAATTTTTAATATTGATTTCGTAGAGAGAAAATAACTAATTTTCACTTCTTTGTTTTTTAATCTTTTTGTGCTAGCTAAAACCCCTTAAAAAGGTCTCTATTGACTTTACGTCACCATTTAATATATAATGGTGAAGCCCGGTCATCATAAACTAATAAAATTAATTTTCTCTCATTAAAAAATACTTAAATATTCGGTAAAAACTTTACTGCCCATGTTGCCTTGAGGTCAACCAATAAGTGTAACATTTTATGATTGGTTACTTTATATTTCCTGAGAAATTACGTTTTATTAAAACTAGTTTACTGCCAAACCTATGAAAGTGTTTAAAAATAGTGCCTAACATTAAAAGTTTACAACGTCATATAATGTTAAATTCATTTAGAATTAGATAGCCTTATAAATAGTCTGATCATTGTACAAAATTAGGAAGTATTGAAATAAATGTTGGTGAGGAGGGGGGGGGCGTAATGGCGTAATACGTAGTACCTATATACAACACGTGTGCGCTACTGTAAGTGAACAGTCTTGAGATGTGACGATTCCAAATAATTATTTTAAGGCTCGAGCGAGCACTAAAAATAAACGGCAATGTGATGTCACGAAAACTATTACGTACCCGACGAGCGGTGACACGCATCTGACTATGACATCAGTCCAATCCGCCATAATCATCTGTTTTACTCTTGAATTATCGCAGTCTCCATCATTTTCCGTGATATTTTTCGTGTGGAATCTGCTAATGTGGGCTCACTGTAACTATATTTTATCAGTTTGGCGCTTGCCGAATTAGACCTGCCTGAATTACAGATAAAGTTTCAAGGACCGCTTTCGAAGTAGCTAGCTAGCTACGTTGAATTTGTCCGATATGCTAAGTATTTGATAGTACGGCCATATTTGATATATGTAAACAGGTAACGTAGTCAGTTACAACATGCAATTTTACATGTACTTGGATGCCTGAAAATGACCTAGATAAGAAATAAGTACGAATGGTCCCGAGTGAAATGTCATACATGAATCTAATCTCGTATCGCATTAGAGAACAAGTTATGAAACGAATTACTGCATCGTGCGTGACACACACGTCATTGAACACATTGGCATAAAATTATTCACGCTTAATTGTTCACCATAAAATGAGATTATCCAATAGTAGGTAGTACTTACTAGTAATACTTGAATTTTAACCAGTCTATGAAGTACTACTTTCGAACTTATAACTTGATAAGATAATACATTTTTTGTCGAACTAAAACATAATAAACGTCTATGGTCGTACATAATTATTAATAACTAGCTGTTGCCCGCGACTTCGTACGCGTGGTAGAAAAGGGCTGTTTTTAGGGTTTTCCCGGCAATTATTCGATTTTTTCTCGCCTTTTAAACCTTCCCTAGACCTTCACGAACATTTCAAGACTAAGATAAGATAAATCCGTTCAGCCGTTGTCGAGTTTTAGTGAGACTAACGAACAGCAATTGATTTTTATATATATAGATTATGTGTTAGTGATTCTTTTTATGGTGTTTAGTGTGTATCTGCTGGTTTAGTATTAGTTTTTAATATGGCCTAACGAGCCTGTAACTCAAAGAGGATTGTTAGACCACATGAATAACCTAACTCGTTAGCTCAAACCCGTCAAACTAACGACTGCAACGGGACTCTTGTTAGCAGGAAGCAGTGTTTCATAAAAAAGACAAAAAACGTCAAAAAAGTATAAAATAATATTCTACTGGGAAATAAATGTTATTTTGCAGTAGTCGTTATTTTACTGGGCCAATAAGCCCCTTGAAAATATTTATCTGTGTATTGTATATAATACTTTAACGTTTATCAGATTAATTCAGACCGGTTAAATGGTCCCCGGCCCCGTTTTGACTGTGAGGATTCCCTGTTCGATGCGCCTATTAAAAACACACATTAATCAGGAATTCTCAACTTTTGAATTAAAAGTCGAGTTACATTCCAATAGAAGGTATATAAGTAGGTACATCCCATAAAGACAATGTCGATGACAGAATGTTGCGTGTCATGCGTCACCACGGACCTCGTTGTGGCTATCTATTACCGTGCGTTGAGGTAATTTTGCAACAACGGATTGCACTTAGGTACAAGGATTCACAATAAACAACCAACATACGGGCTTTGTAAGCGACACGAGGCGACGTTTGAAGGTCACACGATCTGTGAGAGGTGACAAAGGAAGAAGCAGCATGTAGTCCCGGTTCCAGTACTTGATAATTATGCCAGTAGATCACATCGTGTACCGACTCGTACCCTGGACTTAAGCCAGCCCACTCAGACACACAGAGCCGCTGTGACTCGTTCATGACGCCGCATATTTTTAACGTAACAAACAGCGCAGACACACTCGAGTGCCAAATGTAAAGTTCACTAACATAGATTTGGCAAGAGTATCTATTTACGCGATGTATCTATGCTTCTAGCAAATAATCATAGAACGCTATCATATCAACTCCAAAAATTTGATTTTCACACTTAATATTTTATTGGAAAATAATATCTATATACCATGCAATGTCGAAAATGATTAGTGCATAGTCAGTAGCATTGTATGTGCAAATGTACGGTCGGCAGCATAATTGCAGACCCACCGTAGAGCTCCAAAACGGCTACTATAAGAATGTTTTCAACAGAAGCAAGATTCTAGACACCTGCTTTATCAGACAAAACTCTACCGGGGGCTGCAATTATGCAGCCGACTGTACATACTATATAGTGTGCGTATCATATGTAAACTAACATCTTACACTAAGTTTACGTATAATATGGGGAGCATCGCCATCAGTACAATATCGCAATTCGAACAATTCTCAGTTTACACAAACTATCAGTACGTACATTGAGCAATTCGTACAATTCTAAAATCGGTACAATATCTCTATTCGTACAAGTTATCAGTACGTACAATTCTAATATTGGTACAATATCTCAATTCGTACAAATTATCAAAACATCCCATCAAACTTAAGCAATAAGAAAAAAGTATGGGTTGATAACCTCTCGCGTGTAAGTAACAGCTGATATTCGAATGAACTTACCTCAAAATATTGAAAAAAGAATAAATTTCCAAAAGACGTAGAATTTTTCTGTTCGTTAAGCTCGACCGATTTTGATGAAGTTTTTTTATGTGTTTGACTGAGTCTAGCTAGATATATGTTTTAAACTCACAATTGAACTCGGTAAGTAGGTGGTACTGCAATCGGGTTTAAGACAACGTCGGTAGGGTCAGCGAGTACTTGATATGAATGAAAATAATGCAAAATGCAACACTGTGTAATATAATTCTAATAAGCCGTCGGAAAAACTAATAAGAATCACACACGTACACTTACCCAGCTAACGTCTATAAATTCATTGCTGTTCGCTCAGGCAATAGTTTCATTTCATTTGTGGTCTACGAAAGCGTGCAAGCTTTTACCTCAAAGCTTTCTAGACGTTTCTCTTTAAGGCAAGCATAATAAATTTGTATTTCACGATAAGCCATCACTTCCTTCTCATTGTTGGTCATGAATAATACATTTCTGATTTTGTTTTTGGTTTATGTTTCAGTTTATATAAACACTCTGTTCTTATTTAGTGTTACATACCTCAAAAGGGATCACTCGGTTGTCCGTCTTGTCTGTCAAAACCAAAACCGTCTGGTTCGGGTAGAGATAGTACTTAAGTTGTTTATATCATACTAGCTGATTCGATAGACGTTGTGGTAAACATGATTCTAGCGCCACTTATTCCAATCAAATACGGTCCAATTTCGAATCTAAAGTAATCTAAACTAACCATCCATCCATTCAAACGCACAGAAAAAATCATCAAAATCGGTCGAGCTATATTGGACTTTTGGGGGACAACTCCGATTGAATTACCGAAGTGATAGAAAGTCCTTATTGAGTTAGAAATTGCCTCATTTATCATCTAGGTATAAGTTACATAAAACTGTTAACTAATGTTACCATTTTTTGGGTTCCGTACCCAAAGAGTAAATCTTGACCCTTTTACTAAGACTCCACACTCCGTTTGTCTTTCTGTCACCAGTCTGTATCTCATGAAACGTGATAGCTAGACTGTTGAAATTTTCACAGATGATGTATTGCTGTTGCCTCTATAATAACAAATACTAAACCAGAATATAATGGTACTGAACCCTTTGTCCGCGAGTCCGATTAGCACTTGGCCGGTTTTGAGCGGTTTTCCATACCCAAAGGGTAAAAGCGGGACCATTTTACTAAGAAAGAAAGAATAAGCATAAGGATAAGCACACGGCACAAGACAAACAGAAAAGTAGTAACAAACATAAAATCACTAATAAATAAATAGGTAAAAGAACTAAAATAAAAAAAAGCTATAAGAAATAAGATCTAAGGAGCAGCGGTGTGGAGGCACACCAGAAGGTTCTGGTACTAAGACTACTGTCTGTCTGTCACCAAGCTGTAATTCATGTACCGTGACAGCTAGTTTACTAATGTGTAAGAATATATTTGTCGAGTCCGAGTCGCAATTGATCGGTTTTATTAATATTCTTATGAATGCATGTAATAAAACACAACCCTTCGTTTTGGCTTCGCCGTAGTCGGATAAAAATGCACACACATCTCTAATAATCTGTTATAAAGTCACATGCATATATAGGTACTTTAGATCATGTGATTTATCAACATCCCATGTAGGTACTTCGGATGTAATACTACGTATATATTTGGCATTACTTTAATCATCGTCATTATTTATTTATTTATATAATAATAATCTAGATTACCAATCCGGATCGTCTTTTTAAATGTCCACCTCATACTTTGCTATTAAACTTGTTATTGTAAAGGGACTCTACGCGTTAGCTCCATGGCTCCACGCATGCCTTCCAAAGGTCCTGGGCTCCGTGATAAAAGACATCTAGATTATAATCAATGTGGGATAAAGATACACGTTTATACATAAAACAAGCTACAATCTCTGATAGCAATTTTTAGGGCTTGTTAGAGAACTTTGAGGCGAACAAATGAGAAAAATCCTGAATGCAGGCAGTGCTGTCATGTCCATATTACTAACAATAACATTGTGTTCAATTCACAATTCATAATAGACCAATTGGCCTTTTCCTTCATATTAATAAGTTGATGCAGCACTCACATCATTCGATATATGCATACCTATGTACTTGCATGTCACGTCTTGACAGGAGACACCTATTCATGTCTACTCTGATGTTTCCACAATGTAAGTGTCTGGTAAACTTAAGTTGCTATTTGATTGTCACGAGAAGTCGGAAATGTGATCACTGGTATTGCAAGCAAGGGTTTGCTAACACCGTATTACTTATGTTTGTGACATGTTGATGAGATTGGCAACAAAATTCTTGGGATAATAAGCTAACTGTAGAATACACAAGTGGTCCCTCCTTGTCTTGTTTTAATTAAAAAGGGAAAAATAACTGCACCTGTGCAATTTTAAAGTCGGGCAGATTACATGTTTAGATCCAGTTTGTAGTTTGGCTGCCCGACTTCATATTATTCAGATGCAGTTATTTTACCATTCTTTTTTGAAGTTGGCTTTTTATTTTTGATTTAGTATTTTTTTTGTGCATCATCAATCTATAGTATCTATACCTATTAGTTTACGGGCCGGTTCCACTGGTATTTAAAACTGCAATTTGCTGCCCTTTTAAGGTGCAATTCTGTTTATCACTTTAAAGATCCTCGTTAGATCTTCAACCATCTTTGCTGGTGTTGAGATCTGATGAGATCATTTCTAACAAAATAGTCATTTAAATAGGTTTAAAGGAAATTATGCCCTGACAACCTTTATTGAATTCGATTTATAAAACGGATAACTTCGATTTAAATAAGTTTTAAAAGCAATATTTTATTACTAAATAAAAATTAATACCGTTTTTAAACTCATGATCATTATTATAAGAAAGGAAATAGGAAGTTTTTAATTTGTTACAAAACACTTGTATGAAAATTATCTGTGTATATTTAAATGTGTCGACAGCACATCATTGAGTAAAAATTAAAACAACTACTGCCGTCTGACTGAAACATCTTAGAATAGATATTAGCAATAAGCTGACTAATGCAAAATGTATGGTAATCGTTAAAAAGTTCGATGTCTTTAAAAATAAATAGTGTTCTTCGTGAATTCACATTCGGAGCTAAAGTGCACTAAACAAACAAGATTCTGATAACAAGATAACTGCTAACAAGCGTCCGCTTGTTAGCAGTTATCTTGTTTATTGAATATGGGAATCCTTTTACAAAGAAAATTCTTCACTGCATGACAGTGGGAGCAGAAAGTTTATGATCGTAGTTGTAAAATCATTTTCTTTTCAATAATTCCTAACTTTTTATAAATTTTATCTTTATTTTTAGTGCTTAATAATTGTGGCTTCTTTATAAAATCTTATCCTAATTGATTTAACATCTCAAAGTTTTTATTAACTTAAATAAAATTAGATGCATTCGTTTTGCAATCGCGTACCTACATACATTTCAGCGAATAATTTTATTTATATCGATATAAAAAGGGACGTTATATTTTTTTCTATAAAGTATAAATAGATAAATTGAGAAGATTTGATTGTCATTTGGCGCTCAAAAGACCAAGATTAAAGAGTACGCGATTTAATTGCTACACATCAAGAAAACAACAATAAAACTGTTTTAGAGATCGGTTATAAAATAAACGGTTCGGCAGTCACATTTCTAATTATATTCCTACTCTCTTCCTAGTGATATTATGTGTACCGCATGACAATAATATTAGTCACAGGTAGTTTATATGATCGAAGGTCACAGGGCCTAATGGTGATACCTACCTACTCAAATTAATAAGACGTAAATATAGGGAAGTAGTATCTTTTATCCGAAATTTACTTTCATACTAAATTGCTTACTAATTTATGTATTATAAATTAATAAGTAATTTAATATGATTATTGTAGATTATGTAATAGCTGCGCCTCGCGGATTTACCCGCGAGAAAAGCTGAATAAATAGTAGCTTTATAGTTTATAGTTTTTTTTTTGTTGTAGTTTTAATTGCGTTGGTAATAGAGAAAAATAATGCCATAAATTTTAAAAACTATAATTTATGTTCTGCCCCATTTATTAAGATCCCTTTTCTTAATTTGCTAACTTTTTGTTATTTCTTTCTCTATTATAGGTAGTTACGTATTAAATAAAAAAATATTTTTTTAATTAGGTACATATTATTTTTTTAATAACTTCAGCAAATCCGGTAGTACATATATATACTATAAACGGATTTCTTGATTTAATACTAAAAATAGGACGAATTTAAAATTAAACACACAAAATATTGAAAATAACAAAAAGGACGAGAAAGCTTATTAACTACGAAATTGTACAAACAGGCGAGCTTATCGCTTAAAGCGATTTCTTCCAGGCAACCTTAGGATGGAAAGGTCTGTTTAGCTTAACTGGTAGGTCGTGTAGTGTATTAAACACATATTATTATAAATATCTGCATAAAATAGATAGGTATTATAAACTAAATACTTAAAAACATAGATATCATAACATACACATAATAATATTTAGCAATACTATTCATAATGAGAATATATCAACAAATATCTATATAATAAAAAATAAAAAAAAATATAATAAAACTATACAAGCATTTCTAAGAGAAGAAACAAGAATACAAATATGAAAATAAATAATAGTTATGTAACAATAGAGTGAAAGTAATGTTACTTATCATACTCTTGAAAATGGGTAGGGTTTTAGCAGAGCGGAACGGATAGGACTTAGCCGAGGTTTTAGGTGCGTCTTCACCATATCTTGATGAGACTGTATGGCCTTGATGCGACCCTGGTTCGACGTTGATGTTTGAAAGGACACGTGCAGGACGTAGACAACTGATCTTAATCTTCAACACGTTTAGTAAGTAGGTAGTTTGCAAACCGAAACTGGCATTGTCGTATGCGAAATAATGACTTAAGGTGAAAGGGTACCGGCGCTCTGTCTATACGAACGTAGTCGACTGTTTCCTCCCTGTATAATGACACTTGCACAAATATTTTTGTGCCATAAAATCTATAACTGCCATGACGTTGCCCCTATGTTTTGGTTTGTTTTTACATTTTCTAATTATTATAGAAATTAAGATTTAAAAAACAAAAAATAAAACATAGGGGCATGGTATAAGTTTTAGGCAACAAAAATATTTGCTCTAGTGTCTAGTGGAGAAAACGGTTGACTACGTTTGTATGGAAAGAGCCCCCGGTACCCTTTCCTCTTAACAGTTATTTTCTTGCTGTTTTGAAGTCACTATATCTTTTTAGGGCTCCGTGCCTCAAAAGGTAAAAAAAAGAAACCCTTATAAGATCACCCTCTGTCCTAGTAAGTTGAAATATACCAGATACTGAGATCTACAGTATCTAGTGTGTTAAATTAAGGTTTAGAGTCAAAATTAAGGTCTTGAGTCAATACGATAAATTGTGCGACAATACGATTGTGTCTGTCTAGTTTGCAGAATAAACTTTTTAAACTTACACGATTTGTATTCCTAGTAATTATTTTCCCGGGTCTTAATCGCGTATTTTTTATTTCTCTTCGACACCTCGTCGTTGCGACTATGTTACAAGAGAAATTAAAATAAATAATACGCGATTAAGACCCGGGAAAATAATTAATAGTTTACACAAGTTAAGTAATTGTAATTAGTACTAATCTTTGAGTAGTCAGAAGAAACCCTTTGGTATTAGCAGAAAGGTATGAATGACCAGACAAACATCCGTTCGAAATGTTTACACTGTAAAAACAGATTTCTCATAAAAAGAAGGTTACTTTGTAGTGAGAACGAGCTTCTCTCTATAGACGTTAGAGATTAATTTCTTATAATCTTAGTTAATAATTAGATGTTTTCTTTTCCATGGATGAGCCAACAGCGTGAACGTACTCTTCTGCGTTTTTTGTGACTGGAACATATTCCAATTCTTTTCTCACTCTTGATCTTTCGACTTTGGTCCATTCATCTCCTAGCCCCATGTTTCTGATGGATTTGTCGAGTTCGATGTTATCAATAACATCGGATCTGCTTTCAATAGTAAAAATTCGAATTTTCCTTTTTGCTTTGTCTTTGTCTCCTTCTTTTTCAAGGAGTGATACCATCTTGATTCTGTTTATATCGCGCATGTATATGACCGTATTGATGCTGGTATTGAAGCCGACTCTCGAATCCCCGATAGGTAGGACGGGTAATGTGCCCAATACTTGAACGCCTCGATCGCACTTGTCAGGTAAAGCGCTGTTGGTGTCAACCTCGAAGCGAATGAGTGAGTCTTCATTCGTATTATTTTTACTGTTGGGATCGACCGTGCAGTATGTATAACATATGTATCGTTTATCTTGATATAGGTATAACGTTTTTCGTTGATAGGTACGCATGGACTTGTTGCTCTCCTCATCCTTTAATCCTTTACTCTTTACAACTTGAGCCATTATATCACTGTTGCCTGCCCAAAGCATTAACGATTTTTTAAAGTAAAGAATTAATTAAATCGTAGAAACATTAATTTAATTAAAGACACCGCTATTTAACTCATGTAAATTTATTATTTAAATAATAACCCCCCGATAAGGAGAAGACCTTGGAATATTAGGGTCCCGAAACCTCTTCCTTATTTTGAGGAGGTCCCTGAAAAAGGAAGAAGCGCGCCTCTTTTCGAAGTGTCTGGTGATCGGAGGACTGATGGCTATTTCGCTCTGAGGATCAGTCTGGCCATCCAGATGAGAAATTTTACCAGCATTCTGGGAACGATGCCTTGCTCTTGAGGTTGTTTTTTATTTGCAACTTTATTTTTTGTTGTGTATACATGATGATTCATGTTTTTATATTAATAGCTTTATGGTATTACTGGGGGCAAAACGTAAATGTTGATCAAAGTAAGTGTAATTTATAAAAATGCGAAAGAATTAAAATTTCTTGATTCTAGTAAATTACACTTATTTGATAAGTAATCAATAAATCTTTGAATAGGTATTCTTCTCCTTTTGAAACAGAACGGAGAAAAAGTCTTCTTAGAAAATGATAACCAGTATTTTTATTTAGCTTTAATTAATATGTTTTGAGAATAACGAAATGTTCATGAAAATAGGTATTTCTCAGATATTGACTAATCCATTTTACCCGTGTACTAACTTATCGGTTTAAGCCCAGTGCGATGTTTGACATATCACTGTTCAAGCCCAAAGTCCTTCAGTTAATTGTGATGATAGTAGGCTTCTATTAATAGGAAAGGCTAAGCACTGATTAAGTACACGCGAGTTATTAGTGCATGCCTAGTAGCATTATACTATTAACAAGTACTTAGCTCTTGTAAACGAGTTATATTCTATTGAAGCCTAAATACTGCTCATTAATTGTTGTTTCCTTCTTTGCTATTCCAAACAGATTAAAAATGCTTTTAAATAGACATTTTATAGCCAACAACACTCTACATAGGTAAACAAAACCGACGGCGCGCTCATAATTTTTATGGTTCTGTTCATAAGTAGTTCAACGAGATCAAAAGAATAACTTAAGCGTAATGATATTTATTCTAGCTTCTTAACCAGTGTTCTTAACTATCGCGTCAAGTGATAATAGGATAGTTTGTATGCATGGGACGCACTTGGAGCGCGCATTACGAACATTGATATAATACGCAATGCATATTTTTATAACGCTACCTTCGAAAGGATTATAGAATTCATAGAGCTATTACGTAAGGGTAATACGAAGTTCTCAAATATCCCAAAATGCTGTAGTCTTAGGTTTTTATGAAAACCATTCGTGAACGTGATGGTAACTCTAATGTGAAACGTGATCACGCACACAATGTGTGGGTACACCGTCCCGTCCATTTGATGTCCCCGATCCATGCCACGTGCGCTCTCCTAAAATTCGAATCGTGTACCTACATACCTAGAGTATTTCTAACCGATGTACTGGCATTAAAACATTTTATCTTTAACTCTTTAAATACTACAACATTAAACGTGAGCGTGATTATATACAATTTACAAAATCACATTATCAAAATCACATTGAAAACGCACCGTAGGTGTCCCAATATATATATTTTGCGGTAACTTCATTAATGTTTGCTGTGAAAATTTAGTTTTAAACTTGTTTATTTACAGCTTTATTTAACTACAGTAACTATACCCCATGAGTAAAGACTCATGTGACTATACGAAGTCCCGTATTTGCCTTGTTGACAATCTAAAATGGGTGCGACGCTGACCTATGAAAGTAACTTAAAATAATTGTATGTTTGTTTTAATTGTATTGGTTCGGGTGGCAATATTATTTAAATGGCTTTTAAGTTTGCATCCAATATTATTATAATGACTGTGATATTTGTCTTATTTTAAATAATTGGGCAGAAACCGAAAATATATTTGTTTAAACGCTTCTTTATCAGAAAATGTAGAGTATCTTCTCTGTGCATGATATATTATATAAGCATTATATTATATTAAGCAATTTAGGTTAATGAAGGATGGCAACCAAATTCATCGGAGATTTAATGGGAGATATTTTAAGAAATTTAAACAAGATATTCATTTCACCGACCTTTGAGTAAATTTACTTCTGCTCATTAAAACTTTCCTAGATTAAATTAAGTTTTTGTCGTCATAATGAATCCTTTTTAGGGTTCCGTACCGCAAAAGGTAAAAAAGGGACCCTTCTAAGATCACTATCTGGTCTGTCTGTCTGTCCGTGTGTCATCACCGATTTTGTCAAAAACGGGGTGGACCTACCAAGTTGTTTTGTCAGAGATGAACGTTGTATCTATATCTATACTAATAAAATAAAGAGGAAATATTCGATTGGTTGTTTGCATTGAATATGCTCTGAAACTACGTTACCGATTTTGATGAAACTTGGTATGAGGATACATTGACTCATTAGGATTGTAAAGGTTACTTTTTATTCCCACGGGATCGGGAGCCCCGCTAGTTAAGTATTTTAACAGTTACCTAAACGCATCTGTTTTATAATTTGACAAATTCCGTTGAATCCCAAAGTCGATCCGGAACACCTGTTTGTGTTTTGTAAATGATAAGAAAGTATTCGTTTAATTTTTACGGCATTTTAATTTTAATGAGTATAATAAAAGGTTAAATACAATAGGAAGACGAGGTAGGCGTTGATTTAATACAAACATGCGGGAAAGTGTAAACGGAACGGGCTACGAGCCAACTAATCAATACGTTATACTTTTTTTTGTTAGAAACTCAAGGTCGGTTAGAGTTGAAGTTGAAACTGGTACATTTTTAATTGAAAAACTAATTTTTAAAAATAAAATTTTACTACTTTCATTCATAATCCTTTAACAAATTTCAAAGTTTTAATGAAGTTTTTAATCTTAATAAGTTAGAGAGCTTGTCTGTCTAGGTGGGTATTTACGTATGGGAGACTTATTATCTCTTCGATCTGCTAAGTTATGTATGTATGTTATTTGCATATGGCCCGATTTTCAGAAACCGACTTTAAAATGTGTCAAAGCAGTCAATAGTCTTTGAAGTTAGGGGCTATAGTAAAGCGGTGGCAACCTAACCATGACCTTGTAGGATGCAACGTGAAAAGTCCATGTTTGACACTCATTTTTCCTTAGACTCCAAAATTGTGCACTCTCACGAAGTAAATTTAATAAAATATTCCACCAGAATTATAAAATTCAACTCTGATTACAACATAATATAATTGAAAAAGTAAAAGCTCTTTCAATTATACTATCCGTTAAAAAGATAAACTCTATTTTTGTTAATTGTTAATCATGTTTTAAAGCAATGTGTTATATATAATGTATCTACATACTTACACACAACTTTTATTCATTTACCATTTACTTTAAAATGTAACCCTCGTAGTCACTGAAAAAAGGTACTGAAAGCTCAAAGCTTTTAGTTTCTATGTTATAACACAGATGGCTCTTTTACATCATACTGTGCTGCCATCTATCAAATCTGCCTTGAACTTCAACGTAACTTTGATGTCTGAAGGAATCCCTAGATGTCGCTACCCGTATTAACGGAAACAAAAATGCGATATAACTTATCCTGACCCCGGTCTGTTTCGCATATTTTCTAAATGTTGTCTTAAATACTATCTAATCTATCTATCTATTATATTTAAACAAGCAATTTTTGCATATATATATAATCAGGATCTCTGGAACGGCTCCAACGATTTTAATAATATTTAGTACCTACTTATGGAAAAAGCCTAAAATAAGGTAATAAACCTAAAATAACCCAGGTTCTATTATTAATTTGAGTATTTTTTTGGGCTTTTGATTCTTTATGTATCATGGCACAAGCCCGAATTAAGGCTAGACTTAGATCTGCCCAAACAAACTTAAATCTTCTAATTTATGTTTCCAAAATCTGCTCCATTATGTCTGTTTAATCTTTTTGTTTTAAATTACAACACTTTTTACTCTGATTTTAAATTAAGGCTACTAAAATAGATGGCTTGCAGACGAATTGATTAGGTTAGAAGTCATTAAAATTCTAAGGACGTCCCAAGGTTTCTAAGCTTGACCACGTTCAATCTATTTTAGTACATAACGAGACTGGAAAGGCAATGTACTTATTCTTTTCCGTTTCTACCTCGAACGATTTAGTCGCAGTTGTTCGGTTTTATTTGTGACTAGGTCTCTTCCACAGTTTTATGCCGTGCAATATTTCGAAAAAGGTAATCGCAGTGAATAATAATTTGCAGGTTCCATGATTTTGTAAAATGTGATTACCTAAGACACTATCTACATCTACACTTATCTATCTACATTTCTACACTAGCATAATAAAAAGGATTTTTTTATTTTTTGTTTGTAACGAATAGGCTCCGAAACTACTGGACCGATTTAGATGAAACTTGGTATGAGTATACATTGATCCATTGGAAATAACATACTTTTCATCCCGATATTCCCACGGGATCAGGAGTTACAACAACGGGAGTTGAGAGCGCTGCTATAAATAAATAAATGGGGTTGCACACGGCAACGCGCAACGTTGATTATTTTATTTTTATTTAATAAGTTTTGTTTTTACTATGGTTAATTATCGTGTAAGGTTAACCTACCCACCCTTGCAATTTGCATGCAGGGGTATTTGAAGTAAACAAGAACGTAACATACACCGTATACGTGCTGGGAACTTATTTTTTGCAAAGGTTAAGTGATATTTATGTTCATAACAATTAACTTACCTTCTTGTAAATCAAAAGACTCCGTATGAGGTCTATAAGGGTAAATGTCATCGTTTGTAGAAAGTCCACATGTTTAAACGTCTATTCGGTGACAATGTCCTGAGTGGCAAAATGACTAGCTAGTAAAACGTCCAAAATGTAAAATCGTCACGAATGTAAATAATAATAATGCCGGTTTCAAAACGAGATAAAAGAAATCTTAGAGAAAATAATAATAATAAATATTTCAGGACATTCCACACATCGCCATCTAGCCCCAAGCTAAGTAACTACACTTGTGTTATGGGTGAATGTTACGTTATGTTTACGATTTTTAAGCGGTTACCACATTGCCAATAAAATGTCCAATCTACCAAGGTGAGTTTGGTCGTTCTGCAATGTAAACAGTGGTTGCAGATCTGCAGTGTATCACTTTATAATTATAACTTGGGTTCTTCAGATTTTATCGATTGGACACAAAGTAGGGTCATATAGTTAAATTCAGCCGAGTGCAAGGCGGACTCGCGCTCGAAGGGTTCCGTAACATTATAATATGTTTTTATAGCACATCAAAAAAAATCATCTGTGAAAAATTCAACAGTCTAGCTATGTCGGTTCATGAGATACGGCCAAGTGACGGACAGACGGACGGACAGTGGAGTCTTAGTAAAAGGGTCCCGTTCTTACCCTTTGGGTACAGAATCCTAAAAATCGTAAGCTGAAAGCTGAAAAAATCGTAAAAATCGTAAATAAATGTCTTTCTAAATAAAGCCTGCTACTACCTACTATATTTCGTTTAAGTAAGCAGTATTTTTTTTTTACGAAAGTAAAGGTCTTACAGTACAGTATTTACTCTACATTTGGGGATCCGACTCTCTGGGGTCTATTCATTTGACTTATCTTGTAAATAATAATATGTTTCTGGTCTCTTGGTGATTCCGAAGACGTAATAAAGATGCTTGTTTCAGTTCGTGTCGTGTTGTTAAGTATTTAGATAAGTAAATATGTAGATATAGGTGCCTGGTAACGAGGATCAATAAAACATTTTTGGCTCGGCTTCAAGAAGATAAGTATTTTGTTTTTCTCTGAAATGATGTTACAAATTTAAATTTGGATTAAGGTAATTAGTCTGCTTAAATTGGTCTAAGCCAATTAACTCGGAATTAAGGTCCTAAGCTGAAGTTGTTTTTTATAAAGATAATAATGTTGTTCTTATTACAACCTACTGTAGGTTAGTTATGATCCTGAAATGTATTGTATTGTTAAGTATAATGGATAAAGGAGGGACGTAAAGTAATTAAAACTCTTGAAAGTTCCCTTTCTGTGAATAAGTTGGCAAACAAAACAATTTTTGCACTAAAACAAACGTCTTTTACCAAAAACCATTAAAAGTTAAATAATAATGTTAAAAAGTACTTTAACTAATATAACAAAATAGTAAAAAAATGCCTATCTATTTTATCTATCATATATTTTTATTGTGTTGACTCAGGACCTTGATTTTTATACATCTAATATAGCTGGAGATCCCTTAAAGGACGACCTTCATCGATCTTTTTACGGAATGAAAAGTATTTTATATCAAATTAAATAGGCCAAATGGGTTGCCTAAAAAATTCAGTCCAGAATGATTAATATATATTTTTTTGTTTTTATACTTTTCATTGGTTTGGTCAATAGACTAATTCCGTACCAATTAAATGCATAATACTTATTTTAACTTAATTTAAATTCATTAACCAGACGTGTCAATGACTAATATCGATTGACCTGCCTACCCACGAGTGGTGACGGGAAAAATATAGTCAATCTAACGTTTGCATGTTCTATCGGCTTCATACTTTTCTATTGGTATGTGTTTAAAATTGCTAAATCCACCCGTTCCTGAGAAAATCTGTGCTGACACACACACACATACAGGCAGACAGACAGACATACTGACAAGAAAGCGATCTTATAAGGGTTCCTTTTTTACCTTTTGTGGTACGGTGCCCTCAAAACAACATAATGAACTTCAAAGAGGTTGTATCTAGAATGTTAGGTACTGATAAATTGATATTACAGGTCAAAGCACACGGCACTATCTAGCCCCAAAATAAGAAACTAGGCTTATGTCAAGGTAACCAGACATAGAATACTTTTTTATAAATAAACTGGCTGCACCCCGTGGTTTTACCCGCGTTATTGTGTGTGAAAAATCGGTATAAATAGTAGTAACAGAGATAGGTCACAGAGCGCATTCTCTTATCGCGTGCTCGCAAGAACGTTGACTGTCGCAAGTTTTCGTTGATAATTTAGTTTCCACTAAGTGGGTTTTGATGCAAAATATACCTGACGCCCTTCCTAACTACTTATTAACAATTAAAAAAATAATCATACTTAAGTAAGTAAACCTCTTAAAAGTGAAATTTGATTTGCTACAGATACAGAATAAATAATAGTTACTAAACTACAAACTTGATGCGTCCTTTTTAAGCTTTTTGATGTTGAATTTTCCCCTTGCGAAGTTGCAGGCTTAGAGCTCTTGAAGTTTCTGAACTTACTTGACGTGTCATGTAGATAATTTTTAAGTAATTTTCAACTGTGTCACGGCTAAATTTTGTACTAAATTTTCAAGAATCGCCATCTATTGACATAGTTGATGAATTAAACATACAGAAATATATCCTGAAATAACATATCTTCTTAACTCTACAAGCCTTTAATAATAATATTAGATATAGCAGAGCCGGCAACTTTAATCCATGCTATTTAGGATGCTGTAGTGTCTGGGACATGTATTAGATGAAGTAGGTTTGGCCAGTACCTATACCGCCCTCTCAACTTTGTCGACCGAGGAACTCGTCAATTAGTCCGGAGTCAAATAAGCCGCTGGTTTCCTTTAGACGCATAAAACCAACTACGCAAAACACCACCTTTACGCAAAACGCATAACTCGCACAATACCACTTACGCAAAATACCAACTACGCACAATACTAACTTCGATTTAAGCGAAACACCAACTACGCTAACATTAACTTTGATTTAGAAACAATTTCATCACGATGTTTTCCTTCACCGTAAGAGCTATACTGATAGCGGACATAAAGTTTTCGTAAGAAAAATAAATTGGTGCTCGACTGAGCGGTCGACGGGGATTCAAACTTACGACCTTCGGAATGAAAATTCAGGTGTCTACTACTAGACAGACACCGTTCTTACATGCATTTATCTTAGAAATTAATGAGATGTTATGAAATAGCTATTCATTGATTCCTGAACATAGAACACATCAATCTAATAATAACAAAAAGCAATTTGTTAAAAGGGCTTATTGTTTCGATAAAACGTTGTCATTTTTTATGCAGCTTTAGCGAAACAATAACGAATAAAGATAAAAAGGATGAAAAGATGGGAAAATATGGAATAACGTCTTTTTTTTGCTTTTCATATGCATTAGAGATGTTACTAATGGTGATTTTGCCGAAACGCCAAATATTCGGCGAAACTTAGTACATTTCGCGGCTTACAAGTGGTGGTCAGCAAACGCAAAATAGTATTCAAGCCTAGCAGAATTAGTTTAGTTAGATTTATTTATCATCTCCCGGTAGCAGTGTATGTATTGAGCGGTTATTTTCAGAAGCAGGAATATTTTATGAGCAAAAGCACAATCGATTGCTATCAACAAATTCTGAAAACTGGTTTTCATTAATCCTAACCTAGTAACACTGATAGATTTTAAGTATTTGAAAAATAATTACAACCAGAGTTACAACCGTGTGAAACTTTATTCATTCATGACAGAACACAAAAACAAACGAGCGCGCAACACCGTCCAAATGACGGCCGCTCTATGGACGGTGGGCATACAACCTACTTAATACATTACAATATCTCCACCCTTAACTACTACAACCCTATAAAAAAATTAAAACTAACTAACCTAAAGCTTAATTATACCAAGTGGCCTCATGCTAGACCTTACAGCACCACGTACATCCAACAGGGTAAGTAAGTACGTAAGTATATCATACTAAGGACAAAGTTTACCCTTAACATGAAATAGTGTATTTACAATTAACACGGATCACAGTTTATAATTAACATTTTTGAGGCGACACGTACGTATCGGGCGAGACTGAATCGATTCAGGGGGCAAGGTAGGAGGCGGAGATCTATCTGGAATGGCCTGCTCGACGCAATCCTGGAACGGATCTTCCTCAAGCCCGTCTTCCACCCCCGAGGTGCTCGGTCGCGGCGGACTACTCTGATCGGCACCGTCGCTAGGTGTTACTGGCTCTACATCGCAGCTCTCACTAGTGGAAGGACAGATCAATAAACTCCGAGGTCTGCGCTTAAGCTGATCAATATGTTTATGAGTTTCCCTGCCTGACGTATCGAGAACTTTGTAATCTGTAACACCCATCTTCTCAACAACCCTACCGGGCACCCATCTATCATTGCCCCTATATTGACGTACCCATACATTTTCCCCCTCACCTAAACTTCGCGTCCCGCTACCCCCGCTCTCCTGCTGACGTGCCTGAGCCACTCTTACTTTTGACTCTCTATCAGGTCTCAAACAATCTAGCTTCGTGCGAAGTCTCCTGCCAAACATGAGTGACGCAGGAGTTTCTCCTGTTGTACAATGTTCAGTGTTTCTGTAGTGTAAAAGATAATTGTTTAAGAACAAAGGAATGTCTAAACTACTTCTAATTGCTTTTTTAATGGTACGCTTAACAATACGTACCGCATTTTCAGCAGCGAATTCCTTGCTTCGGTCCAAAGATGGTTACTAATGGTTTGTGATCTGTGCGTAAAATGAAATGCCTACCGTATACATACTGATGTAATTTTTCCAAACAAAAAACGATAGCTAACGCTTCCCGTTCGATCTGTGAATAGTGCTTCTCGGCACTGTTCAGCGCTCGAGATATATAGATAACGGGGCGCTCGACTGTGCGGTCGACCGCGGCCTCCGTAAGACTGTTTCCATAATAGCTCGCAGCGGACGGCGACGTCACTGGCTCCAGCTGACTAAGTACGCCCCCTATACCTTTCGAGCTTGCATCACACGTTAAAATCAAAGGTTTATCGGGATCATAGTGCGTCAGCACTTCGGCACTAATCAGTAATGATTTTACTTTTCTAAACGCTAACTCGCAACTAGTATCCCACACCCATGTGACCCCTTTCTTAAGCAAATGGTACAAGGGCGCTAAGATAGTGCTTAGCCGGTTAACAAATTTAGCATAGAAATTAATTGTTCCTAGAAAAGCTCTAAGTTCCGAGATATTGGTAGGGTGCGGTATGTTAACTATGCCCTCTACCTTCTCGGGGTCGACCTTAATTCCCTCTGAGGATATGATATAGCCTAGGTACTTAACCTCATTCGCCAAAAATTGGCATTTTTTAACTTTAAGTTTCATGCCGTTAGAATGCAAACGTTGGAAAACTCGTTCCAAAATATTTAGATGTTCAGTGATATTTCCCTCCTTTGTTCCTACTATAATATCATCTAAGAACACTTCTACGTTAGGGATATCATTTAAAAGATTAGACATGATTCTTTGGAAAATACCTGGGCTCGAAGCTAGGCCGAAAACTAATCTTTTGTACTTAAATAAACCCTTATGAGTATTAATTACTGTCAAATTATCAGGATCCTCTAATTCAATTTGATTATACGCCTGTGATAAATCAATTTTTGAGAAAATGGACGCCCCGTTTAACTTAACCAATAAATCCTCGATACGTGGCAAAGGATACCTATCTATGATTAAGACTGGATTTAGTGTTACTTTATAATCAGCGCAGATACGGAGTCCACCGTCAGCCTTACGCACCGGTACGAGTGGGGTAGCCCAGTCCGCACTATCAACGGGCTCGATGACGCCGTCACGCAACATTCCGTCGAGCTCGGCCTCCACGCGGTCACACAGTGCATATGGCAGGGGTCGAGCGCGGCAGTACACCGGGGTTGCTCCTTCTCGCACTCTTAGCTGAGCCTTACCTCCCTTGAATCGACCCAGTCCCTCCGTAAATAGCTCCTTATATCTGTCAAGTAAATAATTCAATTTTTCACGACTATGTACCATATTAGAAGAAACATAATTATGGAACATGGGAATTTTTATTTTTAATTCTGATAGCCATTGCCGGCCTAACAAAGAGGTGGTTCCGCCTTTTACAATAAACAAGTCCAATTTTTTTTTAATTCGACCATATGTTACTACAGGTTTAATCACCCCTATAGGCATTATTTGAGAGCCATCATAAAACCTAAAAGTCATCTGTGACTGTTCAATAGGTTGATAGGAAAAATAACTATGATAAGTTTGTTTACTAATACACGATACCCACGAACCATATTCAATTTCCATAGGTAAAACCTTTCCATCAATCAATAAATCTAAGCTCACCGGTTTATAACCGTTCAAAGACAGTTGGTGTAGCGATTCCTCCGCTGTTCCAAGGTCCTCGTCAGAGGACGGGCCTTCATCCTCCCCAGAAAACTCTGACCTGGCAGAGTTCCACGACGACGCGACTGGACCATGGCTCTCCGCTTGCACATGTGCGACCGTGTTACCGCCGGAACCATAACCCCTCGCACGTTGAGAGCATACGCGTCGTAGGTGACCACGTTGTTTACAGCGTCCGCAAATAAACTTTTTGTAGCGACAGTCATCCTTGGAATGATTTCCACCACAAGCTTCACACTTGCGCGAACCGAGCGGGGCGCCGCCGCCCCCGCCACGTCGGTTAGCACCGCGCCACGTGTTGACCGCGTTAACCGGCGTGGCTACCGTTGCGCTCACGCCTCCCGGGCCTGCCTGTTCAACTGCCGCTGCATCCCGCTCTGCTAACTCCATCCTATGCGCAATTTTTACCGCAGCTTCGTACGTCAAAGACTCCTCAGCAAACAACCGCTGCCGGATGACGTCAGACCGCAACCCGCAGACAAGTTGGTCTCTTAAATTCTCCTCTAACGTCGGTCCAAAACAGCAAAATTTAGTTAATTTCTTTAGTTCTGAAATATATTGTTTAATTGTCTCACCGCTAATTTGTCGACGTTGACGAAAACGATACCTCTCTGTCATCTGCGATGGGGCCGGTTGTAAATGATCACCGAGTATCCGCACTACCTCGTCATATGTCTTCTGGCTGGGTTTCAATGGGCTGGTAAGATTACTTAATAATTCATAAGCCTCATCCCCCATAGCTGCGAGCAATGTCGGTAGTTTCATATCCGGTGTCACCTTGTTCACCAAAAAATAGCACTCAAGCCTCTCAATGTAACTCGCCCAATTGCCGCTACTCGGATAAAACTCCGCAACCTTTCCGATAGACATATTCCGCGTTTGTTTACCTCGTCGCCAATGAAAAATAATTACAACCAGAGTTACAACCGTGTGAAACTTTATTCATTCGTGACAGAACACAAAAACAAACGAGCGCGCAACACCGTCCAAATGACGGCCGCTCTATGGACGGTGGGCATACAACCTACTTAATACATTACAGTATTAAACCGCATTTTGCCCGCGACTTCGTCCGCGTAGCAGTCAAAAATGGTTCTAATGGGATTGGACCAAGGAATCACGTCCCATACAAACTTTGCCCCCCTTTTTCACCCCCTTATTAGTAAATTTCGGAAAATCCTTTCTTATCGGATACCTACTTCTCACAAAAACACACCCTCCAAGTTTCAGGTCTCTACAATCAGCGGTTTAGGCTGTGCGTTGATCCGTCATTTAGTCAGTCAGTCAGTCATTCAGGACAAAGCATTTTATATGTATAGATAAGGTATCTACGTACCAATAGTTTTTGTGAGTAATATTATGCGATTTTTTCTAATGCTATGTGTTGATCAAAACGATACATTTCATGTCAGCCCTGTACCGCAGTGTACCCTAATTAATTTGAAGAAGACTGAGAGAGGACATTTAATAAGAAACATAAACCCATATTTATTACCTGTATAAAGTAAAGGGTAATTCAAATGGATGACATTTTTATTGCTTGCGCAGATATCGGTTTGTTTTGTCTAAGTAGGTAATGGACCCAAAAACTTTAGGTATTAATTAATTAACCGTTTCATTTGCAACAAAAGGGTTGAAAGCTACTTAAAACCTACGTGCAAGAGAACACCGCCGCGGGCGCGGACGACCAACTGCTATATCTATAGCTATACTAATATTATAAAGCTGAAGAGTTTGTTTGTTTGTTTGAACGCGCTAATCTCAGGAACTTCTGCAAATTTTTGTGTTGGATACTTAGTCCATTTATCGAGGAAGGCTATTCGCTACTTTTTATTTTGATTTTCTCACGGGATCGGGACTTACGCGGGTGAAATCGCGAAGCGCAACTAGTCTAATATATCGCTTTAAATACTAGCTGCGCTCCGCGGTAGCCTTTCTCGATAAATGGACTTTCCAACACAAAAAGAATTTTTCAATTCGAACCAGTAGTTCCTGAAGTTAGCGCGTTCAAACGAACAAGGTCTTCAGCTTTATAATATTAGTATAGATTTTATTTCATTGGCATCGAGATCACTCGACTAATTTAAATTAAGTACAGTCGAGTAAAAAAACCAAATATAAGATGCATTCTTAAAACATAATAGTGACCCTAGTCTACATTATTATCTAGTATTGAGAGTAACAAAAAGTATAGATACAACAACTTGTTCGTTGTGTACGACATATTTCAAAAACTTACCAATTTCCTTCTCGTGAAATTAGTACGAGTATTGTTCTTTAATTTTTAGGGTTCCCTCAAAAGGTAAAAAAGGAACCCTTATAAGATCGCTTTCTTGTCCGTCAGTCTGTCTGTCTGTTTTTTTTTTTGGGTAGTTATGTATGTTTTCGAAATTCAATAACCTACACTGATAGTAGTTAGTTGTTTTCACCACAAAACCGAAAAAGAGTCAAAAATTCCTACTGTAGAATTTATATTATTACAGAATTTACATGTTAAGCGATATTTCTCAACCTTGTTTTTGTAGGTTTACATGTATTTCCTTAGGTTGTGAATCATTCATCATTCTTTAGGCGACTCCCACTTTTAGCTGCGAAGGCATTTTACCTCACAAAAGTTCATGAAACTGCTTTCGTTTGCTTAACATTTATAGGTTTCGATATTATCCATTTTCTTTAGGTTTTCCTGAAAGGTTTTCTTTTGCTGAAATTCATAGTTTGCAATATAATATCACAAGTACTTACCGAAAATTCTTCCCCAAAACGAAAATTTAGTGTAGGTAATGTAGCCGAGAATCTATTGTCCAACGAAAATACAAGGTTCTCTGATTATTTACATTTATGTATTCAAAGCGATTGTGTGGCGATATCATAGTGCTAAGGAACAACAATAGTTTTATTCAGAAACAAAACTATTAGACGCCTTATTATGTCCCCTTCTGTGCCAGTCGTCGCTGACAGCGACAACAACATAAATATATATTAAGTTCACTAAGCTATCTACGTGATGAATTGCAAATTGTATCATTAGGGGTTAAAATATTACTTTTTAAGCGAAGGCGCTGTTTTTAATCCAACGCGAAGTGAAAGATTCTTATTTAGAAACCTGAACGCAGCGAGGGATTAAAATATTCCGATATACATTCTACTTTTTATCTCCTTCTTTGAGAAAACGTAAACGGAAGTTCCCTTTGATTTTTTTTCAAAATAAAAATTGTTCATCGGGATATTTGAAGAAACGTGATGTCCTATGTTTTTGCAAAAGGGCGCTGTGCACTTTGATAGAGAGGGCACTGGAACGTTTTAGAGGTACACATTGGTGCACCTCTAAAGCGTCTCGGAAACGAGATACTAGACCAAACGGCATCATAATGATTTTCCAAAAGTACGCTGTGTATTTTGAGACCCGTACCTATCCGTAGAAGGCATAACGGCGAACAAATAATGCCTTCACTCACACCAAACCTCTAAAGCGCCTCGGAAACGAGATACTTGACGAAACGTGATGTTCTATGATTTTCCAAAAGTACGCTGTGCATTTTGAGACCATACCTAGCGATAAAAGGCACTATGATGAACTAATAATGCCTTCACACCAAACCTTTAAAACGTCTCGCCTTTCTGTACACATACGCAGTTTGCGCATACTTACTTCAGCCCCTTGTTTTGCAATCAACAGTTTTATTTGAACCTTAATAATCACAGACATTAAATGTTGATAAACAAAAATAATGTTTTACATTTAATTTCGAACCGCCTATCAAAGTGGTTAGGTACATTCTTTATTCAGTGGCTTGTTACCATTTCCTTCGTGCTGTAACGTAGTTCGATTGTGCATGAATAATGCAAACTGAATAGGTACAAATTGAATCGAATGCATATTTAAGTGTAGAATGCACCCTTCTAAGTAGTCAATTAAAGGCATTAGCGTCGACAGGTGATCCTTCGAATAATTTATAGGAATCAATACTTAAAAGGTATTTAACGCTTGTTTTTTCCAATTATTTTCAATTACGAGTTACCTACGTTTTAATAGACGTTCTGCATAAATGGAAGTAATTATAAAGTTATAAAGGCACATCACGTAACAAGGTGAAATTAAGTAAGCGTTAAAATTACTAATTAATATTGTATTTTTGTGTCCTCTATTCATACAAAATAATGTTTAATATCTACCTAGGGTTTGTACACAACCGGATATTCAATCGGAGATGGTGCTCCGTAGTAACCGGTTACTACGGAGATGGTACTCTGTAGGAATCGGTTACTACGGAGACTGGTCTCCATAGTAACCGAATATCCGGTCGTGATACACAAGCAAGAGGGAAGCTAGCTAATTATTATTATGTTGTTTACTGGAGGAAAATAATTGGTTTCCAGACAGATTTCCAGAAAGTCGCAAATATTTATTATAAACCTCTTACGATTTATCTCTTTTTCCGAAAAGCGTTAATTAATTTAATATAGTCAATATTTTCTTCATTCATTTTTAAAGAAGCACGTAAACAGTTGATTGCTTTACGTACTAGCTCATCTTTGAAGGCTCACTCCATGAAGATTTTGTTTTGTGCTCGGTAAAATAAACTGCAGATGCTGCCTGCGACGTAACCGACGTGGCCGTCGTGTTATTGTTATCAATAGACAATCGTAAATTTATCAAAAATAAAAAATGATGCATCATAGTATTTTAATGCAAAAAAAAAATGTTAACCGAAACTCAAGGTTCACGAAAGAGCTATGGAACGTAGCATGCTCGGTGTGAAACGGACAAAACACCACCCTTCGCTCAAAAACGGGGATAGCTGATGTAAGGAGTAAAACTGCTAAATTTAAGTGGCATTGGGCGGGTCACGTGAGTCGAATGCATCCCGACCGACGACGATGGGCAAAGGTTGTCACGCATTGGGTGCCGAAAGACGGACGTCGGAATCGTGACAGACCCCGTAAACGATGGCGTGACGATCTTGATTGACGGAGACTGGTCAAACCAAGTCCTGGCTGGACTGAACTGCTTGAAAAGAAATTAGGGCGGCTTTTGCCCAGCAGTGGGACAATAGGCTAGCAAAACAAATAGTTGACCCATTTTCAACATATTTCATATTGTATCATTACTACTGAAAACATCCGAATTCAAACAGTCAACAAACAGGGACTGTCTTGCGACGAAACCTAGAATCACCATATTGAATGTGTCGAAATATCATCTCGAGCCAACCTAACGATATGTTGCCAATATTGGCAACTTAAAAATATGAATTTAAGAGGAAAGGGTATCGGTGCTCTCTCCATACAAACGTAGTCGACTGTTTCCTCCCTGGATAATGACAGCAAATATTTTTGTTGCATAAAACTTATAACTGCCATGCCCCTATGTTTTGGTTTTTTTATTTTTTAAATCTTAATTTCTATGATAATTAGAAAATAAAAAAAAAACAAGACATAGGGGCATAGTCATGACAATTATAGGTTTTATGCAACAAAAATATTTGCTCTAGTGTCATTATCCAGGGAGGAAACAGTCGACTACGTTTGTATGGAAAGAGCACCGGTACCCTTTCACCTTAA
This sequence comes from Idaea straminata, assembly GCA_951213275.1. Lineage (NCBI taxonomy): Eukaryota > Metazoa > Arthropoda > Insecta > Lepidoptera > Geometridae > Idaea > Idaea straminata. Next base: position 14,611,761 of record OX577845.1, on the reverse strand, counting down.
TGTCATTTTATTTAACAAAAGGCTGGCTTGTCTTCCGCCGAGTACCTAACAAATGTTTAGGAATATATCGTTTCAGCATTCATAATGTCGCCTAGTAGCTTTAGCTAGTAGCTCTAGCTTTGCTTGAACTGACTGACTAATTACTTGTCTTATACAATATATACAAGTAATATACATTATGTTATCTACTTGTTTCGATGCCCTTCAATATAAGTCCAGACACCCCACGTCCTTAGCTTCGGCTAGAAGGTTCAGGTGTATTAACATGTCGCGGTCATAAATAGAGTAAATTGACGCGTAAAACCTGATGCCATGGTGTTATTGCGATAGATATAAATCGACAAATAAAATGAACAGCTATTTCTTGGAATGATAAAACTTTCTTGAATTTTATTTGGTCTCACTGGGAAAGTAATAAATATTTTTTTGATTTATATTTTCTGATAAGTCAGTCCCGATTTTAATAAGATTATTCTTCAAAATTATATTGGACTGGGATAGGTCAATAAGACGTACAAAAAGTATTGCTAATATGCAAGAATTCCCACGATCATGATATAAAGTGTTTTTTTAAATAAATTGTTTTAATAATTTTAAATATCGTATTACATTTATTTTAGGTTCAATAAAGTGAAGGCACTATTTAAATATGTGGTCGATTCATTCAAATATGTAAAACATGGTTTACCTTCCCATTTGGAGCGATGTTTATTTACTTTCGGTCGTTTTGCCACCGAGCTCATTACTGTGAAAAACAGAAAACGTCTGCCTGCGATTTACGTTGAAGCTATTTGACCTTTAATGATCCAAAAGATTTTAACATCTTCACAAATTATGGGAGTAGCGCTTAACTGAGTTACCTCCTTGGGTAATGGCGGGGTCGGTTAACGGAGTCATTATTGACACTTGTATAATAATTATAAATTAAATGAAACCCCTAACGAATTGCACGAATTTAACTTAGTTCTTGTTTATTACCTTCGCCTACTACGCAGTTGCCAAACTTTCTAGTCGCTTAAATTATTGATTACTGGCAGCGCCCCGTGGTTTTACTTACCTGTTTAAGTTTAGATTCCGTGGGAATCTCGGTATAAAAAGTTGCCAATTTTACTCCCAAGAGTTATGTATTCTCATAACAAAGCAATTTAAGTATTCATATAAAAACAAAAAGCTAAAAATAATACTTTCCTCTTTATAATATTTGAATGCTGCTTTATCAAGATGTGTTACGGGTGCCAAGTATGCCCGTGACAGATTACATGCAAACGCCTTGTACAGAACTCGCTCCTGTATGCAACCTATTTCCTATTGAATGGCTTTCTACAGGAAATATAATAAAAGTCTGCTGGAAACAAGTTGCTTCTTTTCAAATATATCGTCCATTCAGAATCATGACTTGAACAGTTTATATTACAACAAATATCATTTGAATTGTGAGCGCGGATTTTATTAGAATATGGTTGTATCACTTGTAGGATTGGATTTGAGTGGAGTTTGAAGTATTCTTGGTATTGGAACTTTTGTAAGTAATGAGGATAGTTTATGTAATATATGGTTCTCTTAGGACATTACTAGTTGACTTTCTCTGCTTATGGGTATCTGAGTGTTCCTAACTGACCCCCGCTCCTCTCCTGGTCTTTTTCGTATTCGTTTGAAACGTGGACTTGGACTTGAACTGTAAATTATTGATTTGCTTACTGATTGAACTAATTATTTATTATTGGAATAGAAGTTTATCATAACTGTATTATGTGTCGTAGTGGGTTCGATCCACGGCCGTATATTATAAATGTGAATGTACCGCGGAATATATAAGCAAAATCTTTTGACTGATGTACTTCCAAGAAATCCACCAGATATTGCAACATAATATTCAAGAAAATTTCGATCATCTTTTGATTCCATTTCGATCGTCTTTTGTTTTCCGTTTCGATCATCAATTGTTTTCATTATGATTGTGTTTTTTTTCCATTTCGATCGTATTTTATTTCCGTTTCGATCATCTATTGGTTTCATTTCCATCATCTTTTGTTTTATATTTCAATCGGTTTTTCCATCATTACGCTTGTTTTTTTTTTTCAATTATATTCAATTCGAGAACACTCATAAAATTAGTGTTGTCCCTAAAAAATTCTAGGACAGGCAGGAACAAGGTAGAGGTATTTTGTTTCTGTTTGTCCCTGAAGTCAAATCGGGTATAGGCAGGAATGACCCTTAAAAATCGATTTCACCCATCTAAACAATGCATTTGGTGGCCTGGTCAGGTCAGTGGTAAGTTGAGATTTCTATCTATCTTTTGAGGGTTGGATGTGATATTCAAGACTTGAAATCCTTTGAGAAATGTTTTTTGTTGTGATTTTAATGACCTCATTAAGTCACATCTGTTTTTTTTTCAATACACATAAATCAATAAATAGTCATACGAGATGTATGTTAATGATATGATATTATTTCGATCGGATTAAGGATCAAGACAAGCCGATAGTCTATTATTGTATTACATTACCTTTTTAATGACATATAATTACCTATTACCAGAGGTCATATATTTTCTGGCACCATCCTTTGTTTTATTTGAAAAGAAAAGACCCCGGGCGTTTATCCAAATCTAGAAGTCGTCTAAATTGTAATTTTACGAGGAGTATTTTTATGTCGATGATCGTTGTCGTCCTGGAATCCTTTGCGGGCAACCGTCACGAACTGTTGAGACGCTGGTTACGAATCAGTTAGTTACCAAAGTGACTGAAGGAAACGCGATGATGCGCAAAGTTCACGAGAGCATGAACGTTTGCGCTGAAGTTTCTCCAGGATTGAAGAATAGGCCATCCCATCGGGTTCCATATCGATAGAGATGTCGTTCTTAGTCACTTTAAATCCGGCCACCGGTATGTGCGACGGCGTGTACGGATGTACATTTGATTAGCAATTTCTTCCACCTGACTGTCCGACATCGTTCGCCCTCGAACTTTAGCAATGGCAATGTAACTTTGCTCGGTAGGCTGTCCGTATTGTCTATCTTGATGTTAAAGACGCCCGGAATGATACCGTTCTGCGATTGTTTTGCCGACGAGATAGTTTCTCCTTCATTTCATCAGAGCTTAGCGAACGTCGCACAGTATTGCTCTCCCATAGAAAGTCTCAGACAACATTATTTGTGATGTAAATTCATCATAAAATTATAGAAAATAAATATATTAGGTACTATTAGTTCGTCCTGGACGACCTGGCTCAGGACGAACATCATGGAATGAATACGTCTTCTTGTCATCTAGCTAAGTCAAGTGCCTTGTGAGAAATATATCCTTTCTGCGACCGGCATCAAATATATAGTATAAACTTTATTGAAAATTATTGATTACTTCGACCAGTTTGTTGACAAACATTTGTTTCGGCGATTGTGAATATAACTTCCGGATGATCCGGTTTATCAACGTTAGCCGATTCGACATACACGTCGACGTTTATTTTTGAACGGATCGTCGATCAGCGAATATGCAGAGATTGATTCGAGATCTTTTTGAAATTCTTGGCACTCTGTTCGTCGTCGTTTTCCTTGAACGACGCCGCAACTGCCGCTGAGGCTGTTTACTCTTCGATGTCGACGATGCATTTTTATGGCGACCAGGAGATCATTGACGATGCTTACTTAATGGTTCTTGATGGATCACTGGCGACGGCGGAGACAGATCTCTGCGTTTATTGTCATCGGGCGTAGCGACGTTGTGAAGTGCCGATTGTCGAGACTGGCGCTGCTTGATTGTTTCATTTCCACCGCGACGCTTGACACTATGTGCCTGCTGCTGCTCCTCGTATATCATCTGCTTGCGTTTGAAGTGCGCCACGACTGACGTAGCTTTTGATCTCGTCTGATTGGTAACGCTAGGCGTGGGCGACGACGATAGTACATACTGAGACGATTCACTACCGTATTCTTCTTTAGCAATGACACGTTCGTCTTTGTTTTTTCCATGACTCTCTACGTCAATACAAAATAAAATTACAAGCGTACGAGTATGTAAGCTTCGACTGTCAAAAACCGACTGACGTATCAAAAATTGCGTAATATATAAATATTTCCCAAAATACATGTACATCTGTCGAAAAATCCTTCTTAACATTTTCCTCGTTATATACAGTTTACAAGTTTATAGTTAAAAAGTTAATTATAAATCAAACGAGCTTATAAAGTGATTTTCGATATTAAGATATTAGATTGTGACCGAGTAGGCGGCAATCATCACTGAGCGGTTTTAACAACACTTGTTTATAAGTTTCATTCGAAATCACTATTTCGGTAACCTGTGCCAAAGCTGATAGAGCAAAACCGATTTGATTTTGCATGTTTGACAGGGAAACATCACGTTTGACTTGGGGTTCGGATATTGCGGCCTTGACCTCCAGGTTTAAAGATGGCGGTAGTAACAAATTACAATTAGCGGAGACAATATACCCCTTCAAAAGCTTCTCTTTCACATATTTCTTTTAATAATAATGTCTTGCCATCTACAGCATATATTCGAGTATAGCAGGACCAATAGAGCTATCAGGTTTAGGAAGATCGCCTAGCAATTCCAGTATATCCTTGTCTAGTTCTACTTCCTCTGTAGCAATCGACGTCTGTTTGTTACTTATTTATTTTACGTAAATCAACAACTTTGGTGAGATATTTATTTAAAGTTTATGGCAAAGTTAGAACAATGAGTTATTAGTTAGTGAAAGTTTTTTTTCGGGTATGTTGATATTTGTCTATTTTCTTCAGCTGTTTCAGCAATATTTTTAGATTGCACCGAATAATCTTTTAAAGTGCTCGGTTGTGGAGAATCAGTGGAATGCAGATTTTTCAATTCTGTTACTCTGTGTGATATCTAAGTTTTTCTTTCACTGATTTTTCTATGTAGCCTTCAGTAACTTTACTCTTTCCAACCTCCATGTCTCTTAATGACAGTTAAATTGGCACCAGAATCGGCTAGCAAAGTTGCCGATGTTCTGCGAAAGTAATGACTCGACGTAAAAAATGACGGTAGATGACCGTAATTTCTTAATTTAACAAAAAAATCTGTTTTTGTCAATTACTCGCCGCAGACATTTTCCTTTATGATAATTTGTAAAACCACAGTTCGTCTCTATACCTACATTTTGGTAATCTATACTAATATAATAAAGCTGAAGGGTTTGTTTGTTTGTTTGTTTGAACGCGCTAATCTCAGGAACTACTGGTTCGAAACGAAAAAATATTTTTGTGTTGGATAGGCCATTTATCGAGGAAGGCTATAGGCTACTTTTTATCCCGAAATTCCCACGGGATCAGGAGTTACGGGGAGTTTTCAATAACGAAGGTTTCAGTGCCATGTAACTTTACCAGTATTATATCACCTTGTTTCTCAATGTCATCAACCTCCATATTTACTAGTTCTAGTTACTTCTGCAAGCGCCACTTATTGTCATATCTAAATTAAAATAGAACGTTGTTCTATTCAAAGAACATAGAATAGAATATCGTTAATTAATTAATTCTAAAAATATAGAACGTTGAAACATTGTTCAATAGAAATGTGAAAATAGAACTAGTTTCTCCATATGGCTGAAAGTATTTCTTTCAACACGCTCCTCTTCTTCAGACCTACTTTAGACAACTCCAGACCTACTTTCCGAGTATGGGGTTATGAAAGATACTATTATTTCAGATTCTTCCATTTCCACTCTGAGAATACTTTTAACTCTCCTTTTAGTAACCTAGCTAGAAGCACCTTCTTTTAATTAAAAGTACCTACCTACTTACTAAGTACGTATTATTATTGTTTGTTATGGATATGGAGCCCCGGACCTTTGAAAGGCATGCATGGACCCGAAGCCAACACGCAGAGGCCCTTTATATAACAAGCTATTGTGATGGGATGGTAGTGGACTGGATACTGGGGAACTATGGGTACTATGGCAACTGTCGTAACAATGTTCAACAAACACGTAAAAGTGGCAAGCTGAGACTCGCCAACTCTCAAACTGGGCCATCCTAATCGGCTAAGTAAATTACAGCAAGGGGGCAACAGGGACGAGAGTGGCTGAAGGATATAAATGCCTCACTGGGTTCTAAACTCAGGTTACGGGCACCCTGAGGGTACAGCCTACCTGGCCCACTCACCACTGACGTTTGGTCTATATCCTTCGAGTATTGTGCTCTCGCGACTCCACTCTGGACGACCGGTAAAGGCAAGCCAGAAGCAGGGGACCGCTTCCTCGTCATTGTTCACTCCGGTCAGCCAATTAACACAAGCCGGAGATGAAGAACGGCGGCGGATTGCCAACCTGTCATAAGTTTGTCAATATCGTCTCGCCACCTTCAACGGGGTCTGCCGGGTAATATTTTTCCGTTGGTGGGTGTCCAAAAAGTTGTTGATTTGGCCCAAAGTTCTTCCAATTCCACTTTCACTTCCAATTCAGTGTGGTAGCTTTTTACAAGTATGTATTACATTAAATAATTACTTTTTCGTAAAATAACTTGAGCCGCTGAGTGATAGCTAGGTGCACACCGTGGAATTAATAAATAAATATTTCAGGACATTCCACACATCGCCATCTAGCCCCACGCTAAGTAACTAGACTTATGTTATGGGTGCTAGATGACGGATATTCTACTTATATACTTTTCTTTTGTAAATATATACTTATAATACATAGAAACAACCAGACCACAGACAAATATCTAAGCATAAATACTTGTCTGAGGCGGGAATCGAACCCGCAACCCTGTGTTTGGCAGTCCGGCGGTGACCATTGTGCCAACTGGGTCGTCAATTGATCTGAAATTTCACAGTCTACAGCACCTATAAAACATTGATGTACATTTTGATATTTTTTGAGCAAAAACTAACCATATGACTTAATTTAATTAGTTACAGACACTAGACCATGAAAATAATGTGGCTTTATGTAGGTTTGACGAGTCGGGATTCATTTCATTTAAATTATTTATAGTCCGCTCAACGAATATACGAATACATAAAAATATTAAAATGCTGTAATTTGACTTATCTGGACTTGAGTAATGTGAATGAATTGCTAAATACATTATTTGGTTGAAAAAATTCGAAGCATATTGTCTGACCCATAATCTTTTGTAATAATATAATTAAGACAAAGTAGTGATATAAGGACCGAGATGTTCCGTTATTTAGTTCGTTTTCAGTTCAAACCGCGACCTTATGAATAAAAAATTACCTATCGACTAAACATGGCCTTGACAATAATATTAAACTTGAATCGTTCATATTTTGCTGTGTCAAACGAAGCTATACAAGAAAAACTATCTATACACGTTTATTGTACTTAATTAAATTCTACTAACTACTTATTAGTATTAAGCCATCTCTAATTATAAAATGATTATGTAATGGTACATTAGTGTATTTAATAAGTTTAGGCTCATTAACAGGTAAGTATCTACTGATATAGTTTGTGACAGAAACAAATGACACTGACTATAATCGATATTTCGTTAAAGTTAGGACGATGCCCCTATTCAAGCCCCTATTCAAAATATCTCAAACTTAAAGGTCGTTATTGTATTTGTTATCAACGAACCTTTGTTTGAAGCTGTCATACCTACAGTTTACCGTTCAGTAATTAAAAGGTGTACATTGTACCCTAGTTTTGTACCTACTCCCTTGGTACTGACTGAAGAAAGGAATTGAAGTATAACGTAGTACGAAACACAGAATATGAATAATAATTCTATCAAACACTGTCTCGAACATAATTTTTAAATTGTAAAGTTTTTAAACTTTAAAACTCATACGATTTGTATTCATAGTAATTATTTTACCGGGTCCCATTTGCTTATTTTTTATTTTTATTTCTCTTACCTCGACGTTTCGACTATGTTACAATAGTCATGTTCGCGAGGAGACCTGTAGTTGAGTCTCCTCGCGACCATGAAAATAATTACTTTGTAAAGTTTTAGTCTAAACTGATATTAATTTTTGACAGCAGAGCAATAAAAGTAACCTAGGTATTAGTTCTCTCGTCCTTTGTTTCCGTTTTAATATATCTGTGTCGATCATCCATACGGGGTCCTTTCTGTGTGTCCATCGGTGCTAGAGAAAGCCTTTTGTTTTCAAATCGTTTCGTCGGAAGGCTTCCGAAACGAACAAAATTTTGTTTTTCTTTCATTCTCGCGATTTTTGACGTGTCCCTATCCTTGTCTATTTGACTCGGATAGGTTCAGATATATTGAGAATCAATTGCTGGTCTCACTCATCGTACCTTACCCCTACCACGAGTTCTGATAGTATTCGACAAACGTTAACGTTTTAACGTCTAAGCCTGTCTGCGATGACAACGACACGGCCGACACCAATAGCCGTCGGCGCGGCGGGCGGGGAGGCGACACGCTATACAGGCAGGCTGTTTGTGGACGAGCTAATACTATAATAATCAAAAGTTTTATCTGTACGCGTTGGCTATTTTTTGCTCCTTTTTCAAATGCAAATTGTTTACTCATACTTAGTAGCCCATAGTTACGAATATACAATATTCAAACCCCTTAATGTTGGCTTTCAAAAATCTCTTCCATTCACTTACGACGATACATAAGGAACCCATGTGGCAAATTTCAAGTTTCTAACTCAACGAATCATCAGTCAGTCAAATACTCGTACATAGTTCGTATAAAAGATAATTAAACGACTGCAAGGCACGCTTAATTAAAAACCGCCCCAGCCAATAAGTACCCAGATTGGCACCTTTTTATTAAATGCCATTATTTCGTATCTTTGGCGACACGATTTAGCTTCTCAACGGCGATGAAAATTCCATCGAACATCTTCTTTGGCTTTTATTAAGTAACTACTCTTCTGTCTTAGGATATAAAATTGTTAAATCCAATAAATTCCTGGGAAATGTATTTTTATGAGTGCATGCATGTATGGCGTTTGCCCTCAATCACAATAAAGAGAAAGCTTAAAAAAGCTACAATTAATTAATGATGTCCACTGTCCATTTGAGTGAGATCGGGTTTGCTGGTTTGAAATATTTTCATTAAAATTTATATTTTAGTGAACTATTTGTAGCTGTTTGAACTGAATATGCATCGGATAAAAGCAGAAAGTTTCGTTCATATTCAATCCGTCTGAAATGGCTTAAATTTTCACAGCATTGTGGTGTGAAAACGTTCACACGCATACCACCGGCACTGGAGCCGAGCCATTCCTGTCAACTACATTTATGAATTGCTTTTACATTTTAGATTTGTATAAAAATAGTTCTCTACCGGAGCAAAAGAGATAAAGCAGTTTCGAAATGTACAAAATTATGAATATGAATTCGTCTGTATTAATAAGTTGAAATTTTAATATATTCTATAGTTTTCACCACAAAAAGCTTATTGCATAGTACTCGTGTTGGCTTTCTAGAGTATTTATAGAAATTTCTATTATTCAAAACGTTTTTCAGGACGAAATGCTACGATAAAATATTAAGCTTTTATATTATTACGATTTTACTAAATTAGAGCAATGAACAAGTCGTCTACATAAATCTCTGCTACAAATAAAACACTATGAGAATTTGAACCATTGCGAAGTAGACCGTGCAATTCGATTTATCAATCCCTAACCAAGTTGCATGGATAAAATGCTATTTGTATTACATAGGTAAATATAAATATTCAGCGTCAGTATCAAAACTATCGCAATTCTCGTTTGAGATCTATTGAATTCAAAGCTTCCACTTGTATTTGTTTGCTTCAACGATTTCATTACCAACTTTATTTCACAAACTTACTATAGCCATGACTGCAGCGCCCACGGCAAGGAAATTGATTTCGTATATTTCGAGCAATAGCTTTCTGGATTCAGTTCTGTAATTATTGTTTGAAAGACTTTGTTGGAGTAAATAGACGAGTGTCTGGAAGCGTTAACGGAACCCTTCTCCGATAAATCGAAATAGATAACTTGTGTTGTGTTTCAAAAGCTATATTAAATATGCTAATAATAATATGGTAAGCCTTATTGGCTTACCAATATAAAAGTTTTCGAGTGATGTATTTCATGTCCACTAATAGGATCGTCGAATTTTCATTGCTTTGTCCAAATAAAACCACTTTATTTGTCAATTTATAACGAAATAATCCTGTGCACACATCTCTCTCTCTTACATTTATGTTATGCAAATGCTAAAATGATTTTTGACTTGAACCAGTTACATTATTATTTTTAATCTTTTAGTTGGAAATGGTTGAAGCTCTTGGTACTTATAAATAGAAATATATAGTTTTCTATCAGCATTGAATTTTAGCCTATTCATGTTATTTTTTAATTAACTATGCGGGATTTGCATAGATCGAATTTAGCCGTGCGGCAAGCCACTAGTCGCATCGCCCTATCTAAGCCGAATAGCCATCCCATTTACACAAGTCGATAAAAAATTCAGGTGATAATCGCATTTTGCATCAAAATGATGATTGGAACCGCCGCGTTGCACTTCTTATATTAATTGTAATGGAATTAAAAACAGTTTAACAAAGTAATATTGGTCCATTATGCTGGGATAACAAAAAAGCTAAAAGTAGTAAATGATATTCTATGGAGCGATTGAGAACTGTTTAAAAAAAGATTTTCAAAATAGGCCGTTACTGGCGTAGTTTGGGTTCAAATCCCAAAGCGTAGTTAGGCACAAATAACAAACAACAGCTGAAGCCTGACGCTCTAGTTTTACAACGACATGTTTCCTTCGCCCGTATTTGTTTACAAAATTGGAAATTGTACAACTTTGAATTTCCATAATAAAGTTAGAGTTTGAACTAAGAAGTACTCCTAGGTCGAGTCTATCAAAGAGCCTAAAGAATATACCTCTAGTATCTGTCGGCGAAGGTAAATGAAATTAAAATGAACCTGGAGCAAGGTCGCATCAAAGCTTCCGTTCTGTAGCGGAAAATTACATAATGTATCTACTAATATGTCGACATTTAATTTGATTGAACTACTATTCTAGAAAATACATGACAAGTAAATCCTAGTTTTTATGTATATTTATCAACCAGAGTTAATTAAGATTAGGGGCATTGAGTCACTCTGTTACAGTTTCATAACTATCCACCTATTTTTATTAATACAAAATAATGACACTGTCTATTACGGATACAAGAGAGAATACGTTTTAACAATGTACTAAATAATTCAATTCTTTAGCTACTGTTTGTAGGTACTTAACTGAAGTTTTCAAATGGACGGATGGACTTTGGACATTGTAACAATGGAGTTCCTTCCGGACCCTTCAAAAACGGAACTCAAACTCACTTATTGTGTATGATATTCGCTACCACTGTATAACAATATTGTTGACTTACTACCTCAATGATCATATTTTATTCTACTTTTCTTCGACTCAACCTTGAAATCTAAGTTCAAACCCAAGATTGAATTTACGTCTTTCAATATCTTTTTCCACATTTTCCACAACAAGAACCTCGTTATTTTTCTTGTTAAAGATTGTTAGTTTTCCCTACTACTTGTTCACTTTTAAACTTTTACAAATTGCAGCAGAGATTATTATTTTCTTTTTTCAATAGAATTGAATGTGAAAAGAAATAAGTTTATTATCTGAAGTTTTAATCTTCTCAATTTATACAAGGTAAGGGTGTGATGTATGAAAAAACTAATCAATCATATTACAAATATAAATAAAGTAAGTTAATTTTTTTTATATTGTAAAGTGACAGTACGTTAATTAACGATACCATTTCCTTTTCAATTGGGATTACAATAATTAACGAAAAAAAAAAGACGAATGCGTAAGATTAATTTAAGCATTGTTGCTAACATACAAATACCGACGAATAGAAAATGTTCCAGGAAAATAAATATGAGTAAATAATTGTGTTGTGCTACCAATTTCAAGTATTCTTTGTTGACGGTAACTCGGACAAAAGCTAGTGACTATAGAAAAGGATTGAGAGCGACGCTACTTGTAAGAGCATTACCTATCATGAGAACATGAACTGCGTAGGTAAGTCTAAAGTTACCAGTACCCGTTCAAAAATCGCGTCAATCCCAAACATCAAACATGAAATGACGCAACGCAAGCTTAAATGCTGATAATGTTTTGACTAACGGTTGTCCTATCAAGCTATTTTAGATTATGGCGTATTTGTTTGAGGCGTACGAAACAAACCTGATGGGCGCTTTTCGCAGTTCAGTTTTATATACTTAATTATGTTTGAGATTACGCGTTTTTAGGATTGCGTACCCAAAGGGTAAAAACGGGACCTTTTTTACTAAAACTTCAATGTCCATCTGACTGTCTGTCACCAGGAAAACGGACAGTGTATCTCATGAACCGCGATAGCTAGACAGTTGAAATTTTTACACAATATATTTCTATTGCCGCTACAAGAACAAATACCAAAAAAAAGAATGTAATTAGTACAAGGAACTCTTCATTCGTGCGCGAGTCCGCCTCGCACTTGATCGTGTAGGACACTTTTAAGTACGCAGTAGCCATACAGCACAGTAAGAAGATTACGGTAGTCAGACTTCGCTAAGTGTGTGTTGCTTACGTACATACATAAGTATGTTGAACTTAGATCCTCGGGAAAATAGAAATGGCGAGGAGTCGCAACTGAGTCTTTGTTCGGTTGTGCTTAAATGAATTTATCTGAGGTAGATTATTGGAATTTATAAATATTGTACGACAAAGTACAGAGCTCCATCTAGCCGGATTAGCTAAGTAACATTCGCGTAACTTTGAAGTATAGACTTGGAACAATATGGTTAAAACTTTAGGTGATAATTACTTAGAATTGACATAATCCTTTTTTACCCGACTATTATTATTATATTATTATGATTAGTCCAAGTGTTGTAAGATAAAAAGATAAGAAAATATTAAATATGGGCACAGTTAGATTTCTTTGTTTAAGCTGAAAAAAAATTTTTATTCTTCTTTTTCTGCAATTTGGGTGGGAAAAATAAAGGATCAGGATCCCAAAAAGGTATAACATCCCTGTATTACCTAAATAATGATAATTAAAACTACATTTATTTACTTTTAATTGATGTTTTTTTCCAATGAGTTTAACACCCGGTTGATCAGCTGCTCCATAAGCGGCAACACTATTCTGAATTCCTAACTGAAAAAACCCTAAATAATTTTTTTCATGATAAAATAAAAAACAGACTGCAAAAAAAAGAAAAATTAAAAAATAATTAAAAACTGAAAAAATAAATATACCTAATAAAAATAAATCGTCACTGGAACAATGGAAAAAACTAGTGCAGGAATCTATCTATTCAGTTTTATTAGCAACAAGCGATTGAGGGCCACTTCTGTGCACCTGAACAAACAAGTTTTGTTCTATGACTTTTGGAAATTCAATTTTTTTTGAAGATTTGAAATTATATTTTTTCGTTACGTAGCTACTTACTTGATTTAAAAAAGTTTTTATAAAGGCTTAACTAGGTTTATTAATACTTTGCTCTACAGCTTTGTGGAGTTTAATTCATTAAATGAGATTATGCAGATATTGCAGTAGGTACTCGAAGAGGTGCATTGGAAACGTAGAATTTACTGATAAAATCCAACACAAAGCTAATTAGTGGTTCGTGTAGGTAGATTATCAAATTAGTTAGACTGCGATGTTTAGTTTATTATTTTAGTTTTATCTTTAGTCTTTAAACATATTAGATGGTTAATTAAGTAATAATGAATAACGCGGTGGTTCTGTTTACAAAGGTAGGGTGTATGTTTGTTTATTTAGGTTTCTTAATTAAGTACTTTTTATATTTTGTAGATTATTGTGTAGAGTAGTTATTGTTTTTCAGTAAGTTGGTGTCAGAACCGGAAGTAAATATGCAAAGCATGTAGTGGTTTAGCATTTTGGTGTGGAGGTCGCGCGGTCCCTGCGTGCTTTTCTGATCGATGGTGTGGTGTGTTGCGTGCGTCTCGTGGCGCGGCGCGCTCTGTTGAAACACGCGTCCCGCCAACGTCGACCCTCAACCTGTGCCTCAGCCACCAAAATCCATGATGTAGATTCTCTTTGTTCCACGACGGCGCCTTTGATTTCGGCAAATTTTGTCCGGCTGGATCGCGTCGACGCCGCGCCTACCCGAAACTGCGCATGCCCCCCACGATGTTCATGCGTCCCCACTACGTCACGATTCGAAATGATATGCGGTGCAAAGTAGCGCACATTCTGTCGGTACCTCGTCACAGTGAGAGTAACCGCTCTGATGCGATCGCTCCTGTAGACACCCGCCAAGCAGCAGCCGGTGTTGTAGTACTTGTTCGTTGTCCCGTCGTATAGTCAGTCGGGTGCTGGGAAGGGAGCGCGCGGTGCCGTTGGTATCGATCTTTTCAAAGCTCGTTCGTGCACGACGTTCTCTCGGGATATTCGTCCAGTGGTCGCCGTCGTCGGCGCCGGCCTTGTTGCTCTGTTTACGCGCCGCGTGTATATTTATTTCATTCGCGCGATCATGCTCGTCGGAGCTAATTGTTAACGTGACATACAGTTAGCGCGCGCGAAGCTTTGCATACTTGTGATCCTCGCCGGGTTACCCGACTGTATTTGATCGATCTTCAACTGCGAATTTTCGGTAAGCCACTTAGAGATAGCTCATCTAATTGTAGCTTCCATTTGTTATTCTTACGTTTTATAATTTTAACGAATGTTTTAGCTGCTTTCGTTTTATGTTTTTATCATCATTTACTTACCGTTAATTTCACCATTTCTCTATAATATATAATGTCCGTGAAGAGTGTTCAGATATTTCTATTGAAGCTGGAGCCGGCCATCTGGTTTATATTCTAAAGTTAGATTGTTAAATCGTAAACCACAGGGAATCATCGGTATTTGTAGAGCGATTTTATCAGTTCTATCATATAGAAATACAATACTGCGACACCAAAAAAAAAAACGGGGGGACTTTACCAGTCGCAATACAAAATCTCAAATGGCTGTAATTAAATCTTATCATTTATATTTGTAGACATAGTTTTTTGAGTTTGTATCTCTCAGTGTTGCTACGCATGCCTCATCACTACATTTATTTGTTAAGTTAAAAATGATTTTAAAGCTTTAGTCTTAGTTACAATGGTCGACAAATTATATGGAAAACTATTTGTTTAAAAAGAAGACATGTAAACGTACGCAACTTGTTTCAACAAAAGGTTCTTATTTTAAAAATACATACAACGGAATTGAGTACCTCCTCCTTTTTCTGAAGTCGGTTAAAAAAATCATCCGTGATACTCTTCAACATTTTTATCTTAAAATACAATGATTTTCCAATTTGCCGTTGGCTTATCTCAACGTTCTAAAGGTTTTCTATAGAAACTTTCCTCTTATGAAGAAGTTAAGATTTTCTCAAGTTGATCGGAAAATTTAGTTCGAAGAAACTTGAAAGAAACCTTTCCGCTGCAAGTACCTACTCACAATACAAACACCACGTTTATTTTATAACAAAAACAATTTTTTTAAGCCTTTTTTGAGCCTTCGTTTGTTTTGTTCATTTAAGAACAAAACAAACGAAGGGCTCAAAAGTATTTTCAATGTTTTAACATTAAAAATAATTATTTATATTATACGACGATTTGGAATTTAATACCTTCATATATTATACTTATTTCCCGACTACGACATCGCCAAATGGGAGTAGAATTTTTTGGCCCGTATGTATCTGTTTTAACAATTAAGGGCTAAAAATATATACATAAACATTACTAGCCAAAATAATTGAAATAAAAAAGGTTTAAATACCCGACTACAGAAAAATCGTGCTCTAAGAAGTAAAAAAGAAGAAAGTGTTCAGTGATGAAATTCTATATGGCGCCTTTTCTAAATTGTAAAAAATAATTATGGGGCTGTGTTTGGGTGTCAAATGCAAGAGCTTGATCAGTACATTTAAAAAAAAACATATTACTACTCAAAATAATTAACATAAAAACAAGTTTAAAAACTAAAGTCCGATTACGGAAAAAATGCGCTTTAAAAAGTATGATGCAAGAAAACATTCCTAATATTCCTATTATTATTGTTATAAAAGCAAGGTGGCATACAACCACAGCTATCTACTGAATATTTTCTTGCTTCATACTTTTTAAAGCGCATTTTTTTCCGTAATCGGATTTTAGTTTTTATACTTATTTTTATTTCAATTATTTTGAATAGTAATATAATGTTTTTTTTTTTATGTGCTGATCAAGCCCTTTCATTAGACACCCAAACATAGCCCCATTCATTTTTTTTTAAATTTAGAGAAGGTGCCATATAGAATTTCTTATGACGACATCACATAGCCTATAACCATCGGATGATCGAGATGCTTCTAACGAAACCTCATCTGTCAATCTATACTTCTATACTAATACTAGCTGTGCCCCGCGGTTTCACTCGCGTAAGTCCCGATCCCGTGGGAATATCGAAAAAAATCCTATGTCCGTCTCCTGGTTCTAAGCTAACTCCCTACCAATTTTCAGCCAAATCAGTTCAGCCGTTCTCGAGTTATAAATGGTGTAACTAACACGACTTTCTTCTACCTATATATTATCATTAGAGCTCGGAACATCGCGAGACGTGGGGAGAACGCGCCCGGTCTATACTCGTGATAACTTTTAAACGAAATATCCGATTCGAATGAATTAAAAAGGAATTTACTGAGAAATAAATAGTCTTGATTTTTTTAATATGATAAGGGTTAAGATGCTAATACAACCAACCTTCGTGCTTAACTGCATTGTAATTGAATTTTAAAACAAAAAATTTGTTAATATGACTTAACTATAATAGATGGGTAACATGTTTGTATGTATGTTGGGGGTAATCTCATAAACTATTAAACCGATTTCAAAAAATCTTTTACCAATAGAAAGGTAAATTATCAGGGAATAACATAGGCTATAACTTATTTTCAAAAAATTAGGATTTCGTTAGATAATTGCATTATTGTTACCCAAGGTAGAAAACCCACAACAGATTTTAGCGTGCGCTGTGAAAACAATTGATGATAAAAAAAAGTATCACAAGTTTGTAGGGCTTATTATTGTCTACAAAAAAGTCCGCGAGGCAATTTATCCATATATTATTGTTAAGTCATAATAACAGGTTTTTTGTTTTAAAATTCAATGACGGGGAGTAACGACCCCGCGGTCCCGAGTTCTCCAGGGGGAAGTCACCGTTCCTCACCTCCGGCTTGCCTTAGTTGGTTGGTCGGAGTGAAACTTGATGAGGAAGCGGTCCCCCGCCTCTGGCTTGCCTTCACCGGCTGTCCAGAGTGGAGTCGCAATAGCAGAAATGCTCGAAGGATGGATGCTGAACGTCAGTGATGAGTTGGCCCGCTCGCTTGGACTACCAGCGATGACTTAAAATCCAGTGAGGCCTCTCCATCCTTTAGCCACTCACGTTTCTGTTGCCCCCTTGCTGTAATTCACTCGGCTAATTAGGGTGGCCTAGTCTGAGAGTTGGCGAGTCTCCGCCTGCCATTTTTACGTGTTTATTGAACATTGTTACGGCAGGTGCCATAGTATCCATAGTTCCCCAGTATCTAGTCCACTACCATCCCATCACAATAGCTCAAGTAGTTTTGTCCTGTAGATTATCAATAGTTTTATCCAAACCGGAGGTTGTCCTTGGTTGCACTTTATAGTGTAGACAGGGATAATCGCCGGTTTAGAATCCACCCCATTGCTTGCTATTATACTTGTTATTGTAAAGGGCCTCTACGTGTTGGCTTCGGCTCCACGCACGCCTTCCAAAGGTCCGGGGCTCCATAGCCCCGTGATACAGGACGTATAGGAAGTATAGTTAAAAAGATAATCGGGAACGGATGAACACAGGTATCTTATTTTTTTGGTTTTGCCGTATTTAGTAAAAAGAACTACATAAAAATCACTCGGATAATCGCATTCGGAAAATTCGCACTCGGAAAATCGCACTCGGAAGATCGCGCTCGAAAAAGTACGAAACAAGAAAATATTCAGCTGTGGTTGTATATTATTTTGTTCATAATTACAATTATTATATGCAATGTGGCATATGAGCACGGCTATCCACTGAATAGTTACTTGTTTCATAATTAAGTATTTTTCTGACTTAATACCTAATCGATGTCAGATGATAAAACTTAAAAATATATATTTTATTATGCAAAAGGTGATAACTGCTAAAAACAGACGGAAAAGTGATCTTATAAGGGTTCTTTTTTACCGTTTTAGGTACGGAAACCTAAAAAGACGAGATTTTTCCAACATATTAGATATGCTTTAAGCTGCAAACAAAAGATTTTCTAAAATAATTCCATAACTTGAAAGGAATTTTATTCATAAAGATATAATATTTTAAAAAATATCATCAACTGATTGAATGTACAATCCACGCCCAAAAGTACACCGCCACCGTCACGTTTACAATCCTGTACTTTTTAAACATTATAACAATGTAACCTGTGGATTGAACCGACGTCGGTTGGTGTAGCGGGTGGCGGTTTGTACCACTCGGCCAACTAAAGACATAGCTAACATGTTGAAAATAATTATCACTCTGATACTTTTAATTCACGTGGGTAACGTCTATTAGAAGAAGGTCGTAAGTTCAATACTCGTTTACAGTATTTTTGTAGCAAACTGATAAGGTACTTATGACGCATTATGCTGAATTTTTGTAGAACGTAAATCTTTAGGTCTACGAGTCTATTGAATCCAATGCGGAAATATACATTCTTTTTTACCTTTTTATTGACAAGACTACCAATAAATATAGTACAGTGGATCTGTTAACGATTTGATTTACATTTAACCTAGTACTACTTGAAAGATAAAAGTTGAAGTGTTCTGTAATCGTTACGCTTCGCATTAATGCCGCGTTTTTTATTTACTATGACAAAATCAATACCTGGCAAGTGTTTGACAACTATCTGAACTTAGGGTAAGTGACAAATAATTATCGTCTAGGATTTAGTCGCTTAACAAGAAGTTAGTATTGAATATTTAACAATTAGATTTATTGTTTGTTTCTGGGTTTTTTCGACTTTATTAAAAACATCTACATACTAGTTGCGTAGTTTTTACCTGTGTTAGTTCGTTTGTCGTTATTTATATTTATTAAGAGCCTGTAGTGTCCCACTGCAGGGCAAAGGCCTCTCTACTCCCCTTCCACTGATCGTGATCTTGTGCGTCGGATTGTCAATCTGTCATAAATTTGTCCATATCGTCTCGCCACCTTCGACGGGGTCTGCCGGGTAATCTTTTTCCGTTGGTGTGTGTCCAAAAAGTTGTTGATTTGGTCCAAAATTCCTCCGGCATACGGCAGATATGGCCGGTCCAATTCTTTTGTCGTTGATGTTTCAATTTTATTTTGATGTGTATTAGGTACATACGACCTTCCCAGAAAATAAGCTATCCAATCGTAAAAAAATATTTGATGTGAAGTAGGTACCTATACTACGGTCTTCCCAGAAAGAAGAGCTAGGTACATCCAAACGTGAAAACCAGATTTCAATAGGTCTACGAAAGGTCTACGGTTTTTATTTTCAAGAGTACCAAGCAAACAGAGACATAAATGATAAAAAATGGTAGTCTGTAAAGTCGGTTTTTCGAATATATTTTTTGTTATGTTCCTTTAAACTTTTTTGTCTCTTTTTTTCTTTAAGTGTATAATTTCTCATTTATATAAGTCTTCTTTTCATCACTCGTCACCATAATACAGCCCAGATGAGCGATATTATTATTATTACGTGTCCTAACGGGAATTGACGCGTCATGGTCATGTTACCATGACGCATGACATCATACAATATTTCGTCAGACAGTTTTTTTGTGAATGCAGGTGTTCCATCAATATATTAGAAGTTATATCATAATTATATTGATACATAACCCATCAATACAATATAGTACACGTCAAAACAACATAAATGCGGGTTCGTATATTTTCAAACTTGCTCCCAAGTTTTTGTCCTTTCTTTCTTTATTATAAGATACTGGTCCTTTGCGACTTGTTTCAATTTTTCATATCAGCAATAGACATCTATATCTACCGGAGATTACGTCTGTAGGCTGCTTCGGTCTAGAAATTACCATTCTTATTCCTCTTCTTTATAACTCTGGGAAATCGTCGGTTCCGTTGTTGAATGGCCATCCCTTTTATATGTACAATTGAACTAGTAGTTCGTTGCTTTCATATCTGAGATTGCGACGGATGATGAAACTTTTCTATTCCGAAAATTCAGTCAATCTATGATCTGTACATATAAAATGCTTTGTCCTGACTGACAGCTCAACGCACAGCCTAAACCGCTGATCGTAGATACCTAAAACTTAGAGGCTGTGTTCTTTGCATGACGTAAGTATCAGATAAAAAACGATTTTCTGAAATTTTGCCCCTTAGGGAGTGAAAAAGACGGATACATTTTTGTATTGTTCGTAAAAACCATTTTCGACTTCGAAGTCGTAGGCAAAAGCTAAAAAATCTATAGATTTTCAATGAAGCAGCCAACGGATGGCCGTTGGTTTATTATAGATTGACATAGTCTTCGGACTCCGTTGTTACTGTAATATTTTATCATGTTTCGTCTAAATGTGCCTCCCGACGCCACCGTCGGCCGCCGCGCCGCGCCCGTCCATCGTCTCTAAAATACAGCAGCTCTTTTGTACCCGATCTCTCAACGTCAGGATTTACTGACTCTGAGATATTTTGGGAACGTGGTTTATTCCTTTCCTAATTTGACGGTAAAGAATTTGATTTACTCTTTTCTCGTTTTTTAGTCTTATTGTTTTAATAGTTAATTAAAGTAAATACATTATGTATCTACAATTTATTGCGGGTTAGAAAACACACCGAACCTTTCAGAAATAACAATGTTAATGTTTTTCTAGTACTTGGTTTGAGACCTCATCTATTCCCTCCAGATAATTATAGTAACATCACATAATTTAGTTAAAAGTATTTTTGTTAGTTTTCATGTTTAGGTTTGCACCTGTCTACTGTCTTTGAGTAGAGATCGGATAATCCAAAGTTTCATCAACCTATAATAAACTGACAGGGTTCGAGGAAATTTGCATAATGCACTTGTTCGGTGCTTTAGATCTTAATAATATCTACTGAAGTTGAGCCTGAACTGAAACAATGTACATAATATTAGTTCAGATGAGATCAAAGTCTGGTATAAGCTCGATAATTTTCTTATCGTATATATTTCACACTACCAAAGAAAGGAAGGAAGTTTATATTTGTTCTGCATTTGGCAGCGAAAACCGTACGATATTACAACGCTGTTTGTGGCAAAATACATCTTCAAAGTTATATGCAAATAAATTGGCATGGCATTACATACAATGGGGCGAAACTGAACCTCTGTGCAAAGGTCTGAAAAAACCTTTGAATTTAGTCAAGCATTGACATCGCAAGAATTTGTTTAGTTGGAAAACGAACCACGGTTCGACGAGTATTGTCTGTAGATATATTGGAAATCCTATGAACAACAGTTGCAGACTTTTTTAATCTACAGTTGGATAAGTTAGTTCCTACCTTTTTAGTGAAGGTTAATGAATTTCTGCTGCCACTATTTCAAAACTTTTCAATTTTATACACAACGCGATAGGTTTAATTAGAAGATATAATGTATTAACTTCACATATTAATTATGATGAATCAATTCCGACGCTTATTTAAACTCTTGTCTACCGTTCAGTCCTTTCAGGTCACAAAGGCAAAGGTACTTAGCTCACATTCAAAGCAAAAAAACATACCTAACTCTATTCGATTAATTAATAGGCACCCTTTGACAATTTATGAATACATTTCCATGGTCAAACCCGACATTACCGGTTGCGCGTATTGTGAAAATGCCTCATTAACGATGGCATTACCTATTTAATATGCAACCACTAATTAGAGGATGCGCTGAAACCTACTACCACCGCCATAACGACCGTGAGACCAACCCAAACGAACGAATACATAATTGTTTTAAATACGTTCGGGAACAATACGTACTTATTATTAGTTTTGTTATCTTTTTTACATTTCTATTTTTGACATGTTAGCCAATTACAGGATTTCACGGGTAAAAAAAGTAGATAAAATAGAGTTGAGTAGGACACACCAGGTACCTTTTTACATTTTTATTTTTGACATGTTAGCCAATTACAGGATTTTACGGGCAAAAAGATTTAAAAAAATAGATAAAATAGAGCTGAGTAGGTACGTACGAACTCTGCCCTATTACCTACTTTTTTAAAACAACTTTTTTTACCCATGATGTCCTGTGTCGCTACGCAATGTTAAAAAATTTAAAAATAAAAAACTATAATTAGAAATGATAGTTTAATTTTTGAATATCTCAACTGAAAATAAGAATAAGCTTACAAATTAATACACAGACCGAAATTGGCATACTTACGGATCATGATAAGACCCCTATTTTTTTGTTGGTGGTTAAAAAACTTAGTCATTCCTTAAGAGTTATTTGATTATTTTTACCGGTTATTTTAATGAAAGCGAGCTTAGTTATTTGTTAGCTTGAGTTCTTTTTAGAATCAATAATAACAATCGGAAATAGTTCGACAATTTCAAAGTAGACATCAAACGGAACGGACCTTTGTATGCATTAATCGGTTTCAAAAGATAAAAATGGTTCTAATGGACTGCGTAAAAGTAGTTTCATTTAATTTGTATGCCTTGTATTTCCTGTTTGGTAATCGAAGTTATAATCATATGTTTTGCCATTTAACTTAAATAGCATAATAAAGTTTATTTATAAAAATCAGCACGCAGAGTTGGATGAGAAAAAACAGAACAGTTTCTCTTCATCAGGCTCAAACGGAATTCTAAAATTAATTGTTATTCGGTTAAAAATAAAATGTAGGTATCAAATCAAGTATAAGTATTTTTCGGCTGGTTTTTAAAAATAAAAATCATTCCCATTTAGAACAGTCGATACAAGATAAATAAGTAAAAATGATCTTTTTGTGTTAGTACGGGATCCCTTTAAGCACTACTTTCATCGAACTGTTTAATGGATGAAAATTATTTTATATCAAAATAAATAGGTCAATAAATATATTGCAAATGGGTTGCCAAAAAATTTCAGTCCAGAATGATTATTTTATTTTTATTTTAGTCTTTTCACTGGTTTAGTCTATACACAAATTCCATACTATTATTCTGTATCTTTATTTTAACTTAACTTTAATTCATTAACCTCACCAGTGCAGATGACTAGTATCGATTTACCTGCCTATCCAAGAGTTGTGACGGGAAAAAAAAATCAACCTAACGTTTGCATATTCTCTAAGCTTCATTTTTTCGATTGGTATGAAATTTGTCTCCTAAACAAACCATTAAAAGGTTTAAAAACAAAACAAATTGTTCATTAATATATTCTGGACCGAAATTTTTAGACAACCCATTTGCAATATATTTTTTGACCTATTTGATTTGATTTAAAATACTTTTCATCCATTAAACAGCTCGATGAAGGTCGTGCTTAAAAGATTCTCTGACTATGTAATAATGTTTGAATTTCCGGATCATACGTGGAAGGTCAAACAAGCACAATGTCAAAACTTACATAAAGTCAAACACGCTTAAAATCAAACATGCATAAAGTCAAACACGTAAAAAGTAAAACGCGTATAAAGTCAGACAAGCATAAAGTCAAAAGTCAAACTCGTAAAAAGTCAAACATAGTTAAAGAAGAAGGCATTGACGGCAGAGACACCAATATGAATCAGAACAATCCAGAAGACGTAATAGAGTAAAAGTTATTGGAACGAAGTTCCTTATGGCGCGTTGCGAAAGGGGGCTAGACGGAAAAAATTAAGACCAAAAGTTGTAACGACACTTTTTGATTTTATTACAATTCCTTCACTAATTAATCGAAAGAAACTTCGCTCCATCTGGGTGTTCCTTGACACCTCTCAAGTTTTTGTTAAGGTTCGGCGATCTAGACCATAACCGCTTGCTTAGCTTTTTTGTTATACCTTATTAAGACAGCATCAATATTCACAATCGTTAAAAAGCGAATAATTTAGAAGCTATCGACTAAACTGATTTCAATCACAATTTCAATATTTTCTCGACTCTTTAATCGTAGGTATCGAATACGATTCGAGCTGGAAGTTTGAAATGGAATTCCGTTTGAAAACGTTTAGCTTTTTGAACCTAAAGCAACGTTCAAGTTAATTGAACACAGCATCGACTGCATTTAACGCGATAAAATAAAAAAAAAACATTTGGCAAATGGTGAATGGTAGCGAAAATATTGGTTGAATTTTTCACTTTTCCTAGTACACCTACGAACACTTTGCATCGCGTTTCACACGTTGACGCTTTATTACGTTTCACACGTCATTTGAAACAGGGGTTTATATTTGTTTTTTTTTTACGGTTTTCATCATTGGCATTTTCATCTCTGTTGCTTTGTCCGCACTGAGGATAAAAAAATAATATTACTAATGTAATAAACCTTTTTCGATAAAGTAAATTGATATTTAGTTTTATTTGTGACTAGCTTTTGCCCGCGACTTTGTCCGCGTCCAAGGAATCATGTTGTCCCATACAAACTTTGCCCCCCTATTTCACTCCCTAAATGGTAGTATTTCGGAAAATCCTTTTTTATCGGATGCCTACGTCATCCAAAGAACACACCCTCCCAGTTTCAGGTCTCTACGATCAGCGGTTTAGGCTGTGCGTTGTTCCGTCAGTCAGTCAGTCGTTCAGGACAATTTATATGATGCCTGTACGATTAAATTAAATTTCGTTTTAACTAAGTAAATGTCCGTCACAGGTAAATTTCAAAGGTACTCAGTTGTTAGTCTTGAACCGTACAGCACAACAAGCGTATAATAAGGATGTCTACGACTGGGAAATAAGTACTACCGACCCTCACGAGCTGTTCACACAATTAAACACAAGCCTTTCTACTCACTAACGTTTACATCTGACTCCGTTACAGTCATTTGGAGAAGTTCTTGAGACGTCTCTACAAATTGTTCTAACTAGAACATACAATACACTCAGTTGAATTATTATAACGTCATCCTGTGTCATGTGTGTGTATAATTAAATAAATACTAACAAGGACCGTGGAATATGAAACATTTTTAAGCTAATTCTAATTCTGGACTGAATTTTTTGAGGCAATATATTTATTGATCTATTTAATTTGATATAAAATACTTTTCATCCATTAAACAGATGATGGTAGTTCTTAAAGGAATCCCGTACTAACACGGAAAGATCATTTTTACTTTAAATTTAATCGGAATGGTTTTAAGCTATTGAATAGCTTTTATCGCGGGCTTTAGCGCGGTGACCGAATCAAGAAATTCCGTAATGAAAATTAAACCTAACACCTCCCACTCCGCCTACCATGTAGTTCGGCCGAGCGTTCGCTTAACGTGTATGTATTGGTGCAATAGCTTTACCGCGGCAGTCCCCACGTTTTGAGTGCCACACGTTTTTTTTTAATATGGGGTGATCTAATCAGAGTCTCACATTATTTTGGTAACATTATATAGAAGTCTAAAAGTTGTCAATAACGACGTTTTCTTAGTTTGAAACCCGAAATTTCCTATGATGAATGGTTATTACAGGCGATATATAAGTGTCCTTTAGGTACCTGAGCATAAAAGTACCCAGGTCCTTTAAGCCGATTCCATTCAAATAATTATTTTGATTTTATATTAATAACCTGTGAATTTACATAAGCCTTTGGTCCTCAAAGGCGACTCGTCACCTTTAACGTGTAAATTTAACGCCTACGCGTTAAATTTTTCAATTATTTTACAGATAGCATAAGAATTTTGTAGGAACTGTGTGGGATGGATAGATTGTGGTCAAGTGAACCATCGTACTGAAGGCGAATTCTCGCAAATAAAATTGTTCAAATTACATTACAATATCATTCAGATTAGGTACATTTCGATTACAAAATATGGTTGTCTGTAAAGTCGGTTTACGGACGATAATTTTAAGCGATAAAGTCATAAAACACATAAAAATTAAAAAATATATATTTTTTATTTTGTCTTTTTTATCTTTTATATTTTTTTTTCTATTCGTCACTCGTCACCATAACACAAGCCCAGATGAGCGATATTATTATTAAATACTCTGTTTCCTAAGTGACCATGACGCGTAACGTCACACAATATACCGTGACACTTTTTTGTGAATGCAGGTGTTTCAGCAATTTATTAGACGTTATCACGTCAAATATATTCTTGAGAATACCTAAAACTAACTTTGAGGGTATTTTTTGTAATAGAAATGCAATCGGAATAAGCAATGTTATATACGAGAATTGGCCTTCTGAGCTATCAATTCGCGACAGAGTTTACAATTTTCAGGAAACTGGGTTAGAGATAGATTAAGCCGTGTGCATCACCGTGGAGTGCGTTCAGCTGAGAATATTTGATGCTGTTAGTAATAGTGTGGCCGAAGATCCGGCATCATCGATTTCTCTGCCTCTGGGAATTTGGTACTATCGTCTAAAATTCAGAATTTAAATTCTGCAATATAATTTCTAGGAGTGAGCATTTGACTATTATCATTTTTATATGTAATACTAAATCTACTATTTTAAATCTATACTAATATTATAAAGCTGAAGAGTTTGTTTGTTTAAACGCGCTAATCTCAGGAACTACTGGTTCGAATTGGAAAATTATTTTTGTGTTGGATAGTCCATTTTTCGAGACAGGCTATAGACTGTTTTATATTTCGATATTCCTACGGGATCGGGAGTTACGCGGGTGAAACCGCGGAGCGCTGTATAATAAATATACAAATAAAAAAAAATCGGTTTGTGTATTAAAAAAAAGTTATAATACGCCTAAAACAGACTTGAGCTAATTAATTTGCTGCCTTTGCAAAAAAAAAACATAGGTAAGCCCCATGTAAGCGTCTTGAAACTAGACAACATTTTTTTTTATCGGACTATTAAGAAAAACAATTTGCAATGAAAACTGTTCATAACTTTTGAACAGTCAGTTGAAAAACTCAATCTCGTGCTACGATGCCAAATACACAATCACTAGCTGCGCTTCGCCGTTTCACCCATTTCACCCGCCTAAGTCCCGATCCCGTGGGCATACCAAAATGAAAAGTAGCCTTCCCCGATAAATGGACCATCCAACACAAAAACAATTTTTCAATTCGAACCGTAGTTCCTGAGATTAGCGAGTTCAAACAAACAAACTCTTCAGCTTTATAATATTAGTATAGATAGCTATAGGGGTAACAACTTATATATTATATAACACTTTTGTTTTTCAGAGGTTTAACCCCTGAATCATTAGACGGTAAGTATCGGAAAATTCCGAAAATATATTTCTCTTCTCCGTCTTAACTATACTTACTATACTACTTATATTTTATAAGTCTTAATAGACTCTCTTAAGTCTGATATTTTCTTCGACTAAGGAAATACCTACACAGCTTAAAATTAATAAGGGGCTTAAAAGTATTAAGTACTTACCTACTTCTAAATAATATGAAAGTGGAAGATGACTCCTTATTTAAATTATTTGATTCTATTTTACACCGGCAAAGGCGGAAGACATCGTTCGTTTTCTATAAAAATTCAATCTAAAGGCAATTTAGGTGCCGCTGCTGCATATTCAAATTGCTGCATTGGCTAAAGAGAGGCCGTTTAGACTAGTAGATGTTAAGAAAAAGTGGAAAATATGTAGTAGGTAATAAAAATTAAGTTTACAATATAAAATTTATTAGGTATCTAATTTATTAATTTTATTGATCAATACTTAAATTATTAATGTTTCTGTAAATGTTCTTAAGGCTGCTTATACTGCCAAACGCAATGCGCCAGAAATACCTGTCGCTTACAACTAACATTGTTGATTGTAACGTATGTGTTTTGTTTTTCTCCAAAGTGCTAAGATGGAATTTGAGACGAAAATTCTTTGTCATTTCAAAGCTAGACTGGTTTTAATTCTTAATTTTAGGATAGCTTCACAACTATAGGGAATTTTTGGCTTAAAGTCACACCTAAATGTCGGTAAAGATCTCACCTACAATTCCATTTCAGCACTTTTGAGAAAAACAAAACACATTCGTAACAATCAACAATGTTCACCAACGAAGGCGACCGGTGCCGGTAGTAACTATTTAGTAGGCTGTGTAGCAAGGTCGTTGGCGTATGGACCCCCCTTAAAAAAAAGTATTAAATAGTTACAAGGAAAAACAAACAATAATTAAATAATAATATCCTACATACATAACTCAAACGCCCAATCCCCTTGATAAACTCAATCTAACTATCTGAAAAATTTTCATGGACCGACACTATTTTATTCAAAATTTCCGCATGTCGAGTGTGCGGTAAATTCAATAAACCATAACTCGTTTTGCCAGGTAAAATCGAAATAGGGTAGGTACATCTCCTGCGAAATACAGATATTTGCCGCAATCTATTTCCTCAGTCTGTTTCTTATGTCTCTGGAATTTTCTTGTGAAAACTCCGCCTCGTATAGGCGGAATAGTACTTATAGGTAGTAAAACGAAGCTGCGAAGTAACAAAATATATTCCGACTATACCACAATTTTAATCGTAAACACAAAATGTAGCAAAAATGAAACTAAATTATTTCGAATTGTAGTATGAAAATTGAAGCTTTTATTATTATGAAAATAAATTTTGCCTTGTAATATGAGTTTCAATGCTACACTTATTGTTATTTCAAAATGTGCTGTATATACGAGAGTTTAAAGGCAACGATTCGTTAAATGTCGGTGTACCTGTATGTCGTAGATGTTGTTAGGTCGTTTCTAAGTTACCTGTATTAGGTTTTGTCACGACAATGTAAATTGCTTCGTACTTTTGCTTTTCACCGAAGGAAAGTGAGATTTTGATGTTCAACTATGGAGTTTTTCGTGGTATGGTATTGTAGTATTTATATTAATTAACTAGCTGCGCCCCGCGGTTTCACCCGCGTAAGTCCCGATCCCGTAGAAATATCGGTTATTCGATTTTTTTCGCCTTTTAAACCTTCCCTAGACCTCCACGAACATTTCAAGACTAAGATAAGATAAATCCGTTCAGCCGTTCTCGAGTTTTAATCAGACTAACGAACAACAATTCATTTTTATTTATATAGATAGATTCACGTTTCGGTCGTGTTTCTCACTCATCGATTAATCCCGTGCAGATGCAGTATGGTGAGGAACTATAGTATGAGTCCACGACTTGCCCTCCTCCTAATCATTCTCTTTAAAGGTCGCTGCATACGTAACGTGATTTTTCTCGTGCCGGACGGAACGTGATATTTTTATATAAAACGCTGTCAAGAAATTGTCACGTTCCGTTCGGTACCAGAAAAATCACGTTACGTATGTGTAAAATACCACGAACACTTTATGAACAATGCACGTCACGTCTCCGTCCCGTCCGAGATTTTATCCCGTTACGTATGGCTTCCATCTTAAAATGTTATTTTAAGTGAGTTTTCTCGTTGAAGTCGTTTATTACAACTAGACGCCTGCTTTACCGATTTCTTACCTGAACTTATAAATTTCTACATTATAAAATTTACTAAACAAAAATTACTAAGTATAATAAAAATGTAAAATTTGTAAAGAAAACATAGGTAATCTTAATTCACATGAATAAGATTGTATTTAAAACTGATTCCCGTGATGTTCTGTACCTACATACTTTCGGTGGTTTTCGGGTTTTGCCAATTTCGCATAAACGTTCAAAAAGTAATTTATAAAAATAGTAGCTCCTCTATTTCTGACGTGATAACATCTTTTAAATCGATGAACACCGGCATTCACATAATAGTGTGACGTCATCGCTCACGTTCCGTTATTGACAAGGTAACCAAAGCAACCTATTATTTTTTGCTAGATTTATTGTCTAGGAGATTATTATTATTGATTTTGATTTTGGGATCGGTAACTAGTAAGTGAGAAATTGCGAAACTTAAGTAAATATAACAAGCTTTTAAAACCCTTATAAATTGTATAAATACCTATGTAATTTATTATTCCAAATTTTATCTGTTTCTTAACAATGAATACCTACCTATTTCACATTCTGTGATAAATTGTCAGAAAAGCTTTAGTTGTACCGAAATTTCTAGGAAATCCTGATTTCAACGAAAACCAGTACCGGATTTTCAGTGTTGAATAAATTGGTTTTTTCCCTAGGCATTGTTTGCTACAATACATGGTACCTTAGAATTAATTCTAAATAGCCTGAGGCGGACGGGCGGGCGGAGCATTAGCGTCCGGGTGGCGGCGTTGGCGCCTATGTACCATATATCATAGAAGCCATAATTTTCTAATCAGTGGCATAACTATACTGCTTCTGGCCCGTGGTAAATACATGGGTTCTTTTGAGGTATTTTAATGTCAAGGATCATTGCTGTAGTTTGACAGCAGTTTTCAAGAAAATTAATAAGAACATTATACACATTACTTAAATAGTATATGCTATATAGACTCTTTGAGCCGGTTTAGACAAAAAAAAGTGAATGTATAGATTTTGACTCTATTTTTGTTCATTTTGAACCACTTTTCCCATTTTGTTGGTATCCTCCTGCGTTTGCAGCCGGCGTTTCAGCCTGGGGGCTCGTAAGTCCGGTGGGCCGTGGCATTTTACGACTTTATTATGCCACTGTTTCCACTCTATAATGTAACTTTATTTGCCGCTATGTAGTTTTACAACAGGTGAAGTAGCGTTCAAATAATCTCATACGTCAAAATATAAAACATATCTACGTAAATTGGATATAACAGAAGTTTAAAAAAAAAATCATAAATATAAGCAGGCGTCTAGTTGTGTTGTTGAGTTGATAAAAGTTTTAATGAATACTCTGTCTCAAGTCTCAATTGATTATTTTGGAATTGCAAAATCTGTTAAACAGGGCTATCATAGCATGGTACCTAATAGTACCTATTAGTAATCCAGCAGCCATCGTATGTTTTTCTTTGTGAGTAATAACGGGCTTAATATTCGTGAACAGGTTCGGTTCAACGAGACGCCCAAGTTTATCCTCTGAAAATTCTCGATAGAGGTAGCTAATGTGTGCGCATTACACCATATACTGCAGATGTATGATGTTCGTTTAATCTGCTGTAAGGTCTTGTTTGGTTAGCAGTAGATTTGAGATATCGTTACCAAATTTTTTTGCAATCATCTCGTCTTAATTGTTCCATTTGTAGCCTTTATCAAACATATCCTCGTCCTTTGTTGATGTAATTTTTGGTCTTTAATGAATAAAATCTGCACATACCACTACAAGAAATGTGTTGAATGAGCATTGAACGAAATATATTTATTCCTGGAAACCATTTTTTGTGGATAACAGTGATAAAAATGTGTTCTACACTTTATTGCCAATAGGAAAAAATAAAACTCTGTTGTTATTAATTAAAAAGTCTTACGTGGAACGAACAATTTCTAAGTCTAGGACTGGAAAAACACACCACTTAATTTGTAGCACTATGTGTCTATTCGATTGTACAAATATGTACTAAGCTGCATACAAATCAGTTTGTTATTAATAATTTTGATGACCTCGTTCTGGACACATTCGGAGTCAAAGTCAAAAAAATATATTCATATATATTATAAAAATATATTCATATTTATTATAATATATTTATAAATTTAGGAATATATTTTTGAACTAATTTAGGAGGTGTGCCTTCGGAACGCGAGTGAAGGACGCTCCAGTCAAACCCAGTCCATTTTGTAGGACAATTATTTTTGCTGTGATTCAGGCAATTTTGACACCCCGAATCGACATGTTTTATATCTGTACACTACATTGAATATACCTCTATCGAGAATTTCCATAGGACAAACTTGGGCGTCTCGTCGAACCGAACCTTCTCACAAAGATTCAGCCTTCCTATTACTCACCAAAAAAACAGACGATGGCTGTTAGACTATATGTAATGTAATCTAGTTACTGAAATATATAACTTTTTATCACAGTTGCTCATAAAGTGGATCTTATTCAACGGCTTTTAGGCTCATAATCCAACATATTATGCACGCGTGGGTTTTAGATTTGTTAACTAGTAGTGTAAAGTTATCCCGATAAGTTAAATACGTATCTTACTGCTAATTACATGTTAGGTAGGTGAAACATTCTTAATTTATCTGGGTTAAACTGTTTTGATGTATAAAAAGGTAGATACCAAAGAGTTTTTTAGCTAGCAAAAATGGTTGTCTCTAAAGTCGGTTTACGAACTAAAATTTTACGTGATAATGACTTATTTTACTTATTTACTTGTTTATTTTTTGTTTTTTTCTTTACTTAAATATATTGTTTTTCCGTACCATTATATTTTGTTCTTAACCCCCGACGCAAAACAAATAGAAAAAACCCTAAAAAATATTGTATGTCAGACGAGGATGTATAGGTTAAAAGTCTTTAGCCTGCCTTTCCGGAGCATAATTAACAAAAAAATCTGCCTTTAAAAAATGTAAACATAGACTTATCACAAATATTTTGTTAATTATTATTTTGTTTTCTTTTCTAGTCTTTTCTTTTATTCGCAACTGTGATAAAAAACGTCGTACGATATACGTGTGGAATTGATCTTTGCATCTTGGCTTCTTATGACACGCTCGCTACCGCTCGCGCGTCATAAACCGCCTCTATGCAAAGATCAATTTACCACACTTATATCGTAATGTACTATTTAATGGTTTCATCGAAAGTGTATTTTTATGTTACTCTATAAATTATATCTACCTACCATGCAATGGCCACTCGGTCTAATGAAAAGTCATATTTTTAAATTAAAGTTTCAATTTATTTTAAGAGTTCTATTAAAACCACCAACTATGATTTACCACCGAATTGCAAATGTCAACAAGCTGTATAAGTCCATCAATTAGTCAAACGTCAAACACTTCTCGAAGATCGACCACAAATTGGCGTACTCCTCTGATAAAGTTTGCCTAAATCTATGACTTCGTCAGTTAATCTGAGAGTTCCAGCAACGGGGATCTGCAAACATAAAATATTCATTAACAACCTGAAATAACAGAAGATCTTTTCGGTTCTAAATGTTAAAATGTATTCTTCAACCAACATTAAATTTTGATTTCAGCCTTTTAATAATGGCACACATCATGTTACACATTTAATTAAGACAATGCATTTAGACACGTTTGTTTTATGTTAAAGGCTTTATTTCCTTATTCAGATAATTTACTTAAATTAGAGATGCTTTTTACCCCGAGTAAAAAAATTGTCAACTCGCAGAGTTGCGGTAAAGAAGCAATTTTCTTGCAACATCTGCAAAAAATAAGACTTTTTTGCTGTGTATTCTTTATGATTTTCTCTTTCTTTTATTTAAATATTCTACTCGTAGCACTCCTACATACATAAGCAGTAATGATATTATACCCATTATAATATTGTTTTATTATTTATATTCCGGACTTTTCCAGTATTCTAAGCTAGGTCAAGGATATTCCGATACTATGGATTTCAAATCGGAAATCGTACTCTTGGGCTAAAGGCCGCTGAAGGTTCGTCACGCAAACATTGCTACAAATGTCTAGATAATATTACGAGTCCAAAGGCATGTCATGACGCTGCCTTTTTCCCTGTATTAGCTGTGGTATTGGGTACCCATTTCAGTCGTCTTCGTTTTATATACCTACTTTCTTCTGTTCCTTTAAAATGAGAGTGAGCAGACACGTCTTGCACTGTTCCGATGTCAGATGTTTGCACTGTCTGTCCAATCTAACTTAAGAAATCCCGGAATAAATCGAACTGGCGGAGCGGCGGGCGAAACTCTCTGCTCCTGACCCTTCTTTTTAAATAGTAAGTGGACTTCTTTTTTGTTTCTTTTGAAAAAAATTCCGTTGTTCAGCTAAATAACCTTAATATTTTCTCATTTTCAACCTGTTAATCCTTGTTTGACCTGCTAATTATTATTAGGCGATACACCTTGTATGGTGCACGCGACCCTGACTAACACATTTAAGTTCGGTTACGAACACCCTAACGAACTTGCCTAGACAACGTGACGTCATTATGAAGTTTAATCCTATTACAGCGTGGAAAATACGACCGGAGCTTGGTTGCCTTTAATCGAAGGATGTGTTATTTTGTGCTCATTGATTTTTTACCCTCACCCGAGGCTAATGAATTAACCAGCAGTGTACCGCGGTTTCACCCGCTTAACTCCCGATCCCGTGAGAATATCGGGATGAAAGTAGCCTCCTCCCAATGAATTAATGTATCCTCATACCAAGTTTCATCAAAATCTGTCCAGTAGTTATAAAAAAACTTTTTCTTTATAATATAAGTAACATACAGATACAACTATGGAATCTATATAATATCGCCTTCTTTTTATGTCATAATATGAATAGTCAGTTAACTTAATAAAACCTTACAAAGTCCAGGCTACTGTACGTCTCTTGCACTCAGATTCATTGGTTTATTGCTCAAGAGCAGCTTGAGTGTGAAGGCAAGATAGCAGTACCATTTGTACGGAACAAATAGGTACATATATACTACGTAAATAGGTATAAGTGGTAAGCTTATAGCACGTCCGACTGAAATCTGGGACGCTTCAGGCTTTCGTTTTAAAATAATTTATATTGGAAGTAAGTACATATTATTATAATTCCTAACCCACAATTAGACTCGACCACTTCGATCACCAATTCTATTGTAAATACGAAAATCTTATAATACTCCGCACTTCAAACAATTGGTTTGAAGATGAGCTTTTCTCTATCTATTAGGGTCAATCGCGACATTCCTGAACTGTATCGATTGAGTTTCGTGACTGAAACGATGGAGGCATTACTACGGTGGCACATTTTTTTACCCTACATTAAAAACGGTGGTTATCAATTCGTGTGAATGGATTTCGATTATTCTTTTATTATTTGTAACCGGATTATAGTTCATCCTATTATAATTTAGTGAGGATCTTAGAATTACGACTCAGAGAGCAGTAGGTAAATTGCACAGTTACTTGAACGCGTTACAGTTACGGAAACGCATTACGTGATAGAAGAAACATTTTTCATCAAAAAACTCTTGAATGGGTAACAATAACGTTTTAAAACTTCGAGAATCACTGATTCGGGCGAAAGTTAAAAGACAGTAAAAGTTTTACTTTATTTTTTTTATTAAAAAACATAATTAATAGTAACACTGAAAAATAACAACTCATAAAACCTGAAATACATATTATTCAGTTTGGCTACCCGATTTCATATGATGTGATTTATTTTTAAGTTTTAAGAGTCCGTTTGCAAATTCCTTATCACAAGAAAAATGATCACGCACGTTTTTGTATTTTTATTTTTAACAATGATTGATATTAATTAAAGCTGATAAATGCAAAACGATAGGTATCGTCTTTACAGATCCACTTTCAAATGTAAATAGAAACTATGAAATGTAGCATTAATTGCAACGTTCCTCATGCATATTTGTCGAAGCTCGCGTTTCCGCGTGTGTGAACACAACGCTGTAAAAGGATATTATGTAGGCACTACAGAACAATTATGTATTTGCTGAAGTAATCCATATTTGTTATTATAATTTACTTATTCTGTAGTTAAAATATTGAAAGTAGTGTAATTAAAATATTAATACTTGATTGGCTTATTTTTAAGCTATTGCATAGCTTTTATCGCGGGCTTTGAACGCGGCGACCGAATCAAGAAATTCCGTAACGAAAATAAAACCTAACACCCCCCATTTTCTAAACTAGTTTCGAATCGGGCTTTCTAGCCACCACAAAGTCTGTGATTAAAAGCATAATATAATATGGGTATAATAGGAATCAGTAAGTACACACAAATGACATTGCTACAAAATCTAATTATACATCTAATTTAACCGAAGAAATCAATGAAATTTGCAATAATCACAAACATTCAACATTAAGTGAAACAAGATAACTAATAATAGAAAACACCAAATTCCTATTTTAATAGAACGAACTGTCTTCCGAGCACCACCTGGTTATATCACCTTACCCATAGACAACCTAGCGTCAAAAAGAGAAGGCCAGGCTAATGACAGCTTGCTTTCATAGCCAGTACCTACCCGGAATCGAAATAGGTTCGTTCGTCTTAAATTCTGCTAATATTTTTATTTGACTCAGACTGACTAAAAGTCGACGAAGTTTGTAAAGACGAGGCTTCATCTTCACGAACTTCGTCGATTTTTACTGATCAAAGACATTTTTCAGAGTTCGTTTTTTTACTTTCTTTGGTGCAAAGATGCTGCTGCCAATTATCGAAGCAACTGGAACTACTTAGTTACAGTTACAGTATGCCTGATTTAAATTAAATTTACTTCATAATGTCGCATTGTTATTATCTTATAAACAATTGACCAGTTTAAAACGTCGTAAAACTAATTTAGGATTTGTGGCTTCGGAACGCGCCCTCCAATGAGAAGATGCCACAAGAAATGGAGTTATAATACTATTTAAATTTCTATTATCTAATCTGTGACTGACAGGTACCTAGGTATATTAACCCAAATACGAGAAAAATGCTGTTTAGTTTAGTCATATTATTTATCTTATCAGCACAATATACGGATACTAAAACCCAGATTAGAATAGTAGGCAAATAACGTCAGTACTTAAATACTTATACATAAATAAAATATATAGTTCTCAAGTATTCCTATTTCATATCTTAAATGCGAAAGTTTGATTCCATTATATGTGGGTACTTCACTCATAAAATTTTGGAAACCACTTTTTGGCAGTTAGTAAAAATTTAAAAATAAAGAAAATGTACTTTTTAGACTTACTATATAGTATTTTAAATTTATACATCGCCTTAATTATATGTATGTATGTACCTGCCTAGCTTATTAAAAGAGTGATAAAACATTGCTTTGCTAATCGTACTCACGCTTTTTCATATTATGTAGAATTTATAAGTAGGTATATATCAATCTACCTACTGGGGTATTATTATTAAACTACTCGCGAAAAATGTAAATAATAATCAAAAAAATTGGCTGCCTTCCCAATTCTTTTGTAAAATATTCTATCAGTAACTTGACCAAAATCTATTGGTTGGTTTCTCCGCAAGAGAGCACTATTACCTAAACGGTTTATGGTTTCCATTGATTGCCAATCAATTAATGCCCACTATTTAGTTCAACGCTATTATACTATAGAATATCATACGTACTTAATAACACTGCATAATTAGGTATCCCAACATAATTGCGCTGTGTGCAAGCACTGTGTGCATGGCTTTGTATTTCACTGAACTTGATAGTATTCGTGAATTCCAGCATGACAATTATCTTAATTGGCATAAAATTGAATACACTAACAATGCTGAAAATGTATTATAATTGAACATCAAGAGAACAAGTTAAATAAAAGCTTTTAAAATCAACAAAAAGTGCCGTTCGAAAGTACCAAAAATAAATAGGTACTGCATATATTATTTTAAAGTGTATTGTAACAAACCGTTGTTTTAATAATGATTTTGAATGTTCTAGGTACAATTCTACGGAACTTTAAAATTTTGCTTTTATATGCTAGCTAAAATCAATATTCACTGCGGTGGTATTGGTAGAGCAAAGTACGATAGTGGAAAGCATTTTGGGATATACGAAGTTCCTTTACTTTAAAGTGCTATCGAACGAATGTCACCTTTTACAAAAACTAAATAAACGCACATATCCTTAAAAATAGTTTTAAGCGTTTATAATAAACGTCATTATTACTGTTAACATTCTACTTATTTCGAAATCTTATAAATAGGGTCTCGAAATGGCCTCTAAGGGCTATAGAGCCCTATACCTTTAGATGACGTGCGTGGACCCGAAGCCAGCACGTAGATACCCTTTACAATAACAAGTTTAATAGCAAAGTATGATGTGGATTCCATATAATGATTATTGTAATTATATTGTCTTTAGATGTTAAATTACAACTGTGCGAATTCCACTTAAAACGATACACCTTGTTAATTAAATTCGAAATCGATAGTGAATAACATTTGGTGGAGTACGAGTAAGTTCAGACTTGGTAGACGGAACATACATTCATTATGCATGATCAATGAGGGAGCTTTATTCATTATTCAACTACCTAATCACCGTTTCCTCACTGCTTGAGCTGTCAGGGTGTATTTACGGATTGTAAAATTGCTATTTAGTAGCGTGCAAGCGTATGCACCAATAAAAATGTATATAATTACTTTAAAGTCATGACAAGTATAACACATCTTTTAAATAGGTTTGTTTTATTTTGAACTACGGTATCTTTTTCATTCTCACAAAGTCTCTTCCTCTTTCGCGTTGCTGTATATTCTCTAATTTCTCAGCTGAACTTTTCGCCATTTGTCCAAATCGGAATTAGTATTCAATCGACTGCAACTTTAGTAAAATATGTACCAGGCATAAGCTTCTGAAAAGCAGGATACGCCAAGTTTTACCCTTTTACAGACAAGGAAAAAACTTTTGTGGCTTTATGAAAAGTTCATTCATGAACGTAACGCTTTTTGCTCTATTCATTAGGAAAGTACTCGTAGTAAAACACAGCACGTGAATAATCTTCATGTTACCAGTTTCATTCAAATACGGCGGACGGCGGGCGGAGTTACATTTTCCTACCGGAATAACCGGAATAAATATGTTTTCAGCTTGCTTTGAGGTCGCCTATTGACTATTTCTATGAAAAATGCTGACGCTTAGTGTACGATGTGAATCGATGATCATGACTTACAATTAGTTGAGCCCCATAACACTACCGCTAACATAGAAGCGGAAAATTGCCTTTTTATAAACACCGATGTTAGTTTCCACACATGTTTTCTATGTTTTACAGTTCTGAAAGCCTGGCAGTGGTGGCAGTTCTGTTATTGGCAATAATGACAGCCATTGTGCTTGTTTATAAATGGAATGGACTACTACTGGATCACATACTATTCAGTTAAATGTAACTGTAATAAAATGTTTAACCTGATTTTACACAATGTTATTTATATAGTAATAATCTACATCACAACTAACAAAGTTACCTATTTTTAATCACTACAAGTGACTTCAATTTAAAATATAGCCACATTAAACGCCAATTAATTTATTGAAAATAGTGCAGTTTTGTTGGAAACAAGTCTTGAAAATATCGACGTTAAATTCCCTCAACAGCATTGTAAGAATGATATTGCTAAGCTAGCTAACTAGTAGGTAGACTAACGAATTTCATTTCAAAAAAAGAAATGATCTTCTAAGAACTCTAGTTCTTTATAGTAAAATTAATAAATGCGATAGATTTAAGAATGCTTATTATGATAAAACTAGCTGCGCCCCGCGGTTTCACCCGCGTAAGTCCCGATCCCGTGGGAATATCGAAAAAAATATCCTATGTCCGTCTTATGAATGGCTGAAAATTGGTGGGGAGGTAGCTTACAATCAGCTACCTCCCCACCAATTTTCAGCCAAATCGGTTTAGCCGTTCTCGAGTTATAAATGGTGTAACTAACACGACTTTCTTTTATATATACAGATTTAAGTACTTACATAATTGATGTTAACGTCCATTAGATCGTTACCTCGTTGCCTATTATTTCACAATACCTACCTTGTTATATACATTTTGAATATGGACAAACAATGGCATGGCATTGCAATAAGGGATGGTTGTCCGGTTCAGTGAGTAATTAATTTACAGGTGGCTATAGTCTGCTGGTACATTCACGCATCAATGTAACACTAAGGCTATTAATCGCTTATTGTATTACCCAACCCAGCCGGTTAGCTATCAGGATGAAACGTGCTAACGAGATCTGATGCATCATGTATGGGCGCTGTGCACACTGAAAACTTTGTCTCTCATAGTAGATGTCAAAAAAAAAAAACCGGGAGAACTCGCCGGCTTTGTAGTGACCTAGTACAGATCTAGTTTATTTTTTTCCATATATCAGCTTCGTGTTTTAACTGCTGAGTATTCGCTTGTTTGTCAGGTGTGAAATGTGAAGCTGACGTTTCTCGGATATTAATGTCGAACTTCGCCGTCGTTTGAACTGTAGGTTCTTTCATTTCGTTTTGTAAATCTCTATTTATTTTTCATTATTTTTATATTCGCTCCAAATTTTGACAGGGAATATGTTTCTATGATACCATTTTGTGCAATATGCGAGTGACGCTTAAATGACCACTTAATTGTGGTAATAATGTCAGGCGGTTGCCCGGCGTTCATGAAATTGTGGAGCGTAGCTATGGCCAGACGTGACTTGCATATCATTTGCTTTCGGAACGCTGCTGGATTGCAGATTTCTTTGCAACCTTTCCTTGACACTACTCGCTAATGTTTGAATGATATAATACCTAGTTTTAAAATTCAAATTAGTTACATTGTCAGACTAATATTTTTGCGTGTTTAGATTTTTTATTGGTGTTATTTATAGTATGTTATTATGCTAAGGTCAAAGTCCGAAAAAAAGCTCTACTTACAAAGCTTTTGTTGTGGTCACGGACGAAGGCTGCTATCTCTCTCTTAGCGCGACTTATAAAAAACAAGACTAGGTAAAAGGGGCGTAGGTTGGTTCGGTTATGTTTTCGTGAAAATCTTAACACCAACACCATTTAAGAGCCTTAATACGAATTAAAGAGCTATAACTCGATGCGGTTATATAACAACCCAGCGACCACAACGCCTTGTGAACTGGTTTTGACTCTCAATTAGTATTTTTTCGGTACTTGAGTCTACAGAATGGAATATTTCATCTTTAGATCCCAATAACTAGGTAATTTCTCAAAGTTCTGTCTGACAATTAGGGAACCTCGGTGCGAACTATAAATTCCGTTGTTTTCTCACATAAATAACCCTATATACTCGAGTAAAATGCAAGTAATCTGGGTACCGGTCGTACGTTGTCGTTTTTACTCACAAGGATGTAAGTTACTGCAAGCTACGGCTAGTCGACATCGGATTGGAAGTTAATCTGTCTAGTGTTATCTGTCCAGTAAATCTTAGTGTACCTACTTCCGTGTTCAGTTCTACAGACAAGCCGGAAACTGTAAGGTAAAGAAGTAAGCTAGGTAGGTAGGTATTTTAAACACTTCCGTTTCAAAATCAATTCACAAATCCAGATCTTAAAAATATCGTTTACTTATTATGTACATTTAAACAGTTCATACTCAGAAATCACCCTTTGTTTCGTATATATTATCTTACTAGTGTTAATCCAGGTCTACAGCTATCTACATACCGAGTTTCATCGCAATCGGTTCAGTAGTTTTTGCGCGAAGAAATAACAAACATACACACACGTAGAATGTATAAGTATTAGACATCTTTTAAAAACATTTAATGTTAGGAATGACAGCGAGTTAAATAATGTAATATACAAACTTATGTACTATTTAGACACCTATGAATACAAGTATGAAACAGAATTAGTTTTCCCAAAGGTGTTTAGCTGCAGACTTACTGAATCCAGTCTTTGTTTCTGTTATTTAAACATTGTAGCAGCATAATTATATTCCCCTACCTACACCCGCCATGAGAAGCCAGTTCGGAAAACCAGGTCAAATCGTAAACAGTAGGCTATAGAAAGCTCTTAAATATTAAACTGAGGGTACATACAAACATAAAATTTTATGCGTGTATTAAACAATATCTGTCATTTTACGTAGTGACATAATTGTGTGATATATAATCTTATAACGCTCTTCTTTCTTTAGATAAATTAGGGAGAATACTTTTTATAATATTTTATTTAGCTTCACCTGTCACGATGTCTGTCATGGAATCTTGCAAATAAAATTTGATCCACTTCCCGGTTAATTGAGCTGATATTTTGCAAAAAGTGTTTCGAGTGACAATGGAATAAAAATTAAAAGCTTTTTTTTATTGGTATCTGAAGCAATCGGGGGTGGCTCTACGGTTCTGGAACGCACCTAGGTCTAAGGTGAGAACCTTGACTTTACTGACGAACTTTGTAAAGAAGGTTTAAATAAACTTTGATTCGTATCTTTTTGTGATTTCGATCTCAACAATAACGTAAGTTTATTATTGAATTAATATCACTCGTTTTGCCCCTTGCTTCGCACACGTCTGTCAATCGACCAGTAAGATGACGTGAATGTACCAACTAACTTAAAATTTATCGTTAAACTATTTTCGACTGATCTGCAAGCGTACATCACTCAACAATTTTTTATGACTTTGGTGTTTGAAAACTACCTTCTCAATATAAAAATAGCCATTCACATTTCGATATTGTGACGTACCTAATACGTGCGGTAGTACTTCGTAGTATTTCGGTAATCCAATTTAATATTTTTATGTTTATTATGCAAACAAGTCAACCTATATACAACTTCTCAATGTTCTGTGCCATTTTTTACTGTTCACTTTTCAACGAACAATTTCTAAAGAACCGAAATTAAATTATCAGCTGAATTCATTTCCAAAAATGAATTAGTCGGATCGTGTCTTCGTTTATTATATAAGAGCACTTCAAAGGCAAGCCATATAAATGTTTATTTAATTTTTTTTCGTATTATTAATTGGCTGCTTGATAAATTATGAAGCTGTTTTATAGTGGTGAATTAATGGAAATTGCTCGATTGTCGTAATTATTTTCTTCCCTAAGTTTAATGGGTCAATTCGGGGCAGGCGCTACGGCGCGTCTTGGGCTTATGTATCAAAGCCCACGCGCCGATACCCGAATAAAGCGTATGATAGATTTTCTCGATGATGCGGCGTTTTTGTTGAAGGCCTCCGGTTTTATATTATCAAATTTCCCCTTAGCGCGGCGCCACCTGAAAGCTAGCTTCATTAAATTAACGTTGCTTTACTCGCAATCATTTCTAGAATTACGCCTCACTGAGCTTGCTGAATGAATAAACCTTGCTCGTGACAATACCCGTACCGGTTCTAATTATTTGAGTAGGTATTTAATTATTAAAAGTACAATGAACTCAAAAACACTTTAGTTAAATATAATTTAAATGTGAATTGTGTAGTTGAAGACTTAATTGACAATTATTCGTCTAATTCTTTGATCATTTGATTAATTTAGACAAGTAGGTACTGCTAGAACATTGACTTACTATGGACTAGAACATCGTTTTCATTTGGACAAAATTCATTTCCGGGGTTTAATCTCAAAATAGTTTTGAATGCATTGAAGTTGTTTTTTTAAAAGTATGTATTAATGATGTATTCGTACATACATAAAACCCCGTGTATATAACTCTACAGAAGACTTACTTATTTATTAATCCAAATATCATTTTGTTTATCGTTTTTAATCATATTTATTAAACATTTTATCTTAATAAGGGGGGAATAGCTTTTGAAACATCTTATTAAGTATACCTTATGTAAAATGGCCTCTTTTATTAATTTATAGATAAAGACACTTTAGATACATTTTTTTTTACTTTGACATGATCCGGGATTAAGGCATTAAGCTTTCGGAGGTTATTCAATTTCTGTAACGCTTTCAGGCATGTTGTATTTACCTTATTCTCTTTTAACATTAATCTTTTGCCTAAAATGTTAACAAATAAATTATTGAAGAAAAAAGATAGAAAGGTCTTAGATGTTTTTTTGACGGTATTATTTACATGTGACACTTTAGATACGAATTTCGTATCATACACAGTAAACTTATAAATGCCTTAATTGAATAAAAAACCAGTCAAGTGCGTGTTGTCGAGCCACGCGTTGAGTTCTGTACTACCCGCCACGATACATGGACTTAGAAATGGTTTAA
Organism: Idaea straminata; assembly: GCA_951213275.1. Lineage (NCBI taxonomy): Eukaryota > Metazoa > Arthropoda > Insecta > Lepidoptera > Geometridae > Idaea > Idaea straminata. The sequence goes on along the minus strand of OX577845.1, from coordinate 14,568,040 downwards.
CGGCTAAAAACGTATTACAACTTCATTTCACTAATCTTCAATGGAATTTGACGCTCGCCGAGCGTTTAAGGTCGTGCGGGTTAAGCGAAGCCTGGCGCGGTCATTACTTCGATGGGTGGCCAATTAGTAGTGTGGCAAAAATATGTTTTCGTGAGCCCCTCCGTGCCTCGGAAGGCATGTTAAGCCGTTAGTCCCGGTTGCTACGTCTAGTAGCAGTCGTTAGGTCAAGTTAGAAGCCTTAGGGCGATCTGAAAACTCTAACAATAGGTGAGCCACACCACTAAGACGACGAAGACTACGAGAAGAAGAAGAATGGAATTTGTGGGTACGAAAATTTTCTGTTTACTTTTGATCGACTATTATTCGTTAACCTGTGAAGATTATATCCAACCACAATCAATTAGCTTGTCGGTTGGAGGGGGACACTTTATCCTTAACAAAAATTAGCACTCTAAGACGTAAGAATAGATCTCTAAATTGAAGAGTGGTTTTTCACATGCGTTATATTTTTAAAGACTTATCCAACGACATCCCACGCCCCATTTAAAAAACACAGATTAAAATAGAGAAAAAAAAATCATTCCAACTTTAAGTGTGGGTTGTAATAAAAACATATTTTTCTACTTTTACTACTTTCATTTTATACTTTGTCGGCGTGATAAATATGGATACCCATGATAAATTACAGTTTGCTAGTCCTAATAGTCCAGAAGCTAAGCCGCAGTCGGACGTAGGGACAATACGACCATGACGCAACTATACCTAAGGTTTACTTGTTAATTACGGAACCCTTAAAATCAGAATATACTACCCGAGTTACAGCGCGCCTGTCTATCCGTAGCTGAGTTTATGGAAAATAATGTAAATATTGTTCTGATTTATTAAAAAATGTATTCCAGTTATAAGTAGCTTCAATGCACGAGCTTTTATCGAATCAAGAATTAATAGCGTTTTTTATTACTTTAGTATTTTCACAAATAGTGTACGTGCATTTAGTTGCGCCCTTTGCCTTTGTACTTGTTTTTGGGGCCCTAAGGCTCTAGGATAAGTTTTTGTGTTTGTTATTTCTAAATTATAAGTATTAAAAACTTAATTCCATTTAATCTTAGTTGAGTACTCAGGCCTATTGTGTTCTGGTTGAATAATTCGGGGTTTAATTTAAAATCATACAAGACTGATTAAACCGTATATATGTAACGTTGAAATTCGTTGATATCTAATCGCAAAATGTATCTAAATGAAATACTTATTGCGAAAGAGATTAACTGATAATTATTAATTTTAAATGTATACGGAACTTTCTGCTCGGTTTCTGTTCCTTTCAGTAAAATAGATCGAAAAGCGCAAATACCCAAGGGTGTACGAAATGAAAATAACCTTCCACCGTGGCGTGATATTGCTGTTTCAAAGTGTGAAATGTATGTACGATGAGTCAGAGATGGCTTAATAGTTGTTACCTACTCTGTGCGATATGTAAAAATAGTACCTATTTCACTTATTTCTAACTCGGCTGTGACATCAAATATCGAAGGTGGAAAGAGATGAGCTTGCGAGTCGGGGTAGGAGGTCGTATCATGTGTTATCTTTATCGACAGTGTGTCCGTGACATTTCCACGCCTTGAACCCCTTGTTGTCTCATCAAATACCATCGGTTACCCATATAACTACCACTACCTCTATAGTGTCGCGTCTTGTCTGTTATTTACAACATTATCAGCATATACATTATACGTATCAAGTTATGAAACTAATACACGTACTTATAACATTCCCGTTTCTTTATCATATTATATTTATTCGTTTAATTTGAGCTTAACTACAAATAAAACGGATATCGGTCATTGTAAACGATACCTAAAATACATTATATACAGTTACGGACCGAAAATAAGATACCCATTACTACATAGACGACGTAATTTCAACGTTTTTATGGCCAATATGATGTTGCGTCAGTATTGCAATATTTCTTCGACCTTGTCCGTTTTACTGAGGTTATAGCGTGATTTATTTTGTTACAGGATAGACAAAATGGGTTGTTTCGTCAGCAAAGACAAACTCACCAAGGAGGACATGGACTTCTTGAAGACGCACACGTCTTACGATGAGACCACTATCAAGGAGTGGTACAAAGGCTTTAAGGTATGAACAATTATTTCTATTACTAAAAAATCTTTTAATTCTCTTTCAATTTTTTATTTAGCTCAAAAAGGCCTACTTCGTTAGGATCTCCATTCTTTTGTAGCCAATCTTTTTAAATCATTGAAATATATATCAACAGGTAGGTATATTATAGTCTGATTCCTTTATGATCGAGTTACCTTAAAAGTGGGATGCCAATGAAGGCATTATACCTTAAAAGCAGGATGCCAAAATGGTTTGCCTAGAAAGCTTTTCGCCCTAAACGAGAGATGCCACTGTAGCAGAATTCCTGAAATGCGACAGTGACTAAACGAGCAGTTTGAACTAGTCGGTTTTTTTAATTAAATTTATTTCTTAGGATAAATATAATTTAATTCTGCTCTTAAAAATAGTAATAAATTACAATAAAAACAAAAAGCAAATTAAATGTTTCCACTACTATGACTTATAATAGGAAATTTGCGCTATGAATAAACCCGTCAAAAGTGACGATACCTTAACCCATAAAGAAAAACAAAAATAAACTTATAAATACAAGAAAACCCCGCTTACCAGGTAACAACTACAAACTAATGATCAAACTTATACATATACGCTTATTCAAAGCAAAAAGAAGATAAATGCATAGAAGATATATAAGTACTTTAGCACTCGGTCACTCACTAAACAATCTTGTAAAAAAAAACACTAGCCAACTTTCTTCTCGCACTCGCTATGCTGTCGTTGAAAATATCAAAAGTATCGGAATTATAAGTATATGCATCTGTATGTCATGATTCTATAATAAGGTCGCGGGTTTGATTTATATAATTATTATTAAGGCTTTCCTAGTATAAATTTCTAGTTACCTACTAGCTACTACCTAGTTTAAATTACGTATAGTGAAATTTTGGCGAAATTCGGTCACGTAACTTGGTAATACTGTAATGTATTATTCAGTAGGACTATCTCGTTTATTTCATGTGTCGTTAATCCAAACCATACTGGCTTATTTACTGCTATCAGTATTAGTTTAACGAGTATATTTATCAATCGCTTACACTAGTTAATAAGGTTTCTCGTGCAGCAAATATAACTGAGTTTCTAATTTGTTACTAGCGATGGAAAACTAGAACTATTTTCTTTTTATGGTCCGGTGTTATTTAAGTATTTCATTGTCTCATTGACAAGCAAATTATTTTATGAAATTGCTTTTTGTAGGAATGCTTAAATCCATAAAGCTTTGCTAAGTTATCAATCTAGCGATTGATTTTCACAGTAATAGTATTGAATCATGAAATTCAGGTTGGTTATTAGCTAAATTATTTTAACCTTTTTGTGATCTTCCTAATTAGAAACACAAATTTCTTGTGTTCTAGAAATTAGCGTTAACCCCCTGTAGGGTTATTGATATAAAAACTACCTCTGTACATCATCATCTTCCTGCCCTTATCCCAATTTATTTAGGGTCGGCGCAGTATGTCTTCTTCTCCCATTCACTCCTATTAGTCGTCATCTCATCGACAAATAGGAGTGAATCTACTTCTGTACATCTTAACCAACCATTATTTATCTACGGCTTTTATAAAATCTTAAAATAAATTGAAAATAAAGAAATTTCACAAGAAAATCAGTTCTGAACAGTTAAAAAAGACCCCAAACCATTTTCCCAAACAGGATTCGGTTCACGAGAAGTTTGTCCATTCAAGCGGAGCAATAGATACACTTGATATGCAAGCTGCATTCCGAAATTGGTTCTGTACAAACATCGATTGAAATGTCGTCTGTCCTCTTGGATGATCAAACAAATACGTTATCAGCCTTGAGTTTGTGCAGATGTTGATTCAAACTCTGGAACACGAAAACTGTCTTCGGTTTCGTATATTATTGTTATTTTAAATGACTACTCAATGTGGTGCGGTGTTGGCTTAGTGGTAGATACCTAGACTTTCATTCCGAAGGTCTTATAGTTCGAATCCCGGCCAGCCGTGCACAAATGGATTTTTCTTACGAAAAATGTTTGTGCGCTAATTAACATTGCTCTTACGGTAAAGGGAGATATCGTGATAAAGCCCGCGGTTAGTTGGCTCCAACCGTTTTGACGAGTTCTTTCCTCAGGACACGGTCGAGTGAGCTGAGAGGCTCTGGGCAATCCTGCTCCATCTTATACATGTCCCAGGCACTACAATGCCTTGACTAGCAATTATTAAAGTTACTGGCGCTGTTTAAATTATCAAATAGACCCTTTTAAATTGGGTCGTTTTTGCATAAGGATGGAGTAGGCTTGCCCAACCCTACTACCGTCTCATAGTCGACCATGTCCAGAAGAAAGAACTTGTCAATACTTCTGAAGCCAACTAAGCCGCGGGAGATATGTAACTGGTCAACTAGCGGGAATTATGGTAAAGTTCTTATCATTCCTATAGAGAAAGTTGATACAATAGCACAGAGATAAATAGTTCTCCATTGTCCTACTTATAGACAAACAAGTAGGACAAACCGGGTTATTTTTTTTTGCTCTTAATTATGGCTTCGCACGGCTTATGCATTTAGCCAGTGTCAAGTTATATTTTGCATCAAATTATGTATGACCCAATTTTTCATAAATCGGGCCATAAAAGTGTTTCAAAACAGTCAAAGTCGTCATAGTATATCGTCTATCAAGTCAGGGGCTATAGTAAAGCGGTGGAAAGTTTACCATAACCTTAATAGGAGATTTTGAGGCAACGAGAAAACTTCATGTTTGACACTGATTTTTACTTTCACTACACTTGTGCACTTTCACAGAACTAAATTGAATAACATTCCACCAGAATTATACAGATTTGAGTAGAGTTGAAAACTTAGTTAAGTTTTATGAAAATAAAACTGCAGCACGACATGTTGTTAACTCGTTCCCGCCAAAACTCCACAAACCGGGTTAAATAAAACTGTCTTTATATGAAGTCATTTTTTTTAATAGGTCTATTATTCACTATTAGCCCGTTTTATCAAATTTATTTGTCCTATAAGTCTTCCTTCTTTCCATTCCCTGATTGGGCCTTGTTAATCTATACTAAAGGAAAAAAAGATAAAAAGCCTGTACTGGGAAGCAAATAAAAAAAGTGATTCTTGGAGATTTAAAAAGTAGAAGAACAAAAATGTATATATTTTTTTTATAAAGAATACAAAAAGTAAGTCACTTCAAAATATTTTTTTTTAAAAAGCTTACAATTAATTGATTTACCTTAAATCACTACAGAAAGCATTTATCTATACTTATATTATAAAGCTGAAGAGTTTGTTTGTTTGAACGCGCTAATCTCAGGAACTACTGGTTCGAATTGAAAAATTCTTTTTGTGTTGGATAGTCCATTTATCGAGGAAGGCTATAGGCTACTTTTAATCCTGATATTCCCACGGAATCGAGAGTTACGCGGGTGAAACTGCGGAGCGCTGCTAGTTATAAATATTTGCCGTACAATAAGAAAATCCGTCCAACTTGACTCAGTATGTACGAGTCTCTAACCCCCTCAGTCCAAGTCAGTTTTAACTATCTTAACCTAAGCTGGCATTGAACGCCCGTGTCGGTTTAATATTTACCCGACTACGGTGAAGCCCAAAGGGAGGGTTATCTGTTTTACAAGGTCCAAGGCTAATAGTACGGGATCCCTTTAAGAACGACCTTCATCGAGCTGTTTAATAGATTAAAAGTATCATATATGAAATTAAATGGGTCAAAATAGATAAATTGCAAATGGGTTGCCTAAACAAATTCTGTCCAGAAACATTTATTTTTAATTTTCGTTTTTTTAGACTTCACTGATTTGGTTAATAGACAAAATCAATACCAATGAAATACATAACTTTAATTTTAACTTAACTTTAATTCATTAACCAGACCAGTGCAAATGACTAGTATCGATTTACCTGCCTACCCAAGAATTGTGACGGGAAAAAAATAGTCAACCTAACGTTTGCATATTCTATAGGCTTACAAATACAATAGCCCTTTCCTTGCAGTCGGGGAAAAAATACAAATATATTTAGTCATTAAAATACTTGCTTCATACTTTCGATTGGAATGAAATTTGTCTCTTAAACAAACCAGTGAAAGAAATAAAAAACTTAAAATACTACCTGATTGTTAATTTATCATATTCTGGACTAAATTTTTTAAGACCATTTGCAATATATTTATTAACCTATTTAATTTTGTATAAAATACTTTTCATCCATTAAACAGCTCGATGAAAGTCGTTCTTAAATGGATCTTAGACTATAAGTCAAAAAGTCCTTGAAACGACTTTTATTATAGTTAATTATTGTATTGTTGGTTGGTTATGTCTTTTCTATTGTTTCATTTTAGAATAGATAACTCTATTTCCCCTGCTTAAGTTCCGATACTATTAAATTTTTCTGAAACACTTATCTCTTTAAAATTTTAGTATACCTATAAATTGTTCAAAAGACCCAAAATAATGATGGCAAGGCAATACTTGAGCATATACAAAATATGATAAAATTCCCCGTTTCTCTAGATTATAATGAAATTTATAGTATTTCTTTAACTAGGTGTATAATAGTACATTACGATATAAGTGTGGTAAATTGATCTTTGCATAGAGGCGGTTTATGACGCGCGAGCGGCAGCGAGTGTGTTAAGAAGCCAAGATGCAAAGATCAATTCCACACGTATATCGTACGACGTTTTTTATCACAGTTGCGAATAAAAGAAAAGACTTGAAAAGAAAACAAAATAATAATTAACAAAATATTTGTGATAAGTCTATGTTTACATTTTTTTAAGGCAATATTTTTTTGTTAATTATGCTCCGGAAAGGCCAGGCTAAAGGCTTTTAACCTATTCAGCCTCGTCTGACATACAATATTTTTTAGGGTTTTTTTCTATTTGTTTTTGCGTCGGGGGTTAAGAACAAAATACAATGGTACGGAAAAACAATATATTTAAGTAAAGAAAAAATAAACATAACTCAATTTTTAATCGTTTTCTAAGTCATTATCACGTAAAATTTTCGTTCGTAAACCGACTTTAGAGACAACCTAGCTAAAAAACTCTTTAGTTAAGAATGTTTCACCTACCTAACATGTAATTAGCAGTAAGATACGTATTTAACTTATCAGGATAACTTTATAGCACTAGGTTGGTAATGTAAAACGCACGCGTGCATAGTATGTTGGATTATAAGCCTAAAAGCCGTTGAATAAGATCCACTTTATGAGCAACTGTGATAAAAAAAAACATATAAGCATTTAAAGTAATTTTAGTTCGTAGTTTTGCCATTATTCTTGTTATCCAAAAATTTAAGTTAGTATGGGTAGGTTTGGAAGCTGAACATTGTTTACGTCTAAGTCGATCGACTTACTGTAGGCCTTTCTAGCAGAATGTAACATGATATAAAACTTCGTAGAATCTTACACAATTTCGGAGCACTCGAGTCACGATTTGAGCAACGACATGAATACCCGATGGCCCTTTTCAGAAGTTTTCAATTTATTTTGGATTGAACATAATATTTCGATTTGAAGTTATGATGATAAGATTAATGATATATACTACTTACTGTTAGTCAATCATGATGCTTTTACTAGTTTTCTAACTAATATTAGTATCAATATACCTGCCATAGTAATGTACTTACTCGTAGCTAATGGACGTTTTTTAGAAATCCAAGATCGTCAATATTTCACTCGTAAAACAATCCTACTTTGTGATGCTTTTTGCTCTTTGTGAATCAGTATAACAATGATACAACTATCTATAAATAAGTTTACAAACATCGATAGTGACGCCTCTTCTAATTTAAATATATACTTCGATCCGAATTCAAGAGTAGGTACGTGCTTTACGTTTTGTAAATTGTTGAAATATATCAACGTACATTTATTTTATTATTAATTTTTTTATTTAATTTTTTTTATTGGTGTAATATTATCTTTAGAATTTATTCAATAAAATCAATCAATTAAAACATTGAAGAAAATTATCTTTAGAATTTATTCAATTGAATCAATAAATTAAAAACTTAGAAGATAATTATTGACTAAAAGTACTTACTTATGAAAATTATTAACTTTTAGTTAATAATTATCATAAGTAGATAGTACTAATAAAAGATAATGAATTTATTAAATTAAATGTCACATTACTTTAACTTAAGTACATAGCTTTTGAAATATCGTTTTGAAGTTTGAAGTTGAAGATCTCGTTTGTGAGAAAGTCTGAAATATATGAAGCCGTATTATTATTATCTATTAGTATCTGTCGACGAGTTGATGGCGTTATCCATCACAATATAGTATCCATTTCCACAAGACGTTATATTTCTTTAACTTTGAGCACGTGACAAATGTGCACATGAGTTTGTTGATTTATCGTTTGTTCCAACTTGAGTCTATTCTGTCTGTGTCTTCGTATTGTTCAAGTGAGGCTTGACTGTCTTTCTTTATATAGGGCATGTCTAACAATTCCAAGAGAATATTTGAAGAATGTCCGTTTATTATTACAATTAATCACTATTGTCTATTCTACTAAATAGGTTTTAGCTTATTAGTCAACTAATAACTTACCTGAGACTTATATAATGTCAGATAGAGTTCGATGCCATAATTAAATAATATTTCGTATTTCCTCAATTGCAGCAAGACTGCCCTAACGGCCGACTGACGCCCGCCAAGTTCGTGGACATGTACAAAATGTTCTTCCCGTCGGGCAACGCTGTCGAATTTTGCGACCACGTGTTCCGCACTTTCGACATGGACAAGAACGGATACATCGACTTCAAGGTAACAACACTACGGTGCTCAAGAACCTTTAGAGCATAAAGTTTCCGCTCTCATTAAAGCTGGGCGATATTTAGTGTGATGCCCCCGACTAATATGCAGCGGAAAAAGAGGCTCTTAGTGCGGAGAAGTAGCGCACAAAGGGTGCATGCTCGAGCGGGCGTGTACCGCGGAACCACACACTTCCTGCCATTACCCGAGTAGGTACCGCGTGTTTGTATTCGACTCCTGTTTTCTGCACAACATTGTTATATTTAAATATAAGATTAGATCGTAACAAGGCCATCTTATTGATCCATTCAGGTACAGGGCTGTTGTTTTAGTTCGTTTCTACCATTATTATTGGCCGTAATTTGACTTACAGGTACAGTTGTAGTCTGCGCCGCGATTGCATGTTAAAGACGTACTTACAAGCAATATGAATGCAAATGCGAAAGTAAATGGAGTTTGCATACGCTTGTATTGTTTGCCATTGCGACTGTAGTGTGTGTACGAGACTGCAAGAGGGAGTTCCTAGTCTCAATGTGTATCGAGATGAATAACATTTGTTGTAGGAGTTCCTTCAGGCGATTCATGTGACTTCAAGCGGCACTCCTGAGGAGAAACTCAAGTGGGCATTCCGCATGTATGATGTCGACGGCAACGGCGTCATTGACATCCAGGAAATGACCAAGATCGTGCAAGTAAGTACCTATAACCACAGGCCACAGACCATATAGTTTAATAATCCCAACAATACATAACATTTTTCATGAACGTAAAATCTTCTTAATCGCATACTCCGTGTACAACTTATAAGAAATGATGAGACTGTCAATTAAAACTAAATTTAACTCATTGATATTTTGCACTCGTAACTTAAAAATAAAATGAATAAAAATACATGTTCTTGTTGATTGGCTACATTATTCATCGAGTCGCCCGGTCGCACCTAATAACATTTCGAGGGTAAATTCTTTTATGACGGAAGGTTTTCCGCATACTGAAATGGGTGAAAAAGGGAAAAATATGTGGTAGAAATTTTGAAGAGTTGCACAAGAAATTGTCACTAATTCGTGTGGACTTTTCTCCTATACCTATCTATATATATATACATATAATACGATGTCTCGACCTTTCTTTCTTTTGTTGTCATTTTTGCGATTCGTCAAACACTTCATGAGGTCATACATCCTTTGTGTTTTATTACAGATGTAAGATGCCCATACAATAGAAAGTAGGTACCTCAGACCCTTTTCAAACAATTACCTCAGGTAATAACTTTGCCTTGAAATTGAATCAAATTATTTTATCCCTAGTATTTACTTAGGTTTTTGCAACTTGACTCATGAAATGATTTTAACGGATTTAATAGCGTTCATTTTGTTATTTGCTTAAGTCCTGATGTTTCGAGAACTTTTCAGCTCACATCATACATGAGATTTAAAAAAAAACATAAAAGATATGTGTTAATTATTATCTCTTTGTGTTTAATATCTACCTTCTTTTTATATCATGATATGCGCGAATCAACTGTGCATCAGACGGAATGTCAATTGCCTCAGATCTTGCGAACTAGTAGCTAGTAGTTCCAGCTCACCTTAAGAGGAAAGGGCGGCGCTCTCTCCATACAAACGTAGTCGACTGTTTTCTCCCTGAATAATGACACTAGCATAAATATTTTTGTGCCATAAAACCTATAACTGATGGCAGTTATAGGCAAAACATAGGAGTATAGTCATGGGACTATACTCCTATGTTTTGGTTTTTTTTCATTTGCTAATTATCATAGAAATTAAGATTTAAAAAACAAAAATAAAAACAAAACATAGAGGCATGGTGATGGCAGTTAGGTATAAGGTTTATGCAACAAAAATATTTGCTCTAGTGTCATCATCCAGGGAGAAAACAGTCGACTACGTTTTGTATGGAGAGAGCCTCCGGTACCCTTTCCTCTTAAGCCTTATTGGAAATGCTAATACCAATGTTCGATCTCATTCTTAGAATATACGGAACAATTGTGCAATCATCTCGCAACAGCAGTGTGCATAACTTAATTATTTACCTTGGCACGTGTTAAATAAGCTTTGATGTGCGGTATCAACGGAATTCAATAGATGGACTCCAATAGACGGAATTCAAGCTGTTAAATCGTCGTATTTCACTGGAATTGTATGCCATGAATATTGGGTTTATTGAGTTGTTAAATAGACTGGCATTCGCACATCTATACATTGATACATTTCATAATTCAAAGCTGATGGTTAAAATCGACGCGAATCAGCGCTCGTCCGCTTATATGCCAATATCTTCAAGAATGTGCAGTTAATAAAAAGTAGAGTAACAAATTACGCAAAAGGGTCTAATTGCGAAAAACAGACCGTGGTTATACAAGTAAAAACAGTGAGATTTCATAATATAAAATTAACACATTTTTTCCTTTCATTTGGCTATATCATATACCTACCTTCCGCAAAAATTTGGTTGCGGATAGCATGCGGATTATTACGTGTGCGGAAAAATGAACCGTATTTTTTGCTGTAGAATTAATTTAATTCAGCGGATAAGCTATTTTATCCGTGTCAATCTGACCGCTCTTTACACATTAAATGGTTTTAAATCCGATACAAAATATTTATTGATCACTGTTAATATATTAAACTCTCGCTTGATTAATTGCTGTAGCCGTTCATTAAACTTGTTAAACTAATAAACATGTGGAGATTTTATCGGGAATTCATTTTGTGTAGGTAACTCTATTAATGGGGAATTTCCAATCTAGAATTATGAAAAGCTTTTTCAAGCGCTTCCAACCACTCCCGAGTATTATAAGAGTACTTCAGCGATTCTGATAGAGTTGTGAACTACCTCAATTATTTACGGCTTTTGATTATTATAAAAAGGTATTTTATTCAAAAATAAAAATACGTATCAAAACAACTTAATTGGAAATTTACAAACTGTCTTATCAATGTTGTTCAACAATGAAACAATCTATCAACAATTACACTCTTGACCAAGCAAATTGAAATGTTCAGATGATTTCATATTTTACTGAATTTCTACTTGATTCCGTTGTTTCATGCAATTATGCAATAACGTAGCGACGTTTCACGCCGGCATTCACAAATACATAGGCTGCACTAAAAGTATCAGGAATGGAATATTTCCACTGTTCCTGTCATATTTAAATCTTTTTAATTGAAAACTCCTTGGTTTCAAAAATCGAATACCAATTATTTATTTAAAAAAAGAATCTCGGTCTTGTCACAAGGTTTTGTCAAACTTGTTTAGTCGTTGAGAAAATGGAATTGACTCGAGAAAATTCAAGAGCGATGATTTATTATGACTTTCGAAGTGGTTTATCACAAAAACAGTGTGTTGACCGGATGATTTCTGCATTTGGTGATGAAGCCCCATCCAAAACCACAATTTATCGCTGGTTTGCTGAATTTCAACGTGGACGTGTCAAGCTCAGTGATGATCCCCGTCAAGGTCGTCTAAAAACTGCACTCACCCAAGAAAACGTTGATGCTGTGCGTAAGCTGATTGAGGAAGATCGACATGTAACATACCGCGAAATTCAGGCAACTTTAGACATTGGCATGAGTCAAATACAAATAATCTTGCATGAACAATTAGGTGTAAAAAAGTTGTTTTCCCGATGGATACCGCATTCGCTCTGTGAAGAGCAAAAAGTAGCTCGCGTTACTTGGTGCATCAGAACTCTCGAAAGATTCCACGCAGGATCCTCAAATGCTGTATACAACATCGTATCAGGTGACGAAACCTGGATATACGCGTACGAACCCGAAACAAAAAATCAGTCACTAGTTTGGGTGTTCGAAAAAGAGTTAAAGCCAACAAAAATTGTTCGTTCACGGAGTGTTGCAAAAAAAATGGTGGCCATGTTTGTCTCCAAAACTGGCCATGTTGTGACTATTCCTCTTGAGGGACAAAGAACGGTTAATGCAGAATGGTATGCTAGCATTTGTTTGCCACAGGTCGTTTCTGAACTCCGTAAAGAGAACTGCAGCCGCCGCATCATCCTCCATCACGACAATGCGAGTTCTCACACCGCGAACAGAACAAAAGAGTTTTTAGAGCAAGAAAACATAGAATTATTAGACCATCCGCCGTACAGCCCCGACCTAAGCCCTAATGATTTCTATACTTTCCCTAAAATAAAGAATAAATTGCGTGGTCAGAGATTTTCATCACCTGAAGAAGCTGTGGACGCCTACAAAACGGCCATTTTGGAGACCCCAACTTCCGACTGGAATGGTTGCTTTAATGATTGGTTCCATCGTATGGAAAAATGTGTCAAATTTCGCGGAGAATACTCCGAAAAGCAATAAATACATTTTTAAATAGTAATGTTATGTCACTTCCTTGATTCCCGAAATTTTCAGTGCCGCCCTCGTAACAGTGTGGTAAAGGAACAAATAAAAGTTTCAGATGCATTCATATTTCACTGTATTTCTACTTGTTTCCGGTATTTTATGCAACCTTCGTTTTAGGCCGACGACGTACACAAATTACAGTAGGTATGACAAAGGAACTTTAACTGAAAGCCAATTAAACTTTTATTGTTCGCTTTCTCGGTCCTCGACAGTTGTCGAGAGCTAAATACTGAACGATGTTAAATCTAATTGTTTTCCTTTCACAAATATTTGTCAAAGCTTTTATAAATCTTTTTTCCTTCTGTGTGGTAAGGTAGCTCTATATGTGCAAAGGTAAATAGTCTAGAAAATTTTAACAAAACAAACCTTCAATTTGTTTTGTTCGGGTTATAATATTGTATTATCCTCTTATTTACCGCACGGAAAACATACTTTCCATAAAAATTGAAAAGAAAAATATTCTATTGTCTGAAAATAATTTCGCTCTCTGATGTTTGTGAGGACCGACCTCGTGTAGTTACACTAGATATTTTTTTATCGTAATGTTTTCAATTTTTATAGGCCGCTTCATACTAATATCAAACAATAGAACGACAGAAAGTCTGCTGTTTGCGGGGGCTCTGAGATTGTATTTTTGTTTATTTTATATGTGGTTAGAGATAATATAGGTGTGGATAATATGATCCGATTACCTTCGTCGATGTTCATTATTGTCGCTTTAAACCGCTGAACAAAGTAAATTACTAACTGCCAACGTCGTAGTTAACTGACGTGCCGTTCAAGAGTTTGTGTAAACTTTATCCATTTTATAAAATTCTGGGAACTGACTAATAGGCAACCTTCGTTGCATCATGTTTCTAGACTCAAACCGCTGAGTCTAGAAACATGATATTTTGCATAATCTGTTACTTACGGTGAGCAGTAAGGTGAAACTTTTAGAAATATTTCCCATAAGGACATAAATTACAAAAAGATATAAATAGGGGAAGTAAAAGCTTTGGTAGTCATTCAGTTCAACAGAAATTTGTAGCTCTAGTTAGTGACTACAATAAAAGCCTAAATCCAATTTAAAATTTCGCTTGTCAAAGTAAAAGCTATTGAGTAAAAATAACTTCTGTCAAATTAGTTTGCTCGTTATAAAGTTCCATGTTTTTTAATAACGTATTTGACGACCTGCTGTTATACTTCAAAACCATTGTGAGTTTTGATTAAAAAGTCCATAACCTTGGGTCATTGATTTTTTACCTAACCAACGCAAGGGTCAAATACCTTTCCTACCTTTATAACAAGGTTTTACTACCAAGTATTTGATCCCTACACTTAATATTAATTAGATATATGTACCAATTAAGTGTTAGGTACTTATATATACTATATTTTACAACCTTCGCCAAAAGTATTAGTGCCACCATAAAACAATACGGCTATTGTTTACGAATGAATAATTGTTAATTTAATTCCACCAGGCTCAAGCGCAAAAAGAACGAAATTCATATTTGTTGACATGAATGGTAAAATTACGCAATTAATCGCAATTTTTGTACATCACGATATGACGTTGCGAAAAAAAGAGTTACAAAGTTTACTTATGACAATCGATAATGTCGCTGATAAGAATTAAATCCTGGACATAAATGAAGTACTACAAAATAATAGGCTATACTAACATATAGCTTTAAGGGCAGGTGCTAATAAAGCTACCAAAATCGACCTTTGTTTTAAGCAACTCTAAGTAATCAAATACTCTTTTTTTGTTATTTGGATAAATGGATATTGTAGTTTAATAACCATATTTTTGTTTATTGTGGTTGAAAACATGATATGAACAACTTCGTTCGATAAAAAAAATGTTAGAAAACAGAGAATTATTAGATCGTTTATCGGGTTTTATTCAAAAATAGTTAACGTTTGTTTCTAAAAATGAATCAAATGATAGGTTTTGACCTCTAGGAACTATATTTGTGGATAATAATGCTAAAATGTTTTGCATATCGATCAAATATAACAGTTAGCACGCAGCACGCTACGTTTTTGAGAGCGGGGGCTAAGGTAATGTGAATACCTACACACGGTACTGGAAGAGCGCTTTAAGTAATTAGTGGTGCGTATCATCGTGGTTTCACGGTTATGTATGCCTGTGGTAGACTGTCAGCCGCACCGCTAATTGCGTTTAGTTCGATCTGTAACACTACCGGTGATCGGCTTCGGCTTGTCAGCGATATATCTCGAAGGTAGTTTATGTTATTTAAGCTTGACTTCACTAAAGACCGCAAGGCGTAGATACTATGATACGTCGTTTTATCTGAATTTACTTAAACTTTAATTGCTTGATTTCAAATATACTTTCAATCTATACTAATATTATAAAGCTGAAGAGTTGGTTTGTTTGTTTGAACGCGCTAATCTCAGGAACTACAGGTTAGGATTCGAATTGAAAAAATATTTTTGTGTTGGATAGTCCATTTATCGAGGAAGGCTATATGCTACTTTTTATCCCGAAATTCCCACGGGATCAGGAGTTACGGGGGTGAAACCGCGGAGCGCTGCTAGTATTTTATATTCTTCAACTTTGTGCGCATGATCACAAAAAAAAACTAAGTACCCTATGAGTTACTTGTGTCTTGCTTTTCATTAGTGGGGCGCGTTCCGAAGACACACATCCTGACTTTCAATGTGAACTCTTGCTAATTATTCCAACTGAATAAATTTTCCCTTTGACTTGGCCATTTTTGGTGATGAAATTTAGCTA
Source organism: Idaea straminata (assembly GCA_951213275.1). Taxonomy (NCBI): domain Eukaryota; kingdom Metazoa; phylum Arthropoda; class Insecta; order Lepidoptera; family Geometridae; genus Idaea; species Idaea straminata. The sequence continues at coordinate 14,552,005 of OX577845.1, read as the reverse complement.
GTTCTACAAGTGGTAGGTCCGTAAGAAGTTTAAAAGTCATCAATAATTGTTGCTGTAATAGCTGTTCTTTAAAAAAAGGTTCTGTTTCTCTAGTCTTACAGTTTGTCCAGAACCTTTTGTCGACTGACAAAGCATTAGTAAATAAATTTAATCACTCCCATCAACATGCTTTCAAAAATAAAATATGGAAATGGGCTACGCATTTACTTCCATAAATTTTGAGAGCCTATTTGACGATAGCTCGGTAATACTGGCAATAGTGACGTATTCGTACCGTATAATATCATCTTCGTGAGATGCTAATGAATTTTATAAGGATGGGACTTAATTGAATTACTTACGTAGGTAAGTAACGTGGAATCGCTAGCTACATTAGTTTATCAAACTATAATCGAATTAATTTCCTTCAGAAAGGCCACTCAAAATCGTGACATATTGATTTACCCACCCTACGACTTGAATCAAAGGAGTTCGAGGCATATTGGGTGTGTCGTGTCATTGAGGTTATAAGAGATGGAGGTGTATCTGTTTGAAGTAGGGTTGGGTAGTTAGACAAATGGTGAGAACGCAGACTACTTTCATATTTGATGACAAAAAAATGAAATATGGGAAAAATCGTTTGGATGTTTCATATCATTAATGTCAAGTAATAGTCTGCATTCCATCGTGTGTTCGCTCTCTGTTTGTGTATATCACGAGAGTTTCAACTAGAAGTCTAAATCTTAATTTCTTTTATTGAATACCATTTTCTTGTGGTCTTACGTGAGCATTCCTATGGACATATCAATTCTGTTCCATGGCTTCTAGAGTTACGAATGTAAGAAATTAAAAAAAAAATTTAGATTGTTTTTAAATTAAACATTGAGACCTGCGTGACGAGATAACTTTACAAATCAGTTTTAATAACGCGTGATTTGCTTCCACGTCGCTACAGTAACATAAATCAACCTAGACATATATGTATGTATTTAGGTATATAACATATTAACACTGATGAAAAAAATATTTACATCTGAAATTCAGTGTTGTACATTAACGTATTTAGATACTCAGCTTGGTTAACTCGCTAACAAGAGTTTATGATTGCTTTACTCGTTACACTGACTCCCCTCGTTGTTTGGTAAACATTTGGATTAAAACCGTTGCTCCCGGCTGTACTATAGCTTAATTTAATTGTTTGAGACATTTATTATTTCATACGTTGTATTGTTATGTACGTATGTATTTATATATCCTACTAATATTACTTTGACGAGGCTCAAACGTAAGCGACGCTCGCTGATCGTTTACGGTTGTGCTGGTTAAGCGACGCCTGGCGCGGTCATTACTTCGACGGGTGGCCAATTAGTCGTGTGGCAAAAATGTGTTGTTGTGAGCCCTCCGTGCTTCGGTTGGCACGTTAAGACGTTGGTCTCGGTCGATACCTCTAGTAGCAGTCGTTAGGTCAAGTTAACTTAAGGCGATCTTAAAACTCTACCAATAGGTGAGCCACACCACTATACGAGAAGAAGAAGACTAATATTATAAAGGTGAAAGTTTGTGTGTAACATACACACAAACTTTCACCTTTATGTTACTCCTTCACCCAAAAACCACTGAACCGATTGCGATGAAATCGGTTTGTAGATAGCTAGAGACCCAGATTAACATATAGACATTTTTCGATAGACATAGATCGAGACTTACACGGGTGAAACTGCGGGGCGCAGCTAGTGTATTTATAAGTTTTATTTTTTTCTGGTCGACAAGAGCTACCTGTTTATTTAGTTACTAGCTGCGTTCCGTGGTTTCATCCGCGTAAGTCCCGATCCCGTGGGAATATCAAAATTAAAAGTAACCCATAGCCTTGCTCGATAAATGGAGTATCCAACACAAAAATATTTTTTTAATTCGAACCAGTAAGTCCTGAGATTAGCGCATTCAAATAAACAAATAAACAAACTCTTCAGCTTTATAAAATTGATTGTATTATAGTTTTGTTGTAAAGTTATATACCTACTTTGGTAAAACAGCAGAAAGCTCGTTCAAGTGTGTCATTAATCATCATATTTTACGGAATAGGGACTTACGCGAGCGGAACCATAGGACGTAGCTATATTTTATAACATTAATATAATTTGTTAAAAAAAAATAACCTTAAATAAATAAATAATAAATATTGCACGACATTCCCCACATTCGCCATCTAACCCCAAACTAAGTAACTAGACTTGTGTTATGGGCGCTAGACAACGGATATACTACTTATATATTTTTCTTTTGTAAAATACATATTAACAACCAGACCACAGACAAATATCTAAGCATAAATACTTGTCTGAGGCGGGAATCGAACCCGCAACCCTGCGTTTGACAGTCCGGCATGGTGACGATTGTGCCAAATGGGTCGTCTTATCCCTAATAAAATTCAGATACAACAGTCTACTAAAATAATTTACTAGCACCGTGTTTTCATTATTACCTTGTTCGTTAGTAACATAGTTATTAGCTTGCTAAGTGCAGGCTGTGTGCACGTTAAATAATCACAATCTATGACGTAGGTTCGCCTGAAGCAAATGCTTTAATAAACCCCATAGTTTGTTAATATAATGGATGCATCACGAAGGATTTTTAACTAAGTATAGTGTAGTATAGACCTGCATCTTACCAAGATACGACGAGCCAGCTTTACGTGATCTAACAAAGTGTTGTCAATGTGTGCAGGGTTTAGAAGCTCTTTTCATGCACATATAGGTACTCCTTTTTGTAAACTTTCTTAACATGATTAAACCTACGCTTCTCGCGTTAGGTTTCTTTGCGAGACGCAGGCACTATTGTTGTCATACGTATATTATGATTAAAAAAACAAATATGGATGTGTGGTGTGTTTACGTCATTAAGATACCTAAATACGCCTAAGACTTCTAGACTTAGGTAAGTCGAACGTCATGCCACCCCTCGCTCACCCCGCCTCTCTACGAAAATTCTAAATATACCTACCTACTCAATTATGCGCTACCTCTATAACTCGTTATGATATAATATCGATCAGAGTAGTAGGTAGGTAAGTATCTTCAATTTTACTTTGTAATGTCCGCGCTCTACTTCTCTTCAGTCAAATATTATTGATAAATTAACATTTCAAAGTAAAAGTGCTCAATCGTTTAAAATGTCACAGGTGAATATTATGTTACTTTACTGACGCAAATCATAGCCTTCGTGCAATAGCTTGTATTCAAATGACAACGTATGGGGTGTCAGATAACAGTTACCAAGTATTTATAAGATCTCACGGATCTTTTTACTATTGTATGATATCGTATAATATTGTATATATATAGTATATATTCTACTACACTAGTGTTCTTACTGTTCTACTTTATAAAAAAATACTCCAATGTTTTTACGATCGTTATAAGAAACTTTTGAGGATCAATATCCCTTTTGAATAATTTAGATATTACTTTTGGAAGGAAAATGTTTATTTCTCATTTACTTACCTAAAACTGTCCTTCATAGTAAGAATGAACTAGAACGTCATGTTAATAATAAATAGTTTGAGTTAATGCAAACTCATCTAGCTAGAAGTTTCTTTTCATTAACTTTCTCGAATCATATAGGTCAGGCAGGTGACGACGCGATGTTTCGCTATCTTGTGTTACCTACAACTCTAGAGTAGAGACCTAAATGAGGAATTTTCAGGTTTAAACAATACGATATGTCAACTAAAAAGGCAATGTCGTATATAAAGGCCGCCCACTTGACGCACCCTATTGATGCCTGATACAAAGGTAGACACCTGTCGACCAGGCTTTTGTCCTCACTCTATCTGTGTAGGATTAGAGTGGATACAATGCCATTGCCACTTGTCACTGTCACTTAATAGTGCATCGATCGAGTCTCGCTATTGTCTATCATCGATTGAATGGTACTCTGAAATAGCTTTGATCAAACTTAGCTGGGTTACTCTTATGACTACATATTTAATGATGTCTAGCGCGAGATACGGTTTCAGCCGTCGCGTTTATTTTAGAATGAAAACCACATAAAAGAGATTATTTACAGATACAAAAGTCACAAAGTTTGTGTTAGTATATAATTAATTTAGGATATATTTTTAAAAATACTTTCCACGTAAAACACGTTATGTAGGTTTACAGAATTAGAGCCTGAAGAGCAAAGAACAAACTATACCTAATTATTTATGATTAATTTTATAAGTTCCTAAAGGTAGAATATGTAACGTTTCAGGCAATCTACGACATGCTCGGAGCTTGCTCAAGCAACAGGCCAGCTGACTCTGCTGAGGAGAGAGCCAAGAACATCTTCGCAAAAATGGATGAGAATAACGACGGGCAGCTCACGCAAGATGAGTTCCTCAAGGGTTGTCTGCAGGATGAGGAACTCTCGAAAATGCTTGCGCCCTAAACATCTTTGCGCACACTACCCTACTCCACCACACTTCTACTACACCCCTCTCCCCCGATAACCCGACCGACGATGGCGTCTTGCCTAAAGGGCACTAAACATACCATTTATTTTTCTTGAACAGTATACTACCGTGTGTCCTCCCGGTACGAAATTCCAATTCGCATTTGGAAATATTTTAGAGATTTTGTAAAACGATTGTGGTTATTTAAGTAGGTTAAAGTAACAACTGGTAACACCATTTTGGAATGTGTTATTAGACGAGCAGCAGCAATGCGTCTGCGATTATGAGTTGTGCTCGTTTCGGCTGCGACGAATCGATCGCGTCAAGTGTACATGCGCCCGCGCATCAGGCCGTGCCGCGATGATATCTATACCTTCACGCTTAGTGCACCGCTGACGGACGAAAGTTTCGTATAACGCCTCACAGATCGCGACGCGACGCGAATAACATCTAAACGTCGTATTTTCGTCTATAATTAAATAAAAGAGTATTTGTAAATTTAAGAAGTATTTGTGTAAACGAATTCGATGTCAATGAATTAAATTCCCATAAATTCAAAATGTCCAATCCTTATGATAATGTTTAAACATGGATGAATAGTCGGTATCGGATTGTCCACTTCTTTAAACTAAGAACTTATCGTATCCGTACCATCCCCTCGTAGACGAACTGTATTTCCCTCTGTGATGCTCGGTCTATATATCGTTTATTCTGTCCGACGAAGGTTTAACTGTAATACTGCACGGTATAATGTCAATCTTAACATTTTACTATTTAAGACAAGGTTAGATTATAGTCGTAGGTGTATGGAATTGGTCATATTGTCGCACAATATGAAAGACGCGCGATGCGACATGATGCGCTGTGCCGACGCGTGCGCGACTCGACGCCTAATTAATATAACATCAACAATCTGACCATTTCCGTCGATAACATGTGTAAATTAACCGTCGACTTTTTAAATATTACCTATCTATCTTTTATGATATCGGTGTATGAAGTAGATTTTAACAGCAGCTACTTTTGCTTTTTTTTTGTCAAAAGAAAAAAGACAAACTTGCTTTTTTTTTCATCGTGAAGTAATCTTGAAATCTTTTCACTGTATAATTTTCGATTCCGCAAACTTTGTTTTATAAAACGTTTAACGTGAATTTTCTAACAATATTTCGAATGTATCTACAACCAAAACACCTTATGAGATTACTATAGATTATAGATTGGTGTTGTTCGTAAGATTCGTAACTTGGTCTTTTTTCACAAGAAGTCGGTAGAACTTGACTGCACCGGCTTGTTTCTGTAAATTTTATGATGCTTCACATCGTCGCGTTCGCCATTCGTTTATTTGCGGCCCGGAACCTTTTCCTATTTCACATACCTACTGTTTTCTACATTCGCCTTTGTTTACTTATTCTCATAGTTTCCCCTACTAACTGTGCCTTCTAGTTCTCTCTGTAAATAATTTACTGATCATCTTACTTACCTTTGTTCCTATATAGTATCCCGCTCCCTTTCCTTTAAGCCACAGTGGCCAAACTTAACCAGTGAAGTATTGTTTAGTATACCTTAGCCCAGTCAGTTACCTACCTATCGTTTGTAATGTTAGCTTTTAGTATTATTAAAATTGTTTTGTATTCGTAAAGGCCACAAGTTTTAAAGGGTCGCGATATTATTGTTGTTAAGCTTGATTACGTTTTAATTAGTTTCACTAGTCGAGCTTGTAAAACAAAGCTCTTATGTGAAGAGAAAGCACAAAATTGTCGAAGCACAAAAGTTAATAATCCACTGAGAACTGCAATTAAGTACTTACCTTATTTAAGATTCTGTTTATGAAAAGGGACCTGATCCCTTAAAAAAACATTCCACTTTGTTGTAATATAATTGCGTTATGTCATAGTTTTAAATCGATTAATTTAGTTAACGCTTCATTATGTATGTATATTTATTATTAATATTTTGTTTACGTAGCTGTTTCAAACACCTTTGGTTTTATCAAAATGTGGAACGAATTCATTCACGTTAACAAAATGACTGAATTTTAAATTAATATGAGTAGAGAAATGGGATCAAAAATACTCATTTTGGACCTGAAGATGTAGCTTTCGCACACAGGGTGTTAATCGAACATATCACAAAATTAAACCATTGATTGACATTATAAATGAAATTAGTTTTAAATTGGCAATGTGAAGAATACGCACACAGTTGCGTCTCAAAATAAAATTCGGGTTATGACGAATTTTGAAAAAATGTTTAAAGCACTTTGAACATTAATTAAACGAAAAAATCACTTAAAATGGAGACAGCCATTACCTTTTTCTCCACTATTTCTTTCTTTTGTTTTAGTTTCAGTGTTTATCGATTGATGTAATAATACAATAATATGCTTTGTTTTCTTAAAAGAAAAATAATTCTGTTTTCGAACCTTTGGTTTCCAAAACAACCGAAGGCGTTTTATTTACCTATACAATTTCAATAATGCTAAGTAAATAATATAATATGTTATGGTTACATCTAAGTATATCTGTACTTCGAGCTTTTAACATTAACAACAGACTACAAAAAATGCCCTAAAACATCTTACCAAAATTCGTCATTACTTCCCAGGTATTCATCATTAGGTATACGCTGCTTTTATGACGAGTTTCACTCGTAAATGTCTCAGTTATGTGAGAAGTGTTGTTTTTTTTTTTGTCAATTTTTTCTTTTATTTTGTAACGCGACCCAGGCCTATGTGTCAGTCTTTAAGCACCTCCACGCATTGGTTCTTGCGGCCATGACCAAAAGACGAAAAACACTAACGTTCTTATTTCAAACCTATTGCCTAACGTATAATTTATTTAGTAAAACGTTACAAACAAACAAAACATGATTTGCTGAGTTTATTCCAAAAGCACTCGTCAAAACGGACGTTGATCTATGGTATTTAGTTACAGCAGAATAATAGAATTTTCAGTCAGATACTTTATTTAATCCGGATTTTTTTCTAGGGATAGTCTAGAAAAGAAAATAATAGACAACTATTGCTAAGCAAGAAATATTTAGTACCATTTTTTGGCTGCATCTGCGCTTATGACGGCGCAGACCCTAAGATCTGATATAACTCAGTAAACATCTTTAAATACTATGACTGTGACGAAAATTAGCATCACGATAAATCTGTGGATAATTTGCTCCAACCTTACCTTTCTTTCTCCTTAATTACTGGCTTTTGTACGTCGCAATTTAGCCAATCACAGATGATTATATAGCTGTCCAATTTTGTAACATGAATGGAACAATGTGATCAAGTCTTGGGTCATGATCACGAAAGTCGATGCGTGGTAATAGAAAGTGTGGCTATTTCTTAATATTAATTAGTATTTTTTTTTGTTTAACTTACCTATCTGACAGCTGACAGTATACCTACTTATAATGAAGCACAACAGTCAGACATTTTTGTCCCTTTACTTAAGCTATATAATAGTCGACGTATTTTATATATTGTATTCCAATTAAGTAGTTATGCTTAAGATCTTGCAGTTTTGTGCCATCTATAAATCATTGTTATGTGTTTTTTAGAAATTGAAATGTTTGGCGATTTATGTATAATTTTAATTACATACTTACACAACATACACTGGTCGTCAGACAAATTGTGTTACCGTAGCGTGTGTGATGCAAAAACAGCACATATATTCGTTTTTTTCATGTGCAGCTTAATTTTGCTTAAACAGACATTTTAGTTAACTTGTTATTTTCAAAACATTGAAAAAAAAAACGAAAAATTTCTCGCGGAAAAAAGTTTCACTAAATCAGTTTGACCACGAGTAAGCATTCGATTTTATTGACGGCCAGTGTAAGTACATATTTGTTCTAAACATAAAACATAATTTGTACTTATTATGTATTTTCTACGGAAGGTACTGCTCTGTTTCTATTATTTTTTAAATGTATCGAAATTGATTATGATTTTTTAGTAAAATGTATGTAGTAAATACTTATTTAATAAATAAAATATTTCTTTTTATTATTTTAAAATGTTAGACTTTTTTGTATGCAAATTGTTTTGTAAGGAATATTATGTCAGTCAGTTCCCCACATATGCTTAAGTATTTCGTTGCAACAGAGTTAGTACCTTCGACTTTTCTATTGTTTACATCTAATTACGTGTTATTAGCCATTCATTAGTCATAGACGCTTCGAACAGGATTTGTTACGCGATTATATTTCTATATAATTCATGTACTAGTATGTAGGATATAATTAAGATAATATTACTTACTTAATTGTGACTAGCTGCAATAGGCGCACAGATCAGTTAGTATTAATTCAATAGCTATTTATGTGTATTCAGGTAGATTTCTCAACTTTTGCATTTAGTCCGAGCACACTGATCGTGTTTGTTTTTGTTCGCCGATTACAGATATTAGTGGAAATGGTAAGTTGACTCACGCGAGAAGTAATTGTGTGCGTAACAACTGAAGTAACTGCGCTATCTTGAATCAAATTGAGATTTCTCCGGCGATAACAGTTCTGGTGTATTTGCTTACCACTCCCACCGATGTCTATGTTCCGTTATGTTTTTTATTATTCTATGTTGGATATGTCTTGACAAAACTGTGTTTATTATGTCTTATATTAAGCGGGGTTCGCACAACGGTCGGACTCGCGCCGCACCCTCTATTCGCTGTTCACGACGATCTTTTATCTTACGATACTGTAGGGTACACCCCGCTTTAATACCAAGTCTGAGTGAAATTTTTTAAAATATTTACAGTACGTCGTATTATACTAATTTACAGGCGTTTTGCTTTTGTGTAAAGCGTGAGTGAAGCGCATTTTTTCTAGATATTTATCGATAAATAGGCACGTGTAATAGATGAAAAATAACCACCTTGTCCCCCTTATGTCTCCTTTATATAATCTCAAGAATACATATTTTTAATGATTCACATTTTGCCTATTCATGTATAATATACAAATTACAAAAACTAGTCATGAATTTATTTTGACTTGTCGTTTTTAAGCGCATGCGGTGACATATTATTTCGTGCTTAATCTTAATGAAATTCTATTACCTGTCAGATAAATTGAGCCCGGTTATTGGAACTATAAATGCGATTGCACAAGTTATATACTATTTTGAAATTGATTAAAATATGGTTATAAACGAATGGTATCTCGTTTTATTTCTAAACAATTAGCTACTTTCTTATGTTTAATTTATGTCACCGCATGTACTTATCAAACATTTCACTTCAATTCATGCGAACAACGAACCAGTAGGTAAATATTTTTCACTATTATATTTGTAGTAATTGTTATGTGAAAATTGTTGTTTGAAACATAAATATTTTCGACAAGACAAGTGTTTATGTTTCAAACATGAAAAATCTGTTTTACTTTTTTAGGGAAAAACAAATTACTAACTGAAAAGTTAAGGTTGTGCAGTACTAGGTACAGTTACGTCCCAAAAACAATATAAGAAGATTTAAATAAAAATGGGTAAACAAAATAGCAAATTGAAGCCTGAGGTTCTTGAGGATTTGAAACAAAACACTGAGTTTTCAGGTAAGCCTATGAAAAAACATAGATTTATGAATACAAATATAGCCCCAGAGAATCAAACCCGTTTAGCAGAAGTCGAAATCTGAAATCCTTACTTGGAGCAGACGATCGCGGATATCTTTTTTGTATCTTTATGTCTATTTGAGAGCTGCAGTCTAAATTAGATGAACAGCGCCTAACGATCAAACCTGGTTCAAAATCATGAAACCTATGCGCGCATGTAGCACTACAAAATCGATCTCAGACTGCAGCCTCGTTGACAAACAGACAGACGGACGAGAAAGTGATCTTAAAAGGGTTCCGTTTTAGCTCTTGAGGTACGAACTAATATCTAAAAATAATATCCGCGACCAACAGGAGCAAGCAGAGATAGGTTATTGATTTAAATGAAATATGAAATATATTTGCTTCCCATGAAACCTGATTCATAACCAGGTGAGATTAATATGGAACTTGGAATTAATTTCAGATGCAGAAATACAAGAATGGTATAAAGGGTTTTTAAAGGACTGTCCCAGTGGTCATCTATCTGTTGAGGAGTTCAAAAAAATATATGGAAACTTTTTCCCGTACGGCGATGCTAGTAAGGTAAAAACATGGTTCAATCGAAAATATCTAACTTCTTGTAGCAAATAACTGAAGTAGGTATTTATTTTAAAATAAACGATTTTTATTTTGTTAGTACTTTTATTTTATATTCCCACGGGATCTGCCATGATTAATATTCGAATATTACAGTTTGCAGAGCACGTATTCAGAACATTCGACGCAAACGGTGATGGCACGATAGATTTCCGGGAGTTCTTATGTGCTTTAAGCGTAACTTCCCGCGGGAAACTCGAGCAGAAGTTGAAGTGGGCCTTCTCCATGTACGATCTAGATGGGAACGGATACATCTCTAGGCAGGAAATGTTGGAAATCGTAACAGTATGTATCGTGATTATCATGTTTTAATGTCCCTTCTAGCTCATGCATATCTATGGCAGATTAATGAAATTATTGAAAGAATGGTTGCTTGGCAAAGACTAAAGATTTTTTAAAATTCACATTCTTAACGCTAGGTGGCGCTGACAGTAAGTAGGTAACATTAATTTTGTCAATAATAGGTAATATTCAACAAAAATAATTTGCGATTGTCATCCACCCGCCATGTGAAACAGATTGTCTAGATAATCGACTAAGGTGCCGTCCTAATTACGCAACATCGACCGATACGATGCGATTTCATCAATTTGGTCGCATCGCAAGATCGTGCGACCGTCAATTAGGACATTCAATAGATACCAATGTTCGATTGCACAATCGCACAATCGAACGCAAGCATCGCTCGCACTAGATAGTGTGCAATTGTGGCGGCACCTAAAACCAATAAAACTTAAATTATTTCATCTTTCCGATTATGTTATTATCTTATAGTTACTTATATGATTTTTATGAATGTATATGTGTGTGTACCGTAATGAATTAAAATATTAGTGGTGCCATCTAGATTTGAAGTCGAGAATCGAATGTCTGTTCCAGGCTATATACAAAATGGTCGGATCCGTGATGAAAATGCCCGAAGACGAATCGACGCCGGAGAAACGAACCGACAAAATATTCCGTCAAATGGACCGCAATAAAGACGGGAAACTTTCATTGGAGGAGTTTATAGAGGGCGCTAAGAGCGACCCCTCCATCGTCCGCCTGCTTCAGTGCGATCCACAGTCACAGTGATACCCTAAATACTAAACTCGCCGCGCGAGTCCCATGGTCTACCCACACACCTATAGCCTGAAATACACATGCTAGTAATTAACATGATTTACATGTTATTTACTCTTCGATGCCGTTGGTATTAACAACATACTTAATTATATCAATTAATGCGTAAGTCGGTCTAGTTTTTCATGCTAGTTAGCTCGAGATGTAAGGCATATACTAAATAGAAACATTATATGACTGAGTGCGTAGCATGTTGGCTAATGCCATAGGAGTTGTTTGACATTTTGCAATTCCTTACCGTTTTAAGTAATAATTTTGCTTTGTTATTCTTATAGAAATTAGTTCATTCCGCAAATATTCGTCAACCTCGAATGGTTACCATATGTATGACACTTGCCACTAGGTCGCATGATATTATATTATATAAACATGCATCTTAGTGGCTCATGCTATAAACTTATGCTAGCTATCATGCTACAAACTCATGCTAGCTACCTTTTATCATGCTTGTTACTGGCCTGTGTATTCCGGGTTTATATTGTAATATATTAACCTTATTACCATGCTTTTAAGAGCTAGTGCGCGATGTCAGCGTTAGTTACACACGTCTTGTTTGACGATTGTTCTGTTGTTCGACCGCGGGCCATGCTGGAATAGATCTGACTTAAGGTGGCCCTTCACAAATTAACTATTAAAAATAGCAAAAGTCATCCTTTTTTTCTATAAATAATGGTATAAGGAAGCTCTGAAACTCAAAAAGTAGCGTCGGGAATCGTGAAGGGATCTCTTAACATTAAATAATTAGATTAGGTACCTAAGGACCACTAGCAGCAAAAGCCAAAATCTCGATTTTTATTAAATCTTGACTTGTCCATACATTTATGACACAATTTGAAACTCGATTCTTTATGTCAAAAATGTTTGGAGTAAATCTAGGTTATGCGAAATCGAGACTGCAATTTTGCTGCAAGAGACCTAATATTCTAAAACGTCAATATATATAGGTCGGACAACAGAACAAAATGTGCAGCTAAAATTGTATATAGTGTTAAAATTTTCCCAATGATTGTAGTTAGGTTAAATTACACTTTTAAGCCCTTTATCGTTTTGCATCTCAACGACACAAGCGGGACCATTGTTGCTCTTAGAAAGGTAGCGTTCGTCTAAAACTCTACGCCTATTTTTACCGTGTCATATGAAAAACGTGGCTGGCCCGGCTTTTTGCGTTGTACGTCCTTGAGAATAATTTTTCACCAATTCTTTGATTCCTACAACATGTGCCGGGCGAGCGTGGTCTTTGGGACTTCATTAAGACCGAGGGTAGGCAAAGAGTTTGTTTTTTTAGTAAAAGTTGTTAATAATTCGATGTGTAATTCAAATGGCTGTGTAATGCATTATTATTAAAAAAATTACTGTTTATTAAAATGTTCACAAATAAGCGCTTCACGTTTCACACGAAATTGGTCTAAAAGCTTTTTAAAAAACGGTATATATATACACCTAGTGAATAGGTAAAAACAAATCTCTTACGCTACTTTGGCGTCTTAACTATATAATATTTAAAAAAAGGTTTAAAGGAATCGTCATCTATCTAACTAACACAAGGTTTACATGAGAAAATAAAAGAAATAAGGAGCTTTTAGATATTTTTAGGATCGTGAAGGGCCGCCTAAATATGTCTAATTATTGGACGTTTAGTAAGTCAATTCAGTATAGCTGTAATGCCGAACGCAATCTTTCAGTCCCGCTGTTATTAACAGCTAAACTTTATTAAACTATCCTCTTGTAATCAAACTTAAAATGACAAATATTAAAATTTAAAACTATAAAAATGGTTCCGATGTGAAATAGTGAATCGCATGATCGTATGGCTCTACTGATTGTTGATTCACATCTCGCACCGCTTCCACTTTACAACTTTTGGAATTATATCTCATTCATATATATTAATATATACATGTAAGTATATATGATAACTGATGCCATAATTGGCCGTTCATGAATGCCCAGGACACGGTCAAACAGATGATCCTTGCTAACTTGACTTAATTCATGCTTGTCGCAAGCGATGCCTACGTCGATCAATAATAACCCGCAACAAGTGACTGGGCTCAGCAAAGCTGGCACAGTTTTATACAAGTTCAAGTTAATTATCGTGTCTAGGGCTTTATAAGTAATCGACAAACAAGTGTTGTTAGAAAGATATTGGGCTCGTTACCGATTAAAATTTGACGTCATTCTTCCACTGTCACTTACATTATTATACGGGAATTTTTCCGAAAAACTAGTTCTTAGTAGTCAACTAGATGGCGTTTTAATCATACTTGTCAGAATATTCAATACGTTTTTGATATGGTAATTTATATATTAACGATGAAGGAGTTTTAATTAGGTTTAAAAACTATATATCTCAAAAAAGGTATACAATAAATATTATAAGTAGTTAATAACTACATTGTGTAGTCAGCTAGTTCTCTTCCGATTTGAAGCGAACGTCATCTAGGAAAGCTATGAAAAATCAAGCTTTATCCGAATTCCCATTCAAAACCAAGTTAAATGAATAAAATCAATTATTATTTATATACTAAACTGTATACAATTTTTAAGTAAGTATTTTTGATGATTTATAATCAATTTTTGTAATTTAAGTATTAAAACAAGTAAGTAATAACTTTATCGAGAGAGATATTCTCGTTTCACGAATAAGTGACATGCCTTAATTCATAGATGGCGCTGCACGAAGTTGTGCCAATAGTTTCCGCTAGATGGCGTCAGTTGTAAGACAATGGAAGTATGGCGTCACAAGGTTAGAACACGCGCAGTCACTGTTTTGCTATCTTTTCACTCCTAGAAAGCTCCTAGCATTAGAGAAAAATGTAGATTCGATATTTCGAAATAATTTAAAATGGATCAAAATTGTTTATAAGCCTTATAAATTATAAAGAACACCAACGCAGGCTAGCGCTGCAAAGATGACTCAGTAATAGCACAATTAAAGAGAAGTTACGCCACAAACGATACAAATGAATACGACTATTTATGTACAATAATTAATGTTATATATCTATGCTGAACTTAACGCGTAGCTGATATTATTAAGATTTAGTTTGTAAAGACAATGAACATTATACAATATTCATTATTGTAATCCTGAGTCAGCCTAAGTATTATTATTCTATTATTTTGTCAATAAATTGATTTTAAGGGTTTTCGAAGTACGGTTAGTGTAAATTTTAACTTTTGACAGTAGTCTACAGAGATCTGAGGTTGATTTTAAGATAATGAAATAGTATGACAGTCTTATCTTATTTAATAGAGCCTGAAATAGCAATACAAATATTGAATTAAGTAAAATTTGATTGATAATTATAGTACAAAGTTACAATCCATTCAATTATTAATATCGTGTTTATGATATATAATATATAGAAATCAAATTATAATTCATATTTATACTCGCATGCATTAAATAATATACAATATTTAATGTAACCTCCATTTCAGTGATGTAGAACAGTTGCCTTGAAATAGTTATAGTAAATTATATACATACAACATTAATTAATAATCAGTAGTTAATTTCTTTGTCTCCTAATAGGTAAGTATATCTTTGACTTTTAAGGGAGAATGCGCAATTTGACACCACCTCATGGGGTCGTGTCTATTTAAACTGAATTTTGTTTAAAATGGAGTTTTAGTATCTTTTTTTTCTTTCTAAAAAGAACTAGTTTCGATAGATGACGCTCTAAGTTTATTAACATTGACAAAAACATTGTTTTAGGGTCAAAATCGCCATTTCGACGCAATCTTTCTTTCTAGATAGTAAAAAAAGATATAGAAAAACTTGTCACTAAAAAGTAATAGGTACTTATGATTAAAGTTATTGCCAACATTTTTACCCTAGGTGCAAAATAATATTGTAGTATAATAAGTACCAATTTAATTAATTCTTGGTGCCTTATCAACAAATATCCATTTATGTTTCTCGACCGATATTTTGCAAGATATAATATACAACAGAACCTTCCATAGACATTAAATAATCTTCTTCCTGCCTGTATCCCAATACATTTTGCGTCGGCGTTGTATGTCTTCTATTTTCCTGTATACTGCAAAATGATTTCCAAATACTTTACAGCCGCTCGCCTGCCTGATCTAGAAACATCAATGTGTGTAGGTAACATAAGAAAAAAAAAATAGATTTCTGAGTGAAAAGGTGAAAATAATTGCAAATGAAAAGATTGTTTGCCTTTACAATAAAATTAGATTAACTAAATATACCTAGAAAATGGGCATTCTCCTTTATTTGGATGCGTGTAGTTTCTGGATTAACAATTTATGGATTGATAGCCATATTCCGTCACTGTTTGCTAGTTTATCTAAATAGTTCACTCTTTTTACTGACTTTTAAATGAGGCGGTTTCCGAGTATTGATCATTAACTTATATCTAATAAAAATAATATTGATTGTAATATTGACATGGTTTATTAGATATAATATATCATTATTCGATGCTTTTTGCGTAGTACAAAGTCTTCTAGTTCGCTTTGAATGTAGTTGCAATTAATTTTCTTACCGTTATATAACTCATTTCTTCAATAATATTTTAATTTGAAGATGGTATACTCTGTCTTATATAATTATGGCTAACTCTTATCTATACTTGCACGGGATCAGGACTTACGCGGGTGCAACTGCGAAACGCTGTTTGTTAATATCATGTATTAAAATAACATATCCACGTTGAATCAATTCGATTGCAACTACTTCGTAAGGGTCTAGAGGCTCACTTTTAAATAATATACACTGGCCGTCAAAAATTTATCCACCTATGGTTTTGGTGAAAAAGTATCTAAGACCTTATTTTTAAGGTGGTAATGCGCGCTTATGGTCCGTTCCGGGTATGTGGGGATTTCTGGTCTAAAGGTAGAAGGCGACCAGAGGTTTACCCACTGTAACTCCTCCGGTTCCTTACTCCGACCGTATCCTGATTACTGACTCACTATCCACTTCCAGATTCAAGTCTCCGACGATACTCTTCCGTGTTTAAAACAACGTCTAAGGTCTATAAGTTTATTAAAATACTACTTTTTTAAGTCCCCTAGACTCATTTTTTTCTTATTGCTTCCAATTACAGAATTTTTGCCCTCTCTTCCTTTATTATAAGTATAGTTAAGATAAACAAGCATGTAATAAAAATCATGATATGGCATGTTATATCCAGTTTGAAAACTAATAATTGAAGGGTAGGTCGATATTTTTGGCGGTCAATATATTAAAAAAAGTGTTACTGACTTTATATAATCTCATTATACACATTTGCTATAGGTAGTAGTTTTATACTAACGCGTAGTTTACTTATATCGTTAACTGACTAACTTATTTTAGGCATGCTTTTTTATTTTGTGTTTGTAATTTTTTAATGGTTAACAGAAGGGTGGAATGTAAAGTTCGCGGTCCCATATAGATGTAATTTGAGTTAAGCATTTTAACTAACCTCATTATATTCAGAGTCACTGCAAAATTTCTTCGTTCGTTTAGTATAGAAATTGTTCGCATATACCTAACTAGCTGTTGCCGGCGACTTCATACGCGTGGTAGTTTTCTTTTATGTACCAAAACGTTCCTCTTAAATCACTCTATCAATTAAAACCCGCATCAAAATCCGTACGTAGGGACAGACAGTGGGAGGCGACATTGTTTTTTACTATGTAATGAAGAGTTAAAATTTCTCTACAAAATGACGAAGTCAAACGATAAAATTTAAAAAAAGGTACCTACTTATACATAATAACTGAATTGACCGACGACTTTGAGGTATACCAGAAGTCATAAGTGAATAAATTTCAAACTCTATCTAATTTTTAAATTCTAAATTCAAGTTAAGTGTATTTGAGAGCGCGAACTTTTTGATCTACTCTCGTTTTTTAATATAGCATGAATTCTAATGCAAATTAAAATGTTGGTACTGAAATTAGCTACCAGCAGGGTACAAACTCGGCCCCACCATTGATTCGAACTATATATTTTGTTTGTATTAACTCGCTTTTTAGCTAGCTAGTTTACTGAACGGAATATTGAATCAAATGCACAATTTTTAACCGACTTCAAGCAAAGGAAGAGGTTCTCACACATTATTTAATTTCTCGCACAATTTTTTTATGGAGTTGAGTTTTTGATGTTAAATTTTAACATTTTTTTTAGTTCTAATTAAGAGGAAAGGGTACCGAGGGCTCTCTCCATACAAACGTAGTCGACTGTTTTCTCCCTGGATAATAACTCTAGAGCAAATATTTTTGTTGCATAATACTTATAACTGCCATGGCCATGCCCCTATTTTTTGTTTTTTAAATCTTAATTTCTATGAGAATTAGAAAATGAAAAAAAAAACAAAACATATAGGCATAGTCATGGCAGTTAAAGGTTTTATGGCACAAAAATATTTGTGCTAGTGTCATTATCCAGGGAGGAAACAGTCGACTACGTTTGTATGGAAAGAGTGCCGGTACCCTTTCACCTTAAACCTTATGCTTTATTTTTTACGAATGGTTTAGATTATGTATTTTGTTTTTAAATGTCAATTTAGGTATACTTAAATGATTCTGCGCTTTGACTTAGATCTAACTAACGTTCTTCATAAAATGTAATGATCACAATTACTCTTAAGTATATGTTTTTTTGACTGTTGTATGTCATTTAGGTAATTTACATATAGGTAAAATATCGCTATTTGAATTCTATGTAAAGAATATAATAATATAATGAAACATCTGCAATAATATCGTAATTCTAAAATTAATAAAATCAATATTTTTAATAATACCAATGTTATGTACAGAGATTAGATGTTCTTTCAGATTTTTTAATCTAGATAATATTAATGTACCTGTCTACATGGAACTTGTTGTCTATGAATAAACTTGTTGTCTATCCACGCGCGTAAATCTTAATCAAATATATAAACATGTTATATCATTCTGCATTGTTATGAATAGCTTAATTACAATGTGCAGTTGATTCCGTAATCAGTTTAAATATTGTTAATTCGAATCGCACCAACACAAACCAATATTATCTAACGTTTGTCAAAATGGAAAGCGCACGCACGCAAACAAAACTAAACGAATTCGTTGTCAAAAAAACACATTGTTGTGTGCAAGATGGTTGGTCCGGTGTGGCAACGCCGCCGCTTCCTCGTGCATTGCACGGACCGGCAACACCCCCATATCGTTTCTCACCCCCGAGTGCTTCCCCGAACTAGTGTTACACTTATACATTTTGTTGTGGCTGCAGTCTTACGATATTGTTATGTGCTGAGTGCATTCGAACGCATTAACTTAGATAGATACAATATATTATGTATAAAATATTAGATAGGACAGCAATTTAATGTTGAATGCCCCGCGTCCTACTCGTTTACAGAGTTTCCAGACATCGCATAATAATTATTTTACTGTCTTCCAGTATTTTAAGCAGTAGGCTACGTGTCTGTAGTGTTTGGCCTTTACCCAGTTTAAATAAATCATTTTAAAGGTTGGAATTTACCTTAAATCGTAGCACCGTACTAGTTTATTGCTAGCATTTTATTGGTGCTAAGTTATTTATACAACAGACGTTTATTTTTATGGATTTAATTGCGCGGCATTGATCATATTGAAAACACAATTTTATTAAATAGTTTTTACATTTTCTCTCTTACACTTAAGCTTGTATCTAAGTCTTATAATATTCACTGACTTATTGTTATGGTGCATACGTAATGTCCTATGAGATACAGGATTTTATAACGTATCCTGCTGAGAATAAAGGAATGTTGAATGCATATTAATATACTTGCATAATTTTCAACTTTGCAGATTTCGTTGCAAAAGTTTCTACTGAAATTGAATATTCGAAATTTTTATGAAACTATTGCTACGATAGTTTCTGTTGATGTAGGTACAGTCGGTAAATATTAATTTAGCTATTATTGTTTGATACGTTGTACGTATAGTATCTATTTTCAGGGTGCTATTGTTTCGATCGTGAACCGGGCGACTTACACGAACTGTAAAGTCTTGTGTCTATATAAGCTCCGAGGATGGAAGGTCCTGAAGACGGTAGTGATCCTCACTGGCTAAGCCCGGAGGAACCAACAAGGACCAATGTAAATGACAGCTCTAGATATAATGAATGTTTCCAACGCTGAGCGTTCACTTTGACAATCGAAAACGAAATATAACTATCTATCATTGCCTAAAATATCACTTTACTACTCCAACGAAGATTTTTCATTACAGTGTTCCCAGTGACCAATAACTGCTTCCATCATCTAAATATATATTTTTTATCTCTATTCCCTGTTCGGTTGAGTAGTTTTGTCGGCAGAACTACTGGGAATTTTCTTCCCTTTAGTTCTGTTCACAGAACAATTGGGAATTGATTCTCAGTAGCCTGATAGTACCTATAACAAAAAAAAAGCAAGAGTTCCGCGTGACCAAAGGCTAGATCCCCTTTCCAATTATCAAAAAAATATATTGTTGCCTGATAGGTAAGATTTTTAAAACCTTAAATTAGTCCTGTGTTGGTTTAATTTACTTTAGTCTAAAGATCACAATGTACCTGTGTAACATTTTTTTAAAGTTACAGGCGTTTCATTTGATACCTAGAACTGTATTAAACAGTAGGTATGTTAGTTGAAACTCAAAATTCTCTATTAATTTGTAATCATACAATTTGCATGGGTTCCCTTTTGAATCGTCTTAAATACTAAGTTAAGCTGTGTCAAATAACGTTTCCTATTGTCAAAGTATCAGCTCTTTATATGTAGTTTAAAAGTTATACTATGTAATCGTTGTGTAAAACATATCACGCATTATCTGTGTATTTGTGACCATATAATTTTTGCGTTGGCGTTTCCAGCCAGTACTATAGATCGGTGTTTTAATCGCTAACTTATAATATAATAGCACCCTGCTCTTAACGAAAGCTATACAATCTTACATTATATGAATGTTATGATCTATAAATGATATAATGGATACCTTCAAATTGTCATTTCTATATTATGCTGTGTAGAATATGTGATTCCTAACATCGTTTTCTTTCATATTTGACCTTCTAGTTCTGATACTCTGTTTTAGACTTAAAGTTATATCTATTTATTAAATCTTTCTTCTCTCTATTGACGTTTTATTTAACACTTACGCGGTTTTACCCGCGTCTAGTTCGACCCCGTGGGAATATCGGAATAAAAAAAACTAAATCAAAATCGGTTCATCCGTTCGGGAGCTACGATGCCACAAACAGACACACACTCAGACACGTCAAACTTATAACACCCTGTCGTTTTTGCGTGGGGGGTTAAAAAGTCTATCTCAGTCCTAATGAATCAATGTATCCTCATACCAAGTTTCATCAAAATCGGTCCAGTAGTTTTGGAGCCTATTCAATGCAAACAATTACGCGACCTCTACGACGCGGCGGGTGAATACCGGCCTGCGATGCAAAAGGTTGCGGGTTCGATTCCCGCCACTAACAAATATTTTTGTACTGTATTCGTTTCTGGGTGGCTCTATATGTATTAAAACTTTATGTAGGACGTAGGTAGTATGTACCATTTACAAAAAAACTTATTCGTTATCTAGCTACCATAACACAAGCGTAGTATGGGTTGTCTGGCGATATTTATTTAACAAAGTTAAGTCATTTCGTGTCTTTATCTCAATGGGTTTATAAGGCAATCGAAATTCCTGTTTGTCCCGAATTGAAGTTCGGGGACTACATTTTGGATTTTGAAAAAACTTTGTAAGTAGGTACATAACTAAACAAAACCCGGCAGACTTTTATGAAGAGACGCAACCCTATTTTATTTAAAAGATTTTCGATGACGTATTTCCGATATAGGTAGGTACCACCTACTAAATATGCGTAATCTTGAAACTATGTTTTTGGGCTAAAAATCCTCTATGGTTTAGGCAGGTCATCCTGGATTTTTGATATTATTATGTTTTTTTTTTGCATTAATTATGGCTTCGCAAGGCTTGTGCATTTAGCCAGTGTCAAGTTATATTTTGCATTAAATTATGACCCGATTTTTCATAAATCAGGCCTAAAGTGTTTCAAAACAGTCAAAGTCGTCATAGTCCGTCAAGTTAGAGGCAAGATAGTAAAGCGGTGGCAAGTTTACCATAACCTTAATAAGAGATTTGGAGGCAACGAGAAAACTTCATGTTTGACACTGATTTTTACTTTCACTACACTTGTGCACTTTCACAGAACTAAATTGAATAACATTCCACCAGAATTATACAATTCAACTCGGGTTACAACTAAGTTTCATGAAAATAAAACTGCAGCACGACATGTTGTTAACTCGTTCCCGCCAAAACTTTATTAATATGTTAGGTATAAGCATTATTTCTTAGTCTATGGGTATAAGCATCTATGGCGTCACCTTGGTCATATCTTGGTATTCGATGAAGTAAGGTTGACTGTCACTGGTTATCTAATTAAGAGGAAAGGGTACCGACGCTCTCTCCATACAAACGTAGTCGACTGTTTTCTCCCTGGATAATGACAATGAATGAGCAAATATTTTTGTCGCGTAAAACTTATAACTGCCATGACCATGCCCCTATGTTTTTTTTGTTTTGTTTTTTAAATCTTAATTTCTATGATAATTATAAAATGAAAAACACCAAGACATAGGGCATAGTCATGACAGTTATAGGTTTTATGCAACAAAATATTTGTGATAGTGTCATTATCAAGAGAGGAAACAGTCGACTATGTTTGTATGGAGAGAGCGTCGGTACCCTTTCCTCTTAAGTATATAAGTACCTATGGATGTATATTCTTGAAACGCGAACCTTGCCAGCGAATTCGTCTAGGCAGGTAGGTATAAATTGATATCATTTGTTCGCACTTGGTCGGAATTGCAAAAGGACAGATTCTCATTTCACCGGAATACTGTTAAGAAGAAAAAATTATGTACCTACCTACTGGATGCGCCGAAATGCAAATCCGTCAATTTGCGATTTCGACCAAGTGCGAACAAATGGTTGAAGTAGGTACTATCTATACTAATATTATAAAGCTGATGAGTTTGTTTGTTTGTTTGAACGCGCTAATCTCAGGAACTACTGGTTAGAATAGAAAAACTCTTTTTGTGTTGGATAGTCCATTTATCGAGGAAGGCTATAGGCTACTTTTTATCCCGATATTCCCACGGGATCGAGAGTTACGCGGGTGAAACCGCGGAGTGCTGCTAGTATAATATATCACTACAAGTCGCTTCCCTATGTCTGTCTGTCCCTATGTATGGTTAGATCTTTAAAATTACGCAACTGATTTTTTTTTATATTATTTTTTTTATTTTATTAATAATTCACACAGCAGATTACAATCACAAAAAGTAGGAAAGTATACAATAACAGGTTATGATCTAGACTGTAATCCTAAATGCGAATATAAAAGCTCCTTTTATGTTACAGTAATAATTAGAACAGATAAAGAAAATATTAATTTACATAATAATAATTAAGTATAATAAGACACTATTTTATAAGATAACACAGACACCTTTTGAAACGGGTATAGTTGCCGTCGAATACGTCTATAGAGTATGCAGCTGCCATAGTGATGTCTAGATTGGGATACCTATTGGAGACAAGTTCATTATAATGACGACACATTCTTGTTAGGGAATTGTAAAAGGAAGTGTTATTTTCGTATGTTTTCAAAACAAACGTTTGGGGGTCACGTGTTCTGTAATATGTATTGATGTTGAGGCAGTATAGTAGGTTGGGACAGTCTATTGATGAATGCAATATCTTATGTAAGTAAAGAAGATCTGTACGTTGCCTACGAGTAGATAAAAAAGTGATTTTAAACTTCTCAAGCCTATTTTCATAACCAGACAGGGATCGTCCTAAATTATGTCTGTAAGCCATAATTCTGAGGCACTTCTTCTGGATCCCTTCAATCCTATCTTCGTGGCAATGATAGTAGGGAGACCATATAGGGCTTCCATATTCCAAAATGGGTCTTATTAAAGCGTTAAATGATTTTGATGCATTTTTTTTTAAATAGGTTAATTCAGAAGGTTTTAGGTATAAACCAAAACTACCACGCGTACAAAGTCGCGGACAACAGCTAGATTTATATAAAACTAGCTGCGCCCCGCGGTTTGACCTGCGTAATCATTTTCTGCTTAACTTTCTTAATATTTTCTTTCATAAAAACCTTCTCTTGACAATATCAAAGACAACAAAAAAAGAATTGGCCAAATTGGTAAAGGCGTTGTTGAGTTATGCGCTTACCAACACATTTTGCGATTCATTTTTATATTATAGACAAAGCCGTAAAATAGCTAAAGTTCTAGAAAACCGTATATCCTTCCTCAACTGCCTCAACTCTTCAACTTCTTGCAAAGGTTGCCTGGAAGAGATCGCTTTGAGCGATAGGGCCGCCCTTTGTAACACTTAGACTTAAGTTTTGTTTTTATTTAATGTTATTTGAAAATGGTGTTTACAATAAAGAATTTATCTATCTATATATACTTCACGATATTCCCACGGGATTGGAACTTACGCAGATGGACCCGATGGTTCAGCTAGTATCAAAAAAAATTAAAAACTAGGCATCATAACTCGGGCTTTACAATATAAGAGTAGAGTAGATAAGTTATCTACATATATACCAAGTAAAATGGATGACCCAGTTGGCACAATGGTCACCATGCTGGACTGCCAAACACAGGGTTGCGGGTTCGATTCCCGCCTCAGACATGTATTTATGCTTAGATATTTGTCTGTGGTCTGGTTGTTTCTATGTATTATAAGTATAAATTTAAAAAAGAAAAGTATATTATAAGTAGTGTATCCGTTGTCTAGCACCCATAACATAAGTCTAGTTACTTAGCTTGGGGCTAGATAGCGATGCGTAGAATGTCCAGCAACACAATTTTTTTTTTTTTACTTAAAATGGAGTGTCAATTTATTGAATTAAAAAATATATAATAGTTTGTTTTAAGAATACCAATTTAATTGCTCGCACATGTAAATTCGTAAATAAATTATATATTAAGCTGACTTATTAACATGATTATGATTGCCTACATAGCTTGTGATTTTAGTATTTATCCTTGATAAGGTATTTTCTATTTAATAAAAATTGCAGGAATGTCCTGCAATAGAATAGAAATTGAAAACTTAATACTAAGTTTATGCCGGCTGATAATCAGTAGCGGTGAGATGGTCACACAGCTCATAGCATATTCCTGAGACTGCAACCTCCATTGCACTCACATATCTTGTTATTTAATGTTCAGTTACTTATGTATTGTAATCTATTTATGTTTATGTGTTGTGTTATGGAAAATAAATAATTAAAATACGTGGATCAGAACGAGTCAGATAAAAAAACTAATCAATCAATTTACCTAAGAATATACCTACTAGTATGACGAAATCTGAGAAAGAAAAGTACGGTCAAGTGCGAGTCGTCTCGCGCGCCGAGGGTTTCGTTAAAATTATTACTTTTTTTTTCAGTTGTGCCATGTAATCTGGCTGTAATGATATTATGAGCGCGCATACGATTCAGCGTCTAATTGACTATGTATTTTAACTACGTAATGTGTATTTCAATAATTTAATTTATAAAAAACTGACTTTTTCCTTAGTTTTTGCCATAGAGATTTTGTTTTCGACTGATTTTAGTCTTTTACTTATAAAAGACATAAGTCCACTTACAATGAGTTTTAGTAAATACTTATCATTAGGTTAGTTTCAGAACTTTCGGAGATCATTTATCTAAATATATTATCTGTTCTCTAAGTTTATTTTTATATTTATTAACTGGTTAACATTGTTTTTTCCCTTTAGGTAAGTCATTATACCTTTAAACATTATATTTTTTCCGACCATATGTTTTTGTTCTAAAGTTATGTAATTTTATTTTATCGGTATTTCTAAGATTGTGCTTAATTTTTTTTTTATAATTCGTTAATAAAAAGTGTTGGGTTAAAAACCTATAAGTGGGTAAGTGAGTAGTTTCTGTTGATCTATTGAAACCACAAATTTGTCAAAAAGCAATATCTTACAGCCCGAGACGACAAAACCGACCAAACAAAAAAATCGAATAGATTAATAAAACTCGGTTAGCCAATGTATGACTTTTAGTAGGTATGGTCTAGTAGGTACTCATAAACTTTCACGCAAATATAGAAATCGCTTTATCTTTTATTGACAAAGACAGTCAATGGACCTCGGTTTTAACCTTACAGTACATACAAAGAACCCTAAAAAACCAACCTATTCTTCCCAGAATTCTATTTTCTATTATACAGTAAAACAATAGGTAACCAACTTAATTATCAAGGTCCATACAAATTAAACCAATTATACCAAATAAAATTACACGGCAAATTGATTTAAACCCTTTAGACACACAAAGATAAGTATGTACCTACCTATACCTGGTATACGTACGCGGGTTCTAAATTGCGTATTTAAATAAATACCTATCTATAGTGAAATACATGTGAGTTTATAGATGTTAGCGAGTTAGTTCGCTCTGATGGTATATTCTGGTGGGTCAAAGAAGGGAGGCGGGCGGCCCCCCCCTGGGTGGCGTACGCCAAAGGCCCTCGTCCAGAGAAAGTAAAATATCCTGGTATGAGGGGGCTAGTATTGTCAAGCGGATATATACGTATAGCTTTAAACTATATATCGGCCCTTATGCTGTAGTGTAGGCCGCCGAGTACTTATTTACATACGTATATAAGTTTATCTATTATGCAGACATAGGAAATGGAGCAGGTTGGGCGGACGCTTGGAAATTTGCGTGTATTGGACGTGCCTACCTAAATTGCTATATCGATTTGAATATTGAACAACGTGTTACTTGTATTTCACAATGTTCGTGTAATTTGTGCCTAATGTTTAAGATTGGTTTCTTAGTTTTGAAGTTCAATGTTACTTTATATTATTAAGCCTTTTACTAATAACCGAATTTTATCCCCTATATCTTTCAGACGGCTGAACGGATTTTGATTAAACGTAGCTAAGAACACTCCAGACTTCACAAAAGAAACAACAAAATCAAAATAGGTTAATTTGTTCGGAAGCTACGATGCCACAGACAGACACACACACAGTCAATCTTATAACACTCTGTCGTTTCTGCGTCAGGGATTTAAAAAAACACAAAGATTTATCAGACATTTTATATACAATGTGTTTCAGCGGAAGGGTTTTAATACGAAATGGGGCTGTTCTAGACGTCTAGGTGAACAAAAACTAAAACCCCTTCGCTGAAACACATTGTATAGATTAATACTTAAGCCCCGTAAAATTCTTAAGTTTACTACATAGATACTTGTAAACTCATTTCTTTATAAAAAAAAACATAAAAAGAAAATCTTAAAAATGCCCAAATAACATTGCTGCAGACTTGATAGACTTCTATAATGACAAGATATGTCATTGTCAACATTGCTGTAAACTTAATAATCGTCTTAAATGATAAGGAAAGTCAGTGACAATATTTCTGCAAACTTGGTAGACTTCTATAATGATAAGGCATGTCAGTGTCAACATTGACGCAAACTTGATATACTTCTATAATGACAAGGCATGTCAGTGTCAACATTGACGCAAACTTGATAGACTTCTATAATGACAAGGCATGTCAGTGTCAACATTGACGCAAACTTGATAGACTTCTATAATGACAAGGCATGTCAGTGTCAACATTGACGCAAACTTGATATACTTCTATAATGACAAGGCATGTCAGTGTCAACATTGACGCAAACTTGATAGACTTCTATAATGACAAGGCATGTCAGTGTCAACATTGACGCAAACTTGATAGACTTCTATAATGACAAGGCATGTCAGTGTCAACATTGACGCAAACTTGATAGACTTCTATAATGACAAGGCATGTCAGTGTCAACATTGACGCAAACTTGATAGACTTCTATAATGACAAGGCATGTCAGTGTCAACATTGACGCAAACTTGATATACTTCTATAATGACAAGGCATGTCAGTGTCAACATTGACGTAAACTGGATAGACTTCTATAATGACAAGGCATGTCAGTGTCAACATTGATGTAAACTTGATAGACTTCTATAATTACCAGACAAGTCATGTTAACATTACTGCAAACTTGATAAACTTCTATAATGATAAGACATGTCAGTGTCAACATTGCTGGAGACTTGGTAGGCTTCTATAATGACAAGACATGTCAGTGTCAACATTGATGCAAACTTGGTAGACTTCTATAATGATAAGGCATGTCAGTGTCAACATGGTTGCCAACTTGGTAGACTTCTATAAATTATACTCACTTTCCACCAAAGAATATCCAAATTACGAACGAGTACAATCTACAATAATAATTACTACAATTATCCGTAGCACTCGTAACTAAAAGCTACGCACTTTCGTAGCACGCACAAGGAAATGGTTAAATAAATTGTTGTCTTTGTAACTTCATTGTGAGTGTAATTAAATAATTTTTTAATTTGAAAACACTTTGTAAACAATAAGGTTAACATTAGCATCGATTTTCTTGTAAATTCGGTGACATTTTTTTTACCTAACTATATTTTACGCGTGACTTCGATTTCCGATTAAAGTAGAAGCTTGAACTGTGTGTTCAAGTAACTGTAAGTCGGTCATTCAGTCAGTCAGGAGCTTAATTTATAGATTTTATCTCAGTAAAGTGAACAAGAAAGTCAAGGGATGTAAAAGTGATTGCGTCAACGAGGATGACGCAAGTTCACTATTATCACTAAACAAGAAAGATAGAAAAAAAAAGTGTGTGTGTCAGCTCCGACGCACGACTGGAGTTTACTCCTTAAGTACGAGTATCTAACCATACGCAATACACTCACAGCCAAATTAGAAAGTTGCACACTAAAGGTGACACGATTTTCGTTACTTGTTAGTAGGTTTTACCCCTCGGATTTTTCTCATACCGGGCGCCTTATATATGAAAATCGATTCTTAAGGAGTAAACTCCAAAAACATCTTCGAGATTTACTTTACCCATACTGGTTATATGCACGAGTCGCGCGAAGCCAAAACTTGACGTTTGAAAAAACAAGAAAAGGTATAAAATATGATTGCAGTGGTCTAACTATATTCTGTTCAACTAATATTAAAGTTGATATTGGAGGCCCGAGCACATGAGGCAAGAGCGCGGGGTGGGTGCGACGGTTTTCAAAATGAAGACAAAAGACGATCGCAAAAGAAACAAAAGACGATCGACAAAGAAACAAAAAACGATCGACAAAGAAACAAAAGACGATCGAAACGGCAACCAAAGGCGATCTGAACTAGAAGAATTAATATGTTCTGAATAGCATGGTGAAAAGTTACCGCTGTTTAAATAATTTACATTGTATAATAAACTCCAATATTATTAAAGGCATATTAAGGGCAGAACGTTTATTCTCAGAATCACACAATAGCTACGTAAAATGACTAAAATGTATGTAGGCATTCATAAACTGAACAATTATTTGTTATTAATAGACTTAAATATATTATTACTGGGAATTGAGTAATAAATATTGTTTTTCCTATTACCTTATCTAGCATTTATAGATAACTGTTGCCTGCGACTTTGTACGCGTAGTAGTTTTATATACTTAAGCCTTTTTCTTGAAACACCCTATCTATTAATAGTTTGACCAGAAAATTTGATCAGCAGGAACGTACCAAAAAAAACCGCATTAAAATCCGATTCGTAGTTTTAAATATTTAAGCATACATAGACAGACAGCAGGAAGCGACTTTGTTTTATACTATGTAGTTATTGTGACTAGCTGGGTTCCAATTTTCATTTTTTATTTTTTTCGTCAGGAAAGTGCGCCCTTATGCATTTCCCGCCACTCCAGGGGGGGGGGAAGCAGTGGGGGTATGTGGGGCTCCCTACTGGCCTGAGATGGTGGGTGGCCAGAGGTTTACCCACTAAAAACCTGACGGTGTCCCTTCTCTCCACCATGAGCCGAGTGCAGAGGGATTCGCTTGCGCATGCCTGTATTCACCAACAGTAACTAAAGTTGCTCTTGGATAAGTGAACGCACTGCGCTAAATGCGGCCCTATGATTGGTCGATTTTGTGCTCTTGTCACAGTATATTATTTGCGGCTCTATGCGTTTGCGCGCACTATGCATTCTCATAGGGTTAATTGTGAATACGTGTGTAAGTTTTGGATGGGGATCTGGAACAGTAACCTATGTCCGTCTCAAATGTTCAAAGTGTCTACACTCAAATGCATTAGGATTGGTCCAGCAGTTTAGTCAGACAGAATTACTTTTGCATTTTAATATTAGATGGAAAATAGCTATTTTGTTTTTACCGTCTGTAGATAAAATGTTTTTCTTCATTTTGGTATAATTAAAAGACGAAGTATATATTAAGTAAATAAGTATATAAGTTGAATAAGTATATATAGTTATAATAATACTTTGTGCATGAGTTGATATTATAATCCCGACTTTTCATCTCCCTATGCAGTGGCGTGCGTGGGTCACTGTCGCCCGGGGCAGAGTCATAATTTACCGCCCTTTTGACGTCATAAAATAAAAATGTTGACAATTTACCGTCCTTTTGACGCCATAAAAACCAAAATGTAGACAATTTGCCGCCCTTTAAAAATAAAAATGTTTGTCGGAGAGAAAAAACGTAACGTTAAGAAAGAATTGATCGAAAAATATTTATTTCAAAACCATGTAAGGATGCGGGGCGACTCGTGATTTAACACAACTGTATTGGGCGGGAGAGACATTCGATATGTGCAAGTGGGTAAGAGTTAATTTCTTAATAAATTATTTTTTGTGTCTGATTTACAGCAAGTGACCGCACAAAATATTTTTTTTCCCAATTTTGCCGCTTACCTAATGTGGCGCCCGGGGCGGTCCGCTCCTGTGCCATACTTTCGCTACGCTACTGCCTCTATGGGAAAATGAAACAGGAAAATCTATACATATAATAAATCTGTAGACATCAAAAAATCTGTAATTGTAAGATATCCAGAAAAAAAATACACAGGTCGTCTTTAAATCGTTAGCTGAACACGATAGGGTGGTTTTTAGAATTTTTGTCTGTTTGTCTGTTTGTCTGTTTGTCTGTTTGTCTGTTTGTCTGTCTGTTTGTTTGTTTGAACCAGGTAATCTCATAAACTACAGAACAGATTTCGACAAGGTCCACACAAATATGTTCAGGAAATATCAGATTAACATTTAGGGTATGTTTTAATTTGAGTTTAATACAATAATTAAGATATTTGATAAAAAAACATTTAAAAAATGTGAAATCGAAACATTTTTCCGTGGTAAAACGTAATCGAACGTCAGAAGGGAACAGTACCCTTACCACGGGTTTTTTACGTATTCGATTAAACATAATATATTGAGTATTTACTATGAAACTTCCTAAAAATCAACTTACTAGGTCCACCCGTCTCTGAGAATATCGGTAGTGACACACTGACAGACAAACGGACAAGAGAGTGATCGAAAAAGTGTTTCTTTTTTTCGAGTTCTTCAAAAAGTCATGGTAGGGCTGCAGTACATGCCTCCGCTCAAGATGACAGCTGTCATAAAACCAAATAGTTTGCATTTAATACTACCTACGTGAAACTGAAAATGAGGTTAGTACAAAGAGGTACTACTACATAATATTACCGATCTCCTTTACCGAAGACCTCCGATGGTACACTTCTATCGCGCTTTTCTCCTCCTATAGTTTGAATTATGAGTTCAAGTAGCGGAAACCTTAAATAGTAAAAACAAAAAAAGAATTTTCCAAATCGCTCCAAGAGTTTACGAGTAATCAGCGAGCATACATAAAAAAATAAATATATACGTGACGAATTGAGAACCTCCTCCTTTTTTGATGTCGGTTAAAAAATATACAGATTTGTAAAAATTATTTTTTTCCCAAAATTACGTAGGCCTGCCAGCTACCTAATAAAAAAACTAATTTACAAAAATCTAAAGATAACTAGGAAGACAAAGTATTTTGAAAAATTTGTGCGATTAGAAATTGGACTTAGTTTTAGCTTATCATATTGTTGTGTATTATGTTTTATTTGTGAAAAATTAACAAAAATAGTACATTGTTACCCAAGGTGTGAAAGTCACTCATTGAGTCCCGAGACGGAGTTTGGCGCCCGAGCGTAGCGAGGGCGCTAATAGTTCGAGGGACTAAATGAGTGACTTTCACACCTTGGGTAAACAAAACAAACCCGAGGTAAACACTGTGCTTTTCATTACGAATAAACATAAAATTCTTCCTAATAACGAGAGTGAATGAGAGACTCCATACTACCTGATCCTCTTACAAGGTTGGGACCAAAGAGGTTATAGATTATGTAGATTTTTTTGTTTTTGCTGTTTGTTTTCAATATGTTTTCAATACTCAAATACGTCGGTACTTACCGAAGTGATTTTTATTAATTAGTTTATCCAACACTGAGTAATGACGCGAAGTCCGTAGATTTAAATTACAGTTTTTGTAACACGGTTTGTCTAGAAAATGTTATTTACACAAAATACACAATCATAAATGAAAAACCAGATTAAACTAACACAAAAACATAATAAAATAACAAAAGATAATACTAATTAAAATCATTCAAAATGCAAGCATTTCCTGCCAGTATTTTTTTACTCAAGGAACAACACTAACCGCACGGTCGCATAAAGCCACATCTTCAACATCTTGACAGGGCGCCGGCAGAGGCGCAGCATGGTCATACGTCGCTTTGACCATTTTCACCTTTACATTTATTTTATTAAATAAGATATCTTGAACTAAATATATCTACCTGAATTCGATTACTAAGAAAAAACCTATTATGTACTCTCTGTCAGTACTCTGGCAGTATGGATGAGCCGTGCGAAGCCATAATTTGACATGACAGCTGTCAGTGAAAGCGATTTTCCCTAGGGCTGAAAGTTTTTCTTTCTACACGCTCTTCAGGCATCTTTAGACCTACTTTCGGAGTATGAGTAAGTAAAGTGCCTTCGCCAAATCAATTAAAAATATAGTTTAAAAACAATGTAACTACCTATTTTGTTTTATAACTTACACCGAATGATAAATTGTATCTATGCCGAAAAATGCTAGGTATTCTATATAACCCAAAACCACATCGCAAACGAAGTCGCGGGCAACAGCTAGTCTTGAATATATTTAGTCTATTATCTATACATATAATAAATACAGATTTACATCAAAATATCTGTAATTGTAAGATATCCTGAAAAAAAATACACAGGTCGCCTTAAAATCGTTAGCTGAACACGATAGGGCAGTTTTTAGAATTTTTGTCTGTTTGTCTGTTTGTTTGTTTGAACCAGGTAATCTCATAAACTACAGAACAGATTTTAACAAGGTCCACACGAATATGTTCAGAATATATCAGAATAACATTTAGGGTATGTTTTAATTTAACTTTAATACAATAATTAAGATATTTGATAAAAAAACATTTAAGAAATGTGAAATCGAAATATTTTTCCGTGGTAAAACGTAATCGAACGTCAGAAGGGAACTGTACCCTTACCACGGTTTTTTTACGTATTCGATTAAACATACTATATTCAGTATTTACTATGAAACTTCCTAAAAATCAACTTACTAGGTCCACCCGTCTCTGAGAATATCGGTAGTGACACACCGACAGACAAACGGACAAGAGAGTGATCGAAAAAAGGTTTCTTTTTTTCGAGTTTTACAAAAAGTCATGGTAGGGGTGCAGTACATGCCTCCGCTCAAGATGACAGCTGTCATAAAACCAAATAGTTTGCATTTAATACTACCTACGTGAAACTGAAAATGAGGTTAGTACAAAGAGGTACTACTACATAATATTATCGATCTCCTTTACCGAAGACCTCCGATGTTACACTTCTATCGCGCTTTTCTCCTGCTATAGTTTGAATTATGAAACCTTAGATAGTAAAAACAAAAAAAGAATTTTCCAAATCGCTCCAAGAGTTTACGAGTAATCAGCGAACATACATAAAAAAAAATATATATACGTGACGAATTGAGAACCTCCTGCTTTTTTGAGGTCGGTTAAAAAATATACAGGTAGTTATTTGTAAAAATCATTTTTTTTTTTCAAAAATTACGTAGCCCTGCTAGCTACCTTATACAAAACTGGGTATTTTGGTCAAGAATTCAGAAAATTGGAAAAGTTATGTTATGTGTTATGTTATGTTTTTTGCGCTGTGATTTTAGACCCTATAAATAAATAATGCCCAACGCTTTATAGGTTTCGTTTGATGGCATTATTTGTCATTTTCGATGGGTATGGCACTCAAAGTGAACCGCACACTTTTGAAAAATTATAGGTTATCATTTTTCTTTAAATATTCCGTTACCAAAACGTCTCGCTTTAGAAGTTGATTGTCCTTTTGTAGTTTGGTATAAAGGTTTTGGAAAAATCGGTTTTGACATAAAAACCCTAGGCATAACATAATTTTACACAATTATTTTTGGCATAAAGTCACCGCGCACTC
This sequence comes from Idaea straminata, assembly GCA_951213275.1. NCBI lineage: Eukaryota > Metazoa > Arthropoda > Insecta > Lepidoptera > Geometridae > Idaea > Idaea straminata. The sequence continues at coordinate 14,517,801 of OX577845.1, read as the reverse complement.
TTAGAAAATCAAGGAACATCGCGTTTCTTCAAAAACCCCGTATCCAAAACGCTTTAGAGGGTTGGTTTTTTAATTATTTGTTTTTTTTTCGATGCCCTCTATCGATAGGTATGAGTCTCAAAGGGCACCGTGCACTTTTGTGAAATCATTGGACATCACGTTCCTTCAAATACCCCGTTTCCGAGACGCTTTAGATGTTTGGTGTGAAAGCATTTTTTGTTCAACGTAATGCCTGCTATCAATGTGTAAGAATCTCAATGTGCATCGCGTTATTTTAAGTATTAGTATTTGTTCTGTCCAATGGCCTTTCTTTTTAATCATTAATATTATTATTTGATAATAAAAACAATGTAAAATATTATTTGCACCAAAATAGATTATTATTTGCATGATGTTGGTGTAAATACTATAATCTCTTATATTATTAATTGAAGAATATGAATGGTTGGGACCAAAGAGGTTATACATTATGTAGATTTTTTGTTTTTGCTATTTTTTTTTCTTTTATTATAGCTTCGCACGTGTGCATTTAGCCAGTGTCAAGTTATATTTTGCATCAAATTATGACCCGATTTTTCATAAATCGGGCCTAAAGTGTTTCATTACAGTCAAAGTCGTCATAGTCCGTCAAGTCAGGGGCTATAGTAAAGCGGTGGCAAGTTTACCATAACCTTAATAGGAGATTTGGAGGCAACGAGAAAACTGCATGTTTGACACTGATTTTTACTTTCACTACACTTGTGCACTTTCACAGAACTAAATTGAATAACATTCCACCAGAATTATACAATTCAACTCGGGTTACATCTAAGTTTCATGAAAATAAAACTGCAGCACGACATGTTGTTAACTCGTTCCCGCCAAAAACCGTTTTTGCTATTTGTTTTCAACATGTTTTCAATACTCAAATACGTCGGTACTTACCGAAGAGATTTTATACACAAAGGTAGTTGATAATTATTTTTTCTTTAATTTACAAAAATCTAAAGATAACTAGGAAGACAAAGTATGTTGAAAGTTTTGTGCGAATAGAAATTGGACTTAGTTTTAGCTTATCATATTGTTGTGTACCTATTATGTTTTATTTGTGAAAAATTAACAAATTAGTACCTTGGGTAACAAGTGCTTTTCATTACGAATAAACATAAAATTCTTCCTAATAACGAGAGTGAATGAGAGACTCCATACTACCTGATCCTCTTACAAGGTTGGGACCAAAGAGGTTATACATTATGTAGATTTTTTTTTTTTTTTTTTTTTTTTTTTTTTTTTTTTTTTTTTCTTTTATTATGGCTTCGCACGTGTGCATTTAGCCAGTGTCAAGTTATATTTTGCATCAAATTATGACCCGATTTTTCATAAATCGGGCCTTAAGTGTTTCAATACAGTCAAAGTCGTCATAGTCCGTCAAGTCAGGGGTTATAGTAAAGCGGTGGCAAGTTTACCATAACCATAATAGGAGATTTGGATGCAACGAGAAGTTGTTTTCAACATGTTTTCAATACTCAAATACGTCGGTACTTACCGAAGAGATTTTATACATAAATTAGTTTATCCAACTAATGAGTAATGACGCGAAGTCCGTAGATTTAAATTACAGTTTTTCATCTTTACATTTATTTTATTAAATAAGATATCTTGAACAAAATATATCTACCTGAATTCGATTACTGAGAAAAAACCTATTATGTACTAAACTCTGGCAGTATGGATGAGCCGTGCGAAGTCATAATTGTTATTCTTTGGTGTTACCTAAAGCAAGAAAGTTAGGTTTTTGAAGTTCCTAATGCGTAATGATACTGATACTGGCTACAAACACATTGCACAAGCCGCACGAAGCAATAATTTGACATGACAGCTGTCAGTGAAAGCGATCTTTCCTAGGGCTGAAAGTTTTTCTTTCTACACGCTCTTCAGGCATCTTTAGACCTACTTTCAGAGTATGAGTAAGTAAAGTGCCTTTGCCAAATCAATTAAAAATATAGTTTAAAAACAATGTAACTACCTATTTTGTTTTTATAACTTACACCGAATGATAAATTGTATCTATGCAGAAAAATGCTAAGTATTCTAAATAACCCAAAACTACATCGCGAACGAAGTCGCGGGCAACAGCTAGTTATTAATAAATAAACAACTAAAAACTTATCGTGTCATTTTATGCGTCAATTTAACACTTCTTTTACCATTAGAAGAACACAAACCAACTGGAACAAAATGTTCACGTAGTTCGATACAATACAATTAGTGATTAGTGTATAAATCAAGGAAAAACTAAAATATTTTGCAATTTCGATCTAGCTTTCAAGATACACCAACTGCATAAAAAACTTTGTAATCCCATAAAGATCTATACGATTACAAAGTTACATTTGCAGTTAATGAATCAGTGTATTAAAATAATGGAATAATAGACGTATATACTCATAGGTATACCTAGAATATCGGAAAGAAAAAAAGTAGGACTATCTACAAAAATAAATGAGATGCCATCAAAAACCTAACTTGTAAAAAACCCAAGTCTCGCAACTCAGTTCTTCTACCGTAAAAACTTGTGAGATCCATAGACATGTAATACCAAGTTGGTTAATATTTTGTCAGTCCCTACTATCAGGACCTTCTATCTTAAGTTATTACGTAATTAGATACCCTTACAAAAAATGGGATAAATATTAAAAATCTTTTGTTTTAAATAAATAGATTGACTTGGCAATCGCGTGAAAATATAATGTATTTGAAGTAATACTTACATATTATCATAAATTAGATTGTTTAGTGCGATTGCCAAGTCAGTCTATTTATTTAAAACAAAAGATTTTTAATATTTATCCCATTTTTTGTAAGGGTATCTAATTACGTAATAACCTATGATAGAAGGTCCCTCAAGTAGTCACTGACAAAAGATTAACAGGCTTGGTATTACATGTATGGATCTCACAAGTTTTTACGGTAGAAGAACTGAGTTGGTGTTTTTTTACAAGTTATGTTTTTGATGGCATTTTTTTACACTGAGGTACGAGTATGTCTTTAAAAGAACTGTGTTGCGAGACTTTTAAAATTTATCACTCTTCTTTGTAAGGGTATCTAATTACGTAATAACCTATGATAGAAGGTCCCTCAAGTAGTCACTGACAAAAGATTAACCGACTTGGTATTACATGTATGGATCTCACGAGTTTTTACGGTAGAAGAACTGAGTTGGTGTTTTTTACAAGTTATGTTTTTGAAGGCATTTTTTGATTGAGGAATGTTTTCTATGCCAGTAACTTTATTAATACCATAATAAATTATTTGACGTTTGACCTCTTTTATCGGCTCGCGTAACACATTAGAAAATTCATGTTCTAAATTAAAACCCACTTATTGAGCGGCCCTCAATAAGTGCGACCAAAGTGGTACTTTGCGGCGCGAACAACCCGAACAGATTTTCAAATGGATGGGATGAAAGTTAAATACAATAAGTAGGTACAGGTGTTTTTTTGAATAGGCCAACATTGATTGGTTACACCAAAGGACGCGGAATTTTCGTCTTTGAATTACACCAAAACTAGCTGTTGCCCGTGACTTCGTACGCGTGGTAATTTTGTTTTGTGTTACCTTCCTCTTAAATGACCGTATTTTTAAAAAAACTGCATCAAAATCCGTTAGGTAATTTTAAAGATTTAAGCATAGGGACACACAGTTAGTGGGAAGCGACTTTATTTTACACTATGTTGTGATTTAGGAAAGGAACTCACCTAAAATGTGAACGTTTGTGTGTGTGTGCGTATGTATGTTTGTTACTCCTTCACGCAAAAAGTACTGGAGCGATTGCGATGAAACTCGGTATATATATATATCGGCTAGATAGCTTGAGACCTGGATTAACACATAGGCTACTTTTTATGTCGATATTCCGACGGGATCGGGACTTACGTGGGTAAAACCGCGGGGCGCAGCTAGTAAGTATAATAACACTGAACATTCGTTTTCCGAGAAAATAATTAACAAGAGCTATCGGCGACAAGCGTTTCACGTTTAACCTATATTGGCATGTTAAGTTGAAATCATTTTGAGGGTTCCGTACCAAAAGGGTTAAAAAACCGGGACCCATTACTAAGACTTTTCTGTCCGTCCGTCCGTCTGTCTGTCACTGTATCTCATGAACCATGATAGCTAGAGAGTTAAAGTTTTCACAGATGATGTATTTCTGTTGGCTCTATATAAACAAATAGTAAAAATATAAAAAGTAATTATTTTTTTTAGTATGTTTTAAAAAAAATAGGTTATGTTTACTTATCATTTTTTTAGGTATGTTTTTTTGGAATTTAATACTCCCAAAAGGGCAGGCAAAAGACTTTTAACCTATACAGCCTCGTCTGACATACTTACAATTTTTTTGCATTTGTCAGGGGTTAAAACAGAATATAATGTACGGAATCCTTCGTGCACGAGCCCGACTCGCACTTGGCTGGTTTTTATTTTACTTAAGTTAACGATGAAGGCGATTAAGTAGTGGGTGAAGGCGAAACCTATTTGTGTTTCGCACATTCCTTTCGAAGGTTCCTTCCTTTCGAGGGATTCTGATAACAAATTGTTGGTCTATTCCACTTTAAGGACCTGAGTGATATAACCCAGGTGCTCACAGGCGACACTTTAGTGTCGTTTGTCATAAAAGCGATTCCAATTCTTGCATCATTTATGCCGGGATGTTCGCGGGGCGGTTAATTTGATTAGATGTCATAGTTCCTTATTTGTAGTTTTTGTGATATAATTTTTATTAATTAATTAAATTATATTTTGATTGAAGTTTATTTTTTTAATGTACTTATTGTAATTTTCTTATAGTTTTATTTGTTTTTAAATAGACATATTTTCGTTAGAATGAAAATATTCCAATAAAAAAAATCAAAAAACGTTAAGTACTTCAATTATTGACTACTTATAGCATATTGTACATTTTGACGATGGAGCGTTAACACAAGTACAATTAGACTTCTACTCATTAAATTGGTTTCGACAATTCGTGAATGACCATGATAGTGAATTACCAAATACGCAAAAGGCCAAAAACCTACATAAAAATAAATAGGTAGGTACCTAGTCTAAGAACATAAATATGATTAACAAAGTATTAAACTGATTAAATAAAATCAAACATTTACTGAAATATAATTTAATTTTAGATTTCACTATAAATGTACTTATTTATATTAAACTAAAGTTGTTTAAGCATAATCTCAGAATATTGTGTATTTGAGGATCTCTAATTTAATTGTTATGATTATTAGAAATAAATAAATAAATTTTCTAACCCTTTGATAGTTTAACATTTAGATAAAACTACTTTCGATAAAATGTCTGTCGGAAAAAAACGTAGGGAATCTAATTCGAATAGCGTTCGCTATAAGAATGTAAAGATATTGTGTCCTTGTAGAACACAGCGTTAAATAACCGCTAAACTGTGGGTATATTGCAGTAGGTAAATGGTTCTAAAAACCGGCCAAGTGTGAGTTGGACGAAGGATTCCGTACCAAGGTGTATGGGCGCCCAACTGTTATAACAAAAATGTCTGTCTTTAGAATTTTGTTGTTATAGCATGCATACATAATCTGTGAAAATGTTAACTAAGTATCTAGCTATCACGGTTCATGAGATAAGGGTGTATTTGTGAATTTTCTCATGTGTGGTCACAGACAGACGGACAAAGGCACGGACAGTGAAGTCTTAGTAATAGGGTCCCGTTTTTACCCTTCTCGTACGGAACCCTAAAAATCGTCATCTTAAATCCTCACTGAGAATGATAAAGCTACACAAAATAACTAAATCAAAATCGGTTCATCCGTTCGAGAGCTATGATGCCACAGACAGATACACACCCACACAGACACGTCAAACTTATAACACTCCGTCGTTTTTGCGTCGGGGGTTAATAAAGATATTTCGGGAGTCGTAGCGGTAACAACAGTACCGAGAGCTACGAAAAGTGAATGATTTGTATGAAGTAAGAATTCGTAGCAGTTCTAGTCCATGTATTGTAATTGAGTATAAATAAATAAATAGTATATATATAAATAAATATTGCAGGACATTCCACACATCGCCATCTAGCCCCAAGCTAAGTAACTAGACTTGTGTTATGGGAGCTAGACAACGGATATACTACTTATATACTTTTTCTTTTATAAATATATACTTATAATACATAGAGAAAACAAGACCACAGACAAATATCTAAGCATAAATACTTGTCTGAGGCGGGAATCGAACCCGCAACCCTGTATTTGACAGTCCGGCATGTTGACTATTGTGCCAACTGGGTCGACATAGCATCAACTCTAGTTGCTAGACGAGAACTGCTACGAATTCTTTCTTCATTCATATCTTTCTAGGTACCTATAAATCGTAGCGTGACGCCGCGCACCGGAACTTACAGCCACAGCGGCCTACCAGGACGAATGGAATGTATATATCAAGCCAAGCGAAAAGTCCACTAGCTACACACCCCGAGGGTGGGTGTCCGGACGTGCGTTCGATTCAAACGAGCCGCGTTCGTCCCGCAACCCTCATCGCGTCGTCGTCGTGCTGTCCGCGTTCTGCTTCTTACCACCAGCTCCAGTGCGTGCATCCAGCGACGCACCAACGCCGCACTACCCACGTCTTCAAACAAGACAACGCTCAGCTTTTCGATATAATTTCACTTTTACTCAGTAACGAGAAAGTTCCATACAAAATAAATATGCTTAAACCCGACCCTACGCAGAAAAAAGAGGAAAAATATTAAAAATTAAGAAAATATTTGTTTAACAGTTATGTAAACATCTCTAATTACGACCTGTTCAAATTATTATTTTTTTCTTTGCAGCGAGAACGCGGAGCGGTGCTCTAATTAACATCTATTACAGGTATTTCGGTAAGAGAGGAGTATCATTCGGCGAGGGCGCTGAGTACACTCAATTAAACGAGGCGGTGTGTCCCCTCCGGTCCCGCACCTCCTCCCGCCCTGCCCTGCCGGACGCCGCAGGCACGAGCTCGCTTCACCCTATCCTATACCTAGCTACTACTGATAATGAATACTAAACCACAACTAAATAATCCGGGTACCTATATACCTACCTACCTACCTGCCTATAGTATATCCTATACTACATGTACGGTCGGCAGCATAAATGCAGACCCACCGTAGAGTTCTTAAATTACTATTATTGGAATGTTTTCATTCTAATAATTTTCGATTGATAAATTCATGAGTTAAAAGACTTTAACTAAAGCAGGTGCCTAGAATCTTGCTTGTGTTGACAACATGGGGTGGGTCTGCAATTATTCCGCCGACCGTACATACCTACCATTCTAAATTCATTTATTTTATTTACAAAATATCAATTAAAAATGATAGCAAAGATGAAAACTCATTTCTCTGAGTCAGAGTTGGAATGTCAAGGCATTGGTTTACAACAAAGGTCCATTTTTGATAATGATTAATACCTTACCTTATTTTATTCAAATATTTACCTACTACTTAAAAATAGCTAAAAAAAGCCGATTAAAAAGCTTTCATAGTTTACCATACCTCTTGAACAATTCAATAAAGCCTCACAAAACTAGTACCAAAGTGCTTACCACGATTGATGGAAACGACAACGATTCTTCCAAGAAAAGTGTTGTTTCTGATATTTTTAATACATTGACCAAATTCAAAATACATCGACAATCTGTCCCATACCTTTTTCTATGTAAAATTAGTGACGATCTACATCAGATAGACAACCCCTAGCCCTCCTCTGCGTTGCAATTGCGGATGGCTTGTCCGAATGTACTTACCACCGTTATTTTCAAGTCCATGTTTTGATGTTTCTGCAAAATCCAATCTCACTCCACCCTTACGACATATAAGGAACCCCTTTTGCGAAGGAGTAGTAACATTTGAGTATAAGAGTTGGCAAAGTAGTCGCCGCCGTATAGTATTTGTGATTGTCAGTACTTAATTGGCTGTCTGTTTCTATTTCTTGTGTCTATTGTGTTAAACTTAGCTGTAGACTTTTCTTACAAGTAAAATAAAATAAATAATCTTTTTTGTTTATTTTTTTGCGCGGCCACTTTTCAAACCTCATTCAATGTATTGAAAACTTTACGACATTTGCTTACATGGTATTTGTTGTTTGATTAATGTTCTCTGTCTATACATTGTTATAGGTTTGTAACCTGACAAGAAAATACTAAAAATGGCTGACCGATTACCACGTCAAAATGATACAACCCCTTTCATGTTTTAGAACCAATAGTTTTCATTGGGGGACTCGTTGACTGGTTTTTCATCTCATTTAAGGGTTAGTAACTACTACTTACGGAAAGAAAGGACAATTAATCAAAAATTTGTTCTTGGAAGCAAAGTAAAATTCATATATTTATGTTTGGCCCTATGTTGCTTCTGCAATTAAAAACTGCTAAACTTACAGTATACTTTATAACAAAGTATATTTAGTACAAATTGAATTATCAACAAAAAACTGTCGCTGGTAAAACCGCGTGACGCTAGTATTTAAATATAATACTTAATTGTACAATTCAAGTCAATTCAAGTTTGAAATATTAATTATTTTAACTACAAAAATGTTGAAGTTACTGTACTTACTAGTTTTCATTTTACCCTCAATTTTCAAATCATACAAACAAGTGGTGCTAATTTACCTAGGTTATCCCTAGGGAAAATGATAAGTTTGGTTCCGCAGAGGTGGTACTGTCGATGCCTATTGCTTGCTAAGATGCAAGAAGTTTGGAGTTGCGTTGCGAGCCGATAGCGCGGCGAGTCCGTCCATCCGAGGCACTGGGCTGCCTCCCCGTGGTCACCCATTTGGAACGCTCGCCCGCGTGCCACCTCTCTCCTGCCACCCCCTTTAAAAGCCAGTGGCGAGCTTCAAGAGAAAGTGCCGCGTGTATACACTCACATACGTAAAACCATCTTTGGCGTGCGCGAGGCAGGGAGTGGATTACATGGAGATGACTCCCGCCGCCTCGTATGCGTAAGTGCGTTCTCAAAAAGCTTTCCCACATACATTTGCATAGTGACATTGTAGGGTAATAATGTACGTGACCACTCTATCGGCGACCAATACCTAGCCAGGTGGCCGCCTTCCTCTGTATTCCATCAGATACGTATACCTATTATCTGAGGGTGATGACGCGCGACTTCGCACCGCCCGCGCTCGCGCCGCTTTAAGTCAACGCTCACACCTTGCGCGCTCCCGTACTTTCAAACTTTCTTGTTTTTACTCCGTTTTTCTTCATCATTTTCATTTTGTTTCAAAATTTTAAGGGTAGGTATAAATAGTTGTGTGGGTAGCTGTGAAAAGTTTAATAATGTTTGGAGTTTGGTTTTATGTTCCCAAGGAGTTATAAATGTGTTCTGAGGATGTCCTAAACTAATCAAAGATACAATAAATCAAAGATAAGATTTGCTCATAACATTTTTCGTCTGATTGCTTAGTGCAAAAGTTGTTATTAGATATTATAATGTCGACAGGTAGGTCGGCTATGCGTAGCTAGTTTACTGGTGCTGTCCGATAAATTCGATAAGAAGAAATTGAATGTATAATTTAGATTTACATATGTGAGTAGGTACACATGTGCGTATAAGAGGATTTCTTGAAGTTTCGTCGATATAATAGAAGGGTGGTAGAAGGGGGGACTGGGGGGAGAGGCAGGACGTGCGGGCAGCAGGGAGAGGCGAGTCGCTCGGACGCGGCCCACACGCTCCGCGATCTCTGTGTGCGTGCGTATGTCTCGGACATGCACGTTACGCAGATTTCTCTAACGATTTTCCCGGAGTGTGAAATGTAAAATAAGGGGTTAGACGAGCTCGCCTTCCTCGCCCTCCCGTACTCCTCCGCTCGCCAAATTGATGACCAGCCACCCTCGGGGAGATCTGTTCAAATTTAACACATATCGTATTTAAAAGTAAAATGCTTCGGAACCTTATCCTCTCTCATTAATATTCCCTTGCAAATTGTTAGAATATTTCGTCCGGAGCTGAGTTTATTTTTTTTTAAATTTTGTTTGAGGCATTCGCAAGGCGAAGGTCTACCATCTAATATTGTACAAAGTGCCTACCGGGTTGGCAACTAACTAACGCGTCGCAAAACTAATTAGGGTGCCGAAATGTATACAAGCGTTGTTTATAGATTCTAATTATAACGTAGAAAACTTTAATCGTCTATAGGTGCGAGATAAAAGTTACTTATTATGGTTAGAATCAAGTTGATATAACAGTGGTTGCGGGGGTTCAGAACCGGTTGCGTCTCGGGCTGTTCTAACTGTATTTATCGTTTTTTATGGCACCCGCATTCCAGCACCCCGGATCCCAATCATCCCCTTGCTAGCATCGCGTGGCTTACACACTAACTTGTAAGGCATATGGCATATTATTGTATGGGATTTTATTCAATTCGTGTTATATCGGTAGGTTAAAGGTTTTTACTATTATTATATTAAGGAAAACTTATATTTAGGTACGTATATACTTAACGAATGTATATGTAGTATTAATTGTTAATTTAATTTCTTTTTAAATTTCTGTTTTCCTTGTTTTATCAGTGGGAAATGTAGAATTTTTCAGTACTAACCATTTCTTTTGTAAAGATATAATAATTTAACCGTGTACATCTATCCTTATACTAAGGTACCTTTAAAACATCGTAAATACAATTTTTACATTCACCATAAACTGAAATTTTACAAGAATTATCACAAAAATAGTAAAATTATAATTATAGTAATGACTTACCCTTAAAAGCCTAAGCTGAGAGAATTAACGATATCGACTGCAGGCAGGACTCAGACTACTGATGATTAGGGCACAGGAGAGAGAGGAACCTTCTGAAGATTTCAGTCTTATTTCCTCCCTTCTAAATTCTTACCCTTGATCTGAACCGCCCAGTGACCCTCTTGCCTATACCTATATATAAGTATGAATATATTATTCTATAATATAAAAATGAATCGCAAATGTGTTGGTAAGCGCATAACTCAAAAACGCCTGGACCAATTTGGCCAATTCTTTTTTGGTCTGTTTGTTATTATCAGGAGAAGGTTCTTATGAAATAAAAAAATTAAGAAAGTTGCGCAGAAAATTATTACGCGGTTGAAACCGCGGGACGTAGCTAGTTATAACAATAAAGATGATAATGTTTTGACCTTATCCATAAGATAGATAGAATTATATGCTTCAACGCCAAACACGTTATTGTTCTCGGCGCCTGCGCAGCTCAGACAGCTAAATGTAAACGCGATATGAGATTTTTTCAAGCACGATGCGCGTGAGTGGCTGTGTTGGTGGAGTTTCTCGGAAATGCGCCGCATCGAGCCTAGCTGCTTGCATGTGTACAGTGTAATACACCTGTTGAAGGTTTGTATGTGTGCGTGGGATTCCCAGGCGGGGGTGCAAGCGACGTTGCTAGATGCATTTTAGTGCGACGTAAATTCGGCAACGTCGCGCAATTTAGATTCATTTCTCAAGATGGCGGATTTTTGTCAAACGTTTCTTTTATAAATGATGTTAAATTTTAAACCCACACCTAAGGAATTTTAGAAATTGAAATTGTTTCTTTAAAATAAAAATGTTTCTTTTTTTAAATCTGTTTGTTTTAAGATGTTGTGTTTGATAAAATTCTTTGCGGAGGATAATGAAATTTAATTTCTACCAACCGCAAAAGACACGCACGTCAAATTTGCTCACAGCGTGCACGCACCCACAGTGTTCCTATCCTATTGGCCAAGGGGTAGTCAAAAACGTGTAATCTATGTAAATATGTATCTACTTATGTCAAATATACCCTCAAAAATATTAGTAATCTTGACCTTTGTGAGCATGATCCCAAAAGACATCCCCATGAGTTTATTGTGCCTTCTGCTCATTAGTGGGCACCTTTCGAAGGTTCAATGTGATTTCAAGTGAGTACAAATGATAATTTTACTATATTTGAACGGATTTATGCGCGTTTTTATTTTGTTTTAAACCTGACGTTTCGACGATTAGAGTTCAAGTCGCGAAAACCTTAGAAAATACTATGATAATATTATTATTTATTTATTTATTTAATACTATGAATTATTAGATCGAACGTTTGTTCGATCTAATAATTCTCTGTTATAATTCTCGGTTGTTAACGTTTGTTTCTAAAAATGAATCAAATGATAGGGGTTGACCTCTAGGAACTATATTTGTGGATAATAATGCTAAAATGTTTTGCATATCGATCAAATATAACAGTTAGCACGCAGCACGCTACGTTTTTGAGAGCGGGGGCTAAGGTAATGTGAATACCTACACACGGTACTGGAAGAGCGCCTTAACTTATTGAGTTCACTTATCTTACTCTTTACCAATTAATAGTTTCAACACTATCTCACACGAAGGTAACGAGTGAAGGAATACGACAGTGGAACAAAAACTTTTCCGACCCGTCCGAAAGGTTGTTATAGGTGCTCCATTAATTCTTTGCCTACTAGTTAAAGGGCTGATTCCACTGGTAGATATTTAAAAGTCAACAATTTACTAAATATTGTCGAGCTATTCTGTTTATCATTCCGAAGATCCTCATTAGATCTTCACTTCTATAAGTACAACCTGAAGTTAAAATAGAATCATCGAAATCGGATGTAGAAGGTGGATATATTCATTATCCCCCTCCCCCCCTTTTTTTTGGAAGAGAACAATCCAATCCAAACAAAAGTGAACTTTGCAGATCCTATGGTCACAAGCAGACTGTGGCGACATTCATTTAAAATGTAAGTAGCACTCCACGGTTTTACGCGCGTAAATCCCGATCCCGTGGGAATATCGGGATAAAAGTAGCAATGTATCCTCATGTATTTCATCAAAATCGGTCCAGTAGTTCCGAAGCCAATTAGATACAAAAAAAGCAAAAAAATCTTTTCTCTTTATTATATTAGTGTAGATGTACTTACCTAGTTGTTAAAATTAATAAAAATGTTCCATAAACTTTAAACAAAGAATTAAAAATTTTGAATGTACCATATCTACATACATTCAAACTACATAGATTCAGTTTCATACGGAATAGTTTAAGGTCAAATTATTAATTTTACAAATTCCGAATTTTCCACATTCTTATTTTTTTTAATTTATATATTTTACGAACTCAATATTTTTTTTATCACAGTTGCTCATAAAGTGGATCTTATTCAACAGCTTTTAGGCTCATAATCCAACGTATTACGCACGTGTGCGTTTTACATTACCTTGACGCCACTAGAAAAAAATATTCAGATAAGTTAAATTGGTATCTTACTATTAATAACATGTTAGGTAGATGAAACATGCCTAATTTACCTGGGTTATACTGTTTTGATGGATTTAAAAAAGGTAGGAACAAAGAGTTTTTAAGCTAGCAAAAATGGTTGTCTCTAAAGTCGATTTACGAACGAAAATTTTACGTGATAATGTCTTAAAAAACGTCGTACGATACACGTTTGGTTTGATCATTCCATCTCGGCGCTCTATAAACGCACTCGCGTTGCGCTCCCGCGTCATAAACCACCTCTATGCAATGATCAATTTACCACACTTGTATCGCAATGTACTATTACGTGTGTGATTATATCGTTAAAAAATATGCACGTCAGTCAATCTGTAACACATTTATTATAATGACTGACAGTTACCTTGAACTACGACATATAACATATTTACGGTAGGTACCTACCTCTGCAGTTCCGACATGACCAGACAATAAAATTCACAATGAATAATCACTCCATAATAATATGTCTGGTGTCTTTTTAAAAAACGGGAGCATTCGCAGAACTCAGTCAATGTGACCCCTGCATCGGCGATCTGACTAAGAGAACTAATTACTTTTTTATTTGTAGACGATGCACGCGTCTTTGTTCCTGTCTCGAAAAGATCTACTAATATTGCAAATCCGAAGGTCTTTTGTTACTTGATTACGGATATTTGATTTTTGTTACTTGGTAATAAGTTGATTTATTCACAACCTACCAGAAAATCTGAATAAGTTCTTTTCCATCCAAAGGTCGCCTGGGAGAAATCACTTTCAGCAGTAAGGCCGCCCATTTGTGCAACTTGTACTTACAAGCTATTACTTTACTTTGGGTTTATCGTGTTCTGTTTCTTCCTATGTTGTGCAAATAAAGTTATCTATCTACACAAAAATTACTGAGCATGTTTGTATTCTTGGTAAAGAGATAAAAGAATTGTATATAAAAATGGCTGTTATTTTATTCCAATAAAAAAATATCAAAAGGGTTAGGTTAGGTCAGGGTTAGTTAGTAGTATTAATCCTACTAATATTTATTATAATTATATGTGAAAGTGTGTGTGTTTGTCATCCCTTCACGTTAAAACTACTGAATCGATTGCAATATATTTTGGTTGTTTAGATTGCTTAATTCCTGGAATAACACATAACTATTTTTGTTCATATATTCCCATGGAATCGATGGTTAAAATTTTCGAAAGTTCGAAAAACATCTTTTGTTTCCGTTTCGATCGTCTTTTCGATCGTCTTTTGATCATCTTTTCGATCGTCTTTTGTTTCCGTTTCGATCGTCTTTTGAGTTCGGGTTAGATTAAGAACACCATCTCGGGTCGGGTTCAGAAGGGGGTTAGGTACGTTTGTAATGAAAATATTTTTTTTTGCAGTTCCTAACCTTACCCGCTACCGGGTTACATTTTCGGGTCAGGCTAGGAATAAACCGTATTTAGTGATTGCCAAAGTTTGTTTACACTATCGCTCCACAATCGCACAATAGCCCAAGCGAAGAAGCTAAGTACGGAAATAGCCCCGTAAAACTAGTGGAATAAGATTTAAAAAACCTACCATTTGATCCCAGTAGATACACTGAAGTTGCGCAGGTAAAACCTGGTTTAATATTAAAGCTTATACGTAATAAGTACTGTCTGATATCCTAATAACTAGGTTTTAACCTAATCTATTATTTTGTGCAACGTTATTATTAAATATTATTAAAATTAATATCGTTCTGACATCCCGTGACTAAGATAATTTTTCATGCACATAAAAATTTTGATAGCTACATGGTTTTTGCAATGTCTGTTATGATGTATAATATTATTATTTTATTTTGTGCAACCGACTAAGCTTTTTAGATTAATTTCGACCCAGTTGGCACAATGGTCACCATGCCGGACTGGCAAACGGTTCGGGTTGCGGTTGCGGGTTCGATTCCCGCCTCAGACAAGTATTTATGCTTAGATATTTGTCTGTGGTCTGGATGTTTCTATGAATGATAAGTATATATTTACAAAAGAAAAGTATATAAGTAGTATATCCGTTATCTAGCACCCATAACACAAGTCTAGTTACTAAGCTTGGGGCTAGATGGCGATATGTGAAAAGTCCTGCAATATTTATTTATTTATTTTATTATTTATTGATTTCGTAAATCCCTGTTGTAAATTGTGAGTGAGCGAGGTGATTGTTTAATCTATTCCACTTTGAGGACCTGAGTGATGTCACCCAGTTTGCAGGCGAGGTAGTGTAATTTAAGCACCGGAGTAAAATAAGCACCCAGGTCCATAAAGAAGACTCATTAGTTAATTACTCAAAAAATATACCTAGGTAACTATGTATCGATCTATCTATTATGAAATGTAATCACAACTCGTGCAAACGGGCCACCAACCACAGCCACCGGTGGCCAGCCACTAGTAGTTCACATGATTTTTCATACATTTTGTTAAAACGCGGCGCTCACATGTGGTCGGTGGCGGCCACAATATAATGTATGAAAACTGCTAGTGACTGGCAACCGGTGGCTGTGGACAGTGGTCCGTTTGCGCAGAGCCTAACTTAGTAGGTGTGTATAATGAATAAAAGGGCCAATAGATGTTCTTAAAATAGTTAATTACGTATTCTAGGAATACCTAAATAATAACCTTTTTTAAAAAATAATTAGTTTGCAAGTGTTAAACGAACAATGAAGCGGCTTATCTCCAATAAATACACTAAAAGCTTAACATAACTAAGTTACACATTCTTTACAATTGTTCGAAATAATACAATGCACAGATAAAATTAAAAAGAATCGTTAACACCACGGTATATAGTTTTAACACTTTATTGTAAAAAGTTATGACTTTCTTTCAAAAATTGAGAACAATTTAGAAATTCATCAATTCTATTGTATTCCTTCGCTGGAAGCTTACAATGGTTCTTCGATTTGCTATTGTTTTGACGAAATAATAATATTTCAACTCTAGTTTAAAACGAAATGATACATCTGTTAATGATAAGCAATAAGTTGTTATTAGGAAAATATTTAACAGAAAGTAGCAAGCTGCGTGATTGGTATTTCTACTAGTGGAAAAAATATTTTGATGTATTATATTACTTTTACTCGTAGGTATTTTTAACCCCCGACGCAAAAACGACGGGGTGTTATAAGTTTGACGTGTCTGTGTGTGTGTGTCTGTGGCATCGTAGCTCCCGAACGGATGAACCGATTTTAATTTAGTTTTTTTTGTTTGAAAGGTACATTAGTCGCGAGTGTTCTTAGCTATGTTTGATCGAAATCGGTTCAGCCGTTTGAATGTTATGAGGAATAAAAGTCAGGATCAAAAAACGAATGTAAGTAGATATGCTCGAGTGGGTATCAAATGTAAGTAGGTACATCTGAATTTTTTTGATTAAATATTTTCGCGGCGGGGGATCGCTCTTTACCTATAAAAACACCTTCATAAAATGATATATTAAAATTTCAACGAAAATTTTAAAGTAAGTATTAATAATTACAAGTGAAACTACTTAAAAACTAAAAACTTACACAACTTAACTATCCAAATAAATGCTAAAACAAACATTTAAACGACGACTCTTACATTATATTAAATTGACTCGAAAAAAAGAGCGGTCCCCCGACGCGACAATATTTAATCAAAAAAAAACAGATGAGTACCGACTTACGAAGGATCATAATTTCGGTGTTATTTTTTTTCCTTTTGTAGGGTTTTTTTTTCATAGTTTTTGTTTTGCTTGTTTTAGGCTTTTTACGTTCATATTATTTTTATTTTGTATCGGGGGTTTTTTAAATTTTTAATTTAATTATGTTTGTATATGTCAGGTTTTCAATTCGTCTCGTATATTATTCACCGATTATTCAGTCGATTGAGATGATTCTTTTGTGTTGAAAAGGGGATATTTTAGCAAAGAAAAATACTTATCGATATTTTATAGATAACTTATAGATAAATAAACGGTATATCAATAAAATATTTGTATTATGCCTTACTAAAGTTCAATTATAAGATCACTTTTTGTCTGTCTGTCTGTCCGTGTGTCACCGCCGATTTTTTTACTCGGTCGGGGTTAGTAGTACTTGTACTTGAACCGGCTATTTTCCGCAATTAGACCCTTTTTCATTGAGTATTTTTTGCGTGAGGATGGAGTAGGCTTGCCCAGCACCTACTACCCTCTCAGCCTAGTCGACCATTTCCAGAGGAGAGAACTTGTCTATATTCTAGAGAGGTTTCATCACGATGTTTTCCTTCACCGTAAGAGCAATGTCAATTAGCGCACATAAATTTTTCTTAAGAAAAATACATTGGTGCACGGCCGGCCGGAATTCGAACCCACGACCTACAGAAGGAAAGTCGAGGTATCAACCACTAAGCCAACACTGCAGCTTCGCGGTTTTTTCGACCATAAAAAGCCCCAAAACAAACAATAATAGCGAGACTAAAAGCGTCAGGTTCACTGTACCGATAGTACGACGACCCAGTTGACACAATGGTCACCATGCCGGACTGCCAAACATAGGGTTGCGGGTTCGATTCCGCCTCAGACATGTATTTATGCTTAGATATTTGTCTATGGTCTGGTGGTTTCTATGTATTTTTAGTATATATTTACAAAAAGAAAAGTATATAAGTAGTTATATCCGTTGTCTAGCACCCATAACACAAGTCTAGTTACTTAGCTTGGAGCTAGATGGCGATGTGTCAAATGTCCTGCAATATTTATATATATTTTATTTATATTTAGTATTATTGTGATGATACCATTATTACTGATATTAATGTACCTATATGTATGGAAGTTTGTTTGTGTGTATGTATGTATGTCTGTAACTCCTTCACGTTAAAATCACTGGACCTATTGCGATGAAACTCGGTATGTAGATAGCTGGAGGCATGTATTAACTCGTGGCCTACTTTTTTCCCGATATTCCCACGGGATCGGGACTTAGGTTCAAAGATCAAAGATTTATTCTCTTAAGACAATAGTCACAGATACAAACATAAAAGAAGTTAGTTAAGTATGCTGACGTGTTAAGTACATAACTTGTTATTAGAGAAGAAATATTCTTTTAATCAAATCAAAATACACAAAATGAAAAACTAAAAATAATAATAATAAACACAAAATAATTAAAAAGACGCCAAAAGAAATACCCCCACCCAGAAATTAAATAAAAAAACTACACATCTATATATATAAAAGAAAGTCGTGTTAGTTACACCACTTATAACTCAAGAACGGCAGAATAGATTTGGGTGGAAATTGGTAGGGAGGTAGCTTAGAGCCAGGAGACGGACATAAGATACTTTTTATCCCAATATGCCCACGGGATCGGGACTTACGCGGGTGAAACCGCGGGGCGCAGCTAGTTACAAATAAAATTACTATAAATTAAATTAATTAAAATCAACCTAGGCCTTAACATTAAAACAAGAGGAAGCCCTCGGCCATACCCTCCCGAGGCCCCAAAATGCTGGCAGCATTCCCTCGCTGAATATCAATACTGAGACGCTGGGACAAAAAAAAGAAATTGAAAAATATCTTATTACTAGCTGCGCCCCGCGGTTTCACCTGCGTAAGTCCCGATCCCGTGGGAATATAGAAAAAAATATCCTATAAAATAAAATAAAAATAAAAATAAAATAAAAAATAAAAATGATTTATTTCAGACAACTAATATGGTCCATACAAAAAATTGTTAGTAATAAAAATAAAAATAAAAATAGAACTTAAACGACTAGATGTTAGTAGCTTACATACTAAAATTATATATGTCCGTCTTCTGATTGTAAGCTACCTCCCCACCAATTTTCAGCCAAATCGGTTTAGCCGTTCCCGAGTTATAAATGGTGTAACTAACACGACTTTCTTTTATATATATAGATAGATTATAACTTGGCAATATGCAATTTAAGTTTTCTTATAAAAATGTTTACACTACCCAATTTTCATCATCAGTCAGATCGTTTTATAGCCTCACTCCTTCAGATACTATGTTTTTAGGTTTTTTCTTAGTTATAAATTAGAACTTAAATGCTTGGATACTATATTATTTACCAGTACACAAGTTTTAAATTTTTATATTTATTTGTATAATTCGTATAACTTACGCGGGTGAAACCGCGGGCCGCAGCTAGTATAGTAATACATTCTCGTAGATAAGTATAATCAACGTTCAAAAGTCCACCGCCACCGTAACGTTTACAATCCTGTGCAGCACTATTTGAACATTATAACAACGTAATCTGTGGATCGAACCCATGTCGGTCGGTGCCTAACTAAATACAGTCATAGCTAACATGTTGAAAATAATAATCACACTGAGTACGTTTAATTAAAGTATTTATGTTTGTGTGTAACGTCTATTAGAAGTAGGTCGTACTCGTACGTAAGTCCAATACTTGTTTATAGTATTATTGTAGCACACTGATAGTGGACTTATGACGCATACTGTATATTCCCGTAGATACTATCCTACTAATCCTACTAATATTATAAATGTGAAAGTTTGTGTGTGCGTGTGTGTGTGTGTGTGTGTTTGTTACTCCTTCACACAAAATCTATTGGACCGATTGCGATGAAACTCGGTATCTAGATAGCTGGAGACATGGATTAACACATAGGCTACTTTTTATCCCGATATTCCCACGGGATCGGAACTTACGCGGGTGAAACCGCGGGGCGCAGCTAGTATTATAAATGTGAAAGTTTGTGTGTGCGTGTGTGTGTGTGTGTGTTTGTTACTCCTTCACGCAAAAACTACTGGACCGATTGCGATGAAACTCGGTATGTAGATAGCTAGAAACCTGGATTGACACATAGGCTACTTTATATCCCGATATTCCCACGGGATCGGGACTGACGCGGGTGAAACCGCGGGGCGCATCTAGTAGGTACATATACTTTTATCAGCAGCAATGTTCACAACTCGCGAAACTTGTCAATCCTCGACTCAATTGTCAGGACGTGTGTTTATTGCTTTCGTCCCTCATAAAATGTTATGAATGATACTGTTTGCAAGCAGGGATTAACCGTTTAGTAGTCCGCTCTGTAACCGTAGTCCGTAATACTTCTAGTTATATAGGTACCTTTTTGTGTTGGTTCACAAGATTTATTATGAGTGACGGAGGCCCGGGAAGTTGACTTTGAAAGTTTTATTTTCACGCTGTAGTTTATTCATTTAGCAAGATAAAGTTATGGTGTCCGTCGTATACGACTGATTGATTAATTTTGTTTGATTTAAAGATGAAAGAGTATTGTTCTTACTTAAGTATAATAGTATACATTCATTCAGTTTTTATTCCTGTCATTTTTTATAATAGTAAGTCGTTTTTTTTTAGTGTCTGTTGCATTTTGTAAAAAAGAATTCAAATCAATGCGATGTCCTAATTAAAATGTTCTAAGCTCCACATACGTTCTCCACATATCTATTTATAGGTAAAGTTTTCGAAATTAGCTCAACATTATAACAAAATAACGAGAAACAAGTTAAAAATAAAAAATTGTAAACTGAAAATAAAGTGTGAAACACGAAAGGGAAGCTGTGTTCCTGCGGAGTAAGGAGAAGCTATCGGCACAGTCCGAGAAAATCGATGTTCCCCCCTCATAGTTTGCATGGACCCGTGTCCGGCCTACCCTCCTACGTAACTATACCTACCTACATCTGCTATACTATACGAAATACACCGACACACTTGTTACCTCACTACCCCTCACTATAATATTGAATTTATTTTAGGGTAACTTAGTAATTACAATTTAGAGTTTAAATTCGTTTTCGTGTGCCTTTCGAACGCGTTTCCTCCTTTCGTGCAATTTTTTTAAAGACTTATCTGTTGTTTTTTTAGAGTTCTACCAACGTTAGTACCTACTTAGCTGGTATATGTTTAGTCTAAGACTAATTCGTTTCTTTATTTAAAGCATTTCTAATAAAAATACACTTAAACATACTCAAACCCATTAAATTCATCTACAATTAAATGTTAAATTAGTTAGGTACTAAATTTGTTTTATTATTTTTAAGAAGTCTTGTTTATTTCGGTTATTGACTCTGAATAAGGAAACGACATTAGGTTATCGTATATACAAGCGGCAAATGTAGGTATATCGTGTTAGCATTAATCAGTGGGCATGAGAAACGAGTCGACTCGTTTTCTAGATTTGTCCAACGATAAAAAGGTTAAAAATATTTTATATTGAAGGTGACTTGCATAGCCTGTGATAAATAACAACCTTGTCAAAATATAATATGTTTAGAACAAAGAGATACTATAAGGTTTAATTTGTTTAATATGTTCATATAAGAGTAGCATCAAAGTCACTTTTCTTTCCATAAAATAAAACGAGATTTAAAATTTAGAGAATTCGGTCGCAGGGCTCTGTCCGCCCGCATTGTAAGGGCGGGTGCTATTGCCGTCCCACTCGGACGCAGCATCACCGGACATTTCGACCGGGCATTTCAATTTTGAGAAAGAGTAGGACCAGGCCCGTCCCCCGCACTCCACCCGCCCCCCGCGCCACCCGTCTCGCTTGCACCAAGGACACACAAAAGGACGCAGGAGCGATAACTTCATCACCGTGCAACGGTCTCGCTCGCACGCACACCTCGGTGGGGGACGACGTTGCGAATTGTTATTGAAGTCATGCCCCCGAAGGCGACTTCGGGAAGGCTGTCAGTCGCTCTCTAGTAAACGTCCGCAGCGTCCGTACCCGGATGAACCGCATCGTTCACGCGCTGCACTTATCGCATCACACAAACTATACCGCCGGGTTACAAACAAAGTGCCAAGTTTTATTGCCGCTAATATTTCTGTGATTTATATAGTACAAGACATTTTTTACAAATTTAATCAACGTGAACTATACAAACTTTTAGAAAATTGTGTCGGACAGTGTACGAGAAGGTGCCGGTGTGTTGTGCAGCGAGGAAGAGCGCGAGTGCCGGCGCACGCACGGTCAGTGTTTACCGCGAGCACGTGGCCACCCCGCGACATCGCGCGCGGAAATGCCGCGAAAAACTTTCACGGAAAACACAAACGCTGTATAAAGTTTAACCGCGAGGGGAGACGCGCCGCCTATCGCGACCATGAATTTAACCTGTAGCGCCTGACTCCGCGTGGACTACATGTACGACGACACGAGAAGTGCTGTTTTTTTATTATTTTTTTTTCGTTGGAGGAGACGGTGCTCTCCATTGGATTGATGTATTAAATGGATAACAGCAGCGCTGTATCGTCAACCTTACCATCGAGGGACTACCACTGTAAGGTTTGCGATCTTTATTTAGATTCTGTTGACTCGTTGGAAGTGCATTTGCAATATCATAAAGAGAACTTGTACGTTAAGTGGGGAACGCAAAATTCACAAAATGATACCGAGAACAACAACGGTACAAAAGTAAAAATCGAGCAAACAGTATCAGCGCCGGCCGACTCGAGCGACAACATGATTACAAAGCCGAGTCCCGAGTTCCAGCAGCGCGCGACGCCCGACACCTCGGCGCAGTTCCCGCATCCCGCGACGCCGCAGAGCTACCACAGCGCGCCTTCGCCCTACCAAAACCCGGACCAGACCAACTTCTCGCCAGGAGCTCAGTTTGGTAACAATTATTCACATTCTGGCTTTACTCAAAACCAACATTCTGAACAAATTAACTGGGAACAGTCACAGTACAGTCAAGAGTACCATCATCATAAACCAAACCGTTTTCATCCTTATAACATACAAGATCGTGGTTCCCGAGTATCATCTTCGAGTCCTTTATATGGGCAACCTCTGAACCAGCCGACTCCATCACCTTCCCCGAACCAGTGTGACAAGTGTGGCTTCGTCTGCGACTCTGCAGTCCAATTAAATGAACACTGCAACACTGCTCACTCTGGCGGCGGCAACGCGGCTCCAACATCTACGTCGCTGCCTTTCCAGCAGTTCCCTGGTAAACAATATAACAACACTGGCTACCAAAACGATGGTTCAAAAGTAAAAGAAGAACAAGAAGAGTCTTCAGATATACTAGATCTAGATTCGCAAAAAGTTGTATATCAAGGCAATGAAGGTGATCAACCCAACGCGGGCTTTGACGAAACTCCGACACCCGGCCGTGAAGTAAACAATCGATCAGTGCCGATGATGCCGTGGGAAACACAAAAACTATACAATAGCTCTCAAATCAACGGAGACGTCCCACTTTTCAAAGATCAAAAAATGTTTTCGGAACAAAAATCGTATCCAACAGAAGCAAAAATGTTCCATCCCGATCAAAAGTTTCCATATGCACAAGAGAAATTCCTTAGCGTACACCATGATCAAAAACCATTCATGCACGTAGAACAAAAAATATACTCCAGCGTCCAGATGCCTCCTCTCACTGATTACGCGGGTCAAGTTGCTTCTTCAAACCCAGATATGAAGCCGCCTTACAGACCTTATGATTCACCGGCACCACCACAAATCGCTAATTCTCAACCTTCGAACCCGACGTCATCGACGCTGCCATCTATCGGCGGCAAGGGCGCTAACTGGAAGTCAAATGAAGCGAGAAGACCAAAGACCTATAACTGCACAGCTTGTAACAAGTGGTTTACGAGCTCTGGACATTTGAAACGACATTACAATACGACACTTCATAAAAACGCGGTGAGGTCGTCGGGCCAACCAGACCCTGCGACGATGCCTATATCCAGTCATCATCATCCGAGTCGCGACGCGATCCAGGGACGCGGTCAACAGCAGAGCGCCGACTCTAACACCCAGAGTCCGGTTCCGTCCGAGGATGCACGTAGCGTGGACGACGCTTCGCTCCAGTCGCCCTACGCTTCTCACCGAGTCGCCGCCATGCAGTCCAAGTCACCGTACACGCATCTACAACAGGGTAATTTAGATAATAATTTCAGCAATAATCCTTTAGCTAATCACCCTTTACAGCATCAAGTCGGTTCACATCCGCTCAATATAGGTAGTCAACCGCCTGGGTTAGGGATACCTAACGATAGTAGTCATCAGGGATCCAAGGGCGTAGCAATCTCTTCGGCTGGGAGTCACCCAAACGGGGAAGCAGGTCCCTCTGTTTCTCAAAATCACCATATGAGGGGCCTGCTATCAGTGTCAACCAGCAATATTTCAACTCCAGCCCTAACGCAGAGTACGCCGGCGCTTACGCCGCACACCCTGCCGCCGTTCAGCCACTTGGGTGTCAATCCGTACAGTCCGAGGTCTACGGATCCTTTGGGACCTTCGGTGCCGGACCCCACGCACACCCCATTATATTTGGGTCAGAATTTTCAACAGACTATAGCACCGAGTTACCCAAACGGGATGGCCCCCCACGTTATGGATATGGCTATCAACAATCTGCCTATAGCCAGTCCGGCTACTTTTGGTGAAGCTGCACCAGAAAACGCCGACGTTATGCAACAGGAAACATCGAGCAAGTCTGCGGGACGCTTGCCTAGTTTTGCACAATTGCAGACTCAGAACTTCAGCGTGTATGTTTCCAATTACATCACACAGCCTAACGTGGGGGGTCAAGTTGTTGCCGACGAGACTACCGCCGGCTACATCATCGTCGATCCAGTACATTCACCTCTGCAGTACACTGGTACAGATATCAATGGGCAGAGCGTGGAATACGAATTTAGTACGGCACCTAAGAGTGTCAAAGAGAACGTTGTAACTTACAATCCCGAGCATGTTAAATTATATCCTTATGGATATGCGGTTGGAGGTAAAACGATAAAGCGCGAAGACGCTGCTAGGGATTCGAACGTATTCCAAATATTGGAAATCGAAGATATAATGGATTATGCCAATAAAGAAAATTATGCTTCGCAAATGAAATCACCGGCCAGTCCCGAGAGCGCTAAGGTAACGTCTACGTCGTCGTTGTCGTCGACCGGTTCTCCGCCCTCGGCAGTGTCGTCGACAGTGCCGAGCTCGCCGCTCACTGAGAGGAATCAGCTCAAAAAGTCTGCGCCTACGACGATTCACAAATGCTACGAGTGCGATAAATTGTTTAATAAAGCCTGCTATTTGACGCAACATAATAAGACATTCCATTCGGGTGATAAGCCATTTAAATGTGACCGATGCGGCAAGCGGTTCTCTGACGATGTTTCATACGAAGGGCATTATTACAAACATACAGACAATAAACCTTTCAAATGTAGCGAGTGTCCAAAGTCATTCAATCATAAGACGGACCTGCGCCGGCACATGTGCCTGCATTCCGGCTGTAAGCCCTTCGCATGTGATCATTGCGGTAAAGGTTTTATTAGGAAGGATCATATGGTCAAGCATTTCGATACTCATTTTAAGAAAAATTCGCGTTCATCAACGGCGTCGACATCATCGTCGTCATCGGTTTCTTCATCCTCTCCTTCATCGACCGTCAATCTTACCTGAGCTTCGGTGCCTCGTTTTTACCGCGATCGGAATTTCTATCTGTATTAAAACAGTTTAAGTTGCGTATGTAAATTAGAATGTTTTTCTACATATA
Organism: Idaea straminata; assembly: GCA_951213275.1. Lineage (NCBI taxonomy): Eukaryota > Metazoa > Arthropoda > Insecta > Lepidoptera > Geometridae > Idaea > Idaea straminata. The sequence continues at coordinate 14,492,031 of OX577845.1, read as the reverse complement.
TTATTCGATTATATCCTTGTAGGATGGCGTCGCGTCGTCGTCGCTCGCGGGTGCTCCAATGCGCGCGTTTTGATCACTTTTTTGTTGTTTAGTCGAGCTAACCTTGTCCGCAGCAAGGTGACTCTACATGCCTGAGTGTCTGGGCGTTAAGCATATAATTGCATGACGTTAGAAGATTTTGCGATATCATTTAGATTGAACCATATCATTTTTACATATTGAAATACGGAAAATTCGTAGAAATATAGTATAGGTAAATCAAAGATGTCGTTAGTTTGATAATTGGTTAAATGCCGTGAATTACATATCGTAATTTTTTATTTTTTTTTCGGAACCAGTTTTCTTTTTAGTTAAAATTATTTGTTTTATTAATGTTGTTAACGTTAAGATATTAATGTATCTTAAACTAATAGTTTCATTGATATTTTTGTTGATTTAAGTCATGTATATTGGGACTACGTTGCCAGATAATTTTAATTTCTTTTTTCGAATGAACTTTTATAAAAGAAAGTTAACAGTGATCATTATTATTTGCCAAAATTGGTAGCCAAAATAGGTACATACCTCTATATATCAGAGAGCATATATGTACATATAATCGGTATTTAGTCCGAAAAAGTATTTGTTACGTAATCGTTTGTTCTCTGTTTTGCTCTTTGGCAAAACATGTTACGTTTCCAAAAAAAAACGTGTAATTATTAGGTATTTAGATACCTGGGACTAGCTCATATATTATTTTATTAATATGATTCGTATATTAATAATTTCCCGGTGCTTCCTACTATTATTTTGTCTGTTAACATTTGTTTATTATATATGGTTAAGCTCTCCTTTGTTTAAAATGTCGGGATAATTTCCTTTAACCTAATTTATAATAATTAAGTTACCATTAATGTTATTTGAACGAATTTAGTTAATACATTCCTGTTTCGTTAGTGGTAGGAAAGTAGTCTTCCTGAACGTTGCCAAATTTATTCCGCCAACTTGTCTGTTGCGAAACATTTAAGTTTTAGTTTATTCTTAGCCTAATAATAATGAAATTTTCTAGCAATAATTTAAAATAATAATGTAAATGTTTTTGTATAGATATAAAATGAATGTCGAGTATGACGATTGATTTATATGACATTATATTCGAAAATAGGTTTTTGTAAATATTTACGCGAAAATCGATATCAGTCGACAGTTACCGTGACATATCAAGACCGCGTTGCGCAGACGTCGCCGGCGTGTCATAATGTTTTGTTTTCTAACGCAATTGTCTAACACCGTGTACTGAAGCAAACATTTATAGTACCTTACTAATATTCTGACACGCCCCGTCCATCTGCCACCATATCACAGGTCTTTCATTTACCGAAATATTCTAAACAATTACATATTATATTATAATGTGCAATATATAAAACATTGTAACGACATAATTTTTGATAATAATTGTATTTAAATGTTGATTGTATTGCAAAATATTTTTATACACATAGTTTAACACAAATCTGACAACAAATAACTACCTCATCAGTGACTATAATGATACAAATTCCTCGTGTAATATATTTTTCATATACTTAATTTAATATTACATATTATATTAAATGTTTATTGTAACACAATATACCTTTAGCAATACTAATTATAAACAGTTTGGACCCATATGGCCTACATGATATATTATACAAATGATACACAAATTAAAATGATACGAGTATTAAAATGTTATCACATGATTGTCTTACTATATAGGTAAGATAATAAAATATTAAAACACAAATGAACATTAAAGAACTGTAATTCAGTCATTAAAAATGTATCGCTGTACCTTCTTGCTACTACGTAAGGTGTTATTATAATTGTTGACAGAGAGATTGTTTAAGAAGCGTTATCATAATAGCAATAATGAAACAGTGAATTATATATGAAACAAACTACCTCAAGTACCTATAGCGTTATTGTAAATGTGTCAAGAGATAGTCACGCCCCGCGGCTCCGCCCGCCCTAGACCTCTACGAGTAACTGATTACCTCAAACTTGCCTTCTATTTTATTTACAATCATAGCTGTTGTTTACATTTAGATGTATCGCGGTCGGGCCTGCGGGGTGTCGCCTCTTACATTTTATGCTATTTGGTAAAATTAATGAAAATATACTTATTGTAATTGTCTCCCTCAATTTTTGAAGCACAAACTAGTAGTTTCAGTTAGATATAAAACTCATGTAAATATAATAGTATAACAATAATTTGTTATTTATCATATTCTATTATCGTATTCATCGATAGACTTATTTTGAGATAAGTTTAACGTAGCTATTTCAATCGTTAATAAACAAATAGATTATAAGAATGATAAAATTTAAGATTTTTGTGATGATTGTGTTAATTTAAATATCAGTTACCAGATGATTTCTGTTACATTGAGTTGAGTAAAATTGGAAGAGTTAAAATATCATAAGATGTTGTTTTCTTTTAATATTGTTCCCTGATCCGTAGCAGGTTGAGTGATAGGTTCGATTCGAAAATTGTTTGATTAGACATATAGTACGAAATTTGAGAAGCCACAGAGTGCAGGACAGGTTGCGGTATTTACGCTGATTACCATCGGTATCACTTAAGTCCGGTAACTCCAGACTCGCGTGACGTAAATATCGTCACCTGTACCTAGAATCTCTAGTTAGTATAAGCCTTCATATAGATATCCTAGAATAAGCGACAGATCTGTAACACCGCTACGGCGAATTTAATGAATGCTTTGCGATACGATTTGTTCTTGTGTGTTTGTTCGTCAAAATTACTTTTATCAAGCAGGAGAACTTATTAAACGCGTTTTCATTCGCTGATTTATTCCAGTGTTTTTTACTTACACTCAAGAATAGGTCACAAATATTGTCAAAAGCGAAATAATTTTATTGTAAGCCCAAGCGATTTTTTTTTATTTAAGCACGTTCTTGCCTTTATCCGTTTCTTTTCTGATTATAACATTTTTAGGTGAATCATGTTTACCAGATACAGGCACGAATTGCTTATGAAACCACAGTTCAGGGGCAGTACCAAATTTTGCAAACTTATTTTATTAAATTTCGTCTCAGACTGTACTGCGAGCTTGTACTGTGGTGTCAGTAATGTAATCTTCACTTATGCTGTAGCAGTAGTATCCAGATCTGAGTTATCTAATATAAATTTAATGTGAAAATTATTGTTGTTTCATTTACCTTATCCCGAATGCCTTTAGCGAATTTATTTATATAGCTTTCATTTATAGGTTCTGAGGTCTTCATCCACTTTACCGTATCATAATAGGGACGTGACCAAACCGATTTTTTTTACGAAAACTTTTAATCGTTAAACGTCGTGAGATTTTCATTTTAATTCGGGTGACGGTTCGGTTACGTTTCTAGTATGATTCAGTATAATGGGCGAGGACCTTAAATTAAAAATATTATTAATATCTATTTTAGGTAGGACCAATAGTTTTGAATCTAACTGAAATTAGGCAGGTTATTTCTAGTATGATTCAGTATAGTGGACAAGGACCTTAACTTACAATTAATATCCTTGTTAGGTAGGACCTATAGTTCTAAAGCTGAAATTAGGCAGTTTATTAGCCCAGAAACACTATTATGCAGGTGTAGTAAGTATAAAATCTACCCACTTCAGAATTTCAAGGAACAGCCCGCAACATAAATGCAGACGCACCGTAGAGTTCTGAAATTGCTATGTTTTCAACTCAAGCGCAGGGGTTTAAAGTTTTGCTTCAACTGAAGGACCTTCAACTTCACACGGTCTGCACTTATGTTGCGTGATTGTACGTACCTAAATAGTCTGAAATGAGAAATCCTTAGGGCTAAGGGCAGGTTCCTTTTGGTATAAGTTAGGAGACAAAGCGGTTCCAGTCACGAACTTGCGGACGTCGGGGCGGTCGATGGCATTGGCGTTTGTAAGTATCTTTCCATAGTAAGTATGAATATAATTAAAAAAAAATGTGATACAGTTTAATATTTCAGTGTCTCATAATGAAATTTTAAACTTTAGGGATTGATTGTAAATAAATAATAATAAATTATAATAGGACACTTTACTCAACGCCACTAAGCAACTAGGCTCTTATGTGACCAGACAACAGATAGAAATAGAAAACCTAAAGACTTTTCTTTGTAAATATTCACGTAGAGAAACACCCACACCAGAAACAAATATTTGTCTCAGGTGGGAACCGAACCCACTGCCTTCAGCGTCACGCGTGTTCGTTCACTCGCCGCTACAGGTGTAAAAGTAAAATTATTCAAAAATAAAAAAGCATGTTCTCACAATATTTAACAAGGCGGGATAAGTAGGTATAAATCACTTGGTCAAAGCGGCTCTTTATCAAAAAGTCTAAGAAGCAAAATGTCTAACGATAAAAGTCTAAGCAGCAGAACGTCCAACATTGCAAGACGTCTTATGTGCTGAAGGCCAATTCTCGTAAATAGCATTGTTCAAATTATTCTAGCATTGTTGCAATATCATTCCGATTGCATTTTGAGTACAAAAAATACCATCAAAGTCGGCTTTTTGAAAAGTGCTGTATGTATTCTCGTATGGCCACAAAATATTTGGTCTATCAGAATAGTTGGGCCTTTTGATAATGGACGTGTAGCTAATTTGGCATACAACTCATTTGAAGTTTCGCAATGTTGGACGTTCTGCTACTTAACTTTCTGATTGTTAGACGTTTGACACTGTTGGACATTATGCTACTTAGGCTTTCGGGTCGGATCGGGACGGATCAAAGGTTAGTCAGCCAATGGTAGTGTACCAGGTTCAATTCTGACAAGTCACATTATTTTACTCTCGAAAATATTGAAGAAGCTTAACGAAGTTTCATTCCCTATTTACATTGATCTAGGTAGGTTAGATACTACTATTATTTTGAAATCAAGTAGGTAATGTTTGGACATACCTAAACCTATCCTACTATAATATTATAAATGTGAAAGTTTGTGTGTGTAGGTATATTTGTTACTCTTTCACCCAAAAACTACTGAAACGATTGCCTTATTTTGAAGTTCTTCCGACTGTTCTAAATTGCTATGATCTTGAAACGTTAAAAAGTATGTAGGGCCGCGGGTATTATCTATAATATAAAAATAAATCGCAAAATGTGTTGGTAAGCGCATAACTCAACAACGCCTGGACCAATTTGGCCAATGCTTTTTTTGTCTGTTTGTTATTATCAGGAGAAGCTTCTTATGAAATAAAAAATTAAGAAAGTTGCGCAGAAAATTATTACGCGGGTGAAACCGCGGAGCGTAGCTAGTATTTCAATGAAAAAAAGATTCATTTCCAATATGTTGGTAATAGACTCAAACTTCTAAAACGATTTTAATAAAACTTAGTATTTATACATTGAAACATGATGAAAAACGGGATCTGGTTTCATGCGAGTTCATTGGTGGGTAGGTTCTCGTATTTAATATTTTTGAAATACTCACCGTCGTTTTTTTTTACAAACGTTTAACCGCTAGATATCTCACACGATGGTAAGCGATGCTGTCTAAGATCTAGCACGCTTTCCAAAAAGATAAAACGCTATACGCAATTAAAAATTCAAGAACCGACTTCAAAAAAAGCAAGAATAACCCCACCAAAATAATCTGAAGTCGTTCAGCCGAACTTCAAAAGGGAACATCAAACTGCCAGACTATAGGTTAAAATGTAGCTGGGGTTATTTTTATTTTAAATTTATTTTTTATTTAGACGTTTTTGTCTGTACTGTCTTTTAAGCAAAAGGTAATACATTTTTCAAGTTATAGCGCGTAATCGTAACTAATTGAGGAGTTTCGTGATGCTCCAATCTTATTCCACCTAAAATTGTTTGCTATGGAACAAATCTGATTGACTAGTCGCACGACTTGAGGTCTCGCAACTTTAGTCGCCACGCGTCTAATCATACAACTAGTTATTCAAGCCTCTAACCACTAATATAAACTACTTTAGAACACAAAAAACATAAGTAGGTACCAATGTACAAAGGAAGCCGAAGTACAATCGCTTGAAACATATTGATATATTTTCAGGGTCCCGTACCCAAAGTATAAAAACAGGAACCTTTTACTAAGACTCCACTGTCTGTCTGTCTGTCTGTAAACTACCTTAGAACATAAAAACATAAGTAGGTACCAATGTAAAAAGGAAGCCGAAGTACAATCGCTTGAAACATATTGATATATTTTCAGGGTCCCGTACACAAAGTATAAAAACAGGAACCTTTTACTAAGACTCCACTGTCTGTCTGTCTGTCTGTTACCAGGACGTATCGTATGAACCGTGATAGCTAGACGGTTCAATTTCCACAGACTAAGTATTTCCGTCGCTGCTATAACAATAAATACTCAATAGAATGTACGGAAGCCTTCGTGCTTGAGTCCGATTCACACTTGGCAGGTTTTTTTCTTTATCAAAAAAGTAAATCGATTATTTTGGAATGTTCAAACCGGATGTGGTGATTAACGTTTGATGTATGTAAGTACCTATTTTTATTTATAATTTTACGTAAATCGAAATTTATAGGATACCTACCTACCTACATCTGTTTTTTTATCTCATACGAACTCACGCTTTCACCGTACAAAAGACTTCAACGAGTGTACATTTTGTTTTCTATGGGTAGATAGACATAATTTTAATAAAGAACTACTTGTACTTGCTGTTTTTCGTAACAATACCTCTTTACGGTGAAATAATAAAAAATAAATATTGCAGGACATTCCACACATCACCATCTAGCCCCAAACTAAGTAACTAGACTTGAGTTAAGGGTGCTAGACAACGTATATAGACAACGTAGGGTGCTAGACAACGTATACTACTTATATATTTTTATTTTGTAAATATAAACTTATAATACATGGAAACAACCAGATCACAGACAAATATCTAAGCATAAATACTTGCCTGAGGCGGGAATCGAACTCGCAACCCTATGTTTGGCAGTCCGGCATGGTGCCCATTGAGCCAGCTGGGTCGTCAAACGAAGCATCGCATCGGTGTAGTATAATGTGCCATAATGAAGCTTAGTTTAATTTAGCATATGGTGACTCGTCATAGTTAAAATGTAACAAGTGGAAACGTGTTTTGATCTAACGTAGTGAACCACCTTTTTGCTTAAGGATGGAGTTGGCTTGACCTTTATGCTTTACCCTCTCAGCTTAGTCGACCTTGTCCAGAGAAAGTAACTTGTCAATATACGTCTGGAGTGAACTAAGCCGCAGGTTTCATCACGATAGTTTTCTTCACCATGGGAGCAATGTCAATTGGTACACATAAATCTTCGTAAGAAAAACCCTTTAAACACGGCCGCGCCGGGATTCGAACCCGCGACCTTTGGCATAAAAGTCGAGATATCTACAACTAGACCAACAACGCTCTTTAAAGTGGAATAATTAAAAAAATCTTTTTGATTTTAACCGACTTCAAAAAAAGGAGGGGTTCTCAATTCGGTTGTATGTTTTTTTATGATGTTCGCGCATATCTTCTTTGTTTATCAACCGATTTTGATGAATCTTTTTTCAAGGTCGAATTTCCAAAAGTCGTAGAACAAATTTTGTTTCCCTTCCCAGAAACACGTCTTAATTTTTTGATAGGTTGCTTACGTGAGGCTGGTTGATGCATTAGGCATACGACCGATAGATCTGGAAATCTTGCGGATAGGTCTATTGTTCAGCATTGGACATCATGGGGCTGATATGATGATTAAGTTTTCTGTCCTTTTTACTAATCCGAAAGTACTTTAGTTTGTTTTTCCCCTTTTCACAGTGAAACGGCAAAGTAGCCGCCATAGAGTGGAAATCAATAAACCTATCTTACTTACTCCAGACAGGTAGTTGATACAGTAACATTATGTAAAGGAAAGGTTTTTTGTTTGTAATAGGCTCCGATGATATTAGTTAGATTTTATCGAAACTTGGTATGTGGATACCTACACTGATTCATTGTAGGTATCAATAACTAATTTTAACCCGATATTCCCACGGGATCGGAGCTTAAGCTGAAACCGCAGGGCGCTACTAATCTATCAATAAATCTTTAACATCATGCATATTGTTTATTGTGCCTATATAGTTTACGTGCGCGCGAGTGCAGAGTCCGCACGGGCACGAAGCACGATGACCTACACCGGTTTCGCTTTCCATCGAAGGTCAAACGTGAATCAGAGTCGTGAGACGCGACCCGACTATCGACATCGAACTAAGGAAGGTATAAACATACTAGGTAGGTTCTAGGTTGGTACAGTTAGGTTTTTATATTAATTAGGCCTCGAAAAACAAGAGAGAGAGTGATCTAATGAAGGTACTAGCTGCGCTGTTTCACCCGCGTAAGTCCCGATCCCGTTCGAATATCGGAATAAAAAGTGTATGTGTTAATCTAGATCTCCAGCTATTTACATACCGAGTTTCATCGCAATCGGTCCAGTAGTTTTTGCGTGAAGGAGTAACAAACATACACACACACATACAAACTTTCACATTTATAATATTAGTAGGATTAGTAGGATTCTTTATTTACCTTTTGAGGTACGGTACCCGAAAAGTAAGCGCCGGGCTTTAAAGTTATGCTTCAATTGAAGGATTTTCAACTTCACACGGTCTGCACTTATGTTACCTGATTGTAGGTACTATTAAGGTACGTACGTACCTAAATAGTACCAGAAATGAGAAATCCTTGAGAGGTCTAAGGGCCTGCCTTTGGCCTGTTCAGTATCAGTCCCAAAACGTTAGGCCGAAGCAGATCTAAAAGATGTTAGGTACCTACCTACAAATAAACATAATAGTATAGAATTATGACCCTCATCGAAGTGGTTAATGGATGAAAATTTAATTTATAACTAGCTGCGCCCATGTAAGTTCCGATCCCGTGGGAATATTGGGATAAAAAGTATCCAGCCATCTACATACCAAATTTCATTGCAATCGGTTCAGTGGTTTTAGCGTGAAGGAGTAACAAACACACACACGCACACACAAACTTTCACATTTATAATATTATAGTAGGAAGTAGGATACGTTTTATCGGTGAAGGTCGTTCTTAAAGGGATCTTAGACAATACCTAAGCCTTGATTTTGTATGCAAAACGAATATATGGCGCTAAGTATTGCAAGCTACAATTATACTAAAGGATAAAACATGTAATTGGCTTTTCCAAGAACAAAGTAGGCATAAAGATAATATTTCACTAACAATTTCGTTAATTTTTTACCCACATTTCGGTATGTTTTAGGGTAAGTAATCTATAATATAAAAATGAATCGCAAAATGTGTTGGTAAGCGCATAACTCAACAACGCCTGGACCAATTTGGCCAATTCTTTTTTTGGTCTGTTTGTTATTATCAGGAGAAAGTTCTTATGAAATAAAAAATTAAGAAAGTTGCGCAGAAAATTATTACGCGGGTGAAACCGCGGGGCGTAGCTAGTTAATTAATAAAAAGTGTTCTACCAATATGAACATAGGAAACTCGAATCCAACAATCTCCAGTTTTCGTCATAATTGAGTTGAACTTCCATAACTATATCGATTCCAAGTAAGTAGGTTAGAACTAAGCGAATCTCGCTGATCGTTTACGGTCGTACGGGTTAAGCGACGCCTGGTGCGGTCATTACTTCGATCGGTGACCAATTAGTAGTGTGGTAAAAATGTATTTTCGTGATCCCCTCCGTGCTTCGGAAGGCACGTTAAGCCGTTGGTCCCGGTTGCTACCTCTAGTAGCAGTCGTTAGGTCAAGTTAAGGCGATCTGAAAACTCTAACAATAGGTGAGCCACACCACTATACGAGAAGAAGAAGAAGAAGAAGTACCGATCTAAACCTGTGTCAATGATTCATAGTAATTATAGATAGATAGATAGATAACTTTATTTGTACAACACAAAAAGAGACAGAACACGATAAAAACAAAGTAAAGTAATAGCTAGAAAGTATAAGTTGCACAAATGTTATACTAGTTGACTAAAGCGCAAGGAATTATCCTGGCACTCCAATACCTTGGTGTTACGAGTATGATCCCCTTTATTGGCCGTGGTCTGATCGCGGAGTTCTATAAATGGAAACAAGGTCAAATCAAACTATTCGCAGTTCTATCAATCGAATCATGGGCAAATCAAACTATTCCCAGTTCTATCAATCAAATCATGGGCAAATCAAACTATTCCCAGTTCTATCAATCAAATCATGGGCAAATCAAACTATTCCCAGTTCTATCAATCAAATCATGGGCAAATCAAACTATTCCCAGTTCTATCCTTGCTGTACTAGTTAGGTATTGAATGTCAATTATAATTACGCTATTAAAAAATCTCCCTCAAACCGCACTCAAAACTTATCCAGATACTTAAGTACGCTATTTTTTACTTTTGTATGCTCGTAAGAAATATTACTGGCATAATTTTTGTTGTTTGTTGTGGCGGACACACATTCCTGTGTGTCAGCACAGTATTCCCCCCTTTTTTGAATGTGTGTCCGCCACATTTGTCAATAATCTTGAAGAAATGAAGATCATTTAATTAAATTATTAACCTAAAAAATCTTTGAATTTAAGTCATATCTTCTATGGAAGTGGACATTATCCTTGTGTATTTTTCCGCTCCAAATATCTACCTTCAGAATATAAAAAAAATACTTTTATCTATTTTTAGTACATATTTGTTGTTATAGTGGCAACAGAAATACTTCATCTGTGTAAATTTCAAGTCTCTATTATGGTTAACTAGCAGCGCTCTTCGGTTTCACCCCCGTAACTCCTGATCCCGTGGGAATTTCGGGATAAAAAGTAGCCTATAGAGTTCCTCGAAAAATTGACTATCCAACACAAAAATATTTTTTCAATTCGAACCACAAACAAACAAACAAACAAACTCTTCAGCTTTATAATATTAGTATAGACTAGCTGCGCCCCGCGGTTTCACCCGCGTAAGTCCCGATCCCGTAGATTTTTTTCTCGCCTTTTAAACCTTCCCTAGACCTCTACGAACATTTCAAGACTAAGATAAGATAAATCCGTTCAGCCGTTCTCGAGTTTTAGTGAGACTAACGAACAGCAATTCATTTTTATATATAAGACTAGCTGCGCCCCGCGGTTTCACCCGCGTAAGTCCCGATGCCGTGGCGATTTTTTCTCACCTTTTAAACCTTCCCTAGACCTCCACGAACATTTCAAGACTAAGATCAGGTAGATCCGTTCAGCCGTTCTCGAGTTTTAGTGAGACTAACGAACAGCAATTCATTTTTATATATAAGACTAGCTGCGCCCCGCGGTTTCACCCGCGTAAGTCCCGATCCCGTGGGAATATCGGTTATTCGATTTTTTCTCGCCTTTTAAACCTTCCCTAGACCTCCACGAACATTTCAAGACTAAGATAAGATAAATCCGTTCAGCCGTTCTCGAGTTTTAGTGAGACTAACGAACAGCAATTCATTTTTATATATAAGATAGATAGATATATAATATATAGATAGATGAGATACAGCCTGGTGACAGACAAGTAGACAGACGGACGGACAGCGAAGTCTTAGTAATAGGGTCTCGTTTTTACCCTTTGGGAACGGAACCCTAAAAACAATATAAAGAGGTGTTAGCAAAAAATACATAGGTATGTATATAGATCCTCAATCTGTAGTTCCGATTCAAAATGGTAAAACAAAATAGTAATTTATTAGGTATTCAATTAATTTCCGGTGGGAGATGATAAAATAATAAATAAGGTAATACCCGTAGGCCGACAAAGGCTTTGGACTTGAATAATTCTTTTAAATCACTTTATTTTTATATCGATTTCGAAGAATAAAGTTAGTTTTTTTAATACTATTTACCCTTTATTAGAGATACAGCGGTGCTATATTTATTGTTACGGCAAAAATAGGTAAGGAATTGATCTCGAATTTAAAATAAATATACATAACATTTACATAATTAAATTAACAAAGTAGGACATTTAACACAACGCCATCTAGCTCCAAGCTAAGCAACTAAGCTTGTGTTAAGGTGACTAAATAACGGATAGTAATACTTAAATATTTTTCTTTCGTAAGTATAGTATCCCTACCTACTTAACATACATACAGACATAGTACATAAATGTCTTTTTAAGGCTGGAATCGAACTCGCAACATTTTATGTCGCAGGATAGAGGGAGGTAATAATATAAATATTGTGAATTTAGAATTTTATTCTGTATAAGGTAATTATAGAAACACCAGATATTCGATGATAAAATGAAGGTACATACACAAACACAAAGAAAACTAACACCTAATTAATTCACTTTTTAAGTATACTTTTGGATATAAGTGTACTTTTTTGAAATGAGGTTTTGTATAAAATTGTAAAATCAGAAAACTCAACAAATGAATAAAATCCAAAGGTCAATGACCTCCAACTCTAAGAAACAGCATTTTTTTTTAATTGTATCCTCAACTTTCTTATTATCAAAGTCGTAGAACAAAAATTGTTCGCCTAGACGTCTAGTACCTACATACAACCTCTTTCGTATTACGTTACCCTTGTCGAAATGCTACGCCTGACCTTCGCTAGTTCTATGACAGGGTATTGAAATTGACTCATAATTTTATCTAGGATACCTAAAATACGGAGGTTAAGGAGAAAGGGTACCGGCACTCTCTCCATACAAACGTAGTCGACTGTGTCCTCCCTGGATAATGACACTAGTGCAAATATTCTTGTGCCATAAAACCTATAACTTCCATAACTATACCCCTATGTTTTGGTTTTTTCATTTTCTAATTATCATAGAAATTAAGATTTAAAAAAATAAAAACAAAAACGAAACAAAGGGGCATCATGGTCATGGCAGTTATAAGTTTTATGCAATAAAAATATTTGGCTCTAGTGTCATTATCCAGGGAGAAAACAGTCGACTACGTTTATATGGAGAGAGGTGAGTACAATACAATTGGTACAAATCAAAATTCTACATAAGAAATAGATATGACGGTATATTTTAATTTTGAGTCGCACATTCGAAAATTTCCATTTAACTTTATTACGCAGTTGTTTGATTTATACTGTTTTCAAATTGTATAAGATATTTTATATTAAATGCATTCATTTTCATACGGAATGGCAGAGAGGCGGTAACGACCTATTGCACTTCAAAACGAGAAGGTCATTGTCGTCTGACGCCATGATCGTAATTATAACGTTTACAAACGAACGAAATCTTGCTACTTAAATATAAATAATATACAATATCAAACAAAATTTCTAAAAAAGAGAAGTCGAGTTCTATAGTCATACTAGCTTTCGCCCACGACTTTACGGTTTGAATTTCTCAAAATCCTTTCTTATCGAATGCCTACGTCATACAAGGAACACACTTTCAAAGTTAAGGTCTCTAGGATCAGCGGTTTGGACTGTACGTTTATCCGTCAGTCATTCAGGACTAAGCATTTTATGTGTTAGTGCCAGAAAGCACAATATTGTTCGCACCAACTAACTTCAGCTTCTTTGAAACCGACAGGATGGAGACGTGCCGCTGATTCACCTAATGATCATAATTTTGGTATCCAATGTTCACAACAACTGCTGTTCACGGGATTTCTATAGCCCTTTTCGGGGTAAGTAGTAAAGAAAGAGAAAATAGGTAATAAGAAAGAGTACACTGGTTTAAACGCCAACGCACGACCCAGGATTCCGCCTTTATGATCAAATTCAAGTATTTTTTATTTGCATAAAATAGATATTGTAACTCAATGCATGAAATATTATAGCTATATTTAGGACTAAAGGTGTGAAAGTATCCAAACATCAACAACATTTTGTATGTTTATTTTTAAAGGCAGCAAGTAGCAGAATGTTGACAGCAACAGCCTGACGTGACCGTAACAACTTACGAATAGGACGCTTCAGCTAATTTTATAATCATCAGCTGAGATTCAACTAATTTTAAGATTCATACTTATGTTTCTCCAAACTGATAAAACTGAATTGAATCACAAAACAAGATATTATTCGATTGACATCAACACTATAGTACATTCGATGACGTAGGTTAAATTATTCTGCAAAAATATCAAAATTTTACAAACAACTCCTGTATAGGTAATATTTAAATTTGTCCTTGTAGATGTCCAGATAACCCCAGTCAGGTGGTCAAGTTATACCTACGTAAATAAAAATCATTTGATTTGATATAAAAAAACGATTAGCGAACATGAAGTGGTGATTGGCCGTGAGCCTTCAAGGAGGCTGCAAGGGGAAACGGCCCTTGACCCATTTCGAAGCGTTTTGCATTCTCACTTACTTGATGTATTTAGCACTTGTATCGTTAACAAAGCTGACTTAATTATAAAAAGGACGTTGGATTGTTTTTGTACGAAAAAAAATACTATTTTTTATGGGCAGACGCAGACTCCAGACTGTATATCGCTCGAGAGTTGACAGTATAAAACAGTTTAACGAGTATTCTGTTTACTGGCAGAGCAACACAGAATATAATAATAGTACAAGGTCGCAGTTGAAGATGCTGAAGTTGACAACTAAGTCTTGAAACGGGGCTCTGAACTAGATATTGACATGAGAGTCGGTATCATCTTGTTTTTTTAACCGACCAAAGATCTAGGACTAATTTAAACGAACGATATAGGTTTGGTCAATAAACTATAAACAAATAAATTCAAATTACCTTTATGTTTGTGACAAAGTTGCCAGTTGCACCGTAAGCTATGCTAAAGTTCACGTGTTGATAGCTTGGCTCGATCCAGAGGCCGCGAGCAAGGAGCGCTGAGTTTTATGGACTCAGTAGGTTGTCTTCCTCAGTGGTCCTCGGTGGACCATAGTCAGATTTTTTGCCTGTAGTTCTCCTCAGTTCACTTCGGTGGACCGGAGTATTCAAAAATCTGCCCATGATTCACCCTAACGATAAAAATAGAAATTTAAAAGTATCTATTGCTCATATATTAACCACAGAAATACTGTTTCGCAATTGACGTATTTTATTTAAAAACCTGAGTTTATACATTTACCTACTGTTTTCATGAAGAGATTTTTTATTTATTTGTAGTGGATAGACTCTGAAACAACGATAGCGATTTTGATAAAACTTAGTATGATTATATATTGTATCTTTGGGAGAAACATAGGTTTGATTTTTATTCCGATACAAATAAGTTTAAACTCGAGTGAAACCGCGAGCGCAGCTTGTAAACATAATATTATAAAACAAAACAATGTTATTCTCAGAACAGTCGTATAACTCAAATGGCTATAATTATGATTATATAAACTGCGCCTAATTGTAATCAAATTATGCTGACGTTAGTTAATTGAAGAATAAAAACATTAGGCATTAAGTAGATTTCGCAAACGATAAAAAAATGAATAAGAAGGATTTTTGTTCAACTGACTTTTTGATACTAGCTTGGACTTTTTTGTATAAAAACATAGAATTAAAAAAAATGTACTAAAATATGAGAAAAATAATTGCACATACATACACATAGAAGTCACCCAGACAAACAAAAAAACATGATCTTAACTGTCGTGCTGTTATTTTTCCCTTTACTGACACTGAAAATTCTACTCGATTAGGCTAAAGAAATTCTGCAACTGGCAACCCGTAGGTAATTATAAACCATTGTGGAGATGCCCATGAATCTCCACCTATAGTTTATGGACAGTTTGAAAACTGAAAAAAAAATTAAAAATTGCACTCTCAAGGTGCAATTTTTATACTCTAAAATATTCGTCTGAAAATGCCCAACCTAAAAAAAATTAAGGTACCTATCTCCTTTTGTAACAAAAAAGAATCATCACAATCGATCCATGTTCATGTAATAGGTAAGACGCGACAAATTGAAAACCTCTTGCTTTTTCGGAGTCAGTTAAATAGAAGATCGACGAATTGCGGCGCTGGCGCAGGTCCGGTTAGTTAGGTTTCGAACTGTCGCATGAGGAAGAATAGTGGGTGTATACCTTTTTATAATTTATTTGCATGCCCTCTTTTATAAGTAAATTAAAATAATTTCATAGCAAGCTCTTTGTTCATAATTACAGTTTGTTTATAATACATATAACTAGGTAATAAAATCAGAGCAATATAAAATAAGTTTTGGCCATTTTGCCTGTCCTTGATTATCAGACCATAGACACAACATCTACTGCAAGATTTGCAATTTCAAACAAAGAACAACACAATAGAACCTCTCATTCAAACACAGTGTAACAATATGAGTGAGCGAGAACGATTAGCTAAGAAGTGACACAGTGCAAAATTACTGTGCATTTTTTAGTAGCACAAGACTGGGTCTACAATTTCGATCACAGTGTTATAGACGACCTCAGCAGGACCGCGAGTTGTGTTATATTAAGAATCAAACACTCCAAACCAGTTGGATTGGTAGTGACGTCATCGCCAGAACTCGTCGGCTTCGTCCGATAGAAAATGATACCATAACTGTTACCCACACCGAGGTATCATTAAGTATACCAGTTTCACTTTTAGATTTTTTGTTTTGAGTCTAGATTTTAAGATAATTTCGTGAGCGACTGGCCATGGAATTTGTTTTCAAGTTGTATAAATATTACGGGATTGCATTGTTTAAATTGCTAACTTTAGCAAATTGTCCCAAATGTTTACAAATAAATTTATAGAATTATTGATGTCCACGACACAGTCATTAGCCTAGTGTTGGTATCTATACTAATATTATAAAGCTGAAAAGTGTATTTGTATGTTTGAACGCGCTTATCTCAGGAACTACTGGTTCGAATTGAAAAAATATTTTTGTGTTAGATAGTCCATTTATCGAGAAAAGCTTTAGATTAATTTTTATTTTGATATTCCCACGGGATCGGAGCTTATGCGAGTAAAACCGCGGGCCGCAGCTAGTCATAGATAAGCTTGTTCTATAATTGTGGACTATTTAATTCTTATTTTTCATTTAGGTCGAAATCAATTACGTATTCACCAGTTGTTAAACTGACATATTTTGACACGTATTCACGCGATTAACGCTCTTCTGGATGCCAGCGTTGAAACTGATCTGTTCGCGGATGAATGGAGATTGATATTGTGTTTGGATTTTTGTAAGAGAAATGTGTGAAAAATTTGTTCTAATTAGTCAATTGCTGTAATTGATTTTTAGAATTCTGTAACTCAAAAGGGTTATGAAATTCAACGTGGTGACATACAGACAGTGATGTGTTAGTAATAGGGTTCCGTTGTTTTCCTTTGGGTTCGGAACCCTAAAATGTGGTAAATATCCCTTTTAAAATATCTTTAGTACGCGAACCATGTCAATTTGTTTTCAGATTAAATTGTATGTTTTTATGTTAAATGGCTTTAAATTCTCTGTTGCCTATTACGATGTAAATCTATACAAGTATGTCCATGCCTATTAAATACTGTGTCTTCCAGTGATTAATTTTGTTTTTCAATTCAACTCTTTTCCCTTAGTTTAGTAAAGTTTTTTTATGTCAAGTTCAGAAATATTAATGTAAGTTTTTAAACTTTATCATGTTGCTTAGCAACTAAGTTCGCGTGAATATGCTTCAATCCGGAAATACTTTAACACCTACTTAAACAAATATGTTCTCACAGGATAAACTTTATCAAGAATTTTGACCACAATCGTAAATCAAAAGTTTCCGAGCGATCAACGTTTAAGGTGGTCCTTCATGAATAAACTCGTTTGTCGCAACATTATTAAGGCGACTACAGACCTCCAGTTTTAGCTGTGCAGTTTAAACTGTAAAGTTGAACAGTTCAGTTAAAACTGACATCGCTAGTGTCTACACACGTTCAGTTTTCGCTTAAAGTTGGACTATTGTGCATTTTGAAAAAAGAAGACAAAGACCGAAAAAATCTATACTTATATTATAAAGCTGAAGAGTTTGTTTGTTTGTTTGAACGCGCTAATCTCAGGAACTACTGGTTCGAATTGAAAAAATATTTTTGTGTTGGATAGTCCATTTATCGAAAAAGGCTATAGGCTACTTTTTATCCTGATATTCCCACGGGATTGGGAGTTACGCGGGTGAAACTGCGGAGCGCTGCTAGTGTGGTATAAACTTTGGTTATTACAAAGAAAACAATATCTACATATTAATTTACTGGATGAGCTTAGAATTACCCCAAAAGACTACAATAACTATTGGCACAACTGACAACTGCACAGTTTTTTTTTTTTTCAGATATCCACGTTCAATTTTAACTGCACTGTTTTAACTTTATATTTGTATCTAATGATATTTCGATTAGATTGTCAGTCAAACTTCACAGTTCTTAGTTTTGCCTACACACGTACGGTTCAACTGAACAGTCCGACTGTACAGTTGAAACTGCACAGTTAAAATTGAAGGTCTGTAGCCACCTTTAATGAGCAAAAAATAGGGCTTGTAATAATGTAGGTATTGTTAAGCTTATCTGAACTATGGATAGATCATATTTGTAATCGCTCTCCGGCGATTCAGGTTTATCGTTCTGCGGGGACCAAAGACGACGACGACCCAGTTGGCAGAAAGGTTACCATGCCGGACTGCCAAACACACGGTTGCGGGTTCGATTCCCGCCTCAGACAAGTATTTATGCTTAGATATTTGTCTGCGGTCTAGTTGTTTCTATGTTTCATAAGTACACATTTACAGAAGAAAAGTATATAAGTAGTTTATTCTTTAGCTAGCACACAACACACAAGTCTAGTTACTTAGCTTGGGGCTAGATGGCGATGTGTGGAATGTCCTACAATATTTATTTATGTATATTTTATTAAAGGTAAATAAACAATGTAAACATCGTTTTTGTAAATAAAAATAATATTTATTAATTTAAATATAGATTGAATCTTTACCACTATTTTATGTTAAGAATTCATATATAGTGCCTGACAACAAAGTCCGTCTGTTCCTTCTAACATGGGTAAGGCGCCATCTAGAAAAACGTATGAAACAAAAAAATACATTTATTATACAATGTATCGTTATACAGACGAACAACTTTTGTTCTACGACTTTTGAAAGTTTAAACTTGAAATTTAAAGTTATACCTATCCAAAATCAGCTGTGTCTTGGAGTTAGGTTTTTAAAGTCTTCCGGATTTAATTTGTTTATTAAGTTTGGACCACTATTTTAAATATTAATGGTCTTATTTTCCTAAAAACAGCTAAATGAAGCCTAACAAGCCAGCTCAAGCCGTTATTTTTGTTGAAAATAATTTACTTTTTTCTTCGTTTGTTATTTATTAGTAAGTAATAATTAATAATTAATTAATAAATAAATTATTAATTAATAATTATAATTAAAGTAATAATTGACTTATATACGACGCATTAAAATCGCGTGATTATTATACCAAACCAGATTATAGCGCACTTGCCATCTCAACGTAAATATTTAATTCTAAATTTCCACCCATATACCAAGGTATTTACGAGAGAACGGGACTGTCGCCCTTAATACAGGTTGCTATCCGTAGCCTAGCTAGGGGACAGTTGTGACTTCATATTATGATGCTTAGCCATTACCATTAGTGTTTAATGTTTCATGTTATATTTTACATTGTATGTTACGTTGGCAATAAATAAAGATTAATTATTAAAAAATAAATACAAATTGAAAACCATTTTCGAAAATGCATCTTGAACAGCTTTCTTTCGTACTTCAATATGCTCGGTCCTTCGTTAAAGCGCATCATAGTTATTTCAGAAATACCTTGGGCAAAAGGTTTGTTTAAATTATTTCCAATCATGCGTAGTAGGCATTTAGATATACATACTATTTATCATTAACTTAATATTTTGTTATTGCGATTATTGACCCTGAATATGTCGATGTCGTTTTGCAAAAAAAAACTCTTACTCATAGGTCAATGATGCGAGCACGCATATACAGCTAATTTAAATGTATTATAAATGTACATTTCTTAGGATTTGGTTTGCGTGTTTTTATTTCTTAAATTGGAATGAATAATTTTAGGTGATCACTCTTAAGTGTTTACTATCAACTTACTAAGTAGTAGTAGACTTTGCGAACAAAAACTTTAAATAGATTTATATGAGGAGTTGGTTTCACGTGCTTCATTAATTCCTAGCTAGTAGTTGAAGGACTGATTCTACTGAATCAAAAAATGAGTAATTTTCTGCATTTTGAGTATTCACTCCAAAGATCATCATTAAATTATTATGAGAAAGTTTGAAGTAAATAAAATAAAAAATCATCAAAATTGGATCTCATAAGACATGATATATACAATAGCATCCTTTTTGCCTATTTATGGGGGAAGTACCATTGCAAAAATCCCCGATTTTTTTTTTTATAAAATCGTGAAACCTGTTTACCAAGTATCATCCAGAACGATGTAAAATACCTGTGGAGGAGTACCAACATTCATACAAATATACCTACCCGTAGGTATAGATACTCATCAAAGTTTTATTTAAGAAAAAAAATGATTGTCTGTAAAGTCGGTTTACGTTTCTATGGTAACTTGTCAATAACGCATGACGTCACACTTTTTGAACCGACTTCAAAAAAAGAAGGAGGTTATCAATTCAGTTGTATGTACTTTTTTGTGAGTAGGTGCAGGAGTAGTAGGTGTTCACCAATTTATAAGTTTTTATTATATACAATTTATTATTATTTATAATTTATAAGACCTCAGAATGTAAGTGTTAACTTTATTTAATTCTGAAGTTTCTACTTGATATTATCGCCTCCAGCGAATGTCATTGAGACAGAATAGTTCCGTCTGATGTTCTCATGGATACACGTTTTTTTTTTGGAAATAATTTTAACCGACTTGGAAAAAAACATGTTAAACACTTTGCTTTGTAAGATTTTACCATTTTTGTTGCTTAGTATTAATAGTAGCATATATATATACTCTGTAAGAAAGTCCCTCTTAGGTACTACCTACTTGTAAATAACGACAAAAATTTTTTTTCAAGTTTGGGAACATTACTGTAAGTTTATTTATTTCATTTTATACCCGAATTTTATTTATTTCAGAGAGTTTTTTAAATGTGGGCCGTTCCATAAATGGTATTGCCACATCTTGAAAATACCTTAAATTATTAGTAAATTAGAGTAATTTTTCCGAACTATAAATTAAAATAACTCTTTTATATCAACGCAAGAATATACCAAAACGTTAATTTAATCTCAAGGCCCTGGCAGTATTCCTGGGTAATATAGAAAACTAATAATATAACAAAAAAAAGTTCCATATTATAATCTTAAACATGTCATTTGATCTTCGCTCTTCACTCGATTTGATCTTTTACCAGTTCTTTCGCATGCCCTGACCTATCCCAAATAACTGAGTAACTTACTTTCACTGTTAGAGACAGGTAACTGAAGGCACAACTTGTTTAGGGAGTCTTCTCTCACGGGACCGAGTTTTATCTACAGGGTTATTAGTATATATAAGAAAGCGGTTGAGGACTACTTCTGTTCGGTTGATTTCTTGGATATTTGTCTGTGGTCTGGTTGTTTCTATGTATTATAAGTATATATTTGCAAAAGAAAAGTATATAAGTAGTATATCCGTTATCTAGCATCCATAACACAAGTCTAGTTACTTAACTTGAAGGCGATGTGTGGAATGTCCTGCAATATTTATTTACTTTTTTATTTATTTATTCTGTTCACCTTTATTATTAACTTTTGTTCTACGACTTTTGGAAATTTTGAAGGTTGTGATTTAACGCTTAAATACTCACAAACTTATTATTAAGTATTAACCTACGGTCTATAATAATGCTTTAAAATTTTCTATAGTGTATGTTTGGCTGCAACATCGCATATAATGTTTAAATTACTATGTCGAACCAGAGAATGAAGCCGGCGTCTTTGATAAATCACCTTCAAATAACATTAAGCATTATCATATTGGTTTTATTTCATACAGGTCTCTGCACGTGACTTATCTCATGCTTTTAAATTTAGTTAACAAATTATAAGACACGGAGCAAACTGAAAACTAACATTTTAAGAGAGCTAAGGTAAGTGAGGAAAATGTACCGGCTCTTTCTCCATACAAACGTAGTCGACAGTTTCCTCCCTGGATAATGACACTAGCACAAATATTGTTGTAGCATAAAACCTATAGGTGAGAGAGCCGGGTACCTTACCTCTTAAATTCGCTTTTTTTTTATTCAGTTCTTAGTATTACTCGTAGGTATTTTCATAATTAGTTAGATTCATTTTTATTTTTACGCGGGAAAAATGTTGGCTGCTCGCCAGAGTTTTTCCCGCATTTTCGGTAAAAGTACATATTATTCTAGGGCTCCGTGCAGGTGCACGGAGCCCTAGAATAATATGTTTATATAGTAATAATATGTTTATATGTATATATTTATATATATATATTTATATAGGTATTCGCAATCGATTTAGTAATTTTGTAACAATAATTCTAACACACTCACAGACTCGCACATTCAAGATTTTATATTATGGAAACTATGCTTAGTCGAAATAGAATTTATGAGACTGATCTACCGCAACGTTGTGTCATAATCAAATTAACATATAAACGGACTAAACACGTTTTTTCTTAGTCAGAATAGAACATAATTTGTATAATTAATTAATTCTAGGATGTAGGTAAAATAACATCAAAGCAAATTACGTTATTATATGCATCACGTGTAAAATACACACTGTAAAATAATTTATATCTTTAGCTATTTATTGGAGTGGAATAAATTGTTCTTTACTCCCCGTAGGAACAATATTGGTAGGTAACGCACAGAAAAAATTAAATAGACAAAGCCATTGGCATTAGTGCTCTAGATTACATACTACTAAACCAACACAGCTAACTTTGCAACGGTGAAGGAAAACATCATTATGAAATCCATTGCTAAGTTGGCTTCAGACGTATTGACAAATTCTCTTCTTTTAAGCAAGCATCCGTCACAGAGGTCGTCAAAGAAGAACAAGTATACGATAGGTAAGCTATATAGCTTCATATGATTACTACTACTACATCTATTGCATTCAAAATTTTTCAAATTGGTCACTGCGTCTGATTTAAAAGAAACGCGATATCGCGTGGTCAGGCCACGTCAGGCTGCATCGCTCAGGTAATTCAAGGAAATTGTTTCTTGATGTTCCTTGACACCTCACGTCACTTCAGACGTTGATAAATGTTAGCTTCAAATTGCAGTTTTTTTGACGTCACGATTCAGTCCCAGACCGCATTGACGAACGAACATGATTTGATCATTCGGGCATAATTGGGCACTGAGCATAATAGCGCAGCTTATGTTATGAGTTAATTTTGAGTTGATAGAAGTTACCATAGTCCCTAGACTATTAATTAGGCTTAGGCCTTTCTTGTTAGTCTTCTTTTCCTGTGAGTGTTTGGCAGGTTCACTCACTAACAATCTACCTTTCTCTTAAGAGGAAAGAGAGAGACCCTCTCTAAATATTTTTATTGCATGTTTTTTATCTTTTAAATTTTAATTTCTATGATAATTAGAAAATGAAAAAAAAAAGACAAGTAATAGGGGCATAGTCATGGCAGTTACAGGTTTTATGCAACAAAAATATTTGTGCCAGAGTCATTATCCAGGAAGGAAACAGTTGACTACATTTGTATGGAGAGAGCGCCGGTATCCTTTCACCTTAAACCCACACCTTAGAGTGAAGGAGATATTGAATGAGTGAGGACATGAACATTGAATGAGCATGCAATAAGTAAAAACCTAAGGTAAAAAGTGTCGAGAGCTATCGCTCCTGACGTTTTTAACCCTTTTAATCTCAATTTCAATAGGTATTCCGATAAATGATGTCATAACCGGGTATGCTAACGCGTGTAGACATACATTATTTTATTTTTATGGCGTTCTATTTATAGGTTACGCAAACCGGAACGTTACCGCCACTGCTCATAAACGTCTGTCTAATAATAACAACACTGTACCGGGTACCGACTACCGATTGTCAGAATTAGGGATGTGGTGCGACCAGTCTCCGCTTAGAAAAAGGATTGTATACAGTAAAGAGTCCTGTTACGAAGTGAAAATAATTAGTTACCCAAGATGTGCATGACCTGAGTGTGTAGCATGTCCATCAATAAGACTGTTTCAGTAGTAAGGTTGCTAGTTCAGTTGCCGGACTGATTAAACTTTTTAGTGTCTGTTCGGTTGGGGAGAGTATATAAGGCATAAATTGTGCACTAAAGCGTACTATGATACGTTACCTAAATAATAAATAAATAAAATAAATAAATATTACAGGACATTCCACACATCGCCATCTAGCCCCAAGCTAAGTAACTAGACTTGTGTTATGGGTACTAGACAACGGATATACTACTTATATACTTTTCTTTTGTAAATAAATACTTATAATAAATAGAAACAACCAGACCACAGACAAGTATCTTAGCATAAATACTTGTCTGAGGCGGGAATCGAACCCGCAATCCTGTGTTTGACAGTCCGGCATGGTGACCATTGTGCCAACTGGGTCGTCAAATGAAAAGGACCCATTGACCATAAAATTAACATGACTTTAATTGCTCAATTTTAAATATACCTTCAATAAAAATGATTTTATCCTGCCCTTTGCAAAATTGACCACTGGACAAAAACGCATTCGTTTTCCTATCCCGAAGTCACATCCTAACTACATAATTATTTTTAAGACGTTTGCACGCAGTCCATCGTTTTTAAGATGATATATTTTGAATATGGGTTTTGCTCAGGATTGTCGAGATCCGATAAGTGTGCAGCCGTTTGGGCTTGCTGCATCGATATATTAAGGGTACCTACTTTACGTACTTGTGCATAACTTGATCGGGTAGTTTCTGTGTAAGCGTCACAAAAACAAGGTAAACTATAGGTTTTGTATGTTGTCATACGTAATACACCTAAGGAACTGCTTCAACATTTTCCAAATGATAGGAATTCAAAAAAAACACGGACTCATTGTAATCAATAAAAGCAGAAATCCCGGATGGAACAAGACTGAAACGTTATTTTCTCATCTCTATGTCGCTATATTTTACGGTAGCTGTTCAACACAATTTAAAAGCTCTAAGCCGTGATAATTTTATGGTACCTACACTTACTTATATATTTGTGTTGAATTAATTATTTTACATCTATTCAATTATCGTATTAAAAGACAGGAAGTAAGTATTCACTGATTTATTTAAGTTACCCTACCAAGGGAAACTTAAAAGGATTTTTAATAATATTATATTTTCCACTTATTAAGTGATTTACAGGGTCATTGGTAATTGTAGTAGCAAGCCGTTGAGGGCTACTTCTGTGCACCTAAACAAACAACTTTTGTTCTGCGACTTTTGTTTTTGAATATGAAAATTATGAGGTTATGTTAATTTGAAAAACAACTGATTTCTTAAAACAAAGGTCATTTAGACTGAGAACAGTAGATAAAAAACTTAAAAAATAAGTAAAATTTTACGGTTAATGACCTCTCCGTGTATGGAACAGTTGATTTTCAGGTAAACCTAACCTCCAAATTTTCGTAGAACAAAAGTTGTTTGTTTAGGTGCACAGAAGTAGCCCTCAACGGCTTACGAGTATAATTACCAATAACCCTAAATAAAAAAGCCGAGAAGTCTTTATTCAGTAAGTTTAAATATGAATCTAACATTGTAATTTACCTTGAATTTACAAACCTAAGAACAAAACATCCACGGTTCACAGCGCTACTGATATTGACAGCCGGAAATAGGCTTCAGCCTATGCCTAGCTACGGGTAAACAGTATTTTACGCACTTCCGGTAAAAACCATAATAGAATAATTAACATCGGTCAGAATAGGGTCACATATAAAAACCATACGATTATGAGGTCATAAATACATAATTATTTGTAACGGACGTTACTTTTCTTATGGGTTATTAGGTTTAGACAAAACGTTTTCACATCTCTATTATACAGCCTAACAACTATGGAGATTCCATTTGGACGAGCCAGTTGGCACAATGGTCACCATGCCGGACTGCCAAACACAGAGTTGCGGGTTCAATTCCCGCCTCAGACAAGTATTTATGCTTAGACATTTGTCTGTGGTCTGGTTGTTTCTATGAATTATAAGTATATATACTACAAACGAAAAGTATTTAAGTATTATATGGAGATGGCGATGTGTGGAATGTCCTGCAATATTTATTTATTTATTATTTGTGACGGGCGTTACTTTTCCTACGGGTTATTAGGTATAGACAAGACGTTTTCACATCTCTATTATACAGCCTAACAACTATCGAGATTCCATTGCAGAACAGAATGCCAAATCGAATCAGTGGTGTTTTCATAGTAAGTATAGTTTAATTAGAAGAATGCCAAATGTCAAAAATATATCTATTACGATTCTATCGGCACTCTACTGAAAAAAAAATGTGGTAGCAAACTTGAGCCCTACATTTTTATTTCAAAGTAACACCCATAAAGTAGGACTTATCTACTCAAAATATGAACATCACAAGCGCTAAACGGTATGAGCTAGATATCATTTGCTGCACGCGATCTAAGGTTTAAACTCCACATAAAATACTAGGTTTATTATCGCAAGGAGCGGTGTTGGTCTAGTGGTAGATACCTCGACTTTCATTCTGAAGGTCGTGGATTCGAATCTCGCCATCAGGCCGACCAATGGATTTTTCTTAAGAAAAAATTATGTTAGCTAATTATTTTGCTCTTCCGATAAAGGAAAACATCGAGATCAAATTCGTGGCTTAATTGACCACAAACGTATTGATGAATTCTTTTACTCTGGACACGGTCGACCGAGCTGAGAGGGTGGTATCGGTTCTGGGTATTACTACGCCATCTAATACATGTTTCAGGGACTACAGCAGCGCTCTGAATAGTATAGATTAAAGTTTCTGGTCTTGTATAGGTAAATCATCTAGATAAAATTTAATAGCCAATATTATTGTTGTACTTGTACTTGTATACAGGCTGTTTTCCGCCATTTTGACGACCCAGTTGGCACAATGGTCTCCATGCCGGACTGCCAAACACAGGGTTGCGGGTTCGATTCCCGCCTCAGACATGTATTTATGCTTAGATATTTGTCTATGGTCTGGTTGTTTCTATGGATTATAAGTATATATTTACAAAAAAAAAGAAAAGTATATAAGTAGTATATCCGTTGTCTAGCACCCATAACACAAGTCTAGTTACTTAACTTGGGACTAGATGGCGATGTGTGGAATGTCCTGCAATATTTATTTATTTATTTTATTTATTTATTGGACCCTTTTTAATTGGGTATTTTTGCGTGAGGATGGAGTAGGCTTGCCCAGCACCTACTACCCTCTCAGCTTAGTCGACCATGTCCAGAGGAGAGTACTTAATATTATTATTATATCAGTGTTCATTTACTTTGACTAATATTATAAAAGAGAAAAAATAATTAAAAAATTTTTTTGGAATGAAACTACTGAACCAATTTTGATGAAACTTTGTAAACTTTACCTCTAAAGTGTTTTTCAAAAAGTTTTCATCCGGTAGTAGACGTTATTTATATAATAATTTTTCTTTACCTCTAGACTATATTTTAATACTTTATAGAGAAAAAGTTTGGATGTATGTTTTTAATGGGCAATCTCCAAAACATCGTTCAAGGGTAAAGTGTAATAGGTACCTACGGCATTTTATTGTGCACATCTTGCGTTTTTAGGTTATTTCTGAATATTCTTTGTAAGGAGACAGTGGTCACTCGAATTGATTATAACGAATAATATAAATCAAATTAATTGTTTTGTTTGTCAATACTTATTTATAATAAAACTGATTAAGTGTATTTTATTAACATTAAAAAAGTAGCAATAAAATAAAACCATGTTGAAAAAAAGGACCACCCCAAAACAGCAAGTTTAAATAGACAAACAAATTTAAAAAAGAGTGGGAGAGAGTCAAACTAACATGTTGTATTAGTTCGAAAGAGACAGAATCTTTAAGTCAGAATTTGGGTGGTCGAACGTATCTCTGCAATTTGTGTTTACAACTTGTTTGTTATATTTTGTTAAGTGATTTTTTTGTTTATTTTAATTAATTGTGGTTTGTATTTATATAGAAATATTATCATAACGAATCGGAATGTTTGATGAACAAATTCAAGAAGTGCCTGCCTACAAAATCTTATTTCTATTTCAATATTTTACTACCCTACATTTTAACTTTTTATTTTAGGGTAGTAGCGAATACTACCATTGCTGCCATTGTCGTTCAACAAGAAAGCTCCTATGGCGAAACTCATAGAAGTAGCTTAATTACTCAGAAAGAATATAATTATACTATATATATAATTGTACTGAATTAAATAACCTCATTGAATTGATCATCCAAATTTTTTGAACAAGAATTAAAATTGACAAAATCGTCTCAAAAAATATGTTTTCTGTACATTTTGTACTGATTAGATTTTAAAATCATTTTTTTATTTAGCCCAGCAACTGCAGGTGAAAGGTTTCCCTCCCCTCATTCCTGTCTAGTGCTAACGCGGTCCAATACCTACAAATTTATAAAAAATAAAATATTATGGCCAATTATAATCTCTTTTAGAAAGTTTCTGTTTACGGTCGATATACTTTTGTGTATTACCTATTAGTACCCATGTGTTCGTTCTACCTGTTACCTAAGATTTACTTAGTTCAAGTTCAGCTGTCAAATAGCATGTGTCTAGTAAATAAATACAAAAGTAGGACGCGTTGTTCGAGTAATGTTCGCACGCTATCGAGGTGCGCTTGTCACGTCACGTGGCCTTTTTTATACGCAACCAAGTAAATTGGCGCAGATGCTTCGAAAATAGGCAAGACTGGGGGCATACTGTGAATTGTTTAGATAACTTTTCAGTCTTCGAGCGAATCGATTGTCTATAATATAGAAAGATATATTTATATTACGTGGAATAAAAATGATACTAAATAATTAAAATTTTCTTGAAATTAGTCAGATGTGGAGTCAAAGTTTTTTTGAGTTAAATGTTTAGATGTGTGTACTGTTTATTGTAACAATAGACTTTATCTTTGATAAATTAAACACCGACCTTTTTTCGACAATACTTAGCAGGATTTTTAACATTTTACTGAAGTATCTTAATAAATATATTTATTGTAAAGCAGTTGTTCTAAGTAGCGGACTTCTACGGGCGTTGAATTTCACCAATTATAAAATATTTTTTAAATCAATATCGAACTACTTTGTAAATAGTTATGATCATATATATAAAATAATAACATATACATGTTGACTTAAGAACCTTCTCCGTTTTTTTTTTCATCGGTTACACAGTTTATTAAGCATCAATTACATAATCGCTTACGCGCTAGAAATCAATTCCAGCATAAGCGCCGGCTGAACTATTCTTAGGTCGATTTAACGCAATAAAAATGCAGATTTCACGTAAATTTCATGAACTTGCTACAATTTGATAGAAGTTGCAATTTGCTGTCTTGACGCTACCTTACCTATGAGTCTATAGCAAACCCACATTACGTTGTCTAGCGGTTACAGTCGTTGGTGTTAGTACTCCTGGTCTTCAGCTATCTACATAGCGAGTTTTATCGCAATCGGTTATGGAGTTTCAGAGCATTCTTAAACATTTAAACATTTTTTTCCACTTTTATTAGTTTAAATAAAATAAACAATCTGATACAGAATTATAAGAAGGAGCAACAACTCCTCGTTTCTCTATGGGCAACAAATATAAACACAAATTAACGTACTTTTTCACATTTGTAATAATAGTAGGAATAGGATGAACGTATGATGACATGCAAAACCATGCACAATATTTGGTACTCCTACTAGTCAATTAAAAATATATACCTAGCAAAATCTTTGCATCTGACTCAGAATAGATTAGATACAATATAAGTACTAAATAAAAACCCAAATCAAGAACAAAATAACATGGTGGTAGTACTTACACCACACTTAAACCGCCTTTCGTGTCATGTATGTTGAAATAAAGTATTGTAGAAAATAGTTTTACGGTTACGATTGATTGTTACCCACTATTTTCTTTGAGCTTTAGTTTTGAACTGGAATTTTCTATTTTTAAATAACAAACACTTTATTTTAGTAGGTATGTGTACCTATTGCTAATTTGCACTTGTTTTTTATATAAAAATAACTCCCGGTCCCGTAGGAATATCGGGATAAAAAGTAGCCTACGAGTTAATCCAGGTCTCCAGCCTACATGTGTTTCGGAGCCTATTCGTTTCAAACGAAGAAAAACATCTTTCCTCTTTACTATATTAATGAAGATAAATATACTTACAACAACCAAATATAATACCTACGTATAATAATACTACATTTAAAGGTCCTAATGGACCCTAGAAAGGTTGCTCTAAAGACTGGCTAAGTTGCGGTCGCCTCGTTGGATGGCAAGTCTTATCAGCTGTCCGAGGTAGTACCTAGCAGCCCTTTCCCCCGAAGCTGAAACTAGTCATTTCGAAACTGCTTTATTAATTTTTAAGACGCCTGGTCCCCAAGATCAAATTTACTTAAATATTTGTATTCAACTACTGTAAATACGAATGTTTGTAAGTGTGAAACTGGAGTATGTCAGTTAGTTCATCAGTGTGACCTTTTCAGTTCTGACCTACTTAATAAAAAAGTACTTAGTAGAAAAATCAAGCTATTGTACGTAGGCTATTGAATTTCAGCTTGCATGGTAGAACAAATTGGCACCGGTTGGTGTGTTGTTTGTAGTTTGAAGTCTACGGGCGCGGTGGGCGGTTGCCACAGCTTTTCGAACCACAGCTACGATAGGCAGCATTTATTTATCAGTAAACAGTACGTAGGTATTACGTATTAATTTATTTACATTTTTATTCATTCATTTTATGATTTTTACACAATAAAAAGCTTTGTAATTTTTGACAAGAGAATCGGATTATTTAAGTTTTCTTTATGAAGGTAAAGAAAGTTTTTTCGCACTATTTTTATTTGTTATAGTTAATTAGTGTGTTTACTGTTTTATTTTAGTAGTTTTTCTTATTTTTTAGGGTTTCGTACATCAACAGAAAAAAAACGAAACCCTTATAGGATCACTTTTTTTACTAGTTACTAACATACTAAACTCGAAATTAAGTTAAGGCAGTGGCAATAATAAAATTCCGTTTATTTTTTCTTTTTTAAATCACAGCAAGTAATATAAATTACTGACATTTTCAAAACCAACCATTAAAAAAACGATTTTGAAAGTAACATTTTAGCGCGAAATCGATTCAAAGCAAACACGCGTCGTCGGCCCCTTTGATGTAGACAAAGAACAAAAAGACACCGACAAAGGTGCCGATAGTTACTAGCTCTATTGCCGTTTTCTTTATCAAACAATACATGTTATAAAGTTAAATTTTTACTGCAAAACTGTAATTTTTATTTAGATGTTTAGTTGGCTTTGTTTCAGGATATGTTTACAAGCTGCAATAATATTGTAATACTGATTTATTTAAAAAAATATTACGCTAATAATGTAATAAAACGTTACAAGTAACCTAAGATCCCTTTAAGGACAACCTTCATCGATTTGTTTAATGGATGAAAGTATTTTGACGACCCTGTTGGTACAATGGTCACCATGCCGGACTGCCAAACACAGGGTTGCGGGTTCGATTCCCGCCTCAGACATGTGTTTAGGCTTAGATATTTGTCTGTGGTCTGGTTGTTTCTATGTATTATAAGTATATATTTACAAAAGAAAAGTATTTAAGTAGTATATCCGTTGTCTAGCACCCATAACACAAGTCTAGTTACTTAGCTTGGGGCTAGATGGCGATGTGTGGTAATGTTCTGCAATATTTATTTATTTTATATCAAATGAAATAAGCCAATAAATATATTAGTTTGGACTGAACATTTTTAGACAAAACATTTGCAATATTAGTTTAGAGTTTTAAGTGCGGATTTAATTTGATAATAAATACTTTTCATCCATTAAACAGATTGATGAAGGTCGTCCTTAAAAGGATCCCGTACTATAAGGATTTTACCTAAATTTAGTACCTATAGTGTAAGTTTTTATGTGTTCCATTGAGACAAGCTGGTAACGCACATTTCGCTCGCCACCTGTTTTTTAATAGTGAACCGATCAAGCAGTCTATAGTTTGCAATGTACCTAGAACACGTCTTTACCTTCAACGGCCTTATTTATAGACATTACTAATCATTTATCTATCTTTAATAATTATCTTTAATCAACAGATTAACTGTTTTTGTATCAATACCCAACTAATCTAGTTTTTCAAAGTATACTATAACTTTGTTCTGAACAAATCACATTCATTTAAAATATGTATATCGATTATTCCTACAAGCGCAATTGGGACATCCTGTTAAAAATCTAAATATTATTTTTATCAACTATCAGAATCAATTCAGAAATGTGTCTCTAAATACTTTTTTTTCTACTATAACAATTTAAAAAAGGGACAGATATATGTTGTGGATGCGATAGCAATAATAATTCCCACAACGATTACCTTCACCTGAGATTGGTAGGGAAGTGGTATCTTTGATATCGATACTAATATCGATAAGACTAAATCTCTGAATTCGGAAAACAAATAAGTGAAGTGTTTTTTTTTATAAAACTGTTACTTAACAATTGACTAAAACTTCCCTCTGTATCGATGATAACTGCAAACAATAAAGTTATATGACCATCATTTATTATTCTTTTTCGGGTTATTTCCAAAATCTGCAAACGTAAAGCTTCCGAAAGTTCCTGAAACTTCTTAGACTATGCTCTGAGAAGTATCTTAAACATCAAAGTTAGTACATTTATATATCCCATTGCAGGTTAAGCAGGAAGACAACAGGGGTTTATTCTCAGGATTAGCCAATGTCTCATGTCTTCGAACGTAGTGAGTCGGTTTAAATTGCACATGATATATTATTTTATGATTTGCATTAGAAATTTAGATTGAAAGTCGGGATATCTCCCACAAGCAACACAAGTAACACTGCATCTTAAAACAAATCACATACATCGTGGCCGTAGAAAGTTTTATCGATAGCTTGTCGATAATTTGAACAGCATCCCTAAAAATGCACCTTGGTCGAACTAAAGGAAATGTTTTTTCTAATCACCACACTATGCAACAAACGTCATCCCTTTATTTATTTTATACATATTCGCGCACCCGGCTTCATCTATGGAACTTTTCAAAGGGGTCTTGAACTGATTTCTTTAGAAAATCGTACCATCGATTTATGCAATGTCAGATATCATTAACTGGCCTATTTTATTCACGTCTGGGAACTTTTAATCTTGGCCATGTATTGTGAATAGTAGTTCCTTGCATAGCTTTATTAAATTTTTATTGTAAAGACTAAGTACTTTTTTATTTACAATTACTATTTTAAGAATTCGGCAATGATCATTAACAAATTACCTGGTATTCATTTAGACCCATCAAATTGTAAGTAGATATCGATAGAGCGGTTTCTAAAGACTAAAATAAGACAGCTGATTGGTATGGGTTTATGGGCATAGGGATTATGCCTAAGCCAAGATGGCAGGTAAGTTCAAAACAAATCGAAAATATACTTGACAAAATTAGGTTTTTGTCAAAGAAAACTGCTTAGTTAGCGCTATTCGTATAAAAACAATTTCTAAAGTGATTAAAAATAGCAATAAAAATAAATCAGTCAAAATCGCAGATCGCAAACCGAGGCGTGGCCGGGGGTGCATTTTGTTCATTTTCAAACCCCGGGGGGGTCAACTATTGTCATGGAAATAACCGGTCGCCAGATTACGACGCCAATCAATAGATGCCCCTTGTATTGTGGAATATAACCCAGCGACAGGTTGCATTAACGTACTGCAGACAAGTGGCTTTGTTACTTTGGTACCGGTCTCAAAGTTATGTGACCTTTCTTGGTCACTTTCCTGACTTTGCAGGTTCTTTGACCCTATGCCGGAAGGGCGGCAAATAGCTGCCGAATTGCAGTCGTTTTTAACCCATTTCATCTTAGGAGGTTTTGGTCACTTATTATTGTCTTGGCTTTATTTTATAGATTTATAAGTTATTTAAAACGTATAAGTTAGTATAAGTTTTATTTTTATAATTTTTTTAATTTTAAACCGGTGTCAATTTTTTTTCAGACATTTGAAAAAATCTAGACACACAATTAAGCCTATTATTGGGTATTCGATTTAAATGGATTGTATTTCGAATTAAAATCACGAATATTTTACGCATATAATATATTTTATGAATTACATAATCTGTATAATTGTATGCTTTACATAGTGGAAAAGTTGTGTAGCTTTTTTTGGTAAACAAACTTGAACAAAATATGTGTGTATTACTGTTGGCGTACCTATTCTATTTTAATATTATAAAGAGGAAATATTTGATTGTTTGTTTGTTTGCGCTGAATAGGCTCCGAAATAACTAGACCGATAAACTTTTTAAACTCACACAATTTGTTTTCATAGTAATTATTTTTCCGGGTCTTAATCGCGCATTTTTTACTTCCCTTACCTCGACGTTTCGAGTATGTTACAATAGTCATGGTCGCGAGGAGACTCATCGTCTAGGTAATTGAAATAAAAATAAACAGTACACGATAAAGACCCGGGAAAATAATTACTAGACCGATTTTGATGAACCATGGTATGAGGATACATTGATTCATTGGGAGTGACATATAGCACTTTTTATCCCGATATGCCCACTGGATCAGGAGCTACGGTCGCGGAGCGCTGCTAGTAAATAAACAAATCTGACGAGACTTTATGAAATGTAAAGTGTGTTGTTTGTACCAATATTCTAAGAATTACAAACAACACCTTTCCACAAAACAACAATTGGTCACTCTATTGTTTTAACTTCTAAGCCTCTCGGTAAAGTTTAATGTTTTCTGAACTCATCTTTTGGAAAGACTTTATCTTAAATCTCGTTTACTTTAACAAAATTCGTGGAAAATTCCAAAGTATTTTACTTAGTTTTTGAAATATTAGTACTTATTTATTATAAATCGTAGCATTTTGGCGAACGAGTTATTTTTAGAAATTACTTCTTGCGAATTGTGTTTGTGACATTGTGCGTCTAGCCCTTATTTTATTCTACTGTCACCGGCCAATCTCCTTTGTTAATTTCTCATTGGCAGAATTGCAAAGCAATAT
The DNA here is from genome assembly GCA_951213275.1 of Idaea straminata. Lineage (NCBI taxonomy): Eukaryota > Metazoa > Arthropoda > Insecta > Lepidoptera > Geometridae > Idaea > Idaea straminata. Next base: position 14,456,914 of record OX577845.1, on the reverse strand, counting down.
GAACAAATAGAATTGAATATTTCCCATTGAAGTATACCCATATTTATTGCCCGGTTAATTGTCATACTTAAGAAATCTACAATGCAAAAATCTACACGATGTTTTCTATTTTGCTACGTAGACCGATCTTGTGTCGTAGACCCTTAATTTTTGTTAGTAAAATAATCGTAGCACTAGAAATATGCCCCCTTAGACAAGATTGCTTTCTATTAGCGATATCGCCAATCGATAGACTTAATTGTTTGAAATTCACATAAAGCATTGTATAAAATTTGCATGAGGTGAAACTTATCTTTAATTTTTTTTCCCTAACGCAAGACTACGTGACTTTTCGTTGGCTTATGTCGATTTTTTGTATAACAAAAAACAAAAAAAAGTATTTCGATTGGCGATATCGCTAATAGGAAGCAATCTTGTCTAAGGGGGCTGATATCTATTAGAAATGTGATAATAAACATCAGGATTTTTTAACCAACTACGTAACGTAGATATCTATCTATTTTAAAATTGTTAATCTACTCAAGTGCTTAACTTCTACTTCATTACATAGTATAATACAAAGTAGCTTCCTGCTGTCTATCTATCTTTTTTTTAGTATCTATCTATTTTTCAGTAGATATGGTGATCTCAGAGAAATGTTTAAGTATATAAAACAAAACTACCACGCGTACGAAGTAGCGACCAACAGCTAGTTTAAACTAAATACAAGTATCCTAAAATCAAAAGCCAAGTTCAATGCAATAACGTGCGTTTTGGCGCCTAGCGAGATACCTCTACGTTAATTTTTTTTAAACAATTATTTAACTTAAATTCCTTGGAAAAAATAATCATTCTAATAACAACCATACTTAAAATTGATAGGGACGATTTTAGAAAAAGCTTCTAAATGTTCCGAATGAAATCTTGGCTAATCGTTTTAGGAATTCCTGTTGAATGATAACAGTCTTTATATGATAGGTAATAGAGTTTGAAATAGGTCCAGGAAGCGTGTCCTTGTCTCCGTGATAATAATAACGCATTTTTTGTTATCCGTATATATACGATGCACCAAGAAATGTGTCTGTGTGCATCTTTCTAGTCGTGTAGCAGCTGTGCCTATTATTTTGACTTCGTGTACAATTTTATACCGTGAACTATTGTATTTGATACTTGGCATCTAATATAATAAATATAATCGTATTTGCTAAATATTCCAAGCATCGATTATGTCGTACAATATCGCGTGACAAGTTTACATTTCAGTGGTAGAGGTATATTTACAGTAGCGAGTAAATCAACTGAAAATGTGTTTGTATTCTGTTAAGGTAATTATGCAAAGCGATAATAATGATACTGTCAAGTCACGATTGAGCAATTTTTTTAGGAAACGAGATTTTCCATCGTAGGTAAATTAAATAATACCGAAGTTATATTTCGTAATGCCTTTTACTTGGTTTTTTATCAACATTTTTTAAATCTATAAATAAATATCTTTTGTTATGTCTACACTACTGAAAAGTTATAAAAACGTATCGAAAAGTAATAAAAATGCAGCACATTTTACAAACAAGCTAATAAGATTATAAATTAAAAACTATTGTCAACCTTGAACAATATAGGTTGATAACATTAATTTCTTATTTTATTTAAACGGACTAAAACATTTCCATCGTAGTAAAATGCATAGAGAATATTTTTTGCATCAATAGCGAAGCCATTCCCAAGAACATGTGAACCGCTACGTTGCTAGATCAAACACCACCATCCTGCCGGCATTGTACTTCCCAATACTCAAAAAAAAACTTTAAAACTACCCTTCTCTTTCTAATCCACCCCTTACAGCCTTTATGTAAGAAAGAGACGACACTACAGGAACGTCTTCTAACATAATTGCTTTCAAAATGAATAGACCATAAACAATAGATTTTGAAGAGAATGACAATAGTTTGTGCTATATAATATACAATGCCAATTTTAAGCTCAGCTCAATAAACGTTCATTTAGTTTAACTATTAAGAAACAATGTTTACAGTTCTGTGGTTTGTTTTTGAAGTTTCAATGTATTACGAATAATGTTGATATTTGTAAGGTAGTTAAAAGGGCTATAAAGTAGGTACTGTACTTTTGAGGGTGCTAGTCACCAATATGGGTTGACGTGAGACCTTGAAACCTTTGACAAACAACAATACCTACTCGTTATTTATACACAAAACGCTACCTTATGGAGAACACTAATCACGATACCAAAATAATAAATGCAAATCGCTAAAGTGACCTTATTAAAATTCAGTTTTGAATTTGAAGCCATAACTTTAGGTTTCAATTTTATTGGACTCAAACCAGTAGATAGGTTATACCTATATACTTCTACAGTTATTTTCAGAGGTTTAACAACCTACTGCTTTAAAAGGTTGCGAGCTTAGGTACTTAATTGCGCCTTTTTAGAAGCTTTATTTAGGATCTACGCCCACTGCATATTATTATTATTATTATCATGCCATACATTATTTCAAAACCAGAAAGAAATTAGATCATTGACCTACATTAAAATTAAACGTTAAATATGATCCTTCTTCAAGACATTAGATTACTTTTTACTCGAATAGGCTTGCATTTGATCTGATTTTACCTGATGTGAAGTGTCGACTAGAATGAGAACGGAATGCCTGGACAATATGGTGGAACGCGACGAGTCTTAACTACTCTAAGATAAATTTATGAAGAATTTTACATCAACACAGCAGCCCAAATCCCAAAAAACTATAATTAGGTTAAAAATAGACTAGACTAGAATTATGTACGACATTTTGGCGATTTTCCTTTGACGCTGACTTATTGACGATTTTATAAAGTGCCGGTGATGTGATTTCTTATCGAAAATATATTGAATTAATTTTATGTACCTATTATTTCAAAAAAAGTTCTAAATGATTTTTCTTTGTTCCAGTATCTACAATGAAATGTGCCAGAGTTCACCTGCAAGAACGACTTAGGACGAAGACTAAGTCAGAACTGTGCCAACAAACGGAGAAGCCGAGGAGGTACTGCCAGAGGCGAATGGTGAACCCTGATCATGAAGAGGATCCGAGGTGGACCGATGTTTTTGAACGGTATGAATACCATTGAATGCATTGACCAAAGATATATTATAATTTTTTCTTATGTAGCTTGCAACTCATATTTTTTTATTTATAGGTATCACTGTGACATCGAGAAAGAAAACACAATAGATACGACAGAAAGTGTTCGTACAAATCAAGACTCAGAAAATGTATGTCTCTCAGTTCAAACACTCCAGTTTCAAGGAGACATCGAACAACCAAAAATATCTAGAACAAGTTTTAAGTACAAAAAGTTGACAGAAGGAGATAAACACAGAATGTTCGTGAAGCAACCGGTCATAGAAAACGACTACAGCGATGATGACAGATCATCACAAATGACTTCTTACTTCGATGACTATGTTAAATACCTTTTCAACGATAAATCTAGACCAACATCAGAAAAATCGAGCGTACTCCTCCAAGGGCAAAGCAATAAAAAAGAAAATAAAGCGACACAAATTGACGCCGAACCAACGGGTGGCAATGATAAACAATCACGAAAAATGGAACCGAGAAGCAAAAGTTTGTTTAAAAAGTGTGTCACAAAAGACATTGATGAGGATATTAAATGTGAGGATGCCGATATAGAGGGCACGCAAATATCTTACCACAAATCTGGGAGAAGAAAAAGCCTCATGATATCACGAACTCAAAGCCCGGAGACAGTTCAGGTCATAAGAGTTGACGTCATTTGCAACTACAGTTGCAGTTCAGCAATGTCGAACTACGATGACAAAACAGTACCACATTCGAAAAGTATTGAAATACAAACGATTGACTTGAACCAACCCCACTTTTCAAACAAATATCTGCTGACAAACACAATAAAGACACTTGATGAAAATTTATCAGATGGCGCCAAGGTAACTTTGCTTTGTAAAACATTTACTTTGTCTGAGAGAAACAAAAAATCTGTAATTAAATCGAAACTTAACTCGGAAACTAAATCTAACGTTAAAACTGTGAAGAGATACTTAAAGAGAGGTTTCAAGTTTCTAAAATGAATGTAGAGACAAGATTTTACGTTAATCTCTATGGAAATCAATACTTAAGAATGAAGAGCATACCATGTGCATCTTTTTGGCAATGCTCTTTGATTAATAAATAAAAACGTTAAACTTTTTTAAAACATTTATCAGTGATTTGGGACAAGATAGCATTTATCTACATGCCTACTATTAATATCTACTTTCATCTAAGTATTAATATGGTTATGACTAACATTAAATTTTCATGAAAAACTTATGTAAGTATTACTTAGACAATATTTCTACATTATAATACAAATCTTTAATTGAACATAATAATCAAAAAAAATCATGTCTTAAGGTCGAATCTGCGTAAGTAAAGCCTTTTAATACTATTATGTCTTAAATTTATTTAGATTTACCTGCTCAATACTGCCTAATCATCTTTGAAACTATAGATAATGTAATACAAATTCAGTGTGTCAGTATGTCGACTATACGTACCTTTACAAAATGACATAAAATACCTGCGAACGAACCTTGCGTCACTCTGGCGCCGGCACCCTTACTTCAAACAAAGTGTTCTCAAACTTTAAAACATTGTTTAACTTTGTGCAGTGGACGAATAACTAATAAATAAATAAATATTGCAGGACATTCCACACATCGCCATCTAGCCACAAGCTAAGTAACTAGACTTGTGTTATAGGTGCTAGACAACGGATATACTACTTAATTACTTTTCTTTGGAAATATATACAATACATAGAAACAACCAGACCACAGACAAATCTATCTTAGCATAAATATTTGTCTGAGGCTGGAATCGAACCCGCAACCCTGTGTTTGGCAGTCCGGCATAGTGACCATTGTGCCAATTGTGTCGACAAATCAATCAATGTTGCAAGTGGTCGCTAATTTAAAAAATGGGCTCTACGCTCTACACGTCAATATTTTAACACACTTAATTTATTTGAGAAATTATTAAGACAACACAAATACTTTTCAGCAGTTAAATAGTAAAAAACTTCTGTAATCAAATATAAGTAAATTTTTCACGATACGGAAAAATACATATTGGTCTCTTGAAAATGTTTGAGAACCACTGTACAATTTCAAAGAAAAAATGTGAGATCATAAATAATTTACACACCCTGTGATTTAGTTCAACGATAATCAGGTTCAATTTCATTAAAAATGTTTAGAGAACTAAAATGGGTTTTTTATCACAGTTGCTTATAAAGTGGATAATAATCCTCATAATCCAACGTATTTTGCATTACCACGATACAACTAGTGTTGTAAGTTATCCTGATAAGTTTAATACGTATCTTACTGCTAATTGCATGTTATGTATATGAAACTTTCTTAATTTTACCGGGTTATACTGTTTTGATGTATAAAAAAAGTTTGGCACCAACAAAGAGTTTTCAAGCCAGCAAAAATGGTTGTCTGTAAAATCGGTTTACGAACGATAATTGTATGTATTAGCGTCTTAGAAAACGATTAAAAATGGAGTTTTGATATTTTTCTCGTTTTTTCTTTATTTAAATATATTATTTTCCATATCATTATATTCTGTTTTTATCCCTGACGCAAAAACAAATGGACAAAAACCCTAAAAAATATTGTATGTCAGACGAGGCTGTTTAGGTTAAAAGTCTTTTGCCTGCCCTTTCGGGAGTATAATTAACAAAAGATGTTGCCTAAAAATAGTTTCTTTTTTCTGTTTTTAAACACAAATATTTCGATTATTTTAACAAGTCTTTTCTTTTATTCGCAACTGTGATAAAAAACGTCGTACGATACACGTGTGGATTGATCATTGTATCTCGGCTTTTCAAACGCGCTCGCGTTCTGCTTCCTCTATGCAATGATGAATTTACCACACTTGTATCGCCACGTACTATTATTTAACTATACCTTTTTTGTTTTTATTTATACTTAGTTGGCGTCATACCTAGCTACTTTTTTGAAGAGTTTAATTTGGTTAGTGATATTATGTAGAACATCTAATATGGTATCCGAGTAGAAAAACAATTTACGTTCGGATTTTTTTTTCTGAATTACATAGTTTGTTATTTTTTTTAAATATTTTGTCAGGACAATACAATGTAAAAGCTTCACGACAAAAAGAAGACAAAACAAAAAAAATATAAAGAAATTTTTAACTAATCATTGTCACGAATAAAGTTCGAAGTTACCACAAACTAAGTTATTACTTCGTTATATGCATGCAAACCGTAACTTAATTATTGCCAAGTTCGCGTGCAGGGTTAAGTTGCACGACTGTTTACTACGCGGGTCAACTTTGTTTTAATTGCTAAGAATTAACATAATAAGTTATTTTTACTTTGTACCTACTAATATATTTCAATTGTGGTTAGTTTAGGTAGACCGGAAATAAAGTATTCATTATAGATTTCCTATTTCAAAATCGAATCAGTCGAAGGGATTTTAAGTTAAACATATTTTCGTAACTGATAAATGGTTTTTGTGTTTTTCTATACAAATACACAAAACACCACGCTTTTCGTGGAAGGAATACCTCTTTTCCTTTTATCTTTGCGACATATAGAGAAAATACATTTAAAGAATATTGGTGGAGAGGTTCTAGATATACGTACCCACATGTAGTGTGTAATTAGAGAGATGTGTAAAACGTGTTGATCACCGTGGCGTGAACATTTCAAAAGTAGGCAGTAGGGCTGGTGTGTGAGTCGTGAGCTGGCAACGTAACGTACATCAGACGCAGCAATGGCTATGATTAACGACCCGAACGGAAACGTTTCCGAATATTAATTTGTAGTTGAGGTCACCGCTGCTTGGTAAGTGTGACACGCTGCGAAAGGATTGGTGCCCCATGGACTCCCAACCCCCGCGATGGGGTGAAATGTGTGTGCCGAATTTATAGGTGTGAGAGATGGAACTTCAGGGTAGCTAAAGGGTGAGGAGGACTTCGGACCACCCTCAAGGGGGGACTGTAAACCCCCCAATTTGCCCTAGTCCGGCAACCTCCGCCCGAGGCTCCCGCTTCTGTCCAAGCGATAAGAGGGTAGAGGGGCGAGCGTCAAATGGACGTTTTACGCATAATTTAGAGAAGTAAATGGATTCGAACAATCTCCATACAGCATAGGTACGTATATACCAGGCATTAATGTGTTGATTCTCCCCGAATATTGGCTTGCTTGGTTGAAATTTGTGAGGACAATACAGACAAAGTTTTGCCGGGCCCATAATCTAAAAACTGACGCTTCATTCTACATTTAACTTTACACAACAATACCTATTCAAGAAGTTATATTCAATTTAAAATGTTCGAATTAAAGTTTTATTACTCTTTTATCGCAATTAAAGACATTAGGGTACTGAATAGATTTAGTGTAATTAGGTGCGTTTTACTACTAAGTTTTCACTTGTCGTCTATAACAATCAACCCTTAAAAATAAGTAAAGACGCAGCAGGTAATGTACATTGAATAAAAAGAACTTAAAACATTCGTCACTTACTGACTACGACTGTATTTCACAGACCGAATCGTCCACTACCGACTTAAACAAAATATCACAAGTGACTGCAACATGCTTATCCTTTAACTAGGGACATCTTTTTTTTGTAACACTAAAACGGACATAGGGTCCCACAGACCCCTGCAACGTTTGGGTTAATATTGTATGAAATTACAACATAAATACTATTAAAACAGATTAAAATGAAGGTTTGGTTTATAAATAATAGACTTTTTAATTTTTTTAAATAATTTATTAGAAAAAAATATTAGTTATTACGAAAAAACAAGTATAGGCACTTTTCAGTCTAAATTTTCGATGAGATCACTTCTTGTACTACAAAATATTTTTTCTTCCAGATAATCAACAATATTATGTATTTTTCTTAAAATCTAATAAATGTTCTATAAAAATAACAAAAACTTTAATTCCTAACTACAAACAAAAAAAAACTGACTAAGGGTCAATTGCCCTATTATTCTTGACACTCTTTGCATAGTGGGTTGGAGCATTGCAGACATATTGGTTTTTTGCATGCTACACATTTGTAGGAAGTTTTTCTTTGAAGCCTTGGTGGACAAATACTACATCTTCTCTTCTTCTTCTGGAGCTTCGCGATCAGCCGGATTATCAAATCGCAGACACAGTTGAAGTATAAGAAATCTAGTCTCCGACATGCAGCACCTAAATATCTCACAGCCTGTGCCATCCATCGCAAATATAAAAGACACTTGTTTCCCAATCACTTCTCCCAACGGTTGTTTTATACCAGAAGTACTCGGTTCACTATTGTCGGCCATTTCGATCAAAAATCTAAAACAAAAAACAAATAGTCAAACAATATTGTTTCTTAGAGAACTGGGGACACAGGGTCCCACAGACCCTTCCAAAACCTAAAATACGTGTAACTTACGTGTTCGGCACCGCACGACGCAACCTCCTCCCTCGTTGAGCGTTTCTTGACTAAACTCGAAGCTACTGAGCCGCGGACTCGCGGGGGGCGCGGGGAAACACTTTATTTTACATCAACGTCAAGTGCCAGGGGTCTGTGAGACCCTGTGTCCCTACTTAAAGGTTATATAAAATTGTGTATTTATTGTGTTTTAGTTCTGGTTTTCTATCGGTAAAACAACGTACTATATAGGTGATAAAATAAGAATTTCAGCTAAGAAACGACAAGTGCTTTTCTATTGAACTTTCTACTGTAAATCTTATAACTTAAGGTTTATTTTTGGATGGGTTAGATTTTTTTGGGATTTTACTCAAACAGCTTTACTATTGAATATCAAAGATTTTATTTCGATGTTTCTGGGCATTTAAAAGTTATTTTAATAAAAGTTAGTGATCTTACTTAAATCTTAACATAAACTGATAACGGACAACGGATAGTATTTGTTAGTTACTGTATGCGTAACGAGTTTTTGTCTTCAAATTTTTGCTTCACTCTACATTATAGTAAGTGTTATTATCGTTATTTGTAATCTCCAAGTTTTAAATACCTTTCATCTTCTTGTTTAGTTAAAACCATTGACCCTCTTTATTAAAACATCGAGCGCCTTGTAGAGTTTCTTTTTGCGACAACAAGAAAATTTCACACTTTAGATTCATGTTCACTTTACGGATCAAATTACTTTAAAATGTCACTGAAATTATCCAATACAACTCGCGTTAGTGTCGAAGCAAATAATCGGGATAAAAATAGTAGCCACAAAGTGCATTCTCGTGCTCGCATGAACGCGGACGGTCGCAGATTTTCGTCGGATAATTCTGTTTCCACTTGGTGGATTTCGATGTAAAGTATACCACAACCTTTCCGGTGCCCTTCTTAATTAATTCACAAATTTACAAAAATAGAAATAATTTAAACCCTTTAACTGTGTAATTTATTCTACAGACAAAGAATACATTGTAGTAACTATAAACTACAAACTTTTTCAACCCTTTTTACCTCTTAAGAGGTCGAATTTCCAAAAATCCTTTCTTCGTCCTTTCTTCGTACGCCTACGTGCTTTTGTAGTTTCACAGATTTCTTGATGAGTATTTTCTCTTTTAGATAGACAAGGAATCACGTTGTCCTATACAAACTTTGCCCCCTTTTTCACCTCCTAAGGGGTAAAATTTCAGATAATACTTTCTTATTCGATGCCTACGACATACACATACCCTTCAAGTTTCAGGTCTCTACGATCAGCGGTTTACGCTGTACGTTGATCCGTCAGTCAGTTATTCAGGAAAAAGCATATAGAAGAATATATCGTTATAACAAAACAAAACTCTAACGACGCCATTTTTCACTTGTCGGCCTAAAATACTGAGTAGCTACTTTGTTATTAAAAAAATAATTCAATTAAATTCATTTATCTCATATAATAAAATCCATACATTACAATAAATTAAAAATGAGTAATCGAAAATACTGAAAATTAAAAAATTCTAAATCATAATTAAAAATCAAAAAATAATCGATAGGTATTATTTGTAATCGATAAGTAACGTGAGGGTCCAATAAAGAACCATTGACACTTACATCTTCAAAAAACGAAACACATCACTCGTCACAAGTTTACCTACCTATTGAATTTTTAACATCACGCTACCCTTTTCAATTACGCATTGAAAATGGGGGTTACTTTGCTGTCCAACCACAGTTGACAATCCTTTTTGCGTTGCTTAATTATTCACGTAAATTTCTTAATTTAGACGTGAGAGCAAAAATTGTAGCGACATTTTAAGTACTTAAAGTCAATGACGATAATGGAACGAATTGATGCGACAATTTAATACATGGTCAATTGACCGCACGTATCGGTTCGCAATGAAATTTGAGTACACATGAACCATCTTAATAAATGTCAAAAATGTAACTCTAGACTGAAATTAAAAGAACAATCTTCGGGTACAGTCCAGTTTCGGTTCGTCTCCAATCTTACAAAGTTAAGAAAAGATTACGGAAAATAATTGGATGATGGTCAACGGTGATAATACTAAGTTGTCATAACAGCAATTAAAATTCTACGCCCACTGCCTCTTATCAAACTGTTCCATGTTCGATTCTACATTTCACTGGACTAACTTTTAAATTTTGAATGTTTATGCTATTATGAGTGAAATAAACGTATTATTTACTTATCTCCTTTTATGATCGTTTGCTTGAACGGTTATGTTGGTGTAGGTGTTAACAATCTACGTTTACGATGTATTTAGTTGAAACAGCTTATTTTGCAGATTTAAACATATAATTTTTACTGTACCCTCAAAACCGTGTACTGTCCACATAATTACTGGCAGCATCGGAGGCGAAATCCACGCGTATAAGAGATACTTACATATTAATTCGAAAATTTAAGCCGGGCATCGCAGGCATGCCTCCCCTTGGCCACCTAAGTCCGAGTCTACGTGTGTGAGTTTGTTACACTGTGTGCGCAAATTTCATAATAGGTGTACGCTGTTATATCTACCTACTCCGTTCAAATTTTACATCTCACATCTCCTGTTTATAGGGTGTTTGAAATTTGCATTCAATTACAATATAAGTTTGCGTTGATTTCCGAAATACGTGTAGATTTTTGATTTGTGATGCGTAGATTTTTACTCTTTAAAAAAAAGGTTTCTTGAAACAAGAAATAAATATCTCCTTAAAGTTGCTTAAGAAATAATTACTTGTTCTTATTTATTGTTCTTGAAAATAATAGGATATAATTGATACTGCCTTTTTATTTGTGTATTAAACTGTTTGGATTTCATTTCTATTGTTTTTAGCATAAGTTTTCATGCATGACATTACAAATTAATAAAGATTCCCATTAAGAAATTTTTCATACAATATCTTTATCGTTGTGTGTATTTTCTGTACTTATAATGTCTTATTATTATTGAAGAGGCTCACAGATAAGCGACGCTCACTGATCATTTACGGTCGTGCGGGTTAAGCAATGCCTGGCGCGGTCATTACTTCGATGGGTGACCAATTAGTAGTGGTGCAAAAATGTATTTTCGTGAGCCCCTCCGTGCTTCGGAAGGCACGTTAAGGCGTTGGTCCCAGTTGCTACCTCTGGAAGCAATCGTTAGGTCAAGTTAGAGGCTTTAGGGCGATCTGAAAACTCTAACAATAAGTGAGCCACACTACTATACGAGAAGAAGTTTTATATTTTCTAAGTTTACTATAAATAAAATCGCGCAGGCAACAAACTGTACCTGTCCAGCACTTTTAACAAAGTTTTCATGATACAATAATTTAAGAAATCCATCTCGTAGTTTGGAAGGTATGAGGGAGCATACATAGGTAGTTGCGGAAAACATAACCCTATCTGTGCAGTCGGGAAAATGTGACACAAAATGTATCTCGTTTTATCTATACTAATATTATAAAGCTGAAGAGTTTGTTTGTTTGTTTGAACGCGCTTAACTCTGAAACTACTGGTTCGATTTGAAAAAATATTTTTGTGTTGGATAGTCCATTTATCGAGGAAGGCTTTAGGCTATATAACATCACGCTGCGACCAAATGGGGCAAGGAATCAGTTCGAAATGTAAAAAATATTAGAAAATTCATTCATCTTTGAAGGCTTCCGTAGCGTGTGCTTCGTAAATTTGATTGTTTGTATTGAATATGCTCTAAAACTACTGGACCGATTTCGATGAAACGTGGTATTAGGGTACACTGATTCAATGACAGTAACATGGACAGTACTTTTTATCTCGATATTCCCACACGATCGGTGAAATCGCAGAGCGCTGTTAGTATTTGTTAAAATTGTTTTTTCCTTAAGATTTACACCAAAAAGTTTAAGCAACTTTCGGTGTTGAATCGAAAATATTTAGTTAGAATTTGAAATCGCTTTGCACATTGAAATTATCGTGACCATACCTGTTATAAAAGCTGGAAGGAATCACACTTACCTACCTACTATAAAACTACCTTACAATAAGTTAGGTCCTTAAGTTACATTCTCTCAAGTTTCACCGCCGAAAACTTGAGAAGTTCGTAAAAATGTACATTATACACCCCAGTGAATATTCAAAATCGATAATACCGTTTGAAATCGGAACACCCTGCCGCCCAGTGCTTACGGACATGCGTGCGCTACCTATCTATAGCTACGTGGCGTTATTAATTTATCTGTAGCAGAGAACTAACGGACACCCTACTACCCCCAGGGAGGCAAGGGGGGGGAGCCCTCACCGTTTAAACATTTCCAAATGAGTATGCAGAAGATTCAACCTAATACATATGGCCACGAGTAGAGAAACGCCCTGCCCTCTAAATTACTCGAACCTTAATTAAAAGCCTAGCATTCTGGCCATGACAAGTATTCCAACAACGGGCCCAGCTATGACCTCTGCTCTGATAGTGCTGCCAACTGAATTCTCCGTTGTTATTATACTACAAGAGCGCGTCGAAACTTTGTTTCCTCGGATTTAATTAGAAATTTTAACATATACATACGTACTTTCATATACATGCGTAGAGTAGTAGTGTAGATAGATGGTCAAAACGGTAATAGAATAAAACTGCTGATTATTTGGCCTCCTTTATAAGAAAACTAAAATACTAAAATAAATATATTCCATAAAACATAATAAGAATTTGAATTGAATAAAGTCATTGCAGTGGTGTTCGTGGCTCAGATAATGGCGAGGTGCAAGAAAGAAATGTTAGCATCATTCAATAAAACAATCGAATAAAAAAACAAACGCAATGACTATATCACAATATTATTATGTTTCTATAACATACTTGACAGTCAACACCTTTTGTAAAGGTCTCCGCCGGCAAGTACTATTCAGCATGTCAAAAACATATATTTGTTAAAAGAACTTCACAGAACGATAAAAAATTGGTTGTCTGTAAAGTCGGTTTACGGACGATAATTTTACGTGATAATGTCTAAAAACATTGATAGTAAGAAACCATAGCAACGATAATACGTTGCTATGGTTACCTTGTCAATAACGCTCACGTTCTCGTAACGTGAGCGTATTTGTTATTAGAACTTCACAGAACGATAAAAAAGTGGTTGTCTGTGAAGTCGGTTTACGGACGATAATTTTACGTGATAACGTCTAAAACATTGAAAGTATTGGTTACTTTGTCAATAACACTCACGTTCTCGTAACGTGAGCGTGACGTCACACTTTTTTTAAAAGTGCAGTACGGTGTTCATCGATTTATAAGAGGTTATCACGTATATACGTATATATGTGAAATTTTTGCCACTGGTTTCTTTCGCGTAAGTTCTAATCCTATGGGAATATCGGAATAAGAGTAGCTGGAAAGTGTGCAATACGGGTATTGCTTGGGTCAAAGGACTAGTCTTTTCAGTTGGTGTCAAGCTGCACGTTTTCATAAAACAAGTTATAAATTTAAATGTAATATCTTTAAAGGTGAGCTGATAAACCATCAATATATAAATTTATCTTAGCAATTTGTAGCAGTAACATTTTTTTTAAAACGGTTAAAAATCTGCGATTTTAAGGTGCTTTTTGGATAGAAGAAAACTGACTAATCACGCTGGTAGTTTGCAAGTCGACATGAATCGGATTGTACGGACCCCTCGCTACTGGTAAAACTCGTAGCTTCGTTTCCGGTAGGTATCGTAGCACTATTCGTAGCAACTATCCACGACATAGTTTTGTCTTGTGTCTGGTGTGTACTTCAGAATTGTACTTTAAAATAAAAAAGTGATCCTAGGGTTCCGTTTTTACCTTTCGAGGTACAGAACCCTAATGGCAATATAAAACCAATTTTGTTATTTCCGCTTATTGCTTAATGTTTTGTGTTAAACACTAGCTTAAAAAAGATTAGGATTTTGGTATATATAGTCATCAAAAAGGGTATATACCTACTTTAAAGACACTTCGTAAAGTCTACAAGTTCAAAACATCTACAAAGTAAAGTAAGCGAAACCCGCGAAACCGGAGAGCTCGCAACAAAAGTTCGCTGAAAGTGATTAGATATCATAACTAGCTCCGAATCGAGACCAAACTTCTGTGTGAATGAAACGGAAAGTCAACGGCCTGCTAAATATTGTTCACACTTCGCCCGTAATAATAAGTTGGCCTAAACATTTACCGCCCTTAAGATGTGACGTCATTAGCCCGAGTGACGTCACGGAGGCGTCACTTTTATGGGAGTGTTACAGGTTTCAGGGAATTGTAAGTACCCATACTTCATGATGGAATAAGGTGATTCATATTTGCCTTCTTTTTATGTAACTACTTTGAGGTGCGTAGTGTGGGTCATTGGGGACATGTACTTTACTGTCGCGTCGTCGACGTCATGACGTATTTGTGACGTCACAGGGCGTCACTTTTACGAGATTGTTACAGATTCTTAGGTTTCTTTATTTGTGGAATAAAGGTGATTTCACACTTAACTTTTCTTGTCCATCTGAACAGCTTTATAATTATATTCATAGAAAATGACACACGGACAAACAGACAAGAAAGTGATCTTATAAGGGTTCCTTTTTTACCTTTTGAGAACCTTTTTACCTACGGAACCCTAAAAAGTGACACAATATTCGAGTATAACGTTGTAATATGTAAGTATCTATGATACAAACGACTGAGTTACCAGTTAGTAGTTAATCTTGATTTTATTTTGGTACTTAATTATAAAATAATATTATTGTAAGTAATATGGGTACATGCTTAAATATATTTTATTAGTATTTATTATTTAACTTTGGTCATACCGAACGATGCTGATCTTTCTTTATAATATTTCAGTGTGACCTATTGCTAGAACAATTATTTCCGCTCCATAATCGACTTGATAAAGAAGGTAAGAGAACAGTTGGCTTGAAATTTTGTAACCTCATTCAAGGGCAATTGTTTTAAATAACATAGTTTAAATTGCATTTCAATTGCAAAAAATACCCTCCAAGTCTGTTTTTTTGTTAAAAAATCGGAGTTTGAGGGCACTTTGAGCCATTTAGAGGGTAATTTTGTAATCTAAATGCAATCGGAATAAATGAATAAATATTGACATTCCACACTTCGCCATCTAGCCCCAAGCTAAGTTACTAGACTTGTGTTATGGGTGCTAGGCAACGGATATACTACTTAAATACTTTTCTTTTGTGTGTATGTCTTTTTATATTTTAAACAATTAATGAAAGAATTGTAATATATTTTTTTCTTTTGTAAATATGTTTATACTTATAATACATAGAAACAACCAGACCACAGACAAATATCTAAGCATAAATACATGTCTCAGGCGGGAATCGAACCCGCAACCCTGTGTTTGGCAGTCCGGCATGGTGATCATTGTGCCAACTGGGTCGTTAATAATATTGAAAAGTAATTTAATTAATGGTTTTTACGATAATTAGCCTTAGTGCAGCAGATTTTTCAAATTATACTTCATGGTCATCATGTTAATGTGAATCATCGTCTTCATGTTAATGTGATAGAACCAAAAATAATATGTTTCAGAGTAACATGATTTTCATTAATTGTTGTGTAGGGAAGTAATACCTATTTATAGGGGTTTTCCTTGTGTAATATAATTGAATTTGTTTTATGACTACGATTCGATCCCGTTACATAGACGGTGTCTAAAACGACTGAAATATTTAATTCTTAAACAAAAAATAAATTTAGCCATTTTTGTAAAGTAACAACTCGGTTTGAAATAATCAAAAATTACGTTATGTACTGGCACTTGATAGAGGATCAAGGTTTTGCTAAAGAAAAGGTACAGATGTAATTTCACTGTATTATTTAAAATGTCTTTTATTTTAGATGAAATTTATTTGTAACTAGTAGCGCCTTGTGAGGTGGGTGAAACCGTGGGATGTAGTTAGTTAAGCACTGAGAGAAGTGGTCACTTATAGAAAATCTAGTCTTGGTGGTTGTGCGTTGTCTGTCAGTCATATGTATCTTCTTAAGGATATATAAAAAAAAAGGTTAGTAAATACTTGAGTAAAAGTTTTCAATATCACTTAGAGTATACTATCCTTGGTCATAACAAGTTAAGAAAGACACCTTTAACAGAGTTAAAATATCGATAAAATTCTATAGAAATTTCAGTAGGTACAGTCTAAAAAACTTCTTGCATATTTAAAAAGAAAATTGTGGGAAGTAGCCGAACGAAGTCCGGACTTCATGATCGAAAGTACGTCGTATTGACCGTTGAACATGAAGGACGAATCTCACGAGTGAATATGTAGGCGCCGACTAGAAATTGTATAAAACGTGGCCGAGCACATTTCCATCGCCAAGGGAATTTGCACAAGGAGGAAGAAGGAAGACGCGGGGGCACCCCTTTATGTGGAGGGAGGGGTGGCTGGCCGAGGTCCGCCCTACATATACGAGGGTACCCTGTTTACAGGCAGCCAGGCACGCACGCCGGTCTCTGTTCTACGGAATCAGGGCTGAGAACCGGACAACCAGGGTTGCCAAACGTTTAACACTTATATTTTATTTTAAAAAAAACCTTAACTCACTATCTGTATTCATTCCTTTTTAAAAGTGTCCTGATAGATAGACAGACAGACGGGCAAAGTGATCTTATAAGATCCAGTTTTTCCCTCTTTATTTACGAAGATACTAATAATAAAACTTTTTGTTACTTATAAAATGTGATCATTTCATGTTCATTGCGTAAATGTCAATAAAGTACTCAATACGAACGTGAAAAATGTTTTATGGCAAGGGTCAGAAGTCGCGTCCCGCGAGACAATAAAACCCTCGGGGCAATTAAAACCAAAAGTCAGTATCGTAACACATAGAAATACGAATTGGCAGTCAGAAATCAAAATAATAACAGAGATTTTTAAATCGCTTTAAAATATTTAAAATTTAAAATATTCAAATAGTCTTGAATAGTTTGAATTAACCCTAGCTAGTCCGTAGTAGATGACGCAGGGTGGGCGCCCCCCCAGTGGGTGGTAGGTGGCCCCCTCCGCCCGGCGGCCACGGCGCGGCCGGTAACACGAGTGCCTATGCGAGGCATGTATCTTGGACGAACAGATATAACAGAGAAGTAGCCCTAGTACCGAGCTTCGTACCGTACACGATGAATGATGCTCTACTTTAACACTTTCACTTTTTAAAGTACTTTTTTTGCGTAGACTGCTTACAGCTGCGTTCAGAGACATTCCTGACCAAAGTTTAGGTAAGAAATGCTTTTTAAGGGAATGTTATTAGCCGTAAGATCTTTATATCATGCTATACGAAAAGAAGAAGATGAAAAACTTGAGTTTTACTATAAAAAAAGAAGGATAAATTACTGTTACCTAAACTAGTTTTTACATCAACACAAATTAAGTAGAAATCTTTATTTCAATAACTTGCTGCGCCCCGCGGTTTCACCCGCGTAAGTTCCGTTCCCGTGGGAATATTGAGATAAAAAGTAGCCTATATGTTAATCCAGGCCTCCGGCTATCTAGATACCGAATTTCATTGCAATCGGTTAAGTGGTTTTAGCGTAAAGGAGTAACAAACACACACACACACACGCACACACACACACGCACATACAAACTTTCACATTTATAATACTAGTAGGATAATTCAATGTTACAATATTGCCGATTGCAATAAAACTGTACTATTAATAAAGCAATATGTATTAAAACGAAAACCAAAGTAACTTAATTTAAATAAAATAAAAAAAATCAATTTAAAAATTAAAAAATATTTTAAGTAGAGCACGTTACGTATCGTTAGAAGCTATTTTACATGTGCGCGGTGTGGACTTAGGCTGGCCGCCCTACGTATCGGTAGGTAGGGCAGTACAACGAAATAGGTTTCCGACGAAGCCGAATACATTTCACTGGCTCGTGTGCTGCTTTGAAATGGGAACGATTTCCAAGTTTAAATCACCTTCGATTTTTAAAACTGAAAGTAGCTTTCGTTATTAGTTTTGAAGGCCTAAATCGTTCACAAAACTTTTAAAATAGAACTACTTTTGAAAAGCTTTTGAAAAACTATTTTTTGAGTCAATATACTTTTTTCTTTAAATTTTTTTTTAAATCAGTTTGATTGCAATTAGGTACCTATGTACTAAGTATGTAGTTGAAAAAAATATACAATTGGTTTTTTTAAAGTGATAATATAATTATTTTTACATTTTAATCAAGTTAAATTTTTAAGTCACTTATTTTGCTTTTATTCTCAGACAGTACTTACCTACCTACATAATTAATCCACTTAAGATTTCAGACTCCAATTCTAAGTATTGTTTTTCCCGTTTTTTTCCTAAAATATCTTTAATAAAGATTATTTTCTTAATATTTATTACCAAGAAGTTCTGTTTCAAGCTCCAATTCGAAGTATTATTTTCCCGATTATAGGTAAAATCTTTAATAAATATTATTTTCTTAATTTTTATCGAGGATCAGCTTATTACGTCATCGTAAGTATATTTATCGAGAAAAATCTGTTAAATTGGAGATACATTGCAAAAAAAAACTATTGAACCCTAGAATCTCTCCTAATTTAAGTTTTGCTAATAGAAATTATATCTTATTCAAACATGATAAGATTGATAGTACCTTAAATAAAATTCTTTAGTTAGATCTTTAGGAAACTGAACAATGTTTCTGAACTGTTCTTAATTCCGTTGTTCTTTCAACTTTTCGGTGAAAATCAGAAAATAAGTTTAAATAATTTATTTACTCATAAAATATATAAGTCCACTAACAATAAGTATTAGTAAGTACTTATGATTAGGTTAGTTTTAGAACTTTTGGAGATCATTATTTTATCAAAATATCTTATTTATAACAATATTATAAAGCTGAAGAGTTTGTTTGTTTGTTTGAACGCGCTTATCTCAGGAACTACTACTGGCTCGAAATGAAAAAATATTTTTGTGTTGGATAGTCCAGGAAGGCTACTTCCTATTAAGATATTCCCACGGGATCGGGACTTACGCGGGTGAAACCACTAGGCGCAGCTAGTCTATAATGTATTCTCTAATTTTGTTTTTTTAAATTAACTATTTCACAGTTGAGGTTAGCACAAATGAGGTTAGTAGGTATCATAAAATACCTATGAAGAAAGCATATCTACTTAGGCACGGATTACAATCTTGCTATCGGTCACTGGGATCCCGTATACGAGATATGCACAAAGGAAATAGATTTGATTCCTTGCGAGAGTAGAATATTTTGAAATCAGAAACAAAATAAGAATTACTAGTTTTTGTTTATTTGTTTAAGCACTACACTTAAAAAAAGTTGTAAATTTTAAAATAAATATGTTATGGACCAAGTGATTAATTCGGGCATTATGAATAATGACAAGCTACTTTGGGCAAAAGGAATGTATTATCATTTAAACTTTAATATTCATCACACTGTCTGGGCATTATGGATATTGCTACCTGATAATTAGGCAATGTGATAATAGAAATAGATTATATGGGGTAAAGAGCTTCTTAAAAGCTATTTTTAACTGTGTGAATCTAAATGCTCGATTCGCTCGCGCGTGCTTTGTGACAATATCTAACTTAACCTAACCTTTCTGGCACCCAATTACCTTTTTTAACATTTCATATTTTTTTTATTTGAGTGAGATAGAAAAAAATAGTGTACCCGTTCACTACACAGCGCTCATCGTTTTTTTTTTGTTTCTTTTTGCATTTAATGCGAATACAGATGGACACGAAGGTCAGAGCATCAAAGAACGAAGAATTTTTGTGTTATTTGTGTTTCAATTTTGAAACACAATGTGTATAATGCCCGGGCAATATAATTATTTCATTAGTAATAATCACATTGAACTCTTCGCGAAGTTGTTGATCACTATATCTACCTAGGCCAAACGGTCCAACTAGGTAAATCCAACTTCGATAAAGAGGTCAGCCGACGAATCCAACTCGGTTGGGCAGCGTTCGGGAAGCTTCGCAATATCTTCTCGTCACAAATACCACAGAGCCTCAAGACGAAGGTTTTCAACCAATGTGTGTTACCAGTGATGACATACGGATCCGAGACGTGGTCGCTGACTATAGGCCTCGTTCAAAAGCTCAGAGTCGCTCAGCGAGCTATGGAGAGAGCTATGCTCGGAGTTTCTCTACGTGATAGAATCCGAAATACGGAAATCCGTAGAAGAACCAAAGTCACCGACATAGCCCTCAGGATTAGTAAGCTGAAGTGGCAATGGGCAGGTCATATAGCTCGCAGAACTGACAACCGCTGGGGAGTAAAGGTTCTCGAGTGGCGGCCGCGATGCAACGCGAAACGGAGTGTTGGGAGACCAGCTGCCCGGTGGACCGACGACATTGTAGCGGTCGTGGGTAGTCGGTGGATGGAGGCGGCTCAGGACCGCTGTTTGTGGCGTCGTATGGGGGAGGCCTATGTCCAGCAGTGGACGTGCATGGGCTGACATGATGACATTGAACTCTCATATTGGTCAAGTGATTAATTGGTGCCCGGGCATTATGTTTAATGACCAATCACTTGATCCATAACATATACATTACGAAAGGTTGAATAGGTATTGAAGTTTAATCGACGTAAATAATAATTCGTACTAATTTTATTTACCTTTTTTTAATCATATTTTTTTACTTTTATAGGCCTAATTTTTTAATCGTTATAGGTTATTAATTCATCAACAGATGGCGCCATATTGAAAATGCATGAATCGGTCTCATATATGTCGATTAAGTAAAAAAATATAAATTTGAAATTTATTTATAGACTAACTGTTGCCCGCAACTTCGTTCGCGTGGTGGTTTTGTTTTATTTAGTATAGGTACCTACCTATAATAGCATGTTCCCAATAGATACTATTTATGGTTGAATATCTCTACACGTAAAATAAAGGTTCAAATATTTATAAAAAAGTTGATTGAGGATTTTCTAGAAGATGGAATCTAGGAAAAATGTGAAAATACCTGGATTTTCAGTTTTCCTGAAAAGGCGAGTACACGAATGTGGGTCTTCCGATCTTTAAAATTTGTACTTAATTTAAATTTTGTACTTTTAGTATGCTTCGTTATAAATATAAGTTTCAAGTTATATAAGTTATTTAAAGATGCACATCGCGAAAGGTTGACTATTGACGTCAAACCGAGGTAAATCTAATATATAAAAATAAGTCGGGTTTTCCTCCCTGACGCTATAACTCCAGAACGCACGAACCGATTTCCACGGTTTTGCATTCGTTGGAAAGGTCTCGGGCTCCGTAAGGTTTATAGCAAAGAAAATTCAGGAAAATCTGGTGGCGAAACGGAGTTCGCCGGGGTTTGCTAGTTCGTAATAATTTTAAATTCAGTACTTTTAATAGGCTTCGTTATAAATATAAACTTTGTGGACTCATAAGTTAACAAAGTTTCAAGTTAAAAAAGTTATTTAAAGATGCACATTGTGAAAGGTTGACTATTGACGTCAAACCGAAGTAAATTCGTAATAATTTTAAATTCAGTACTTTTAATAGGCTTCGTTATAAATATAAACTTTGTGGACTCATAAGTTAACAAAGTTTCAAGTTAAAAAAGTTATTTAAAGATGCACATTGTGAAAGGTTGACTATTAATGTCAAACCGAGGTAAATTCGTAATAATTTTAAATAATGTACTTTTAATAGGCTTCGTTTTATTTTTGTCCAAAAGTTATTTTTTCCACCTTTATAACAAGTTCAACAAATTTAGCACCAATCCCGCAACCGCAGGATTGGTACCTTTGCAACAAAAGTATGTCGTTATTAGGTACTCACCTGGAGCAGAGGTAAAAGAAACCCTATTGAAATGACGACAAGGAAGTTAGTTTATTGGTTTCGCATTATCATATGAATGTTAGAAATATTTACTTAATCCATTGTAGCTATTTGTGTATAGTAAATCTGGGTTCGTATTATGAAAGAATTGAATGAAATGACGTCGACGTCAAATGAGGGACGACCTCTTCTGACCCAACGCTAATAAGTGGGTGAAACTACCGGACGGACACGAACTAAATATTTTTATATATAAAGTCGAATAAGTCTGGTTTGCCATGGTAGACTCTTTCGTAATCTCCTCAGACGTTTAACCTTGTATATAAATAGATACATATTTTTAACTATCATTTATTTATGCCTACTTATTACTTTAACCTAAGTTTTTCCAAAGTATACTTAATGTACGGTCGGCTGCATAATTGCAGACCCACCGTAGAGCACCTGACTGCTGTTATAAGAATGATTTGAACACAAGCAAAATTTTAGGCACCTGCTTTAGTTGAAGTTTAAAGTCTTCTAACTCGTAAATTTATCAAACAAAAATATTAAAATGAAATCATGCCAATAATAGTAATTTTTGAACTCTACCGGGGGCTGCAATTATGCAGCCGACTGTACCTACTAAAAAATAGACTAAGCAACTGACCGTGGTACTTGAGTTTGTCCTGATCCTATAGAAGTATCGGAGTGCCTTAGGTTTCAATGTATCTTCATACCTAGTTTCATCAAAATCCTTTCAGTTTCACCAAATCGAAATTGATTTACAAACAAATAAAATATATTATTTCGAAAACCTGCAAATAAAATGCTAAGTAGGTACGAGTATCTGTATAGAATAATATATTAATGATAGTAGGTCAAGTACTCTTTGATCAGAGTCTTCTAAATTAAGTCTAGTACCTACCTACATTATAAGCTTTTGAGTAGGTATAGGTTTATCTTTGGTTTTTGAGTAGGTTTATGTATAACTTTGAGCTTTGTTATTTACACCAACTTGGAGTTTTTGCTTTGGTGTGGACAGCTGGTCAAAATTAACGATGAGAAACTTATTTATGTAATTAAGGATTACGAAAACAACATAACTGGTTTGGCGTTATTAAAATATGAAACACTACAACAAATGAGTTTATTGTTCGAAAAAAGGGGAAGTTATCAAGCTTATAAACAGTGGCCATAAAGAGTAGTAACGAGGGCTGCAATAAACAGTGTCAGGGCGGGCGTGCGTTTCGAAAGGCAAATCTGTAAATTCAATTAAGGTTCGAGCATTTTTCGGACACAGCCGTCCGGGGCAAGGCAGCCCTTCCGCCGCGGGCACTCGCCCCCGCATTGGAAAATTTTCTCTCGAAAATTGAAGATATTTCGTGCTTCTCCCTGGGGGCGACTCGTTTCTCGACACTTATGGTCGCCGTCCTCCGGGCGTGCAGGAGGCTTTTTACATAAAGTCCACACGTATAGGTATCGATCGTGGGCGGCCGGACAGGGTGTACGCAGATGACGGCCCCCGGCCCTCCTGCCCTCCTCTCTTCCCCCTTTCATTATGTAAGTGCGTACCTAACGCGTGCTCGCGCGGACCTGATTAGGGGGCCTCTTTTTTAACTGACCCCCTCACTTGGTGCGATTAAACTTAATTTGAGAGTGTCGCTGTCCTGCGAGAGTCGATCGAGCTTTGCTCCGCTAAAGCCTGATTTACGATTAGAGCTCGCAATCACGTCCTCTGCCCGCTTCCACCATTAATATGGACTTCAATATTTGTCCAAAATTGGAAAAATATCAGAGTCGAGCCGAACGACGTAATAACCGTCTATTTTCCTTGTAAACTTTTACATTTATAAATGTACAAACAAAAAATCTACTAAAAGAGAAAGGGTAAATGATATTTTAGAAGCGTTTTCTTAAGTTTTGTACTATGAAAGAAAATAAATGTCTACCTTTTTTCATTGTACTCGTTCAATTTACCTGTAACTGGCATCACGCGTAAGTGATTCTCATTCGGGCAACTCCCAACAGGGCATGATTTCCACTGGCCGAATCTTAAAAGAGCCCGAAAACTTCTCGGAAAAGATGAAAAGGGGTATGTCTACATTAAGTATTCTAAAAGAGGAATTGTACAAGAAAAGCAAAGTCCTGTTTTAAACGGGTGGCGGGGGGCTTACGTCGAACTTTCCCAATGATCGGACAAGGAGGAATTTTTCAATATAGATGTTTGGCGCATCTTCTATCATTTATATTTTAGTATTCAGAACTATAAATTGATGGAGTTGCCGTGCCTTTAATAAAAAAAAGTCATTTTATATTCTACGTTAGTTATTGTCGTGTGTCTTCAAATCGTAGTGTGCAGTCGCCATGTCCATATTATTGTTTATGTACAGTCGGCTGCATAATTGCAGCCCTCGGTAGAGTTCTGAAACTACTATTATTGGAATGTTTTCATTCTAATAATTTTTGTTTGAGAAATTGATGAGTTAGAAGACTTTAAACTTCAACTAAAGCAGGTGTCTAGAATCTTCCTTGTGTTGAAAATATTCTTATAACAGCCATTTTAGAGCTCTACGGTGGGTCTGCAATTATGCAGCCGACTGTACCTACCTTTGTTTAATCACAAACTATGATTTATTAAATGAACATTATTGTTATTTTAAATAATATGCACATTAATTTACTTATGCTATTACCTACCTAACTTTGTTTGACAATTCTAATGTCATTTAAAAATTAACCTTAATTATTTTTTTATCACAGTTGCTCATAAAGTGGATCTGATTCAACGGCTTTTAGGCTCATAATCCAACATATTATGCACGCGTGCGTTTCACATTGCCAACCTAGTGCTGTAAAGTTATCCCGATAGGTTAAATACGTATCTTACTGCTAATTACATACTGTTTTGATGTATAAAAAAGGTAGGTACCAAAGAGTTTTTTAGCTAGCAAAAATGGTTGTCTCTAAAGTCGGTTTACGAACGAATATTTTACGTGATAATGACTTAGAAAACAATTAAAAATTGAGTTGTTTATTTTTTGTTTTTTCTTTACTTAAATATATTGTTTTTCCGTACCATTGTATTTGTTCTTAACCCCCCGACGCAAAAACAAATAGAAAAAACCCTAAAAAACATGTCAGACAAGGCTGTATAGGTTAAAAGTCTTTAGCTTGGCCTTTTCGCAGCATAATTAACAAAAAATATTGCCTTAAAAAAACGTAAACATAGACTTATCACAAATATTTTGTTAATTATTATTTTGTTTTCTTTTCAAGTCTTTTTTTTTATTCGTAACTGTGATAAAAATCGTCGTAAAACGATATACGTGTGGAATTGATCTTTGCATCTTGGCTTCTTTAACACGCTCGCTACCGCTCGCGCCTCATAAACCGCCTATATGCAAAGATCAATTTACCACACTTATATCGTAATGTACTATTAATCCACTTCTCTTAAGATGATTGCGTATGAGTTCATTGATCTTCAACAAATATACGTGGGCCTTCAGGGCTATATCCTAAACTATACTTAAGAGATAGCAAAAAATGCTAAAAGGAGTTGTTCGCGCCATTCCGTTCCTCCTTCATTTCATACTTACTATTCTATGTCGTACG
The DNA here is from genome assembly GCA_951213275.1 of Idaea straminata. Lineage (NCBI taxonomy): Eukaryota > Metazoa > Arthropoda > Insecta > Lepidoptera > Geometridae > Idaea > Idaea straminata. The sequence continues at coordinate 14,431,079 of OX577845.1, read as the reverse complement.
TAACGTCATAGAGAGTGACACATTCTTGTCAACCATCTTGTAACTATATATCAGCTTATACGCAATGTAAAAACTTAATAATTAAATAATATAACAGTTCCCTAAACCGTCTTTTGACTATTCGCCCAAACAGGAATTGCATGCCCGATTTTGCCAAAAACTAAAACTACATCATTCGATTTTTGAAAAAGGCATTACTTTAGCCAGGAATCGAACCTGTTGATTTTGCAAAAAAAATCAACCTATATTTTTAAACCAATGGAAAGTCTAGCTGATAGAGATCACTTCTTGGAAACGAATATAGTATGGTTAATCAAAGGAAATAGCTAGTTTTTGTAGTCTTCTGTAATTTTCATACTACAGTCCCTGAAATAATGTAGTAAGAAGGTAAAGTGATGACTTAACAAACTGCTGCACAAAAAACAGAAGCTGTTTTTTTTACAATTTTAAAGAGATCAACTAGACTATACATTGGTATAAAAATATAGGATGATTCTTTTTTTTGCAAAATCAACAGGTTCGATTCTTGGCTAGGGTAATGACTTTTTAGGATATATAGCCCTGAAGGCCCACGTATAAAATTTAACCTGGATATAAAATTCTCGTGTTGCGGTGATAGTTGCCAAACTCCACCTAAGCGGCTGAACCGATTTGTATGATTTTTTTGTGTATATTCGTTAGGTTTTAAAATCGACCACTATTCTATTTTTTTGTATAAGTATGCTAGTTATATATAAAAGCATCCGACCCGAGCGACCCGCTCCGGCTTCGCACGGCTATATTATTTATTTTTATTTATTATTTATTTATTTATTATAGTCAATTAAAACGATACATTACCATTTATATTAATTGACTTAGACAAAAAATAATAATAATTACAATAATAATAATTTGATTATGCATGTATTATAAACCTTCCTCTTGAATCACTCTATCTATTGAAAAAACCGCATCAAAATCCGTTGCGTAGTTATAAAGATCTAAGCAACATAGGGACAGACAGTGGAAAGTGACTTTGTTTTATACTATGTAATTAATAATAAGTTTAATTTTTTAGATTTTTGTTTTTTTTTAATTTGTTATTGTTTTATTTACCTACCTATTTTGTAATTGTTTCAATGTGAATAAAGATATCAGCACGATAAAATTATATTATTAAAATAAATAATCTAAATCTAAAAAACCATGAAAAATCTACTTAATAAAAGTACTTCCCACAAATCCATGTTGACAAAAACTCAATTTGTAACTACCCAATTACGAAATATATCCATGTTCTATACTTTTTAATCGACAATTAGAAAAAAAAATACAGTTGAGACTCCATAGCTTTCTCAGTTGAAATCGAAGTCCAGCCTCGGAGGGTAGGTAGGTATATACTGTTTATAGCTTGGTAGGTACTAATTAAACATCTTTCAAGATGATATAATTTTATATTCCGAGTCGCAATCTGAAAATGCTTAAAAAGTTTTTAAATATTTTTTACGTTTACAGGGTTGGATGGTTGTATCAATTTACTTAATGAAGTAAATGAAGGGAATACGGTTTTTTGGGCAGTTGTGGCAGTTTTACCGATTGGTCATAGAAGAACAGTCAGTTGGTCAAAGACGAATTTATATACAATTTGATTTAAAATAATTGAGAGTATTAAACTATACCTACCTATATAAAATAAGAAAATAATCGTTAAATCTAAATTAACATTATGATTTTTTTAATTGTGTCTGTTGAGAGGAAAGGGACCGACGCTCTCCATACAAACGTAGTCGACTGTTTCCTCCTTGGATCCCACATTGGCACAAATATTTTTGGTTGTCTTGGTTTTTTGTTTTCTTATTATCATAGAAAGTAACAGTTAAAAAACAAATATATATATATAAAATAAGACATAGGAGGACATGGTCATGACAGTTATAAGTTTTATGCTACAAAAATATTTGCAATAGTGTCATTAACCAGAAAGGAAACAGTCGATTACGTTTGTATGGAGAGAGAGCCGGTAATTTTTCCTCTTAACTAATGGACGGATTAAGTATGATCTTTTCGAATCTTGTTATAAAACGATTACAAGAAACTGGCTATTTATTCCCAAAGTCATTGTTTGTCTGTCTGTCTGTCTAAACCTATATTTTGTGTGTGGTTTAGTGATTTCTTACAAAGTAACCAACGATTGCAGTTTGGCTAGTTTTCAAGATCTTCTACTAGAATTGGCCAAATTTAAACTGATAGAAGAATAGATAATTTATTCTGTAACAACATACAACTTAGAACAACATCTGGAACCACCTTTTCATCACAAAACTTTTCAATGAGTAACGATTAGGGGTTACAATTTGAAGAATTTAGTAGGGTTCCTTTTTTTACCTTTAAACCCCAAAACATATCAAAAATTGAAAAAGCGACTTAAAAATAATATAAATTTAAAAATAATTAAGTATTCAATTGTTACTAAACTTATTAAGTATAACAAAACCCTTTCCGAAACCCTTTCCAAAACTTACTGCAAGTAAGTTAAAAAATAGATAGGTAAGACCTAGCTGGATACCTACTTTAAATAAATCTAGATCCCTACAAATATTTAACTTTGGTGTACCTAATATTCCATGAAATACTGAACCGATTTTAATGAGTGTACTTAACTTATAAATATGTACTAGTTTTTGCCCGCGACTTCGTCTGCGTAGCAGTTGAAAATTGACCAAGGAATCACGTTGTCCCATACAAACCCCCCCTTTTTAACCCCTTGGAGGCCTACATCATACAAAAAACACACCCTCCAAGATTGAGGTCTCTACGAACAGCGGTTTAGGCTGTGCGTTGTTCCGTCAGTCAGTCATTCAGGACAAAGAATTTTATATGTACTTATAGAGAAGATAGAAGATTACAGAACAGCATCCCGCGGATGCACTCGCATAAGTCCCGAATTTCTAAATATAATATTCTAGCGACCACGCACAGCCGTATTATGCATGTATTATACATAAAAACCTTCTTCTTGAATCACTCTATCTATATAAAAAACCGACGCATGAAAATTCGTTGCGTAGTTTTAAAGATCTAAGCATATATAAGAACAAACAACGGAAAGTGACTTTGTTTTATATAATGATACCAATGAGGTATCATAGACAATGATACTTATACGTACAATATGCGAACGTCGAATTGAGGTCCTTCTCCTTTTTCGAAGTCGGTTTTTTAGTTGCTTTTTTGTTACTCTTAATAATTCATGTAGGTAGGTACCATCATACTAATCAAAATGGGTCTTGTAATTTCGGATAACCAAGATTTCTTGTAATTTCACGAAAAGAAACGGGTACTAAAGGTTATCATTGTAACCGACTTCAAAAAAAGAGGAGGTACCGAATTCTCAAGTTGCGTAGTTACATTCCAATATGAATAAAAGTTAATCGCCGAATGTGCACGTTTAACTTTCAAAAGTCTGCACCAGATTTTTTTTTTGTTTTCGTTATTGTTTAGACAAGGTTTGTTTGAAAAGGAAAATAGCGAAAACATGTAGAACTGCGTATTTTCTATTATATATTTTTACTTACATTACATAATTATGATCACCGATTACTCGAAGACAGCTTAACCGATTTAAATGATTCTTTTTTCTTAAAAGGGTAGGGATCAGACCTCGAGCGTGCAGCAAATTGCTCAGTTATCAAGATATAGCACCTAAATCGGCCCTTAAATTAATAGGTATTAATAGGTACAGATTGCTGGAACATATGGAACCACCTTCTCATCACAAAACTCCTCAATGAGTAACGATTACCGGTTTCAATTTGAAAAATTTAGTACTTACCGTGTTGCCTAATATCGAGTGGAATTGTCAAAATAAATTATAAATATATTAACAGACTTTAAAAAAAAGGGAAAAATAAATACTAAATGGTTATAAGCTCGCTGTAAAATTGGTATCTCCTTTAAAATTAAAAACAGCGCCATCTACTACTTTTGATGCGAACTTCATAGTAACAAACCAGCTTAGGGTTAAACATCACAATTAGTTTCAAATAAATGCACAGATGTCGCTACATGTAGTATAAAAGTTAAAACCACATAAATGGTTCCAGTTTTTGTCTTCATTCGAACAATGTATTTCGTTAATGGCCTAGCTCCATCTATTGATAGATTTCCAACTAGCGAAAACTTCTGGTGGTTCCAATTTTGTAACTGGAACACTGATAGATTTCCAACTATCGAAACCTTCTTGTGGTTCCATTTTTGTAACATGGAACACTTACACCACCAAAAGTTTTCGCTAGTTGGAAATCTATCAATAGATGGAGCTAGGCTTTTTACGCGATTCCAAAAAGGGTTACGTTTTACGCGCCTCTGTCTATCTTTGTATGTTTTTATTATTTGTAATTAACATCGTCAAGGTCGGTACCAAAGTCCTGACATTAGTTTATTTATTGTTTACTTTGATCGATCATAACTTAAGTCAGCGAATTCATTAAGCGTAAGGTTTGATTGCACAACAAAACATATATTTACTTTTAAAATATTTCAACATAATATCAACTAAACTTTTCAAACTCACACGATTTGTATTCATAGTATAGGGTCTCCTCGCGACCACGACTATTGTAACATAGTCGAAACGTCGAGGTAAGAGAAATAAAAATAAAAAATACGTGAATGATTATAATATCTACTGTCAAACAAACTGAATTAAAATAATAACCTTGTAATATTGAAACAGAATTTAATTTTAGATAACCAAGACTTTGACGAAAAAACAGAGGTCCGCTCTCGGGGTAAGTCAGAGAAGAATGGAGCACAGCATGCTGGAGATTAAACAAAAAAAACGAGCCTGCGCTCCAGAACTCGCATTGCTGAAGTCTCCCAGAAAGCTGCTAAGCTAAAGTACGACTGGGCGAAACAAACAACGGTAACCCTCAAAGCTGAATAATTTTCCCCGTTTTTACCACATTTCCCACTGATTCTTCGGTCCTATTGGTTGTGACCAATAGGACCGAAGAATCAGTGACGCCAATAGGCGTAATGTTAAATATCTTTAAGCCTTCCTCGATATTTGGACTATCCTACACAAAAATATTTTTTCAATTCGAATCAGTATTTCCTGAGATTAGCGCATTCAAACAAACAAACAAACTATTCAGCTTTATAATATTAGTATAGATATACCTAAATGGGCTGTGTAATTATGAGTTTAAATGATTATGATTATAATGATTATAAATGATTATAAAAAATGATTATAATATAATTTTTATTAGTTTAATGGTAATTTTAGCTGCAATAACTAAAAGAGCTCAAATTCCTTTTAGTTCTTGATTACCGAACAGTAAGTAGGTACGTATTACAACGTATGCCGATGTACATAATGGGTCATAAGTAAATAATCAATTAGCTACAATAATACTATCAACAAGTATTGGACTTACGGCCTTCTTCTTATAGACGTTACACACAAACATAAATACTTGAATTAAAAGTACTCAGTGTGATTATTATTTTAAACATGTTAGCTATGTATTTAGTTGGCCGATCGGTATAAGCCGCCACCAGCTTCACCAACCGACGTGGGTCCGATCCTCAGGTTACGTTGTTATAATGTTCAAATAGTGCTGCACAGGATTGTAAACGTTACGGTGGGCAGAAACTTTTGACCGTTGATTGTACCACGCTGTCTTGTTTACTGAAAGAACCTGGGACTGTGCTCTCGTCAACGCTGAGAAAGGTGTAGACGAGATTGCTAATTGGTTAAATAAAAATATTGTATCACTAAACAAAAAATATACTGGATTATTGGTTATCATTTCAGTAAGCGATTGAGGGCTACGTTCAACTGAATAAAAAATTTTTTTCTACGACTTTTGGATATTCAAACACTGTTTTGAAAATTTTGAGGTTACGTAAATTCGAAAATCTTAAAACTACTAAATAACTTTAATCTTATTTTATAAACTAGCTGCGCCCTGCGGTTTCACCCGCGTAAGTCCCGATCCCGTGGGAATATCGGGATAAAAAGTAGCCTATATGTTAATCCAGGCCTCTAGCTATTTACATACCGAATTTCATTGCAATTGGTTCAGTAGTTTTAGCGTGAAGGAGTAACAAAAACGCACACATACACACACACAAACTTTCACATTTATAATATTAGTAGGATAGGATACTCTTCAGAGATCTTATACTTACAATCATCAACAAATATATTTCGAAAAAGATTATTACAGGATTTTATGTTGATAAAAAACTCTATGGCCCATAACTCATTAATAGGTACCAACTCTTAACATCTTACACACGTGATAACTTTTAAACGAAATATCCGATTGAGATGAAACAAAAAGTATTTTACTTCTACATAAATACTCTTGATAACATAATGCTTAATTTTGATAAAGATTTAATATTACGATATATTTAACGTAGTTTTTTTCTTCAGACGATTTAATAATTATTTTGAACACAAAATCGATTATTGTGATTAAACCATGATAGCTAGATATATGTTCTCGCGGACTTTTTTGTAGGTCTTAATGGGATCATTACATTACAAACCCGTAGTACATCATTTTGTTCTATTGTCAATAGTTTTTGCAGCGCACGCAAAAAAGGTTCTCGATTTTACACCTTGTGTTACAAAATAGCAATTTTATTAAGGATCCCTAATTTTGAAAAAAAAAACATAGCCTTCCTCGATAAATGGACTACCCAACACTGAAAGAATCATTCAAATCGGACCAGTAGTTCCAGAGATTAGCGCGTTCAAACAAACAAACAAACAAACTCTTCAGCTTTATAATATTAGTATAGATTGGATAAACTAAGTTAATTTAATACATAAAACTTAAAAATTAGTTTAGTCTTATGGTTAGTGACCTCTCCGTGTAAGGAACAGCTGATTTTCGAGTAATCCTAACCACAATATTTAAAAAAATTATCGAATTTTCAAAAGTCCTACTGCAAAAATTGTTTGATGAAGTGCACAGGATTGGCCTTCAACCGCTTGTTAATAATGATAACCAATCCCCCTGTACATAAATGCTTTACAAAAAACGACAGTCAACAACAAACACATTTATTAGAATACATAGGTACGGTCGGCTGCATAATTGCAGACCCACCGTAGAGCTCTAAAACGGCTGTAATAAGAATGTTTTCAACACAAGCAAGATTTTAGACACCTGCTTTAGTTGAAGTTTAAAGTACCTAACTCATCAAGTTTTCAAACAAAATATATTAGAATGAAAACATTTCAATAATAGTTATTTTCGAACTCTACCGGGGGCTGCAATTATGCAGCCGACTGTACTTACCTGATGTCAATGTTTTTCAGAACTCGCGTTATTTTAATCTGATTTAAGAAAGTAAACAGCGCTAAATATCTTGGAATCGTTGTAGATCAGCTGTTGTGGCATATTCTTATTTATCCTCTAGAGCTCCAAACATTTTTATTTAAAAAAATAATAATAAACGACTATCTGGTTCCTATTATAGAAAGAATTTGTTTACAGTTAGCAGAATAAGACACAACAACAGATAAAGATTCTAAAAAAAACAATTGACATCGGAAAACCAGTTGACAGTCGAAAGAAAATGTGACAAAGTGACAAGTGAAAAACAAAATATGGAAGAAAAATTGAAGACTCTGGAAAAAATCCTAATGAATTCTAAAACAATCTGACGACAGCCTCCTTTAATTTTGTAATGAAACTAGCACAACCCCGCTCTTTCATCAGCATTAGTTCCAATCCAGCGGAATATCGAGACAGAAAAATACCCTTTGGTACTCCCAATGAATCAATATATCCTCATACCAATATCTTCTCGTCAAAAATACCACAGAGCCTCAAGACGAAGGTTTTCAACCAATGTGTGTTATCAGTGATGACGGGATCCGAGACGTGCTCACTGACTGTAGGCCTCGTTCATAAGGTCAGAGTCGCTCTGCGGGCTATAGAGAGAGGTAGCGGAGTTTCTCTACGTGATAGAATCCGAAATACGGAAATCCGAAGAAGAACCAAAGTCACCGACATAGCTCTCAGGAATATTAAGCTGAAGTGGCAATGGGCAGATCATATAACTCGCAGAACTGACAACCGCTGGGGAGTAAAGGTTCTCGAGTGGCGGCCGCGATGCAACGCGAAACGGAGTGTTGGGGGACCTGCCCGGTGGACCGACGACATTGTATCGGTCGCGGGTAGTCGGTGGATAAAGACGGCTCATAACCGCTGTTTGTGGGGTCATATGGGAAAGGCCTATGTCCAGCAGTGGACGTGTATGGGCTGATTTGATGATGAGTTTCGGAAAAGGCTGCTAATATTATTACCAATAACCCTTTTATGCTTTACAAAATGCGACAGTTACTACAAAATACAAATAATACATAGAGTTTTTACACAATGAGGTAGGAGTTTCTATGGGATTTGTTGGAACCGAACTACTGCAACAGTGAGGCACTATGCTTTGTAAAACGTACGAGTAGAATAATGTTTTTTACAAGTCACGCTCATGATGTATTTTTTCGGTAAATTGCCTCACATTTATTGACTAAAATACATACTGCGGCTTTTATGCGAAAGTTAATTTAATTGTACATATAAAAAAGAATGTTTGGTAAAACTGTGACTATCGATTCAAAGTCTAAAAGTCTGAAAGATCAATAATAGAATAGGTTCATTAACACCCCATCCTTAATGAGAGCTGTCACAATAAACATCCTTTGAGAATGCATAAGCCTAACACCTATTAACAGGTTCAAAACTTTTATAAAGCATAAATTGGGCAGTAAGGCGTACTATGATACTTCGTCTTACCTTAATGATAACAACCCTTGGACGTGACTTTAATTGCTCCATTTCAAATAATACTTTCAAATATTTGTAAGCGTGATCACATGAAAAAAAAAACCCCATGAGTTCCTTTTGCCTTCTTCTCATTGGTGGGCGCGTTCCGAAGGCACACATCCTAACTTAGTTTTTAAGACGTGTCTAAGTGATCTTATACCTAGGTATTAAGCATTGAAAGGAATAAAGATTTTTGACTTTGACTTTGACTATGTTAGGAAATTCAGAATTTATTTATCAACATGAACATAGTATTGTTTATGTTTTCAAGTAGGTATTTTAGAAATCGCGAATGGTTTTTTACATTACAAACCTCTTCCTATCTATTTTTGTTTTTGCAATAACGTTGAAAACAAATGCAATCTTCTTCATTAATTATCGATGACGTCACACTGTATTTTTGAGTGCATTTTTGAAGATATACCTACTCAATGGTGGTTTTAAATTTTTTCCGGTAAAATGTGACGTTGTGGTTGTGACGTCAAATTGGTAGCTGTCGCGTTTCGTGTCTTGTAATCAACTGACAATTAAACCGTTTAGGTTTAAAGTGTCCCTTTCCCAAAAAGCGACTAACCCTTATTTGGGTTAGTCGCTTATTGGGCCCCGCCCGAACTGGGACCATTAACCAGATTAAGAGTGCAGAAAATGGTAATCGTAGACTGGAACCGTAACTCAGAGGCCAGATTACGTAGAAAATATTGTTAGTGGTAGACTGAGATCATTAAATTTCGGAAACAGAGTGACAGATGTCAAAGTGACAGCTGTCAAACTTAAAACATTTTGGGAAAGGGACATTTTGGGAAGTGAACATTTTGGGAAGGGGAAATTTTGCGAAAGGGACATACTGGGAAAGGGACATTATGAACCTGAACGAATTAATCGCACTGAATTTGCAAAAAAATTATTTAATGCTAACAGTATCGTACCTATAGTTAGTTATATTACCTATTGTTAATCTGTTAGCTATTATTTCCAATATATTTCATATTTATGATTATGATTATGATTATGATTATTTCTATCACCAGTGGTAAAATGGGACAATTATTGCTAGCTCTTCACTTTGATGTTAGTTTGATGTCTAAAATCGGTCAGACGAGGAGGGAGTCACTTGGAAAAACCAATGGATGTAACGTCATAATTTGAATACTCTTTTACATTAAAACTAGAATTAAATGTTTTAAATGAGAAGTTCTTACGTTATGGATGCGTTATGGTTTGATTGACCAAACTACGCAGATAGATAGATAGATAAATTCTTTATTGTAAACACCAATTTCAAATAACATTAAATAAAAACAAAGCTTAAGTCTAAGTGTTACAAAGGGCGGCCTTATCGCTCAAAGCGATCTCTTCCAGGCAACCTTTGGATGGACAAGAAGTTGAGGAAGGTGAAGGGTAGGGTGTTCAAACTTCAGCGACAAACGCAGTCGAACCACGTGGCCACGGCCGTTTTGTTTTCTATTGTCTGTAAAACTCAAAGTCAGAATCTTTATTAATTTGGATTTATCATAAGCTACACGAATGAAACGAGCAAATCACATTGAATCGTCTTAAAAACTAAGTAAGAATGTGTGTCTTTGGAATGCGCCCACTAATGAGAAGAAACCAAATTATTGTTTGTAATGTGTAAAAAAAATATAGCGACGATGTTATCCGTTTTAAGAATCCGGAAGCCTCGATCTGCGGTTCATGCGGACATGTGGTTACGCCACATACTATCATCATTTCCATTTAAACTTCGCGCCAATCAGACTTACTCCTTAATAATGTTGCTTAATAAGCTTTAGTTAGATCAAAGGACGAATCGTTGGCATATATTTTTATTCCTTTTGTATTACCAACCCACTTCCTATAATCCTACTTTGTCGCACTTATCGCGAGATACTATCTGGTATCGCACGCCATCTTGGACATTGGCCCTTGAGATAGCAATTCGTGCTTGTCGTGGGAGTCCCCGACTGGAGTTTCTGTGTATCTCCATCGGTTCCGCGCCACGAGGTTTCTAATAGCCCTCGATGGATTTGGGTCTCAAATAGACCAACTACCGCGCCGCGCCGTTACCGGTATACGAAGCAGACACGTGCTGATAGTGAATCATATTCTAAAAGCCTACCATATGAGGTTAGAGGAGAAGAGAATAGCATAAGGCAGGTTAGTGAGACCTTCCTTTCAGTTTCTCTTACGCTTATATTTTCTATTATTATTAGTTAATTGGTGGCTAAGACGCTTTAAAGTGATGTAATGTACTGCAATGCCACCTATTGAATAACATTTTTTGAGTTTGAGGTTACCTAAGTATTAATAATTAAGTCATAAGACTTACTTAATAATACCTGAGTATTATTAATACACCTACCTAACTATTACTATATTACCTATTACTGAATTACCTAAGTCTAAGACTTAATTAATAGTATCTAAGTATTACTAATTAAGTCTTAAGACTTACTTACCTACCTACTTAGATACTATTATGGCACCCCTACTGTTAACGTGTCAAACTGCATAAATAATATCAACCCCATTTTAGATTTAATTTTTATATTACCCGGTAAATGCATTTACTTAGCTAAATTAGTTCAAGCACAATCTCATGTAAGCCACCCTTAGAGTCTTAAATAATGTGTAATTAAATTTACTCAAAAGTATCTAAAACTATGTTTTAGATATTATTTTAGTATTTATCTAAAAGAGAAATACCTCAACAAAAGTTCCTGAAAATGCATGTCTACTTCCAAAAATGAACCACGGCTCAGTAACATTGCAATATTTCACAAAGTCACATAAAGTCTAGCGGAGCAGCTTTAGAATCCTACAGAAACTTCTTTACAAAGTTTTCAATCTCAATAACACGTAAGGCGATCGCTATATAGCAGGTATTTCCTGTGAACAGAAATATTCTAGATTTTACGGGAGTGAGCACTCGTGATATGTGTAAAGGGTACATGGGGTGTTTCTCCCCGGGAGTATAGAGGTACAAGGGTACAAAGGAACAACGTACAGCAGCAAATAGTTCCACGTTGTCGTCCTCATGTCTCGCCTCAAAGGATGCTTTCCAACGGTATTACTACGTTTGAAACGCATCGATGACTTTGATGTGCAATTTTTACATTTTATGTTGTGAACAAGTTACTTTTCGAACAAATATACAAGCTATGAAGGGACTTGAAATCTTTTTTCATAAAAAAGTGCCAACAGTCCGGTAGCCGAACTAGCATCGGGACGAGTGGAACAAAGCCTTTTTAACCATTTATTTTCTTAGGGACTACCGCTGGGCACTACTAGTAGAGTGAAGGTAAATTTTACTCTCCCGTGCAGTAAAATTTCCCTTCACTAACCTTCAAAACTCACCCTTCAAAATTTCCCTTTAAATGTACGTTTACCCGTAGCACTATCAGTAGTGACTGATAGTGCTACGGGTAAACGTACATTTCCACTGACACTACACTGTTGCCAGTAGTTTCACGGGAAAGTAAATTTCCTATGGTACGAGTGGGCTATCTATAAGGCTATTCAATCTTTACGGCTTCACCGGTTTTCAGAACTACTGAACCGATTGCAATAAAATTCGGTATAATAATAGCTGGAGGCCTGGATTAACATAAAGGCTACTTTTTATCTTGATATTCCCACGGGATCGGAACTTACGCGGGTGAAACCGCGGGGCGCAGCTAGTACAATATAATATCTAAAACAAACATGGATTATTCAGTGTCACAAAATTTACAAATATAAATGATTACTTGCAATGAATCAATGTATCCTCAATCCTCATACCAAGTTTCATCAAAATCGGTCCAGTAGTGTTGGAGGCCGTTCGTTCCAACAACTAAAACATCTAAAAATCTTTCTTCTATATAATCTATACTATGATATTATAATGCTAAAAAGTTTGTTTGTTTGATCGCGCTCAGGAACTACTGGTTCGAATTGAAAAATATTTTTGTGTTGGATAGTCCATTTATCGAGGAAGACTATAGACTACTTTTAATTTTAATTTTGATACCCACGGGATCGGGAATTACGTGGGTGAAACCGCGGTGCGCAGCTAGTATTAATATAGATTAATAAGATTAAAGCTAGGTATGTGAAAAGGTAGCTAGACTACGAATAGAATACGTACTTGTATACAGGCTGTTTTTCGCCATTGAACCCTTTTTAATTGGCTTGCCCAGCACCTACTTACCTCTCAGCTTAGTCGACCATGTCCAGAGGAGAGAACTTGTCAATACTTCTGGAGCCAACTAAGCCGCAGGTTTCATCACGATGTTTTCCTTCACCGTAAGAGCAATGTCAATTGGCGCACATAATTTTTTCTTGAGAAAAATACATTGGTGCACGGCCGGCCGGGATTCGAACCCACGACCTTCAGAATGAAAGTCGAGGTATCTACCACTAAGCCAACACCGCTCTTTAGAATACGTATTTTTTGTACATAAATATAAGAAAAACCCAGGGCGCAACTAACATTTGTTTACTGAAACAAATATTTGTACACAAATATTGATTCTGACCCAAACCTTCTACGTCCTTCAGACACACACATAAGGATCAAAATTACAACACAGCATCATATATTTTTCAATCGGGGATTAACAATTCACTGAACATTATGATACTGACGTGTCGTGATATCCACTGTTCATTGCAATGAAATATTTATAACATACGGTCATATACTAAGAAAAAAAGAGCATACATACATCTATTAGCATAATTCTTCTTTTGGCTTCACGTGATCAAAACAGGAACAAAAAAGTAATAAATTATTTTAAAAAAAAATCAAAGAAAATAACACAATTTTCAAAGAAACTCCAGTATAAATTCCAACACTGAAATCTTTAAAAATTGCTGCTGCTGCGAATATTTCTCTAATTATTTGCGAGCGCAAAAAAGAACCATCCTGGGAATTTTGACCGGCAGTTAAAAGTAAACACAATCCTAATTAGACTAGCGTCATCTATCGAGTAAATTAGTTTAGAGAAAAAGCTAAGCACTTGCTTACATACGAAGTACAGCCGAATATCGACGACCCAGTTGGCATAATGGTCACCATGCCAGACTGCCAAACACAGGGCGGGTTCGATTCCCGCCTCAGACACGTATTTATGCTTAGATATTTGTCTGTGATCTGGATGTTTCTATGTATTTTAAGTAAATAATAACAAAATAAAAGTATTTAAGTAGTATATGCGTTACCTAGCACTCATAACACAAGTCTAATTACTTAGTTTGGGGCTAGGTGGCGATGTGTGGAATGTTCTGCAATATTTATTTATTTATTATTTACTAGCTGCGCCCCGCGGTTTCACCCGCGTAAGTCCTGATCCCGTAGGAATTGACTCTAGAAAACGTTTGTATGGGAAATAGAAAAGGGCTGTTTTTAGGGTTTTCCCGGAAATTATTCGATTTTTTCTCGCCTTTTAAACCTTCCCTAGACCTCCACGAACATTTCAAGACTAAGATAAGATAAATCCGTTCAGCCATTCTCGAGTTTTAGTGAGACTAACGAACAGCAATTCATTTTTATATATATATAGATTTACTAAGACCAAGTAACCACGTTGTCTCATACAAACTTTGCCCCCCTTTTTCACCTCTTTATGGGTAGAATTTCGGAAAATCATTTCTTATCGGATGCCAACGTCACACAAAGAACACACCCTCCATGTTTCAGGTCTCGGCTCGTCAGCGGTTTAGGCTGTGCGTTGATCCATCAGTCAGTCAGGACAAAGAATTTTATATGTATAGATATGTAGCTAAACCTGACCAAGCGCAGCGCCGTGGTTAAGCCATGACGAAGTTTTACATGGTTTTACTACCGGCTTTAACCTCAAGCAACTTACATTATGAACTTCATTCTGCCGGAAGAAGAACCTAATTGCTATTATGCTGCCGCCGAGTGTTCTACTCTCCAACGTTTGAATTGCAGCGGAACGACGGAATATCTTTGCGATTTTGTCATTTTCATTCTTATACTTGGTTGGGATTTGCCGTTCTGACTTATTTGTGAAGATACTTTTCAATATTAAAACTTTGATGCTGGAAATTCTTTTTAAATCTCATTTGCTCTCGGATGTAACACTATTATTAAAATGCCTGTAGCAATATCGCTTCGGGCATTGAACTCCATAATACTTTACTATATGGGATAAAATGGACTCGCTTCATAATTGCATTACCTCCGTCACCCTGGGGCTCGATGCTGGAATTTCATCTGTACATACAATATTAATATTGGATCACAGCAGTAATGCAATTGCACTACTGTGCCGGACAAAAATCTGTTTTCAATTAATTTCACTCCGAGACACATCCACCCAAAATTTAAATCCTCCAAAAAAAATGTAAATTAAACTAAAATCGATTAGATGGTTAGCGAGCTCTGAAATTAAATAGACGACCTAGATAGCCCAATTTTAAAATCAAGATTACGTTTAGAATGGAAAACTTTTTATCGGACGATCTTAAAATATAAATTTTTTGTTTTTATTTCTTACAAATATCTGTGGAACCCGCAGGTCTTTGTAAAAAAAAACACGTTCAAAACCTTTTCAATGTTCTACTGATTTATAAGTTTTATTAGCAATCGGTTTAGTGGTTTTTATGTAAAGAAATAATTACTCGAGAACCGCTGGACCGAATGCGATAGCACTATGTATATAGCACATGAGTAAGAATATAACACATAGCCTACATTTTATCTTCCCACGGGATCGGGATTTACGCGGGATTAGAAATAGATATACTAGTAATTACAATATTTACTTATACTACATTTAATAATTATAAATTAAAATGCCCAAATGGACTCTTTTGTTATTTTAATTAATTAAAATTACAAACCCTTGCTACATATTAAAAATTAAAAACCCGCATAGCTACGATGCTTAGGGCAATCCGTTATCCAAGGTCCCTTTGATCATCCGAAACTTAAACACCCGAAACTTAATTTTTTTTTATAATAATTGTAATTGAAAAGATTCATAATAATAGTAAATTTAAAATAAATTATTTTGAATATAATTTTATTTATGGAAGTAGTATTTTCTAAGGTTTTCGCGACTTGAACTCATAATTATAATTATATTTGACGGATATATTCGCGTTTTTTATTTTTGTTTTGAGAGTACGACCGGTTTGGGACCCAGTACTACATTTAGTTAGGTCTTGCGGGGGCAAGCAACAGCTGCTGTACCTCGGGACACCGTTAGTCAATTCTGCGTTAGATGAAACCTTTTTTATTAATTTTAAGTAGACGGTAGTTTGACAGCATTTCATATAATATTTTTTGTAAGACGAGCATTATCTCAGTGTGCCTGTGACCATGGGATCTGCAAAGTTCCCGAAACGTCAGGTTTAAAACAAAAATGAAAAAAAAAACGCGAATATATCCGTTCAAATATAATTATGGAAGTAGTTAATTTATATTACTACAACAGAATTAAATTTATAAGGTTTATAGATATTAGCTGCGTAGTTCCTGAGATTAGCGCGTTCAAACAAACAAACTCTTCAGTTTTATAATATTTGTATGGATAAAGAGAAAAAAATTATTTGCTTCAAACGAATAGGCTCCGAAACTACTGAACCGATTTTGATAAAATTTGGGATGAGGATACATTGATTCATTGGAAGTAACACATGCTTTTAATCCCGAGAATCCCACGGGATCAGGCGTTACGCGGCAGAAAACGCGAAGCGCTGTGATATAATTTAATTTTGACTAATAAGACGACCCAATTGGCACATTGGTCACAATGCCGGACTGCCAAACACAGGGTTGCGGGTTCGAAACCCGCCTCAGACAAGTATTTAAGCTTATATAGATATTTGTCTGTGGTCTGGTTGTTACTATGTATTATAAGTATATATTTACAAAAGAAAAGTATATAAGTAGTATAGCCGTTGTCTAGCACCATAACACAAGTCTAGTTACTTAGCTATAGATGGCGATATGTGAAATGTCCTGCATGCTGTCCTATTTAATATCTTCTATCTACACATATAAAATGCTTTGTCCTAAATGACTGACTGGCTGACTGACGGATCAACGCACAGCCTAAACCGCTGATCGTAGAGATCTGAAACTTGGAGGGTGTGTTCTTTATGTGACGTAGGCATCCGATAAGAAAGGATTTTCCGAAATTCTACCTCTTAGAGGGTGAAAGAGGAGGCCAAAATTTGTATGGGTCAACGTGATTACTTGGTCCAATCTACTTCAAATTTTCAAGGGCAAAAGCTAGTATATTTATATAATTTCTGAACCATATTCATCACAAATCGACGAAAGAAAGTCTTCTATCTAGGAAGTCTAAAGCGGTATATTTTTTACATCACCTTATTTAAATATAGTATAACAGACAACGAAACCTAATTCTTTGGCAAACGTTTATATACCTCGACTCTGGTTTCTTAAATTAGAATTTGTAACCTTAAAAAAGCTCTCCGTAATTATGAACGTAGTTAGTTGTTAAAATTTACCTTTGCGGTGAAGCGGGGGTCGTGGATTCAAAACCCACTGGCGCGAGAATACAATTTCTTCTTTCATTTCATTTCGAACCATTTTTAATAATATGAAATATAAACTATTGAACCCTTATTGCAAAACGAGGTTTAAGGATAGTCCGAGATGTGGATTTAAACCTTAGATTTAGATACAGATTTACTCTAGATTAGATAAGATTGATACGATTAGTTTAGTTTATATTACCTTAGATTTAGATTTTAATATAATTTATAGGGATAGTGTTTAGACTATAGTTCACGAGTAAATCTGTATCTAAATCTAAGGTTTAAATCCACATCTTGGACTATCCTTAAACCTCGTTTAAGAATAAGCGAGTTGATATTTAAGGTATGTACATTGGACATGACTCACTTATACCTTTTTTTTCTTGTACTTATTATATCTGGGCTGTTTTCCGCAATTAGACTCTTTTTAATTAGGTCCTCTTTGCGTGAGGATGGAGTAGGCTTCCCCAGAATCTCCTCACCTCTTAGCTTAGTCGACCATGTCCAGAGGAGAGAACTTGTCAATATTTCAGGAGCCAACTAAGCCGCTGATTTCATCACGACATTGTCCTTCGATGCCTATTAGCGCACATACATTTTTCTTAAGACAAATCAATTGGTGCACGGCCGGCCGGGATTCGAACACACGACCTTCAGAATGACTACCATTAAGCCAACACCGCTCTTGTACTAATTAAATAAGCATAAGTTACAAAACACCATTTATATCAAATTTCCAAAAAAAGTAATTTTCTGGTTCTGTACCCATAGGTTAAAATAATAATATTCATTTATTTCAGATTAAATTACATTAAAATACAATTCAATTATAAATTAATTAAGTTTGTCATTACTAAACTAGATCTAATTCAAAAACGGAACCCTCTTACTGTAAGACTTCATTGTATGTCTGTGTGTCACAAGGCTGTATCTTACGAACCGTGATAGCTAAACAGTTGAAATTAACACAGATGATATCTGTTGCCGCTATAGCAACAAATACTAAAAACAGAATATAATTTGTACGAGACCGACTCGCACTTTGTCGGATTATTTACCGTTTTTCATAGTTAGTGTAGAACAACGAATTGTTCTTTTACTTGAGGTATTTTGGTCTATCTATCTATTTTATTATACTTGAAACCGATTATAAGCAAAATGACAACGATTTTAGGCAGTTAAGGGCGGGCTTTGAGGTGGCTATGAGTGTGAATGGCCGTCATAATGACCAAAAGGGCGATTCAAGACTCACACCCTTATAAAAATACTCTATAAAAAGTGTTAATTTGTAAAGCTTTTGGCCGCGACATCGTTCGCGTAAAAGTCGAAAATGGACCAAGGAATTACGTTCCCATACAAACTTTGCCCCCCCTTTCACCCCCTTAGGAGTAACATTTTGATAAATATTTTCTTATCGGATTCCTACGTCACACAAAGAACACACCCTCTAAGTTTCAGGTCTCTACGATCAGCGGTTTAGGCCGTGCGTTGATCCGTCAGTCAGTCAGGACAAATAATTTTATATGTATAGAGAAGATAGATAGATTGTATAGATAGACTAGCTTTTGCCGACGACTTCGTCCGCGTAGACGTCGAAAATTTGAAGTAGATTAGACCAAATAATCACGTTGTCCCATACAAACTTTGCCCCCCCCCCCCCGTTGCACCACCCCCTTAGGAGTAAAATTGTGATAAAGCATTTCTTATCGGATGCCAATGTCACACAAAGAAAACACCCCCTAAGTTTCAGGTCTCTACGATCAGTGGTTTAGGCCGTGCGTTGATCCTTTAGTTAGTCAGGACAAAGAATTTTATATGTATAGAGAGATAGATTAGAAAATAAACCGTACCTGACTGTACTTTTGTGCTTTAAACTACGACTCGTAGCATTCGTAACCAATATATATTTTAAAACTCATTTGCTACGTCTCGTAGCATTCGTAGCTTCCCCGTAGATACTCGCACATAAAATAATTGATAGTCGCGCGTGGCGTCTTCAATTTGAAAGTCTGAAACTTTGGGAAGTAGTTTAGTGCTTCAATTAGGTAAAATATATTAAACTTTCATTTAAGGTAAGGTCATTTTAATTAAAATTTACCGAAACGGGCGATGTACCGTGTCATTGAATATTTATAAATAAAGCTAATAATTTATAAGTAGTATTAGTTTTTGAGGGATCAAGTGGACATCGATCGCGTCTTTCATCGCGAATAATGAGAGATGAATAGTTAAAACCTTCTCGCATTTTGGCAAGGGTGGGAGAAGCGGCCCGCCCCGTCCCCTCCCCTCGCCCCCGCTCCCGTTTTCGAGCTAGGGCGGGCGGAGTGGCGCGCGGGGTCGATACGCATTGTGGCACGAACCGTCATACCGATCGGACGCGCCCGCTAGTAACCGCGCTCGCGACTACTACTTCGCGCAACAACCCCCCGTTCAAGAGTAAAACCGACCGCGCCGCGACCTTCATCCTGGCGAACCGACTTTCAATGTAAGTACTCTTTCAGCTCGGACGCAACCTGTGGGTTCATCGTTCCAGCTTCCTTGAATGGCAGACTGCTACCGGGAACATTAAACCGTCTAACGCGATTATCTGTTATTTAAGTAATTTATTTGTAAGTACAGGAAAATAATGAAGGAACATTGTGACCGTGATGTATCTATCCGCATCGGAATTGACGACGAACGATATATTTTTTTATATTAAGTACGCTCGAAAAGGCTTGTTTAGCGTAGGAACACGGATTTACGTGAGCTTAATGCCTAAATCTTTAATCAATATTAAAACAGCTTTTGAAGTAATGACACTGTTAAGTTTTATGTATGGTTGGGGGTGCGTTGAAGGTATTTCCGCTGAGCGTTTAGAAGTATAGTATATTAATTTAGGGCTTTGTTTGAGGAAGCTGCAGTTCGAATGATAGGCTCTGTACGAGGGATCCGTGCTGCGCGAGCGACGTACACGAATTAGCAAATTTTTGTGACAAGACGCGCACCCATTATCAAATTACTGGTGTGATTTTTTAATTGATGCACGTCGTGTCCCTTTACTCTCGCGATTTATTGTGCCGGTATTTTAAGAGCTTTGTTCTTGACACGCGAGGTCGATTTTGCATAAGTGAGGATTGTTCATCGAATATTTGGACAAGGAACAAAGAATTGACGAAGAAACAGACATCTTTATTGAAAAAAAAAACCGAATTCATCATACCTAGTCTACCAACGATTATACATTTACAAAATTGTTATAAATTAGAATAAAATTAAAATTAGTCTTAAATTAAAATAAGAATTTAATGTTAGTGTGCTTATGGCGAAAGCGGCTATAAGCATTAAGCACTTTGTTATACATTATATTAAATACTACTTAAGTACAATAAATTATATTTGACATCTAAAATAAAGCAGTTTTATTTTCTATTTAAACCCTTTTATTATAATCGCAAAAATCTTCTTTTTTTTCTATCTTCATTTGTTTTTCCATTGTTAAGTTGTTTTAAATCGACTACAAAAATAAGAAGGAGGTTATCAATTCGACGTGTAGGTACCTATGTTTTTTTTTAGTTGACGTTTAATTTTATAATTTATTAATTAGGTAAAATTAATAATACTCACAATGGGCATTATGATAGCCTATTATGTGAGTCCCGATCTTAAAATGTTCAAAAACCTTTTTTAACTTACCCTGAACAAATTTTAATATTTTAAAACCAAAATTAGCCAAATGGGCCCAACCGTTCTCGAGTTTTAGCAAGAATAAGAAACAGCAATTCTTTTTATATACTTAAACGTATTTTTGCCATTTACAAAACAAAATATAAAAAATAAAGGAATAATAAGTAAAAAAAGTTATTGTTCGATTCTCAGATCTTAATGATTTTACACAAAAAAAATCATACAAATCCGGTCAGCCTTAGGTGGAGATTGGCAACTAGCACCGCGACACGAGAATTTTATATACAATGTTGTTAAGCGAAGGGGGTTTAATTTAAAAGGGGGTAGTTCTAGACGTCTAGGCGAAGAACTTTTGTTCCACGACTTTTGGAAATTTGAACATATCTTTCGAAGTTTATGTATGAAACAGCCAATTTTCAAATAAAAATTCACTCAGAATTATCGAAAAAATGATCGAATTTCCAAAAGACGTAGAACAAAAGTTGTTCGCCTAGACGTCTAGAACAACCCTCTTATATATTAAAACCCCTTCGCTGAACCACATTGTATTTAAAATTCTCGTGTCGCGGTGTTAGTTGCCAATCTCAACCTAAGGCTGAACGGATTTGTATGATTTTTTGTGTAAGTTCGTTAGGTCTGAGAATCGAACAATATCTTTTTTTTTACTTTTTTTGCCCCTTTTTTTATTTGTTTTGTAACTGGTAAAATATGTTTAAGTATATAGAAATTAATATACTGTTCCTTATTCTCGCAAAAACTCGAGAACGGTTGGGCCCATTTGGCTAATTTTGGTTTTAAAATATTAAAATTTGTTCAGGGAAAGTTAAAAAAAGTTTTTGAACATTTTAAGATCGGGACTCACATAATAGGCAATCATAATGCCCATTGTGAGTATTATTAATTTTACCTAATTAATAAATTACAAAATTAAACGCCAACTAAAAAAAAAACATAGGTACCTACACGTCGAATTGATAACCTCCTTCTTATTTTTGTAGTCGGTTTAAAACAACTTAACAATGGAAATTTGAATATTTTAAAATCAGGACTTACATATTAGGTAATCATAATGCTCCCTTTCGTATTAAAACCCCTTAGCTGAAACACATTGTACATGGGGATTTAGTAGTAACATGGGCAGAATAAAATTCCCACTCACCACCGAATCACAGGCAATAAACTAATTTTGCCTGGTGATATTCAAATATGATTATGTTAATTGTACAAGTTTAGGTTTCTTAAACTTGCCCTATTTTACACTGGGTGATATAAATTTACCGCATAAAATCAATTTCCTAGAATATTTAAAAGTTACGTGTAAACAAAAATCAAAAATTTCATCAAATTAAATTACTTATACAAAATAAAAATAAATGTATTCCATTTAATGGAAAAATATATGTCACAAATAAAATTCGACTACACATCCGTTAAAACAATATGCTTTTAAAAAGTACTCAAAAATAAAGTTATATTAATAATCATAAAAAATATAAATAATTTATAATCATAAAGAATATAAATAATTAATAATCATAAAGAATATAAATAATTAATAATCATAAAGAATATAAAAAATTAATAAGCATAAAGAATATGAATAATTAAAAGGCAAAAAGAATTATAATAATTAATACGCATAAAGAATTATTATAATTAATACGCATAAAGAATATTAATAATTAATAATCATAAAGAATATTATCAATTAATACCCGAACTTTTATTGAAAGCCTTTGTCATATTAAAAAACGTGGGTAGTAACAATTCTATTTTGTGTCAGTCGAATATCAGTCATTTGTAAAGTGCGAACGAGACCAGATATAATAAAATATTTATGGGCTTATTTAAAGTAAAATGAAGAAGGGAGAGTATATTAATTAATTATCATAATTACCGAAAATATGTGACATATTGGTACAGATAACACGTACTGCGCAGGGAGGGCGCGGGCAATATAATGCCGGCACTTCTAGAGTAGGGCTGTCAATATTTTGTCAGAATATAGTATTTTTGGCTTAAAAATACAGAAGGCACAACAAAAAATATAAGTACTGTATGATTGCTACACAGTGTTATGCGTCTAAAGGCATTTCTCGTGCACGGAACTAAATTTATAATCCTAATTTTGTGCAGGTAGAAGATTTTTCTCGTAATTTATTTAAAACGAAGAAAAAAAAGATTGCTTCTCTCGATCGATTAGGTCGATAAATTGATTTTACAAAGCAATAATATTTTGAACTTAACAATACTGGGTAAAAACAAAACCATCATTTAACTTTGTCGTTGTATTGTAAAAAAAATACAACTAAACCTGTCAAGTTCTTACATGGCAAATATCATCTCTATTAATTGTAATTATATTATCTCCGAACTAAAATAACATTTTAACATGGTACATCAACAATACTGAAAAAATAAATAAATAATAAATATCTACATTAGTTCTTTCAATTTTGAGGTGATTGCGAAGTGACGGACTGACAACGTTACTGTTCTGTTTTTAGATTTTCGTAAAAAGTAACTTAGTTAGAAATCTAAATGTTACATTACTTATTTAAACGCGCTTCCAAAACCAAATTTTCCAACAAGTAAATTCTTGATTAGGCTTTGAAACTGTCTCAAATTTTAAAAAGGAAGTTAGGAACAATTATTTTCATTTAAATTCGAGATATAGCTTCAAAGTTTGATAAAGAATTTAGTACTTTGGAAACTTTGTTCTGGAAAATGGTTCATTTCGATTTCTAACATAATTATTTTTTACGAAATACAAAATGAAATATTTTTTGAGCCGTCTCTTCGCAATCATCTTAAACTTGAAAGAACTAATGTAGGTGTATGAATCTTGTTTTTTTTCTTCAGTTTTTTTGATGTAGGTAATTAGTTGAAGCGTGTTATTTTAGATCGCTGAGATATTGCAATTACAATTAATAAGTTGACATTCGTCAACTTTTGAGTTGGTATGGACATGTGATGAGAAGAGAAGAGACGCATGTAACTAGAAGAGTGATGAGTATGAATGTAGAGGGATGGAGAGGAAGAGGACGACCTAAGAAAAGATGGATGGACTACGTGAGACAAGACATGAGAGAGATGAATGTTAACGATGAGATGACGACTAATAGGAGTAAATGGAAGAAGAAGACATACTGCGCCGACCCCAAATAAATTGGGATAAGGGCAGGAAGATGATGATGATGATGAAGTT
The DNA here is from genome assembly GCA_951213275.1 of Idaea straminata. Lineage (NCBI taxonomy): Eukaryota > Metazoa > Arthropoda > Insecta > Lepidoptera > Geometridae > Idaea > Idaea straminata. Next base: position 14,406,854 of record OX577845.1, on the reverse strand, counting down.
GACATTCGTCATGTAAGAACTTGACATAGTTTGTTGTTTTATGTTTTTTTATTTTTACAATACACGAAGCCAAACGACAAAGCCAAGGCGAAGGTTATGTTTATAGCCAGTTTTGTTAATTCGGAATGTTTTTTTCGCCTCTAGCTCTTTGGAAAATTAATTGTCGACTTAATGGAAGCGATCCAATCTTTTATTTTAACGGTTTTCAAATAAATTACGAGAAAATTCTCTCAGGGCACAGAAAAAAAACAATATTTTAGACTAATATATATTGTCTGACTAAAAATATTTTTGACATATATTTTTACAACATTAACTTTATAGTAGGTACCAGAAAATATAGCACTATTATAATTTAAACTTTATTTTGCCATATACAAAAACAAAAAAATGCAAAAAAATAGATGTTCGATTCTCAGAACCAACGAATATATACAAAAAATCTACCCTTCATACATATAAAATGCTTTGTCCTGAATGACTGACTGACGGATCAACGCACAACCTAAACCGCTGATCGTAGAGACCTGAAACTTAAAGACTTAGGCAATTTAGACTTCTTTGAAGACGCAACCAACGAATATACACAAAAAATCTATACATATAAAATGCTTTGTCCTGAATGACTGACTGACTGATCAACGCACAGCCTAAACCGCTGATCGTAGAGACCTGAAACTTGAAGACTTAGGCAAGTTAGACTTCTTTGGCAAGACTTCTTTGAAGACGTAGGCATCCGATAAGAAAGGATTTTCCGAAATTCTACCGCTTAGAGGGTGAATAAGGGGGGCAAAGTTTTATAGGACAACGTGATTCCTAAGTCCATTTTCGACTTCTACGCGGACAAAGTCGCGGGCAAAAGCTAGTTTCATATACATCGATTCAGCCGTTTAGGTAGAGTTTGGTAACTAACTGAGAATTTTATTTATAAAGGAAAGTACGATTGGCAGCCCTAGTCCAGAGCCTCAATTACAATATGCATAATTTAGTCCATCGAACAAATTATACCTAAGGCCTATAATTTACCATTATAGAGAGATAGTCAAAATAATAGTAGTATCTACTGATGCTCAAAATAATAGATATAGTTTCATATGAGTACTTACAAGTTATAATGTAAGTATGACAAGCAGAGTGAATCAATCTAAAAATGTCAATTTAAAAAATATCTAGAATCGATAGTAGAATGAAATTAAGGTGCTCCGAAACCAAATCAAGAATGCATAAAGAAATGAATTTTAAATAAAACTGAAAAGAAAAAAAATATGAACGTGTCGCGGGACACGCGTTTGGAAAGAAGTCCATTTACCTTTTTTCTAATTCATTCTTTTTATTTCATTTTTGCCCCCATTTATTCATATATGACACATAATATATTATATATCTAAATGGGAGATATACAGGTTGTAACAAGGGGCTGGATCATCGGTTGTTGGGGGGTAGGGGACTTCAGTACCTATCGATTTAACCCCCTTGTATGTTCCGCAATATTCACTGGTTCAAAAGTTATTTGACATTAGTAAAATTTTAGTGTTATCAGGCTTTAGCCTGAATTTCGTAATTACAGCCAAACTGTCAGGTCTGCGATTCTGTGTTTTTGTTAAAACAAGTTCAATAGTGGACAGTTTGTACCCCTACACCAATCAAAGTCTTAGATTTATAAAACTCTTAAGTAATTTTTTTATTTAAAATGTACCTAATTTTTACATTATCTTTGTATCGTTCTAAAAAATATTTCACAGAATATTTTTTTCTGTAACCTATCTTAAAAACTACTAGCTTTTATGAAGAATAAACCCTGAAAGTTTCATTCGGCTAGAAATAGGGCATCATGTTGAAAAATTTACTTTATAGTCCTAAAAGTGCCAGCTTTATTTGGAGTTTTATAAATCTAAGACTTTGATTGGATAAGACTTTGACTTGCCTAAGTAAGGGTACAAAAGGTCTACTATTGAACATGTTTTACCAAAAAAAGCAAAATCTCAGACCTGATAGTTTGGCTGTGTTTGTGATGTTCAGGCTAAAATCTGATTTTGACTAAAATTTTACTAAAGTCTAAATAACTTTTGAACCAGCGAATATTGCAGATCATATATGGGGGTTAAATTGATAGGTACTGAGGTCCACCCCACAACAACCGATGGTCCACTTCCCTTGTTACACCCTGTATATTACTTATGTGGGAGACGATTAACATCTCTTACGGTTTTTCGTTTCACGTTTTCGTAAAGCGTAACATTTTTTCTCGGCTAAGTCTCCACGCCAACCCGCGATAAGGAACTTTGTTCCAACAAGTCCGGTAGCGGAATACCGGACTTATTAGTTTTAACAGTAAAGTTCACAATCTTGTCAGTTCATTGAGTGAGCTAATATCGTGGAAATTATTATTAAGAAAGTTGCTGAATCTAATATATTTAAACAAGCAATTCTTGTTTTAAATCAGGATCTCGGAAACGGCTCCAACGATTTTCATGAAATTTAGCAAACCCCCCGTTTAGGAGGCGAGGTATAAAAAAAAGAATTAAAAAAAACGTAAAATAACCAAGCAAAGGTCGGTCACCCAGGTACTAACAGTTAATCGTTATAGACTAATGATCATTGGAAAAGAAAAATGATCAGAGAATTTAATGATACCCCATTCAACATTATCCGTCGACTTCTTTTTACAATATGTCGTCCGGTGGTCGCCATTTCGAATTTTGATGAGCCAACATCAAGACAAATGTTGTTATATGGTCGATGAGAAAAATCGATTAACGTAAAAATAATCAAAACCAGTTCACGTGTTTGATCTCGAAAGCGCCACAAAGGAACAAACATAATACATTACCCTGCCTTACATCGCGCAGTATCGAGTTAAAAAGGTTAATTTTTAAAAGTACATTGTATAGTGCCTATATTCGGGGAGTCAGTTTCAGGACCAGGCATTGAAAATCAATTACCTTGTCGATAAAACAATAAATGGAAAACATAGTGGTTCGCTATGAAAAGCTTTTAGTTAGCTTTTATCTTTTTAACAAGAATTGAAAGGTAGAGCAGAGTAAAACTGATTATAAAGTTACATCAGAGCTTTTTCAGTTATTCGCTTGAATAAAAACAGTTGTTTTAAAACAGGGGATAAAAATAATATTTTCCCACACAGGCAAAAACTTGTCACTACTACCGTTCGGTAGACAAAAAAAAACCTTATTGAGTTTCTTGTGCCTTCTGCGCGTTCCGAAAGCACACATCCTAACTTAATTTTTAAGACGCGTCAAAGTGATCTAATACACTGCATGACTCCTATTGAATAAAAAAATTGAGTTTGAGTGACATGTAAAGTTTTTTTTTTGCCCTACTGCTGTTCGGGCAATACTCGGCAAAATTAGCATTAAAAAAAAAATATATATATTTTAAATATGGAATAAAAAATACTTATATTTACACTGCATATAAAAGATGTTATTATTATTTCTACTTAAATAGGTAGGTATATTAAAATATTATATATTCGATTTATAACATTTTCGCTTCTTTAGAACAAATAATTATGATTTAATGAAAAATTTCTAATTTCGGATAAAATATTTTTAGATTTAAGATTACAGAAATTCTTAGTTATTTGTTTGTTTGAACGCGCTAATCTCAGGAACTATTGGATCGTATTGAATTTTTTTTTGTGTTTATCCAACACAAAAAAAATTCATTCCATTTATCGAAGAAGGCTACTTTTTATTTTGATATTCCCACGGGATCGGGACTTACGCGGGAGCGCAGTTAGTTAGTTTTATAAAATGCATGTCTATTTGTCAACTAAACCTATTAGCAGCTGGTCTAATGAATATAGCATCTATTTATCTACCACCTGAAAAGATCATAATATACTTTACACTAAAATTTACCAAGAAAATTTAATTTATAACGAAAAATAAACTAACGAAGGTAAAATTGCGGGGGATTCAATGCTTAAAACCTGGCACGTAACATACTTCTACTTCAGAATACCTCTAAATACTCATTTTTATACCATATTCTTTAGAGAAAATTAATACTTTAAGTATTCTATTCAATGAAACTGAATGGAAACTTCTGAAAAGAAATAGGATCCGAAGCTTACATAAAATATAACATATGAGAAATACCCATTATCATTGTTACCTTTGCCTACGTCGCTTCGTCGGAACTTAGTTTCAGAATAGACAGATTATTGGAAAATGGAATTAACTTCCATTGAAATTCTTATAAATAAACTAGCTGCGCTCCTACGTTTCAGCCGCATAACTCCCGATGTTAATTTATTTTTAAATTGCTTCACCATTTAAACCTTCCCTGGACTGCCACAATTTATAAATCAGATTAGCCAAATCGCTCCTGTCTTTCTCAAGTTATGGCGAGATCAAGGGAAATAGGGATTATATACAAATATTTTAGGCAATTACACAAAACGACATCTGGCTCCTAAGCTATGCAACTTGGCTTGGGAGCCAAGAACAACTATTTTATCGTCTAAATTCGGTATAAAAGCAGTGAGAAATTTGTACAGTGAGCGTGTAGCAAGTAATGTGTTACCTAAATTACACTGAAGTAAACGGATTACAAATAATAATAATAAATAATAATTGATGTCCACATCATACTTTGCCATTAAACTTGTTATTGTAAAGGGCTTCTACGTGTTGGCTTCGGCCCCACGCATGCCTTTCAAAGGTCCGGGACTCCATAGTCCCGTGATATAGGACATATAACAAATAAATAATAATAAATATTACAAGACATTCCACACATCATCTAGCCCCAAGCTAAGTAACTAGACTTGTGTTATGGGTGCTAGACAACGGATTTATTACATAAATATACTTTTCTTTTGTAAATATATACATATAATACATAGAAACAACCAGAGCACAGACAAATATCTAAGCATAAATACTTGTCTGAGGCGAGAATCGAACCCGCAACCCTGTGTTTGGCAGTCCGGCATGGCGACCATTGTGCCAACTGGGTCTTCGTATTATCCATACATATCTCTTACCAGTCGTCTTATTTCATTTCGTCTCGTAATACAAATTGGTTTATACAGTCTGACGTTACGTGAAGCATGTGTAAGCGATAAGGGGTCAAAAATATAGCCATTCTCAACGAATCGCATTCAAATCGTAATACGAATTGGATTTTATGTATTTTGTGTGTGATATTCAAACCGAATCGCGTCGCGACCATCGCGTTTTTATGATATTACAAGTCACCACAACCATCGTAATCTTTATGGTGACATATATCAAGATAATCAAGATAAGATCTTGAAAAGTATCTATGTAGAATTGTGTGATTATTGAATGGAATGACGCTATCCGAAGTAGCTTCTTTCGAAAGGAATCCCTAAACTCAATATTTTTGTAAATTTATTTCCGCAAAATTTTCAACGAGTTATATTATCCATTCGTTGTTTGATTTCTACTACTCGAAATGGACATATTGACCTAAAACAATATAATCGCTACGTTTGACAAAAACGACAGACGCCTGCCGCAATTCACATAATAAGTTTTTAATTACGACCCGAGATTAATTACCGGTTCTTCAAATCATTGAGATTTTACCTTCAAACTTTTTATTTTTCTGCGTAAAACAAAAACGGGCAAAGTATTAGCATAAGTAGTTAAATAGATCAATTCTTTATTGTAAACACCATTTTCAAATAACATTAAATGAAAACAAAGCTTAAGTCCAAGTGCTACAAACGGTGGTTAAATCGGTTTCAAATGTTTCACAAAACTACAAAATAGAGTGTAGTAGAAATCAATTTCGTGCACCACTTGTTATCGTGGACCAATTCGGGATTCATTTCGAACGATTCAAAAATACCGCCTGATAGTGATATTGAAATGTAAGGAAAAAGATTCATCCTTAAGTCAAAGACTGAATTTCTCTTCGCATTTTGTATCAAGTATACCTACGGTCAAAATCAATTTTATTTTTTATTGTTCGTACACGTAGCCACTCTAGCAAGAAGCAATTTCAAGTATACCTACCTATCTAGTGCTATAGGATATGTTTATCTTTTTGTCCACATCAATTAAGATCCCCGACACAATTTGTACCTACCTATCTTCTTCACTGTTTCTTCCGTTTACACACCATTCCACATCCTTTTATTTGGACTCGCCTTAATAAAAGTTTCATTATAGTTTGAAACTTAGTCCATTGAGTTAAGGGTACAAAATGTTTCCGTCTTTTTGATGTCGAGTGTCCGTTGTCCATAATTACCCCGGAACCGTACTGGAGAGGTCACGGAAGTGACAATTTAACAAAGTTTCAGGGTAATGTAATACACCTTCGGATCTCCCTTTTCGTGTATGCAGTTGAGATATGTAGCCAGTATATTACACCTAGTTATTTGTCCACAGTATTTGTTGTAAGTTTTTTAAAGCTCTCTGGCAGTGGACCCCATTTAGTTGTTCATGCTTTACTTTGGTAATAAAAATCCAAAGCCATTGTTTCGTAAGCCTTTTGCCGATGCAACAGCTCTTGCTAACAAATATTGCGCTCACTCTGAAATTGGAAAATGAATTGGCTTAGGCCCATCATTTTGAAATTGGAAAATGAATAAGGCCTATAAATTCTACGAAGAGTAACTATTGTCAGTTACCGAGTTGATCTATAAATACGTACGGGTCTGACAATGGTCGCAACCTCTATAATAGTCTGGTTATGCGCTCGGAAGCAGCAGTCGACGTCTAGCAGACACTATTGCACCCGTAGTGCAAGTTTTATCGTATAGCAAACGGTACCATCGTATAGCAATGCGTTTCCGTAAACGTAGAAATTGTATGAAAAGCTAAAGCTTCACGTCATTACGTCCTTTCTACTTTCTACCTTTCTACTTTTTATTCAATTTTCGCATTTAAAGTTCTATACGAAAACCATTGGTGATTTTTATGAAATACCTTTCGCAGCTATACAGCTGTGCTAACGACACAACGCCTGCGAGCTATCATAGAAATATAGGGGCTATAGAATCACACCTAAGGTGACTGTTAATGACCGTATCCAAGTACTCTGTAGAATAATGTGGATCGTCAACTGAAGTACTGCCATTAAATAGTACTATAAAATAATTCGCTCTCCCCCGGCTTAGTTACCAGACCGAACCACTGAAACTAAGAATTACCATCTGGAATCATATTGGAATTCAACATCGTATTGTGTCGATCTGACTATAGATAGGTACCAGTTGTTCCGGCAAAAGTTTTTTGTCATATACAAATGAAAAAAAAAATAGATGTTGTTCGATTCTCAGACCTAACGAATATACACAAAAAAAATCATATAAATCGGTGCAGCTGCTTAGGTCGAGTTTGGCATCTAACTTTATATTTATTATAGATTTTAGCGAAATATAGTCGCTTACTAAAATATATATTTAGGCATAACGTCATTTAGGCACACTGCCTTGTTTTGGATGTGCAGAAACTAAACGGGTATTAAAGTGTGTATTATTGTTTAGGCAAGTACTGTGCAGATTGTACAGCCAGCAAAGGACTGAGGGTAACAGGTACATATTTTAAAGTTTTATTTTTTTAATAGCGTTCGTTCAGTAATTGTTAATTATTCTGCTTGAAATCACTAAAGCTTTCGAAGAATAACCAAAAATTGATGAACCGTCTTAAAAAAACTTTAAAATATGCACCTGTTACCCTCAGTCCTTTGCTGGCTGTACTATGGGCGTAGACCCTACCTACATAGTTAGTTTCAGAGGATGTGGTCTAATAAGTTAAGAATGTTGACTTCGTACTTATAGGTAGGTATGTGAAATGGTTATTTGCATAAACAACTTAGTTTACTTGAGGTTCGGCCTTGCCGATCGATATTATAACTTCTTCCCAAATCTGTTTACCTTCTCTTTCTCTCAGTAGGTTATATTTGACAGTTAAAGCTGTCCAATTTTTATGTTATATAATTATATCTAAGTACACTAATATTTTTTTGTTTGTCACGAAAACTTACAAACTAAAAATAACAAAAAAATGTATTTTCTCTCTAAGTATTTTTGTATTATAAAAGAAGAAAGGACGAAAATCTGTACTAATACATAGTAAAAAAACAGTCTATTGTCAATACAACACAAATTGATAGTTTTATAAATACACTGTCTTGACAAACGTTATAATGCCATATATAAAAAAAGGAAAAAGAAAAGAAAAAAACATTTTTTTCCCAGACCTGACGAATATACATAAAAAAATCATACAAATCGGTTATATTGCTTTATTTTCTAGGAACATACTGGAATACTTTACATTGACATCCACAAAGTAGAAATTGAAAAATCCACAAAAAACACTTGAGAAGTGTCAAGGGACACCCGGATGGAACGAAGTTTCTTTCGATTAATTAGTGAAGGAACTGTAATAAAATCAAAAAGTGTTGTTACAACTTTTGGTCTTAATTTTTTCCGTCTAGCCCCCTTTCGCAACGCGCGATAAAAAATTCCGTTCCAAAAACTAAACAATTTGAGGTTGCGATTTTATGATCTAACAAAACGAGATTGGGGCGAGTCACCTAGAATAGTTTCTACAGACAATGGTAGGATTGAAAGACGTTTATCCATATTAGCGTCTGTCAATTCTGCAATTTGACACCATTTTTCATACTTAGAAATGTATCCGAATCGTGACGCAATCACAGCGTTTTTCATGACGGTTCAGTCGACTAATGTCACATTCTACGAATATCACATGCCACAGTTTAAAACGCCACATTCTATGAATGTCATATTATATTTGACGACCCAGTTGGCACAATGGTCACCATGCCGGACTGCCAAACACAGGGTTGCGGGTTCGATTTCCGCCTCAGACATGTATTTATGCTTAGATATTTGTCTGTGGTCTGGTTGTTTCTATGTATTATATGTATATATTTACAAAAGAAAAGTATATAAGTAGTTATATCCGTTGTCTAGCACCCATAACACAAGTCTAGTTACTTAGCTTGAGGCTAGATGGCGATGTGTGGAATGTCCTGCAATATTTATTTATTTATTATTTACTAGCTGTGCCCGCGTAAGTCCCGATCCCGTTGAAAAATCGGCATAAAAAGTAGCCTATATGTTAATCCAGGTCTCCAGCTATCTACATACCGAATTTCATCGCAATTGGTCCGGTAGTTTTTGCGTGAAGGAGTAACAAACATACACACACACACACACAAACTTTCACATTTATAATATTAGTAGGATTATTTTATGAGAAAAAATGAAAATGAAAAATATTTATTAACCTAAACCTAATGTTAACATGATACATTGACTGGGGCCCCTACACTAAACAATGTTTGTATCGTGGGGTTCGAGAAGAAACGATTATCTAGGGTTTCGAGTTAGGCATTCGGTTAACCAAACTTATAAAAACTTATCAGTATATTAATTCTTATTTATAAATATATATATGTCCCATGTTATAATATACAGTAAATAAACTTAAACATATTATGTACATGTAAATTCAACCCTTTAATATCACATGCAAAATTTTTATATAAATGCCACATTCTACAAATGTCATATTCTATAAATACTACATTCTAATAATGCCATCCTCTATAAATGTCACATTTTTGTTGTAATTGCAATATAAAAATTTCTATGCTCGGAATGAGTAATCTGTTGGCACTATATTATTTTTAAGACCTTTATGTACACAGATAAAACAATAAATGATATTCTTATTTGGTTATAAAGGTTTGCATTAAAAAAATCACCATATATTATATTACAGTGTATAACAAAAAACCATGTTTTCCCTTTTGGTACATAGAAGTAGGACAATAACCCAAAAATAAATAAACAAATGATTTAAAAAATTGTAAGTTTAAGGATATTACCCCAATTTACCCATAGTTGAGGAATCTTTAAAATGTGGCCTGATGCTGCCTCTAAAGGTATTACACATTTAAAAAATTCTAAATTTTCTGTTATTAATTTTTCTCAGCTTTAAATTAAAATAAATACTTTTTTTAGTAATATCCTGAAAAGGTTTTTGGTACAAACTGTCCCTATAAATAAACATAAAAAAGTATTATCCTTAATTTATAAAACATGAATTGAAAACCTCGTATTTATTGGAAGTCGGTTAATAACACACAAAGTATAACGGATTCGTAGGTATTACGATTCGTCTTCGAAAGTGGTCATTTTAGACTTGCGGTTTAGTCAATTAAAAATCCTTGTCTACAATTTCGTAGCACATCTACAAAGCGTAGCTTAAGATTGCGATGTGCAAATACAATTTATCAATGTAGACTGTCAATTTCAATCTGCGTGCTTTGTGTCAAGATTCATCGTTCAGAATATACCGATAATTGAAACTTAGAATTATTTCTTGCAACCAGCGCTCCGCGGTTTAACCGCGTGTTTTCTAATCCCGTGGAAATATCGGGATAAAATGTAGGGAGTAAAATCTTGTTCTGGCACAAAGTACTTTAAATGCAGAGCAATATCGTGATTAGGTTTTGTACTCTATGGTGATACCTCACCAACAGCAGCTCAAACAATTTCATGTTCATGCTAGATAATGGACGTCCGAGTTTAGCGAGTACAAATAACACGGTATTTCAATTCCATTGAATATACGTGAGATTTGCTAGACAGAAGAGCTTTTAGGATACAGCAGCTCTAACAATTTCATGTTTCATGCTAGATAATGGACGTCCGAGTTTAGCGAGTACAAATATCACGGTACTAAAGTGGTCTGTTCGGTCAGCCGATTTCAATTCCATTGAATGTGCGTGAGATTCGCTAGGCAGAAGAGCTTTTAGGATTTTTTCCCAAAATTTGAATACGGACGAACTACTTTTTTCACTTTTTTTAGAATATCGAGCCTTATTCCTCAAACAACGATGGATAACCATGGCCATCGTTCCTCCTACAAATTACATAAGATTTACTAGGAAATATTATTTTAGTTAAAAAGCCTATCAAATAGATTTACATTTAGATAAACTTGTTTTGGTTAACCTTTTCGGCCCTATTTTAGTTTCGTACATTTTCATATTCACATTTATAAATAAAATAAACAGCATAACAATGAGTATTAAATTCCGCTTCTATTGATATATGACACCCAAGACAAAATGAAATGTTCCCGCAAAAACACTGTTTTGTCCCGTTCCCACTTTGTTTACCAATGTAGTAGCCGTAGAGCGCATCAGTTTTTCGCTGATAATTCAGTTTCTTTTTGGTGGACCTTGTACTTGTATACAGGCTGTTTTCCGCCATTGGACCCTTTTTAATTGTGTCCTTTTTGCGTGAGGATGGAGTAGGCTTGCCCAGCACCTACTACCCTCTCAGCTTAGTGAACCATGTCCAGAGGAGAGAACTTGTCAATACTTCTGGAGCCAACTAAGCTGCGGTGGACCTTTCCTGAAACATTAAATAGAATCTGAAAAGAGTAGTTTTTATTTGTATTAGTAACGAGCTGAAAAACACACAGACGAGTAATTAGTAAGAACTGTCCACAAACTTAATAATTCCGCATGGCAGAATTGCTATTCGCATTTTCCCCTCGAGTTTCAACCGGGCCATATTTTTTAACATTCGCAAGTAATGAATTATCAGTATAAAAACTATGATGTCGTATTCTCTTGCTTATTCTGAGACCTTCGATTTTTTTTACACAAGTACATTTTATTCAATTCAATTCATTCAGATAGGTAATTAAACACATAAATTCCAAAAGAAAAAAAAAATCACAATACTAAAAATAAAATGCTAAATAAATAATTCCAACTTACAATAAACTTCAAATATAAATAAATAAATTTCAAATAAGAGTGAAAGACAAAAATTACTTTTTAAAATGTATTTTATTTAAGTTAAAATTTTAACTTTCTTTTAAAAAAGAATAAACTATAAGTACTTGGTAGCAACTTAAACAGAATTGGCTTTTACATCAAAACATTAGTTTTAATTTTAAAGTTACTAGTAACTTATATAGTAAGTAGTAGATCAAAACCAGTAACTTATTTAGGTATACAGCGCCAATTAATCCGAATTATAGATATTATTCCTCGATCCCGCGGGAATTTCGGGTTCAAAAGTATTCTTCTCTGTCCCCTTAACTACTACTATGCCGTTTTTTATCCAAAACTCTCTAATAATTTCACTTTTATTTTTTTATTATTGCTTCGCACGTGTGCATTTAGCCAGTGTCAAGTTATATTTTGCATCAAATTATGACCCGATTTTTCATAAATCGGGCCTAAAGTGTTTCAATACAGTCAAAGTCCGTCATAGTCCGTCAAGTCAGGGGTTATAGTAAAGCGGTGGCAAGTTTACCATAACCTTAATAGGAGATTTGGAGGCAACGTGAAAACTGCATGTTTGACACTGATTTTTACTTTCACTACACTTGTGCACTTTCACAGAACTAAATTGAATAACATTCCACCAGAATTATACAATTCAACTCGGGTTACATCTAAGTTTCATGAAAATAAAACTGCAGCACGACATGTTGTTAACTCGTTCCCGCCAAAACTCTCAAAAATAATTTCACTTTGAAAAAAGAACAAATAAAGAAATACTTCGGATTTATAATTATTAATAGGATTTAAGAGGAAAGGGTACCGGGGTCTCTCTCCATACAAACGTAGTCGACTGTTTTCTCCCTGGATAATGACACTAGAGCAAATATTTTTGTTGCATAAAACTTATGACTGCCATGACCTTGCCATTATATTTTTTTAAATCTTAATTTCTATGATGATTAGAAAATGAAAAAAAAACCATGGTCATGGCAGTTATAGCTTTATACGTTTGTATGGTGAGAGCGCCGGTACCCTTTCACCTTAAATTAAGATTTAAGCATAGATAGATATAATATTAACAGCAATAGCAGTATTAGCAGGAATTCAATATGCATGCATATTCTGTTTACCAAATGAACGTACACAGTCTATTCAATTATTCCTGTATATGCAACGCCAATGGTATCAAATAACGTACTGTCAGATTGATTAAATTTGATTAGTGAAGTTAACAAGATATGTGATGGTATTCAGACAAAGGATTCAATACAGCCTGTATTGAATCCTTTGTCTGACTCATAATAATGATTTTGCACCTATGCATCATTGGAGCTCGAATATCATCAAACATTTCTCTACCTAGCATACACACATGTACGTACAGAATCAGAATTATTTATTTGCATTAAATATGGTACATAGTGGTGTTACAAAATAGAATATTGTTTATTCATATTTAGGCATACAATGGCGTACAAATAGTAGGTAATAATAATTAATCAATGCACAGTCAACATTCGAAATATTAAATAAAAAAGCAATCAAATAAAAATTAAATTATGCCAAGATTAAATTATGTCAAAATTAAATAAAAATTGAATGATGTTAAAATTAAATAACTATTTTCATTTGTAAAATTTATAAAACTTCATATGTATTAACCATTCTTTTAGGCGTTTGAAGAAAATAGGGCTATTTTCATTAAGCAGACTTCTTGGCAAATTATTATAAATTACAAGTGCCATATAGAAACAATTTGTTTTAAAAATAGCTAGATTAGAACTAGGCAATGCAAAAGAAAAGTGATCTCTTACTGATCTTTTACCGGAATGATGAAGTTTCACAAATAAATGAGCGTGTTTCCTCACAAATTTTACCATCTCGAAAATGTAATAAATAAATAAATATTTCAGGACATTCCACACATCGCCATCTAGCCCCAAGCTAAGTAACTAGACTTGTGTTATGGGTGCTAGATAACGGATATACTACTTATATACTTTTCTATTGTAATTATATACTTATAATACATAGAAACAACCAGACCAAAGACAAATATCTAAGTTTAAATACTTGTCTGAGGCGGGAATCGAGTCCGCAACAATGTGTTTGGAAGTCCGGCATGGTGACCATTGTGCCAACTGGGTCGTCCATACATAGATGGTAACGTTAAAATTTTGTTGTCTTTGTATATTGAACTGCAGGACTGTCTTCTTCTGATGTTCCATATAGTACAGTCCATGTAGTAGTTCCATACAGTCGGCTGCATAAATACAGCCCTCCATAAATGTAGGTTTCGAAAATTACTATTTTTGGAATGTTTCCATTCTAAAAAAATTGCTTGATTAATTGATGAGTTAGAAGGCTTTAAACTTCACCTAAAGCAGATGTCTAGAATCTTTGGAGCTCTACGGTGGGTCTGCAATTATGCAGCCGACCGTACATACTTATGCTTTTGTATTGGTACGTACATGCTTAGACGTTATATTCGAATCTCGGCATTTCTAGTAATATTTAAACTTTTAAGTGCTGTTCACATAAGTCTGCACGTATGAATAGTCAAACTACAATACTGCTCTATTAAAAGTTCAAGAGAAGATGCAAGATATATCCCATTGTACCACAATTCAAAAGTTCAAATATCACAGAAGTTCTCAAACTTGTTTCATCTACTGCGCACTTTGAAAATCGAATATTTTTCAGCGCATTTAATTATTTTTATTCAACTATATCTTATAAACCACAACGACATTCATCACTTCAACTAGTTTGATTATAGTGTGATATTTTTAATCTCGTTTTTGAGAGTCATCTCTCTCTCGGAGTCGTCAGAGTTTAAACTTGCATTATAAACAAGACTTTTTTTTACTATTAAATCATTTTAAACGCTACTTATTAATATAAAGAGTATATTTTATTCAAATCAAATTAAAAAACGTGACACATTATTTTATTGATTTTTTTATTGAGGGCGATATTGCCCACTTGGCGAAATAACTGATTCGATACAGGGTTAATCGTAATTATACTAGCAAGCTGTTGAGGGCTACTTCTGTGCACCTAAACAAACAACTTTTGTTCTCCGACTTTTGGAATATCAAATTTTTTTTTGAAATTTTTTGATGTTAGGTTTACATGAAAATCAGCTGTAAACTTAAAAAATAGGGTAATGACCTCTCCGTGTATGGAACACGGCGATGTCATTAACCTATTTTTTAAGTTTAATCTACTGCTCTTAGTCTGAATGACCATTGTTTTAAAAAGTCAGCTGTTTTTCGAATTTACATAACCTCAAAATTTTCATTTTTTTTTCTATTGTCCAAAAGTTGTAGGACAAAAGTTGTTTGTTAAGGTACACAGAAGTAGCCCTCAACGGCTTGCTAGTATAATCAATAACCTTGTATACTATAATAGTATATTTGTAATGAAAATAAAATAAAAAAAAATACTTTTGTGTCAAATATGCCGGTCTCTCGTTAGGTCTATGCAAAACGCAATTATGGTACTAAGCTACTTAAGGAATGCAACTGCCTTTAAATTGCCCTGATTATTAATCCGAGGTAAGGTGCCACGAACATTTTAATTTTCCCCCAATTTTTGGGGAATAAAGGGTACACCACAATATTTCCAACTCAGACTTAAAAACGTTACAAGAATAGTTTTAATTTTAAAGCTCAAGGACAAATAGTACAAAAACAAACTCAATATAAAGATTTGTAATACCATCTTAAAGCTCAATCGTGTTCAATAAAAGATCTCTTTAATAATATAATTCTTTATTCAGGCAACCCCACAAACAGAGATAAAAATAAAATCAAGCAAACAAGTCAAATCAATTACTTAAATAATGTCCATAAATAAAATAAAACCAATACAACAATTTATAGAGATAGACAGAGAGATTACAAAGTGGTCACTAACTGATAGGTTTAGAGCATTGTAGAGTACTTCTGATATATAGACATTTTTAGGTTTTTAGTTACCTCGACTTTCATTTCGAATTATTGTTGCACAGCCAACGGATTTCTCCGGTTATGAACGGGTCATTTAAAACGCTATTTGCCTTTGTAGCAAAATGCCTTAAGGTGAAAGGGTACCGGCGCTCTCTCCATACAAACGTAGTCGACTGTTTCCTCCCTGGATAATGACACTAGCACAAATATTTTTGTTGCATAATACCTATAACCATAGCCTATAACTGCCATGACTATGTTTTGATTTTTTCATTTTCTTATTATTATAGAAATTAAGATTAAAAAAAATGAAAAACAAACATGGTCATTGCAGTTTTAAGTTTTATGCATCAAAAATATTTGCTCTAGTGTCATTATCCAGGGATGAAACAGTCGACTACGTTTGTATGGAAAGAGCGCCCGGTACCCTTTCCTCCTAAACGAATACTTTCCTCTTACAAGTTATATGCCTGGTAAGTTAAATGCATCAATCTCATATAGCCTAAGATTTGAATCACCTTAGTTCTTGGGGAAAATTTATCTGAACTAATTAACATTGCTCATACGGTGAAGGAAAACATCTTGATCAAATGCTCAGCTTAGTCGACTGCAGATGTACTAACGAGATATTTTCTCTGGACACGGTCGACTAAGCTATCGGTGGTATAGGTGCTGGGCAAGCCTACTTAAACCTCACACGAAAAAACCCCACTAAATAGGTCTAATTATCGGCCCGTATAAAAGTACAAGTACAAACAAACATTTTATTAAGATTATTATTTTTAGTACCTTGGTGACCCTTTTTTTTACCTCGCCCCCGAAACCCCCGCATACTAAATTTCATGAAAATCGTTGGAATTGTTTCCGAGATCCTGATTACATATAATAATATATACATATACAAGAATTGCTTGTTTAAATATATTAGCGCTGTTGTTGGCGCTGTATTATTCAATTTAGATAGATAGATAGATAAACACATTATTGCACCAAAACAAAACGCAAAATGATATATGTAATCATTTTGCGTTTTGTTTTGGTGTATTTCTATAATAATAACCAAAAGCTAGTGTACAAATAAGAAAGAGGGGTGATATTTTTAAAGGTAAGCCGATAAAACACCAAAAGCAACAAAAATATCTTTAGGGCGTATGACGAACCCACGTTTGTTATGCTACACCACAAAAAGGTACCTATGCCTAAATCCATAAAGGTAAGCCAATCAGGTTGAATGCACCCCTCGCTACTGATATACATACATACTTTTTAATTAACTCAAAAATGTTTCGTCAGAGTAAGTATGTAAACGTCAAAATGTAAGGTATTCATTATTTTCATTTGGCACTAGTGACACTTGTTTGCCACCCATATCCAATACGCACCAGTGGATACACAGTGTAAATATTTGACTGGTGTTTTAATAAAATGCTGCCGGTTCCGCTGGTGGAAGCAAAAATACGCGTAAATCATAGTAGATTTTTTTTTAATTTTGACTGAAAACCGAGTTTTACAAAGCGTCACAGAAAAATGTCAATGTTTATTTTAAAAGCAATAACTCTTTGTGGCTTGTTAGCTTTAAAAGCCAACAAAATTACAAATACTTTTGAAAAATCCAATAATCCGACGGTGTTTTAACTCATGCCAAGCCGCCGTAGCAATGCAATAGTTTTTTTTTTAAATTAAAAGCGTTTGACTTTTATCTCACCTAGTAAGTGAAGATGTGGTCGAAATGTAGCAAGCTTACTTAGAAGAGGGGTATTTCTTCTATTCCCCAAATGGTATCCCCCAAATGGGGATAGTGAGAATTTGGTGAGGTATTATTCCCCAAATTGATGATCAATCCAATTTGGGGATAATGGGAATTGAAAGTTGTGGTTTCTCCCAAAGTATATCTTAACTAGCATTCCCATAAATGTGGGATACCAGTTCGTTCAATCATGACTTGAAGATACCCAAATTTTACGCACTTACACGCCAGGAAAGATAAACAATTGATTCTATTCCTATTAGGAATAAATAGGTAGGTACCTAATGACAATGCAAGACACTGCAGGGCTGGTGTCTTGGATTTCCACCATGAATCAATGTAGCATATCAGTTTGTCAATTTGTCGTACAGTACAATGGAAAAGTTAAAATTAGATTGTTCCGTTCCATACAACTTCTGGAATATCCGATAGAAACAGACAAGCTTCACACTTTGCTACGAAGTCTTTGCAACCACGCTTTTACATAATTTAAATATTTTTCAGCTTTGGTTTAAGCTGTAAACTAACCTTTAAATTAATTTGAAGACCTTCAAAAATCAACACTTCTTGTCGGGCTGCATCTACAACGCGATGTGCACGAATTAACAGAACATACGGATCTATTTATTGAATTACGTCGCAAATATTGGACGGTCTAGTATCGTTTATTTAATATGCCACGAAAACGAAATCTGTCTAAACTAAACTGGGTGCTTATGTAAATTATAAGTATAATTATAAGTAGTATATCCGTTTTCTAGCACCCATAACACAAGTCTAGTTACTTACCTTGGGGCTAGATGGCGATGTGTAGAATGTCCTGCAATATTTATTTATATTTATTTATTTATTGAAAAAAAAAAGAATAGAAAAGAAAAGAATTTACTGGTGCTTAAAGGGTACCCAAAATCACAGTTATATTAGAACGGTTTTTAATTGTCGTATTCTTATGCAGTGCGTCTTGACTGCGTTTGCGTCATAACTATAGATTCCGTATTGCCGTAATTTCTAAAGACGCACACGTCACGCAAACCTAAACGTCGCGCGCTCGACGTATTACCCTTATATAACGTTATCACGCAAAATTTTGACGTAACATAAATGTCAAATTAATTGTCATCTAGGAAGATTAATCAAAAATTTCGTACGGCAACACAGCTTGATTCACGCGTAGGTTAAGTAGACGTGCAGTTAAAGTAACGGTTACGCGACGCTTTATTTTACGGCAATACCGACGATTGTTTGTGCACGTTGCGTATGCGTCAACTGAACGTGCACTCGACTAATGCGTCATAGAATTACGGCGATCGGGCCGCTGCTGGGTGTTTACTTTCTCAGGGGCTCAAAAGACACTAAAGTGTTTTCTGTAAGCACCTGGGTCCTTAAAGTGACATAAACCGTTTTTATATGTGTTATTGTAATGTATTATTAATTTAACGTGATTGAGTATTTACGATAAACGGTAATGGCCTTGGAAGTTCAGAATTCAGATAAAAATCGGAAAACACTTAAACCAAAAGTTACCCAAATAATAGACGCAGATTTAATTTTAAGATCAATCTGAGTCTAACCCAATGTGTGCAAGCGTTTATTTTATCATTTATTATATCGGGAAAATTTTAGAGAGTGTGGACCAGAACTGTACCTACTTACTTGTATAGGTTATAAATCAAATGTATTTTTATAAAGTTTTAAAAACTTTGGTAATTTTAGGGTTCCGTACCGCAAAAGGTCAAAAACCCCTATAAGATCACTTTCTTGTCCATCTGTCTGTTTTTACACAAAAATCCTTAACAGATTTCGATGAAACTGTTGGTAGCAAGGGGTTTATTACATAGGCTACCTATATTCCCACGGAATCCAGACTAAACCAGGGGTTGAAGCTAGTTTGTTCATAAATCAACAGACATAAATCACAAAGCGCGTTCCAATTTTAAATTCGTTCACTATGAATGACGACCTTTGTACCTTCGTGTCCATATGTCGTAAAAAGATTATGTTTTTATAAACGATAATTTATAATGTTTGTATTTTTACTGTTTTTTATGTTTGAAGAAAGTTTGAATTTTATTAAAAGGTAACTTAAAAACCGATAAAGTGCGAGTCGGGCTCGCGTAGGAATGGTCCCGTACCATCTTGTATGGGAGCCCTACTTTTTTTATATATTAATATTTGTTGTTATAGCGGCAACAAAAAATTTCAACTCTCTAGCTATCATGATTCAGTTATCTCATGGATAGAAGAATAGACGAACAAACAGTGAAGTCTTCGTAATAGGGTCCCGTTTTTACCCTTTGGGTACGGAACCCTAACAACACACTAAAATTATCCATATAGTTGACTTTTACAGCTAAAATTAAAACATTGTAAAACCTTACTGTTGTCTTAATGTCAAAATGTCAAACTAAATAATTGATAACATATTAAATGCATTTATCTGAGGTTTGGCGGGAACGAGTTAACAACATGTCGTGCTGCAGTTTTATTTTCATGAAACTTAGATGTAACCCGAGTTGAATTGTATAATTCTGGTGGAATGTTATTCAATTTAGTTCTGTGAAAGTGCACAAGTGTAATGAAAGTAAAAATCAGTGTCAAACATGCAGTTTTCTCGTTGCCTTCAAATCTCCTATTAAGGTTATGGTAAACTTGCCACCGCTTTACTATAACCCCTGACTTGACGGACTATGACGACTTTGACTGTATTGAAACACTTTAGGCCCGATTTATGAAAAATCGGGTCATAATTTGATGCAAAATATAACTTGACACTGGCTAAATGCACACGTGCGAAGCCATAATAAAAGAAAAAAAAATGCATTTATCTAGAATTTAGCTAAAAATTAAGCCCTAAGACTATTTAACATTATGCATAAACATAATATTAACAACACTATATTTAGTTTTCGGTTTAGTTGTCTATTTCAGTGTAGTTAGGTATTCCTAACTACACTGAAATAGACAACTAATCTAATCTAATCTAAATCTAATCTAAAAACCACCTCTAATCACTCCTCACGCAAAAGAACCTAAATGCTTGCAGTATTGCCTCTCTTTGTTTGTAGATTCTTTGTTTGTACAAAAAAAAGAAAGAATGAAAACTCCTAATAAACCGGCACTGCTAGTCGCAAAACCTCCAAAATAGGTCAGACTGATGACTCTTATAACACTCATACATTCGACAAAATATCCATCCAAAACTCGCAATGATACAGGGTTGTCAGACGTACGAGAAATTCGAGAGATGCAAATCAAGAAATATAAAAAATTATACGATATTTTTACAAAATGAATAATGATGGCCTTTCCACTGACAATTACCACGGCACATCACAAGATTCATTACCCCATTACAATTTTTTTTAACTCCCGACGCAAAAACGACGGTGTGTTATAAATTTGACGTGTCTGTATGTGTGTGTGTCTGTCTGTGGCATTTTGATGGCAACCGACTTTGATTTAGTTTTGTTCTTGTTTTTTATCAATTTGTTTAGAAAACGTAACATAGGTATATATATACATACATTTCTTTTTAGGATATTATTGAAAAATGTAATGTAAAATGTTAGTATGACATTTTGGCAACCCTGATACGTACGGGAAAATACCGGCATCTGGTTTCACTGCAGTGATAGAACAATAAGCTTCTCGTCCGATACAAAATCTCTGTGTATGTGAGGGACAAAGCCAGTATGTAGACCCCGTGTGTAAACCGAGCCAAATAATACTATGAAATTGGCAGACCTATAATCTAATATTGAAGCGCTATATTTTTACGATAGAGGCAGTGACACGGAAGAACGCATTCTTATTCAGATGCACTCATGCACAAGATATGAAATTGCATTGAACGATGTCTAATTTGGTGCTTGTAGTCTGTAGCCCATAGCAAAAAATGTTTGAATTGTCAGTTTATTGCATGGAAAATTATTGTTTAGTTTTGCTAAGTTTGCTGTTTGTAGGTGAGTGATGAATTGACGAAAATTACTTGTCGTTTCAAAGTCTATCAGAATTTATATCGAAACCACCTTCGCCATGTTAGTGTGTATAAGGTTAGAAACAAAAAAGAAATATTCGTTTTAAAGTTTTACCAAAACGATGGAAAATATTTCTCCTACGAACGCTTCACACAACTTAACAAAAATGTCAATGTAATTAACAATTTTAAGTATGGACGATAACCATTTTGCATTTGGCTTCTATTTGAACCGTTTTTAGTAAATAGCTAACTTGGGTCTGGCTAACTTGCAACTCACGTTTCACCGCGTATAATCGGTCGTTAAAATTGCTACGTAGTAAAATTGGCTATTTTAGGTCTACGATTAAAACATGTACACAGTAGGTCAAATGCTAAAAGTGCATTTCGGGATTTTCGTGTTTTAGAAAGAACGCTAATCAAAGACATACAAATACTCGCATCTTTGACGCTAATGCACCAATTCTCTGCCTTGTAGGTAGGTATAGGTACAGTCAGCAAAGGACCGAGGGTAATTATTCCGCTTGATATCACTAAAGCTTTTAAGTGTCAGTAATTTCACGTAGAATATCAAAATTATTGAACCGTTATTAATTAAAACTTTAAAATATGCACCTGTTACCCTAAGTCCTTTGCTAACTGTACTTAGTCTTAATCGATTTATAAAAAAGTGGAACTTCTCAATTCGTAACGATATATTACGTTCTTGCAAATGTTAAATTCATTGCAATTGTAATGAGAGCGTAATTTTTTTTGTGTTTAAATTCAAAAGGATAATTCCTCTCGAATTTAAAAGGGTACCTTAGAATGTAATAAACTGGGATTGGTGCTCTATATAAAATAAAAACTTTCATAACCAAACAATTGGAATATAAAATATCTTTGTATCAAAGTTATTGTAAAGTCAAAGTACTTACATAACATTTTTCTCCAATGTCCTCTATCTCAAACAATAAAGACCTACTTGTTGGTATTGTAGTGGAAATATTTTTCTGTAATACGAGTCGAAATACGGGAGAGTTGTTTGTGTTTGGGTAGAAGAATGGATGGAGCACGGACGAGGAAGCCCGTCAAGATGTTTGTTGGGTTAAAAATATAGGGCTGCGATGTGACAGATAAATAAAGTTGGGAAAGTAAGAAAAATATAGAAATAAAGAGAAAGTATATAACATTTGTTTTATACATCTATAAAAATGTTTGAATTGTCAGTTTATAGTTTAAAGTAAATATCACAATCGATCTAACATCTACGTATTGCGACGTCGCCTGTCGCCGCCTATCGCTTACTAAAAATAGTTACGAATACAATATCTTTGTGTATTAAAAATTAATAAGAAGGCTTGAATATCGTATTCATAATATAAATCAGGGCATGGTGGCGTGTCTACCGTTCCTAGTATCGTTGAAAATAGAAACTCCAAGAATTTAAAAGTATCGATATACATTTTTAAAGTTTTTCAATTTCTCTCGAAACTTCGGGGTGAAGCTTTTAAAATATACGCTTCAAAGGAAAAACTCAAAGAGGTATAAACTTACATATTAGTATTTATAATTTTGATATTGTGGTTGTCCGCTTTACGATAGGCTGGTTCAGCCACAAAAGGAGAACGAGTCGGAAAAGTTTAGGTTCTTTCTATCTACCTTCTACCTTCAATCGCGTCCCTCGAAGGCCCCTGTTTATTTGGGGGTCTTAGAATCACAAGCGTCTATACGCTTGTGATACCTATGTATCTTCTAGGAAATCGTGGTACATCTTAGACCGCATCGTCACTTACCATCGAATCACATAGTGGTCAAGCGCTGACCTATTAATTATAAATAATGTAGTAGTAAAAAATATAGTGGGCATAAACCTTTAAAGCCAGCAAATATAACGTTCTGCTGTAACGCGATAATATTATATTGTAATTCCATGTACCTACTATGATACATAATATTATTATGCATTAAGCTAATGCATTCAGAAATATGAAATCATTTTGTGGAAGCTTTTGTATGGCTTTTATGATACATAATAGGAAGCACTTACTGGCTGAATAATTTTCAAATGAAAATATCGAAAATGTATTGCTAAACTAAATTCAAGATAAAAGCTTTTCAATTGAATAAAGGTAAATTAAATTATATTACTCTTTTCCCTTGTCTGCCTATGACTAGAGCTAGATTTCGCTGTGTGCAAGGCCTTGCGAAATTTATTTTATGTATATCTATTAGTTTAAGTAAATTTACTGAAAAATATACTTGAACTGCGATTATTATCTTAATCGCTTTTAAAATGATAGGTATTTAAAAATACATTGTATTTTTTTATTCAAATTGATATTGGAATTTTTCGAGACAATTGTTGTATATTAACAGCTCCTATTTTTAAATACAAACAGTAAAATATTTTACTTTTTAAAGGGACATTTGAAATATCTGGATTTTTTAATAGTTGCACAAGTTCAGAATTCCATGCAATGTGTGGCGGACACACATCCCTGTGTGTCAGCACATTCCGACGTAATCTATCGCGACCGTAGAAATACGTGTCTTTATCATATCTTATGAATATCAATTATAATAGTTTGTATATCAGATGCGCTACCTAACTGTTACCCTTTCCTATCTAGATATCTGTGTAGTATATATAAGCTGTAATATGTTATACGGAGTCAGGTTATTACTAGTCGTCCATTTCGATGGTAAGATTTATTCTCCTACCATCGAAATGGACGACTAGTTTCATTACTCTATCTGGGCACCCCACACAATGCAAACAGTGAGATAAAAACTCACTGATTCCATCATGGAATGATGGAAGTAGTACATAGAACGTGTACCAAACTAACATATCATGTGTTTGAATTTGTCTTATTCAAATCAACTAATACAGTCACAAAAAAACAAAATACCTAACAGAAAATGTAAAAAGGGTTACAAACTGTACAATGTTTAAAACAGTTACATTTGTCGTTGAATGTAGGTAGGTAATAAAACTACAATGACTTACTCGTATTCTCAAGGCAGGCGCTATTTTATTTATCAGGAAATGTCGTTCAAGTATTGTCGACTGCGGGATGCAATACCAATTATAGAAATAATGAGAACAGGGACGAACACTTCCTTCTTTGACTCACGACAATTTGTCTCTGCTTTTTTAATATATCTTGAGATTTATTTAATGATCTGAGTAAACGATAAGATTAGTAAAGAAAATAGATAGAATACTGTGTTAAAGGATTGGCTACTACTCACGCAAGACTAGAATGAAATAACAAATAACAATAAAACTACTTAACAGTAGATAACAGTTATCGCAGAAACACAATACGATACACGCTTGAATTGCTCCCAAACAATTATTTCAAGGTACACAGTTTCAATCAAAGGCATCAAAAGGTTTTACTGGAGTTACCCATGACTCAAAACAATCCTAGGTACGTCTGATCTAATTCATAGCCAAGTATTTAATTCCCAGAGGTTTCGGGAAAGAAGACATTCCAAGCTGGAGTAACGAGACCGAAAACATTTGGAACAAATTTGGTAAGACGGACGCGAGACACTGGATTTCGCATGATTTCTTCCCTAGACGAGGACAAAAGGGAGAAAAAGGAGCGGACTATCACTGATTGTATGAAGCTGATGCCTTATAACTGGCTGCCTATGCACTCAGCTGCATAGAGCCCTCAAATCTCGCAGGCAGACATGCCTGGTGAAGGATTAGGAAGATCAGAAGCCGTATTTTGAACAGTTCGATCTTTGACGAAATACAAAAACGCGAGTTTTGCATTCGAATCCCTAATATCAATATTTTTCAAAATTCATTGTAATTTTTGCGTCTATTAGTCTTACCATTTGTTGTTTTATTTACTTTATTTCTACTCGAAACGGACATAATTGACTGACGATAATATACATAAATACTACGTTTGACAGAAACGACAGACGCCTTCAACAATTGACATTATAAGTTTTTAATAATTACTTTCCTGCAGTTAATTACCAGTTTTTCGAATCATTGAGTTATTACGTCCAGATTTCTATTTTTCTAAAATTCAGTCAAAGTATTTGAGTTGAACATCGATTTCGAATTTTGAGTGATTTAAAAAGTTCACAAAATAAGTTGAATTATAAACCAATGCCCAACTAACCAAATACAGCGGAATCTCCATTGAGTTAAGGTCGATGTCAGTAGAGATTTACGAGCGATGCTGTAGTGTTTTTAAAAGATAATTATTAACTTAGATATTTGGCTTTAAGTCAACATAGCTGTTTAGCTTTTTGCACCAGTCAAAAGTAATCCTTACGATATAAATATATAAAATAATGAGGTTTAGAAACACATACGTATATGGTTGAATAAACCCACAAACCATGCACTCTAGGCAAATGCATTTAACCTGAGGTTTAATCGGTTTTCAGCCTTTTATGCGTTGTAAAGGTTGCTTTTAAACCTTTTAGAAGATGTTAAATTTGGTAAATTGACCTAAAAGCTCATAGCATAGCTATGAGCCGTCGGTCAAAGATAGATAGAACTTTATTGCATACACAATTTAAAAAATACATAGAAAATTAAACTCAATTATAAAAAACAAAAAACATTTACTCAATGGACGGCCTCACCACTGAAAGCGGTCACAGATCGATTTTCCGACGAACTTTACTTTCCAGGCAGACTATTATTAATGTTCAAACGAACATACCAAGTGAAGTTCGATCCTAAAAATGTCGAATGACAAGGTAGGTGATGGCCACAGGGAAGTTCGGGAGTGTGGCCAGTACACAAATTTTAATTCCCCTACTTTAAAAATTCGAGGAAGGCTTTAAGTGCAGAAAGTGTTACTACACTAAGTAAACAAGTAAATCACGTCGAAGAAAACTACGAAACATAATATAATTTTTATTAGCACTTTATTGGCCTCCCCAAATATCAACGTCTACCAAATCAAAAAAGAAGCTTGTTGATATGACACGCGACGAAGTGAAAAGAGTTAATTTCTTTACAAAAACTTATTTTTATTTTGACCATCCTTTGACCATCAACTCATATGACAAGCAAAAAAAGATCGAGGTCAATGTCACAGGTCATATGCCTCTAAATTCGATCTTCTTTAGAAAATCTTTAAAAACACTAATTTAAGAAAAGCGAGTTTTTTTCAAAAACAATCTGGACTATCATTGTTACAATTTAAATTCCAATTTCTTTATTCCTTTGGAATTTTACAATTTGCATGAAATAACATTGAAACGTCTAAAAAAAAAAGTAAGGAAGTCTTCTTCTTCCCGTATAGTGGTGTGGCTCACCTATTGTTAGAGTTTTCAGATCGCCTTAAGGCCTCTAACTTGATCTAACGACTGCTACTAGAGGTAGCAACCGGGACCAACGGCTTAACGTGCCTTCCGAAGCACGGAGGGGCTCACAAAAATACATTTAACACACTACCAATTGGTCACCCATCGAAGTAATGACTGCGTCAGGCGCCGCTTAACCCGAACAGCGTTGCTTAGCTGTGAGTAAGGAAGTGTGCGTTACCTTCTAATTACATTCGTCCTGTGATCACGCTCACAAAGGTCTAGATTGCAAATATTTTAAGGAATTATTAATTGAGCAATTAAAGTCACATCCATGGGTTCTTATAATTAAAGTACGACGAAGTATCATAGTACGCCTTACAGCACAATTAATGCTTGATAAAAAAAATAACCCGTTATCCAATAACGTGCCATGCCATTACTTTATTTTCACTCATTATTTTCCGGAGCCTACTACCGGGCACGGTCATATCATTCATATTCTATTTTTAAAATATCAGGATTTCTGTGATTTTCTTAATTTTTCGAGAGTTTACGCATAAATTTTCTATTCTATACTAATAAACTTAAGTAAATAAGCTATAATAAAAAATACATATGTTTTTGTAAAATGTATAAACTGAAACTATAATTCCTACCAGGATGTTAAGCCGTTTGAGCGTTTATTAGTCGGATTGGCTCCATTATTGTGATAGGAATACGCTTTGTGATAAGCTTCGTACAATCTCTCAGTTCCTATTGAACGAATCCATTAAAGGATTCATTTCTACTTTTTATTCCACTTTTTACATAATCTGAAATCTTTTGCTGGACATTTCATTTGCAATATTGAAACAAGCGAATATGCCGATTTTATTTTTCATTTTAAAACTTCCATTGAATCAACAAATTCATCCCTGAAACTTCAATCGATTTCGATTGGAGTTTTATGTATATTGATAGTGGCAACATGAAAAATATCCCAACTCAAATAACTGTAGTTATTATAAATAGAAACACAGAAAAATGGGTAGTCAAAAAAAGAATAACAATTGCTTTATGAATTTCCCCTTAAGGGCGAACGAGGGTAGGCATCCCCCTTTTTTTTTTGCATCGATGGTTAAAAATCAACACTCGAAGGCCAATGTTCGTGTTCGGCTAAATGTAAAACTTACACTAAAATTAGGGTTTGTTTGTACTGAAATAAGTTTTCAAAATTATTGACAAACAATTGAGTTTGGAAAACTTATTTCAGTACAAACAAACCCTAATTTTAGTGTAAGTATTAAATTTAGCCGAACACGAACAGTGGCTTTCGAGTGTTGATTTTTAACCATCTTAGCAAAAAAAAAGGGGGATGCCTACCCCATAAATAGTTTATGTCCTGGTAAAACTTATAAAATCGGTTTCATATTTTTGCGTCGATCAAAATGCGTCCCATACATAATAATGACTTTAAAAGCCCATACAGCAGTAGTACAGCACAGCAGAACAAAAGCTTCATTACCTTTCTTCCATTATCGCGATCTGTAGCCACTCCAAGTCTAAATCGTCCTGGATCTTAAACTTTTAAAAATGATAAAAATAACCTTTTTTTTAATCAAAACTTTATTTTGTTAAATAATTCGTTTTATTGATTTATGACACACTAGCTGTTGTTTGATCGAATACGTAAAAAACTCGTGGTAAGCGTATTCCATTTTGACGGTCGATTACGTTTTATCATAAAATATTTCAATTTTACATTTTTTAAAGGTTTTTTTATCAAATATCATAAGTTTTGTAAACATACCCTCAATGTTAATGATATTTTCTGAACATATTTATGTGGACTTCGTTGAAATCTCGTCTGTAGTTTATGAGATTAGCTGGTTCAAACAAACAAACAAAAATTCTAAAAACTACCCTATCGTGTTCAGCTGACGATTGTATAATAAATTTATTTACAGTGATAGATTTTTTTTATGTCTACAGATTTATTATATGTATAGATAGAAGATGAATATTTTAAATCTCACTATTAAAAGCGGATATATTTTTCAGAGCTAAGGTAAATAAAGAGATCAAACAAATAATACCTCTTTTTTTGTCAAGTAATTTACTTCAACGTAGTCGTACGATGTTGTGTCAGGAAAAAGTAGAAAAAAGACAAATTAGGTGTCGAACCCAGGACTCTTCAAATTTAATTCAATTTGGAGCGGTGCCACGATCTTTCCAATAACGTACGAGTACTTAACTTAAACATATACATAAGTTGTTAGGTAGGTACTCATCTCATTCCAGTTTTAAATTAAATCTTTTAAATTAGATATTTATGAAAAAGTAAATCTTAGTTGGCTTGCATTGGACTGTCCCCAGGCGATGGCGGTGTCCTGTCATTTAACTCATTTTAATTTTATACTTGATAAAGTTATCACTTTACAAACTATTATTTCTTTACTAACTCATTTGACAAATAATTGAAAGACATTATTTCATTCAAATTATATTTATTTTACTTGAATAAGGTTTGAGATGTAAAAGGTATAAGGCAGCTATTTTTAAAATTTCTATCAATCGAATGGTAAAAGTACTTGTATGAAATTAGTACTTGCCTGTAATGATCTATCCTGTGAGCTGGTTAATATATCACTGGATCTATCCCTGATAAAAATTGCAACCATGGACCTACCTAGTTTTTATGTTTTCAAGTTTGACAAACGAAGACAAACGACTTAAAATGAATATTTTTGGAATAATATACAGTCGACTCTCGTTAATTCGAAACTTGAGGGACTCTTAAAATATTACGAATTATCGAATGTTTGAAATATCAAATGGTTCGAAATTTGTGAGAGAAAATAAATAAAACTTCGAATTACTAAGTATTGATCAATAATTATTGGTTTATTAACTGCTATTCTATAACAATGAAAAACCAATTCGTGCGGAAGTGTGAGTTAAACTAATTATAACAAAAACAAAGGCTCGTGAATGTTGATACAAGTTTGAACTTGTCGCAAAATGTATGACCTCATTCGACCTCTTTCTCTCTGCAACATTGAATTGTCGAATGTTGGACGCCGATGAGTTCGAAATAACGCGTCGTTTTTATATAGCAATATTTTTTTTGTTCGAATTACCAAGTGCATAAAAATGTATTGATTTAGTTCGAAATATAAAGAGATTTTGTAGGGAACTCGTGATAACTTTGAATTATAGAGAGGTTCGAATTATCGCAGGTTGGAATTAACGAGAGTCGACGGTAACATTTTTAACATTTTTTTAAAACAAATGATTTCTATAAAGTAATATGTTAGAGATGTTTGTAAAATGATTAATTTTTGTAGGTACTGTTTTTTTAAATGATCATTTGTCATTCGTTGTTTGACAAATATTAGTGAACCATCTACTTACTTTGATGTGAAATGGTAACTGTAGGTATTTTATACACCATGTGTTCAAATAATTTTTTTTTAGAGCTTATTAGTAATAAAACGAACTGTAGGTACAAAATTATAAAGAAAACTTTTATCTACATACTAATACGGAATCTGAATATACACTTGTCAAAAACTGAGGTACCCCGGTAGAAGGTAACAAATAAATAAATATTGCAGGACATTCCACACATCGCAATCTAGCCCCGAGCTAAGTAACTAACTTGTGTTATGGGTGCTAGACAACGGATTCACTACTTATATACTTTTCTTTTGTAAATATATACTAATAATACATAGATACAACTAGACAAATATTTAAGCATAAATACTTGTTTGAGGCTGGAATTGAACCCGCAACCCTGTGTTTGGCAGTCCGGTATGGTGACCATTGTGCCAACTGTGCAACGCCATACACTTTTTTATTTATTTATAAAAAAAACAAATACATAACACACATTATCTTCACTCCCTTAAACCAGTAATTGGTTTGTGGGGGAGTTGCACAATCCTCTTACTAACTAAACCTACATTACGTAAACTATCGTTAATATTAACTAAACATAATCAACACAAACAAAGATTTAACGTGTGTATTCACACAATATACGTAAGTTCATAATATCAATTCAACCATGCATCAATCGTCGTCTTCACTATCCAAGCAGTGCGTCTCAATAGTCATATATTTTTATAATCAATATCAACCTGACGACGACCGTCACAAAGGAACGATTTACTCGTAAAATCTATTAGCTAAACACTTTCTTTGGCTTACTCCACAGAATCAACAGTTTAGTAGTTAATATTAAATTTTATTACCGAATATTACCTACTTACCTTTTTCTCTGCTAAAAGTTATTAAAAACGAGATATTTACTATGTTTTTGCTTTATATCCGTTTACTTACCACTAAGCCAAAAGGGAGGCTTAGGGAGGGTCCATTTGTATTTCATTTTATTTTTCTACATGGCTAGTAATTATTACTAACAATGTTTAGTGTGTAAGTGATCATTTATGAGTATGATAGATAGATAGATAACTTTATTCGTACAACTCAGGAAGAAACAGAACATTATATACACAAAGTAAAGTAATAGCTAGAAAGTATAAGTTGCACAAATGGGCGGCCTTATCGCTGAAAGCGATTTCTTCCAGGCAACCTTTGGATGAAAAAGAACTGATTCAGCTTTAATGGTAGGTTGTGAATTTACTCAAGCAGGATACCAAACATAACCTGTAACATGTGATAAATAAAGTATTTACATAAAAGTGGCTTTAAAATATCAAATTATACATACAATACATACCAATATATAATTTATATACATAGATACAAAAAAATACATACATAAATAATACAGGAATACATACGGATATAAG
This sequence comes from Idaea straminata, assembly GCA_951213275.1. Classification (NCBI taxonomy): domain Eukaryota; kingdom Metazoa; phylum Arthropoda; class Insecta; order Lepidoptera; family Geometridae; genus Idaea; species Idaea straminata. The sequence goes on along the minus strand of OX577845.1, from coordinate 14,375,315 downwards.
ATAGTACTGAGGTAGTGATCAGTTACCACAGATTTGAAAATGGGTAGGGACTTAGCAGACGTCGGATGGGATGGTGAGTATGTTACAAAATTAACACTGTTTTTTGTTTTGTTTTAGGGCCTATGGCCTGCTACGAGATCTGGACTGGGCGGCTATACGCCGTGATAGCCATACTATCTTTACGAAGCTAATCCGGACGAAGGACCCGAGAGAGTCTGAAGCTAACCAGGAGATTCCCGTCCCTGGAGGAAGGCAAAGGCTTTCGGTGAGTTTACCTACATTATTGTAATTTAAAGGGCGAGGTGGTGTCCAATTATTCTGTCCAATTAGTTGAACCACGGGTCTCTGAAAAGGCATGTGATTCAACTATCAAAGTTGTACCAAGACCCCTAGTTGGAGGCCCAAGTGCAGGGCCGAACCGTTTTGATCGTTTTTTCGATTCTGTTTCGATCGTCTTTTGCTTCTGTTTCGATTGTCTTTTATTTATTTTTCGATGATCTTTTGTTTCTTTAGATAATTTACTTTCAGTTTAGATTTACTTTTGTTTCCGTTTCGATTGTCTTTAGTTTTTATCGTCTTGTATTTCTGTTTTGAAAATAGTTGGACCACCACCAGTACTATACTTATCATTTTAAGATTTTTTACCAAAACCAAGAAATTATTCTGTAGCGTCTCTATGGATATGGTTTTCATCTTGATTCAAGAATCCTTTTTTTCGGTGTAGGTGCTCCTAGTTTATTAAAAAACTAGCTGCGCTCCGCGGTTTCACCCGCGTAAGTCCCGATTCCGTGGGAATATCAAAATGAAAAGTAGCCTATAGCCTTCCTCGATAAATGGACTTGGATAGTCCATTTATCGAGGAAGGCTATAGGATATATACACAAAAATATTTTTTCAATTCGAACCAGTAGTTCCTGAGATTAGCGCGTTCAAACAAACAAACAAACTCTCCAGCTTTATAAGATTAGTATAGATATAGACCTTAAATCTGGACGTACTATTGTGCTTGTCAAAGCCAAACTCGAGTCTTTTATTGATCTGTGAAACAAATACTACATATACTCGTATCTTACACAAATAACTAGGTACCTCAGCTTGATGTTGCTTTTAGTGGTGGGATAAGTCTGTCGGATTTATAACACATCCGTCAGATTACGTTTTCATCAGTAAGTGTTTTATTGACTATTTTGGTTCAGTTTCGTCAGGAATTACAGAAGTACTAAAAGTTGGCATACAGATTATGACTTTAGAGTATTTTAACCTCTACACTGGTGAAAGCGCAGGTAAAAGTTTAAAGGCTATATAAGGAATAGACTATACAGAAATACACCAATGGCGACTAAGTCCAAACGCTTCCAAAAATATATACTTACTTAGGCATAAAACGATTTAGGCACACTACGTTTTAGAGATACAGACACTAAATGAACCTTCCCTTAGTAGAACTTGAAGTTGATTCTATTTTTTTTTAATTTGTGTTTTATATCTTGTTGTCTACAGAGATGTCTGAGCACCATAGATTTGACGTCTCTAGGCGTGGGCTCCTGCGTTGGGACAGGCATGTACCTCGTGGCTGGCATGGTAGCAAGGAAATACGCGGGACCTGGGGTGGTTATCAGCTTCATTATTGCGGCTATGGCCAGTATTTTCTCAGGTAAGGTTAAATGTCTACTAGAATGTTACTCTAACCGTGTACTTTAAAAATTAAAATATTCAAAAGGTTCGTTTACTTTAATACCATCGACAAATCGATACCATTTAAAAAACAAACGTGGCGTGGTACACGCATTTGGAATGAAGTCCCTTTACTTTTTTTTTATTATGTGTGTGAAATCTATTTGGAAGATTACTTTATCTTCCGGTTATTCGTTTCACGTTTTCGATATGTACGGTCGGCTGCATAATTGCAGACCTACCGTAGAGCTTCAAAACGACTGTTATTAGAATGTTTTCAACACAAGCAAGATTTTAGGCACCTGGTTTAGTTGAAGTTTAAAGTCTTCTATCTCGTGAATTTATCAAACAAAAATATTAGAATGAAATCATGCCAATAGTAGTAATTTTTGAACTCTACCGGGGGCTGCAATTATGCAGCCGACTGTACGTGTAACATTTTTACTTGGTAAGGCTCGCCAACCCGCGATAAGGCACTTCGTTTCAATAATCAGCTATTAATATTAATCTCATCAACCCTTTCTTGCCTGTAAAACTTAGTGATATTGATAGGCTTTAAAGTTCTTTAAAAACGGCTCTTTTAAAACATTTCATTTTAATACGAAAATAAGTTTTTATTCGCGAGAAGAAAGTTAACGTTCCACCAAAAAAATTACGTGACTGAAGGTAGCACATGCTGGGTAAACAGTAATTAGTAACGCTCAATTTTTATTACTTGACCAGGTGGTAAGAAAAGTGAAAACAAGTTATTGAAATAAATATAAAGTACCTTTAAATAAATAAAACATATTTATTGTAGAATATATTTAGGAAGGGGCAAACTAATTACTTACGTACCTATATCTATAATATAAAAATGAATCCCAAAATTTGTTGGTAAGCGCATAACTCAACAACGCCTGGACCAATTTGGCCAATTCTTTTTTTGGTCTGTTTGTTATTATCAGGAGAAGGTTCTTATGAAATAAAAAATTAAGAAAGTTGCGCAGAAAATTGAAACCGCGGAGCGTAGCTAGTTTTACATAAAAACAATAATTTCATATCAAATCAAATATCTTTATTAAATGAAATAAATATGAAGTACCTTTAAATAAATAAAACATATATTTATTGTATAATATAACTCAGCAGGGACAAACTAATTACGTACCTATATTTTACATAAAAACAATAATTAAATATCAAATCAAATATCTTTATTAAATGAAATAAATATAAAGTACCTTTAAATAAATAAAACATATATTTACTGTAGAATATAACTCAGCAGGGACAAACTAATTACGTACTTATATTTTACATAAAAACAATAATTTCAAATCAAATCAAATATCTTTATTTACCACAAAAATATGAAATAACAATTATGCGACAATGATGCAAAACTCTGCATTAGTTAGTAAACTTTGTTGCAAAAGGTAGGTTCTTTCATTAAAAAGCAAGTTAAAGAAATTGCCGCTTATTCAAAATTAAAAATGATTAATTAGAAAAATAGAATGTAAAATATAATTATTTAGTGTAGCGTAGTGTACTTGTATGTTTGTTGTCATGGGCCAGGAGCTGCCCACGTCATCGTCTTCAATAATTTGTCATAAAACTAAATAAGAATAAAAAAACCAAATCAAAATCGGTTCATCCGTTTGGGAGCTACGATGCCACAGAAGACACACACAGAGACACGTCAAACTTATAACACCCCGTCGTTTTGCGTCAGGGGTTAAAAATAAAATAGTGTCCTGTAAAAGTCGTAGGGGCCTAATATGCCTAATATATTAAAGACAGCCTTAGGCATAGGCCTATATATTTGTTTAAACTACGAACCCAGCATGATAAGGTTAACTTTATATTTAAACCTGACACCAGGGTTAACTCCTAGGTAAATCTATGTAACTCCTGAACTCTTAGATAACATTTGATTTGTTACAGGGGCCTGTTATGCCGAGTTTGGTGTTAGAGTACCCAACACCACTGGATCTGCTTACACATACTCGTACGTCACCGTTGGCGAATTTATAGCTTTCATCATCGGCTGGAACATGGTTCTTGAATATTTGGTAAGTTAAAATCCTACTAATATTATAAATGTGAAAGATTGTGTGTGTGTATGTTTGTTACTCCTTTACGCAAAAACTACTGGACCGATTGCGATCAAACTCAGTACCTAGATAGCTAGAGATCTGGATTAATACAAAGGCTACTTTTTATCCCGATATTCCAAGATCGGGACTTACGCGGGTGAAACCGCGGGGCGCATATTGTAACTTTATAACTTAAAAATTTGAAATCTTTCATCTGGGGATTCGTATACATATACTAGACTAGGTAGACCCAAAAAGTGCTGGCTTTACGTCGTAAAGGGTGATATGCGTGCTAATGGCCTTAAAAACCAGGATGCCGAAGATCATGCGAAGTGGAGGCGTAAAAGTAGAAAAGCGGAGCCCGGGCTCCCGAGAGGGATGCAACCGGAAACATCGCTCGAATGATGATAGTCTTAGTTTTGGATAGACTTTGGAAATTAGATTTTTGTGAAGGTAAACTTTTGATACGAAACGATAATTATCTTTCAGTTAAGTAAGTACTTAGTTAGGTTAGTTAATAATTTTCACTCAGGAATATGGAGCTAAATTCAATCACGCTTAGGTACGTGTCAGTAAATTGGGGAGAAAATTGAAATTGCTCGATAGCGAATTAGAGTATTAGCAAACGAATCTAGTTGGGAACATGAGTAGATTTAGGCGCAAAATGTCGGATTTGCAAAATTTAAAAGGCAGTTGAAGAAACATACAAAAAATACAGAGTTACAATATTGAAAATTACAATCCGAAAATACGGAATAATCCGGAATACAGAATTACAATCCGGAAAAAAAATATAAAAATAAAACCAAATTGCCAATTCTATCTATCTATCCATTTTTTTCTTTTGAATTTTCTAGTCATGTATGTATTAAGTACCTATCAATTTTTTAACCTTGTACCTAATTGAAAAGACAATATGTATTTTTATGCCTTCTAGACAGTACCTAATTGTAACACTGAAGATTAGGGGTCAGTTAAATTCGAGAATAATTGACATGCCTATGAGCTAGTGATTTTGTTATGTATTTTTTATCACAGTTGCTCATAAAGTGAATCTTATTCAACGGCTTTTAGGCTCATAATCCAACATATTATGCACGCGAGCGTTTTACATTGCCAACCTAGTGCTATAAAGTTATCCCGATAAGTTAAATACGTATCTTACTGCTAATTAAATGTTAGGTAGGTGAAACATTCTTAATTTATCTGGGTTACACTGTTTTGATGTCCTGTGGCTGATATGATGATGATGATGTATAATAAAGGTAGGTACCAAAGAGTTTTTAGCTTGCGAAAATGGTTGTCATAAAGTCAATTTACGAACGAAAATTTTACGTGATAATGACTTAGAAAACGATTAAAAATTTGAGATGTTTATTTTTTCTTTACTTAAATATATTGTTTTTCCGTACCATTGTATTTTGTTCTTAACCCCCGACGCAAAAACAAATAGAAAAAACCCTTAAAAATATTGTATGTCAGACGAGGCTGTATAGGTTAAAAGTCTTTAGCCTAGCCTTTCCGAAGCATAATTGACAAAAAAATATTGCCTTAAAAAATGTAAACATAGACTTATCACAAATATTTTGTTAATTATTATTTTGTTTTCTTTTCAAGTCTTTTCTTTTATTCGCAACTGTGATAAAAAACGTCGTACGATATACGTGTGGAATTGATCTTTGCATCTTGGCTTCTTTAACACGCTTGCTGCCGCTCGCGCGTCATAAACCGCCTCTATGCAAAGATCAATTTACACTTATATCGTAATGTACTATATGAGACGTGGCGTGCATCGTTCATAAAGTACGTAACGTGATTTTTCTCGTGAAAGACGGGACGTAATATTTTTATATGAAACGATGTCAAAAAATCATCACGTTCGGCATGACAAAAATCACGTTACGCACTTTATGAACGATGCTCGTCACGTCTCCGTCCCGTCCGTGGGTTTTCCCGTTACGTATGCAGCGACCTTTTATAAGCATATGTGTGATCACGCATAATAATTATTCTGTTGATTATAAGTGATAAACTGGGCAGTTTTTAAATGCTTTCTTCAAAGCTACTTGAGCTTTAATCTAAAAATGTGATCGATGCTTATTCATGTTAGAACCTAGGTGTACAAAAACATTCTGAGATTTTTTCTATCTAACTAACTAAAAAAAAACACGCTAAAGAGGAAAAATTTTGTGACTAAGTTCCGCTTGTTGCTACGACTCAGATAAGTTGATCGAATATATCTTGGTTTTGTTTTAATTATATTTCCTCTTTAGCGTGTTTTTTTTAGTTAGTTAGTTAGTTAGAAAAAATCTCAGAATGTTTTTGTACACCTAGGTTCTAACATGAATAAGCATCGATCACATTTTTAGATTAAACCTTGAAAACTATACAGAGTAAATTTTTTTTGTGGGCCTTCAGGGCTTCTATATTATAAGAGATAGCGAAAAATTTCTGAAAGGAGTTTCGTGTCCCATTTTGACAAAAACTTAAACTGCATCATTCCTTTAATGACCTATTACCCTAGCCAGGAATCGAACCAGTTGATTTTGCAGTAAAAAAATTATCCTATATTTTTATACAAATCGATAGAAATTAATTCCTGGAAACAAAGATGAGTATGAAATATCAAAGAAAAAAAGCTCCTTTTTGTTTTCAATTTTCTACAAAGCCGAGACGGCAAGCCGTCTCTTGCAAAATAATAGTTTAAGGTATAGAAGGGAGGTAAATTTTTCTAACATCTTTAAATATGTTGTTAATTCTTTACATTACTTACTTAAAATTTGTAAAAAAAAAAACATTTTATGCTTTTTGTGCAGCAGTTTGGTTCGTCATCAGCTATACCTCTTCACTACATTTTTCAGGGACAATAGGTATGAAAATAACAGAAGACTACAAAAATTTGCTATTACCTTTGATTTGTCATACTATGTTTATTTCCAAGGATTGATTTCTATTAGCAACACTAACGATTGGTAAACATTATTGATTTTGTCAAAATCGGGCACGCAACTCCTTTCAGCATATTTCGCTATCTCTTATACTTTAGGATATATCCCTGAAGGCCCACGTAAAAAAATCACCCTGTATATTGAGACAACTTTTTAAAATAAATTGAATCGATTTGAAATAAGGACCGTGCTAGTTTTGCTAACACAATTCATAGTGCTTCAATAGTGTCGATAGAATCGTAATAGACATAAATATGTCTACCTATTGGTGTTATGCTAATGTTAACTATCGAAACACGACTGACGCACCACTGACTCCCTTTGATATTCTGCTCTAGGATCGTGGCTTAATGGAATCTTCATAGTTGTCAAAACGGTATATCGCTTACCAACATATACCATGTTCCTATGTAACACCAGCGACGTATCTATTACCATTCCATTTGGGACGCTATATTAGGCCATAGTGTCAATTGCGATGTTATTAAACTTTAGCAGAATACCAAATAAAGTCACAATCTCGATATAATATTAATAGAGTCTCGATATAATGACAATGATTGATCCATTAATGTAAAATAGCAGAAATAGTAGTAATTCTAAAATGGGTTAAATTTTCAATTGTAGTTAATTTAGACGCCCTGTCTTTGAATCGACAAGAGGGGTGACTGAAGATTGAAACTGAAAACCAAGTTAACTCAGTATTGTAGGGCAAATGCAGTGAAATGAGCGTCAAGATCCGACCCTTACTTTACTACTTTTGCTTTACTTTACTGGCTTCGTATCATCTGAAAATTAGAAGAAAGAAGTACTAAGAAACAAGAAGAAAAAGAAGTTCACAAGAATAACGCTTGACCTGGTGTGTGGGCTCGAAGCCGGACCAAACACCTAAGCTCGACAGAACTTTGGCCTGGTTCTCGGGCCCACATCCCTTGTCACATTCATCGATGGACACTAGAAAAATGAAGACAAAGAAGAATAAGAAGACTTAGTTTAATTTTTATTGATGTATAATTTAAGGCTATTTACCAATTACTAAACACATTTAAAACAGGATGTTTAACAAGTTTCTTTTTGTTTTTATGATTGTGACGCTCTATATTATTACCTTATTTTTATTTGCATTTGAAAATAACGCTTGTAACAGCATCTAAAACACTGTTGACAATCTATGTATTTTTTGTTACTTTACTATCTAAGTTTATAGCGTCCTTTGCAAAACATGTGCAAAAAAAAAACATTTTTAATCTGGATGAAAACCTCAAAGAGTAAAAAAGATCGCTTGCGGGACACACGTTTGGAATGAAGTCTTTTTTTATCGGTCTCCTTCATTCTCTTTTTCTCTCACGGTTCGTAACGCGTTTTCGTGGCACTAGGTCCGCGCGCGTAACATTTTTCCTCGGTTGGAGTTATATACCTATCTACCTATTGGCGTAGACTCTTCATTTCAAATTTCTAAAATCCTACCTATATTGCATAGTTTTGTTAATGTCTTTATAAATAATCAGTCATATCAAAACATCTTAAAAGTTTTCTTTTTATTATATACCTTAAAAAATCGAAACATACCGCTAAGTTTTATAAAATAAATAAATTTAACATATAATCATACCTACATTTCGGGTTAAAAAGTATAAATGTTACTTCACTGCATAACTTCGTAATACGCCCCCAATGAGAAACAGTCACAAGAAACGTTTTTTTCCTGTAACCGTTTTCACAAAGGTCTAATTACAATCAGATCCGTAAGTTATTGTCATTATGGTTGGACAAAATTTCACAGGACGCCTCCATTGATATTATTAATATAATATTAAAATAAAATAAATGGAACTGATAGGTAGATAATCTATACTTAAATTATAAAGCTGAAGAGTTTGTTTGTTTGTTTGAACACGCTAATCTCAGGAACTACTGGTTCGAATTGAAAAATTATTTTTGTGTTGGATACTCCATTTATCGAGGAAGGCTATAGGTTACTTTTTATCCTGATAGTCCTACGGGATCAAGAGTTACGCGGGTGAAACTGCGGAGCGCTGCTAGTTCTCAAATAATTCTCTATATACACTTGGAACGAAGATACACTTGGAACGAAGATAAACTTTCTGACTTTGTACCGGGAAGGTTGACTTATTAAATTCAGTGGAAATCAAATCTACAGTTGCTACAGGGTATTCAAATTCTAGGTATCTTACTTTGCAGCTAACGTAAGTAATCTGCTACTTTGTGAGTCTGAATAAACATTTCCAGCAAGTTATATAAACAAGTAACACTAAAGAAAATAAATACGGCGTAAACGCGTTTAGAGAAATGATCAAGTACCTGTATGACTAACTTTGAGAAAATCTGGATTAATTTACATATTCCAGTACCGTGAATAACTTCATCGGTATGCTACACTAAGCTCCGTAGCTCTATCTATGCTCTATCTATCTCTATTAGGACTGACACTCCATCGACGAGCGGTTGGAGCGCAAGCTAAGGATAATTCAGTTTTTTCGAATTGGATTTTGATTTTGACGACTTATTCACGACCATCAAATGTTGTCAATCAATCAATTGTGAACGTTTGCGTCATACCTCGTCGATCTTACTTTGTCGTTTATGCTTTAATGTTTTTTTTTAAATGTGGATATATTTTTTGACATTTCACGTCAATATAAAGGCTTCGTGCCGACCGAATTAGGTGAAAAGTGCTTACCAGTGCTAACTAGCCTGAGCGTAGTAAAACAGAGGTACTTACGAGGCGCGTGGTCATAATATTATGTCCATTAAAATGCTCATGGTGTATCCATTTCGGACCGTATTATCTGCTACTGACTGGCAGGGCTATCGATTTCGACACTTAGACCCTAATAACGAGTTTTTTCTATAATTTTCATAATTATTTTATGTAGGTACTAGGGAGTAGGAAATTTCGGTCGGAAAGTTTCGGGAGTCCCAGTCGCTTTACCAGGTAGTCAGCCGGGACACAATTAAACCAGTCAATTAAATTAAATTAAATAACAAACTCAATTAAATTAAATCATCATCATCATATCAGCCAATACACGTCCACTGCTGGACATAGGCCTCCCCCATATGACGCCACAAACAGAGGTCCTGAGCCGCCTCCACCCACCGACTACCCGCAACCGCTACAATGTCGTCGGTCCACCGGGCAGCTGGTCTCCCAACACTCCGTTTCGCGTTGCATCGCGGTCGCCACTCGAGAACCTTTACTCCCCTGCGGTTTTCAGTTTTGCGAGCTATATGATCTACCCATTGCCACTTCAGCTTACTAATCCTGAGAGCTATGTCGGTTTGGTTCTTCTACGGATTCAATTAAATAAGTACTTCAATTTAATTGTAAAATCAGTCAAAGCACTTCTAGGACGGTCAATGAATAATTAATATTACAGCGATTAAACGTCACAGATTAATGTTCATCTTGAACCAGAAACCTTACTTCTGGTGCCTTAGAGACGTATCACAATGAAATAGTAAGAGAAAGATAACGTCAATATGATAATGAATCGTGTCTATTGTGACATTAAGTACTTCCATTTTCCATTAGGCGAAATAAACCCTCAGGTGCGCTATTTAGAATCATTCGAACTTTAAGTGTGAGATTTGAACGCAAACCCGTAAGAGCAATACTTTTTAAATTCAGAGTAGTCCTGTCCTATTCATTGTTTGATTTCTACTAAGTACATGAAATTAACATATTGAGCAAATATAATATTATTATAATCATTTTTTTGTTATGATTGTGCGTAATATACTCATAATGTAATGGAATTTAGAACATAATCATCACTTAGTCAATCATAAATGAACTTACTTACTACTTACCATAGATAAGCGAAACAAATCTAATTCCTGCATCTAGAAAATAATGAATAATGAAAGAAAATGATGATAGTATAGTAACTGCCATTTTCTCGTATGTTTCTATCAACATTTAATTATTTATTATAAATTAATAACAATAAAAGATCATCTTAAATATTAAATATTAAAAATCAGATGATGATAAATATTTTTAAATTCATTGTGAATTTTGCACTTATAGTTTAGCATTTATAGCACTTTTTAAAGTAATTTATCTCTTTTTACATAAACTTAGTTGGCAACACCGACTGATTCATTAATTCACAAGAAGGATGCAATAGAAAACCATTTCGTACAGAACTGATTTTCGTGCACAAATTCAGGATTCATTCCGAATGATTCACAAATACCACAGTAAGCTGTGATGAAACGAAGCTCTAATTAAAAACTTGAATGGACTGAAACTGAAAATATGCTCGCTTTGAGATATAACTAGGTTTGATTTTAAAACCGAGTTGAAATACACAGGAAATGAAACGTGAAACATTTTAACCGAACCAGATTCATTTAATTAAATTTAACAGTGATATGTAAAATTCAAATACTTGCAAATTGACTACCGTATAAACCACAGGCATTTGGATTACTTGCGTTATTCACCAGTTGCCTTTCCACCTGAAAAATAAATGCAAAATCATACATTTACGTTGTAGGATACGTGTAAGAACTTAGTTAATGTTTAATTTCACTAATTACAAGCATAGCACTAACTTATTCAAAACTTTACTAATATACTCAGCACTAATTAACTTACTGAGTCAGTACTAAGTTTCTGAGTTCAAGACTTCAAATATAACTGGTTGATGTTTTCACAAATTCTAACACCATTTTTGTTTCAGATTGGTACCAGCGCTTGTGCCCGAGCTCTGAGTGCGAGTATCGACTCCATCCTGAACGGAGGGATAAGTCGTGCTTTGGCCAATAATTTTGGTACGATCTATGGTAAGTTTGTTAATCCATTTATTAAAGGTTAAAATTAGTAACCGACGTGCAAGGTGGAGGCGTAAAGGCAAGGAAGCGGACCCCGGGCTCCCGAGAGGGATGCAACCGGGAACTTCGCTCGGATTATGATAATTATTAACCGACTTATAAAAAGGAGGAGGTTCTCAATTCGTACCGTATATTTTTTTCATTCCTTCAATGAGATATTTTTCTCATCAAAATATAAATAGAAATTTTCAATCAGATTCAATTTTAGAAATAGCGCAAGTTATCGAAAATTACGTATGTTGACCGTGTCGATAGTGAGATAGGCAGTTGCCGGTGTAACTACTAAAACAATTTCATAACATATTCATATTGATATCGAAACAGGAAATACCAATATTAATATGTTTGTTTCAAAATATTTGCTTTCATTTTGAATTGCGGCTTTTGACAAGAGAAAATCCGAAATAACCGTGATATTCCATTGTAATCCTTCTTACTTTACTGTACCTTTCAGTGCTTGTTAAAAATATTTTTACTAAAAGCTTTTCAGAGCAAAATATTGTCATTTATTTTTATTTCATGTATCAACACTGTGATTGATTTTGGATGCCTGGTCCTGACACTGTGTCGCTCCGAATATGTGCACTATGCAGATTTGCTTTGTTAAAACCTTGGAACTAACCCTCGATATTAAAAAGGCCTTTGAAAGCTTTTCATCCACTGTGTTTTATTTTTATTGCTTGCACGGACACGGCTTTTGATTTTCGGTGCGTTGACACTGTCGCTCCGAATAAAAGTACTATTCAACGAATCCTCGATATTAAAAAGCAATCTATTGGTTTCATCTAAACCGATAGTCGTGTGATTCGAGTGTGTTTTAATAAGATTTAATTTATGTGTTTCCAATAACATAAATCCATTAAATAAATAACTAAAAGTACCTAAATTTATTGAAACGTTATGTGTAGGTATTAAAACGTTATGTGTAGGTATTGAAACGTTATGTGTAGGTATTGCAATTTGCAGCAGGAACTTTATAGTTTCCGGACATGCAAATTTCCATTTCCGTCTAAGAATGTTTGAAAAGTTTCCGGGTTCTGACTAGGTTTTCTTGTAACTTCCGAATTGGCTTCTACATTTAAAACCAGATAAATTCAGAACAAATGTAGAACTAAGTATATGATATGATGCATCGTACTAATTAGTGAAGCAACTATGTATGTAATTTTTTAATGTAGGCGTTTTGCTACATTTTAAGATCCAGACGTTTTGCTATTTTGGGCATTTAGTTTTCATATCTCATTAGTAACTATGGCGTTTTAAGGTGAAAGGGTACCCCATACAAACGTAGTCGACTATAAAGCAAATATTTTTGTTGCATAAAACCTATAACTGCCATGACTATGCCCTTGGTTGGTCTTGGTTTTTTTCATTTTCTAATTATCATATAATTATGATTAAAAAAGAAAAAACATAGGAGCATGGTCATGGCAGTTATAAGTTTTATGCAACAAAAATATTTGCTTTAGTGTCATTATCCAGGGAGGAAACAGTCGACTACGTTTGTATGGTACCAAGACGTTAGCATGATGAATTTTGTAATATGGATATTCTAAAAGTGTCCCTCGTATCTGGCATGCACAATTGCACATAATACCCTATTATGACAATTATTTAGCGTATTGTTTTTCGGTGCCACATGAACAGACGGATACGAGGTACTGATGTGATCCTATAAGGTTTCCTTTTTTTACCTTTTGAGGTACGGAACGCTAAAAACAACGATTTTAACATACAAGTGGTTACTTGTTTAATTTTTACTTGTAGTAGGTATTTGTGAAGACTCAATGTAGACTTTTTCAGAAAATAAATAACAAAAATTCCCACTATTTGTAGACAAGTGACAAAGAAATAAGTGCCTATCCATCTTAACCGTGAAAATAAAAGTATCAAAGGAACCGATATCGATTTTCGTGCTTCAAAGAGCAACCTACTTACAACTACTCGTTGGAAGACAACGAGATGAATTTTGTTTAGTTTTTGTTGTGAAATTGTCTTATGCTTGTACAAAGTGTTACCACAAGGGAATTTTACCCAGAAGTGGGTTGTTTTAAACTACAAGTAATAAAATTGGTTTTTGTGTACAACTTTTGGAAATACCTTTTTTATGATTTTTGTTAAGATTTTGTTACGAACTTATCTTAAACAAATGATAAATCACAAGGGTGTTTGGGTGAATAAACCGCCACGTAGCCAGAGTCGCTTTACACGCATACGATTTTCCTAAATTCTGGTTATTTTTTGACAATTGTTTGGTTATATTTACTCCAAAAAGTCGTAGAAGGTAAGTTGTTTGCAAGCGTATATCAGAATAACCCTCTTTCTAATCATTTTGGATGTTGACTCATGTGGTTTAACTTTTACGATCCTTTTCAAGCCTTAGCGGCAATTTTAAAAATGTAAATCTTTTGTTTGTTATGAAGATATCCTGAAAAATTCAAACCATTAAGAAAAGACAAACAGATAAGACATCCTGTCGCAAATAATAGACTGTGTTACTAGATACCTAAATGAAAATTAAACAGATTTTCTTACAGACTTTAAATAAATCAGTTGTCTTACAAAAGGTATTTATATCAAACACCGTTTGCTAACGTCAGGAAAATTTACATCCCAGCATAAAAGCCCCCGTTTCAAAACTCACCTGTGGATGTTTCCAGAACCTTATCTCCATTGTTGAACGAGACACAAATAAAACTAATTGTACCGTCTAGACTACGATATTCTTAACGTATATAATACCTTTATAATGAATACAGAGTTCATGGACTCTTTTTATAGCTATAAGCTTTAATATAAATAGAAACCTATCTTAAAATAGAACATGAAAATAACGATTCAATTGAAATGCTTAGTTATATTTTTAACGATATGCTATTTTCGGATTTTAATGAACAAAATTTTTGTAGATATGTTTATTTTTACTTATGAAGCCAACTAAGCCTTACCGTAGACCACTCTTTCGGTTAAGGCAAACGTGATAAAATCCGCGGCTTAGTTTTACTAATTAAGTAGCGTGAAAACATCCATCCAAACTTTGGGGCCCAGGGCAAAACTTGATCGTCACGCTGTCTTCTCAATAATTTTGTAGTACAGAATTAAGGCCCTCTTCCTGTACCGTGTGTAGGTATTTTAACATTACCTCAGCCTCCGCGCACAAAGACGTAGCGTGAAAGTGAGCCGCGCGCAACGACTCGCGTACGCGATCAAGCTACGCCACAGTGTAGGTGTAAACAGTGGGCACGCCACAGTGTAGGTAGGTGTCAACAGTAGGTTTTCGTTATCTAATTGGGCTCGATACGTAAAATAATAAAACTAATGTGTAGCTGTAATAATGTACCTAATATTTTTATTGGAACGAAGTTCCCTATCGCGGGTTGACGCGGGGACCTAGCCGAGAAAAAAATGTTACGCATTACAAAACCGTGAAACAAAAAACCGAAAAGAAACTAATCTTCTACATATTACAAATATACACACACATAGATTAAAAAAAAAATAAAAAAATGGTTGTCTGCAAAGTCGGTTTACGGCATTCATTTAGGATAACACTACGTATAGACAAGTTACGTTCCATTTTATAACGGCGGGAGCCTGCGCGGGTGGGAGCGCGCCATGACCAAGCCATCCGCTACTTCAGAAATGACACTACCTTTTATACCTACAAAATTTCATTAGAGTTAAACACGTAGATGTAGAGGCTTTTTACAATAACAAGTTTATGAACAAGGTATTATAATATACTTATTTATTATAAATACGAAAGTTTGTGTGTGTGTGTGTGTCTAGTGTGTTTGTTTGTTACTTCTTTACGTACAAAATTTAAACCGATTGTGATATTTGGCATTGGGGCTAGCTAGTTTAAGGGGTAAAAGTAATTAAACACTGAGTTAAGACTTACCTATTATTTAAGGGTTTTTAGGGTTCTGTAATACCTATAATACCTACTACCTAATATACTGCAAAATAAAGGAACTTTTTTTTACAAATTATAAATATATGTGTACGGAACCCTCGCTCCGTGCGCGAGTTCGCAAAAAAAGCGGTCAAGTGCGAACTTGACCGGTTTTTTGCTTGCCACACGTCTATCAGTTATCTAAGGCAAATTCAGTTATATTAAATACTTATCTTTTAATTTGACTTTTATTCATATTTTCTACGGTTGTCGTAATATTTGTTTGTAATGTTAAATATAATTTAGGTAGTACATAACGTTGTGTTTTTTTAAGTTTTTTAAGTTTGTTTCCGCTGTAAGTAATTTTTTGTAACGTTTCCATATATTTTTATTCAAAATGCGAAGGCCCTTATCCTCTACGAACTAGCAAGCGACTATGTCGTCTAGTCTTATTTCAGCTCAGATAGACGGAATGAGGCAATGTACGGCGCTGACCTCTCTTGTAATTTATCTCAATGGTTTACGGACGATAATTTTTCGTGATAACATCATAAAAAAACGATAAAAAAATTGAGTTTTTTTCCTAATTTTTTTCTATTAAAATATTTTTTTCATTTATAGTTTGCTTAGACTGACTGGAGCATTCGCTCACTCAATCGCATCTAGTCACCATAACACAAGCCTAGCTGCTTAGACTGGAGCAACAATACAATATACAAACTTGTTACTAACCTTACCTCTTTATAATATTAGTATCGATGATATGCGCTCACTCAATCGGGTCTAGTCACCATAACACAAGCCTAGCTGCTTAGACTGGAGCAACAATACAATATACAAACTTGTTCCTAACCTTACCTATTTATAATATTAGTATAGATTATTTGCGCTCACTCAAACGCGTCTAGTCACCATAACACAAGCCTAGCTGCTTAGACTGGAGCAACAATACAATATACAAACTTGTTACTAACCTTACCTCTTTATAATATTAGTATCGATGATATGCGCTCACTCAATCGGGTCTAGTCACCATAACACAAGCCTAGCTGCTTAGAGTGGAGCAACAATACAATATACAAACTTGTTCCTAACCTTACCTATTTATAATATTAGTATAGATTATTTGCGCTCACTCAATCGCGTCTAGTCACCATAACACAAGCCTAGCTGCTTAGACTGGAGCAACAATACAATATACAAACTTGTTACTAACCTTACCTCTTTATAATATTAGTATCGATGATATGCGCTCACTCAATCGGGTCTAGTCACCATAACACAAGCCTAGCTGCTTAGACTGGAGCAACAATACAATATACAAACTTGTTCCTAACCTTACCTATTTATAACATTAGTAAAGATTATTTGCGCTCACTCAATCACGTCTAGTCACCATAACACACGCCTAGCTGCTTAGACTGGAGCAACAATACAATTTACAAACTTGTTACTAACCTTACCTCTTTATAATATTAGTATCGATGATATGCGCTCACTCAATCGGGTCTAGTCACCATAACACAAGCCTAGCTGCTTAGACTGGAGCAACAATACAATATACAAACTTGTTCCTAACCTTACCTCTTTATAATATTAGTATGATTATTTGCGCTCACTCAATCACGTCTAGTCACCATAACACAAGCCTAGCTGCTTAGACTAGAGCAACAATACAATGTACAAACTTGTTACTAACCTTACCTCTTTATAATATTAGTATAGATTATTTGCGCTCACTCAATCGCGTCTAGTCACCATAACACAAGCCTAGCTGCTTAGACTGGAGCAACAATACAATATACAAACTTGTTACTAACCTTACCTCTTTATAATATTAGTATATATTATTTGCGCTCAGTCAATCGCGTCTAGTCACCATAACACAAGCCTAGCTGCTTAGACTGGAGCAACAATACAATATACAAACTTGTTACTAACCTTACCTCTTTATAATATTAGTATAGATTATTTGCGCTCCCTCAATCGCGTCTAGTCACCATAACACAAGCCTAGCTACTTAGACTGGAGCAACAATACAATATACAAACTTGTTACTAACCTTACCTCTTTATAATATTAGTATATATTATTTGCGCTCAGTCAATCGCGTCTAGTCACCATAACACAAGCCTAGCTGCTTAGACTGGAGCAACAATACAATATACAAACTTGTTACTAACCTTACCTCTTTATAATATTAGTATAGATTATTTGCGCTCCCTCAATCGCGTCTAGTCACCATAACACAAGCCTAGCTACTTAGACTGGAGCAACAATACAATATACAAACTTGTTACTAACCTTACCTCTTTATAATATTAGTATAGATTATTTGCGCTCACTCTATCGCGTCTAGTCACCATAACACAAGCCTAGCTGCTTAGACTGGAGCAACAATACAATATACAAACTTGTTCCTAACCTTACCTATTTATAATATTAGTATAGATTATTTGCGCTCACTCAATCACGTCTAGTCACCATAACACAAGCTTAGCTGCTTAGATTGGATCAAGAATACAATATACAAACTTGTTACTAACCTTACCTCTTTATAATATTAGTATCGATGATATGCGCTCACTCAATCGGGTCTAGTCACCATAACACAAGCCTAGCTGCTTAGACTGGAGCAACAATACAATATACAAACTTGTTCCTAACCTTACCTATTTATAATATTAGTATAGATTATTTGCGCTCACTCAATCACGTCTAGTCACCATAACACAAGCCTAGCTGCTTAGACTGGAGCAACAATACAATATACAAACTTGTTACTAACCTTACCTCTTTATAATATTAGTATCGATGATATGCGCTCACTCAATCGGGTCTAGTCACCATAACACAAGCCTAGCTGCTTAGACTGGAGCAACAATACAATATACAAACTTGTTCCTAACCTTACCTCTTTATAATATTAGTATAGATTATTTGCGCTCACTCAATCACGTCTAGTCACCATAACTCAAGCCTAGCTGCTTAGACTGGAGCAACAATACAATTTACAAACTTGTTACTAACCTTACCTCTTTATAATATTAGTACCTATAGATTATTTGCGCTCATTCAATCGCGTCTAGTCACCATTATACAAGCCTAGCTGCTTAGACTGGAGCAACAATACAATGTACAAACTTGTTACTAACCTTACCTCTTTATAATATTAGTATATATTATTTGCGGGCAAGTACGTTTGTAAATTATTATTTGCGGGAAAAAGTTTGTCATCCCTGCAAATGCAAGGTTTCGCGTGGGGTTCGCTCGAACGCAGCGTGCCGGCAAAAGTGGCATAGGTCTTACCTCGATGACGCCCGGAGGCCAACTGCGAGGAACTGACGCGTGCTAACTGTTATATTCGATCGATTTGCAAAACATTTTGTACTTTTTAGCATTATTATCCAAGAATATAGTTCCTAGAGGTCAAAACCTATCATTTGATTCAATTTTTAGAAACATACGTTAACTATTTTTGAATAAAAACCGATAAACGATCTAAAAATTCTCTGTTTTCTAACATTTTTTTTATCGAACAAAGTTGTTCATATCATGTTTTCAACCCAAATAAACAAAAATATGGTTTTTAAACTACAATATCTACTTATATCAAAATAACAAAAAAAGAGTATTTGATTACTTAAAGTTGCTTAACACAAAGGTCGATTTGCGAACACATGGTCTTAAGAGATTCTACCTTAAAACTTTTTATAAACCGATTAGTCATATAAGTTAATTGATCAACAGGTGATCTAGTAGCTTTGCTCACGCAATAAATTTTTGTGTAGAATCTATTGCTATATAGCTTCCTCTTCTAAACAAATAATTGTCTGCAATACAAAACCATTAATAATTTAAAATGGTCATGCTTTTAATCGGCTCAACTGGTTTTCGTAAAACTAGCTATTATGCTACTGTTTATGGCTTAATCATTAAAACAGACGTCAAAATAATAACACCCTTGTTTCCAAAAGAACAATAAAAAAACGAAGAGAGAGAGAGCGAGCGAGAGAGTGACAGAGGAACACGCGCACGCCGCACGGCTTAAAATGTCGTTACAACTTTTGGTCTTAATTTTTCCGTCTAGCCCCCTTTCGCAACGCGCGATAAGGGACTTCGTTCCAATATCTTTAAAAGGCAGAGCTGCTGTATGTACTAGTTAAGATTAGATTAGAAATAAGAGCTTTCCATGTTGTGAACTTGAAAATAAGAAGACCGTGTAATAGACGGTCGTGCAGCATAGTTGAAACTGTCATGGGTTTACAGTCTCTAAGGATGATCGTTACTCGACCAAAATATTATAAATAATTTACCGAACGTTCTATAAATAGGCTTCTATTGTATCTATATTACGTTCGATAGAACATGTTTGAACATTAATTTACTGTTATCATTTATGAAGGTGTAAACACATATCTTCGTATTTCCGGTTACCGACGAGATTTAGCAGTAATATTATCTTAATATATTTATCAGTAATATGCGTGTTCACTATAATTAAATACCTACAGCAGTTACGTAGCTGGTATGAGACGTTTGGTATTAAATTAGGTGTAGGTGTCTATATATTTTATTCTGATCTCAATTTTACTACTTTGGGACTCGAAGATTTCACATAACACATAAAATAAATATAAAAACGTCAATTACAATATTTAATAAATTATTTATTATGTACCAATCTTGTGATATTATCGGGACTAAAAATAACCTATGTGATGTTAAAAAGAAACATCTACCTACCAAGTTTAATTGCATTTTTGCTTGAAGAAGTAACTAATATATTCACTATCACGCTCTAAAAAATTGACCTACAACGTAGTTTTAGTGATATCGTCTTTTGTTTTTTTAGTCTATGAATATCAAAGAGGTATCATAATGAATAAAGTAAAGGTAGGTACATAGTTGAGCAACTATGAATTGAGCAGTGAGTATTGTTCCCACCCACAGCTTAACTTTACGTAAATTTGAGCAGTGGGTATTCTTCTAACTTCCCTACTAAATTGCTCCTCAACAAAACTACATAGTTGAGCAATTTAGTTGAGCAGTGTAGACGTTGCGGATTTAATAAAGTTATTTTAACAATTTTCATTTACCTACAGGAAAGTTTAGTTCCTCTTAAATTTACATGGAATCGATAAATCCAATATTAACCCGAGTCCTTGTCGAAGTTCAAACACTGTCGTCTAAGCTGAACCGGTCAATATGCCTTCGGGCTAAATGTTTGCTAGTACGGAAATTGCTATCCAAATATTAGTACAGGTATTAATATTGAGATAGAAATTCATAGAAATAACTGCCTTGTGCTATATAACTTCTTCTACTGTTATTTCAATTTATTTAGACTCGGCACATTAGGTAGGTATGCCTTTTTTTACTTCTATACAGCAAAAATATTTGTCTGGCCTGCCGCCTGATACCAAATCGGTTGTTTCCAGTGGTTACGATAAAATATTTATATTGTAAATGGTAGTTAATAGGTTATCAATTACGATTTGGGCGATAGATGTCAGAAACGAATAAAGTCAATTTATAATTAATAAGTAAGTAATTACAATATTTTTTTGTAATTATTTTATATTACAAAATTCATTTGCTAATATGTATTTGTCTGTTGTTTACAAGACACGAAACGTGGTGGCCACGACAATTAAGTCGCCACCCTACATAAGGACCTACAGTAAATTTTACTGAAAAACAATAAGCTGTACGGAGTGCCCTGTAGCAATAATTAACGCTTATTCAGAAGAAAAAAACAAATGGTTGCCTATAAAGTCGGTTTACGGACGATAATTTTAATAGTGAAAAAGATAATGAAAGTTTTTTTTTTTATTCCCGTATATATATATTTTGTTCTTTCATTTTTTTTTTCATTTATCTATTTGTCACCCGTCAACATACCACAAGCTCGATGAGCGATATTATTAATAAATACTCTGTTTCTTAAGTTGGTCATATTACCATGACGCCACACAATATTCCTGTGACACTTTTTTGTGAATGCAAATGTTTCATCAATTTATTAGATGTTATAACGTCAAAAAATGTAAGATATTTTTAATACAAATTTGCGGCTTTACAAATACTCGAAAACTTTCAACTATTCAATTGGGAATGTTGTTTTTGGGGATGGTTTACCAGCAAAAAGATATAGGACCCAAAGTGCGGTAGTCAACACAAGTTAACCTAATCCCTCACTCGCCTTTGACGCCCAAGGCATGAGATTGGTTAGCCCAATTCTATGCGGTGGTTTGAACGGAAATTATACCTATCCGTGTTTATTTTGCATGAATGCTACGTTGGATGCGATGCATCGGTCTGCATGATACGGATTTAGACTGTGGTCGTGTTAACAATGTTAGATCCCCTCACCGATCATAAGGTGGTCGATCACTCCTGCAAATACTACTCAAGCAAATTCGTTTACTATATGTGTGATTAAGATCTATGTATTACTAAGCATTACTATTAAAATATCTAATATAGGCACAGGATGTTTGGTAGATGATTGACCAATTTAATATATGTGAAACGTCCTACCTGCTGGCCTTTTTTAGTTTGGGATTCTATCTGCGGAGTTACGGGATGCTTATTTTTTTCCATAATCTCCATAATCCGGTACTCAAAGTCGAAAAAAACAAAAACGCAACCTTCTTTTAGTAATATTACTTTAACAATCTGATTATGAATGTTGTTTATTTCTAATAATTTAAAATATTAACCTATATCGCAATAAAAAAATATCATCATTAAAAAGCGTCAAAAACTAAAACTATAACATTCGTACTCGCAGTTTACACTGAAAAATTATAGGAAACAAAAGACGTTCGGAGTCTTCCAATCTAATTTAATAAATCTTCAGTTCAAGACCTTTCTGATGGTATACCACATTTATAAAATTACTTTACTTACGCAACTCCTTACCTAACATATTCGGTCGAATTATAATTCCCAAAAGCAGGTTTTAGGACAATCTGTTAGAGAAAAGTTGCTAATTAGGTTTAATTTCTTTGACTATAACTATACGAATGTGAGTATTACTTTGTCAATATAAATTAACGGTCTATGATATTTTCATATTCATAATTAACTTATTTTATTAAACAATGAAGTTATAGAAGTGATCCCATTAAAACAATTAATTTAATAATCGTCGAAAGAGCAGATTAAAATAATATTTAAACGAATAGGTATTATTTATAATAATAGTTTTCGAATTAATCTCGTCGGGATTGTTTTAAATTCCACTTATGTGCCAGTTACGGCGTTAGCGGCGTTACGAGTAATGAACGACAACAAGCTGGCTCTGTAATGAGGTTTTATTGCTGTTTAACGACAAAGTACTTACCTACCTACCTATCGAGTTAGTATTTTTAAGAAATATACTAAATTTTATTTCAAACTAGCTGCGCCCCGCGGTTTCACCCGCGTAAGTCCCGATCCCGTGGGAACGATTTTTTCTCACCTTTTAAACCTTCACTGGACCTCCACGAATAATTCAAGACCAAGATAAGATAAATCCGTTCAGCCGTTCTCGAGTTTTAGCGAGACTAACGAACAGCAATTGATTTTTATATATAAGACTAGCTGCGCCCCGCGGTTTCACCCGCGTAAGTCCCGATCCCGTGGGAATATCGGTTATTCGATTTTTTCTCGCCTTTTAAACCTTCCCTAGACCTCTACGAACATTTCAAGACTAAGATAAGATAAATCCGTTCAGCCGTTCTCGAGTTTTAGTGAGACTAACGAACAGCAATTCATTTTTATATATATAGATTTCCAAATTAAACGCTTAGATAAAATTACAAAAATCAGGTGTTCGAAAAGTACATCGATTGGCTAGATTTGTTAAATTCCACTAGTAAATATTTTTATTTTTTATTTTACTAAAGAAACCTCAATCTTCGAAACCATAATACACTACAAAATAATCATTCTAAAATAAATTTATTTAAATTTACTGATAATTAAATGTGCAGAAAATAAAGCCGGTAAATTACAGGCTGAAACTGAAACACTAAACTGACAAGTATTTCTCTTAATAAAAAATCCTTTTGTTTGCGAATAATATCAAGTTAAGAGCTGTCACTCGTCTGTCATTCTGAACGACAGAACCGATCGATCAATATGGTAATGAAATCAGTGATGTCGATCGTGTATTTCCGTTTCTAAAAGCTATAGATAGGCGTATCGTATATCAATTAAGAGGGTAGCACATACCGCATACTTATAGATACATAAAAAGAAATACATTGCTCTTTTCCTTTTTGAATTTCGGTGTTTCTTTTTTAGGGTTTTTTTTACCCAAAGGGTCATCATCATCCGAGCGATGTTCCCGGTTGCATCCCTCTCGGGAGCTCGGGGTACGCTTTCCTACTTTCACGCCTCCACGCACGGTCTTCGGCATCCTGGTTTTACCCAAAGGGCAATAACCCTTTACTAAGATCCACTGTCCGTCTGTCGGTGTAGCAGGCTGTACCTCATGAACCGTGCTAGCTAAACAGTGGATGTTTTTCACAGATAATGTATTTCTGTTGCCGCATAACAACAGATACTTAAAAACAGAATATAATGGTAGGAAACCCACTTGGCCGGTTTTTGTGTAATTTATTTACTATTTCACTCTTTCTTTAATTTTTTACTCAATCACCTAAAATCATAAGTTAAAAGTTATAATTTTCTTGAAATATTAAACTATTAGGCGTAAAATACAAACTGTTCATCAATGACATAACATTTTGTTGCAATTTAAGGGATAAAAACTGGTTTGAACTGAAACGAAAATTCCATTAAAAATGTAATTGGTATATGAAAGGTACTCTAACCTAAATGCTAGCAATACGTAAAAAATAAATTATAATTGTCTACGATTTATAGCTTTTGCCCGCGAATTCGTTCGCTTTCTGTGGTAATAGTCACGTCAATAATGGCTTCTCTTAAGGCATAAAGCCAATGTTGTGTGTTGAAGAATAAACACCGAAACGATGGAAACAATGCAAATAGTATTAAAAATAAAATTTCGCAATTTTATTGTCAATTTTCTTTGTCGTTGACTGTGAAATCAAAAGGTAAATATTCAAAAATATTTCACGTATTTCAATGTTTCGAATGTGAAATATTCAAAAATATTTTACGTTGTAAGTCTTGTTGCCTTTGAGAACAAAACTTAAACAGAAAATGTTTGCTTTTATACAAATAAGAGAAGAAGAAGCACGGTTTATCAACGATTGGCTCTTGAGATCTTTCCCCTTCATATCACTTTTCAGAATCAGAAGAAGCAAAGCGTACGAGAAACGTTTCTCATGTAGCTATTCAAGAGAGCTCTTCAGATTTACTGTAACGTTTCAATTTTATAAAATTCTCCTACGGAATTGCAGGACTATTTAGTTATTATTCGTTGAGATAGAAAGGTTGATACAATTCGAGTACCTATTGAAAGTTTAAGTATGTTTGTATGTAGACGAGAAATATTGAAGATTGAAACTCAAGCAAAGACTTGTTTATATTTACTTCTGTAATTCAAATTGGTATGGTTGTTTATATCAGTAAACTTGTTACATACGGGACGGATTAGTTAGATGTTAAACCGAGCAACAGTCACTTGTCATACCTAGATAGCCATTGGAATCACCTATGCCGTTTGATACTGGCAACAATGGTGATGATTAACCATTCGACAACTTGATTGACTTGACGATGAGAAGTCAAGTCAATATAGGGACGTTTAGGTCACTTGCAATTCTGTGGCATTCATGGCCAGTTAATTGCCTCGTTCACGTTGAGGATTTTGCTTAAACGTGTGTTATCTTGTGTTATCTATCATACATTTTATCTTTCTAACAATATAGTTATGAAAACAGTTAACCATAAAGTTTTTGCTTTAATTAATAATTATACCAATTTCTGTAGGTATGTTGGAGCTATTTTTCTCATTATTTTAATGATCTTCACCGAATTATGAGACTAACCTGAAGTTACTAACTTTCTAATAAAAATAAAATATCATTGGAATCGGATCTCATTAGGCGGAGGAAATCCAATAAAAAAATCCGGATGGCAAAAATAATCTATAAAATCGTATAATCTGGATACCAAGTTTCGTCCAGATGGGTTGGAAAATACGACCTGAAGAGGAGTACCAACAGTGCTGTGTTACAATATAAGGTGTCGGGGTAATCACCCAGGGCGGTAGGCTGCGAAGTTTCTCGCAGTCTGCTTCCGCTTCGACCGACAGCTCTGGCTCTTATCGGATAAAAGAGGGATCGCGAATGGCGGCAATACCACCTTCGAAATACTCTTTATTCTAACCAATGCAGAAATATGATAACTTTTCATTATCTTTAAGTTAAGACGGATATAGATCGGATAGAACTTATCAATTTCTAAGCCTAAATTGTCCTTATATCATTATCAATAATTCTTAAAATGGTAAGGTTAAGTTGTGGTCAAATTTTGAAACGAAGAGCGAATGGCGAACTTAGTTTACAAACAATAAGCGGTTGATCGATAACTAGCTTATAGTCTACGAGCTACACATTTGAGGGTAAACAAAAGTTTATAGTTATTTTTACTTCAACTTATGACCAATTTCAAGTCGTATAAGTTCACTCTAAGTCTCCAGAAGTCTTCTAAGTGCTTCTTTCTTAACTTTTGCGAAAGTTCTCATTTTTTTCTTGGAACGGAAAAATTTGTCCTTTGTGATTCGCCGCCGACGCTTTGTATAACTAAAATAAATATTATTTAATATATTGTATTCTTTGATATATTTGTATAAAGGGTAGGTTTGTAAGTAATTAAAAATTAAACTTACATACCATTTAACTTTAACAAATTAACTGTTTAACTCGAAATTAGATTTAGTTTAGTTTAGTTTTACGGGGCTATTTCCGAACTTAGCCTCTTCATTTGAGTCATTGTGGTCACTTAGGTTTTTTTTATTTTAACAATAATTAATATTTATTATGAATTTTTAGTATTTATTTAATGTTTCATTTTACGACATCTTTTTTTATCGTCTGTTCAAATAAATAAATTAAATTACCTACCTGCCTAACTTATTATCGTTATGTAAATATAAATTTATTCAATTAAATCAATCAATAAAAACATATTTTAACAATTAATAAATTTATTACAAGGAAAAATTACCTATTAAAACCACTTATAAACAAAATTTATACTAGATAATAAATATAGGTAGGTACATAATAAAGTAGAAAACAAAACTAAACCTTAAACTAAACGAACAAACTCTAATCACTCCTGACGCAAAGGAACCAAGCTGCTAGCAGCCCCTTTGTCCCGGCCCCGGCTAGGGATATCCTTTGTGCCAGTAATCCATACCCCACTCTCAGAGGCGACTACCTAACAAAGGTAATTAATTTAATCAATCTTTAGTTACACAACCTTATAGATTACTAGCGACACGCCTTAGCTTCGTATATAGGTACGCCTAAACTTTTTCTGTCATATTTTAACCAGCTTACACAAATCTTAAACCTTCCTCATTAATTACTCCGTTCATTGTTTAAATCCGTTTAGTGATTTTATTTTTTTATCGCGTTCTAACATTAGTTACACCATTTATAAGTCAAGAACGACTGAACAGATTTGGCTGAACATTGGTGGGGAGGTAGTTTAGAACCAGGATACGGACATTAGATACTTTTTTATTCGATAATTACGCGGGATCGGGACTTACGCGTGTCCATCCGCGGGGCACAACTTGATTACCTATTTTAAAAAAAACATATAACCGAATTGAGAACCTCCTCCTTATTTTGAAGTCGGTTAATAAAAGAGAAAAAACTCATCAAGAATGTCTGAAATTAAGAGACCTACGAGTCTAAAATTTTGCATGGTGGTACTTTTTAGAATGTAGCACTAAAAAAACTGGAATATCAAACTGGAATAACAAAGATAGAATCTATAAAAAACCGTCTAAAGATTGATTTTATTTAAATATATTTACGTACCTACCTATAAAAAGTACACATACTTACCTCGTTACTATACTCACATAATAATTTACCAAAATAATAACAATTCAACTAACGAATAGGGAAAGGCTTAATTTTCACAAATAAATGGTCATTTCCGACAAACAAATTCGAACCAAATTTATGAAAGTAATTATTATCAACTATTTGAGCTTTTGAGTAATTTTCCCGGATAGGTAACTGCAATGGTATTAATTTATGTTAAGAGAAATCAATTTATTTTACATTTGCAATTTAGCTTAGGAATTTAACGAATTTCAATGTATTTTATACAAAGCATTGCAAAACTGAACGATCCTTTGATGAAAGCGAGAACGTTTTCAATTCAATTTTACATTTGAAATTTAGTTAGAGATTTAATGAATTTCTATGTGTTGTATAAAGTATTGCAATACTGAATGACCCTTAATGAAAGCGCTACACAAAACGTACGTTAGGAAATCCTTTGAGTGAAGTGCAATATATTTTAATGGTTCTCCTATATCCTGAAAAGCGCAATCGTATTATGTTACTATAAAGGCACACAGCAATTTATTTCCCAAGTTTCCTACTTCAATTTATTTTAATAATTATTTCAATTTTAAATTCTGTGAAAGCATTACATTCAAATTACATTTTTTAATGGAATTTTCATTCCACGTATGCTCCGGACGAAAATTCCTGTTTTCATTCCTGAAATTGCAAATAATTGTATTGATGATAATCGCTTGAATATTATATTCTAGGCTTAATGGTTTTAATGATTCAAAAAAAGTATTACTTTAATTTATAACAAGTTGCGCCCCGCGGTTTCACCCGCGTAAGTCCCGATCCCGTGGGAATATCGAAAAAAATATCCTATGTCCGTCTCCTGGCTCTAAGCTACCTCCCTACCAATTTTCACCCAAATCTGTTCTGCCGTTCCCGAGTTATAAGTGGTGTAACTAACACGACTTTCTTTTATATATATATATATACTAGCTGTGCCCCGCGGTTTCACCCGCGTAAGTCCCGATCCCGTGGGAATCGATTTTTCTCGCCTTTTAAACCTTCCCTAGACCTCCACGAACATTTCAAGACTAAGACAAGATAAATCCGTTCAGCCGTTCTCGAGTTTTAATCAGACTAACGAACAACAATTCTTTTTATTTATATAGAAGATAGATAAGTGATTTAAAAAATATAAGCCTAATAACTATCAAGTATACGAAAAAAAACACCGACATCGAACAACATTAGGTGGAGAAAATGGCTATTTCTTGTTTTATGGATAATTATGTGATGTGCCTTTTATAGCATTTTATTTCTGGAAATATTATTTTTTGAACTATGTCTCATCGCGGTGCATTTTTTGAAATACATTTATTGTATTTCTTTTTACTTGGACTAATGGAGAGGACGATTAGTGCTAATTTGAAATTAGATCGCAGGTTTTGAACAAGTTTTGAAACAGTTGAACATGTAACGATTTTTTTTAAAGACATCGGATTAGTCCATAAAATACAAGAAAATAAAACAATGGACGATTGAAATTTCATTAGTTTTGTTAGACTATATATACTTAGTTAAAAAAAAATTCTTCGTAGAAATGTTATTTAATTTTTAGTAATAGAGTTCTCTTTTCCCAGGCAAGCCTCCGGATCTGGTCGCGTTCGCGATCACCCTTGCAATGACGATGGTACTCATGGCCGGCGTTAAGAAGTCATTGTTCTTTAACAACGTCTTAAACATCATTAACTTGAGTGTCTGGGTGTTTATCATGGGAGCCGGATTGTTCTACATCGATGTACGCAATTGGACTGATCATAAAGGGTTTTTACCTTATGGATGGAACGGGGTAAGTGTGACAAATACTCTCAGTTTCTCTCATATCTTGTTTTGGAATCAGCCCGCACCGGTCCTTATGTAACGGTTTTATTTTTCCTAAGTTTACTTTGGTATTTAAGACGTTAAAGGCCTACAGCTC
This sequence comes from Idaea straminata, assembly GCA_951213275.1. Lineage (NCBI taxonomy): Eukaryota > Metazoa > Arthropoda > Insecta > Lepidoptera > Geometridae > Idaea > Idaea straminata. The sequence goes on along the minus strand of OX577845.1, from coordinate 14,345,910 downwards.
TTGCCCACGGATTCTCTTGTGAAAGGGTACCAGCGCTCTGTCCATACAAACGTAGTCGACTATTTCCTCCCTGGATAATGACTCTAGCACAAATATTTTTGTTGCATAAAACCTATAACTGCCATGACTATGCCCTTATGTCTTGGTGTTTTTTTTCATTTTCTAATTATCATAAAAATTAAGATTTAAAAACAAAACGTAGGTGCATGGTCATGGCAGTTATAAGTTTTATGCAATAAAAATATTTGCTCTAGTGTCATTATCCAGGGAGGAAAAAGTCGACTGCGTTTGTATGGAGAGAGCACCCGGTACCCTTACCTCTTAAAGACAAACTGCGTTTTACATGTGCTGATCAGAATGCGGCCAGTTACTGGTAACGGGAGGTACTGTGGACGTAGACCTTAATTGATCTACTTTAAGGGTTTCTAATTAATATATTTGTAAAAGAAAATAATAATATTTATTGCTGTATGGGTAACATCCGGTCATAATATTATTTTGGCAGAAAAACAATAGCAGAAAAGAATAAAAATAGCCAGATTATAACTATTTCTTAGAATTATTCTGGTATACAGAATCTTCAGTTAAATACTATTGACAGGGAATCTTTTCCGAAATAGGTAACTAACTATTTGATCAATCGATATGAACTTGCCAGAGTTTAGTATCAGTATGATTATTCCGTCTACGAAGAAACAGAAGCATTCGTACGGAAAATGGAATAAATTTGCGACCACTGTCGGAGAGAGGGAAATACGTAAATGAATTAGAAAATTACTCAATCAATCGGAGCTCCCCTGCGTCTATTCCTCCTGACGGTCGTCTTAGTATTTATGCTTTAAATCGACTTTTACAAATGAGATTATTAATTACCTCGTCGTATTTGTGTTTTTTCACTAATGAGAAGTTGCTTCATTAAAATCATTTGATTGAAATAGGATTTTGAAATAATCAACTACAAAAATTAAAGCCGCGGGAATAAGCTAGTTAAATATAAAATAAGGTATCAGTAACCTTGCATCATCTAATTTAATTATAAAGTTGTAAAAATGTTTCCTGTAATTGTATTAAACAGTTAAGAAGGTTTCAATCCTGAATACAAACTTTTACATACAACAAACAAGGGAAACAGAATTTTTAAAGTTTTTAATCCTACTAATATTATAAACTAGCTGCGCCCCGCGGTTTCACCTGCGTAAGTCCCGATCCCGTGGGAATATCGAAAAAAATATCCTATGTCCGTCTTCTGATTGTAAGCTACCTCCCCATCAATTTTCAGCCAAATCGGTTTAGCCGTTCCCGAGTTATAAATGGTGTAACTAACACGACTTTCTTTTATATATATAGATGTGAAAGTTTGTGTGTGTGTGTATGTATGTTTGTTACTCCTTCACGCAAAAACTACTGGAACGATTGCGATGAACTCGGTATCGAGATAGCTGGAGACCTGGATTAACATTTTTTTCCAAATATTTCCACAATATCGGGACTTACGCGGGTGAAAGCGCGGGGCGCAGCTAGTATGAAATAACTTATGCATCCCACAGTAAATACATAACAAATCAAAGTACTCCTTATCTAGATTAGGACTAGGTTACAATTAATGTAAAACGCTGAGATGGGCTTAACCCCTGTATTAAGAGGAAAGGGTACCGGCCAGCGCCAGTTTATTGCGTCTTCATCTTTTACCGTAAAGATAATAACAATTTTTAAAAGCTTTTATTTAACTTGTTTAAATCAATGAGACGATTCTCGGAAATTATAAGTTTTAAGCTGAAGTTAAGAGGAAAGGGTACAAGGGGCTCTCTCCATACAAACGTAGTCGACTATTTTCTCCCTGAATAATGACTAGAGCAAATATTTATTTATATAAAACTTATAACTGCCGTGACCATGACCCAATGTTTTTTTTTTGTTTTTTAAATCCTAATTTCTGTGATAATTAGAAAATTAAAAAAAAAAAACAAAACATAGGGGCATAGTCATGGCAGTTATAGGTTTTATTTCACAATAATATTTGTGCTAGTGTTATTATCCAAGGACGAAACAGTCGACTACGTTTGTATGGAGAGAGCGCTGGTACCCTTTCGCCATAAGGAATATCTTTTCTCCGCGCGTCTCATAACACAAGGCAGACGTAATAAAGAGAAACAGTTTAAAGGTTAATATTTCTTTATCACCTAGGTGTTCACGGGAGCTGCGACTTGTTTCTATGCGTTCATTGGCTTCGATATCATCGCGACCACAGGAGAGGAAGCGAACAACCCCAAACGGTCCATCCCTCTTGCCATCGTGTCCAGTCTCGCTATCATACTGGTCGCCTATGTCTCCAGTTCACTGATCCTGACGCTTGTTGGTAAGTACATAATGGTACATAATATACAAATACATACCACACATTACGGTCAAAACTCTGAATCGGTCAAAACTAATTTTAACGGGGCAAACCGCCTAGTGCGGTTGTCTGGGATTTACACCATAACTAAATTTCTTTCAAACCTTTGATTAAACAACCAACTTACCTTTTAAGTTAAAAATAAAAACAGGCAAAAGTTTTGATTCAACAGGTATGTGGTAGGCTAAAAGCAGTTTATTCTGAAAATCATTGTTATTTAAAGACTACAAAGTACTTTGACTGACGCTATTAATCAAAACCACTTTAAACAGAATACATTCTGTTTAAAGTGGTTATCAGCTACCAGGTACACCTGGAAAACATTTTGACTTCTAGGAATAGGATCGACCAGAATAGGTTGAAGCCAGTTCAACCTATTCTGGTCGGTTCTTTGACAGGCGGATATATGTTGGTTAAAATTATTTTGATCTGTCTGCATCCAAAGCTGATAGGTACTATTTCGAAAGCCTCCGGTAAAACGAACTTTGTTGATTAAAAGTATTTTTGGTTAAGAGTTTCATTTCAATCAACCCATTTAAAGGGTAGCAGTTAAGTCGTTGGCTGAAGTTGAGTATATAAGATTAACTCTTTAATATTTTATAGTTCGCATTGAGTAATTTAGTAGCTAAACATGTCTGAACACAAAACATTTAGTATCATGTTCGTCCCGATAAGGGTGGAGACTTTGGGGTCTTGGGGTCCCGAAGCCTCTGCATTTTAGGCACCTCGGCGGTCTTCAGAGGTCTTATCGAGGTGTCTGGTGATCGGAGGGCTGGTAGCTTTTTCGCTCAAAGGGTTAGTCTGGCAATCCAGAGGGGAAATGTTGCTAGCCTTCTGGGAACGATGCCTCGGAGAGACGCGCTTGAGGATGTCTTTTATTTGTAATTTTATTTTATTTTCGTTTTCATTTCGTATATTTTAATTTGGTAATTGTAATTTTCATTTTGTTTTATTGTGAGTACTTATAATTATGACATTTGTGTATTAAATTAAAATAAATGATTACACTGACAGAATCTATAAACATTAAGTCGATTAGGTTAGTAAGCAATTAAGTCTACTCGATCCATTTTATGCTATTTTTATTGATCGAGTAGTACCTCCTACGTCCATGCTCACTGATTTACCGCCTTAACAAAACCGTACTCGTCGAATTAGTCGAGTTTATTAGTTGCCACCACATCGTTGCATTCTTTTGTAGGTTGTTCGTATTGCAATAAAACACTCAATTGTAAGCTGTACTCAAATAAAGTGTGAACAATTTTTGAGCAGTAGCGAGTATTTTAGCTACTAAATACTTACTACTAGACTAAAATACTAGCTTAATGCAAACTATAAAATATTGAAGAGTAAATCTTAAATACTCAACTTTAGCCAAAGACTTAACTGCTACCCTTTAAATGGGTTGATTGAAATGAAACTCTTAACCAAAAATATTTTTAATCAACAAAGTCAATCAAAAGTAGGTTTGACTGGACTAAAATACTAGCTTAATTGAACTAGGTTTTATATCCGCTGGTGGGGTTGCAGATACGGTTTTGTTAACTGCTACCTTTTAAATGGGTTGATTGAAATGAAACTCTTAACCAAAAATACTTTTAATCAACAAAGTCAATCAAAAGTACATTTGACTGGACTAAAATACTAGCTTAATTGAACTAGGCTTTATATCCGCTGGTGGGGTTGCAGATACGGTTTTGTTAACTGCTACCTTTTAAATGGGTTGATTGAAATGAAACTCTTAACCAAAAATACTTTTAATCAACAAAGTCAATCAAAAGTAGGTTTGACTGGACTAAAATACTAGCTTAATTGAACTAGGTTTTATATCAGGGGTTGCAGATACGGTTTTGTTGGCGTAGACTCTTAAAATTACCACAATACAAAGTATAGGCTGTATAGACTGTATAGCTGACTGTATAGCTGTATATATGTGGAGATGGGACTGAGTAGAAAATGTAATTTGAATGATAAATAGCTCAAACAATGTGTTCAAAAATAACATATTGTGTCAATTTAGAACGAGCGCCTCAATCGTGTAGGGTTACGTTATGTGTATGGTAGACTTGTTAAAATAGCTGTAATATATTATTAGAGAATAGAAATAATATACCTAAGAAATCATATCTACTAATATTAGGGAAAGGATTTATTTATATTACGCTATGAAATTTGTTAAAGGGTGTAATTTTGTGAACCTTAGACAACAACAAGTTTTCCGAAAGGTAATTCGAGGTTGTTTTTTATGATTATTTAAATTTAGAACAACTGATTAAACTTGAATAATAAAGTTAATGAGCTCTCCGTGTAACTAACTGCTGATTTTCATTAAAAAATGGTCGGAGTTTCAATTTCAACAAAAGTTTGTTAAGTTGTACGCGGAGGTATTCGTCACGCTTTCCTAGTTAATTAATCAATAACCCTGTATTATAACAATTGTAAAATTATATCAGGACATTAGCTATTGTCTGCGATTTCTTCCGCGTAGGAATAGTAGATTGGACCAAGGAATCACGTTGTCCTATACAGACTTTGCCCCCCCTTTTCACCCCCTTAGGGGTAGAATTTCTGAAAATCCTTTCTTATCGTCATACAATGAACACACCCCCAAAATTTCAGGTCTCTACGATTAGCGGTTTAGGCTGTGCGTTAATCCGTCAGTCAGTCATTCAGGACAAAGCATTTTATATGTATAGATTATGTACATAATACGTAACTAGTACCTGACTACGACATTTTGTGCAACTATGACGAGACTTCAGATTTCAGAGGACATTAAACTTTCTAATGTAATGTATTGAGTACCTATTTTACGATCTTCTAGATTTAAAATATATGGTACAATATATGGTATATGGTACATATTTCAATAAGGTACTCGTAATTACATAACTGTTGCTTCAAAATTCAGTATTAAAAATTACGCTTTCCCTAAAGGTAAATATAACCTTTGACTACGATTAAATATAAAATGTTATAACTCATTACGAATATAGATTAGATTTGAAATTCACAATCACGACACGTTGTGAACAACGCTGAGGCTTTATATGCCAAATTCACGTGTAAGGTAGATTGCTGGATACAAGGTATCACAATATTGTGTTGATTTATTATTTGATTTGATTCTGCATCAATTGTAAGTGAGCCCCTGTGGAGTTTATTCGATCGCCTGCAGTGTCAACATGCCAACATGTCCTGCATATTCCTATTAATATTCACGACATGCTTCAATAGACTTTTGATTGAAAATATGCAAATAAAGTAAATAAATAAAAGTACGTAATAGAAAATTTACATGTTGTTTTTATATGCGTAGGTATAGTACATTTTTGAGTAATTGAGTTTAAATATGAATGGAACTTTTTGACGGTTTTTGTTCGAGATTTCGTTATATAGTAATAAAAAATATTGAATAAAATCATTTTCATTAATAATACCAACGTGACCACTAGACGTCTAGGCGAACAACTTTTGTTCTACGACTTTTGGAAATTCGGACATTTCGTTTAAAG